>OU426981.1:137442738-139842738 GCA_911387785.2 Aelia acuminata
AAAAGGTTTTGGTGAACCTTAAACTTTTTTAAGGAAAAGTTTTATGATAAAGTTATTTGAAAACTTTTATTGAGCAAACTTTTTCGTAATAAGTTTTTCAAATACTTTTAAAACGAAACTTATTTAAAAAGGTTAATGACCTTTTCACTTCTGATATTAAGTTTATTACGGTTTCTGAATATGGAAGAAACAGTAGATATCCTAAACGGCAAGTGCAACCGACATCTATTTCTGTATCTAAAAATTGCAACAATATATAGTCAAGAAATGACTCATGAATATAATCAGTAGAAATTTCATTTGATTCCCCTATACGTCAGTCGAAAAAAAAAAAAATAAAAAAAAAAAAACGCTTATAGCTAGTTTTATAATTTGGCCATTTATATACGAAGAGTTTTTCAGTATATATGTCAGTTCAGTTCAGTATGAAATAATTTTTCTTTTGTTATTTGGCTTTTATTACTACCACTTATCACATATCTTCTGTTATTGTCATATATTTACAACCTATTTATATTTATAACAAGCTAGGATATCTCGACAGACGGACTTGCGTCCATTGTCTATTTACGTCTTAGTATTTTCTTATTTTGTTTTGTATTAAATAATTTTTTCATGAATAAACGTTAATACTATCTATCTATCTATCTATTAAGTTTATATTACGATGGCATGTCTCTGAAACGCATGATCAAGAAAATCAAGAAAATAATATCAAGTAAATAATAGTTATCAAGAAAATAATAGTAAGAGTATAATAATAATAGGTATATATAATAATAAGTAGATGATGATAAGTCAGTATAAGAGTATCAAGAAAATAATAGTTTGATTCACTTCAAAGTAAACTTCAACCGCGTTGCAACCTTCAGGCTCGAGGAATGCTTATGCCACGATCTAACACTCTCGACCATCACGGCCTCGATAAACTCTCGATGGCTGTCGCGTTGAGACGGAGAGGTGTTACTATCGGATAAAGTGAGAGATGAAAACAGCTGGTCATTCCTCCCGCCTTCCCAGAAGCCCCCGTTGTCCCGCCATTGTCCGACCTCCGCCGGCTAATTGAATTCTCTTCTCTACTTGATTGAGCTCCTACTCCTCAATGGTCGCTCTTCGTCCAGGAGGGTCGTCCTGGTCCAAGGCGGTCATCCTGGAGCTGCAAGAGGTAAGGGAGACGAGTATCAATAAGTATCGACGTGATCGAGATAATCGGTAGCTTTCCCACGATCGAGTTCTTTGAGTATTTTAAATTTTCCGTCTGCGGGTTTATATTGTAACGTTAAATCGATAAGCAAATAAAGAAAACATGTGGCGTAACCTCCCAAACCGTTTGTTGGAACAAAATAAGCGGTTGAAACGAACTGTTAGGATCTAGATCTTTCGTGCCTAGTCCACGCTGGCGTAGAACTGTCCACATTGTTCTGGAACATTCCAGGCCTGACCATTAACGATAATATATAAGGAGCGAGTGACCGAACGAGGAATCTAAGTCTGTGTCTTGATTGTGAAGTTCAAGTCATATGAATGTGTGTTATAACGTTATCAATTTTGTAACCTGCTCAAATATTTAAGCTGTAACAATTCATTGGCATTGATAACTGTATATTTCTGTTAAATAAATATTTGTTACCCAAATAAGTGTTACAATATTTTAAAATAAACTTTGATGAACTTAAAATAAATTTTTAGGATATTAAACAGATTGACTTTGAAAAGTCGACTTGATGACATGATTTCCCTCAAGCAGTTTTACTTCCGGTCTGTTATAAAATATTTGTTTTTTTACTAAAAATATTTACGTTAATCCTGATAAGTCGAATTAAATACGCCAACAAAATTATCGGAGATTATCAATGCGGGAGATCCATGACTTTTTGAGATGTTTGGGTGAACCAATAATATGTGAGTAGGGCGTTCAGACCTACGTCACACCCTCCAGCAAGCCTTGGGGATCGCTCTCATTGTTGGTCAGCGAGTCATACGGATTTAGCCGGGAAGAACTTCCAAGGAATTTCCACCGACCATCCCCACATGCACCACCTGTGAGACGCTCCCCATTAATTAACGCTAGATTAAAAGCCTGAAAATGCTAGTCTTTTTGCGACTTTTCAGTTGCGAAATTGCTTAGCTCTTGCCTTTTGTCCCGAAACATAGAAATTAGGATTTACCTAACTATTAGATTACAAAGTATTAGATCCAAGCTTTCGATTCTTCGCTCGCTCTTCATAGAAAAAACCAACCACCAACGGACACTTTTCGGTAGAGATCGGGGCTGTACTAAATGGCGCAATTTCTGCTAAGCACAGAAGTAACATAGCAATAGTGAGTTAATACTATTTACTCCTTCCAACGTGTTAAAACTCAGAGCATTCCGGATTGAAAACTATCTTTAACTCCTCTCGATTCGCAGCTTGCCGCGCCCGAATTCCTGATTTAAACGTTCTTAAAATTATTTCCAGTACTAGTTATTTATAGATTAAGAGAAAAAAAAAAATGCAGTTCTGAGAAAAATAAATTTTTATTTCGCAACTGCTGGACAGGTTCCAAGAGGAAGAACTTCCATCGACAGATATTTTAATCCAGCCACACCACGTTTCACAAACAGCAAAAATAATAAGACGCTATAAAGTTACAATATGTATTTCATCTGGATAAATTTGACCAAGAGTCAGTCACCTGTGGTGTAGTAGTTAGCATAGCAACCTACAATACAAAAGAACGTGGGTTCGCGTCTCGTGGTGCCCTAGGATTTTTTAAAGGTAGTAATTCTTGGCTATGCCTCCCCCGGGGAGGACATAAAATGGAGGTCCCGAATCTATACGATGTCAGGTACTCGTTAAAATCCCTATCATAATTACATTTGGGTAGGTGAAATTTAGGACTCCCACTGTAGCATCGTCCGATTAGCCTTCATAGCACTAAGGGACGTTAAACAAACAAATAACTTGATCAATTTATAAATCAATATATATTATAAAGCAAAGTGTACAATGTGCGTGCCGAAAAGGCTCAAAAACGACTCCACGTGGGATTAAGGAAGTTATGTCAGCGTGTTGCTGTATAATCCCTAATGGAGAAGAAGGTTTCTGTTTTTCTCTTAAGGGTGTAAAATTGAAGAGAAAAGGACTGGAATTTTAAGCCTCTCGCACCATTTAAATAGCATCTCTGAGATTGAGATACGAGTTTATGAATGAAAAATTTAGTTCGAGCTCCAGGCTACCAGGAAGCGCTAGGGTGCGTTTCACTCGATGTTTATTGTTCATTCATTCCGTTAAATTTGTAAAGGTTATGTATTTGTTCAGCTGTTCTTTTTAATACTAAAAAATCAAGCGAAAATAATTAGTTTCACCTTTTTTTTCAAAATAAAATAATGATTTTACATATCAATTAGAAAACCGACTGGATACCTTACAAAATTAATTTTCTCATAAGAAGGTTAATTGATTAACACATTATATTTAATCAATATATAATATATACCTACTTAAGTAAATTTAATGCAATATGAGTGAACATTTTTGAGTTGTACGGTGAGCAAATAAAAACAGACATAAAACAAAAAAGGAGAGCTGAATTGACTGATTATAAATCGAAAATAAAATGTTTAAAGTGTTCTTATTGTATGTAATTATGAAAAATTGTATTATTACTATGTATGATGAGCATTCCAGTTGACAAAATGACTAACTCCAATTACAGCATTTTTTCAATAAGATTTTATCACCCCTCATAGTTCAGGATAAAAAGAAATATGATGAAAAAATTGTGCCGTCATGATATTTTGGTTTTCACTTTGCAATAGTAGGTGCAGTGTCCGGCCAAAAAACGGGGGGGGGGGATATCTTATGGGAGATTGAACTGGAAGAAAGGTCTTAAAAAAAAAGTTTCTATGAATCTTTGGTAGTTTCTAAACTTCTGGATCTAACCATCACAGTAGTCGGGGCTTAAGTTGTAATCGAAATATAGTTTTTTAACTAATAGATTTTTCAACTATAATCTAATAACTTATTGTCGGCTGACTGCTTGGAATGGGCTTATAGGATTCAGAATCACAGAAAACATCAAAAACGATGCATGACTAGACAAGGTTGCAGCAAAATTAATAGTTCATTCACCATTTTCAACCCCCTTTAAAGTATATAGGGTTTCTTATTTGGGCGGACTCTGCAGATCTCGAATCTTAATATTGATACCATGTTAAAAGTTTCAAGAAAGTGCTAATTTTGTTCTATATTTTCTTTAATTTTAAAGTTTTCCTGTTATTAATACTACCACACAACTACCGGAGCGAAGCCGGGCACCCTGGCCAGTATTTTTCAAGTAGTCAATTTCAATTTCAAAGTACTCTTTCGGATATAGATTGTTTTCTTTTGTTGTTTTTTTTTATTTATTTTGTCTTTATATTTCAATTTGCGCATGACAATGAGCAAATGATGTGCGTTGAATGCTAATCTAATTATTAAATGTTTGAGGAAGGATGGCACACAGCACTGTAATTCACGTTCCTCGCCCATTGGTGGCTGAGTTTAATTCTTTTCGTTTTGTCGGACGGGAGCTATTCCATTACATTATTATTTTTTTTTTTTTCCGGCACTATGCACCGCGACCTCTTGGGTCTATTGTGCGCGTCTATTGCATTATTTAGTAATGGCAATCTGACAATAATAAAAATAAACAATAAAAAATACTATCCGAATAGTTATATTTATGATACGATATTAATTATACTTAATCGTTATTAAAAAATAAATGAATTCACGTTAAATTTTCATTACTTTAATTTTAAGCTATATAGAAATTATTTCTACTTTCCTAACACTTTGGCTGACGTGTCCCCTGAAATCGAGAAACTGTTGTCTTGTCAGAGAATTAAATATTAAAATTGCGACAAAACGAGAGTTTGACTCTCAGGTATCCCTTTTTCAGCGGTCAAAATGTAAAAGATCTAATTATTTGGCCGATGAGTCATTCTAGTGCGATCCACCGTTGGTACACGCCGCACAGTGGTTGAAAGGCGGAAAAAACCCATTTTTTGAAGGTATTGGAATATTCTTTTTCTTTTCAATATTAATTAATAGAATAGTTACCTGGCACATTCCATCAATTTATTCGGATATATTCTGATTTTTAAACTTTTTAGGACCCTTTGAAAATCGATCATTGAAAAAGTTTATTTTTCAACGGAAAATTTATAGCACCATAATAATTTTTACAACTCGCATTTTTGTTTCTTAGAGCGATTTTCCTTCATAATCATGAAAAAGCGATCTCACATATTACACTAGCATAAAAATGATGCTATTTGGTCTATGTTTTAACCCAGAAATGAAATCCCGAATAAATGCAATAAAATTAAGGCAAAAAATTTTTTTGGTAATCCATATTTTTCAAGCGCAGCCGAGCGCAGTTTTAAAATCCATTTTTTTAAGAAGAAGATACATTCAAGGAAATATTAAAACATATTCTAGCTGCGTCCACCTGCGTCTGTACATGTGGGATTTTTTTTTTATTGAAATACCCAAGCTGCAGTTTATTCGCTATGGAGCTTGTGCTTCGAATTAGGATATTACTAATCGTTTAGTAAAACATCATGCCTTATTTATCAGGTCTGTAGCATCATTTATAAAGTCAGTCTGAATCGTTGTTAGGTCGATAATAAATCAACTTTTTCACCTACCGTGATTTTAGAATGAATTCGGAAATTATTAATAATAAGTTTATTAACATGACCTCCGATAACTTAAAGGCTTCGGCACTTTTCATTTTAAGCATCCATTTGTTTTGAGAAGATTGGTATTAAAAAAAAGGTTCAGCTATTATTTAGCGTGAGAAAGGGAACTAAATTTTCACAGACAGAGTTTCAGTTATAAAACCTACATTGAACAGTCAATTCCACCATCTCCTATCAAAATTATATTAAAGTCGGATGATCCCAATCCTATATTTTAATATGATATACATTTAATAGCTAAGAATTAAAACATAACGACAAAAATACTCGTAATTGATAGTTCCTATGTATGATTTTTTTTTTTTTTTTTTACCTAACTTGAGTGTTTTCATGAAATAAAATTATATTGCAAGTACTATGAATGATATTACTAGCATAAAACAGCAAAAGTATTTAAACTAGCCGATTTCGAGTCGAAAATTTATGTATAATTTTTTTTCTATTTTCCTTACACTGCCGGTTAATCTGAACAGCCTGTTAAGCGGGGCTCGAACCTATACATTTTATAGGAAATTCAATCGTGGTTATGATAATATCAACTTTATTTTTTTGCGGCTCACAGATCGGTTTTACAAGGTTTTTTCCGAAAATAGTCAATTTTCAACCACTGTGCGCCGTCGTGAACGTGTTTAATATTAAACATTTAACAATATTTTCTGTGGTTGTGGATTTATTTCCATTGTTACTCATCTCTTTTGAAATGTCTATCTTACATAAAAATAATCTCGACAAGCTGATGGTTGTGGAATCTAAAGGCGCCTTTACATTATACCAACCTCACCTTCGAACAGGTTCTTCCCCGAACATTGCCGTACCTGCGTTACACGAACAGCCATTTATGCTTCACGTTACGTTAAACGAACCAATACGGCTGACGCACCCAACACTAGCTTATGATAAAGAAAAAATCTCCATTATCAATACATTTTATATTATCTGAAAAATAAAAAAATAGGAGACGAAGTAAAACGTATCACAAATTACAATGGTATCACAAACAACTTCTGTCACTTAGGAAAAACCCAAAACAAAAGTGACACTAGCGCTACCCTCGAACCCAGGCGAACAGATGAAGTACCTAGAACATCCTAACAGTCGACGTGAAGGCTTCACGAAGGTTGTCCGAGGGTGGTGTTCGAAGGTAAAGTTCGTAGAGTGTAAAGGCACCTTTAAAACCGTACTAGAGAAACTCCTAGAAGATGGTCCAGAAGGCCAAAACCTTGGTTGAATGAAGAAAAGAAGAAATTATGGAAGAGATTCCTTCATTTAAAAAAAAAATCTGAATCCATATTTATGTATGTACATTTACTTAAAATAAGGAAAGAAGGTAATGTATTTAAATCGGTTCCCAACTGCGCAAGAGCTAAGACTATTGGTACTTTTATTTTTTAAACCTGCGTGGATAAAAGTTTAATCAGTTGTTTTCCATCATTAGCGAGCCATAATTATTCAGTCCACAACCGTTGGCCCCGAGCTAATGTGAATGCTAGCCTTGAATTAAATCTGAATCTGAATCGAGTCGCCTTTGCTTACCGCCGCTGTGGCACATCACAGGATCAGGCGGGTTCTGATCAGATAAAGGAATGGAAACTATTATTTATAAAGTTTAAGTAACATTAAATATTTTGCGCATTATTTTGTTTAACGCTTAAATGTGATGAAAAACTATCGATAGTTTCGATAGTATCGGACGTGAAACTATCGATCTTATAACTGATTTTAACTATGTTTGGGGGGGGGGGGGCACTGATTCCAATAATGCAAACAGTTTTTACGTTTTTTTCAATTTTCTCCAGAACGGATCAAACGATTTTGATTTAACTCGGTATTTTATGTATTTATATGCCCGTGGTGTGACATTCAACATTTCATCTAAATTGATCAATTAGAGGGGGCAATTTACTTAATAAATGTTATCTCATTTCCACGTGTGTTTTGTATTTACTCATAAACGGCTTTAACGATTTAGATCAAACTGGATATTTTGATGTAGGCATCTGCCAATGATGTGACAGCCAAGATTTCATCATAATAGGTCAAACGGAGGGGGGTACTTTATTTCATAACTTTTTTTCCAATTTTTACCTTTTTTTATTATCTCAAAAACGGCTTTAATGATTTTAATCAAATTCGTCATGTTTAATGAGAATTAGGTGTTTTTTAATATCAAGTAAGCCTTATCATTATTAAAATGTTCTGAGGGGTCTAAAATGGGGAAGGGGCCTTTTTTGTTTTCCCTATGAAGTACCTTTGTTCATGTTTATATGGAGAAGTTAATTGTCTCTCGCTACGCCTAAAAATAAGAAATAGCTAAATATGAAATATGAAAAATATCAAGTAAACATATAGAGGAGAAAAAAAGAAAAATATACCATCAACTCATAAAACACGTTGAGCCCACGCATACGGAGCACGCCTTTAATGACAGACCATTATTCATAATTAAAGCCCTTCTGTTCATTTAATGAAAATTATTTATTTCATAGTAACTAAATGAAGTTTTCAACAACTACATAGAGAATTATGAAATCAGACGACTTGGAGTATTACGCTTGCATTGCCGAAGTATCACAAGTAAAAACTTTTATTTAATAATTTAGTTTTTTGTAGAGAAAGTAAAAACAAAAATGAGAAATGAATGTGGAAAAATGTGTGACTTTGAGAAGTGGCAATTAGCAAAACACATAAATGTCTAAGTAAGTTGGTAAGTAAAAGTTGTGTGTTGCGCGCACGCACCAGATTTTTTTCAGCTCTACTTTTTAGTAGTTTTATTTAAATTTAAATACCATTTACCCTCATTTGTAATATTTCAGAATATTACACTATTAGCTAGCTGTATATAATTGTTTGTAAGTATTAAAAAGTAATGACATCTAGTAATAACCCTACGGCAAATCATTTTAATTACTTTTTGTAATGGTATACAAAGGGTAATACAAAAGTTTTGCAATGTAACTTAACAGAAATACCCAGGAGGCTGCAAGTTACTGCGTGATCAGACCTATCCATGCCTGCATACTAGCCGCCAGTACCACATCTCTGGGCTCAGTTGTTCATCAGCAGTGACAGATTAAAGTGCGTATTATGGCACGGTGGTCACGTAGTGAAGCAAAGGACAGTTTTGCGATATAATTTTGTGCGTGGTTTAAGCATAAATCAATGCTTAAAAGAAATGAAGATTGCATTGAATAATAATTGTCCACTTCGTATGAATATATTTAGAGGGTACAGAGTATTCGAAAGGGGCAATTTCACTCTGGAGGACGCTGAGAGAGAAGGAAAGCCGGGAAGGTCTATAACAGAGGAAAACATTTCTGCTGTGAGGAAAATGCTCGATGAAGAACATCGAGTGACATATCAACAGATAGAGGAGACATTATGCCTTCATGTACCAGCAATTCATTCAATTCTGAGAGATCATTGAAAGGTAAAAAAACTTTGTTGTCTTTGGGTGCCCCTTAGTCTAACGGAAGTGCAAATGACTCATAGTGTGACTTGGTGCCGAAAGATGCTGAAACTATCTGATGTGCCGACCAAGGCTCAAAACAAAGTTTGAGTATTTGACGATGAGGATGCACCTGTAACTGTCGGAAAATCTCGATCTGTAAAAAAAAAAAAAAATTATGGCTGTATTTTTTAGATCAAGCGGAATTGTAGAGCGGGTTGTTTTGTCAACCGACCAGTTACTATCTATCCTTCGTATTTGAATCAGACTCCAATTTTCGTTCAAGTGTTAATCAGTTAAAAAATTATATATATATATATATATATATATATATATATATATATATATATATATATATACAGGGTGGCATGCTACTCGTGCGACAAACTTTACCAGTAGATTCTCCACCATAAAATGAATAAAAAAGTTCATATTGACCATGGTCCGATTCTCAACCATTTCCCTTTTTATCGATTTTGAAAGATATCACGACCTGGCATAGGAAAACCGTGATATATGTAAATCTGAAAATTTCTCCAAAAAGCTACCACTCACATTCTACATATGTCAACAGCATTGTGACTGGTCACGAAACTTGGCTATACTATTTGATGAGCCGACTAAGGCTCAAAACAAAGTTTGAGTATTTGACGATGAGGATGCACCTGTAACTGTCGGAAAATCTCGATCTGTAAAAAAAAAATTTATGGCTGTATTTTTCAGATCAAGCGGAATTGTAGAGCGAGTTGTTTTGGAGACACAGAAGACAGCCACTACTCAGTGGTACACTGATACGAAGTGTGAAATAGAGTCTCTTTGAATGTAATTGGTTTAGTTACAAAGTGATCATGTATACAGGGTGTTTCGGAATTGCACGGCACTATTTTAGGTACGTGTTCTCTAACACAAAATAAACAAAAAAGTTCATATTAACATGTATCTCAAACTCATTTATTAAACAGATATCAAAGGTTAAAGATTTATTATTACTATTTATTTATTATTATTACAACATTTAGAGTAAATGTTCAAAGGCGCCTCCGTTTTGTTGAATGCAACATTCAGCACGACGAATCCATGCTTCTCTGGCTCTTCGTATAGCATCAGGATGGTGGTTGATAGTTACTGCGGCTTCCACGATCCGATTTCTTAGCTCTTCTTGCGTGTCAACTGCCGCAGAATAAACCATAGACTTCATCCAGCCCCACACAAAATAATCTAATGGCGTTAAATCAGGAGATCGTGATGGCCATTTAACAGGTCCGTTTCGACCAACCCATCGGTCTCCATAAGTTGCATTTAAATAATCAGTGACACTATGAGAAAAGTGAGCTGGAGCACCGTCATGCATAAACCACAGTCTTTGCCTAATGCCTAATATCTTCTAGAATATCATGCAGATTATTTTGCAAAAAATGCAAGTAAGATATACCTGACAGCCTAGGTGGCAAAAAGAAGGGGCCGATGATTTTGTCGCTTAGAAGATCACACCAGACATTTAAAGAGAATGTATGTTGGTAATCTCCAACAGCAGTCGTATGAGGGTTTTCTTCGGCCCAAGTATGGGTATTTCGAAAATTAAGAATCCCGTTTCTTGTAAAGCAAGATTCATCAGTAACCAAAATGCAGTTCAGGAAGTTAGGATCTCGTGTGCATTGTCGAATTAACCACTGGGAGAAATTTCTGCGCTTGTTATAATCTTGTGGTAACAAATCTTGCCTACTTGATACGTGAAATGGATATAATTGTTGTTCGCGTAAAGTTCGCCATACGCTGGTAGAGGAAACATCGAAACGACGTGACAATCTTCTGGTACTAGTAGTAGGAGATAACTGAACAGCATCGAGTATTTCTTCTTCTACGTTTGCAGTTCGTCGAAATCGTTGTCGACCGACGTTCACTCGTATAGGTTTTAGCGTACCATTATCCCTAAGACGTCTTTCAATGGCCTCAAACGTTTTACGATTTGGTATTCTTCGGTTAGGAAATTTTTCACGATATCTTCGAACAGCAGCAGCACCGTTTGTATGTACCTCGCCATAAGTTAAAAGCATGTCTGTTTGTTCATCAAAAGTGAATAAATTTGTGGTATCTCCCATGATAATCATAAATTGAACTGTGTCACAAGATTCACTCACACTAAAACACACAGAACTAGACAAACAGATGAGCAACTACTGTTATTGCTTATCGTTCATTTGTTTATCAGGTGATTAAAACCTTTTATTTAGTATTAAACACGTTAAACGTTGTACAGTCAGTCTTAATGCAGTAAATAAATAATAAATCTTTAACCTTTGATATCTGTTTAATAAATGAGTTTGAGATATAGGTTAATATGAACTTTTTTGTTTATTTTGTGTTAGAGAACACGTACCTAAAATAGTGCCGTGCAATTCCGAAACACCCTGTATAATGTGTGTGTTTACATGGTTTTAGTTTATGATTAAAATGTTTTAAGACGTATGTCAGGCCATTTATATAGCTCAAAATCTAGAGCTGATAGAGGAAAACTAATGACAAATTTGGATTAAGCGCAGCAATTATACTCAGAATCAGCTATAAAACCCCCGCCACCAAGTCAATTGTAGACCTCTGTAGTATGTTGTAGCTAACATAGAGGGGGGGGGGGGCACCGCACCACGGGCCTGTATAACGTAATTACGTAATTAGTATAAGTAATTATAACGAGATTAGTTTAATTATTCCAGCTCATGTTTATCTAGTCAATCATCGCATAATAGAAAATATATATATATATATATATACAGGGTGACATGCTACTCGTGCGACAAACTTCACCAGTAGATTCTCCACCATAAAATTAATAAAAAAGTTCATATTGACCATGGTCCGATTCTCAACCATTTCGGAATAATTTCGCTTTTTATCGATTTTGAAAGATATCACGACCTGGCATAGGAAAACCGTGATGTCTGTAAATCTGAAAATTTCTCCGAAAAGCTGCTAGCACCGTTGAAATCTACATTAATTGTTCAATAATAAAATGGCCATTTCAAAATTTTTGGTACAATTTTTTGTGTTTTATTTCAGCCAGAACAATAAAATAAGTGAAAAATTTTATAAATCGGAAAGTGTTTAACATAATCCAGAGTTTCCAATTTTTGTTTCAGAAGGCAGCGAATTTGAGGGAAAATACCTCATTTAATAACGCTTCTAAAGCACCCTTCATTTTTTAATTTGGTCTTTATAAGACCAAGATATTGGTGACAAAAAGAGAAAAAATGATGGTTCAAGGATTGTTAATGTTTGAGAATTTACATTTTAAATTTGAAAAAACAAATACCCCTCACCAATTTTAGTTTCAGAAGGCAGCAAATTTGAGGGAAAATACCTCATTTAATAACGCTTCTAACGCACCCTTCAAAATTTATTTATGTTATGAGATAATCATTTTATTTATGTTCAAATTGGAAGTTGTTCTTTGCAATACACAAACGTGCCCGTTTTCTCATACTCTCAACTGTCACACCAAAAGTGAGAAAACGTGAATTTTTTCTAATAAACGTGAACAATTCCATAAACAAAAATACAACAAAAATAGCACTAATAGATTATTATTGTTATACTGTATTTTTAGTTTTAAACTCTGGGGCATGTATAATTAGGTCTTAAGATGAACCTAATCTCAAGGGGCATATGACTTGGGACAATTGGGATCCAGGCATGGAAAGCCGAAAGGGCGGAAGGGGATGAGCAAGGAGGTGATAGATTTCAATAACCCATACAAACAGTCCGGGTAGCTTCCATAAATCAATCAGGTACTAAATATCAAAGAACAAAGAAGAAATTCAGTCGCAAAAGACAAAAGCCTGGGTCAAGAAAAGTTCGTTGGGACAGAAGAGAGAGCCAGGAGCGAGAAGCGATTAGCGGGGAGACGCGCACTCGTCGGCCAATAACTCGAATCGTTCAGCCTAAATCGAGGAACCTGGTACATACCGGAGGAACGGTCTTACCGGGCCTTGTTGGCATCTTCAAAATCTATAAAATGACACTTTTTTCGACTCAATCGGTCGATTTCGAAAAAAACCTAATGTAAAGCGAAATCATAACGATTTTTATAACAATAAAGAATATACCCAGAGATTGGCTGAAGTTATGCAATTTTAATATGGACAGGTGTTCGCACCTGGTATGAAAGAACCACTAAGCGAAATTTGGAAAGTTTAGGACAAACGGAATGGATTTCTATAAAGAACAAACAAATAAACAGAATTTCATCTTTATTTATACAGATAGTACCGTATATCAAAATAGCACGTATAAAAAAAATATTGATATTAACATAAGATATACCCTCTAATATTTTTATTAAGATTTTCCTAGGCTCTTTGACTGTTGTCAAACACTGTTGAGAATGGACAGATATATAATGCCACTAAAATAAAGTAGTAGTTTAACAACCAAATAAAGCAATAAGATAAAACTATAGATGATTGAAGCTGACTAAAGATGACTCATAACTGAACTAGATTGACATGATGGAATAACAACAGTTGATCAGTTTTGTTGATATCTCAAATGGACAGTTAGGACTCAACAGCTGTTGTTGAGGTAGGCCATCCTGGTGGGGGCATGCTGGTGTTATTATCAGCAATTGTACCGGGTAATGGAAACTAAGTCATGTCCCAATTATCCCAACATCGTTATTAGATTGTCCCGACAAGAAATTAATAATAATAATAATAACAGATATGATAAATATGGCCTAGATCAATATTTAAGTTTATAGGCCTTCGTCGTGGGCTAGGATGTATCAGGTATTTTAAAAAATCTGGTGCGTGCGCGCAACATACAACTTTCACTTACCAACTTACTTAGAATAGAAATTAATGCCACTTCTCAAAGTTACACATTTTTCCACATTCATTTCTTATTACTTTCACTTACCTACATATGAAATATATAGTAAGTGGAAGTATTGCGATCGTGAAAATTTTCGACTTCCGGTTTTCAACGGAAATACACGTTTCGGGACCCCCTGAGTCGAAATAACCAAGTCCCGCGAAATGGTCTGTGTGTGTGTCTGTGTGTGTGTGTGTGTGTGTGTGTGTGTGTGTGTGTGTGTGTGTGTGTGTGTGTGTGTGTGTGTGTGTGTGTGTGTGTGTGTGTGTGTGTGTGTGTGTGTGTGTGTGTATGTGAACAGACTAGCTCAAAAACTATAAAGCGTGGGAATCTGAAATTGGGTATTTAGTGTAGGTATATGCCCGCGATGTGACAGCAAAAATTTCATCAAAATTGCTCAAAGGGAGGGGGTACTTTATTTAATAACTTTTTACGTTTTTTTCGATTTTCTCAAAAACGGCTCTAACGTTAACAGATTTTGATTAAACTGAGTATTTGATTAATATGCCCGAAATACGACTGTAAAAATTTCATCAAAATTGATTAACCGGAGGGGGGACTTTACTTAATAAATTTTGTATCATTTTCACGTGTTTTTTTTATTTACTCAAAAACGGTTTTAACGATTTTGATTAAACTTAGTATTTGATCGATTTATATGCCCGAAATATGACTGTAAAAATTTCATCAAAATTGCTCAAAGGGAGGGGGTACTTTATTTAATAACTTTTTACGTTTTTTTCGATTTTCTCAAAAACGGCTCTAACGTTAACAGATTTTGATTAAACTGAGTATTTGATTAATATGCCCGAAATACGACTGTAAAAATTTCATCAAAATTGATTAACCGGAGGGGGGACTTTACTTAATAAATTTTGTATCATTTTCACGAGTTTTTTTTTATTTACTCAAAAACGGTTTTAACGATTTTGATCAAACTTGGTATTTGATGTATTTATATGCCCGAGATCTGACTGTAAAAATTTCATCAAAATTGATCTGCGGGAGGGGGGACTTTACTTAATAAATTTTGTATCATTTTCACAGGTTTTTTTATTTACTCAAAAAAGGCTTTAACGATTAACAAAAATAAGATATGAATGTAGAAAAATGTGTGACTTTGGGAAATGATTATTAGCAAAACACGTCAATTTCTAATCTAAGTAAGTTGGTAAGTGAAAGTTGTGTGTTGCGCGCACGCACCAGATTTTTTTTGTTTTCATTTGCTCTATAAAAACACTTATTTCTTTTATATTTAAATTTTTTAGTTTTGATAATTCGGCAATGCAAGCATAATACTCTAAGTCGTCTGATTTTATAATTCTCTATGAACCTACTTGTTGAAAATTTCATTTAGTTACCATGAAACAAATAATTTCCATTAAATGAACAGAACTGAATGGTAAAGTCCCCCTCCGGTTGATCAATTTTGATGAAATTTTTACAGTCATATCTCGGGCATATTAATACATCAAATACTTAGTTTAATCAAAATCGTTAGAGCCGTTTTTGAGAAAGTCGAAAAAAACGTAAAAAGTTATCAAATAAAGTACCCCCACCCTTTGACCAATTTTAATGAAATTTTCGCTGTCACATCGCGAGCATATACATACACTAAATACCCAATTTCAGGTTCGCACGGTGAATAGTTTTTGAGCTAGTCTGTTCACACACAGACACAGACACAGACACAGACACACAGACACACACACACACACACACACACACACACACACACAAACACACACACACAGACCATTTCGCGGGACTTGGTTATTTTGACTCAGGGGACACCAAAACGTGTATTTCCATTGAAAACCGGAAGTCCAAATTTTTCACGATCGCAATACTTTCCCTTAGGTACTATATATTTCTTATATAGGTAAATGAAAGTAAAAATCATGGAAAATTTATTCTAAGTAGGAATATGCGTTGGAAAAAATAACAGCGACGGGCCAAGAAAAATTTAACTCCATAGTATAATTGCTGCTTAGGCTAAAGGAAGATATGTTTCAATGTCCATGTCAATGGATTTGTCGAGTTTCTCCTGACAGCGATTATTTGAATAGTTTATAAAAGCTGATAGATCAGTTAAGCTATTGGGTATCTCTTGAATTAGTTGCCTCTGCATGAAAGACGTTCAAAAATGAAATAAAACGAAACTTGATTTTTTTTGGATATGTCGAGTTTCTCAAACGACTGATTGATTGCTTAAATAGTCTTTCGTTTTCGATTTCTTTGGCGGATATTATTGTATTGCTCATTAATTTATTAGCCTACCTCTGTGTAAGCAAAATATATGTCTGTAAATAAATTATATAAACAAACAAATAAAACAAGTATAGAATCAATTTCTAGGGGGCAATGGGAGATCCATGTAGTTCAAACAAAGGATGCTGAAACAACTGCCAGGTTTCCCAACCAACTTTATACAACCCAAAGTCTCCTCCTAAGTTAAGTTAAGTCGGTCACTAACGATGGACAACTTCGAGCAGCCAACTTCTTTTCCTCATAGACTTAACACTTAGCTGCTTGGAACCTTCTTCTAGCAGTTGTTGTGCTTATTTTTAACCAAATATTTACTTGGATGAAAGATATATTCTTTTTTTTTTTTTTTTTTGAGGGGTTCCAAAAAAATATACTTGATCCGGGTCTCGGAAGTAAAATATGACCTTTTTGTTTAAATTTGGACCAAGCAATAGTACACGACATTGCTGAATATATAAAAATGGCAAATAGGTAGATTGAGGTAAATTATTTTAATATATTTTGAAATATCTTTTAAATTGTTTTAATTTTAATTTATACATAAAAAAAATTAATCAAGCAACTTGTTATAAGTATTAATAATAATAATAATAATAATAATAATAATTATAATAATATATAATAATATTATATTATTATAATATTATTATAATATATAATAATATTATTATAATATATAATAATATTATATTATTATATTATAATAATAATAATAATAATAATAATAATAATAATAATAATAATTCGCCGGGAGTCGAACCCGGGTCTCCTGCGTTACATGCGAGGATGCTAACCACTACACCATAAAGCTCGGCTCAAGGCAGAGCAAATCCTTCCTCTTCACTAATAACCTACTCCCCCTATCTCACAAGTTTTGTGAGTAGTAGCGGGAGGTGGACAAATTTTGTCCAATTTATGATATTTATTGACATAAGTCAATTTTTTAAATTATTTTAATTAATCCAATCTTAGTTCGTGGCTGACCACCATTTTAAATAATTTATTTTTTTGACGAGAAAAGATTTGGCTCCGCCGGGAGTGAAGAGGAAGCATTTGCTCTGCCTTGAGCCGAGCTCTGTGGTGTAGTGGTTAGCATCCTCGCATGTAACGCAGGAGACCCGGGTTCGACTCCCGTCGGAGCCAAATCTTTTCTCTTCAAAAAAATAAATTATTTAAAAATTATTTAAAATGGTGGTCAGCCACGAACTAAGATGTGATTAATTAAAATAATTTAAAAAATTGACTTATGTCAATAAATATCATAAATTGGACAAAATTTGTCCACCTCCCGCTACTACCCACAAAACTTGTGAGATAGGGGGAGTAGGTATCAGTGAAGAGGAAGGATTTGCTCTGCCTTGAGCCGAGCTCTGTGGTGTAGTGGTTAGCATCCTCGCATGTAACGCAGGAGACCCGGGTTCGACTCCCGGCGGAGCCAAATCTTTTCTCTTCAAAAAAATAAATTATTTAAAAATTATTTTAAATGGTGGTCAGCCACGAACTAAGATTGGATTAATTATAAATAATTTTTATTTCATAAAGCTATGTAGCTAAAATATATTTTTATATTTATAGTTGTTAATATGCTACCATATAGAAAATATTGTAGGTGCTTCCTTTTTAAATTATTGAAAAAATAAAGAAAAAAAATTTACACTATAAAATGGCCGTGTGGCCGAAAAGATGTTAGTTAAATAAATGAAAATGAAAAATAAGTTGCCCTGGTGATTGCTCCAATTTAGTAGCTTGCATCTATTAAAACAAATAAGACAATTTTGGAGTCACCTGTGGTATAGTGGTTAGCATAGCAGCCTACAATACCAAAGGTCGCGGGTTTGCGTCCCGTGGTGGCCCTAGGATTTTTAAAGGAGTGAAAAATCCTTGGCTATGCCGTACCTCTGATAGGACGTAAAATAGAAGTCTGGAGCCTGTACGATGTCAGGTCCTCGTTAAAGATCCCTATCCTAATTATACCTGGATAGGCAAAATTTAGGACTCCCACTGTAGCATCGTCCGATTAGCCTTAGTGGCATAAGGTGACGTTAAACAAACAAACAAATAGGTCAATTTAATCCCAGAGAATCAGAGGACCAGTTATAAATTGGAAATAATCAATATATATTATAAAGCAAAGTGTACAATGTACGTGTCGATAAGGCTCAAAAACGACTCACCGTACGATTAAGTAAGTTATGTCGTCGTGTAGCCATATAACCCATAACGGAGAAGAAGGTTTCCGTTTTTCTCTTAAGGGTGTAAAATTGAGGAGAAAAGGACTGGAATTTTAAGCCTCTCGCACCATGTAATTAGCCTATTTGAGATTGATATACGAGTTTATGAATGAAAAATTTAGTTCGAGCTCTAGGCTACCAGGAAGCGCTAGGGTGCGTTTCGCTCAATGTTTATTGTTCATTCATCCAGTTCAGTTTGTAAAGGTTATATATTTTCAGCTGTTCTTTTTAAATTACTAAAAAATCAAGCGATAATGATTAGTTTATCCTTTGCTTTCAAAATGAAATAATGATTTTACATCTCTGCGATCTATTAGAAAACCAACTGGATTTCTTAAAAAGATTAAATTTCTCATAAGAAGGCTAATTGATCAACACATTACATTTAATCAATATATAATATATACTTAAGTAAATTTAATGCAATATGAGTAACCTTTATTAACAGTACAGTGAGCGAATAAAAACAGACATAAAGAGATAAATTGACTGAATATAAATCGAAAATAAAAAGTTTTAAGTGTTCTTATTGTAGTTATGAAAAAAAAAGTTGGTTTGATTACTCTGTATGATGGGCATTCCAGTTGAAAAATGATTAACTCCAATTACAGCACTTTTTCAATAAGTTTTTATTGAATATTTTATAATTTTATAATACTTCTGGATCTAATAGAACCATCACAGTAGTCGGCGCTTAAGTTGTACTCGAAATATTATATTTTTAACTGAGATATCAGATTTTTTAACTATAATATAATAACTTATTATCTGCTGACTGCTTGGAATGGGCTTATACAATTCAGAATCACAGAAACCATCAAAAACGATGCATAACTCAAAAAAGTTGTAATAAAATTAATTGTTCATTTACCATTTTCAACCCCCTATAATATATCATAATCGTTCTCGAATCTTAATATTGATATCAAGTTAAAACCGAAGTTTCAAGAAGGTGCTAATTTTGTTCTACATTTCCTTAAATTTTAAAGTTGTTCTGTTATTAAAACTACCACACAACTACCGGAGCCAAGCCGGGCATCCTAGCTAGTTATTATATATGAAGAGTCCACGGAAAAAAGGGGGGATGTCATTTGAAGTGCTTTCCGAGAAAATCGAGTTTTTAGGTTTGGATCTTTAATTACTTAAGTATCTTTTATCATTTTTCTTCAATTTTTTTATATGTTCTTTTCCTTTTTGTTTTGCGTGTCAAAATAATAAATTTGCCCGAAACAGACATAACACGCTCTAAAAAAAAATGTTCTAGTAAAAAAAAAAAAATTTAAACATTTCAGAAAGGGGGATAGTCCTGGACGCTCCCCCTTTCTTCCCTGTTTTATTGATGAAATGGTGTTATTAATACACAACCCATATAACTGCTAACATGACTCTCCCCCATTCCGCGAGGAAATTTCCCCTTTCTTCCGAGTACGTGGTTCTTTCCATCGCTTGTAACCAACCGACTGTCATTTTTTCTGACTATTTATTTTCACCAACATATTCTACTCAACTAGACGAACAATTATATATATATATATATATATATATATATATATATATATATATATATATATATATATATATAACTACAATTCGGAAAAAAATTGACTCTCCCCCTTTCTTCCGTGGACTCTTCATATATTTCACTTACTCATTTTGGACCAATCATTTACTGAGGAGAACGAAAAGAGTATATCTTTTATTTTCGTGTGGTTCCAAAAGTATACTTGCTCCGGGTCTCGAACAGGCTAAGTACGCCACTGATAAGTGAAATATGACAGGAAGTCGGAACCTTGAGTTCCTTCGAGAACTTAATCATTTTTTGCGCAGCAGCTCTTGGTCTAAACACTAATTAAATGATTCGCGAAATTCGTTCCGACCTCCACATTCTCGAGGATACCTGTACATAATTATTAACCCTCTGGAATGGATTGGTTTCCACGGATCATAAAATAATCCAGCGGCTAATCGATGTCGGTAGCTGCTGCCTTGTAGAGGCTAAACACACGCTATCTCAGCTGTGAGATTGCTGCTCGGGAAAATATATTGGACCATTCCTCGAGAAGGTCGCTGCTGCATGATGTCTTCATGATTACAACCTGTCGAACTGACGAATCGTTCTCTTTAATTGCTCAGACAAAAAGGTAATGTACCAAGGACTTCGCTCTGGAAGGTTCTCTGGTATGAATAATCATTTATGTGGAGTGATTTCTGGAAATAATTCAATTCCAGTTTCTCTGAAACGGGAGAATCGAAAAACATTGAAAGGTACTTTCCTATTTGATAGCCTCCAATGATTTAGATTATGTAACTGTTACTTTTATGAAATCACTATTAATTAAAAACCAGATGGTTCCTTCTAACCTATCTGATATTCATTTATTATTTTTGTGATCTCTAATCTAATTGTTGTGTGTAATATCTCCAAGATGAAATTGTGGGATTTACCTAATAAATTTGAATGGAGGAGTGAAATTGGAAATTGGAAAAAGCAGAGTGGAGAAATTGGAAAAAGCAGGATTCGTGCATTTAACTGTGAATCACAAATATAATTTTGTGGATCCAGTCGCAAAAGTTCACACTCAAAATATTGAACGATTATGGGGGAGTGCAAAATGGCGCAATAAATGTCATAGAGGAACTACGAGGAAACATCTCGAGTCGAGCTGAATTTGAATGGAGGCAATGTACAAAACAAGAACATTTTTCGGCCATTTTGGAAGAAATTAAAAACTTTTCGCCTCCCAAAATAATGATGAAATAAGTATTTAAACCATAACTTTTGTTTGTAATTTTCAATAAAATGTTTTTTTTTTTGTTTTAATTTAATCATTAATTTATTAAAAGTTTAGTAATAATAAATATTTATCAGTGAAATTAACATTGAAGTAAGGGTTTAGAAAAGACATATGTTTGTAGACTTTAAAGGGAAGGTGATGATGATAAGTAATCTATTATGAAGTAACAGTAACATATACTAAATCACTGGAGGCTATCAAATAGGAAAGTACCCATTGAAATTTTTATTAATAATTACGTTCAAACGTACTCTATTGCTCTACCTTACGTTTTTTGATGTGAAACAATACCATTTCGATCCACTTTTATTTAGTGATGCTGTTTTCATTAAACGCAAATTCAATGAAATACTAGCAAATTATAAATCTTTTACCCGAAATAACGACTTATTATTACTGAATTCATCAAGATATAATATGTTTTACAAACAATTGTTCATTAAATCAGAACACCCTCAAAATTATTTGACTTTTAATGCCTCCATAGCTTTTATTAGGAACATGGCTCAATTGAGGTTGAATAGTAACAAATATACAATATCAATTACAATAGGTAATATTAAATATACATTGAACCCTGAGGAAATTTGTCCTGTTTGCAACCTAAAAATGTTGGAAGATGTTTATCACTTTGTTGTGATATGCCCAATGTATTTACCAGTCTGAAAACACTACCTATCAACACTAATTGGCATGGATATTGTATCATTCTACCAAACCTTAAGTTCTCCGTCTTTGGCTCAATTAAAGTCTTTCTACTATTGTATGCAGTCAGCTTTTAAAATAAGATCATTTATTATTTCAGATTAGTGTTTAATTTTTTATATTATTATTTTATTATTTAGCTTAAGGTGACATATTATTTACATTGTTAATATAAGCAAGGAAACTTTAATTATTTTTAATTAATAAGTAAACTTCAATTTGTTATTAGATTAGAATTCAAGTATTATTTTGTTATATATGTGCTGTATGGCTAACTCTATTTGTACGGGGAATATCCCAAAAACAAATAAAGAAATTATTATTATTATTATTAGTTAGGGAAAGTATTTTGATCATGAAAAATTTCGACTTCCAATTTTCAACGGAAATACACGTTTTGTGAACCCATATGCCCATTTAACCAAGTCCTGTGAAATGTTCTGTGTTTGATCTGAAAAGCTCTGAAACGATTTGTCGTTCTACCCGAAATTAGGTATACTTAAAAACTAAATAAAACTTAAAGAATTACGAATAATCTTTTTAACTTCGTTTTACAATGGAAAAGAATGAACTATTTAGAGAAAAACTTTTATTTTCGTGAGAGAAGGTGAATTGCGTCCTGTTTAAAAATCTCACCCAAAAAAAAAACTAAAAAAAAAACTAGGGAACAAAAGTTCCGTTTCCAGTAGCACAAAATAAGTCTTATATGTGTATTTTAAGTTGTTTTGTAGGAAGAACAACACTATTTATTTTATTCAAGCAATTGAGTGGTGAGATATTAAATCCCCCTTATTATGTTAATTGTTGTTTGTTGGTTTAACGTCCAGTTTTATGCTACTAAGGCTAAAAAAACGATGCTACAGTGGGAGTCCTAAATTTTGCCTATCCAGGTATGATTAGGGTCTTTAACGAGTACCTGACATCGTACAGGCTCAGACATCCAACAAAACAACTGATTACGTGCAATTTCTTTCACTTGATAATCACTGTATTAATGACAGAGACCAAATTTAAAAGAAAATAAATAAATTATCCCTCCTATCCGAGGGACAGCATAGCAAAGGATTTTTTACTCCCTTTAAAAAATCCTAGGGCCACCAGGGGGAGGGGGGCGAACCCGCGACTTTTAGTATCGTAGGTTTCTATACCCTATACCTTTAGAATAGGGTATTATACCCCTTTAGTATAGGGTACTATACCCCTTCTATACCCGCTACCTTTAGTACCGTAGGTTTCTAACCACTACATCACAGGTGACCCCAACAGATTTTGTTTATTAAAAAAACAATCAAATACATTTTTTTAACCGACGTTTCATTACTTTCATCATCAAGGTTTTTTAAATACTTTTTATCTGGTTTTAGTCACCTATTTCTCAATTCTTTCTTTTTTAGGGATTTTCTATTTTCCATTATTAAATATTATGGATCATGTTTTATTATTATAACAAAATGTTACAATAGGTCTCTTATAAGGGATAAACACATATCTTTTGACAAAGATAGAATTTAGCATGTGTTTTTTTTCCTTATAACAGTTGATAATATAAGTTTTTTTCTAATAATAAAAAATGACCTATTATATTTAAACCTTTGCACTCGAGGGCTCCCCTACGGAGACAATGCAAATAATTTTCAGTTTTTAACATATAAGGACATAAACAAATCGTAAAAACTATGAACTGGATATTTCGCTTTTGTTTATAAATGACAGGCTTAGGTCGTGTTTTTCATCATTTTTGTAGTACGTTAATATTTGAGCATCGGCTATATTTTGTGGTTTAAATTCATCTTTTATTTCCTCAATTATACAATAATTTAGTTCGGGGCCCCAAATAATCCCTTTACTTTGATTTAGTTTCCCATGTGCTTTTACTTTAACCGGAAAGTTATTAAGTAGATTTTCACATTTTAGAAGCTTTTCTGATTGGATACCTTAGAAAACTAAAAGGGTCCCATCTCGTTATTTTTTAACTGTTTTTACTTCTCCAATTAGATTTTTTATGTTTTTTTTTATACAAGGAACGGCGAAACCTTTGTGAAATTTAAGGGATTTTCATCGTTATCCGCTCCGGTTCTCTTAGTTATCAAAACTTTTACCCAATTTTTAGGTATATTTTCGGTATTCCCAAAAAACGTCCCTTTAAATTTAGATTTTATTTTTAAAATTATAAATTTTAATTTATTATAATTTATATATTATTTTATTATAATAAAATTATAAAAAAAATATATAAAATTAAAAAAAATTTTTTTTTGAAACTATGTGTTCTTGAAGCTTCACAAATAAATATAACCTAACTTTCATTACAACTCCTTACTTGGGTCTAAAATTTTACTGTGTAATATAACGTTGTCAAGGTGTACGTTTTCGCGAATAAGTTGCGTCGAGTTACCGGTAGGTAGCGTCCGAAACCGTGCCGAGTGCAAAGGGTTATTAATGGAAAATAGAAAACTGGCGATAAAAAAATAAAGGAATGAGAGAGAGGTGACAAAAATAAGTAATAAAAAGTTAAAAGAAAACCCTGAAGATAATATTAATTACGAAACGTGTGTTGAAAAATGTAAAGATTTGACTTGTTCTTTAATAAACATGTAAAATAGGATTTGATATTTCACCATTCAATTATTTTCAGCACTTTGCAGACAGGTGCGAATTAATAATTAAAGTAAAAAATAAAAAATAAAAAAAAAATATTTAAAAAACAAGCAGCGAAAGCTAGGAGAGTTGATTTGGTATTTATAGACCTGTAGAAGGCCTATGACATTGTCCCAAGGAAACTACTTCAGAAATCTTTGGAATTAGCTGGCATAAGTAAAGATATCATACACTTAATAAAGCAAATTTATAAAAATAATAAATGCCAAATAAAAGTATGTAGTTCTCTATCCGAGGATTTTGAGAGTAGCAAAGGCTTTCTTCAAGGATGTTGTATGTCTCAGAAATTATTCAAAAAAAGTTGTCGACGCTTGCCTAAAAAATTGGACAGGTAAATGTAGCCCGATGGTTATCCTAATCTATGGCACGTAATCACACCATCTATTATTCGCTGATGACCAGGTGTCATTGCACAAGGTGAAGACGGTGTAATTTACTTATTTAGGAATGTAATCGACTACTACTTAGAATGGGGATTGAAAGTGAATGAGATGAAGACGAAATACATGTGTACAGACGTGGGTGATGCGATCGACTCTGTCGTATCAAATCTAGAAAGAGTGGAACAATTTACATAGCTTGGATCCATATTAGAGAGTAATGGCTCTGGAAGTGGACAAAAGAATAATCAGTGGCCGAAAAGTCAATGGTATGCTAAATTCTCTTCTCTTGAGAAGCAATATTCTTGGCAAAACCAAAAAAATAATATATAGTGCTCTGGTTGAGAGTATCATGCTGTATGGCTCCGAGGCACGAACTCATAACAGAGCACAGGAAAGTAGGACTCTTGTCGGTAGAAATGGATTTTCGAAGGAGGTTGGACGGAATCTCAAGGATAAATCATATAAAAACAGCCATATCAGAGAAAAAATGAACGTTAAAGCAATAGAAAAAAGTAAACTAAAATGTTATGACCACGTGAAAAGAATGGGTTCGAATCCAATACCGAGATTGATATTTGAATGGGAGGCAGAAGGAAGAAGAAAAAGGGGAAGATCATGTTTACAGTGGATAAATAAATTAAAGGAAAGTATGGTCGTTCATGGATTGAGAGAAGAGGAAACGAAAGACAGGAAGGTGCGGAAGAAGAGTTTGGTTGAGGGAAACTTCAGACATGAAGGAATCCTTAATAAATAAAAAAAATATATAATTTAAATTAAGTAAGTCATTTTAAAAAAATCTGGTGCGTGCGCGCAACACACAACTTTCACTTACTAACATCCTTTGATTAGAAATTAATGTGTTTTGTTAATTGCCAATTCTCAAAGTCACACATTCTTATTTTT
The DNA here is from genome assembly GCA_911387785.2 of Aelia acuminata. Classification (NCBI taxonomy): domain Eukaryota; kingdom Metazoa; phylum Arthropoda; class Insecta; order Hemiptera; family Pentatomidae; genus Aelia; species Aelia acuminata. The sequence goes on from OU426981.1 coordinate 137,468,724, forward strand.
GTTTTCATTTGCTCTATAGAAAACACTAATTTCTTTTAGTATTAAGTAAAATTTTTTGCTTAGAATAATACTCCAAGTCATCTGATTTTATAATTCTCTATGTACTTGTTGAAAATTTCATTTAGTTACTACGAAACAAATAATTTCCATTAAATGAAAAGAACGGCTTTAATTATGAGCAATGGTCTGTCATTAAAGGCGTACTATGCCTTTGCAGCATGCGTAAGCTCAACGTGTTTTATGAGTTAACTGAATATTTTTCTTTTTTTCTCCTCTATATGTTTACCTGATTTTATCATATCTCATATTTATTCATTTTTTATTTTTAGACGTAGCAAGAGACAGTTAATTTCTCCATATAAACAAAAACAAAGGTACTTTATAGGAAACAAAAAAAAAAAAAAAGCCCCAACCCCATTTAAGCCCGATCAGAACATTTTAATAATGATAAAGCTTACCTGATATTAAAAAACGCCTAATTTTCATTAAACTTGACGAATTTGATGAAAATCTTTGAAGCCGTTTTTTATATAATCGAAAAAAAAGGTAAAAATTGAAAAAAAATTATGAAATAAAGTGCCCCCTCCGTTTGACCAATTTTGATAAGATGTTGGTAATCACATCTTTGGCATATCAAATCATCAATCAAGCATCAAATACCCAGTTTGATCAAAATCGTTAAAGCGGTTTTTGAGTAATAAAAAAAAAACACGTGAAAATGGGACAACATTCATTAAGTAAAGTGCCCCCTCCATTAATCAATTTTGATGAAATTTTGACTGCCAGATCGCGGGCATATACATACACTAAATACCTAATTCCAGGTTCCCGCGGTTTATAGTTTTTGAGCTAGTCTATTTACACACACACACACACACACACACACACACACACACACACACACGCACACACACACACACACACACAGACCGTTTCGCGGGACTTGGTTATTTGGACTCAGGGGGCCCCAAAACGTGTATTTCCGTTGAAAACCGGAAGTCGAAATATTTCACGATCGCAATACTTCCACTTACTATATATTTCATATAGAGGTAAGTGAGGGCCGGGATAGCCGAGCGTGTAGGAGCGCGACCCGCTGTTGCACGCTCGAGCCGAACGGCGGCGGTTCGAATCCGCCCTGGGAGGGTTGACTTTTATTTCGTGGAGGCCCCACGGAATAAATCTCGAACCTCCCACCATGGTTAGAATAGGTTGGTTACACCTCTAGAGTAACCCCCCGTATGCCACATATGGCCAGGTAGGGGTACCGAACAAAAAAAAAAATATAGGTAAGTGAAAGTAAAAAATATATAATTTAAATTAAGTAAATCATTTTAGAAAAATAATGTCTCTTAGTCTACGAAAAGAGTGTGAAATGAAAGTTGTGTGATGTGCCCAGAGCACCAGATTTTTTGTTTGTTTTTTTATAAATGCATCATTCATAATAGTATGCTATATAGTTTTGGGTGTTATAAACATTTGTTTTTTTTTTTTTAAGCAAAAGCGTTGATAATATAATAGGAATAAGAAAGTATAATAATTGCGGTGACTATCGGTTCCCCTCGACCCTTCCGTATGTTAGCTAAGCGGCGAAGGACAATAAAAAACCAAGGCGTTGTCCCGGCCTTCGGCACCTCTCCACTTCCTCCAAGCTACAAGAAGAAAAGGACGATCTCCAGATCTTCAGGATAACCATCGCTACATCTGACTAATATATATATATATATATATACAAATTGTATATAGATCAGGAAGAAGGAACGAAAGTATAAAGAAATCTAAAGGTGTGTAATGGTCAAATGTTTCCTTTAAGACAGGATGATAAATTAACAGGATTTTCAGTCAACATTTTTTTTTTATTCGTAGAGCCAACGTTTCGATCCAAACATGTGGGTCTTCATCAGGGCTAAAGTGAAGACAAATATATGAGTATATATGCCATAAGATGAGGGTTAAATGTCTATCATGTAATTATTAATCATAGTAACAATGATGAGTAACAGAATAAGGAAAACAAAACCAATTAATGGTATGTTTTCATGACAAGGATACTTATCAAAAATGATAATTTTATAAGAGATAGTAAAATTATATATGGATATTTAAAAAAATGGCTAGTTAGTAAAATAAATTCTGATATTTACCTTCTGACATTACTCCTTCTTTTTACTATCTATAATTAATAATTACATGATAAACACTTCATTGTCATCTTCCAGTATTGATACTCATATATTTGTCTTCTTTTTAGCCCTCATGAAGATCCATATATAGTGATCGAAACGTTGGCTTTCAAAATTAAAAAGTTTAAAGTTTAAAGTTTTTAAATTAAAAAATTGTTTACGGCCATCGAATCTGCTGATTGTCGATATCTTGTTGACAGGCGCGGATATACAAATGAAGTTAAAAAAAAAAAAAAAAAAAAGAATACCTACAGTCACTGTATATCTGAAATAATATTGTCCAGGAGTGTTTCGGGTAATCAAAAATTCGGATTATCGGAATTTCTTGAGGAAGTAGTAGGGTTTACTAGTTATAACGGGTTATACTTAATTTACAAAAAAACAACGTATCTTCGTATACCTCGGAAAAATTTCTTTTGTTAAACAAATTTAGTTAGTACTAGCAATTGTTGAGGTTACTATCTAAGGAAGTATCCTTCTAGGTCACTTCTAGGTTGTGCAACGACGTGATAACGCTCAACCAACCGATTTTCCCCGTAATCTTTGTACACGAATAAAATTGTTTTTATTTAACTTACTGTAACACTTATGTGGGTTCAAATAATTTTTATAGAAATAAAATACAAATTTTTAGCCAAGTGCCACCCTGACCAGCACTACCCTGAGTCTTTACAAGGCGTCCCCGAGCTTGCATACGTAAATTTTCAAACTATCCTTATCATGATTATTCGAAACTATCCTTCAACTATCCTTCGAAACTAACCTTATTATGATGTAAGGAAAATAATAAAATAAATAATATTGTAACGAGAAACAAAAACAGATGATTAATTCAGTTGCATTGAAAATAGTTCAAGACTTTTGTTGGAACCATTAAATTCGTGTGTTGGTACATGATCAGATGTATTGGAGGCCTTTCTGGGATGTTCCATTCGGAATTTAATATAAGAAGCGATCGACTAGACAGCTATTTTTGAGATACTGTTTCTTCACGAGTTGTTACTTTTTTGTTACTTTGTTATTAATTTGAGTTGTAATGGTTTGTTTCACATTTTTGTTTTGTAATTTTAAGTGAATAAAATTATTTTATTCACCCAGATCAGTGTTGCGATACTATTAATTAGGAAAATAAAACCTACTTCATATTATAAACTAGGCTTCATTAATGATAAATATATATAAACAACTTGTAAAGTATTATGCTAGAAGATGAAATTAATTACAGATAGCAATAATAAGAAGCAAAATGAAATCTAATAATTATTAATTGAAGCATGGAAATGCAAAAGAGTATAAGTGCCTATGAGAAAATTGTCCAGGAATGATATGGCTTGTACCCACCAGGTGAACTTCGTTCGGCGCTTAAACCCGTACTATCGTTCGAACGTTCAATGAACTCCTTATTAACAACTAAAAATTAATTGTATCCGTTTCTGAAGAATGGTTTGGACACACATAATGATTTGGGAACAAAAATTCTTTATATATTTTTTGGCACTCATACCCCTATGCATTTCCACGCTTCAATTATCTTAAAATGTATTAAGTATTGTGGGATCACCTATGGTGTAGTGGTTAGCAAAGCCACCCACAACACTAAAGGTCGTGGGTTCGCGTCCCGCGTTGGCCCTACGATTTTTTAATGGGAGTAAAAAAATCTAGTTGGATGGACTGGAGGGGACGTAAAATGGAGGTTCCGAGCCTGTACGATGTCAGGTACACTATCCTAACTATACCATGATAGTCAAAATTTAGGAATCCCACCGTAGCATCGTCAGATTAGCCTTATTGCATAAAGCGACGTTAAACAAACAAACAATTAAAGATATATCAATACGTCCTTGTTGAATGTTTCGCTAGCTGACAGATCGACGCCATGTTGGTACACAGCGGACATTATAGAAAACACTAATCTAGACCACGTGGTGAGCACTGATTTCATTCCATATCATGTAATTACAATCTCCTGTCATTTCTATTTCCAAGGACTCGAAGCTCGATGATATTTCGCTGTCGCTTCGATCATTCATAGATAATTTCAGAGGTATTTTTCACCAAATTACTTCAACAAATTTAGGAATAGTAAAAATGAAGGCCCCAAGGGGGGGGGGACAATTAAATGTTACTTACCTATCTTGATTTTGAGAAAAGCTGAATTCAAGTACTGTATTCTTTTTTTTTTTTTCAACCCAAAAATCTAATTGGGTTTTAAGAACCAATCTAAGTGTGAGAAGAGTTAACAAAACGCACTTCGACAAAGAAAAAAAGCTTTGTATATCGCAGCTGGAAGAATGTTCCACTCAATCCGGAAAGGCTTCCTCAACAAAAGAGAAGTGACGAAGAAGACAAAGATATCGGTCTACAAGTCAACGTTCCTGCCAATCCTATCTTACTCCTCCGAATCATGGACCCTCACCTCAAAACACAAAAGTCAGATCCAGACAATGGAGATGAGATACTTGAGGAAGGTTGAAGGAAAGACAAGGAGAGATAGGATCCGCAATACAACTATAAGATCGAACCTCGAGGTACAGCCGGTAGAAACCATTCTAGAAGAAAATAAACTGAGATGGTTTGGGCACCTCCAAAGGATGAACATCGATAGAACGGCAAGGATTACGTATGAGACGAGAGTTGACGGAAGAAGGCCAAGAGGAAGGCCACGGATCACCTGGGAAGAAAGTGTACGGGAAGCTTTCAGGAAGCGAGGACTGGACTGGAACAAGAGGAGAGAACTGGTACAAGAGAGGGATACCTGGGTCAAGCTCTATAGAGGGCAACCCCACACTGCACAGCGGTAGAAGGGGAAGGAATATGATGATGATGATGATGTATATCGTTGTTTAAGTTTTATATTCGATGATTTCAAGTCCTATTGCCCATGCACCCACTGGTATCAAAATAATCACTCTATATTACTATAATTAACGCCTATAACATACTAAAATAACGTATTGTAACATGAAACAAACAAAAATGTGATTGAAAAGCGTTCTAGGCTTTTTGTTGGAAAAAACTGTTCTAGTACATGTTCGTGACCGTTCGAGAATAATCTAAGCTTGTCTGGAACCTTCTAGACTGCTCTTATTCAGACTAAATACAAGGAGCGATGGACTGGAGAGTTTAGTCTTGCTCTGAAGCTCGAATACTTTTTGCAGAATTATCGTTTCCGTTTAATAAAAATTATTTAAACCCATATATGTGTCACATTTTTTTTTTTTTGGGACTTTAAGGCTTCCAATGAAGCCCTACACTGCCCATACTAACACCCATGGCACTGGGTGATACTTCTCCTACGAAAGAAAAGCACCACCCAGGGCGGGACTCGAACCCGCAGCTCCGGCATGGGAGTACGGCGCTTTACCGCACAGCCACACCGGGCCCCATGCATCACATTATAAATATTAGGTCGTAATAAGCATTAAAATATAAACAAAAAAACAAATAAATATTTAGTTAATTATATATAATTAACTGTCTGTCGTTACGCCTAAAAATATGAAATATGAAAAAAATCAAGTACCTAAACATATATAGGAGAAAAAAAGAAAAATATTCCGTCTGCTCATAAAACATGTTGAGCCCCCCCCCCCCCCCCCCCCATGCGGTGTGTTTTTTATAAGAAGAAAAATAGTGTTTCTTATAGAGCAAATAAAAACAAAAATAAGAAATTAATGTGGAAAATGTGTGACTTTGAGAAGTGGCAATTAACAAAACACATCAATTTCTAATCTAAGTAAGTTGGTAAGTGAAAGTTGTGTGTTGCGCGCTTGCTCCAGACTTTTTATTATTTTCTTAGTGGTTGACTAGTGCAAGGGAGAGTAGACAAAAACAATAGGACTGACAGCAAAAATTCAAACTTACATTTTTTTTACGAAAAGACGAATCCTAGCCACGCGGACTGTTTCACATAGCCCTAAATATATTTTTGAGCTTACTATAAGACAGTAAGACATTATGATGAAATATGAGACGTACAGGTGAGTCAGAAATGAGTTCATGGCAAGTCGTCATGTTGTCTGACTCATTGTCTCAAGAATTCTCCAGGACTGATAGGCATACTGTTCTGGAGGATGTGGTTACTGAAGAGTATGGTACAAAAAAAAATTACTAAGATTTTTAACATATTGACTGATTAGTAATATTAATCAAGAAATCTTGTACCTGTCCACTCCCGCAGGTTTGCAACTGTGCATCAATACCAAATAAACCGTAAAAGATTAATAGCGATTTACATTTAATGATAGTGGAAAATAGTTGACTGTAAATATAAATGAAGTGAAAATGGTTGGGGACTGCGGTCAAGATATGTAACACTCGGTTGACAAGAAGATGTTTAACGTTTTTTTTTAGATAATCACATATGAGATCCATTTTATCCACATCCACATGCATTCTCAATTTTATTATAATTGTTAAATTCGAATAATAAAATTATTTCGACTATGTCAGGGAGCCTTTAGAAGATAAAAAATGCTAGAGAAGACGAGACTTGCTCAGCCATTCGCATCACGTCCGAGCTCCTTCCAATTAAAGTAATTAATCTCCAACGAGAATATTTCATGTCACTGCAAGGATATTTAAGGTCGAATGTTCAAACTTTTGCAAAACTCCAACTTTTTTTAAAAAAGTAATTCCATCAAATTATGTAATAACATTGGTATATTATTCCATAATCTTCGATTAGAATGGATTCTGGGTGTTTTATTTATTTTTTTCTTTTCATTAAAAATCTTAAAAAAAGTTCAAATATTAGACGAATCTCGCTGAGACCAATATGTTTGTTCGCAACAACAGTCAACTGCAGTTTTTAAACAACATTGAAGTCTAATACTTTATAAATATTATAACGGTGAGACGCTTCAGCTCTTTCTATCAACTCAAAAAAGAACAGTACCGTGGATATCGTTTATAACGACATCGGTTATAACGACGTACCGCTTATAGCGACGGGAATGTTAGGTCCCAGGTCCCTTTGGTCATATTTAAACACATTTTTACCCGGTTTTTTGTACTATTACAAATATTTACCCTATTGTAACATATTATATTTACCCTAAATATTGTATATAAATATATTTACCCTAAATATTGTACTATAACAAATTTTTACCCGGTCTTTTGTACCCGATTTTTGTACTATTAGGCCCACGGCTATTGCGACTGATCGGCTTTAGCAACCCATTCTGAGTCCACCGGGGAACAAAAATATCAGTTATAACGTCCGGCTTCCGGAAAGAAGTCTTCCATCCGTCTTACGGGATATTTTTATATTCCCTTGATTGTTTGTATTTTAATTCCTTCAAACAAATTATAATAAGTTGCGGCCTAGTTCTCGAATAAGACATTTTTCGCGGTGATTCAAAGAGAAGGGAATTTTGGTTAGACGAACAATTGCACATTTGCCATCGGCAGGAAATTGGGTAGTCGAACAGAAGTCTTGCGGAGGCACTCAATGTAAGTCATACAACTATTTGAACAATATGGAAAAATAGGGACAGCATTCGGGGACACGTTGAACGCGGTGAATCGTTCAAAACAAAAAAAATAAAGAGAGCTAGGTACGACAAAATGGACGGTGCTCTAATAACATGGTTTCAACACCAACGCAGCTAAAATGTTCCTATATCAGAGACAATTTTACTCGAAATATTTACGACGAGGCTGCTAGCGTCTCCTAATGGATAACCATTGGCTTTCTTCAGTAGGGGCCATCAAATTCGTGAAAATTACAATGATTCAGATATTTTCAACGCAGATGAAACTGTACTTTTTTACAAGCTACTGCCTGATCTGACACTACATTTCATAGGGGAGAAATGTTCTAATGGAAAAATGTCAGAGGATAGAATAACGGTTTTGGTGGCAGCTAATATGACTCAAACAGAAACGTAAACTTTTTGTAATAGGAAATTTGTATTTTTAAGAAGGCTATCATTACAATCAGCTATTAAAAATGGCCTAGACCTGATTTTACGACCGGCGTCGTTATAAGCGATATGACGAATGTAACGACGATCGCCTATAATGACGAAGTTTGTACGGTCCCTTCAATGTCGTTATAAACGATATCCACTGTATATTGTTAAAATTATATGTAATTGTTGAGATTAATCACGATCAAATCTCTTCCTTGCACGACTGCTGACCAAGATAAAAGAAATCCTCGCACAGTACTGAGCCAAAGACATGCAAGGGTTGTCTTAGAGATTTTTAAGAAAATTATTTAATGAAAACTATTAGTAGAGATAGTTGGTTTTATCAAAGAAGCCTAGCTCTTACTAACCTACCAGACCACCCTCGACAAACCAACGCAAACTATCCTTCCTAAATGAGCACAGTACACTTTCACTTTAGCCGATAGCAGTCCGTTCATTAATCACACCTTTCCACTGGAAGACATCTCATCCCACCGACCACTTCCTGTATTGAAACCCACTCCCAACGGTACTCTGAAGTTGTGGAATGTATCCTTCGTCCAGGATGAGAAGAGATATTTTAAGGGTTGAAAAGATAAAAATAGTACTGAAATTTATTATTTAAGTTTAATTTAGCTTGAGAAATTATGTGTGCAACCGTCGGAGTTTAGTTACAAAAAGATTGATAATTTTTAAACAAGTAAGATTAATCAAAAGAAACGTATTAGTAGTCAAAATAAAATTCGTCTAAATTACATTTGTACTATTAATAAATATGAAATTAAATTAATGGAAAATTAGACTGAATCATGATAAATCGAAACACATCACATTTACCCTAAGAAAACATACGTGCCCACCCGTTTATATTAAAAACAACCTCATACCGCAGACAGACCAAGTACACTATCTGGGACTTACGTTCGACAGAAGGATGACATGGGGTCCTCATGTTAAAATGAAACATACGATGCTTAAAAAGAGACTGAAACTACTTTATCCACTCTTCTCAAAAACTTCAAAACTGAAACTAAAACATAAATTAAAGATATATACATACTTACTTAAACCACTATGGACATACTCATCACAAATATCTGGAACAGATAAAAAGACACACTTAAATAAAATTCAAAGATTTCAATCAAAACTTTTACGACTCATAACCAACGCACCCTGGTACGTGACCAACCACAGCTTACATACGGACCTCCACCAGCCAACAGTTGACCAGTAAACAGCGACACTCAACAAACGTTTTCACACTACCCTACATGGACATAACAATCGCCTAATAATGGACATGGCAACAGCTGATATCCCAATAAATACGAGGTGGAGATTAAAAAGGCGTTGGATGAGAGATCGCCTTACTTAACCGCTCTAGTAATTGAATCAAGCCAGGAAGGGGTTGCTGCCGAGCACTTTTCTTTCCCATGCCTGACATGTTTTCTCATCCGGCCACCACATTCGCTGATTGTCAGCTTTATGCAGACAGGTGCGAATAAAAAAAATAAAAGACAAACAAATAAAAATTAAAATTAAATTAAGCTCCTAGACGAATTCATTACTGAATAGTTTTATATGATTCCAAGCAGTTTTTTGTATGTAATTAGATAAGACCAATTTTGACCATCAAGTAGTTCAATAATGAATTCAAATGATAAAAGCCTTTCTCCAAACACTGCAAGTATTGGGTACGGCTAAAAAATGAAAAATGTCCTCTTTAACTCTATAACTACATATGATGCACTCATCCTGAGTGCTGGGTGCTGAGCTATTGAATGGCTTTCAGTTCAAGTTTAATAATTTGCACCTTAACCTAGGATTCATAAATTTTGCCTAAGGTTTAATTAGGATTGGGATCTTTAACTAGTATCTGACATTTTACTGACTCGGTACCTCTATTTTACCTATCCGAGGGACGGCATAGCCAAGAATTTTTTACTTCGTTTGAAAAACCTAGAGCTTCCGCGGGATGTGAACCATGAGACATGGGCGTAACCAGCGGGGGGCAGGGGTGGGGGGCAGTTGCCCCCCCCTGGAAGGCTGAGAGCAATAATTTTTTAGGCTTTAGAGACTGGAAGCTGTAATAGAATACATTTTTTTCAAGCAAATAAGGGTAATAATTTAGTTGATAAAGCACTTCTATAATTATACATAATTTTGGTTTCATTCACCTTTTCCGCGGTAAGGTGTTACAACCTGAACCACCATAGCTGCCCCCCCCCCTGATTTTTAGCTTGCCCCACCCCCCCAGTTTTGATCCTGGGTACGCCCTTGACCCGCGACTTTGGGTCTTGTTTAGAACAGGCCCGCCATTGATTTTATAATAAAGTTACTATGTAATTTGATACCATCGATACAGAAATAAAAACACATGTTTAAATACTATTTAATTTAGTATTGTTTGTGTATTTGTGGTTATAAAAGTATTAGATTATGAATATTTTTGACGTTTACGATTTATCCTATCCACACCACCTATTAGACCTATTAGACATTAGACCTATCCACAGCAATGGGTGTTTGGCGGGATCTGTCGTTAGACACAAGAGTGTTTTTTGTACACAGTACCCGATAGGACAAGAGCAACCTTGGAGGAGTGCATAAAAACATCAATTAGACCGGGTTCCATTATAATGTCTGACATGTGGAAGTCATATAGTGGGATAGAAGAAATGATTGGAAAGGATTACAGGCATTTTACTGTAAATCACTCCAAAAATTTCGTTGACCTAGAGACCGGTGCTCATACTCAAAGAGTTGAGTCTATGTGGGCGAAGGCCAAAAGGAGAAACAAAAAGGAATGTGGGAAACATCGCTCTATGATAGACTCGTATTTATGTGAGTACATGTGGAGGCAGAGAAACTCAAATGAAGGTGTTTTTGATTAAGTCCTTAAGGACATAGTAGAATTTTGGCCTCCAGATGTACCTGGAAGAACTGATTAAAAGTATGATAATGTTTTTGGTTATGTGTAAAATGTTTTTATTAAATAAATCATATGTTCCTTTAACCCATATTTTTATATTTATCAATAAGTAACTGTTACTAGATAAAATCAATGGCGGGCTTATTCCAAACAAGACCCGCGACTTTTAATATTGTAGCTTGCTATGGTAACCGATAAACCATAGGTGACCCCTTTTATAAGATGAAATCAGAACATTTTTATAATATTTTAAATCCAGATTATAATGAAAGCGGTTTTATTTTAAAAGTTTAAGTTAGGATCAATGAGGAATGAAACGAGGCTCACTAACCGCCATTTTTCTCATTTGCTAAGTGGCTCTAGCTAGGTTAGGGTGGCGTGATCCTGGAACCTATTCCCTAATGGAATAATATTAAAATGGCTAGCCCCGAGGATCTGAATTAGGAAATATAAAAACAGTTGTAAAATTATTATCGCTCTCTCCTTTACCACTTCATTGGAGTAGAGGGTTCATTTTAATTTATCCGATCGATTCAAAAGTTCAAAATCCTCCATGGACTTCTCGTAGTAGCTATTTCAATCAAATATAAGATATCGTAACACTTATGTGGGTTAAAGCCACCTACGTGTTCAAGATGCGGCACTCAAATCACCGTGAAGCATATCGTAGAGGATTGCGCAGTTTACGATAAATACTTTACTTCCAGAAATCTGACAAGAAGTTTAAAACTATCCCTTGGAAACGACCCGACGAACGTAGAAAAAATGATTTCTATTTTAAAAGAAAGCGACCTTTACAGCAAAATTTAATCATTATGAACCGATCATGTAGAAGTGTATGTATGCTTGTGTATATATGTGTGTATATATATGTAATTTAATGAAAACTAGTATATAATAATAATAATGTATTTAGGTTTATTTAAAAAAAAAAAAAAAAAAGAAATACATGAATAAAAAAGAACCTAAAATGAATAAAAAAAAAAAAAAAAAAAAAAAAAAAAAAAAAAAAAAAAAAAAAAACCTTAAAAATAAATTATTAACAATACATGAAAAAAAAAACGACTTAAAAATGAATTTAGGACTGTACCATTGTAGTAATTAAGAACTTTATTTAGGGCGTAATAACCTCGGAAGTTGATCGCCCCAAAACCTGATCCTATCCTATCCTTATGTGGGTTAAATAATTTTTATTGAGCGAAAGTAAGATTTTACAATGCCCCAAAAACAATGATAACACAAATAATTATACAGGTTACAAAAATTATCACTTTGTAACACAGAAATAGCCAAAAATATTTGAGGTGTTATATTCTTAAATCAACATGATAATTTCATTTTCATTCATTCAATAAGATTAAAACAATTCAGAAGTAGAAAATAATTTTTTTTTTGCTCAAGGTAAAAAATGTGTCTCTCATCTTATCTCTTTTTAGGCTAACGAAAAATTCATTTTTTTATATATATTGATATTCTAATACTTATTACCTACTAGAATTTATTGTAGAGATGAGAGATGGTCAACTGTTCTTCAATTACGATAGGTTAAATGATGGTAAGGATTTTCAGTTTACAGACTCAGTCTTAGTATCCACCTGGACTCAGTAGCCCTGATGAAGATCCACAAGTTGGATCGAAACGTTGGCTTACCATAATAAAATCATTGTAAACTGAAATTCCTGACCATCATTTAACCTATCGTAATAGAATTTATATAATGCTTTTATGGGTTTAAATAATTTTTATTTGACGAAAATAATAATACGCAATGTTTGACAAACATATAATAAAAATAAAAATAAAAACCTCAAATAATCAACTAGTTTACAAAAAGTATCAACTTGTAACGATACAGTAACACAAAAATAACCACATGATTCGAGCTTCAGAACAAGAATAACTCTTTAGTCCATCACTCCTTATATTTAGTCGTGAGAAGAACAGCCTGGGAGGTTCTAGGCCAGCGTAGATGGTACTCGAACATCGCAGTTACAAACAAGTACTATGGCAGATTGTTCCGACTGTCAGATCGTTTAAGAACAAGTCTAGAACTATTCTAAACCATATCTTTTGTTTCACGTTACAATATAATTAATTCGATCACGGTCGGTAATCGAATATTTATCTTCTAATAAAAATTTTCATTCACTAACCCGTAGAGATAGTCTAATTACATATTGCGAGAGGCTTAAAAATCTCGCCCTTTTCTCTTAAATTTAACACCCTAATGATAAAAACGGAAAACTTCTTGACGGTTAGGGTTTATACTGCTACACGACGACATAAGTAGCTTTCTTGGTCATACGTGCAGTCGTTTTTGAGCCATTTTGACACGCGCATTGTACACTTTGCTTTATAATATATATTGTTTATTACATTATAATTGTCAGTAACTAAATCCAGAAATTCATTTTTATAAGAGTAGTCTTAAGCAAAAACCGGGATTCCAAATTGACAAAAAAAAAAAAAAAAATGAAATCTGATTATAAAATTTAGATCTGAAAATTATTTGATGGTATTATCAAGATATTTTTATTTTATTTTTATCAAGACTAAAAATAAAAATCATCTTGTACCATGAAAAAAAAAAACCAACATATGATTGAAAAGAGTTGTAGACTTCTTGTTGGAACAAACTCTTCTAGTACATGATCGTGACTGTTCGAGAATAATCTACACTTGTCTGGAACCTTCTTAACTGTTCTGATCCAGACTAAAGATAAGAAGCGATGGACTGGAGAGTTGGTCTTGCTCTGAAGCTCGAATCATATAATTATTTTTTTTATTAGGGGAGAGCAGGGTTGGTTGGCATAGGAGGTAGGTTGGCTATTGGCTTATAGTTTCCGTCACACCTGTTGTGAAGGCCCCACCATTGTACCATGTCACCTGCTCGACCTCAGGAGTCTTTTCTTGGGTTTTCAATCGGATGCTAACAGTGTAGATAAGAGTGTGCTTCATTGATTGATTTTACAACATGTAAGTAAATTTTTATACTTTCAGTAAAGTTGGTTTAAAGGCATGGAAAAACGTTTGACTCAGATTCTGTTCACATAGCCCCAAACTCCTTTGTAAAAAACCTATCCTTTCGACTAACCAGTGTTTGATTGTTCTCTACTGTCCTGGCAGCCATCTTTCATTTGATCTCTCCTGTGGGGTTAGTTGGCTCTCTTCAGCTTTTTTTTTGGAGCAGTAGCAATTTACAAACGCAAGGTAAACATAATCAACGGTGAAACTACCAATTGTCTTTAGTTCCAGCGAGGAAGATGAGAGCAATTTTTCTTATGCAAAAAGCGACGACAGTCTAAACTTCTATCTTCTTCTGTTGTCATTCTATTTTCCCTTAAAAGCTGTTAAAAACCGATTCAAAAATATTATACCATTATAGTGCAGCTTTTAATAACAATAATTTGTGTCAGGCAGTACTTGAATGAGATAGCTAAACAACTCCACTTTCTAGGCCAACCTGCCTCACTTAGGGGGTTAATTGGCATACTCAGGATTGACGAATTCTTCAATTTTCTATGAACTTAGTATTAAATATTATGTGTTGAAAAAAATACTTCAAGTACTCTAATACTTGGAGTTTACAGTGGTATCAGCCCTATTGGGATTGTATTAACAGAAGAGACTGAACAATCAAAAAAGTGAAAACTGTTGCCAACCAAACCCGCTCTCCCCTACTGTATCGTTACAAGTTGATACTTTTCGTAATCTTTTTAATTATTCGAACAAGAAATCAAACCAACCATGCAATCCTCTCTTGATCCATTTTGTTTAGTTGTACTAATTTATATCATTTTCCACCTATTGGCCTGAAATCGACTTATCGAGTTTATGTTTACATGTAAAGACTCGGACCAACATATTCTGTTGGACATGTTTCGACTTGAAGAAGAAGTTTGACACACCGAGAGTTGATTGTACTATAAGAATGTTTATTCCTCTTATTTTATCATCATTCTCGTTATTATGAACATGTAATTGCATTAAGATATCTACAATAAGAGATATTTTAGCTAGTATATCATAAAATTGTATTTTAATTTAAGTTTTGTAAGCTAAAGAAATAAAGTTTGAAAAAAGTTTATTCCTTTTTTTAACCTTGTTGGTTATTTGAGTTTTTGTTGGTTTTTTAAGTTCTGTAGTGATGTAAGACTATCGATAGTCTTTGCTCTAGATAGTTTCGATAGTATCGAACATAAAACTATCGATATTTTCGATAGTATAAGGTAAAGACCGGTAGGGGGGGAGGTAAATGGTATAATTTTTTATTTGGAATGATAGGAGATTAATGCAAATGGAGACGATTTGCACATTTTTCTTTCCTTTTTTAATAGGGAATAACGTGAACATTTCTGTGAATAATGTTTATCAAAAGGTCATAGAAACTGTATTCAGAGGAAAGCTATACCAACCCTCTTAAAGGAACGATGCAACCAGGATTCCCAGTTGTCGAAGTAGTTGATTTGACATGTCAACATTCGAAACGCAATCCTCGAATGTGTCGGAGCTTTTGAAGAAAAAAGGACACTATTGTGAGATTTCACTAGACATACGTTGAAACGTGCAATGCTTAAAAATGTTTTCAGGTAGTTAATTTATAGAGGTCGACATTATTTTGTTATAAAAACTGTGATTTAATTATTTATTTATTTATTTTTTTTTTTTGGTCTTTATTATTCCAATTTTATACAGCAGTGAAAAATACCACCTTCCTTTATGATATAAACATTTTTTCAATACATTAAAACCTCACAACGTTTCTAGGCTTATTGCCTCATCTTCAGGTGTACAATACATATATTATAACCGTACAATACATCAATTCATTAAAATCTCGTCAATAAATAAATAATTATGTCAGATTACACTTCTTTCTTTGGCCACCTCACTGTAATTTTATTATTTCGTCAAGTTGGAAGGCATTTATGAGCAAATCATTCAATTTTTCAGTCATATTTTTTGCGTAAAGTTAATATTTTTTTAAAGTACGTATTAGTATTAAAATATTCCATAGAAATTACATATATTATTGCCCTAGCTACGAGACGAAGTTGGAGCACACAGGTAGACTGGAGATATCGAGTCTACGTTTTTTATCCCCGGAAGGCTTCCTGTGAGACCTTCCTACGGAAGTGGGGACATATTTAGATACCGTTCGGTTTCTTCCCTTCACGAAATTATGGATTTATTTTTCACATAAATAGCAAAAAATATTGGAGTAATAGGTAAAATATTTGCACAAATAGGTCGCTTACCGACCTATTTTCTTTGATTAAACATATATATTATTAATATATATAGTTGAAAATGGCATACTTAAATGCCATAGGAAATGGAATAAAAAAAGTTTCTGTTTATTCCAATGGAAAGTAGGTACAATGGTCGGTAGTACACTCAATGTTGTACCAAGAATGAAGTTGGAACAACTTACTGATTAGACTTCGTTATTCCTTGAATTCGTTTGGAATTTTTCGAATATTTAATTCTTTAGGGGAATTTTACAAATGAATGGCGCAATTGAAGCATGCAAGGCTCAACAATGGATCGTAAATAGGAATCGATAAAATTGACTCATAATAATCGCTTATTATCAAACAGTTACGTATGTTTTACAGTATCGTTATTACAAGTTCATACTTCTTGTAACCTTTTCAGTTTTTATTTTTCTTCTGACGTTTTCGATGATAAAAATTATTTAAAACCACAACAATGATACAACATATGATTTTTTAAATCGTTGTTTAGTCTCTAAAGTTCTGTAGATGGTCAAATTTTAGCACTCAATATTGGATTTTTTTGTATGAACAAATTATTAAGTTTATGGGCTATTCCACGTCAAATCAACAAAAAAATATATCATTTCAATATAATTGTAATTTGGTATATGTGTACTACTTGTTGTGAAATATTACCTAGATATGGTATATGTGTACTACTATATGTTGTGAAATATTACCTAGATATGCCTACCCGTTTTTGAAATAATTACTTAGTTTTTGAATTAAAGTATCTTTAAAGCCCTCAAAATTTGGTCCAGATACAGAAAAAAATCATGCTTAAAAATAGCTTTTGATGTTTTTCAAATTAGACTAGGACTATGAGATTGGTGACTTTTAACAGCGCATTCAATGTCATTTCATACGATATACAGTAATATATAGGTTGGTACAAAAGAAATTTTCTTAAAACTGAACATAAAATTTTAATTTCAATTTTCCCAAAAAGGAATGTTTATATATTTTTTTTTAAATAGGTCATATTGCCTATAATAATAAATATAAATTAAAAAAAAAATGCCCTTTTTGGGAAAATTGAGGCGTAGGTTAAGCGTTGCCAGGAAAGCATTTGTTATCGCTACTAAGCTACGGTGAATGTATTTTCTTTTGTATAAAAACAAAAAAAAAAACTAATCAACACGTCAAAAGATATTCTAGAACAACGCTGAGTATATATCACGTATCACTATTTTCTAATAAAAAATATTAAAAAAAATAAAAATTATAATATGTTATGAATATATGATACTACTCTACTAACCGGACATAATGCCTTTTTCTATTGGATTTAGTTGAGCTGAACAAAAATAAAAAAATATAATCCCAGAAATTTAGAGGACCGACTGTTAATATAATGTCGTTTTTGGACAGCACATAATTTTTGTCTTTTTTATTTGATTACTAGCTGTTTATCCCGGTTTCACTCGGGGAATTTCATTTTTCCAATAAAGGTGAACAAATCTTAAGTGAGATCATAACGATTTCTATAACAATAAAGAATACACCCAGAGCTTGGCGGAAGATATGCAATTTTAATATGGACAGGTGTTCGCACCTGGTAAGCGAAATTTGGAGAATTCAGGACAAATGGTATGGATTTCTATAAAGAACAAACAAACAGAATTTCATCTTTCTTTATATATATATATATATATATATATATATATATATATATATATATATATATATATATATATCGATTAAATCTTTTCATTTTTTATTATTTCATTAATTCGCATTTCTAGGAACAATAAGGATTTAAGAAATCTGGTGCGTGCGCGCAACACACAACTTTCACTTACCAACTTACTTAGATAAGAAATTAATGCGTTTTTTAATGCTACTTCTCAAAGTTACACATTTTTCCACATTCATTTCTTATTTTTGTTTTCATTTGCTCTGTAATCCCCTAAGAACCTTTTAATAATGATAACGCTCACCTGATATTAAATAACACCAAATTTTCATTAAACATGACGAATTTGATGAAAATCGTTTAAGCCGTTTTTGAGATAATCGAAAAATTGGAAAAAAAGTTATGAAATAAAGTCCCCCCTCCGGTTGATGAATTTTGATGAAATATTGGCTATCACATCTTTGGCATATACATACAAAGGTTTGATCAAAATCGTGAAAACCTTTGTTGACTAAATAAAAAAAACACATGAAAATGATGCAAAATTTATTAAGTAAAGTCCCCCCTCCGGTTGATCAATTTTGATGAAATTTTTACAGTCATATCTCGGGCATATAAATAGATCAAATACCTAGTTTGATTAAAATCGTTAAAACCGTTTTTGAGTAAATAAAAAAAAACACGTGAAAATGATACAAAATTTAATAAGTAAAGTTCCCCCTCCGGTTAATCAATTTTGATGAAATTTTTATAGTCATATTTCTAGGATATAAATAGATCAAATACTCAGTTTAATCAAAATCGTTAGAGCCGTTTTTGAGAAAATCGAAAAAAACGTAAAAGTTATTAAATAAAGTATTAAATGAAATTTTTGCTGTCACATCGCGGGCACATACATAAACTAAATACCCAATTTCAGGTTCGCACGGTTTATAGTTTTTGAGCTAGTTTGTTCACACACACACACACACACACACACACACACAGACCATTTCGCGGGACTTGGTTAATTGGACTCAGGGGACCCCAAAACGTGTATTTCCGTTGAAAACCGGAAGTCGAAATTTTTCACGATCGCAATACTTCCACTTACTATATATTCCATATATAGGTAAGTGAAAGTAAAAAAAATAACTAATAATGATAAAACCTTCCTGATATTAAGTACCTGTATACTTGCTTGTTATTGACCAAAATCGTTTGAGCCAGGTTTGTGAAAATCGTAAGAATTGCAAAAAATGCTATAAATTGTTAAAATTTAGGGAATAAGGTGTCTTACATAAAGGAAGATTACATAACATAATATTATTTCGAGGTGAGTAATAGTCAACTGCTATTCTTTACGATATTTTGATTGATAGGCAAGATTTTCAGTTATCTTTTTTTATTTTGGAAAGGCAACGTTTCGATCCCTATATGTGGATATTCATCAGGGCTTCTGAGTCCAGAGTAATATGTACAGAGACTAAGGGTAAAATGTTTAACTGAAGATCCTGACTAATTAGGTTGATTGAAAAAACGTGTATTTCCGCTAAAAAGCGGAAGGTCCAAATTTTTCACGATCGCAATACTTTCTCTCACTATATATATATCATATACATAAGTAAACGTAAAAAAATATAGCATAAAATGTTGACAATTATACACGGATATTATATAAAAGATACAAAGGTCGAGACACAGATGCCCCGATTAGACAGATGTGAAACAGATAAGTGTTGGACCTCTACATGTGTTAGCCCACCTGCTTCGAAATAAAAAAAAACCAGATACAGTCAATATTAGGAACTGATCCTATATCCGTATCTTCTCTAACTACCCGATATTCAAATTTGTAATTTGAAGATATTAATTCTGTTATTTTTACAATTTTAAAACCGTTGATTTCAAGCGGTTTTTAAATGCTCTCTAAACAGTTTAAAGGAACATATAAAACTAGGTCGAAGCATCCGCACGTAAAGTGTCTAGTAGATCTGAAGGTGACTTTGTACTGTGCGAACCTCACACTCGAACAGCCAGAGACGAACTCGAACAGGTCTTTATTTGTTCGCAGTTGTGTTCGGGGATAGCGCTACTGTCGCTTTTGAGTCGGATAACAAGCTTCTAGACCTTCATAAAGCATTTTATTGACGTCGCTATTGTCAAAAAAAAGTTAGAGCAAAAATCAGAACAGCCGCTAGTTTTAAGTCAGCAAATTGTATTTTAAGGTGCATAGGTGCGGTCTGACATCATTGTTCGTTGACTTCAGGTTTCAGTGTAAATAGCTGTTCGCTGTTCGAAAAGTTAGCCTTGCTCTGAGGATCGATTGTGTTACGTTTGTGTTAAATTGTCCTTACAAGTTGATATTTTTTGTAACATTTTTTATTATTTGAGTTTATGTTGTTCGTGTAGCATTTTAAGTTGTTATTTTCGATCAATAAAAATTATTTGATCCCAAATGAGTGTCACAGTAAGTTGAATAAAAACAATTCCAGTCGTGTACAAGAATTACGGGGGGAAATCGGTCGGTTGAGCGTTATCACGTCGTTCCACAACCGCTGACCTAGAAACGTTACTTCCTTAGATAGTACTCAACATAACTTCACCAAATGTATAGTTCTAAATAAATTTGTTTGATAAAATAAATTTTTCCGGGTTATACGAAGATCCACCCGTATTTGTAAGTGTTTTGTTAACCAAATACAACCCATTAAACTAAGATATAGCCAACTACTACAAGAAATTTCGATATACCGAATTTTGTATTAATTGTATAGCTCCTGGACAATATTATTTCAGATATACAGTAACTATAGGTTGATGAATAGGCAAGGTTTTCAGGTTCTTTTTTTTTTGGAAAGCCAACGTTTCGATCACTACATATGGATCTTCTTCAGGGCTAAAAGGAAGGCGAATATTTGGGTATCTATGTTAGAAGATGACAATTAAATGTTTATCGTATATTATTAATTATAGATAGTAACAACAAGGAGTACCCTTTGAAGTACCTTTGGAGTCGCCTAACTTACCCCTACCACCTCTCACCTTATATATACCCTCAGTCTCTTTATTACTCTGGACTCAGAAGATAGATATCAGATTTTATTTTATCTCGCTAACCAGCTACTTATTTAAATAGTCATGTATAATTTTACTATCTTTTATATAATTATCAGTTTCCATTATTCTGCCTTATTTTTTTTTGCGAATTATTTTATATTTTCCCTTTTTTAAGTAGAAATAAATAAAATTATATTTATTTTTATTTTATAATACGTTTATTTCAAATAATGCCCAGGTCTGGTTAATACATGACAACCCTTGATGTCAATATGAAATTTAATAATACAAAGAAGAAATTATGACGTTTAGTAGAATATCATATTTTACAGCCTAAAAATAGTGAGTACGAACCTTATAATAATTGTTTATTTGTCAACGGGGATGTCCCCCATACAAATAGAGTGACTACAATTACAATTAAATTGAGTGTATACATTACACTTTTCTCAATATTAATTCTTAGTGTCAAAATATTAATACCATTTTTTTTTTTTTTTTTTTTTAAAGCAACGACCAAATAAAAACAAAACAAAGAAAAATAATAGCAGACGAACAAGTAAGTAACAATAACAAGAAAAAAGCAACAAAGAATAAATAAGAGGCATCAAAACAGAATAAATAACATATAGTGATTTAACAATAATATATCAAAATACCATGTCTATTATCATGTCTTCCGATCTATTCTTCAAGCATAAATCTTCGGAGGTTGAGACTTCGCACTGTGTACTCGAACAAAGCTCTGTAGGTAGGTATGTCGGCATTTTGTATAATCTGGTGGTACTGATGTGGTAAAATGTTGATGAAGTTAGGCAAGTAGTATTTTCTATAAGCTGAGTAGATAGGGCAAGTACAGATGAAGTGGTAGAGAGTTTCGTTTTCTTCCTTATTGCAAACGGGGCATTTGTCTGCAGGACTCAACTCACATGTGGAGTACCGATGAGAGATACTTATAAATTTTACGCTGGATTTTCGGATTTGCGAGATTATTTTTGCTTGTAAGTGGGGTAGATTAATCTGTAGATGGCGCTGTGGAGTGAATGCTGGATTGTAAAAATTTTGATAATTTGGACAAAAAGATGAACTGTACATCCTTTCCAGGTCTGTTCTGTGAAGGGTTTCCTAAGTAGAACTCCATTATTCTGTTACTCATTGTTGTTATTATCTACAATTATTAATTACATGATGAACATTTGTCATCTTCTAGCATAGATAATCATATATTTGTCTCCTTCTTAGCACTGATGAAGGTCCACATGTAGGGATCGAAACGTTGGCTTTTCAACATAAAAAAAAATGTTTAACTGAAAATCCTGACTATTCATCAATCTATCGTAACCTCTTCACCTCTTCAGTAGCTATAGTTCATTTTACTGATACTAATTATTACACAACTATATCGCAGTATTTTATTGTAGTTTTCTGAGATTTTTTTATTTTATTTTTTATGAAATGAGAGCAAACAAAGAATATTCTGTGCATGTGTGTTTTTGCAGAGCTAGGGAGGGGAGTAGTTCCCGTGTGAATGGAAGAGAGATCCATTGAGAAGAAGGGACAAGACCAGGTAACACGGGCTCTTACCTTTGCTTACCTGTTCCTCTGTCTTCAGACCGCATCTCCTTGTATCTATGCCAACATCAAGGAGTTTAGGGAAGAGACGGAGGACAAAAAAAACTTTAAAAAAATGAATATAGGTTAGTTCCTCAACGGAATTCATTGGTCAATAATAAATAAAGCTCGAATTCCCGTCAGTGATGTAAATTATACTGGGTGTCCCAGACATAGTGTAAAAAAAAAAAAAAAAATTGGGTAATACTGCATGTTAAACGGGGTAGAATGGCGCAGAAAGGAGTTTCCTATATCAATATGTTGAGGAGATTTTTTTTTTGTTTTTATTTTTAAAATCTTACCCTTTCTGAAAAATGAGTTTTCTCTACTTTGGTTCAACGTAGAAACAAAAATGATGATATATTCTTAATCAGCATTAAATTTTCAAAAAGATGAGATGGGTCTAATTCTGGGTTTAAATCCACTTTCAGTGGGACTTTTAACGGACTGAACACCAAATACTTATTAAAACTTAAATTTTTAATAGTTTTTGAAAATTCCTCACTCCCCACTGGAGCACCCTAGAAACCGTCAAATTTCCTAAAAACTGCGGAATTCAGTTAGCTTTTTAGTGGTGTAACCCATGATACAATTGCACTTCACCTTTGGAGTCTAAAAGTAGTTTTTCTGATGAAAAATACATTCTCTAGCGTGTGTTTCAATGTCAATGTCAATGAGGCAGTTAGAATTTTCTTTTTACTTTTGTAAGACTAGAAAATGGTTGAAGGATACGGAATAGATGTTATGAGAAAGCGGAAGGAATATGTGCGGAGTCAAAATAGATAAAGCGATGGGTAAAAGTCTAAAGATATATGTAACAATAAATAAAATGTATCTGTCGAGTGGGCTTTTGGAGATCGACTGCAATCGAAAGAGGTGGGGGTTCATGTTTGTTTACCGAAACATCCGGTGTAACTGACTGAGTGCTTTAACGTATTAAAAAAAAAAATTGCAAAGTTTATTTTTAATATTAAAGAGTGTTGATTAAATAGCTATTGAATGAACGTGTGTGAATGAAAGGGTCGAAACGTCGGCACAAAATATATGTTATTGCACATATAGTGCTTCATTTGACCGCACCGCCAACCATTTTCATCACATATACCTTTGTTTTTGTTTATATGGGGAAATTTACTGCCAACACACCAAAGCATGTGCAGTACGCCTTTAACTACACCATTGTTTAAGTAAATTAGGCGTTTTGTTAATGCAAAAGAGTTGTTTTGGAACATAGATATTCAATGGAAATTATACGTTTTTGTGGTAACTAAAGAAAATAAAGTTTTCAATAACTACATAGAGAATTATAAAATCAGATGCGATTGAGTTATACTTGCATTGCCGAATTATCACACGTAAAAAAAATATTTAACAATAAAACTTTTTAGTGTACTTTAGAGAGCAAATACAAACAAAAATAAGTACAGTAGAACCCCCTTTATCTGCGGTATTGATGGGTAGGGGGGGGGGGTTCATGTATAATCGAAAACCCAGGATAATCGAATTACAACTTTTTATTGACTTAATGTGATAGAAAATAAGGTTAATTAAAAAAGAAAAATGTGCAGAAAATTACTTTTGTTAACAAACGAACGTTTTAACAACCAGCAAACGAACAAAAGTAACAAACGGACTTCTTCAGCGCGTTTTTGCATGAATCACTGATAGATAGCTTCATCTACGTCTTTCAATGTAGAGTTCTTCGTTGTTTTCCGAAGACACGATGTTAGGGCCGGCGACGATACGAAGTCGGAAATGTCTTTTTTCTTTTTCAAAATATCACGAAGAGTTTGCTCGCCGATTCTCAATTCAGCGGGCAATGTTTTAACACTTTCACCTTTTTCTTCTCGGTTTATAATAGTTAATTTTTGTTCCAGCGTTAAAACGACAGGTTTTCTCATTTGCGACATTTTGTTAGTTCGTATTTAAATGGAGACTAAATCACAACTGAGAATATTTCTTCTATTATGTTTTTTTTTTTTTCAGGAAAATTTTATACATCCAACACATTTCCATTCTAATTGTCATCTTTATTTTTCTTACATTTGTACAACGTTTCGGACTTGTTTGTCCATTTTCTAGTACATATCTAAAAACATTTTTCATTCCATTAAAACACAATATATAAACATTATATTACACTCTAAAACAATTTTACCACATACAGAACTTTTTATTTTTAAATTTAACTTTTAAAAACTTCATTCAGTGTCAAAAATCATTCTAAAAATATTTTACAAATAATTAGCCAATATCACAAATAAGAGGTATAAAATGGACATACCTTAACTTCCTACTACATTAACACTTTGAAATGTCTCGTCATTATTTTAAAAAAAACTACGAGTATCTCCTCACTATTCACCCGCTCATCGCTTTATTGTTGACCAGTCCCCACTTTTTTCCTCCCCCCCTCTTCATCTAAACCCTTATCTTTATCCCCACTCTTTTATATTTTAATTTTATTAATAATTTCTGCACAATGGGTTCCTATTCCCCCTATATCGCTTGGAAATGGACAAACAAGTCCGAAACGTTGTACAAATGTAAGAAAAATAAAGATGACAATTAGAATGGAAATGTGTTGGATGTATAAAATTTTCCTGAAAAAATACACATAATAGAAAAAATATAGAACATCCAAAGAAATAAGAAGAAGAAAGAAGAAGAAGAAAAAGAAAAAATGAGAATATTTCGTTTTTTAGTCAAACAGGCCAGAGTAGGGGGTTTCCTATAAAGACTTGAAAACAATGTCGTTGCTTGAATACCCCACCAGGAACCACCACTGTCGCCAACTCGTTGCCCTCGGGCTCAAGTTAGCTCTCGCACACGTAAATTTTCATTAACTAATTACTATGGTTTTTTTTTCCTAGCTAATTATCTCTCGCAAAGGTAAATATTCAAAAAGTCCTTATTATGTGGGCGTTGTGGTGGGGGCGAGGCGGGTGGGACACTCCGTCCCCCCTTTGCCTACCCATTCCCCGACTGATAACCAGCGCGCTCTTCCTAGCTCTCGCGAATTTAAATTAGTAAATTTAAATTTAAGGAGTAGTAGTTACCGGATACATCTCATCATTCGTTTCCGCTTACGGTGTTTCCCATTTATTATTTTATTTCATAATTTCTAAGAACAATAGATAATTAATCATTGTGTAATCGTTAAAATATTTACGCATTCATTTTTGTTAAAATAAATATAATAAACACAAAATAAATGGCATACAAATTAAAAATAACTTATAAAAAAAAAAATGGCTCCCCACAACCCCGGTTAATTGGGACCTCGGTTAATAGAGCCCCGGATAATCGGGGTCCTACTGTAAATGAATGTGGGGAAATATGAGAATTTGAGGGATGACGTTTACATATTTATTAAATCTTGATAGATGAATGAAAATGAATAGAAAAAGATGTTATTATTCATATTATGTTATTATATAGTTGTAAAGGATCTCTTAAAGGAAGATTCTACAAGAGATGTCCCAAGATACTCCACCTCCAGGCTCAGTTCTAGAACGGGACGGGCTAGGGATGTTCCCTTCTCCAATTAGAAAGAGCTTTCCCCTATCGTCACGTTCGCCGGCCTCCAAATGAGATGTCCACATCGCCGTAGCCTTCCGGAACACCCGGAGCTAACCGCTTTCTCCGGTTATAGTCCATGAGGTGAAATCCGAAGCTCCTTCTCTTCGCCCCGTTTAATCCAGATAACTGCACCCACACTCGGCCAGCTAATGTATTATATAGTTTATTATATAATTGGGATTATATAAAATGGATTATATTATATTAAATATACTAGGGTAACTGTACCAATAGTTGACAGTTCAAGAAAAAAAAATATACTAATGACGCTGTTTACCAATATATCGATATTAGGATAATCTTTGTTATGAATTTAGGTAGGCGAATCCCTCTAGAAAACTGGGAATACAATATCCCATGGTCTAAATTTATGGTTTTTATAAAAAATTATTTCTTAGAAACTTCTAAAATGAATTGACACATCAAAATGTAAAGGTTTTGAAAGTTGACACATGCATTAATTTTTGATTTCCTATGTTTTTTAATAGGTAATAAAGATTGCAATAAAAATCAATATTTTTTTATTTATAAACCAGTAAATTCCACAATGTAATTATTTTATACACAAAAAGCTTAAATGAGACAAAAATAACACAAACATATTTAAACGATTAAATTCATAAAATAGGACAACTTTCATCCAGCCTGACTCAGACTTCCATAAACCACCCTCAGATGGAACATAATTTGCTAATTCTGGCGGTAGTTGACATCGATGTCAACTATTGAAATTATGGATTAATTTCTGTTCTCATAATTGACAACTAGATTTAAGCCCTAAAACATTGAAAGAATATATTAAAAAGGTTATCAAATTATTCTCATGAACTTAATGAATACCATAAAAGTGATTAAAACATAATTTAACTCAAATAACTACGAACTAAAAAGCTTATTTAACTTGACTTGATGAAACAGGGTAGCAGAAACCAAGTTTTTTGGGCACTAGAAAATTCGTCATTATAAAACTTTCAACTATTGGAGTACTGTCAACTCATGGTACAGTTACCATAGGTGTTAAGAGTAAGTAGGATATAGAGATATCTTGGAGTAAATCGGTGTCTAGAACAATCCTTAACCCTGTTTAAGATGTACATTGTGACACTATGAATTATAATTTTCCCTTTTTTTTTTTTTTTAAATTCTTGTTTTCTCTTCAATGTAACCCCATAAAGAGACTATTTAGTTATTGAAAATACACGTACCATGCCTTTTAAATGCCTATTACATATATTGTAATTTTTTAGAAGTTTACAAAAAAAAATTCTAGATTTGGTTAATTATTACATATTAAATTGTAACAGAATAAAAAAGTTGAAAAATAGTAATAATAAAGTAGGGTAAACCATACAGTTATTGGCACCCCAACTTTAACTTAAAGAAATAGGTAAACAAGTCCTAATTTTATTACAAGATATACATGAGTCTAATGTTTGAAGGTCATCTAAGTCATCTATGAAGTAAGACTTTAACAAACTAACCATAGGGAAAATTTAACAAATTTAATCCACAGGGTGCCAATAACTAGATTTGGCACTTTTAACAATAAATATTGCCATATTGTAAAACTATTCAACTTTGGACCCAAAAAAAAAATCTTGAGTCTTTATAAGGATATATAAAGAGGAGTTATAGCAAGTTTCAAATAGATCCCTTCATAAAAAGTATTTTTTAAATTTCAACACTTAAATTTATTCTTAAGGGTGCCAATATAGTGGTTAGCATGGCAACCTACAAAAGGTCGCAGGTTCGCGCCCAGCGGTGGCCCTAGGATTTTTTTATGGGAGTAAAAAATCCTTAGCCATGCCGTCCCTCGGATAGGACGTAAAATAGAGGTCCTGAGCCTGTACGATGTCAGGTACTCGTTAAAGATCCCTATCCTAATTTTACCTGGATAGGCAAAATTTAGGACTCCCACTGTAGCATCGTCCGATTAGCCTTAGTGGCATAAAGTGACGTTAAACAAACAAACCAACTGTACGGTTTACCCTATTGGGATGTATTTGTGTAGGCTTGGTTAAATAATTTTTCTTTAGTAAAATTATTTAAACCAACAATACTCATACGTTATTATTTTTTACAGCAAAATATTTACAAAAACACATTTTTTATCCTGATAGATTGATAAAAACTTCAAAGAAAATATTACAAATTTTAAAAACCGTGATAAAAAATCACAGACTTAAGACCGAATTTGGTACAAATTTGACTGGATTCGGTGGAGAGAATTATTTTTATACATTATAACTAACCCTTTTTTTTTTTTTTAATTAATGCGTATATATTATTAAAAATCATTAAAATAATATACACAATGCCTGTATACACCCAAGAAGCACACTATTGAAATAAGCGAGATATTGAGGACGCGAGGAGTCGGTTTGGCTGGTGCATTGCAATCGATGAGATGCACCCTGCACTGTAATGCAATGGCATCCTCTAAGCTCGGCCGGAACACGATATCATGTCGAAATAGACATAGATGTTAATATATATCTAAATATATGGTGTGATGTGCAAGACCATGTACTTTATATGCAATAATTTCGTGAGGGTTGAGGTCTTGAAAAAAAAAAAAAAAAAAAAATAAACCTTGTTTAATTTTCAAGACATCAAACCTCACGAAATTTCATATATATATATATATTTAGAGCTATATGCCAGGCATAAATATAAACTTCATTCTTAGAGAGAAAAAAACTTAGCTAGTAATAAATAAAATTAAAAACAAATGGAAAAACTGTAATGAAAATTAGTCTCTTGATAAGATGATAATTAGGTTGTTTTGAGTCGTTAAAATATATTTCAAAGCTATCTATCAAGAAGCCTATATACGACAATGATTGCCTCAATAGCAGACGAGAGATCTCTTGGTAGGGCAAAAAGCAGATGGGAAGATAACATCAACAAAGACGCTACAGAGCTACATGTAACAAAATGGAAAGAAGAAGCCCAAGATTGGCAGAGGTTGAACAAAGCTAACCAAAAAGTACAGAAGAAACAAAAGTATCTGGATACCAATATTTATTATACAACAAGTAGTGGCTCAACCATTTTTTTGGAATTGCATACATCACAATAATAATATATAAATCAGATGCACTAATAAAAAATACTAATGTACTAATATTTCTGGTGTTAACATTTCTGGCTCTGAATTCAATCATTTTCAAATTTTACATACGACACATTAGATTTGTTTGTTTGTTTTAACGTCACTTTTTATGCCACTAAGGCTAAAAGTGCGAGTCCAAGTAATTAGGATAGGGATCTTTAACGAGTACCTGACATCGTACAGGCTCGGGACCTCCATTTTACGTCCTATCCGAGGGAGGACATAGACAAGGATTTTTTACTCCCATTAAAAAATCCTAGGACCCCCACAGGACGCGAACCCGCGACCTTTAGCATAGTAAGTTTCTATGCTAACCACTAAACCAAAGGTGACCCCCAATACATTTGGTTTATTAGGATTCGTTTTCTGTTTTTCAATACATTTTTAGCTTCTTTCTTCTTCTTTGCTGTATTAATTTTTCCGTTTGGTCTCTTTTTTTTTTTTTTTTTTTTTTTGTCTGGTGAAAGTTTTACATCTTTCTTTTAAATTTTTTGGACCTGCGTCAACCAGCGGTTTTTTAATGCATCAGGAAGAGGTGACGGCTTTTTAATACGTCAGCTGAGTATATTTATAAATCAATATGTATGTGTCACGGTAAAAGTAGATATTGCGGCAAAATGTGCACATTTGCCTCCTCGTTCGGTTAATGTGCATTTAGCTAACATTTACAATTTCAAAGATGGGAAATGAACATTGAATTCACAATGACCATGCCGTTTTGGTAAATGTGAGCATACAAAATACGAAATGATGGAATATTATGTAATTCCAAGTGCCACATATATATGTGGTAAGTTCAAATAAAAGTTCAATTTAAACAAAAATAATTCAAATATTTAGCAAAAGTATATAAACGAAATAAAAGTAACTGAATTTGATATAACAAAGTGAATAGAATCAGCTTTCTTGATCAACCAACAAAAACCTTTTTACTACACCTTTAAATATTCAACGTTTTCACAATCTGTCTCTCACACAACTGTTACACTGCTACCTTCTTTAACTAATTGATCACCTGAATTTATTACCAGTCTGTTTGTTTGTTTAACGTCCATTTTTATGCTACTTAGGCTAATCGGACGATGCCACAGTGGGATTCCTAAAATTTGCCTATCCAGGTATAATTAGGATAGGGATCTTTAACGAGTACCTGACATCGTACAGGCTCGGGACCCCCATTTTACGTCCTATCCGAGGGAGGACATAGACAAGGATTTTTTACTCCCATTAAAAAATCCTAGGACCCGCACGGGACGCGAACCCGCGACCTTTAGCATAGTAAGTTTCTATGCTAACCACTACACCAAAGGTGACCCCCAATACATTTGGTTTATTAGGATTCGTTTTCTGTTTTTCAATACATTTTTAGCTTCTTTGCTGTATTAATTTTTCCGTTTGGTCTCTCTTTTTTTTTTTTTTTTGTCTGGTGAAAGTTTTACATCTTTCTTTTAAATTTTTTGGACCTGCGTCAACCAGCGGTTTTTTAATGCATCAGGAAGAGGTGACGGCTTTTTAATACGTCAGCTGAGTATATTTATAAATCAATATGTATGTGTCAAGGTAAAAGTAGATATTGCGGCAAAATGTCCACATTTGCCTCCTCGTTCGGTTAATGTGCATTCAACTAACATTTACAATTTCAAAGAAGGGAAATGTACATTGAATTATCAATGACCATGCCGTTTTGGTAAATGTGAGCATACAAAATACGAAATGATGGAATATTATGTAATTCCAAGTGCCACATATATATGTGGTAAGTTCAAATAAAAGTTCAATTTAAACAAAAATAATTCAAATATTTAGCAAAAGTATATAAACGAAATAAAAGTAACTGAATTTGATATAACAAAATGAAAAGAATCAGCTTTCTTGATCAACCAACAAGAACCTTTTTACTACACCTTTAAATATTCAACGTTTTCACAATCTGTCTCTCACACAACTGTTACACTGTTACCTGTTACCTTCTTTATCTAATTGATCACCTGAATTTATTACCAGTCTGTGTTTATTATATTTCTATCTAATATTTCCCACATATATATATACATATTGGTAATTGTCTGTATAGTAAAGATGCCTCGCAGAGAATGTCCCAGCACATAGTGGCTTTCTTCTTTAAGAGAAATTGTTTTGCTTTGGTTTGATTTGAAAGTGAGAGGAGATGCCCAGAAGTAAATGAAGCCTGTACAACCGCTTCCCCGTCTTTAGAATGTAACTTTATTTCCGAGTCATCCACCAATAATTTCTCTCTTCACTAAACAATGATTGTATCTCCTTTCAGTGCCAGAGCTTTCACACGTGAAGGCGAATCAAGTTCCTGTCTTTCTAATCGAAGAGGTAAAATATTAGTAAAGATCAAATGAAAAAAAAAAAAAAATTGGATAAATGATGGGTGGTTGACCGTAATTATAATAAGTCCGGGGTGTAAGTAAAACATTTACAAATAATATTAAACTATTTTATTTTAGTCAACATTTGGATCCAACAATGCACGTCTTCTTTAGGGCTAACAAGACACAGACAAAAAAAATCATAAATTCATAGAACAAAGGATATGAACTAATTAGATAACACGTATAGAGGTCTGTGAACATGTAATATACACTAACAAGACGTTATATCGCACTAATATTTCTAAAGTGACACAACTCAAAAATTGGTGTTCTTGAGTTATGACTATGAAAGACATTGGTAAATATCTCTTTAAGTATTAATCAATCATCACAACTGTATCAACCTTCAGAGCTTGCCCGCCAGAAGGCACTTGTGTCACTCTTGCTGCCTTAATGCTATTGCCCCTACATAGGCAAGAGTGACAAATTTTCCGTTGTGCTAAATTTTGAGTTGTATCACTTTAGAAATACTAGTGCGATATGTTTAATGAAACCACACCTGGGCAAAAAGTATTTTAATTTTTATTTTAAAATATTTTGTTTCAAATAGCAAGTATTTTGTTTTTTTTTTAAATAAAATGTATTTTAACCTAAAATCATTAAAAATGCTTTTCGATAAAAGTATTTTGTATTTAAAAAAAAAAAAATAATGAAAATACAAAATACTTTTAAAATCTATTAGCTAGTGCATTGCAATTGATTAATAAATCGACAGTTTTTTTTTTTCGGTTATCTTTGCTTAGTGTAATGTAACTGATTCTCAGATCATGTTCGCTTTCATTTTGTCAAAATTATTGAATTAAATTTCTTTTTCTACAGATCCAATCTGATTCGGAACCTATTTAAACTAATTGAATAACGATACTACTTACGAAACGACCGATTCAATTATAAAAAACATATTGGATCTTAAAAAAATACCCTTGTATATTTTATTCATAAAAAATAATGACGTCAGATTCGAATTCAAGGCATACTCTAATACATTTATTTTAAAAACAAATCTGACGTTGCATGTAAAAATTCTTGAATTCTATTTTTCCTTAAATTAACATTAATAAATAAACTTTTTGATGCAAGAATCACGTAGAAATAATCTTGAATCGAAAAACGTAGTTTAATGCTATTTTCTTTTCTTTTATTTTTAGGCGCGAACACCTGAATATAATATTTTTCATATCAATCATATTAGTAAGTTTGTTCGACTTGGAAACTACAAAAATATTTATATTATACTTGAGAGACACGTTTCCTTCTCTTTTTATCAGAAGTTACATTACAGTAGTGACACTAAGAACTTACATAACAATCAAAGCTACGATCCAGAACCTTCGATCAACACATTATGACTTCGATGTTAAGCCAGGAAGAAAAATATGAAAAGAGAAAGGCGACGAGATCTCCTTTCTACAATTAAAAGAGCTTCCATCAGGAAAGAACCGACCGCGGCTTAAGAAAGTTACACTTTCAATAGGTCACCACATATATACTAGGTTGTTACAAAAGTCCATATTCACCAAATTAATTTTATACAAATGTGAGTACAAAATTTACAAATCACATTTATTCTTCAAAATACAGGCCATCATTTTCAACTACTTTAATCTAGGTTCATCTTCAAGGCTTTTATTCCCAGAATTAAACCGTCTGAACCAAAATGCGACCGTGTTTCGATGCACCACACTTTCCCCTTCCACTGCACAAATTCCTCGGCTGAGGCCTTTGCACTAAAACCTTTTTTCCAATAATGCCTAAGAAGGCCGCGGATGACAAATTTTTCTTCCGACATTTCTAGTGAAATTTAATAAACTGAATGAAAGGCAGGGACAGTTGGCGTACATAGATAATTAGAGGATTAGTTAATGTAAACATTGACGTAAGAATTGTATTCGTCAGAGATTAAATAAGGATTAAATTAGAGACCTCAATGTAAACAACTTGATATGCACAAGGACTTTTGTAACAACCTAGTACATACATATTTCAAATTCATAGACATACAAATATATATATATATATATATATATATATATATATATATATATATAAGAAATGTTTATATATATAAACATTTCTTAGGGTAATATTTCATTATTCCGTTTCACTTAACATTTTTCAATTTGTGAAAAAAGTACCAATCAAAATGGTGAGTTAAAGGCCATTGAAATTTATTTTAAAATTGAATGAATAGTATGATTTGTAAAATGGGGCTGGCTAGCCACTAAGCAGGAAAGGGTCGTTTTATTTTACGTATTGCTATATGAGCTATTTGGCTCATCGAGTTATGTCAGGAGTTGTCAATGGGAAAAAAAAAAAAATATAGAGTGATAGCGTCTCATTTTCAATAAGTTTGCTATTTCTGGATTTGGAGTTCGAAAAGAGGAAAAGATCGAAGAGCCTAAAAAATAAGAAGACTCATGAACAGTAGTGAGCATTAAAGGATACTTGTTATAAGTGAATTGTGAAATTGATTGTAAACCTGAACAGCACAACTAAGGTATAGTATATTTATTTTTTCTTTTATATTAATTATAATTAAGAATAATAACATATTTATATATATATATATATTTTTTTTTTCTTCTAATAAGAATTATTTTAATGGATCACCTGTGGTATTGTGGTTAGCATAAGCAATCTAAAATATCCTAAAGGTCGTGGGTTCGCGGCCCGCGGAGGCCCTAGGATTTTTTAATGGGAGTAAAAAATCCTTGGCTATGCCGTCCCTCGGATAGGACATAAAATGGAGGTGTCGAGCCTGTACGATGTCAGGTACTCGTTAAAGATCCCTATTCTAATTTTACCTGGATAGGCAAAATTTAGGAGTCCCACTGTAGGCATCGTCCGATTAGCCTTAGTGGCATAAAGTGACGTTAAACATACACAATTATTTAAACCCACAATATTGTTACAGTATCATACTCAAAATACTCTTCTGGAAATCTGGAAAAATTGTACATCAATCCTTTTACGAACAGAAATAATAGTTGGTAATTTATCTGTAGGAAAGAGGTAAAGATTATAGTCATGAGGCCTAGAATCTCAGGTATTTTGACATTATGATTACGATCTGTTAACTTCTAATCCTTTACTTTATTTTATCTTAGGAGAGTATGAATGTTCAGAAATTCTCTTATATTAAAGTAACCTAAGAGAAATCTAGCATTAATTTAAACGCTCGTTAAAAATCTACAGAGCTTTGATATGGGCAAGGTAGAGAACGACCGTGTGGCACGACTTAGCAGACCGAATCACAATTCCATCTCATAATGTTCTTCCTCTCACGTTCACAATGCTCAAAGAATCATAATTTTTTTTTATTTTTTAATAAAGTTGTTCTATGAAAGTAGCGAAAGGTTTGTTTAAAATTTTGAATGCCGTAATAATAAATTCTCCTAATTAATTTTTTTTTTTTTTTTTGGCTTTTATTATTTATTCGCACCTGCCTGCAAAGTGCTGACAATCAGCGAATGAGCTGACCGAATAATAAAACACAGACATGTCAGGCATGGGAAAGAAAAGTACTCAGCTGCACCCCCTTCCTGGCTTGATTCAATTACTAAAGCTGTTTAAGTGAAGAGATCTCTCATCCAACGCCTTTTTTCATCTCCTCCTCGTATTTATTGTGATATCAGCTGTTGCCATGTCCATTATTAAACTATTGTTTTGTCCATGTAGATTAGTTTGAAATCGTTTGTAGAGTGTCGTTGTGTGTTGGTCCACTGTTGGCTGGTGGAGGTCCGTATGAGTCCCTACAGTTAGTCACGTACTAGGGTGCGTTGATTATGAGTCGTAAAAGTTTTGATTGAAATTTTAAATTTTATTATTAGTTGAAATTATAATTCTCATGGACATCTGAAAATGATACGTTAATGTTTTTAGGGAGATGTAGTGATTTCTTATCAATCAAAAGTTTAATTACTGCGGGCTTCTAAGGAACTAGATGTCTGAAATGACGGGTGTATATAAACTAAAAGAAAAGCTTTAGAACCAATAAATGATATAATTTCCATTTCGGAAGCCAATCTCACAATATGGCAAGTCAATTTTTTATGTTTGACGGAGGTATTAAGTCAGAAACTACACAACTGATTTTGATGAAATTTGGCTCATTGTGTGTATTTTTGTCCAACGAAAAAGATAGATAGATATTTTTGTCACGATTATTGGCCTTAATATTTCTTGTAATGCAAATTAAATGCTTATTATACTATGATTGAATGTGATTATTTGCAAATTTTATAAATTTCCAACAGATGGCGGTGTAAGTTTAATTATTAACACAGCTCTTGATTATCTTTCGATATTTAGGGAGGGTAACCATAAATCTATTTTATCCGGCTTGGAATAGGAAAATCCGTGTTTTCCCCAGGTCAAATTGTGTCGCCTTTACACCTGTAGGGAAAACATCTAATCTATTTGATTTAGAAAAAGACAGGTCAATCAAAATCATTATGCACCTATTATTACTAACCTCCTGATACAATATCTCTATCATCATGTGTTATATTCTGAATTCAATTAATATGTATAATGGTAAGATTAATTTGGTACATTTTTGCTGTCTATTGTGATTGTACTAAACCCTATTCCGATTCTATTCTTTATTAGTTCCTTGTACATGTGTGTTATTTATGTTTAATTTCGCCTCTGCTGAAATAATCCAATAAGCGCTAAATGAATGGATCATTAATACTTACTAGAGTCAAATATGGGATGTAAAAAATAAAAACTTTAACTCTTCTAACATCTTTACCAAACAATCTTAAATTTGGCGTATAGTTCTAATTTAAATCCCGTTGGTATTCAGATTAGCTGAATTTTTTTTATCTTTATCAGTGAATTTTGATTTGACTATAAAAAAGAATAGGGTATAAAGACTTATAGCTACTGAGCCACAGCGACGCGTGGCCGTGTATGCTCGTTTAAGTAATCAGATTAAAAGCAATACCAAGCACAGACAAAAGCTGTTGGATGTTTTGCTGTGCAGTTGCCATTGAAGTAAAGAGCTCTGACCGATTGTGTTAAAGTCAGTCATGTTGCCTCGTGCAAAGGTTTAAAAGTGCAAAAACATAACACAGACAGGGTAACTATATCACACAGGTTAAGTGACAAGGAGGGAATATGAGAGAAAGATCCCCAACATTTCGAGGAAAAAAGAAAGAAATAAAATGAGATAAGAGGAATGAAATATTACTACAAACCTTCCAAAATAAATATCTGAGAATCGCAGAGTATTCTCCTTCGTTTATAAGAAATAATCAGCATCTATGTCGTTAATATACTGGGTGTCCCAGAACTAGTGTAAAAAAAAATTGGGTAATATTGCATGCTAAACGGGGTAGAATGACACAGAAACGAGTTTCCTATCTTAATCCGTTGAGGAGATACATTTTTTTTAGTTTTTATTTTTAAAATCTTACTTTTTTCTAAAAAATTACAGTTTTCTCTACTTGGGTTTAGCGTAGAAACAAAAACTATGATATTTTCTTAATCAGCACTTAATTTCCTAAAAGAGGAGTTAGGTTTGGTTATTTTGAATCCACTTTCAATGGGCCTTTTAACGCGCAAAACACAAATCATTTGTTAAAACTTAAATTTCTTATTTTCATTCACCCCATGTCACAGGTTTCTTAAAATAAAATAAAATGATAAACACGTCACCTCTGGAAAAAAATCCAATACATTGATTTCATATATTAATTTGTTATATCCCGTGTCTGGTAACCCACACCCGTCTTAGAAAAGTGGGCAGCTAAAAACGTAGCAGAAACCTTCGTGTAGAATCATTAGGATTCGTTTTCAAAAATTCCGAAACGGTTTCTGAAGAATTAATAGGACTGATCTTGGTTTTGCACCGATGCCCTGGGGTCACCTGTCACCATACTAAAGGCGGGTTTGCGTCCCAAGGTGGCCCTAGAATTTTTCATTAAGGGATTAAACAATCCGTAAAATGGAGGTCTCATGGCTGTGCGATGAGAGGTACTCGTTAGAGAACCCTACCCTAATTACACCTGGATAAACAAAAATTACGAATCCCACTGCAGCATCGTCCGATTAGGTTTAGTAGTACAAAGGAACATTAAACGAACTAACCGATGCCCTAAATACATAATTTGCCATGTAAAACTTAAATACGGTCAACTCTCGATAAGTTGATCTTCAAGGCACCCTGAAAAACTTACCTACTGGTCAACTTAATAAATAGTCGATATCGAGATTATAAAATGACTTATCTACATGTTAGCGGGGAAAATGTAGACAACGTTGGAGAATGCTCACCGGAATGTTTTTCAAGTTTCCAGGAGCAGCATAACGTCGTTGCTACTGTAGAATTTATGCATTAATAGGTAAATTTCGCCATGTATACATCTCAACAACTAGACCAAATAGAATAAAACTATTGGCAAATTTGGATTCATCGCACAAATTATGCTCAGAATCAGCTATGAAACTCTCGGCATTAAGACCACTACGATATTAAAGAACTCGATTTATCGAATACGATACTTCAAGAGTTGACTGAATAATCCAACAAGCTCCACTCTAGCCTAGATTAAACACTTCATTCCCTCTTTAAGAACAGCCTCTTAGAGCGAAGATGATACACGCACACTTACAGCCAATGAATGGTATCATCCAGAACAGGTATAATGACAGGTATCTAGATCAGGTGAGCTGTGGGCAGTAAGGTAAGGTTAGGAAGTGTACGGCTTAAGGGAGCACCCGCCGATCAACAAAAAACATCGCTCCTTATCAAGGTGGCATTCCACTAGCCCGGGAGCATTAACATAAGAATTCCATCGCCCGGTCTCTAACCCGAGATTAGGCCTAGGCCGTAGCTACTAGATCTCTTCATGTATATATATATTTATATTTATACAGCCCTTGACTAATTCCAAGTTTTATTGCCTCCTAGATTAGTAAAGGCGATTTGCTCTGGCGTTGATGTCATCATTATTGGGTGCCAGGAGCAGGTGGCACCAGGTTCCTCTATTTAAATGGTTTTCACGTTCATATCCCGTCTAAATAAGAAAGAAAAAAATCTAGCACCTATTTATGAGTATGTTACATACCTTCGGTTATATATGTTGGTTTCTTCAATTAACGTCACTTTATGCCACTAAGACTAATCGGACGATGCTACATGGGAATCCTAAATTTTGCCTATCCAGGTATAAATAGGATAGGGATCTTTGAAGGTGCTTTTACACTCTACGAACATTACCCTTGGACACCACCCTCGAACACCACTCTCGAACAGCCTTCACGTCGACTGTTTGGGTATTCTAGGTATTTTATCTGTTCGCCTGTGTTCGAGGGTAGCGCTTGTGTCACTTTTGATTTGGGTTTTTCCCAATTGACAGTAGTTGTTTGTGATAATTGTGTGCCGTTGTAATTCGCCACATACTTTTAATTTCACTTTCCTATAAATGAAATATAGTAAGGGGAAGTATTGCGATCGTGAAATATTTCGACTTCAGGTTTTCAACGGAAATACACGTTTCGGGGTCTGAGTCCCCTAAGTCCAAATAACCAAGTCCCGCGAAATGGTCCGTGTGTGTGTCTTTGTGAACAGATTAGCTCAAAAACTATAAACCGCACAGACCTGAAATTAGGTATTTGTATATGCCCCCAATGTGACAGCAAAAATTTCATTAAAATTTCTCAAAGGGAGGGGGTACTTTATTTAATAACTTTTTAAGTTTTTTTCGATTTTCTCAAAAACGGCTGTAACGATTTTGATTAAACTGAGTGTTTGATGTATTAATATGCCCGAGATTTGACTGAGAAAATTTCATTAAAATTGATCAACCGTAGGGGGGACTTTACTTATTAAATTTTGTATCATTTACGCGTTTTTTTTTTTTTTTTTATTTACTCAAAAACGGCTTAAGCGGTTTTTATCAAACTGTGTATTTGATGTATGTATATGCCTAAGATGTGATAGCCAACATTTCATCAAAATTGGTCAAACGAAGGGGGCACTTTATTTCATAACTTGTTTTCCAATTTCTACTATTTTTTCGAGTACCTCAAAAACGGCTTTAACGATTTTCGTCATGTTTAATGAAAATTAGGTGTTCTTTAATATCAGGGAAGCGTTATCATTATTAAAATGTTCTGAGGGGGCTGTTCTTTTGTTTCCTTTGAAGTACCTTTGTTTTTGTTTTTATGGAGAAATTAACTGTTTCTCGTTACGCCTAAAAATAAGAAATGGCTAAATATGAGAGATGATAAAAACCAAGTAAACATATAGTGGAAAAAAAAGAAGAAAAATGTTCAGTCAACTCACAAAACACGTTGAGCCCACGAATTTGTAGTACGCTTTTAATGACAGACCATTGTTCACAATTAAAGCTGTTCTGTTCATTTAATGGAAATTATTGTTTTCATGGTAACTAAATGAAATTTTCAACAAGTACATAGAGAATTATAATATCAGACGACTTGGGGTATTATGCTTGCATTGCCGAATTATTACAAGTAAAAACTTGTATTTAATAATAAAAGAAATTAGTTTTTTTATACAGCAAATGAAAACAAAAATAAGAAATGAATGTGGAAAAATGTGTAACTTTGAGAAGTGGTATTAACAAAACGCATTAATTTCTAATCTAATTAGGTTGGTAAGTGAAAGTTGTGTGTTGCGCGCACGCACCAGATTTTTTTATTTTTCAGATAATATAAAATATATTGACAATGGAGATTTTTTCTTCATTATAAGCTAGCGTTGGATGATGCGTCTGCCATGTTTGTTCACAAACGTCACGTGAGGTATAAATGGCTGTTTGTGGAACGCGGGTACGGCAGAACCTGTTCGAAGGTGAGGTTCGTAGAGTCTAAAGGCACCTTCCCGAATACCTGAAATCGTATATGCTCGGGACCTCCATTTTACGTCCTATCCGAGAGACGGCCTTACCAAGAATGTTTTACCCTTAATAATTTTAGGGCCACTACTGTTATATAGATTTGGGTATTTTGATGCCTTTATTTGATTTGGCGTACTTCAGAAGAAAACATTACGCCTCACTCCTTCTTTTTGTGAGTACGCGCATTCATTGCTTTTGTTAAGTCTGTTCCAATACGATTTACTAGATCATCAAACTGTCAGACGCATGCGCAATGAAATGTTTACGTTTCAAAACATGTATTCATTCATTTGAGGGTATCAATGTGCTTACTGATATCTTCATTAACTTCTCTCAGTGTTTGGCTCATATTTTATTACCGGATTATCCTATAATAATAATATCATAATAACTTTATTTGAAAAATAATGTAAAAAATATTATTTAAAAAATGAACTAAATAAAGCGGTGATCCTAGGATTTTTCAAAGGGAGTAAAAAATCCTTGGCTATGCCATCCCTCGGATAGGGCGTAAAATGGAGGTCCCGAGCCTATACGATGTCAGGTACTCGTTAAAGATCCCTATCCTAATTATACTTGGTTGGCAAAATTTAAAGCTCCACACCAGAGACAAGATTAGAATCCCGTCAAACACTCAAAGGTTTGCATCGATCAAAAGCTGAAAAATCAAACTTTAAAATCACTGAAAAATCTTAAATCTGCATTGTTAGAATTAAGATAGAAAGTACTCTACAAACGACTTTTAAATACAAAATTTTAATAACATAATTATGGCTTGATTTTAAGAAAATTATTAAGTTACAAAATTAATAAATTATTTATAATTAATGTTGCTGCATTAAAGCTGAAGAATTCCTATTTAATTGAACAAAAATATACATTAATTTATTATTTAGCGAATTTCTGATACAATTTATTATTATTTAAGTTATACATAAGCGTTTAAAAAAGAAAAGAAAAATATTGAAAAGAATTCTTGTATTGATATATTTATTTTCCAACTAAGCTGAGTATGAAAACTTTTGTTAGTCGTTGCATGTAAATACTTGATCATAAAATGGTTTTACATTCATCCAGATATCAGATAAAAGTTGAATAAAACAAGGTACAAAACATATTATATATATATATATATATATATATATATATATATATATATATATATATATATTCTTTTTTTTACTAAGTAGAAAGACGTGAGTCAAAATAAAATAATAGGCCTGCCAGATGGAACACAGGTGTGCCTGCATCTTTCAAGTCAACACCTGATACTACCGAAGTCTAAACCGCCACGCCAATAATATCAAAATATATTTCGAGTTATAATTTTATGTTTATATCAGTATAATCGTATTGTGATAATATGTGATACGACATGATAAAACATGCACACGGGGGAAAACCAGTTGTTATTGATAAAATTCTATTTTTTCTTTTTTGTTCTTGATATCCATTTAGTCACGACATCTAAATACGAAAAAAAAAAAAACTTAAAGAGAACCACCAGCCTGATTAAGTTTTATTGACACATATACCGTTGTATATTACATAAATTAATACAACAGTCACCACACTACTTGTTTGAATTGTATTAATATACAATGGTGTTATATACGGAATGATGAAAAAAATTGGAAATAAAGCATAATGTTGTTTAAATTGTATATTAAAGAATTCGCAAATACTTTGTATATATAAAACATTATTCTTGTATTATAACAATAACAAATCTCTTATTTTTATTGAATGAATTCAAACCAATCACGATCGTTGTACGTGCATCAATGATATTGAATTACCTTATCTAACTAGCGAAATAGATTTTTAAAAGTTTGAGATGATCAATTTGTAAATTGTCACGTTTCACATCCGTAAAGAACCGTCAGGAGAATATTACTTTTGAAAATTCGATTTTTTGATTTTCGGGACAGAAGGCTAAGTAATATTGCAACCGAAAAATACAAGACGTTCGTTTCTTCTAGTTGTTGCAAGTTACCTAAATGTTTCCACGGCTTTAAACATTTTCTCTTCTATAGCTAACCTAATATCCATTTTCCATAAAATATAAGTTGGTCGATAGCTCGAAACGTCTCACGAGAGTGGGCATTCATGTTAATAGGAATAGAAATAAAACAAAAACGGTGTTCTATAATAATAACAAATTAATTCCTCATATATATCTTTGAATTAATAAAAAAATAAAAAAAAACAAAGCAATATAAGATTGATAAGTATGTTGAATATCATATTAAAAAGATGGGTTTATAAAGCATTCCTTGAAAAATAAAGTATTTGTTTATCTTCTATAAGAAATATTTCATAACATAATAGTCTCCTCCCCATACGCTATGACAAAATCCCCCTATCTTTTATTAAAAAACATATTTTGGCTGAAAACATAAATACTTGGAACATACAATGGCAACAAACAACAAAAGGAAGACCCCTCTATAAATTTATTCCAGGAATCACACTCACTAACTATGACGAAATTAAAACTTCGCACTACAAACTGACACAATTTTTAACTGAACACGGACAAAGCAAATCATACCTAAAACGTTTTCACCTGACGAACACCTGCAACTGCGACGGACATACTAAACAAACATTTCATCACTTCCAATACGACTGCCCAATTTTTTACAATAAAACATACCATATAATAAGAAACATCCTTCTAAAAGGCGACAGCTGACCGTTATATGAAAAGGACATTTATAGGAATTATAACAAGGAATTGAAAAAATTTATAAATGAAATCGATTTCGAACTTAGGACATTTTGATGTTTCGTTTTTATTTTCATTTAGCTTACTTTATTATTATTTTATTTTATTTTTTTTTCATCTCAAAAGAACTTTTTGTGTTATGTTTTTTGTAAAATGTATTTTTGTGTTGTATCTCATGTTAGGAATTTTATTTTTTTTACTCCACATTTTGTATTTTCTTGTTTTGTTTTTCCTTAAATACCCAATTAATTCTGTATTCATACATGTATTATGCCTAGTTCAAAAAGCATGTACACATTAACAAATAAACTGCTTTCATACAGGGCTACTGTATGATGGAAAGAAAAAAAAAAAAAAAGAAAAAAAAACATAGTATATGGACACAGTAAAATGAATCTTTGAAAAATCCGTTGGGAATTGATAATAATAAAATTTCAAAAGAGGAAATCGAATCTAACTCGATTTACTGAAGAAATAACTACAACACTGAGATGTGCCTAAAAAGGAAAAGCTCTTCTCTTTAATCAAATATCCTTGCATTCGCTGGCTCACTGCAAATAGAATAATTGAAATATACGTCTCAAAATACACCCTTCCATGATATAATAACTACTTCTCATGGTGTTCTGAGCGACCATCCCAGAATTAGCTTTGTTTTCTGAAAAATATATAAATATACCGTTTATATAAATAAAATATTTATATCGTTTTGTATAAAGCAGTGCCTATTTGAAATATAATGTTATATCTTGTTAAATAAGTTATGATAATGTATTTCCCAATACACCTTATAGATAACTTTTTTTTAAATTTAAATTGAGGATTAGGGCGACCAATTATGTCTCAACACTTTATTTCTTTAAAACTTTATTCCAGCATACGTTTCGGCCGTTCAGCCATCATCAGTGCTGAAATTTGATTGATGGTCAAACATTTTTTCTCTAAAAATCCACAATCTGTGGTTTGTCCTAAAATAGTTAAAAAAGATAAAATAATAGCTATGTACTACCCTAGTCCTACTACCCTATCTGCCTTTTAAAATGATTTTTATGTCTTTAGTTGCTCAAATATCTATATAAAGAAAGATGAAATTCTGTTTGTTTGTTGTTTAATGAAATCCATACCGTTTATCCTAAATTCTCCAAATTTCGCTCAGTGGTCCTTCGATACCATGTGCGAACACCTGTCCATATTAAAATTGCATAACTTCAGCCAACCTCTGGGTATATTCTTTATTTTTATAAAAATCGTTATGATCTCGCTTTACCTTGGTTTTTACGAAAGCGACCGTTTGAGTCGATAAAAGTCTCACTTTATAGATTTAAAAAATTAAAATCTCTGTGTGAAACCGGTATATACAGGTAGTAATCTATATAAAGATGAAAATCTGTTTGCTTGTTCTTTATAGAAATCCATATCGTTTGTCCTGAATTCTCCAAACTTAGGTTTTTACGAAATCGACCGTTTGAGTCGAAAGAAAAATACAATTCACCGGGTGAAACCGGGATATACAGCTAGTATAATATAAAATATAGTAATAACAATGTAATAGTACTCATATAATTACAATATTTTATAAATAATTTGATTTTTTTGTTTGAAGTTACAATATTTATGTTTTAATGAATAAA
Organism: Aelia acuminata; assembly: GCA_911387785.2. Lineage (NCBI taxonomy): Eukaryota > Metazoa > Arthropoda > Insecta > Hemiptera > Pentatomidae > Aelia > Aelia acuminata. Next base: position 137,513,656 of record OU426981.1, read on the forward strand.
TACGAATATGGAACAAATAATCGATGTGAAATAGCTACTGCTCTAGGCTAAAATGAAATTTGGAAAACTATACCTAAATACACTCACCTACTTGTTAACTAAATAACTATTTAGAAAGGAAGCTGGTCAGTGAACATTTCAAAATGATATCACGAGAAAGTACAAGAGAGAAGAAGTTTTCTCTTGACAGTCCATTGCTTGGCGCTTGCTTTCTTCGGCAGCCCGAGGCGGACCCGGTGATGTAAGGCTGGTCCTTAATCCGATAGTCGATTCTCTCGGGGGGGCTCGGGGAATGAAATCTGAGATAGTTCTAAGAAGTAGGGCAACCAACTTCTGGGACATATAAGTATACATGGTATGTCCCTTTGTTTATTTATAAAAATCTGGTGCGATGCGCGATGGGCCACCTCGGAACGCGATCCAGCCATTAGTATTGTAGGCTGCAATGCTAACCACCACAACACAGGTGACCCCAATACAGAATTCTTCTCTGTTATAAGGGAAATAATACCAAATATGTACTTAGTTTATACGAAAATCCAATAAAATTGCAAAATCAAAAATTTCATCAGTAACGAACGACTTTATGCTGTTCCTGGAAATCAAAAAACATTCCGGTGAGCCCACATATTAAAAAAACAATTTTCTACCAATTCTTCAATGTTCTCAGCATTTTTCCCGTTAACATGTAGATAAGTCATTTAATAATCTTGATATTGACTATTTATTAATTTGAACAGTAGTTAATTTTTTCAGGGCGCATAGATCAACTTATCGAGAGTTGACTTTATTTAAGTTTTACTTGGTAACTATCGTATTTATAGCATCGGTTTGTTTCTTTAACGTCCCTTTGAGCTACTAAGGCTAATCGGACGATGGTACAGTGGGAGTCCTAATTTTTTTTTATCCAGGCGTTATTAGGATAGGGATCTTTAACGAGTACCTCACATCACACAGGCTCGGTACCTCCATCTCTCGGATTATTTACTTCCATTGAAAAATCCTAGGGACACCGCGGGACACGAATCCGCGACCCCTATTATGTAACAATTGATCCTAAAGTGTTAGTAATAATAATAATAATAATAAATTCTTTATTCATTTGTTCTGGGACGTATCCCTTAAGAACAAAATTAAATAAAATACAGAGAGGGCTTTAGAGCCTTGAAGTCTAAGTAACAAATTTAATTGATAAAAATAATTAGAAAACCTCTAGTTTAAATAAATAAAAATAAAAAGAATACACATTAAATGTTCAATCGGACCTTAATATTCCTTATGTAACCGATTTGGCCCGATCCAGATACCAAACCTTCCATAGTAAACTCCATTCACATCCTAACCCTCTTGTCTCCAACCTTGCTTCCTCCTCTATCCTTGATAATCCTCCGAGGCGTCTGAAAAGAAGATGGCCTAGAGATCTTCTAAACCAAACAATAATTGAGTGCTACCGCTGGGTAGTTTCTCCACGCACCTTTCCATGCCAATTATGTACTTATATCAAATTTACTTATTGTATTGTTATAATACAGTTGTAAATTTCAATAAATAAATTATATATGAAAAAAAAAAAAAATGTTCAATCGAGTGAAAGGAAGCTAGTTCCTGCATCTTATAATATACACATATGTACACACTTATTTGCAGGTTGGTTAAATAATAAAAAAAAAAAAAAAGAAAACAGAACAAAGAAAAAATTATATTAAAAGAAGAAAAAAATGAGATAAGAGATTCTAACGGTTTAAAAGGTAAATTATAATAGGAATTGTCAATTTACTTTTTAAGGAGACTGGATGGCTATGAAGTGATGATATAGGCGGGATTTAAAGGTGGAGAGGGTATTGGAATTACGGATGAAAGGAGGAATAGAATTCCATAGGGATGAGGACCTAATAATGAAAGATCTATCAAAAGCTGGCGTTCGGTGGGCCGGTGTATATAGATCTGAAGACCTAGAGCGGGTATTGCGGGAATGGGCGGAGGATTTGAACTGAAGAAGTTCAGAGATATATGAGGGACGACGGGAACGAATAACTTGTAAAAGGAAGGAGGCTAGGAAATACTTACGGCGGTAGGAAGGATATAACCACTTTAACTTTTCATAATAAGGCGATATGGAGACGTCTCTTGGGATTCCAAATATAAATCGGATGAAACAATTTATTAAACGTTTTAGTTTTGCTTCGAGATCCCCTGAGATACCCCCATACACTGTGCAACAATAGTCGAATTGGGGAAATATCAAGGAGGTGACCAGAAGTCTGCGTGTTTCAAAAGGGAACAGGTTACGGAAATGGTTCAGTTGCTTTAAGGTTGAAATAGTGCGACGGAGAGAGTACGTATAAACTGTTCTTTTTTTCTTTTAATTTCCCATTTTCATTTGCATCTGTCAAAACTAAGTGACAATCAGTAAACGAGATAAAGTAAACCGATGTTATTTAATGGCTTATTCGGGCAACATATTGGCTATTTTAGGCATGAGGGAATATAGTGCCCAGCAGCACTTAATTCAAGACAGGTCTCCCATCGAACTCCTTTTCGATCGTTTTATAAATCTGTTGTTATGTCTCTACAATTTTATATGAAAGCCAGAATAACGAGTTTAATCTTGATAATTAAAAAAAAAAATGCTTTTTCCACAATATATAGCAAAAATTAATATTGTGATTTTTTTTAAAAATGAAATTAGGATTTGTACTGATACTGTACCACTTATGTAGATTTAAATAATTTTTAATCACGAAAAATAATAAATCACAGTAGCAGACAAACAATAACAAACTCAAATAATTAGCTAGGTTACAAAAAGTATCAATTTGTTACGTCTCACTAAAATAAAAGTAATCGTATGATTCACTCTTCAGAACTAAACTAACGCTCCACTCCATCGCTCCTTACATTTAACAGTCTAGAAGGTTCCCAGCAACCGTAAAAGATTCACAAACAAACACGAAAATGTACTAGTACAGTTTGTAACTTCCAACAAAAAGTCCAGAACTCTTTTCGATCATGTTTTGGGTTTCATATTACAATACTTTTAAAAAACAAAATTTTTTTTTTTTCAAAAGTAACATAACGCACGATTTTAAAGTATGATAATTTTTATTGTAAATTTTTAAGCTTTTAATGAAACTTTGGACATGAAAATGAAATCGAAGCGTGCTTTGTTGAAGTTAAGTTACCTTCATTAGCAATACCTTAGTATCACCTTCTTGAGCCTAACTAAGGAACTAAAAATAAAGATGTATAATAAACTATTGTGGGAGAATATTATTATTATAAAGTTTGAATGACTAAATATCGCCTTCAGCCTGGTGTAAACATGAAGTGAGATAAAACACGATAAGGCAGATTTATTGCAGGCGGAGATTAAAACCTATTCCGCTGTCGATTATGCTCTAGCACCGGTTACTCGCTAGTATCTTTCGCTTCATAATTCGTAGTCTCATACTGCTCATACTTAAGTACATTAAAACACTTTTATATTTCATTAATAAACTTACAGATACAATATAAGAAATAAAATTGACACCTATTTAAAAAAAAAACAAAAAAAAAAACATCTTTTTATTAATCTATAATAGAAGAAAAGTAGGGGGAGAGCAAGGTTGGTTGGCATAGGGGGTAGGTTAGCCATTGGATTATAGTTTCCGTCACACCTGTAGTGAAAGCCCACCATTGTCCCATGTGACCCGCTCTACCTCGGGAGTCTTGTCCTGAGTTTTCAATTCGATGCTAACAGTGTAGAGAAGAGTGTGCTTCATTAATTGATTTTACAACATTTAAGTAAATTCTTATATTTTCAGTAAATTTGGTTTAAAGGCATGGCAAAACATTTGACTCCAATTCTGTTCACATATCCCCAATATCCTTTGAAAAACTTAACCTTTCGGCGAACCAGTTTCTTGTTTGATTGTTCTCCCCTGTCCTAGCAGCCATCTTTCATATGATCTCTCCTCTGGGGTTAGTTGGCTCTCTTCAACTGGGGTTTGTTGGCGAAGTAGCAATTCAGAAAAGCAAGGTAAACATAAACAAAGGTGAAACTACCAATTGTCTTTAGTTCCAGCGAGGAGGATGAGAGCAATTTTGGTTATGCAGAAAGTGACGACAGTCTAAACTTCTATCTTCTTCTATTCTCATTCTATTTTCTCTTAAAAGTTGTTAAAAACCGATTCAAAATTATTATACCATTATAATGCAGTTTTTAATAACTATAATATGTGTCAGGCAGTACTTGAATGAGATGGCTAAACAACCCCGCCTTATAGGCCAACCTGCCACACGTCGGGAGTTAATTGGCATACTCTGGATTGACGAATTCTTCAATTTTCTATGATCTTAGTATTAAATATTATGTGACGAAAAAAATACTTAAAGTACTCTAATACTTGGAGTTTACAGTGGTATCAGCCCTATTGGGATTATATTAACAGGAACGACTCAACAATCAAAAAAGTGAAAGGTGTTGCCAACCAACCCCGCTCTCTTTTATTACTCTCCTACTTATATATTTATATATATTAATATTTACAGTAAAAATTCTGAATATTCATTATACTAAAACCTTTGTTTGGCATTGCCTTTTGGAATACCGATAACTTTTGATTAAAGGAATTATTTTTAAGTTCTGGCTCATCTCTAAAAAGGTCTTCAACAGAGTAACATCCTTCAAACACATGTTTATTAATATATATAAGTACCGGGTGAGGTTAACGAACCCGAAGGTTCGATGCCGACACTACAACTTGCTCCCTGCACATCTCTATCCACCGACCACCATCCAGACCGAACTTCGCCTGATATGCCTTGACAGAATCCTCCCACCTCCGTCTCGGCCTAGCCCTCGGAAGGTTTCCCAGTCGGCCCCGTGCATATATTAATTTTTTAGGGATTCTATCACGACCAAGTTTCGAAAATTTTACATGCCCATTTTATTCGCCGCGCTGCAATCACCTATGTTATATTTACCGGAAACAGTTGACTCAGTTTGGCATTATGTAAACGTCTAAATTCTCCGATGAAATCGATTTCGCTTATGTATCGATTTTTAAGAAATAACATACTTGCAATATATCGTAGAACAAGTATCGGAAGCAAAGTATCAGTACTTCGAAAAGTTCCTTCTATCTCCTTAAGGTACTCCACCGTCTCTGTAGGCCAAAACGTAGGCTAGTTAAATAAAGAAAATTCTAACTGATGGATATTTATCATCTCAGATGCTATTTTTTTTTTTTTCTAGTTTTGTTCAAAGTTTCATTTTCTTTATTTAAACAGTTGATAGAATTGAGAAAGTTAAAAAGTGAGATTAACCTTAACACGTTCCCTTCTTAACAGCCAATTTTCACATGAAAATATCCGAAAGTCCGAACACTTCAAATACTCAATTTAGTCGATTTTTATGAGATTGTTGCATTTAAGTGCAGAAAAAGTTGCTAACAGCTGAAATTCTGTTGTTTTTTAGAATAGGACTCCGAGGTCCGATTTCGATAAAGAATGGCGTAAATCCTATATCGGCCTGTTCTTCGTCTACTATGTCTAGTTCCAATCCTTACCAAGAGATAATGCCCTTGAGACGCTCATTTAATTCCCTTTTAATCAAAAGATGACGCTTTCGTCAAAGTATTCCCATCGGACCCCGACGCCCGATATCGTCTGTGGCTCATGCTAGCAGTCGGACCCCGGTTACCGATACCGTCCAATACAGGATACCCCTAAAATACGCTGCACAGTGGTTGAAAATCGACTATTTTAAAAACCTTGTAAAACCTGATCTGTAAGCCGCAAAAAAATAAAGTTGATATTATCATAACCACGATTGAATTTCCTACAAGATGTATAGGTTGGAGTCCCGCTTAACCGGCTCTTCGGATTAACCGGTGTAAGGAAAATAGAAAAAAAAATATACATCAATTTTCGACTCGAAATCGGTTAGTTTAAACACTTTTGCTGTTTTATGTTAGTAATATTGATAGTACTTGCAATATAATTCAATTTCATGAAAACACTCACGTTAGGGAAAGCAATAAAAATCATACATAGGACCAATTAATTATTTTCTTCGTTATATTTTAATTTTTAACTATAATATGTATTATCATATTAAAATATAAGATTGGGGTTATCCTGCTTTAATATAATTTTGAAAGGAGATGGTGGGATTGTCCAATGTAGGCTTAATAACTACAACTCTATCTGTGAAAATTCAGTCCCCTAACTTCTATTAAATATTAGCTGAATCCTTCGTAACCTACCACGAAAAGCTGTTTGGTTTTTTACGTTCATCTATAAATCTATCTTATACACAACCTATTATTCTCTTCTTTGGAAACTGTCCACACACAAAATGATTCTAAATCCACAACTAATCCTTCATTTAACGTCCTATCGCACTCTACCTATAATGGGGAAAGTACTATTTGAAAAACTTTTCTTGAACCGAATTAAGCCTTTACTTGAAAGTAATGAAGTGGTACCGAGTCATCAGTTGGGTTTTGTGCAAGCCAATCTTAATTTTTTTTTATTCCTATGAGCTTCCTTCCACTTTCTGTTAAAACGAAGCAAGACAGTTTTCATGAAAAATGGGTTTATTTCCACCAAGTTATCCGTGGTAATTTTAATAAACTTATTATTTATGATTTCCAAACGCATAGGTGAAAAAGTTGATTTATCGTCAACCTAATAACGATTCAGACTGATTTTATAGATGACGCTACAGACCTGGTAAGTAACACATGATGTTTTACTTAAGGATTAGTAATAATCTAATTCGAAGCACAAGCTCCTTATCGAATAAACTGCATGAAATAGCAAAGGTTATTCAATAAAAAAAAATCAGACATTTAAAGACGCAGGTGGACGCAGCTGGAATATGTTTTAATAATTCCTTGGAGGTGTATTGTTCTTTAAAAAATGGATTTTAAAACAGCGCTCGGCCGCGCTTGAAAAATATGGATTATAAAAAAAAAAATTGTCTTAATTTTATAGCATTTATTCGGGATTTTATTTCTGGGTTAAGACATGGACCAAATAGCACCATTTTTTTGGTCGTGTAATATGTGACATCGCTTTTCATGATTATGAAGGAAAATCGCACCAAGGAACAAAAATACGAGAAGCAAAAATAATTATAGTGTTACAAATTTTTCGTTGAAAAATAAACATTTCAATGATCGATTTTCAAAGGGCCATAACAAGTGTAAAAATTGGATTATCTCCGGATAAATTGATGGAATGTGTCAGGTAACTATTCTATTTATTAATAATGAAAATAAAAAGAATATTCCAATACCTCCAAAAAATAGGTTTTTTCCGCCTTTCAACCACTGTGCGCTGCCGCACCTAACGTGTTAACCTCTGTTTAGATATCTACTGTTACTAAGAAGCAACATGGATCGGACCTGCATAAAATAAAAATTATTGAATAAATGTAATAAAAAATGAAAAGGGAAGAAAATTGAGAACTTTGCAGAGAGAAAATTATAGTAAACTAGCTATCAAGGAAGGGAATGATGCGATTATGAACGGTAAAGGCGGCGAATCGAATCGAATTGAATTCAAACAAGAGATATCTCTGAAAATAGTTGTGTGCAGAATCATGGAAGGAAATTCCATTAACTGAAGAAGATATGCAATTGAATTATTCCAAGACAGGTGAAGGCGAAAATTTTATGTTTTCAGAAGATTTATTCTTAGTTATTATGACTACATGTTTCAATATATTTAACTTCCGTCAAGGTTTTGTCTAAATTAGTCTCACTGTAATATTATTTTGAATAATTTTGCAATCATTTCTCACCTTGCACAGCAAATAGCATTTTATTTTATTTTTTAACTTAAACAACAAACTCACAAAACCCACTTTAGCTTTATTATTAAATCAAAAGAACGATTTAGTTCCATCTTTATTCAAGACTAGCTGTATACACCGGGTTCACCCGGAGAATTTCACTTTTTAAATCTATAAAATCTATAAAGTGAGACTCAAACGGTCGACTTCGTAAAAACCAATGTAAAGCGAGATCAAAACGATTTTTATAACAACAAAGAATATACCCAGAGATTGTCTGAACTTATGCAATTTTAATATGGACAAGTGTTCGCACCTTGTATCAAAGACCCATTGAACGAAATTTGGAGAATTTAGGACAAACGGTATGGATTTCTAAAAAGAACAAACAAACAGAATTTCATCTTTATTTATATAGATATTAGGAATTGATTGAATAATTTGAGCTTCTTTTTTTTTTTTTTCTACCCTCCTTCCTCGCTGTTTAGGCTATACGGGGTATCCTGGGCCAGGGGATAGAGTGAGGGATTGATACCGTTTATTGTTAAATATCCCCTGGCTCCGGGTTTTGAACTTGCTAGCTTCGTGTTCCCAATCATACGTTACCATCGGCAACGCGTATTTCCTAACGCGCTTGCTCACTCGGACATCTCACCACCTGAATAATTTAAGCTGCAAAATGGTTTACTGTTTTCTTTAAAATATGCAGCATGATCAGTAATTTCAGTCAAAAATTGATCTCTGCGTAAACCTCATGACTCACTACGCCCTAATGAATACTTACATGGTTGGTCCTGGTCCAGATCCTTCCCAAAATCCTTGAGGCTTCTCACTTTTTTATTTATTTTAGATCCTCCCTGTCTTCTAGGCAATGCGGATTTTGCAGGTGTTCCGCATACGCAAAAACAGCTCACTACTGCATGTTTGTGATTGCGCTCCTAACTTGTCTTCAATTTCCAACCTTTTGTTCTTGTACCTAAGAAAGGTTGTTCTCCGCTATCTTTGGCCAGATAGGTACTGATCCTACCACTATAAACTCCCATCTCAACCTAACCTATTTGTTTCCAGCCCTGCTTCTGTATCTATTCTCTCAAAGCTTGGAGGTGTCTGAAAAGAAGGTAGCGTGGTGGGGGCACCTATGATGTAGTGGTTAGCATAGCAAACGGCTATACTAAAGGTCGCGGGTTCGCATCCCGGGATGGCCCTTTTTAATGGAAGTAAAAAATCCTTGGCCAAGCCATCCCTCGTAAAAGAAGTAAAGTGGATGTCCCGAGCTAAGGGGAAATTTAGGACTCCCTTAATTAAAACAAATGGAGGAATAACTAATTTAATTGATAAAGATGCGAAAGAGTGCCTTTACACTCTGCGAAACTCGAACAGAAAATCCTAAGAACCTTGCCGAACCAGCGTACCAAGAACAGCTATTTACACTGAAACGTGAAGTCGAGCTTTTTCGTTTAAGCCCCGCATCTCTATTTTATTGTTCAAAACATAAAGATGTGATTATATTAACCATACTATTGATTACATATGAGTAGGTATATTTTGAATTATGGCTTTATTTAAGTCATACGATGATTTTAAAGATATGGACCTCCTTGGCTATGCCATCCCTCGGATAGGACGTAAAATGGAGGTCCCGAGCTTGAGCGATGTCAAATACTCGTTTAAGATCCCTCTCCTAATTATACCTGGATAGGCAAAATTTAGGACTCCCACTGTACCGTCGTCCGATTAGCCTTAGTAGCATAGAGGGACGTTGAAAAAACAAACAAACATTTCTTTACATAGGACATAACAGTACAAAAAATGAATATGTGATGAAAAATAAAATAACTCTGCCAATAATCGTGCTATTTGCTTGATTTATTTTTCATATTCATATATTATGATTGTAAAACTAACTCATATTTCATATTACAATTATATAATAATAATAGCTTAGCTTTGGCTTAATGTAATCTTAACTTTTAGGTAAATAAATAAATGTGGGGGTTCACCTGTGGTGTTGTTAACATAGCAACCCACAATACTAAAGGTCGCCGGTTCAAAAAATCCTTGGTAATGCCGTCCCTCGGATATGACATAAAATGGAGGTCCCGAGCCTGTACGATGTCAGGTACTAGTTAAAGATCCCTATCCTTATGATACCTGGATAGGAAAAATTTAAGACTCCCGCTGTAGCATCGTCCGATTCGGCTTAGTGGCATAAATGACGTTAAACAAAAAACAAACAGAAGGTGGCTTAGAGGCCTATTGACGTAGAGACAATATTTAAGTCCTACCAATTCGTAATTCCTCAATTTATTTTTTTGTACAGTTGTAAGTTTCAATAAATCTATACATATAAATAAAGATGAAATTCTGTTTTTTTTTTTCTTTTTCTTATTTAGAGAAATCCATACCGTTTGTCCTAAGTTCTCCAAATTTCGCTCAGTGGTTCTTTCGTACCAGCAGCAAACACCTTTACCATTAAATTTAAACAATCGTACCATTAATTTTGAACAACTTTAGCCAATCTCTTGGTAGAGTCAACCATACAGTTATTGGCACCCCAACTTTAACTTAAAGAAATAGGTAAACAAGTCCTAATTTTATTACAAGTTATACATGAGTCTAATGTTTGAAGGGTCCTCTAAGTCATCTATGAAGTAAGACTTTAACAAACTAACCATAGGGAAGATTTCACAATTAAATCCACAGGGCACCAATAACTAAATTTGGCACTTTTAACGATAAATATTGCAATATTGTGAAACTATTGAATTTTTGACCCAAAAAGACCTCTTGACTCTTTATGAGAATTCGTAATGAGGAGCTATAGGAAGTTTCTATTTGATCCCTTTATAAAAAGTATTTTTTCAAATTTAACCACAGAAATGTAGTCTTAAGGGTGCCAATAACTGTACGATTTACCCTATATTCTTTATTATTATAAAATTCGTTATGATCTCGCTGAAATTAGGTTTTTACGAAACCTTCGACTGTTTGAGTCGAAACAAGTCTCATTTTATAGATTTTGAAGAGGACAACAAGGCCCGGTAAGGCTTCCGCGTTTTAAGGCTGAGTGCTTGAGAGTGAGACGATGAGTCCTTTTCGAGTTATTGGCCGAGGAGGGTGAACTGAGCGCGCGCTATCATCATATTTTACTAACCCGTATTCTTCTTTACCTGATCATAGGTTTATTAAAGCGATTACTTTTAAAGTAATCATTTGTTGATAAAAAGTTTAAAAAGTAACTGGCATCCTTAATGTAGAAAAGGCCAAAGTATATTGAGGGCTACTTTTGAGTTACAGTTAGTAGTTGGTACCAGTAGTACCATTACACCAGTACCATTGCACCCAGGGTAGACTACTTGTGATAAAAGTCTATTTTATGAGTTTTAACCATCTTCTAGCCGACGTGCGATCTGTTGATGTATGTATGTGCGTATCTATGTTTGCTTGGTAATAGCCAAGATCTGTTGATGTATGTATGTGTGTATCTATGTTGGCTTGGTAATAGCCAAGATCTGTTGATGTATGTATGTGCGTATCTATGTTTGCTGTGTAATAGCCATGAGCCGAGACTCCTAGCTTAGAGGTCAGGCTGTAAATCACAGGAGGGTCAGGTTACGACGAGCGATGGATACACATGTTCCCTTCCACAAGGACTCAGGTAGTCAGCATCAGTGTCTGCCAGACTGAACCAGACGACCGCCACAGACTGCAGTCCACAAATTAAGAAATAGGCCCTAAGCACGATTCCGTCTCAACACCATTCGCTTTAAATAGCCTGCTAACACGTTGAGGAAAACTTCATAAAATAAAATATACACACCTAGGAATTTCTGATATTTAAAATAAAATTGAGAGTGTCTCTCCTAATTCCATTACAGGGTGAAGTATGATAAGAATTAGGATTATCTAGGAATCTTATGAAAGGATTAGGGACTTAAGAAGGTCTTTTTTTAGTGATAATGCACACAGTTCATTCAGTGCTTTCCTGCATTTCATTGTTTGACAGCGAGTACAGTCATATTGTGAATAATTTCGGCCTAGTGACTGTATTCAGACATTAAAATAAACAGACCTTTGCATCTCAGTCCAGATGAATACATTCATTTTGTCACTTTAGTAGAGGAGGGCCTTTCTGTATGTCAGATCGTGTTGCGTATAAATTTCTGTTATTCTACAGCCCCCATATGTATCAAATGGCACAGGGATATTGGAAGGCATGAAAGAAGGTTAACTGGAGGAAGACCAATGGCTACCAGCGCCATCGACGACCACTTTCTGAAGGTTCAACGACGAATCCAGAGCTCCAAAATCTACTCCTCCAGGTGCCTAACTTACGCATGTCAAGGCGAACTGTCGGGAGGAGGCTTAATAAAGTTGTCCTTACCTCGAGAAGGCCCGCGGCTCACCAGGCAACATCTTGTAGCAAGACTTGCATTTGAAAGAGAACTTGTGAATCGGGCCACGGATGATTGGAAGCATGTACTCTTCACGAACTTTTATGATAAAAGTTACGTTACATAAAAGTTACGAAACGAGAGGCTCTCTCCATAGTCCAGACGGTCTCGGCAGAGCCTGGAGAAGGCCTCAGGAACGGTTCAGCCAATGCTACTCCCGTTCCCGTATGCCTTATGTCGGAGACTCCATAATGTATATATATTTACAAGTGAACATTATATCCTAAACATTATTTTTGAGTAATGCGTTTTCAAATATGAAACATATTTTTTTTTTTAATAAATTATTTACATAATAACGTATCACTGTAACGTACCAATAACGTATCACTCAGTGATTGGTCACTTTTTTTTTTAGTCAAATTAATAAGTAAATTTTTTTTTTATCTACAAATTACGCATGATTTTTAAATTAATAATCAAATATAAGTAAGTATAGTTCACTCAGTTGAGCGTTTTGTAAGCGTCTACATTCTCCGGTTAGTTCATCCCTCTTCGGTTCAAATACTCTTTGCAGTACCTTATTTTACAAAAACCCTAAGCCGATGCTCATCCCTCAAGGTAAGCGGCCACGTTTCGCATCCTTAAAGGACCGTTGGAAGAATAATAATATTTTAAATTCTTATTATGTATATAAAGTATGTTTATGTAAGTATTTTTTTTTTTCGGCTAGCGCATTAGGCCTAATGAGACCTTTGGCCGCACGGTATGGTCTTCTCACATACATTTGGGTTTCTTGCGGGTGCACAGACTGCCTGGAGGAGGTAGCCGAAACCTCACGTTGCTGCAAGCCATGGTCACCATGACGTTGTCCTTCCCACCGATGGCGTCAGCTCTCTCGGGTTCAAGGTCAGTGATAAACTTGTCTAGTTCCGTGGATTATGGCTGCTCAAAGTCAGCAAGACCTGTATTTCTTTCCCTGAAGCATACGGTCCCTGTACCAATCTTCCGGGTGGCTTCTGACATTCTGCAAAACACACCGCGGTTCTCGATAAGAACACGGGAAAAGGGTGATTTGCTGTGTGGTAGCGAGTCGGTGAACTAAAAACCGCCGAGCGGATTCGTACTCGTGTCTCATTTCACCCTCCGCTAATAATCATTCATAATAATTATTAAAATATATTTTTGAGAAAAAAAAAATGATCGATGTCAAACCGTGCTGTTACAAGAATTTGATGCGCTTCAACTTCTGATGATAACTTTAATCAGTAACATTATTCTATTTAATTTTCCCACAAAAATTGTAAAAATTTGGGAAACAAATTTATAGTTGATTTTGGTGGTCATTCGACACAAAATTTTACTATCATAGATTTTAAAAGTTGATAATCCTTCCTAAGCGAAAATCTTTTTCGTGTTACAAGCAATATAATTAATATCGCTTCAAATAATGTCGATTTCTCTTATGGGTTCTCTCTCTGACTACTACGAATGAAGTTGTAACCATAAGCAAGGGCTAAAATTGAAACACAAATATAAGTAACTTTTGTAAATAAACCCATTATCTAAATAAGTGAAAGTTAAAAAATAATATTAAGCCTGTGGCTGCTTGGAAGTGGACCGTAATGTTTAGGTCGGGTCGAGAGATATTTGTCATGGCAGGTAGTCACTGGGCCCTTCCTAGTAGGGATCGGGGTCTATTCTTGAGAACTACCGTTCGGGCTAATCTGTATCTCTTGTTCACATCAAGTTTACAGTTCAAACACGACATATTATTGGTCTTTATTATAGCATTAAAGTGGCGCGTCGAACAACTTCAACGAATAGCCTGTTCGTAACAGTGTTCGGTTATTCTAAATAACACTAGAACTTAAACAGATATTTTGTATGTTCGGCCGCTTGTTAGTGGATAGCGCTTCTTTTGGCATTTGTCAACAATAGATTATTGGTATTTAAGTTATAAGGCAGTTTTACACTGCTTGAGCAGTTCTTTGAGTGTTCGGCCGCTTGTACGGGGATAGCGCTAGTGTCGGTTTTGAATTATGCTTCTAGATCTTTTAGGTTTTTTTTTCTGACTTTTATCAATAATAAGTTAGAGCAAATGCCAGAACAGTTCCACGTCAGCTGTCATTGTAATGAAAATGGATGTAAAATGAACATGGGTATGGTTCTATATATGGGTATTGGTTTTATACAGCTCTTCTTATCCCTAACTCGACATTAAGAAGATTTAAAGATACCTTGTTTATATATATATATATATATATATTTTAGGTTATATTATTCTTAATGTATTTCATTTATGTATTTTTGAATGTGTAAGTTTGGTTGATATTTTCATGAATAAGGGATATTTTCTAGAAGGAATTCAAATAATAGCTTTGACTTGTTTTCTCTTTTTTTTTTCTTCTTTTGTTTTTTTTTTTTTTTCTTTATGATTTATTATGTAAACACTAAGTTGTTCACATTACCACCTGTCATTGGGCATATGCCTGTTGGTGGGATTATGTAAAATAAAAATAAATAAAATGGTTAGCCCTCTTTGTTCGTTCAATTCATGATTCGTAGTAAATAGTACAAAATAGAACGACAAATTATGAGCGATTTTCTGTGACGTGGTTCGACGTAGTGTGCGGGCATCTTTACATTTAATGGTGCCTTTACACTCAACGAACCTCACCTTCGAACATGTTCTCACTCGAACCTTGGCGTACCGGCGTTAAACGAACACCAATTTGTACTTAACGTGACGTTAAGCGAACCAATATGGCTGACGCACCCAACGCTAGCTTATGATGAAAAAAAAAATCTCCATTATCGATATATTTTATATTATCTGAAAAATTAGAACGGCGCGCTAATATCACAAACAACTCCTATCACTTGGGAAAAACCCAAATCAAAAGTGACACTAGCGCTACCCCCGAACACAGGCGAACAGATGAAGTACCTAGAACACCGGAATTGTCGACGTGAAGGCTGTTGGAGGATGGTGTTCGAAGGTTAAGTTCGTAGAGTGTAAAGGCCCCTTAAGAGGCATGCTAATAGACTCTGATTAGAGAAACAGAAAAAACAAGTAAAAATAAAAATTAATATAATGATGGAAGCTAGTTGACCGTAGATGTAATGAAGAGGAAATGTTTATGGATGCGGTCAAAATAAGTTGGATTAATATGTGAGAATTACATACTTTAAGATAGTCGACGTTTCGACCCAAATTTTAGGTCATCAGGGCTCTTTGACCATTGGAAGCCGAAAAAAGCCTTTTTTATTAATACAAGAATACAAATAAAATAAAGGAAAGAGAAAAAAAAAAAAATACGTATTTAGAAAAAGCACAATAGAAGAAGCGCTGTCTGTTGAAAGACGATAGGGCGAAGCGGGCATTAGGATTGGCAGCCCCTATCTGTAACTCGATATCCGCAACTTAATTTTCATCTCTCTGAGCCGGGATCGAACCCATGAGCATGGACAGTTCTGTCACCGCCCCCACTTAATCCTAACAATAATAAATATTATTAGAGATGAGAGATGGTCAACTGTTCTTCAATTACGATAGGTTAAATGATGGTCAGGATTTTCAGTTACAATGATATTTATTATGGTAAGCCAACGTTTCGATCCAACTTGTGGATCTTCATCAGGGCTAAAAGAAAACAAATATATGAGTATCTATGCTAGAGGGTGACAATAAATGGATACATTACAGAACTGATAATAATATAAAAAGATGGTGTATACATAAATATTAAATTAATACCAGCCTCTTATTTTAATATTTATGTATACACCATCTTTTTATATTATTATCAGTTCTGTAATGTATCCATTTATTGTCACCCTCTAGCATAGATACTCATATATTTGTTTTCTTTTAGCCCTGATGAAGATCCACAAGTTGGATCGAAACGTTGGCTTACCATAATAAATATCATTGTAACTGAAAATCCTGACTATCATTTAACCTATCATAAATATTATTATGTAGTTTTGGAATAGATGTGCGGTAATCATATGAAATACTCTACCTGCGACACACTAATCAGTGTAAAGCACATGATTGAAGAATGTCCTGCTTACAGAGGAGTACACTGTACTGTGCCAACAGACGTAAAAGCAGCTTTAGCAGACTAAGAGAATACTCTACGAAATCTCTTTAAAAGTCTACATGAAGTGAAAATGATAGAGAAAATTTTCATAAACTTCTGAACAATTGACACCTTTTTCTACAGGCATTGAGGACCTAACTGCGGTTTTACGCCTTTAACACAAACCAATCAATCATGTGGAAAACATATCAGTCAATTTATTTGCTATGTAAATTTTCCACATCTTTATAGCACAAAACAGAAAGAAGATGGTTAAAACTAAAAAAACAAACATCAATTTTGAGTTAGGCACACAATGCCAGAAAATATAGTAACAATAGTATTAATAGTTCCGGGGGGGGGGGGAGTAAAAAATTCACCGATAGCATTAAACTATTTTATTATAGGCAACGTTTCGGCCCAACAATACAGTTCTTCTTCAGGGCATGTGACGTTAGAGTCAATCAGCATCTATTCAACATTAATAGTTCCATTCGCGTAAGGTGCAAGTTATCATATTGATGATCGTGTAAACGCAGGTAGAGAGCTACTTTTGATTTACAGTTAGTACCAGTGCTACTAAATGCCCCAATGCCTATTTCTGATCAATGAGTATTTTTCCTCGTTTCTGTTTTTTGGTACAAACTAAATTAGAGCAGACCAAACTTCACATGTGGTTATCTAAAAAAAAAAAAAAACACAACATAAAAAAAAATGACTATAAAAGTCCGGATTTGAATTTTATTCTTTCTTAGAGAAAAGGAGAGTTAATATCGAACCCTGCTTGGAAGGAACATTAATAAAGCCTGAGCTATCAATTAATTAAAACTCGAGTATCATTTACATTAAAAGAACGTTTATTAATAAAAACGTATGAAGAGGCAGTTGGAAACCAGTTTGAACTGTGTTGGAACTAATTGTCGGTTAGAAAGGAACGCCCCGGTAGCACTTGATACAAGCAATCCCCTCTCCCTTCGCTACTCACTTAGTGCAATCAACAAACCCCCTTTCATCAAACCCTCTTTGTTATATTTATTTCAGTTTAGGCTATTTCCAGGCGGAAACTACACCATTTATCTTATATATATATATATATATATTTATTTATTTTTTTGTGTGTGTGTAAGCTTGCTACAGTGTGATAACTTATAACACTATTGCAACCATTATTTTGTTTATTTAATTATTTAATAGCCTAACCACATGTTATGGACTCAATGTTGGGTTAGCTGATTGATTACAGTGTTCAGAATTATTATAACAATAATTTCTTGCTAGTGTAAAAGGACTAAAAATATAGGAATAAAATTTTATTTATGAAATATTATATAATTACGTATACATTATATTTGTTGAAAAATAATGAATGGTGCAACATTCAAGTGCGTTTGAGGATCTTTTTTTGTATTTTTTTTAGGTATTCCACATACTTTTTTACTTGTTGAAAAGTAAATGTTTGTTATTAATTAATAATCACCTGTTTGTACAGTTTTATTATCATTTAATAAGTAAATGAAAAGGGGTCAACTATGGTGTAGTGTTTACAAGCCTAGCAGCTTAGAATTATGAAGGTCGCTGGTTCGCAACCCCCGGTATCCTTAGGATGCTTAGAGTGTAGTAAAAATCTGGTAGGATGTAAAATGGAGATCCCATGCCTGTTCGCCGATCGTTAAAGTCCCACCTCCTAATTTTAATCTAGATAGGAAAATTTTAGGGCTCCCTCTTTAGCATGGTCCGGTTAGCGTTAGTCGCCTAAAAGTGGCGATACATAAACTAAACAATTATAGTTAGATTTTTTTTTCGGTTGGCGCATTAGGCCTAACGCGCAGTATGCTCTTCTTACAGACATTTGTGTTGCTTTCCTGGAGAGGGCAGCCCAAACCTCACGTTGCTGCAAGCCATGGTCACCATGGTACAGCGGCAGATTGCCATAGCTGCATAACCAATCCCATTGGAGCCAATTTGGCAGTGTCCTTCCCACCGATGGCGTCAGCTCTCTCGGGTTCAAGGACAGTGACAAACTGGTCTAGGTCCAAGGATTATGGTAGCTCAGAGTCAGCAGGCCCCGAGGACCTGTATTTCTTTTCCGGAGCATACCGTCCTTGAGCCAAACCTCCGGGCGGCTACTGACATCCTGGAAAACCTCACCACGATTCTCGTCACAAACTAAGGGCATCAATGTGATGATAAAGTTTGAATTTACACATAAAAAAGGAAATTTTTTCTGGAACATTAACTAATATTGTAAATTCCCAAAAAATAATAAAGCTATGTATGGTGTACTATGGGTAGATATGGTGGCAAAATGGGGCAGATTAGAAGAGGGATTATTATATGATGGATTATAATTATAGTAAATAGAGGAGCTTACCTTATGACAGGGATGGATGTCACGGCCAAAGTGAGGGTCAAAGCAGGGTACACTTTTGTCGGAGTGGGAGAATGTCAGAAAAAAAGGGTTGCGGAAGGCGGGTTAGGATTTGTTTACATACGCTAACTTTACACAAATAAATAACATTAGTTACAGGAGTAAATAGTGGCATTTTAAACAGTATAACAAAATTGAGGACACTTATAACTAGCTGAATATATATGTATGTAATTAATATTATGTGAAAAACATTAAAATAGGATTAAACAAAAATTAAAATAAAAAAATACAGTACTGTTGATATAAATAGGCTATTTCTGTATTTGATAGGAACATATTAATTATCTATGTGGCCTTAAGTATCATCTATCCAATGAGAATGAAATGTTTATGATGGAATTATTAATTATAGATAGTAAAAACAAGGAGTAACATAATAATGGAAAACAAATCCAACTGATGGTATGTTTACATGACATGGATACTTTACAAAACTGATCATTATAAAAGAGATAGTAGAATTATACATAGATGTTTAAGTAAGTAGCTGGTCAAGACAATAAAATAAAATCTGATATTTACCTTCTGAGTCCAGAGTAATACAAAAACTGAGGGTAAATACATGCTGAGAGCTAGTAGGGTTTAGTTTTCAGATTTGAAAGGTGTATTACTTTAGGTTTAGGGGTCACTTGTGGTGTTGTGGTTAGCATAGCAGCCTACAATAATAAAGGTCACGGGTTCGCGTCCCGAGATGGCCCTAGAATTTTTTAAAGGGATTACAAAATCCTTGGCTATGCCGTCCCTCGGATAGGAAATAAAATGATCCTTAGCGATGTCAGGTACTCGTTAAAGATCCCTATCCTATTGATACATAGGATATAGATACATAGGATCCTATTGATACATGAATAGACATAATTTAGTTCTCCTACTGTCGCATCGTCCGATTAGCCTTAGTGGCATAGAGTGACGTTAAACAAACAAACAAATGTTTATTGCGGGGAAACCCAACGCTTATGAAATGAAAGGCGACATGACAAATATTAAAAACTATAAAAATGGTAAATTATATTATTAATATTAAGAAACAAAATTACAATCAATAACAAATAAAAAAATCTGGTGCGATGCGCGTAACACACAACATACACTTACGAAAATTCAGAAATTTATTATGAAACTCGAAGAAGTTTCTGAACCAAAATATAATTAATTTGAGATTATCTTATACCATATTTTTTCACACCTTAATGTTTTAAATAATTTGAGCATCAAGTATTTACTCTCTAAAGTAAAATAATTTTTTTAATAGTCAATAAAAGTTTTTATTTTGTTTTTTGTTTATCATTGATGATACGAGATATGGAATTTTGGCTGTCACATCGCGGGCATACACATCAATATAAATACCTAGTTTGATTGAAATAGTTTCAGTCTATTTTGAGTAAATGAAAAAAAGACACGTCAAAATGAGACAAAATTTATTAAATAAAGTGATCCCTACAATTAATCAATTTTGTTAAAATTTTGACTGTTACATCGCGAGCGTATACATACATAAAATACCGAGTTTAATCAAAATCGTTAGAGCCGTTTTTGAGAAAATCGAAAAAACGTAAACATTATACAAAATTCTTTAAATGAAGTACCCCCTCCGATTCACCAATTTTGATGAAATTTTTGCTGTCGCATCGCGTCCATATACATATATAAAATGCCCAGTTTCATCTAAACCATCTAAGCTGATTTTGAGTAAATAAAAAAACACGTAAAAATGAAAAAAAAACTAATTGAGTAAATAAAAGGGTGCCCCCTCCAATTAATCAATATTGATGCAATTTTGAATGTTACATCGCGGGCATATACGTATATGAAATTCAGAGTTTAATCAAAATATTGAGAGCCTTTTTTGAGAAAATTGACAAAAACGTAAAAATTAGACAAAGTTCATTTAATAAAGTACCCCCTCCGTTTGACTTATTTTGATGAAATTTATGCTGTCACATCGCGGGCATATACATACATTAAATATCGAGTTCAATCAAAACAGTTGAAGCCGTTTTTGAGAAAATCGAAAAAAAACATGCGAGACATGGTTATTTGGACTCAGGGGACCCCAAAACGCGTATTTCCGTTGAAAACCAGAAGTCCAAAATTTTCACGATCGCAATACTTCCCCTTACTATATATTTCACATTTAGGTAAGTGAAAGTAAAAACAAACATAACAATAACACGAAATAATCTATATATGTGTGTGCGTATGTGTAGTGTATAAAACTAAGTATACACGTATACAGAGTTAAGTGGGAGTAAGTAAGCTAAAGCTCTCTCTCACTCACTCCCTCCCTCCCGCTCACTCGCTCACTCTCTCTCTCTCGCTCTCTCTCTCTCTCTCTCTCTCTCTCAAGAAGACAGGGAGGATGATAAGGGCCCTCCTTCACAACACGATGTGGCAACAGCGCTCCTAGTGGAGGGGGGAGCCGACACTACGCTCTGCCTTCAGTCCGCATCTGCCAGTGGTGTCGCGTGGCAGTCTGTGAGTCCGCCTGTCTGTCTGTGTATTTATTTGTGTCGCGAGTGTCATATATATATTTATATAACAATATATATATCTACTACATATATATCATACACCTTGCCTTCGATATAGCACAGTCAAGTCACGAAAATATAATCCAATTTATGTGTGTTGTGTCCGATGCTCGGCTATTCCGCTTACAGGTAGACGAATCTATTTTCTATCTTCTCTTTTGGTTTCTATCTTCTTCTTCAAGACACCGATCCTAATATATATATATATAACAAAATAATAATAACAACAATATAGATATATAATAAAATAAAAAAATTACAATCAGGGAAGACGGCTGGCCGAACCCCTGCGTGGGGTAAAGGGCCGATTTCCGATGTATACACAAGCCCTATGTAATATTGGTCGTATATATTCGACCCTATACACTAATATATCCTGTTAAAATATATACATATACCCTCTTTTTGGGTAGTTCTTCACATATATACTTATACATTTAAATAAATAAATAAATAAAAAAATTAAAAACGACGCTAGTGATTTATACATGTGAGCCCTGGGACGTCAGTGAATTCAGTGCTTGAACCAGGATAGTGTGCGATGAGTGAGGATGCTAATTTGTGCTCGAGGACTAGTTGAAATCAGGACATGAGCTACCTCGATCTCAGTTTAGATTGGTAAGGAGACATTTTTAATACACGAAAAACATTCTCTCTCTCAAAAAAAAAAAAAAAAAAAAAAATCGGTTTATCTTCCCATATATGTTTTGTGTATCTACCCTCGTTTATATAGCACTGTATATAGAGCACAATTCCTTCTTGTCTGCACTTCACACGTTCCCTAATTTGTATAATTTTTTTTTGTTTTATTTCATTTTTGTCAAGTGTAAATATATTTATACTTCATTGTCGGTGGAAGATGCTTTATGTGTTTTTATTTATTTTAATAATTTATATTTTTTTGTTATCCACCTTGTGTTTCCTGGGAAGGGATACGCAACCGAAAAACGATTCGTTTGTGTGTATATGTGTGTGTGGTGTCGGTCGGCGTTGATAAAAAAGCTGGGCGATGTGTGGTGGGGATGGGAAGTATGTTTTCTAAACGGTCTTTGTGCCTTGTGTATACATCGGGGAGTGGGGTCCAAGCGTCCTAACTATGCAATATGGTTCACTGCACCTATCCCATATTGTTTCGGGTTCGAACCTTTGGATAAGAACAATTTTTAAAAATAATAATGTATCAAAAAACCTACCCAAATAATGATTGACTGTCTAAAAAACGTTTGGGTCTAATATTAAAAACTCAATTGTTTATCTCTGACATATGTAATAGGAAGCATTGACCACAAAAAAAAAAAAAAAAAAAATGAATTTTTCGTATATTATTTTTTAGATACACTCAAATAAAAGCAACGTTCTATGTCATTAAAAATATTTCGAAAATAATATTCAATGTATTTTTTTTTTCTCGATATATTAATATGATTACCAATAATTTAATAAATTAAATTCATCTTTTATGCAGAATTTTCATGTGTCAGAATAAATATCAGAGTTTACAATATTCGATTTTATCCTTCAAAATAATTCTAAAATTATTCGATATCCACCTCTTATAAAAATCTTAATCAAGTTGCATTAATTAAAAATTATTTATCCCCAATAACATAGGTATTAGGATAAATTTAAAAATGTTTCTTTACCACTTTTATTTGTTGTTTGATTTTTTTATTATTATTTTATGAATTATGGTTTAATGTTTGAGGAATTGCTTTTGCGTTTAAAAAAAAAAAAAGAAATAAAAAATAATAAGCTTGCAGTAATATTAATTTTGAGTGAGTATTATGGTTTTGTTTTGAGTTATCTTTTTTTTTTTTTTTTTTTTTTTTTTAACTTATTGGTTTTGTTTTTTTGAATGATGGATTTAATTTTTATCCTTGTTCCTTTAAATGCATCAAAAATAAAATGGCGATTTCAAGATTTTTTCACGCTAATAATAATTTGAAATTAAGTGATAAGTTATTGGGTGGTTTGAGATCATTTGTTTCGTTTTAATTTTTTTCAACTGTAAGTTTTAGTATTTTTAAAAGGGAGTGAAGAACGAATAAAATTAAAAAAAACAAAAAAAATTTTTTTTCTTTTTATTGATTTTATGACCTTTTTGTGTAAATTCAACATTATATTCTATTTAGAATTTCGGTTTTAAAGATTTGTGAATGCATCATTTACTTCAAGGTGTTAATGTAACTCTAATAAAATCTTTTTTTTTTTAACATATAAAATAAATGGATTCAGTTTTTACGAATATCACTTTCCCTTGGAGCAGGAAATACGAAAATGGGACGCGAAATTTCGCGTATCGTGATGTCCGATTGAAAGCAATCTGTTGCCATGTTTTGTCTGATCCTGTTGCATGAGAATCCATATATTTGTTTGCTCCAAACTTCAAACGTGCTTTTCCTTACGTCTTCCTTGCTAATAAATAAAAAAAAAAAATATATATATATCAAACTGAATTAGAAAAAAAAATTATAGATATAGAATCCCTGCTTTATGTGTATTTACCTTAACATGCTTTGTTTAAATCCATAGCCTTTTGTAGTGGAATGTATTTTTGTATTTACTTTATGTTTCCTTTTTCCCTTTCTTCCTTAAGGACAATTAATTTTAAGGATATTTAAAAATTATATAATATTGTGTGAATTAGTGCAGTGTTTTATATTTGAGAAGAATATTTTTGTGATGTTCGGATTTTTTTTTCTATTGATGTGATTTTTTTTTTCCATTCATGAATTTATTGCGCTCTATATTATGAATTTATTATTAATGTATACTGCGCATATATTTTCAGTCAATGTATGTGTATATCTTAAATATTTATATATATTCTAAGGTCAGTTAGCTAACTAAAGGTGTTTTAGAAGTGACGACCTTGTGGCGAAGAGCGTTTAGAATGATAATCGTTGAACCATTCCTAGTGCATTAAGCGTTTCCGGTTCGATGAGCGCTCTCTACCTCTGTCAATTGCTTTATTTCCGGTTTGTTTTCCTATCTCTTATTCTTTTATGAAATTCAAAAAAAACAAAAATGTTGGTATCAAACCACAACTTTTTTATTATTTTTTTAACTCAATAAAAACAACACATATATTAGGCTATAGAATTTTTTTTAATCTACGAAATGAGATTTCGAAAATCCTTTTTGCATTATTTAGGCTGTTTACTAACATATCCTTGGGCAATTATAATATTTCGTTACGACCATTAGGAAATACTTCATTAACAATTAATGTCAGTCAATATGAAACAAATGTCCCACTTTCATATCCGTTGATACAACTATTTTGACTCCTCATCAATACGTCATATATCGAAAGTCGTTTATTTTTAGTTATGACTGTCTTATGAATTTGCTGAAGTAATCTTCAATATTTTAACACAATCTAAGCAATGTCATGTTTTTTTTTTTGTTTTTTTTAAACAAACTGTAGCAATAGATAGGCTAGAAAAATTCATGGTTGGCCTTATATATATTTTCTATAGGTACATTTCGTTTTTGAACTTTTAAATCACATTTCTAATACATGACGTTTTTTTTTTTTTTTTTTTTTTTTTTTTTTTTTTTTTTTTTTTTTTTTTTTTTTTTTTTTTTTTTTTTTTTTTTTTTTATTATTATCTGTTACATTTTAATCTACACCTGATTTTTTGACATGAAGAGTTGTTCAAAGAATTGAGCTATACTTTTACTAGCATGCTTTAAAATTTAATAAAAAGTAACTAAGAAACATCAATTAATGCAGAATTTTCGTTTTGAAAAGCTTCTTATTAATCGAATTTTGAATAATTTTCGAAAAACTCGCTAGATATCTTATTTGAGGAAAACTGGATATACGTAGATTTCACCAAAAGCTATTTTCGTCAATGAAATAAATGTTTAATATATGATTATTTCTACGAAATTATTTCTGATTTATGATGGGTGCCTGTTGTTGTTTTTTTTATTTTATTTTATTTTTTTTTTTTTTTTTAGTGAGGCAAAATGTGTTTGTTAATTTAAATGCCGCTAGGATATTGCGTTTGTGGAGGGGGTGGGGATAAAAGGGATTTACCCGTTATCTTATCGTTATCAGTATTCTTATCATACCGCTAAGCTTAAGCCAGTTTTTGTTATCTCATTTAGCTCTGATAAGGTTAAATTTCAAAATAGCACAATATCCAATATCCATTCATTCCACAATTATTATTTAGTTTTCTTAAATTGCATATAATGTACTAATTGTAAATACCTTTTACATAATGTACCATAATTCTTTCATTCTTCATAATTTATATGAATAAAAGAAAAAAAATCCATGAATTTCATTAAAACTACGGTGATAGTTATATTAGTGTTAAAAGTGTTAAGTGTTACGGAAGACTAAATTAAATGTAATTTAATAAGCATTTTGGCATTAACATGAATTTATAGTCACAATATATCATGATATTTCCACGCCTAAATATTCAGTACTTGAAAAATTGTGTGTATTCCATTTTTTTGATTTATCGTTAAACATTAAATAAATGAGCTTATGTTTTGTTTTTTATGTACAAGACTTTGGATTGTTTTTATTTCATTTTTATAAACATAAAACACATGTATAACAATAATAAATTAATAAAGAGGTTATTAGATGGAAATGTATCTAGAAGATGTAAAATTTTGACCGCAGGTTTGCAATTTTATAGTATCATGTGATTGAAGTTTCGTTAAAGTGTTTTCAAAAAACAAGTGTAAGCGATATACATTAAGTGTTTGTTTGTTTGTTTAACGTCAGTTTATGCCACTAAGGCTAATCGGGCGATGATACAGTGGGAGTCCTAAATTTTGCCTATCTAGGTATAATTAGGATAGGGATCTTTATCGAGTACCTGACATCGTACATGCTCGGGACCTCCATTTTACGTCCTATCCGAGGAACGGCATAAACAAGGAGTTTTTACTCCCATTAAAAAATGCTGGGACGAGAACCTGCGACCTTTGCGAAATAGTATTGTAGGTTGCTATGCTAACCACTACACCACAGGTGACCCTTCCCCATTGTTCACATATTAGAGGACTCCTACTTCAAAATTTCAAAATAGAAAACTTCATTGCATATTGCGAAATAATTCTTCGAACGCATATAAACTCATAGAATTTTTATAGAACTTTAATCTTTATCATAAAATATAGCAATAGAGTTTGAAACATCTAAGCAAAACACGAATGACCCTCGAAGTTGAGTTAGCATAAACAATTATACCTAACCCATGTATAAAGATAAATAAACAAAATTAATAACGAGTATATTCGATGATGAAAATGCATTAAGAAGATGTAAAACTTTTGATCAAAAGTCTCTACTTGCGTTAACACTCCAGAAAAGGAATATTTTCTGGAATCGTAAGTTTTTTAATTCTGATTCCAATGATGATGAATGAATGATGAATGATGATGAATGATTTCCAATCGCTTATAGATTCCTACTATGTGAATTTGCTTACAGAATAAGATGAATAATGAGACAGAAGAATGAGGATATATTTAATTGTATTTTAATATCATTAAAAGTATTATTAGAGCCCTAAATGAATTATTCAACGAATCCTATATTGAACTATCATTTCACTAGTATTACATAATTTAATATTAAGATAAATCACTCTTTTAAAAAAATAAGTAACTGGTGTGAGTAGAATAAAAAAGACCCCAAAATTGATTTAATTAGTGTTTTAACCATCTTTTTGCCGATGTCCTACTTAAATATTTAAAAAAAATATTTGTATTTTGTCTATTAATATAGATTAATATTGTGACTTAAAATCCTCGACTTATTGGATAAGTGGCTCTATAAGCGATATAGAGAGTGCAATAGTTGTCAGTAGCAGGCGAGGGGAAGCCGCGCATTGACAGGGGGAGCAGATGTCGAGTTTGGGGGGGGAGAGTGGACCCGGATAAGGGGGGTTGGAGGGGGTTAGGGGGGCGGAAGGGGGGGTTGCAAGGGGGGCGGGCCGGCGCCGGGGGTAGACAGTACCCGCAACACCCGCGCACTCCCCCCCCCCACCCCACCCTGCCCTGTCTGCTCTGCTCAGTGTCAGCTCAGACCCCAACAATACAATATTATGCCCTCTCACGCACTCTCTTTTAATATATATATATATATATATATATATATATATATATATATATATATATATGTATGTATACCTTAGATAAGATTAGAAATAAAATTATAAAATTTAAAGAAGCAATACATACACCTAACCAAAAACAAAATAAACACTGTAAATAGGTAGGTACCCGCTACGCTGAAATTATTAATGAAATTAAAATATGAAAGATTTTAAAATAAAATATATAAAAAATAAAACGAGAATGATTACAATATCGAAAAGAGTGGGGATATAGTTGTTAACTGTTCCTTTAGAGTCTAACAAATAATTATAACGTGTAAAAACCAATCAGTTAATAATGTAAAAATTACTAAGTTATTATTTGTCAGACCCATTGTGTGTTTGTCGAAATCATTCGAAAAACCACTTGGTATCAGTTAAGAAAAATTATGGACTCCACTGATGTGTATAGCGAATAGATTTTTACGTTATAAAATTTATGAAAAAGTGAATAATTTTAAAATAAACTAATTCATTTTCTTTGCGGAGAAGAGTTAACTGAACTGAATTAGGGATATTGAGACGAGAACAGTTGTGAGTAAATTATTTAGTGAGTGACTAATCGATAGTGAGTTAGTCGTAATGAGTAGTCCACTTTGCATTCCGCCTAAAATCGATACAACTTCATTTACCGGGCTAGCGCTGATATTCTCCACAGTTGTGGTATATATATACTTATGTCATATAATATGGTTCTTGAAGTTCAGTCTATAATAAACGACCATATTATTGCGAAATGTCGAGACTATATTCCCATAATCAAGCTATTGAATAAAAAAACAGGTTGGAATTCAATTATATGAGTTACATATGTAAAATGTACTCTAAAGTTAACAGTAATATATTTTTTTTTATCTCTTCAAACTTCAATTCACACCTGTCAGCAATAGCGACAATCAGCTTAATATAACTATATCACAGTAATATAAATATATATTAAATACATAGGTTGTATGATATAATTCAATAATATACAGGATAACAAAAATATTCCTATAATGTTGCTGATGGATATTGCTATATAAAACACATGGATGTAGATAGAGGATAGGTATGTAGTGTGTGTAAGTATGTATATAGAGTGTAGGTACGTCCCTATTCTTTTACAGTCCTGAACTTGCCGTTACATATGTATATGCCGTTTACTTTATGTGTTATATGTAACTTATATAATTGTATTCCAACCTGTTTGTTCATTGTACGGCACGATTATAAGAACATTATAGTTTCGAAATATCGCCATGATATAGTGGTCAAAAACATTAAAACATTTAATATCAACAGTCGAGAAAACATATTCGATATATACTTATATATATACAGTAGCCAGTCAAAAGTTTAGAAAACCTTAGATTTTGTAACATAAATAAATAACAATATTTTATTTATTGAACAACATAGCAACTATAATTTTATTTATAAGTAGCTGTATATCCCGCTTTCACCCAGGTAATTTGGAAAATAATGAGATAAGCCGTGGGTCAAGAATAGTTCGTTTGGGCAGAAATGATATTTTTTTTTTCGATTCCAACGGTTGATTTCGTAAAACTCTAATATAAAACGAGATCATAACGATTTTTATAACAATAAAGAATGTTCCTATAGATTGGCTGAAGTTATGCAATTTTAATATGGATAGGTGTTCGCACCTGGTATAAAAGAACCACTGAGCGAAAATTGAGGAATTTAGGGCAGACGGTATGGATTTCTATAAAGAACAAACAGACAGAATTTCATCTTTATTTATATATAGATTGTATTCGAAACAATCATATAATTTTTGAAATGTTATCTCTTGAGTTACAATTATTATGTTATACTTGAAGATTGCGAATTAAATACAAGTGAGTCTAAACTTTTGACTGGTACTGTATATATATTTTTGTGAATGTCAAATATACAATAAAAAAATAAATTAAAAACAATTGTACTTAAAATGCAAATTCAACGTATTGCTGAAATTTTATTGTACCATTTAGGACAAATCTGGTGTTTAAGCGTGACCAAGTTCAAATCAGCTCCTTGTACACTACTATTGGTCCATGAATGATACTAAATTCGGTATTATTGTCATCACAGAATCTATAACATATCACGGGTTTTAGTATTTTATATATATATTGCTCTAAAGAAGGCAATTAATTGTTTAAGTATCAGAGCAGAGAAGACCCACTTTTGGGGGGTTTGGACACCGTAACGTAATAACCGGCAGGCCAAGCGAGTGGCCCTCTCAACCCTATTGGCTCTTGAATAACCAATGAGAAAATTGATTTTGCGTGCAACCCCTATTTAGGGGTGGTCCCTTCAATTATATAACAGGTAACGGGAGCTAAGAGGTAAGGTCGCATAAGGCCTCTAGAAATCCTTTATCAGTTTTCCATTGATCCATGTAATATTTAGGTCATTTTTCTAGGAAAGAATATTTTTTTTTTTTTTACTTGAATATTCCTATGACCAGTCTGATTGTTATTGTTATATTTAAGAGAATGAGTTGGAGAAGAATTAATAATTCGGAACAGCGTCACGTTACGTCTGTTGCTTCCGTGAGAGTTGAAATGGCTATGGTTATTTAATGTCATTTATCGCTCCCGAGTTTCTCCAATTTGGCCTGGATTAGTTTCATATTATTGACTTGCTGAAATTGTCCTCGATATCTGCTATGAAATCACTATTGTTAATTATAAAGATTATTTGTTGGGACTTCTTAGTTAATTAAGGTTAGAGGAAGATCAGTAAGTACTGCCTAGTTTCTTAAACTACGCACACATTTCAGCGAGCCATCTTCTGTACTAAAAAATGTTGATTATTCGACACATTTAATGTGTTCGTCATTAACGTATAGGTCAGCTCTAGACCTAAACAGCATCAGATTTTCTATTCCTTTTCTATTCCCATGGTGATTCTGGAACTTAGAGAATTACCACGGGACAGAGCTCATTAAAAAAAAAAACTGACATATGTTTAGGTTAGCCCTAGCTTGTATGTTGATGACGAACACATTAAATGTGGC
Source organism: Aelia acuminata (assembly GCA_911387785.2). Classification (NCBI taxonomy): domain Eukaryota; kingdom Metazoa; phylum Arthropoda; class Insecta; order Hemiptera; family Pentatomidae; genus Aelia; species Aelia acuminata. The sequence continues at coordinate 137,544,033 of OU426981.1, forward strand.
GAATAATTACCAGATTTTCAGCACTGAAGATAGCTAGCTGAAATATATGCGTTTTTATAGAAAGTATGATTGATAGATTGGTCTTCCTTTAACCATAGATATACCTAGATAGTCAAATTTAGGACTCCGACAATTAGTATCGTCCGATTAGCCATATCAGCATAAAGTAATGTTAAATAAATAAAAATAAAATCATTCTATAATGATGTCTAATAATTACAAATAGGCAACAATTTTTTGGTTTTTAAATTATAAGGAATAGTAACTCGTAAAATATTTATGTCATCGTAAATTTTTTTTTTTTTTTTTATTGTAGCAATAAAGATTGTTTATTTATTTTATTTTTTTTTTGGACTTAGTTAATTATTTTCAAACAATAACAATAGTTATTGTAATAATAATTATATTAATATTAAGGCGTAATTCGGACTAAGTGAGCACTTTCGACCTCATAAATAGAATCTTAAATTAAAAAAAAAAAAGTCTAAGAAAATATGTTTTTTCTTTTGTTTGTTTAACCTCACTTTATGCCACTAAGGCTAATCGGACGATGCTACAGTGAGAGTCCTAAATTTTGCCTTGACAGGTATAATTAAGATAGGGATCGCACAGGCTCGGGACCTCCATTTTACGTCCTATCCGAGGGACGGCATAGCCAAGATTGTTTTACTCCCATTGAAAAATCCTAGGGCCGCCACCGCGGGACGCGAACCTGCGATATTTAGTTTTGTAGGTTGCCATGCTAACCTCAATACCACAGGTGAACCCTTTTTTTTTTTCTTTTGCTTCAAGACTTGCCCGCACAAATCCTATTTTTCCAATTGTTATAAAGAAAATTTTCTATCAATATAGTATTCTGAATACGAAGCTTCCTTCGTCCTCGAAATGTTTTCAAAGAATACGCTGGTTTCAAATGATACAATATTGTAATAAAATTAAAAATAAAAAAAGTTTAAAATAGTTGGAAATATTTTGTTTATCTCTAAAACCCTCTTTAAATGTAAAATACATAAAAGTTTTGTGTAATTGGCAACTTTTCAGAATTTTCAGAACAAATAAGTCAATTATTATAAATATTATATCATATACGTATCATTCATATAATGAGCACCTACTTAAAGTTAACTTTTCAATATACTCAAGAAGTAGCATCATTAAAAATAAAATAAAAATGTGTAATATTTTTTATTTCTTGCGATATTATTTGTGTGTGGGGGGGGGGGAAGGGTGATTGTTGTGGAATTGGATATGTCGTTTCGATCAATTTCAGATTGTTAGGACTTTGATGGTGGTGGAGGGGGGGGGGGGGAATCGAGACGACACAGAGGTTCGATACTAATCGATTATTAAGGAGATCGACTTTTGTTTGGTAATCTGTTAGGTCCTGTTGGGCCCCAAGTGTTGCCTCGTCTGCTCTGTAATTTGCCTCGCCACCTGCTCGCTCTTTGTAAACGCTATCATAACTAAATAATTATATCAGTTACCTGTACTGGGGTGTGAGAGCCTTGTAATTTGTAACTATCTCGATCTTAACACCTTTTCGTTAGCTCTGGTCGCGAGCTTAACGCTCCAATCAGATCGGAGAGTTCCAAGTCTTTATATATACATAAAACCACTTGTTGAAAGTTGTAATTTTCAGATAATAAGCCAGAAAATTTGAAAAATGAAATAAATACATATCAACTAATAATGGGGTCACCTGTAGTATTGAGGTTAGCATGGCAACCTACAAAACTAAATATCGCAGGTTCGCGTCCCGCGGTGGCGGCCCTAGGATTTTTCCTAGTATTAGCATTAATTACTAGCCTTGCTTAGTAGCATAAATTGGCGCTAAAAAAAAAACAAACATACCAACTAATGAAACCAGTTAAAGTATTTTCCCGTAAATTGTTTTAGAACAGCTAAATTATTTCAAGCAAAAGAGATGGTTAGGGTTATACCATCTGATGTGCAGGATTTTGACCGATTTAAATAATTTAAATAAAAGAACTCGCTAATGAAAAAACTTCCATTAAATAATATAATAGCTCTTATATGGGTTTAAATAATTTTCATTAGACGGAAATAATAATTTAAAATGTCAGAAGAACAATTAAAATTCAAATAATGAACAATTTAAAAAAAAAAAAGTATCAACTTGTAACGACCCAGTTACACAAAAGTAACCATATAATAAAAGTAATCATATTTATATTTTAGAGCAAGACTAAGACCCAGTCCATTGCTCCTTATATTTAGTAAAAAATCCTTAGCCATGCCGTCCCTCGGATAGAACGTAAAATGGAGGTCCCGAGCCTTTACGATGTCAGGTAATCGTTAAAGATCCCTATCCTAATTATCCTGGATAGGCAAAATTCAGGACTCCCAATGTAGCATGGAACGATTAGCCTTAGTGGCATAAAGTGACGTTAAAACAAACAAACAAACAATCATCACCTGTTTGTACAGTTTTAGGATCATTTATCTTTACAAGCAGTTAAAATGATGAAGGTCGCTGGTTACAAGTTGATACTTTTAGTAACACTGTTAATTAGTTGTGTTTTTATGTTTGTCTAAGATTGTGATTTATTTTATTTTATCGTTAAATAAAAATATTTAAACCCAAATAAGTGTTGCAATATTATGTATTGTGATGTAAAATTTTTGTGGTAAATTTTAATTTTTCTTTAACGCCAGTTAATGCCACTAAGGCTAATCAGACGATGCTACACAGTGGGAGTCCTAAATTTTGCCTATCCAGGTAAATATAATTAGGAAAGGGATCTTAACGAGGACCTGACATCGCACAGGCTCGGGACCTCCATTTTACGTCCTATCCGAGGGACGGCATTGCCAAGGATTTTTTGAACCCGCGACCTATAGTATTGTGGATTGCTATGTTAACGGCTACTCTACCCACATTTATTTATTTACTTAAAAGTTAAGATTACACTAAGCCAGATATAAACTATTATTATTATGAATTATGAGTTAGGTTTACAATCATAATATATTAAAGATACAGTCGTGATATGCTGAGTTTGGGCGAGTTGAAGCCCGAGCAAGTCAGACGAATCGATCGCTTCGAACTTACCCCAGTGTCTTTGAGGGTTATCTTCTGTTAGGGGCCTTTTAGGCAGGCTTATATTTAACAGCCACTCTGTGAGGTAACCGATTATAATCTTCAGTTAAATTAATATCAACATAAAATATTTTACTAGATTTTATTTTTTCTTACCAAAAAGGGAGAAAAAAAATTCCTAAAGAATTTTTCTTGAATAATAAACGTATTAAACTATCGATCAACCTGACATTTTGACACTTCGACACACACGTAAATTTTTCGAGGCATTTTGATAGAAAAATTAAAACATTAAGACCCAAAACGTATATGCTTCTCAAACAATTTAAAAACTACCATTTTATCGGTAGTACTAGTAAAATATTAGTGTATACAACCATTGTACGGCGTTATTGTACGGTGCAACACTATCACGCTTAAAAGCTAACCAACTAGAAACAAGCTGCAGAAAAAAGGACTGTTTAACGAATGAGAATTAAATTACCAAATAATCAATTTTACCAGTTAAAACATCACATGTGATTATCCAAAAAAAAAAAAAACAGAAACATTTTTTATGAGTTATAAACATCTTGACGACATGCGATATACATAATTTCTATTAGGATTAAAAAAATTTTAATATTATAATCGAGCAAATATGATTTTTTATTTTTCTTTGAAAAAAATTAATAATAAAAATGTACTTTAAGTTATCACCCTACATTTTTGCTGAAATAGACTTTGTTTACAAAAATAATATGGGTAAGTTTCCCAACTCTACAAGATCAGTCCTCATCGAATCTTCCCACCTTCGCCTAGGCCTACCCCACGGACGTTTTTAGGTCGGTAAGCGTTTATAAACGTTGTAGGTATTCGTTCGCCACTAAGACTCGCAATTTTGTACGCCCACTTTAAACGACGCGAGGCTATAACTTCGATTACTTTTACCGGGTACAGTTTACGAAATAATGCATTGTGTAGCCATCTAAATGAGCCTGTTGAATGATTCTTCTTCGTCCCGAAAATTCTACGCAGTAATTTATTTTCAAAGACCCTAAGACCTTGCTCATCCCTTACTGTAAGCTGCCATGTTTCACATGCGTATAAAACCGTCGGAATAATTCGAAGAAGGCGTAAGCTAAGTAATTTTTCAACCGAAATATAATAAGGATTTTTCGCCCTAAGCCTAGCCTCAATATTTCATTTTTCTAGTTCTTGTAGAGCTTAAATATCTAAATTTCTCAGCGGCTTCAAAATTTGTTCTACGTATGTAATCGTAACAGTTCCTACAGTTAAACATGTATTCTGCTTTATCCGTATTTATTTCTAATAAAATTAAAAATAAATAATTAAATTAAAATCATGAAAATTAATTTAATTATCTTGATCTATATTTGCCGTATTATTTTTTACATGTATAAAAAAAAAATGAGTTATTTAAATGTTAATAAATTATGTGAATCATTTAATAAATGAATATATTTTTTTTTATTAAAAAAAAATTAAGAAGATGAAAGAACAGAGTTTGGTATAATATCAAGAATGGGGAGAGACGCCGCTGTATAGAGTCAGGAATCTCCGACTTGGTTGAAACTATTAATAGCGACCTTATAGAGCCAGCAAAGAGTATTAATATAGCTGGCTCATTTGCCCCCTTCTTCACCGGTTCAATAAACTTATATGTTATCCTCCCGCCTATTTTTAGGATGGGAGCGGAGGGCCATTCACACATCATAACGCCCGGGGCTACAGAGTGGTCTCATTAGGTCCGGATAGGCGATTAGCGGCTGTTCGGATTTAGTCGACCCAGTTAGTTCTGTTGTCTCTCTCCAACTAGCCGGTGTATTCAGAGCCTTGTTGACAGCTGGTCTGTCTTCGGGTATTTAAGCTTCATTTCGCTCATTATATGTATATATTTCATTAATAAAAAAGAGGGAAAAAAATGCTTAATTCAATTTAGTCATTTTATTTTGACGTTTCGTGTTTCTGTAGGATTTCTCTAGTAATTTTATAATAATATCACACCGCTACGATAGCCATTTGTCAAGAAAGCAGTATTATTCGCGGTTACAAGAGACGGTGAAACAGCTTGACTGGAACAAACGGATAGAATCCCAGAATGAACACACTGGATTTAATGGAATTTTAATGTTTATAATTTATTTATTAAAACATTAAAAGAAATAGAGGAATAACTGATATAAAGATATGAAAGGATGCCTTTACACTGTGCGAAACTCGATCAGAAAATCCCAAGAACCTTGCCGAACCGGCGTACTACGAACAGCTATTTACACTGAAACGTGAAGTCGAGGGAAGAAAGATTTTATCACTTCGACTTATTTTATCGCTAATATGAAGTGGGGATAATAAATAATATTTTATATAATAAATAATATTTTAACGCCATAAAATGTAATAAAGTAATGGTTTCATTCTAATATTTCTTTCAAGAAGCTGATTATCAAAACCAAGAAACTTTATCACTCATGTGTGAAAACGATAAGCTATCAAACTTTTTTTTTCAATGCTGCCAAAATATTATTGAGTCATTGATATTTTTACTTGCATATTATCATAAGAGGGACAAAGAATATTTCAAATTCAGTATTAAGTGTAACAATTTAAATTGTGATGAAATTAGTAGGTGATGAAAGAGTTCAAAAATTGAACTAAAACCAAAAATTTAAAAATAATTTTTAATTCTTATCTTTAGGTGCGTTCCAACCATTAGGAAAACCATCCTATCAAACTAGTTCGTTGACAACTTGTCGGAACAAACATTGCGATGAAAGCAACTGTGAAAGATGTCACAGCAGGGAATTCAACGTTATCACTGAAATATAATAGTCAGCTGGCATATTGTTTCATCGCACACAATTTTACAAGAATTGTTTTTATTTTTTTATAAATAGATAATTATTAATATAAAAATCATAATTAATATACCAAAACATGATTTTTAATTCCTCTACATAGACTATATTTTCGAATAATTTTATTAATTTGATTTCCTATGCAAAACAATCGTTTTGTTGAATAATAGGCCAATATTGATCAAAAACCTTTAAAAATCAAAATAAAAAATAACATAAAATTATTGATTTATTTTCATTTACAATTATTTTAACTAAAACAATTCAAATTAAAAAAAAATAGAAAATATATTTATGTATAGGAAATTTAAATTTTTTATTATTGAAAGGATTATGCGGTACTGCTGTATTATTTTTTATTATATAGTGTATTTCTTTTTATTATTGTGACATATTAATAATTACGTTTTTGCTCGTACTTTATTTTGGATATTTTTTACTTTAACCAAACCAGTTTCTGTTTGATATTATTAGTTCTAAGAAATATTAATAACAAAGGAAATTTAAAAAAATCTTTTTTTCTAGATTCTAAGTAGCGTTGAAGCTGTTTTTATTAATAATGAATCTGATACAACTGAGTCGTTTTCTTAAACTCGAAGAAGTGGTATTTAAGGCATTTCAAAGGTTGGGTATATTGAATAAAACACGGAAATGTATGGTACAACCATTGTAACTGGTATAATAAGTAACTGGTGTCGGTAAGGTAAAAAATACCCTTTATTTTTACCACGCACATAACTTACACTTGAAAGATTTTCCTGTTTTTATCTTAGCGGTTATAAGGAAAAAATAGACTGAAAATTCTAACTTTAGCATTGAGTAAAATACTTCAATTGAATATAATTCTACCTTGAAATCCGTATGATTTTTTAGTTCATACAAATATCCAATCACAAAAAAGAAAAAACAAATGAATAAAGAACAAAAGAAGAAACGAATAATTGATAAGTGGAAAATTGGGACAAGGATGACAGAATTAGCGTGTACCACATACCCAAGGGCATTCCGTTGACAATCGTACGATAACATAAGCACAACCATGAAATACATAACCGGTAATATGTATTACACGCTGTACTAATATACGTATTATATAAACAATTAGATGAAATTTTATCCTGGTATACTCAGTAATTTAAAAAAATAAAATAAACTATTTTTGACTATCCAATCAAGGAAGAATTCGTTAAGAAAACAGACGATCATATTTCAGCTTTAAATTTCATTGTAAAAAAAAAAAAAAAAAAAATTTCTTTGACTCATTTTCATATTATAAATGACTATCTACCAGAGTTTGAAACCGATGATTAAAAAAATAAAATAAAAATCAAATCCGTTTAAAATTGTTAATTGTAATTTTTATTTTCTTTTAATAATGTTTTTTAATTTTTATCCTGGTTTTTATGTTATATCCAGGTCATTATATTTCAGTAATAATTTTACTATTAAAAATTGATACAATTTTTCGAGGAATAATTTTTTTTTAATTTAGAAATATAATTTTTTTTTTTCGTTTAGCTAGTGAACATCTTTATTTACGAAATTCATCAAAAATTTGGCTTGAATACTTTGAGCTGGAAGAGTTTAATATCAAAATTATAATTTTTCCGAGTACTAGTTTTGATGTATTTGATTTTTTTTTATAATCATAAATACATATATAAAAAATATTAAATACATTTAAGAATATAGAACGAATACGTAAAAAGAATTTATAAAATTTAACTTATCTTGTTTAAGGCTTTATCATGGTGAGTTCTTGATAGAGAGGAAGTGATCCGTCAATGTCTTTAAAAATGTTTGTTCTATTTAATGTTTCATGTATTCCAAGTTTATATATATATAAATATAAAGATATAATTCCAAAAATTATCCCTGGTGGTAAAAAAATAAAAAGATATAATTATTCTAATCGTGATTTACGTTAGGCTTTTCTGACCTCTCGTTATATTACGTGAATGTTTTTGTTTCATATACAATAAACTTTCTAAGCTTAAAAAAAAATTACGGACCTTATTTAGACTCTCTGGTGTTATTTTTAATATTTATTATTATCATCAATATATAAACAAAAATATATTATATCATTGGATTCATTATTTGCGAAATAATCTCACAATAAGCTAATTCAACGAGTAGTTAACATATTGTTACACTTAAGAGGGTTTAAATAATTTTTATAACCGAAAAATTATAACTCACATTGTTAAACAATCAATAAAACTAAAATAATAAACAAGGTTACAAAAAGCATAAACTTTTAACGATAGAGTAACACTAAAATAACCATGTGATTCTATCTTCAGAGCAAGACTAACTCTCCTTATATTTCTTCCTTATATAATAATCGCTCCTTATATTTATATCAATTAGATCATCTAGAAGGTTCCCGACAAGTGTAGAAGATACTCGAACAGTCACAAACAAGTGCTAGAACAGTTTATTCCAACAAATAGTCGTGAACTCTTTTCAATTATATATATATTTTTTTGTTTTGTTGTTTCATGTTACAATATTAAATGAGTCCTACTGTTTATGTTTAATATATAAATAAACAAATGAAAATATAATTATCTCGGTTTTAAGATAAGAGCTATTCTAAGCTAGGTATCGAGGTAATTTGGTCAAACCTCGATAACAGTCCGGTTATAAAGTTGAAATATTTTTTGGATATTTTTTTGAAATCTAAGGAAATTTAAAACTGTACATAACCAAGTATTACTCTGGAATTCTATCTTTAATCAAATAATCCACGTTTGTATGCTATACTCTGACGAGGACTTAGATGCTAAATAAAATGGTATCATTACTATAATAAAGTACATGTACGCAATAAACTGCAACAATCACATAAAAAGGCTGCCCTATCGGTAGAACTTTACTTGAATCGACCGGTTACTCACGAGACCATATTGTTTTCATTCAAGGGTTCATCGAAATAGAGAAGAAAGTGAAGAAGTTTGCTCGAATAGTTCTGGGGTTCGTTAAGAATAAGAGTTTCAGGAGTCACCTATGGTGTAGTGGTTACCTAGCATTGCAACCTTCATAAAGAACATTTATGTTTATGGGGATGGTTTTATTTGTGACATAATCAGGAACATTTAGGATCGGATACAGGAATAATTTGGTGGTTTTGTGGAACCGAAAACCTTAACTTTCTGGATACAGATATCTTATTAGAAATGGATAGATTTTACTTTCACTTACCTATATATGAAATATATAGTAAGTGGAAGTATTGCGATCGTGAAAAATTTCGACTTCCGGTTTTCAACGGAAATACACGTTTTGGGGTCCCCTAAGTCCAATTAACCAAGTCCCGCGAAATGGTCTGTGTGTGTGTGTGTGTGTGTGTGTGTGTGTGTGTGTGTGTGTGTGTGTGTGTGTGTGTGTGTGTGTGTGTGTGTGTGTGTGTGTGTGTCTGTGTTTGTGTGTGTGTGTGTGTGTGTGTGAACAGACTAGCTCAAAAACTATAAACCGTGCGAACCTGAAATTGGGTATTTAGTGTATGTATATGCCCGCGATGTGACAGCAAAAATTTCATCAAAATTGCTCAAAGGGAGGGGGTACTTTATTTAATAACTTTTTAAGTTTTTTTCGATTTTCTCAAAAACATTGAGCTCTAACGATTTTGATTAAATTGAGTATTTAATCTATTTATATGCCCGAGATATAACTGTAAAAATTTCATCAAAATTGATCAACCGGAGAGGGGACTTTACTTAATAAATTTTGTATCATTTTCACGTGTTTTTTTTTATTTACTCAAAACCGGTTTTAACGATTTTGATCAAACTGGGTATTTGATGTATGTATATGCCAAAGATGCGATAGCCAACATTACATCAAAATTGATCAACTGGAGGGGGGACTTTACTTAATAAATTTTGTATCATTTTTACGTGTTTTTTTTATTTACTCAAAAAAGGCTTTAACGATTTTGATCCAACTGGGTATTTGATGTACGTGTATGCCAAAGATGTGATAGCCAACATTTCATCACAATTGGTCAAACGCAGCGGGCACTTTATTTCATTATTTTTTTCCAATTTTTACCTTTTTTCGATGATCTCAAAAACGGCTTTAACGATTTTTATCAAATTCGTCTTGTTTAATGAAAATTAGTTGTCGTTTAATATAAGGTAAGGTTTATCATAATGAAAATGTTCTGAGGGGGCTTTTTTTTAGGGGGGGGCCTTTTTTGTTTGTTTGTTTCCTATAAAGTACCTTTGTTTTTGTTTATATGGTGAAATTAACTGTCTCTCGTTTCGCCTAAAAATAAGAAATGGCTAAATATATGATATGATAAAAATAAAGAAAACATAAAGAGGAGAAAAAAAGAAAAATATTCATAAAACTCATTGAGCCCACGCATGCGGAGTACGCCTTTAAGGACAGACCATTGTTCATAATTAAAGCCGTTCTGTTCATTTGAGAAGTGGCAATTAACAAAACGCATTAATTTCTAATCTAAGTAAGTTGGTAAGTGAAAGTTGTGTGTTGCGCGCACGCACCAGATTTTTTTTCTTTGGTGGCGTAATGGCCGAGTTGGCAAACGCGTAAAAATACGCGTATGATATGGAACCCGAATATAGCAAGTTCAAAACCCGGTGTCAGGGGACATTTGATAATTCTCGGCGTTAATCCTCCACCCTATCCCCTGGCCCGGGAAACCCCCGTATAGCCCAAGAAGGCGAGGAAGGGAAAAAACAAAAAAATATATATAGAATTTTTTTTAATAAATCAGGATTTGGGAGCGTTTTTCTACTAAGTTGACGTATTCTATTGCTTGGAGTTGTTTCTTGTCATTTCAATTTTGTAAGAGGATGTTTCAACTAAACCATATTGCTCTCGATAGACTTCGGAGGATGGATTTGACGCTGGTAAATCTTGAAACGGCAGTACAAATCTCTTGGATTCTCGTAAAGGTGTCGAAGACCAAGTCACTATATATTTCTCCAAAGCTGTGTGTGTTCCTCGTAGCGATTTACTTTGCTGTCACTATCGTCGTAAAGTCGGTCCCGAACCTTTGGTCTTAGTGGTCGGTGTTTTCGAAAATATTTTACAGCTCATTGATTAGGATTTTATGGCTTTTCGGAGACTTTTATCGCGAGAAACTTGTACGCTCTTCCCCGGCGTTGTTTCGGTGTTTGTTTTATTGACAGTAAACAACAGGATAGATAGCCCTGATATGTTTCAAACAACATCCGAAGCTATAGATTTACTTTTCAAATAAATTTTGCAGTCTAAAGTATTCGTAAAGACTACAATATATGTCACTCTACAATGCTCGCATATCTCAATCAAATTGGATTTTGATATTCCTTTTCATGAAAAATCACATCAAAATAGGTTATTATTTCTATACATTCTATAAATATTGTGAGAGAGTACTTGAGTTGTTTAAAATGCACACAAATAATTACTTCTTAGGTACAAAAAAAAAACATCGGAATATCAAAAAATTGGACATTCTTAAGTCAGCAAACAATTTTTATTAATTTTTTGTTATTTAAATATTAATATTTATTCTTAGGTATTATAATAAGTAGACAGTTATGTTTGCTAAAGTTTTAATAGTATATATGAAGAAAACATCGATGGTTTACTACAGAAGTACATGGAAACTAACTTCGGGAATTATAAAAGATTTATTTAAGATGTTACAATGTTACCGAAACGGCTAATCGGTGCCATAGAAAATCAAGAAACTTATTTAGATGATATTTTTTATTTTAATTTATATGCGAAAATAACTTAAAATTGATATATTTTCGTTGTTTATTTAGTTTCTAAAAATAATAGCAATAATTTATGCTCTTTTCAAAACACATTTTTATTAAACTCTGATTTCTTTCTTGACCAAGATATGAGATATTATATTTTTCTAACTGTAAACTATATTTATTCAAAATCGTTCATTTTTTATATTAAAAAAACAATAACAAATAGGTGACGATGCTAGTGTAACCTAAGTTCGTTGGATATGAAAATTATAAATTTCGAGACAAGTTAATAAATAATACGACGTCTATGCCACTTTATACTGGTGGGATGCCACCTAGGAAAAACCTAGCGTATGGAATACATTAAAGAGGTGATGGGATGCCATTCTAGCGAGTGGGATTGGTGCCAAGCTGTGTGCGGCGGCTTCTAGAATTAGCGAATATTTTACAGAAATTTATTTTTTGGGCAAAGTTTCTCCTAGAGACGTCACTCCACTTTCTCTAGGCGCAGTTTTCCGTCCCTTAGCTCAAATAGTAAAGCTGAAATACTCGATAATTATTATACTATACTTATATTTAAATATCATATTAAATACTCGGTTTCGATCACAGTTCAACGATAATTCGAAAAATGTATTTATTTAAAATCATATAGGTCCTCAAACCAATAGAGGCATTTTAGCAGTTCAGGATAACTTAGCAAATCAAAAAAGAACATATCAGCAATACAAAAAAAAATAATAATAATAATTATGGTTACAGTATCAAAAAAAAAAAAAAAAAAAGAAACATTAATGAAATAAAAATATAATCTCAAAGACACTGCTGATTTTTTGTTGTTATCAATGAGAATGTTTTTTGCCGATTTAAGTTAATTCTTCATAAATAAAAAATCCATATGGAAACATTTTTTTTATTCTAATTTTCCTTATACATGGCCGATTTAGTCAATATTTTTAAACTTATTCGGTAGAGCTTATACTTTTCATCTATCCTCAGGAAAATCTTGAACCTATTTGGTTTGATTTCGTATATATTTAGGTTTCTTTCCGATTTATTGTATTTCAGTTCCTTTAGCTAAATATATTTTATTATTCTTCCGAACCAAAAAAAACTTCCTTTAAAAAAGAAATGGTTATTAAGCTGTCACCGATGTTTGTTTTTTTTTTCGTAAACAGTGATTTTGGACTCAGGTATGGTTCAATAATTCAATTCCTTCCCAAATAACAGGTTATTCTTTACAACGTTTCGTTGGCCCGGTCACGTTTTCGTCCCGAATTCTATCAATCGTGAGGAACGGATAATTCGTCCGAACGCTGAGAACTAAACCAAATAGAAAATCAAATATCGGATTATAACGGATGCATATATCTTTTTTAAACGTAGCAAAAATATTCGAGATAGTCACTAAATGAAAACATATACATTGGGGGTGTGTATTTGTTGATTAGCACATTCACGTTGCTAATGAAGTTAAGAGAAAATATTTTTTTCATTGGATTAATGTTATAGTGTTGTGGTATCTTCAGAGCCAGACTAAGTCTCTAGTACATTGCTTCTTATATTTATTCCGAAATCGAACATGGGTTGCCTGTGGTGTATTGGTTTGCATGGCAACCTACAGTACTGAAGGTCGCGGGTTCGCGTCCCGTGGTGGCCCTACGATTTTTTAATGGTAGTAAAAAATCCTTAGCTATGCCGTCCCTCGGACAGGACGTAAAATGGAGGTTCCGAGCCTGTGCGATGTCAGGTACTCGCTAAAGATCCCTATCCTAATTATACCTGTATAGGCAAATTTTAGGACTCCCACTGTAGCATCGTCCGATTAGCTTTAGTAGCAAAAAGGGACGTTAAACAAACGAACGAAATCGAACATTCTAGTTAACGTATAATCAATTTGAAGCATAACTGTCATTAGTTGGTTTTAATCAATATATGTTAATATGTAATCATTTTGCCTTTTGTGTTAAGAGTCATTTATTTAATATATTTTATCATATCTAATAAGAACAAAATAAGTAAAACAAAAATTTTCTTGTGTTAATCCAATAATTTTTCCTAAGATAATTTACCTCGTCTCTACGTGATCGTATATACGTGTACACAATAACTACACAATGCTAAAGGTTTTCCCACTGTTCACACATCCGATGAATATGTTAATTTTACACAATTGTTAACATCACGGTCAGTCGGTATGATAACTTACACCATTTAAAACATAATTACATTTCATTCGACTTTTTATTATAAAGTTAAACTTTCGTAATAACACTTTTGCTTTCTGACGTTTACTATTACAAAAACTTCAAAGTTATCGTCTTCCTTTTGAAGTTAGTTTCGATTATTTTCGCTTTCTCCTTATTTCACGGACTTAGTTTTTCGAATTAACTTCTTCGCTTCCTTCCTCTTTTACATAAAGTTTTCCCCCAGGAGAGATATTCTCGTGTTGTTATTAAACAGGTTACTCAACTTATTTAAGAAACGCATTACCTAACATTACTAAAATAAACGGAATGAAGTGGGCTCTGTGACGGAAAAAGGGGCAGACTAAAATAAGATTTGATGAATGGATTTATTGGAAATATAGGTATATATATTTTCCATTGGACAGTTTCCTACGTAAACATCCTCCGTATTGGTCGCTCAGAAAATTCATAATAATTTGAATATAAATATAAGTAAATATATACATGCATATGCTCGTTTATGCAGCTTTTCATTAACAAAAAATTAATATTAACTTAAAATTAATATATTGAATTCAGATAACTTTTAAATTGTCTATCACGTTTATGTATCTTAGCTTAATTTGAAACATTAATATTAATCCATTAAAATGACCTGGCTGAGATTTAATGGATTATATTATTATTTTTACAGTTTTTTTTTTACAAGTTAATATGGATATTATTATTTATGAATAGTTTTTTAATCAAAAGCAATTACCATTCCTAGTGATAATGCAGAGCAATTTTTACTATGCTATCAAAATCGAAACTTTGGGAACTTTGTAAGTAGTTAATGAATTTCCTGAATGATATTTGTTTCCCTTTCTTTTATTTGAAAATCTATAAAAATACCATTATTATTATTATTGAAAACGTTTAATAAAATAGGCATGTAAAACTCAGTTGTAAGCGAATCCCTAAAAGATTATTAGGCACGGGGCCGACTGGGAAACCTCCGAGGGTAGGCCTAAACGGATGTGGGAGGATTTTGTAAATGCAGATCTGTCGAAGTTGTCGTTAGGGCTGCTTAACATTCGTGTTGATACGTTTTGAATACTGAAATTCTTTGATATATCGTATATTCTTCCTTAGGACAGTAGTTTTATTAATGCGAATAAATCCATATTGTCCATCCATCCATATGTGAATAATGTTTTTTTTTTTTTTTTTTATTCAACTATACCCAGAGGCCAGCAAACCTAGCGAGTATCAAATGCGTCCGTTTTTGCTTATTATTTGGGTGATTCTGAAGTTTTGGTGGTATTTGGCACTTCATCTTTTCTTATTTTTCTGGTTGTAGATGGCATGGTCACTTGTAGAGATGGGCGTTTCGGTTGTTTTTACTAAACGGCAACGAACTGTTCGTTGAAAAAAAAAACAACTGTTGGAAAAAACGGTTTGAAAAAAACAGGTTGGGAAAAACAGAAAACCTCCAGACTAATGTTTCTATCAGGTGTTTGTTTTGTGTTGTGTTGTTTTATTGAAAACGTAATAATAGTATTAATTCAAAGTAAAAAAAAAAATAATTTGAGAATAAAATCAGAAAATGTCATTAATTGTTGAAGCACCAAAATTAAAAAAAAAAATCTGGTGCGTGCGCGCAACACACAACTTTCACTTACCAACTTACTTAGATTAGAAATTGACGTGTTTTGCTAAATATCATTTCCTAAAGTCACACATTTTTCTACATTCATACCTCATTTTTTTAACCGTTAAAGCCGTTTTTGAGTAAATAAAAAAAAGCCCGTGAAAATGATACAAAATTTATTAAGTAAAGTCCCCCCTCCCGTAGATCAATTTTGATGAAATTTTTACAGTCATATCTCGGGCATATATATACATCAAATACCAAGTTTGATCAAAATCGTTAAAACGTCGTTTTTGAGAAAATAAAAAAAACATGTGAAAATGATACAAAATTTATTAAGTAAAGTCCCTCCTCCGGTTGATCAATTTTGATGAAATTTTTACAGTCATATTTCAGGCCTATAAATAGATCAAATACACAGTTTAATCAAAATCGTTAGAGCCGTTTTTGAGAAAATCGAAAAAAACGTAAAAAGTTATTCAATAAAGTACCCCCTCCCTTTGAGCAAATTTGATGAAATTTTTGCTGTCACATCGCGGGCTTATACATACTCTAAATACCCAATTTTAGGTTCGCACGGTTTATAGTTTTTGAGCTAGTCTGTTCACACACACACACACACACACACACACACACAGACACACACACACACACAGACCATTTCGCGGGACTTGGTTATTTTGACTCAGGGGACCCCAAAACGTGTATTTCCGTTGAAAACCGGAAGTCGAAAATTTTCACGATCGCAATACTTCCACTTACTATATATTTCATATATAGGTAAGTGAAAGTAAAAATCACAAACCTAAAATAATTTCGACAGGCTTTATCGAGAAAAATGTTAAAATATTATGAACTCTTGAAATATTACGAAAAATAAACTATATGAACTATATATAATAACTTCCTGTTATCGTAATACATATATTATTATCCATACACAGCAGTTTGGAGATATGTTTTAATTAGCACTTGAATAAACTGACATTATAAAGTAAGCCTAAATATTAAGTATAAATGAAAGTAAAAGTGTCACTTTAAAATTTAAATGAAATAAATAGAAATTCGAAAATAGAATCCACAGAAAACCTAACGAAAAATCAAATAACGGAGCGCTAGTGGTGAAGAAAACAACCGTTCTTTTCAATTTCAGTCGTTCTGTAACGAGTTCCAAACGTTTTAGTAGTTATAAATGAGAACGGGAAGGGTAGGAAGTTCTAAATTCCAACTGTTTGGGCTGGTTCAGGAAAACAGTTTTTTTCCGTTTTTTATAAAAAACAGTTTTTTCAAACAGTTTGGCGTTTTTCTTCCCATCACTAGTCACTTGCTCCTTACCAATGATGTGAAATGTGCACACACTTATATTCATAGTTTTCGAGATAATAATTTTCAAAGAAAGTAATGTTCTAGGTAGTGACAAAATGTAACATGTAACATTAGTACATTAATTTAAATCTTTAAAAGAATAAGTCTCGTTTCATCTAAAGTCAGTCTCGTTCGTATATAAGTACAACGAATTGCATCACTACCATTGAAATAGTTAAAGAACTAAAAAATAACTATTGAAACTTATAAGTTTATTTGGCTAAAACAAAATCAGTATCAGGCTAAGGAGTGACAGGTTAGGGAGGGACAAATCGGCAATTTATCATCAATTTTTACAAAACTAATACAACGTTTACTAAAAGGAAGTTATGGCTATGAAGAGATTCTAAAGGTCTATAAAACTGTAATAAAAGAAGTATTATTACAGTACAAGAAGTATTACATTATTATCATAATGTTAATAAGGTATAGGGAGTGGCTTACTATAAAAATATTTTTTAGCTTTACACCTTCCTCCACGTCCTGAAAGGAACTGGGGTAAATTTAGGAAAAATGATATGATTCGACGTAAGTCGGGTTCATAACAAAGTTATCGCACATTATCTCAGTATGAAATTTCCTTTTCTGAGGGATTGGTGGGCATAAACAAAATTAGCTTGGGAGTGACCTCACAACTGTGTGACTGAGGGAAAAGCTGTTGTGGTACTTTACCTGTACCCTTTGGAGTTCTAGCTCAATTTTATTTTGCATCCTGAAAGTTTGCTGATAAGATTGGTGCCTCACTTTTTAGAATTATTATGACGGAAAAGGGTTTAATTATTTTTCAAAGTACATGACCGCTACTTTGCGACAGGCTAGGGAGTAAATAAAAGAGCATTGTTATTGGTTTTAGTGAATGTTATCCTGTCTTTAGGCGCTTGAAAATAATATAGCAGTCTATTTACCAATGAGATAATAAATAGAATTTTTTTTTTTTTAAATCCCTCAGGCGTTTTAGAATCACTCATATCATACATACATCATCACAACTGTTTTAAGAATCTAAGCCTTCTTACAAAATCCCAAGAAAATAGAGGTGTTTTGGTAGAAATATAATATAATAGAGGAAATAGAATTACTCTTATAAATATAGGCCGATCAAATAGGAAATTAATTTTGATACTAAAATTCTTCAGTAAACTTCTCAACAAGACAACAAGAGTTTTGTTCACTAACAGACGAATATCTTGCGAAGTTATTTATTGTACTATAGACGATATTCCCATGGTGTGTCCTACTGAAGTTCTCATGGCCTTAGCAGGCGCAAGGACACACCAAAATTGTTCAGAGCGTCTCAGGCAGTTTTTTTGTCCTGTCACAAGAGTCCTTCAGGAAGAGAGGAAAATCTTAAAAATTTATTGCATGTTCCTTTTCCTTACAATTTACTAACACGCATGCACTTTTTTTGTTCTATTTTATTTATTTTTTTTGTTGTAGTTGTAAAATACTTTTTTTAGAATATAAATATTCATATTGTTATTGTGATATTTTTTATTATATATTTAATTTTTTTGAGTATAAATGTGGCTCTTAAGAGTCGTTGGAGGGGGTTGAGATCTGGTTCCGCACACCACTACCCAAAACCTCCCACAATATCCAAGTACCGTGCAATACCCCGTATATCGAGGTCTACCTTCTTCCAAATATCCTTCCTAGCTCTGAATTACACTGAATATGAAGTACACTCTGTTCAATTGTTCACACTTTTATTTGTACCATTCTGTCGCATTTTCCGTCCAAATGTCCTATTTCGTTTATTGTCTACTGCACATTTTTTTTTTTTTTTTTTACGTACTTTTTTTATAACTTGATTATTTGTTGTGATAATTTATATTCATATATTGGTTCTCTTTTTTTTTTTTTTTAAACTTGTGAAAAAAAATTCCCTAATTTCTCTATCAATTTCATGCAAGCGCTTGTGACTATGACAGTATTTTAACGATATTTTTTTGCCTTTACTGCAATATTTTCATATTTTAAATTATTATTAAAATTATTTAAATATTACATTAATATTACACATCTATTTTTTCTTAAAATTAAGTTAAGAGCAGATGGAAGCTTATCATACCAAAGTACCAATAAGTTCTTGTTTTAACTGATTAAATTTTCAGAATTATTGCTCCTTATTGTTCACGGAGTTTTTTTTTCTCTTATTTTCATGTATTCTTATCTAGTAAATAGCATATGTCATTGTAAAATTAATTAATTTTCCATATTTAGACAGCTTTCTTGAGTTTATATGTTGATGCATTTTTAATACTGAAATTCTTTGCTCTTTCGTATATTCTTACTTAGGGCAGTGTTTATTTATTGGAATAAATCGAGTATATCCAGATGCCAGCATAGCCTATTGAGAGTATAATATGCATTCAATTCAGTAATAAATACATCATTATAACTGATGTAAGAATCTTAACCTTCCAACGAAATCCCAAGAACATTAAAGTCTTTTGTAATGTTAAACAATTACCTATAACTTTTCCTTGAAGAATGGGAGAAGGAACATTTTATGAATATTCCCATGGCCGGAATTCAGTAATGTCTCTGTATTTATACGTGTTCCCGACTTGAACTTATGCAAAGCATAACGTATCATTTATTAAGGCCATATGAAACTGTGTCCTCCGTACTCGATAATTGTCGGATAGAAGGAAATGTTACATTTTCTTAAAAATGTTGCACTTTCAACATTTCTTCATCTTGATTTCCTAGATTCTTGTATCCTCTCTCGTCCTCCATAGATCCTGCCTACATTCCACTTCTGATCCTCGCTGTCCTCAGCCAGAACTCCAGAGATCTCCTCCAAAAGTTCTGTCTTGTAGAGCAATATCTCTGTATCTGATCCCTGATTATCCAGTTTTACCAATGTTCCTCGAGCATTCTATATTCTTCTTCTACGCTTCCCGGCAGTTTTTCCCTCTTATTATGAGATCTACGCACAACGGCATTCCCATCCCTTTCCTCTATTTTTGGTCCCGCTACTCTTCTACACCGAGCTCTGCCAGAAATCCCTACTTGAAGAATTTCTTACCCTTCTAGAACGTTTCCTTACGATACCTCCACTAACTTTTTCGAGGTCAACTCTCCCTCTTTCATGAAAATCCAGAGAATTCCCGTACGATCTTAGCCTATATTCCTATTCTTCGCCTGCGTTACTCATGTCAGTACATCCATCTTATTTAAAGATACTTCCTGTGCTAGGTTATTTCCTTTAATTCCTCTTCTCCACGCGTTTTACTACTGTCTTCTAGAGCTATTCCACTTCTGATCCTCCTTGCCCAGTTGGAACTCTGCCTCCTTCCAGAGATACTTTCCCTTGCGATTTTGATCCCCGTTCCTCCTCTACCCTTACAAGACCAGAACTCCTCCTCTCCTCTAGTGCGGATCCAAATCCCCAGACCCTGATAAGGCTGTGATCCTCTGCAGGGAGTGGTCGCCGGGAGGTAGCGGTGGAGGGACCCAGCAGCAGCTGTCGGTGGTGACCACGGTCTGGGGCGTGACCACGTCCACTCAGTCTGAGGCTGCTTTCGGCGGGGCCAAGCCCTCCCCCGCCCCCCAGCCACCCCCACCACACTACTCCACTCCTCCCAACTACCGGCACTCCAGTCCTGGGTGAGTCTTCTCTTATATCTATATATATACAGTCTATATACTTATATCTACAGTCATTTTTATATACATATCTTATATACTCGTATAAAAGTGAAGAGAGAGGATTGACTCGGCTTGGATGCGATCTCGGTGGCGCAGTGGCAGCATATCGCCCTTTATGCGCGGGAGACCCGGATCGAGTCCCAGCCGAGGACTTGAATGAAAACATATTTATAGTGTATTCTTCTAGTGCAATTTTGGAAAATTCCAAAACTCCACTTGGGAATACCGAGATTTTAAGTCATGAAAAATATTCATTAAGTATTCATGTATTATATTTACTTTTCAAGGTTTATCTGTTTATTCATATTAGTTTTGCTTGATTATTTATCAGATTATAGAGAGAAACACTTTATTATCAAAATACAAAATACGTGATAAAAGTGGGTCTGCTCAGTTCATTAATTTCATTCATTTAATAACGCAAGCGTAAAATAAAAGTGAGTTAAAGTTAAAGAGTTGCTCAACAATAGCAATTATTATAGAGTTGATACAATAGCAATTATTTTGTGTTATGTCGAACACAACAAAATATAAAACCTATATTTATGTTCCATTAGTGTTAAAAACTAAAATATGATACACATTATTTATTTACTACGTTTATATAAATAATACAGCCTGCAAAGCAGTTGCCAATTATAGATTTGATTATTAATAATACCTAATGAGTCAATCAGAATTGATCGAGGCTACGATCGTCGGTTTTTCCTAGTTGATTTCGACCACGTCGAAGAATTTTTTTGCCACTTCACCAATTGTTCCTCGCGAACCTAACCATAACCCTGTGGCTTTGAACTCCCTATCACCTAATTCTTCATAAAACCTATCTTTATTTTATTATTATTGTATTAATGTAATAATTATGTTAAATGGCTATTTTTAATGTCATTTTCTAGAACGTAGAACGATTCAATTTTTATAAGTGCGTTTAAATGTTTTTAGAGAGGTGCACGACGCCTTATGGCTGATAATCCTTTATGAATATAAAAAAAATTCTATATCCCATTTTAATAACTGTAAGTTAATAAATAAAATAATCTCGTATTATTATTGCAATTTCCTGTGAGGAAAAAAATATTTAAAAATATATAACCGGAAGATTAAATAAAATAGAAAACAAATTAAGCATACCACTTAATTTTTTTAATGGCTATTATATATTGTAACAATTTTTATGTTTTTAATTATGTTAATATTTACGATAATATATAACATACTTTAACTTTTAACTTATATATATTTTAAAATCGCTTATAGTAAATATTCGGGATTAAAATTTTGTATCAAATAATAAAACAGAATTTGTTTATGAAAACTATTTTTAAAGAGGTTTTGAATAATTTAAAATGAAGTGTGAGAAACTATTGAAAGCAAGGACAAGACGCTTGGGAAAATTCTTAGAAGAAATCTCTTATCTAAAACGTATTATTCTTTTTCTTTCTTTAATGTATATCACCAAGAATCAATAAATTTTTTTTTCCAATGAAACACAGATAGATTTATCATTGGAATGAGACGCATCAATATATATAAAAAAAAAAATGCCCGAGTATTATAAAATTTTCCCAAGCAAAAATCACTATATCTCCTCTGTTCTAAGTATTATGTTGCAAGCGAAACCTTAAATTATTAATTTTTTAGGGAAATAACTAAAACTATTCCGGTGAGATTTGCCCAAATACATCATGCACATAATGGACAACTACATGGTACATACGAAATAGGGAAGTATTATAAAATATTGACTGACATTTTCTTAAATTTTATTTATAAAGATAGTTAAATTCACTACTGTTCAAGAGGGACCCTTGTGAATTCCTACTTACAGTCCATTTTTTTCAATTTTTCAAATTTGATGGATATATCTAGAGAAAATGTGATAAAAAATAAAATTTCTTTTAAATAAACGAGAAAAAAATTTCGGGTCGAATGAATCACCGATAAAACCAGACAAGCAGTTTCGCTAAAACCTATTATCAAACATGAATTATATTCGTTTTCCAATTCAGAATTTTGCAAAAAGGTCAATCCAAATCAAAAGTTTGAAAACTTTTCCAATAAAGGTAATTGCGATAAACATCTATTTCTATATTGCGGTAATAACATAACCTCCCGAAATAGCCACGCCCAGAGGTACAATAGGTAACACCCCTGCTGAAAAATAGTCCGAGTTCCGTTTGTTTTTTTTACATTTTTTCGTAAAAAAAAAAACATACTATAATTTAATATTGACGAACCGCAGACAATCCGGACATGCAGAAGACAGCTCCTAGCCAGGATACTCTGACGAGACGAGACAGATGCGAGGTCCCCTGCCCCAGAAGATGGATGAGTTCCTTCCTCTCTTCCCCAATGTCAACGAATAATTCGACAATAGGGCCAGTCACCAGCAAGGTCTTTTGTCACACCTTTGAATGTGTTTCTGTTTCTCATGCGACTTACATACATCCTCGTTCCTAAATTTCGATTATAACCACACCGATATCCACGAAATTCAGTTACCAATCAATAATTCAACTATGTGTGATCACTAAATAAAAAATAAATAAAAGCAAAATATATATGAAGAGTCCACGGAAGAAAGGGGGAGAGTCAATTTTTTCCGAATTTTAGTTATATACATATAATTGTTCGTCTAGATGAGTAGAATATGTTGGTGAAAAGAAATAGTCAGAAAAAATGACAGTAGGTTGGTTACAAGGGATGGAAAGAAACACGTACTCGGAAGAAAGGGGGAATGTCCACGCGGAAAAACCTAGAATGGGGGAGAGACATGTTAGAAGTTATATGGATTGTGTATTAATATCACCATTTCATCAATAAAACAGGGAAGAAAGGGGGAGCGTCCATGACTATCCCCCTTTCTGTTATGTTAAAATTGTTTTTTTTTACTAAAACATTTTTTTTTAGAGCGTGATATGTCTGTTTAGGGCAAATTTACTATTTTGACAAGCAAAACAAAAAGGAAAAGGACATATAAAAAAATTGAAGAAAATTGATAAAAGATACGTAAGTAATTAAAGATCCAAACCTAAAAACTCGATTTTCTCGGAAAGCACTCCAAATGACAACCCCCCTTTCTTCCGAGGACTCTTCAAATTTGAACAGGAATGGTCAGTAGCTACCATGAAATGGGATTTCTAAATTAGATGGTCTTGAGGCCATCTTCTTTTCACATGCCCAACTTATCTGAAATATAGAAATAGGAAAAAAGATTTTTAGAAATTCATTTGATGGTGTGCAATCTTCAGCTTTTTTCTTTGAGATTAGGATTGCTTTCTTATTTCTTTAAGGATTTCTTTAAGAGTGTGCATGTAGTCTTCATACTTAATCATGGTCTTTGCCACAAAATATTCTTCAACGAAATACTAATTTCGGAATCTAACGAAATTAAATATTTAGGACTTTATCAGGCTCAAACGAAAAGTATTAAATAGACGCTTTGCACTTTTATCTAAATTACTTGACATACGATCAAAATTATCCCTAGCTAACACACTAACTTTGTATAAAGTTCTTTTAAAACCGATATGGACTTACAGTATAGACCTATGGGTTTCTGCCAAGAAATCCAACGTCCCAAAAATTCAGTTCTTCCAGTCGAAAGTGTAACGAAAAATAGCAGACGCGCCATATTATGTCAGCAGCGATATTATACATACGGACTTAAATATTCCAACAGTTTTTGTAACAGCCAAAGACGACTACATTAACTTCCACCTAAGACTGACCTACAACAATAACCCACTGACAGACAATTTAAAAAACTTAAACGACCCTTACAGCCCACCCCGACGACTTCGAAGGCGTTGGCCAAGGGAACATCTAAATTAATTGCTATCCTGCACAGGAACGTTGTCGAAGCAGCCCACAAACTTTGCTCATTGCAAAGCAATTTTGCAGACTGAAAATTTTAAATCTTGTCAAATGAATTGTATTTAATAAATAAATAAACAAGATTAGGATAGCTAATTATCAGGATTTTTCGTAAAAAGTTTTTTTATTTGGAGAGTCTAGGTATCGACCCAAACATGTAGATCTTCGTCTGGGCTAAAATGAACACAAATATACGAGCAACATGCAACATATGTTTAGTTACGTACTGACCAATTGCACGAAGTAAAAATCATAGATTATATACCTAAAAATTCTTAGGATATTAGCATAGATGCATTAGATTTACCAGTTAAATTATCTAATGGAATTTCCAATCTAGAATACATCGATCGATTCAGAGCTAACTGGTTCAGTGCGGATTTCTGTGGTTCCTTATCGGCCATGTTCTGTTGTATCCAATGACGGCCGTAGATCGGGACGTACGTAAGCCTTCTGTTATTGTCCTACAAACATGTAAAGTTGGAAGTGTAAAGACGCCTTTACGCTGTGTGAACCTCACCTTCAAACAGATAATCCACCAAACTTTGCCAGGCGTAATACGACAGCTGTTAAGACTGCAACGAGAAGTCGAGCGATCAATGATAAAATCTTTATATATATATATATATATACATATATATATATACTCGTATATAAATCTCGTGTCCCGATGTTTGTCGGTGAAATAAGAAACTACTCAACCGATCTTTATAGAATTTGGCTCATTGTGTGTAATCTTGTCCAACTTAAAAGATGGGATAGTTTTTATCTCGATGATTGGCCTCAATATTTATTTTATTGCAAATTAAGTGCTTATTATACTACAATTGAGTGTGATTATTTGTAAGTTCTATAAATTTTCTGCAGATGGTGGTGTAAATTAATTGACAGGACTCATTTCTTTTGATATTTAGGGTGCGGAAGCATCCAGTAGCCAAATCTATTTTTCATAGCTTGGACTAGAAAAATCCTTGTTTTTCCCCATGGCAATTATTTGTCGCCTTTCTTTCTTTCTTATTAGTTTTAGCAAATGAAATTTTGGTAATATATTTCAGTTACAATCTACCGATATATCTAATCTCATATCATCATGTGTTCTCTACATATTCCAAATTTAAGTAATATGTATTATGGCAAAACATTAAATTTGGTAAAATTTGGCTAGCTGTCTATTGTGACTACACACTAATCCAAAGACAAAACACTAATCCAATTATATTCTTTATTAGTTCCTTTTGCATGTGTAATATTTATATTTAATCTCGCCTCTGCTGGAATAATCAAGTAAGTGCTAAATGAATGGATCATTAATACTTACTATAGTCAAATGTGAGACGTAAAAAAATAAAAACTTTAACCCTTCTAAATTCTTTACCAACCAATTTAATATTTGGCGTAAAGTTCTACTTGAAATTCCTGTGGTTTTTAGATTAGCTGAAACGTTTATACCTTTATCAGTGAATTTTGATTCGACTGTATTAAAAAGACTAGGATATAATTAATTCAACGCTTCATAGATACTGAGCCACAGCAACGCATGGCAGGGTCAGTTCGTATTAAGATAAAATTTGAGCACTGCGCGTTCTAAATCTAAAGGTGCCTTTACACCTTACGAACTTTACCTTCGAACACCACCCTCGAACAACCTTCGTGAAGCCTTCACGTCGACTGTTCGGGTGTCCTAGGTACTTCATCTGTT
Source organism: Aelia acuminata (assembly GCA_911387785.2). NCBI lineage: Eukaryota > Metazoa > Arthropoda > Insecta > Hemiptera > Pentatomidae > Aelia > Aelia acuminata. The sequence goes on from OU426981.1 coordinate 137,570,097, forward strand.
CGCCTGGGTTCGGGGGTAGCGCTAGTGTCACTTTTGATTTGGGTTTTTCCTAAGTGACAGGAATTGATTGTGATACTAATGTAATTTGTGAAACGTTGTAAATCGTCTCCTATTTTTTTATTTTTCAGATAATATAAAATATATTGATAATGGAGATTTTTTCTTTATCATAAGCTAGCTTTGGGTGCGTCAGCCATATTGGTTCGCTTAACCTCACGTGAAGTATAAATGGCTGTTCGCTTTACGTCGGTACGGCAAGGTTCGAAGGAGAACATGTTCGAAGGTGAGGTTCGTAAGGTGTAAAGGCACCTATACACTTTCATATCATTAAATTGGCTCGAAATTTGTCATGAGTTGCCTTTATACTCTACGAACTTTACCTTCGAACACCACCCTCGAACAGCCTTCACGTCGACTGTTCGGGTGTTCTAGGTGCTTCATCTGTTCGCCTGTGTTCGGGTGTTCTAGGTGCTTCATCTGTTCGCCTGTGTTTGGGGATAGCGCTAGTGTCACTTTTGATTTGGGTTTTTCCCAAGTGACATGAGTTGTTTGTGATATTAGTGCGCCATTTTAATTCGTCTTCTATTTTTTTTATTTTTCAGATAATATAAAATATATTGATAATGGAGATTTTTTCTTCATCATAAGCTAGCTTCGGGTGCGTCAGCCATATTGGTTCGCTTAACGTTAAGTTAAGTATAAATGGCTGTTCGTTTAACGCCGGTACGGCAAGGTTCGAGGGTGAGGTTCGTAGAGTGTAAAGGCACCTACAAACTTCGTCTACATACTTCTTCCAAATACTAAACACTCTCCGTATTAGCAGGGAATGGTTTAGGACATAATTGTGAGGACAGGTATTTATTTACCTGTTGTGGGCTCGTGTGAGGGCCGAGGTGTACTAGTAGGTAAGAACCCGCTCCTTCTGGCTAACCTAAAAGAAAAAAGTCCAAGAAAAAAGGAAGGAGAAGGCTTAGGCCCCGTCTTTTACCTGTCTCTGCAGGTATATATATCTTCCTGTATAATTCTTGGTCTCAATTTCCGAGCTTATATCATTCATTTTAAAAAACTTTTTATCTAAATTTGTACAGCAGTTTCAGTCGTCCCTTTGCACTCGGCACAGTTTCGGACGTTACATACCGGCAACTCGTCGCAACTTATTTGCAAAAATTTACACCCCGAAAACGTAATATTATACTGTAAAATTTTAGAACCAAGTAAGGAATTGTAATGAAATAATGAAATCGTTATATATTTCTTTCTAATCTTATTATAAATTGTTTTGATAATTAAGAGAACCGGAGCTGATAACGATGAAAATCCCTTAGATTTCTCAAAGGTTTCGCCGTTCCTTTATATATAAAAGCATAAAAAATCTAATTGGAGAAGTAGATGGGACCCTTTTAGTTGAAATTTTTTCAGATATCCAATCAGAAAAGCTCCTTAAATGTGAAAATCTACTTAATAACTTTCCGGTTAAAGCACATGGGAAGCTAAATCAAAGTATAGGGAGTATTTTGCGCCCCGAACTAAATTATTGTACAATTAAGGAATAAAAGATGTATTAAAACCTAAAATATAGCCGATGTTTAAAAATTAACGCACTATAAAAATTATAAAAAACACCGCGAGCCGCGACCGTCATTTATCACCAAAAGCGAAATATCCTATTAATAGTTTTTAAGATTTGTTCATGTTCATATATGTTAAAAAACTGAAAATTATTTGCATTGTCTCCGTAGCGGAGCTCTCGAATTCGAATACAAATTTTAAATGGCTTAGCTCCGGAGACCTCGAGTGCAAAGGGTTAAAAATGTATCGATAATTTAACCGCATTAGCCACGAAATGTGAAAAACAGTATTACAGATACTTCCAAAGTCATGAAATAGTTATAAATATTTAAAGAACATTAGGAAACAATACCAAATTCGTAAAGTTAATGATGTATAGGGGTGCATTTGTCAACTGATTTCTCTAAGGTTAGGGTGATTTATAGTATGGATAGATGGATATTTCAGTCCCATTGTCTTGATTTGTTGAGCCAACGTTTCGAACCAAACATGAGGATTTTCCTCAGATTAATACAGACAATAAGTACAGAGTATTACTGAGTGTCTCTCTATTACACTGGACTCAACTAGCCCTGAGTAAGATCCAAATGTTGGATGTCCAAATAAAGAAAATTTGAATGAAAATCGTGACTATAAATCATCCTAATTAATAATATAATTTATGAAAATATAATTACACGGACTACAAAAAGGCTAATAAATATACTGCGGATAATAGAAATTGGCGTTCCTAATAGCGATACCAGGAATTCAGTTGAGAGAAAATGAGAAAAAACAGCTTCTCTGCGAGCTGAAATTTTTTTTGCAAAAGTGATATTATCATTTCCAGCAATGGGCTAGTTCCAGAGGAACCGATTAGCAGTTGTAAAGGTCTAGGACTTACCCTGGATGAGTGGAAGAAGCCTGTGCTACTTGGGACAGACAGCATCGCTAGAAAGTTTTGAAATATTCCATAAATTGAGCCTAACCTTTGACTCATAGAGTCACCAAAATCGATATTGTGATGTACATCGATCAAGGTATATTGTTACTTCTTAAGGGGCTTTTACACTGTGCGAACCTTACCCTCGAACGGCTTGTTCGGCATGTCTAAATAAGATACAAACTCGAACAGGTATTTTATCTGCTCGCCTGTGTGTTCGGGGATAGAGCTAGTGTCGCTTTTGAGTTAGTTAAGCTTCTACACCTTTTTCTTTTTTTTTTGTTTAATTTTTCTGACGTTGTTATATAACGTAAGGTGCCTTTAGACTCGACGAACCTCAGCTTCGAACAGACGTTCGACGTTCCACGAACAGCCATTTATACATGGAATACGCTCGACGTGACGTTCAGCGAACAAATACCATTAGACCATTCGTAATACATGGTATTTTATGTGAAAAATATAAAAATAGGAGACAAATTAAAAAAAGCACACTAGTATCACAAAGAACTCCTGTCACTTGGGAAAAAACTGAAATCAAAAGTGACACTAGCGCTACCCCCGATCACACAGGCGAACAGTTGGAGTACCTAGAATACCCAAATAGTGTTCACGTTTAAGTGTAAACAGTTGATCGAAGTACGCGGGTACGGTGAGGTTCGAGGGATCACCTGTCCGAATGTGAGGTTCGCAAAGTGTTAAGGCAGCTTAAGTATTTACTTCTTGTATAAATAATAATGTTAAGGATTGTAGGACATTTAATTATTCATGTCAGGTATGATATTAAGATAACATCCTCCAAAATAGCTTGAAGAAACCCGGTGTAATAAAACTGAATGTTTGTCTTGTGTGCGTGGATACTATCTTGTTGATTATCTTGATGCCTCTTAATATTACACGCAACTATTCACGCTTCAACGACTGCGCGTTTTAAATTTTCACGCGTTCTAACTACCAATGTGATTCTTTTGTCCAGTTTCATAATACTTTTCTTTTTTATCATTTGAATAAATTTAAATATGACATATTTTTCATTTAATTGTAAGATTAATACATAAAATATAAGACCTTCGGCTTTTTCGATGGATTAGATAGTCACAATACCTAAAGTTCGCTTTTTTCGACGAGCGTCACTGCGTGGGGGAAGGGGGGACGCGTCCCTCCAATGTAAAATATTAAATAAAAGTTACCAATTTACGATTGTAATCAATTAAAATTAATACAATATACATATAAAATATTAGTTAATTGCAGCTTGCTTGGGGGTGGTGGTTATCATGGTAACCTACAATACTAAAGGTCGCGGGTTCGCGTCCCTTTGTTTCCCTAGGATTTTTTAATGGAAGTAGTAGCAAATCCTTGGCTATGCTGTCTCTCGGATTGGACGTAAAATAGAGGTCCTGAGCCTGTGCGATGTCAGGTACTCGTTAATGATACCTTTCCTAATCATAACTGGATAGGCAAAATTTAGGATTCCCACTGTAGCCATCCCCCGATTTGCCTCAGTGGCATAAATTGACGTTAAACAAACAAACAATTACAGCATACTTTATCAATTGATTACATCTAATTTCTCCATCTGATACTACATTTTCCCAATTTGGCACCGTGTCGTTTTTTACAAACATCGTCAGGCGTATTGTATATTTAAGGAATTGTTTAATTTTTATGTAATCTTGAACTGTATTGTTTTATGATTTTATGACAATGTTGAATGAATTGGTTTCCAATTCTTTTTTAACCCAACCGGCTGGATCTTACTTTCCATCAACTTGATGAAGCTTATAGAAGTAAATGGGAAGCTATGACATTAGCCAGGATCAGAAGGAGAACTTGGATAAAATTCAATCAAGAAATTTCGGCCCACATCCTTCAACATGAAGCCTTAGCAACTACCGGTATTCCAACTGAGACATAAATTGACAGGTTTTAAGTGATTACAAGTACATTTAAAATGCATCGTTGGAAGATGAATATAAATGTCCCAACAGTTGTTTTTAGGCTTTATTATTTAAACTTTTAGCCTCTGGAATTTTTACCTACCCTACTTAGGAGAATGTTGAGCCCCCCCTGCCCAATAATTTGTTGCTGGTGACGCCCATACCATTTTCAATATATAGTCGAAAAAAAGGGTTGGTAAGTGAACGCTGTGTGTTGCGTACGCCGCACCTAATTTTTTTTTTAAACATTGCGTATAAATATTATTTTTGTCATTTTTAAGTATTTTAGAAGTAAATATAGGTAAGACATTGACAAATAGTAAAGCCTTCTACTAAATTTAGGATGCTATGGCGTTTATAGGTGAAGGGTAACCACTTCCATATCGCGGAGTCCTCCCGTGTTCATGTCCCATCCAGTCAGCTCCTGTACATCCTTGAGTATTCGTCAAAGCCTACGCTTTGACATTATAATGTCGTGTTCAAAATGATTTCAAATCGTAAAAATAACCCAGGAAACAGGTCCGTAGCCATAAAACATGTCACTAAGAAAATATAACAAAAAAATTAATATTTGCGATAACAGAAAAATTATTACTACTTATATTGCCTGAATTTGAATAAACAATGAAATGAACGAATAATTCATAATGATTATCTATGCAAAGATTTCGCATCAACTACAGTTAAGTGCTTTTGAGGAATTATTTCTGTACCAGAGATGTGAAATGTTGTTAGTTTGTTGGTCTCTTTATACTAATATTGCTAATCGGACAATGCTACATTGGAAGTCCTAAATCTTGCCTATCCAGGTATAATTAGGATAGGGATCTTTAACGAGTACCTGAGCTCTACAAGCTCGAGACCTCCACTTCACTTCCTATACGAGGGACGGCAGAGCCAAGGATTTTTACTCCCATCAAAAAATCCTAGGTTTACCGCGGTGCAAGAACCCGCGACCTTTAATATTGTAGGTTGCTATGCTAACCACTACACCACAGGTGATCCTGATATGAAATGTTCATTTTTAACTATTCAATGTTGAAGATGTCGCCTGATGAAATGTGGGCATACATTGGGATCTCTTCATGAAAACAATAAAAGACCGCACTCCATGACTGCGAATGCTGTACGACTGGCATTAGATAATAGATAATAGATGCCGGCCTGATATATATTTTAAAAATACGGCATCGGCTATATCTGTAGACGTAAATATGTATATAAATAACTTAAATATATATATATATATATATTAAATTAAACATATAATTTAAATCAGAAAAACAAAAGATAATCAGCGAATCTGGTCATATAAAATAAATATGTATATAGGCATTGGAGACACGAGGTAGAAATGTGCCCTGCAGCGCCTCTCTGTGTACTTGACACTAATTCAGGAGAGAAGGTCTCTCATCCAGCTTCTTTTTAGTCGCCTTCTAGGGCTTTTCAGTTGTGGACATGTCGTTAGGCTGTTGTTATATCTGTGTAATTTAACAAAAAAAAACGTGCATAAAGAGTTCGTAGGTGTTGTTTGATGGTTGGTTGTTGTAAGTCTGTATGCAGAGTTTGGTTACAAACGTACCTGGAAATGTCTGTTATTAGTCTTAAAGTTTTGGACTGAAAAGTTTGTAATTTTCGTGTGTCTTTTCAGCCTAGCCGAGAGAGAGTCTGTTATGCGTATGTCCAGATGGGTTTAAGTAAATACATTAACCGACAAATAGCATTAAAATTTTATATGTTCACAACAATACCTATATATTTATTATTATCTGAATGTGTGCATGAAGTGAGACACAAAGTGGAACAGACTAGATAAACCCGAGGAACATTTAGTGAGTGACCTCGAACAAGAAATCTGTTGCGACATTGCTGAGTTCAGATAGCAGCTTACCGCTCAGACCTACATACGTGGACCTTTCACCTGGTCCCAGTTCGATATAACTAACGTATCGATCGATAGGGGCTACTCATGTAAAATAATCGACATTTTACCCTATCGAATAGAAACTATCGATACTACGCAATGGCTTATCAACATGATGGGATATTTTAAAAAAATACCCTAAATAAAGGCTTGTTAACACGTTGAATAAAGGTGATATGTTTAGGGCATAGTAACTGCCTAATTGCATTATTTGCTTAAAAATACAAAAAAAAATTGAAAAGCCTAAATATTTGGGGGTCATGACCTCTGTATCCGCTCTTGGTATTATCATTCATAATGTTCAATATTTTAAAGTTAAAATATATGAAACTCCTTTATTATCTATAAACAATTAATACTTCAGCAGTCCTTGAGTCTTACCGAACCACATTTCCTGCATATCAAGGATATTTCTTAACAATATTTTTTTTTAATTTATGAATTGCGCATTAAAAATAATTAACGCTTTTCATTACATTTTCGCAAGCGATTTAATTTCCTACCATGTCCGAGTTGTCCGTCACATGGTGAAGTACATCCCAAGTTACGTGACGGCCTGAGTGTCGCAAGTTGCAATTGCATGTAATAATAATTTATGCAACAATATGATTGCATAAACATTATATGAAGCACCCACGCAGGAAAACCATTTCCGCGTAACTTACCGTTCACCGCGTAACTGAGAAAGTAACATATAAAGTTGTTATTGCTAATTGAACTTTGCAGTTTTGAAACTGCAAAAAAAAAAAAAATATTACTATTTAATATTATTATCTTTATTATATACTAGTAACATAATAAGAAATAATTATTCGAGAAATCTCAACTATACAAAATGAATATAAAGTAATATCGAGTAACTTTCGTTTTCAACATTATTAATAGGTTTAATCAAATAAGCTATTGGGAACGGTAAAGATCTGGGTTCGCATGCGCAGATGAGTCAACAAACGTTTAAATCTTTGAAGAACAAAATTTTATTTATTTTTCATTAAAAACAAACCTAAGCTATATAGATTTTTATCCCTTTGTTTTTTTTAACGTCACTTTATGCAACTAAGGCAAATCAGACGATGCTATTGTGGGAGTCCTAAATTCTGCCTATCCAGGTATCATAAGGATAGGGATCTTTAACGAGTACCTGATATCGTACAGGCTCGGGACCTCCATTTTACGTTCTACCCAAGGGTTTATTTTCTCCCTATAAAATTCCTATGGCCACCGCGGGACGCAAACCCGCGGCCTTTAATATTGTAGGTTGCTATGCTAACTACTACATATCACAGGAGAACTGAATTTTACTTCATTTTTTATTTATCATTTGTATCATGATCTTACTTCAATAACTCTGAAATTAAAGTTTTTAAAATTCTATAATTTTTTGTGTTTTTTTTTTTTCCTTTTAACAGTAACCCTGCCAGAAGGGAGTTTATTTTTTATACTGTATATATCATACATTTCTGTATACAGTTTACATGTTAGTTTTGTCGCCGGTGGTACCAGTGGTGGGCCGCCTCTAGCGATACTGGTACATAGACCTCCACAGCACCAACTACAACACATATTACATGAGACGTATTTTAGCTATAGTTGTATTTACACACACAACTTTTAAATTTTTTTAACTTTTAAAAAGGCCAGAATTTTTTTTCTGTTTATCTATGTTTATCTAAAGTCATCAATCAGAAATATTTTTCATTAACTTCTTTAATTTTAACTAGTGCGTTTTTAAGAAATAGTTTAATGGCTACAAATATTTATTTGATTAATAAGTAATTTTCTACCGGCCATCGTACCAGTTTCTGCACATTTTTTGTTATTAGCGAATTTCTACAGTCAATCAGTAGTCTACATTCATGTATTAGGTGGTGAATGGTTTTTTTCTTGTGTGAAGTCACAGGGGCACAATGGCGAGTCCCTAATTTTAAACCTATGAAGGTAACCATTCACAGCGTTAGTGGTTTTTAAGTTTATTATGAATTCTAGGGCTTTGAGGATGGCGAACTGTTCGGCTTTTGTAATAGTGCAACCCGGGCCTAGTCTAAACTTTATAATTTTCATCAAAATCATATTTTCAAATATTATGCTAGCACACCCTACAAGTTCCCCATCCTTGCTATTTATTTTTATTTATTGTATTTAATTTTTATATTTAATGTTACACATATACTTGATATATCTTTAAATATTTCTCTTATTAGCTTTTTTTTTTTTTTTATTCAGCCCTGATGAGGACCTGAAATTCGGGTCGAAACGTTGGCAAAAATAAAAATGTGATTCATGCATAGTGGTGATATTTATTTTAACCGTACCCCCCCCCCCCCCCCCCCACTATTCCCTCTTCACTAATCCTGTTTTTTGTTATAATTATATTGTCAATTTCCCCTCACTTCGTGTGCAGCGAAAAGATCAACCATGACTTCCCTCAAGCCCATGCAGCAGAACGACTTCCCAGAACACGATACAGGTGTATCGGCCTCTCCTAATGAGTTAGGTAGGAAGGACCGCCAACTGCTCCCCGATCACAGCTGCTTCCGAGGATAACCCGATCTCACGCTACCCATCCATTTCTTTTCCAACACTTGGCTATTGTGTATGGTGCGACAAAGGGATCTTGCGTCAAGTCGATTCGACCTAATTCATGAGAACCCTGGATCCAGTACTCTGCTATTTGCTATATTTACTTTACAATAGCCTCTCATTATGGCAATTACTTCCCAATTTAGTTGAGATAATTCGTTCAGGTTTCGTGCTTCTTCATCCTTGGTATGAAGACAATAGTTTAATTCGAATGGGAACAAGTGTGGTGTGAAGATTGCATGCATACAACCAAATCATAATTTATACAAGATCCACATACGGTCGGTGTGAATCCAGATAAAGTAAACTCTACTGAACCGGCATAATATATTTATTTTTAGGCTTATACTGTAAACTTATGCGTTTATATTTTGATTTAGAAAATGATACATGTTACAAATCGATAACAATAGAAAAACAACTTAAAGATACATTTAAAAAAAAAAAAAAAAATGAGGTCACCTGTGGTATAGTGGTAAGCATGGCAACCTACAATACTAAAGGTCGCCGCGGGTTCGCTTTGCCCCTGTTGGCCCTAGGGTTTTTACAAGGGAGTAAAAACATCTCCAGGTGCCGTCCCTCGGACAGGACGTAAAATGTAGATCCCGAAAAGTTTTTTGATATTTTTTACTGTCACCATGACAATCTTCCCACAATATTATATACTAATTATTTAAATTACACAATCTTAGTTTTTTAAAACATTTGCATTAACATGTGTCTCCTTAAAGATTTTGATAGTGGCCCTGATTTGCTTTGGGTCTCATTAGTTTCTAAAGTTACACTGCTAATAAAATTAATCTAGTACTGCAATAAAACTAATCATTACAAGGATCCTAATTTTCTATTTTACGACATTGAGAATCGCCTCGCATTGGAATACACGACTTTCACATACCAATACTTTTCAGATCCATGCCCGTAACCATCTCACCCGATTTCTCCGCTAATTATCCCGTTGATTTTTATTGTGCAGTTCATATAATAGAAAATGGGAGTAATATATTTTCGGGAAAAATAGAAACAGTTTAAGATTCTTATTAGGAATTGGTCATACATACTTATTTATTACTAGACAAATCCGGCCATTTTTTTGCTTTGGATTACACTAATTTTAAATTATTTGAGAAATAATTAATGTATTACGGTAAGATTAACACGAAAACCGTCATTCGCTTAATAAACTACTTTAAAGTGTTAATAAAAGAGGATTTAATCAAATCTTCACTGAAATATTTAATTTGTAAATATTAAATAGGTAGTTACTCTACTCCTTTAATGAACAGGAGCTATGTAATGCTTGTAAGAATTTTTCTTTAAAGAACGACGTGGGACCATGAAAAATTGGTCACCTTACCAAACATGTGCGAGCCTTACCTTCGAACATGTAATCCCCCGAACATTGCCGTACATTTACACTGAAATCTGAAGTGGAGCATACAATGCTCTGTCATATCTGACCGCATACTATACCAAACTATACCGTGGAGCATACAAAATATCTGACCGCACCTATGCACCTTAATACAACTATTTTCATTACATAGACGGCTGATTCAGAACCGGCGGTTGTTCTGACTTTTGCTATAACTTATTATGAATATAAGGAACGTCAGAAAAATGCTAAAAGAAGGTCTAGAAGCTTATCTTAACTAACTCAAAAGCGACACTAGTTCTATCACCGAACGTAAAACTGAACTGCTAATGTACAATACATGCTCTAATTCATATCTTATTTAGATTAGACGAACAGTTTTCAGGACAGAATGTTCAAGGGTAAACTACGCGCAGTGTGAAGACACATTTACATTGCTGTTGTTTTTTGTTTTTTTTTATATTAAAGATGGTTGAAAGTGTGTTCAGTTCAATTCAAACTTCTCTGGCCCCTAGCGTCTTTCTCCTCCCTCCAGTTCACGGATGTTTTCAAATAACTAATTAATTATTTTCATGATAGATTTCAAATAAAGATTTTTTGCGAAGCCACTGCTAACAACCACTCTACTGAATAACCAACAAGTGACTATGGCTCCCTATCGTGTAGTGGCTAGCATAGCAGCTTAGAATACGAATGGTCGCGAGTTCGCTTAGTCCCTCGGATAGGACGTAAAATGTAGATCCCGAGCCTGTACGATGTCAGCTCCTCGTTAAAGTTCACTATCCTAATTATGCTTGGATAGGCAAAAATTAGGATTCCCACTGTAGCATCGTCCGATTAGCCTTAGTGGCATAAAGTGACGTTAAAAAACAAACTTATTATCTGCAGACCATAAACATGCATAAAAACCAAAAAATAAACAAACTAAAAATGTATGCTGCCGCACTATTAAATATATACAATATAGTATACAACCTTTAAACTGTATCTACTCGAATCCTGTCAATTTTTATTTTATCATTTAGCTTCAATGATTAAATTATGTTATCAGTTCATTCCTATACCAATTTGCTCGTACTACGTGAATATACAGTATACTCCAATTGAGCCTGAAATCGACTTCTTGAAGTAATATTTATGAGCTATAAATCGGGAACATAGATCGTGTTCGACCAATTTAAGAAGTCGATTTATCGAGGTTTGAAATACACTTACCTTCTCTTCTAACTCAATCAGAAGGCTAAATTTTTTAAGATTTTCAATCCATGAGTATTCCTGTAATGATATGGTTTTTTAGTGTATGTTGATATGCAATGCGCACCCTCATTCCTCTCCGAATTATATAAAAAATGTTAAAAACAAAAATGTTTTGTTGTTTAGACACCCCAAAAAAAACTGTAGATGATACAAATTGATACTGGCAGAAACGATTTCCCAGTCAGCCAACTGACTTTCTGATCGATCCCGACTTTCACATGGCCACTATCACATCGTGTTCTTACCTCCTTCCTCTGACGATGACTTCCTGCTACCGGTTCTGCAAGGTGTTTCAAAGAGTCTGGAACTTGTAGGGACCAATAAACAAAAGAAATCTTCAGACAAATTTATGCCATATTTCGCTGGCAGATATTGTATTTTTTTTTTTTTTTAGTACGAGCAAGTTGGTTTCACCTATCACATGTGGCCCTGTTTTAATGTTGGTATAATAAGTAGGTTAATTCTGTCTACATTATTCGTTCTACTTAAATGCATGCTCTCTGATGTCATAACTGATTTTAAATCAGTTCACTCTGAACTAGAATCCACAACTGTACCTGTCATTACGAATAATTCTTTCAGAGATATTACCGAAACTTTCGGAGTTTTCATCTTTATTATTAAAAAAGCTAACTAATGTTTATAACAATACCAAGTATAAGTTATAAACAAATCTTCGCCTCAAATAATATCGCACGTCAGCAAGAAGATAATTACAGCTCAAAATATATCAATTTTGAGAATTGCACACCGTTTGAGTCAGAATTAAAAAAGTTCCATTCGCGTAAGATGGAATTTACCATACTCTTTTTTTTTTAAGGGGATCAACGTTTTAATGCAGGTAGAGATCTACTTTTCAACAAAAGTTAGTACCAGTGGTACTAACAATTTTTATATAGTCTAGACCAAGGGTGTTTTTTCTTTGATTTTTTATTTTATTTTTTTGTTTACATACGGTTTAACTTCATGTAATGGTTATTAATTTTGAAAAAGAGATTTTGGTAAAGATGATGGATTCGGCTCTTTTTGAATTTACAGAAATGAAAATCTATATAGATTTTTCTTTTCGAAGTTAATAAATAAGGTCGAGATATGATACTCTAAAACTCTTGTATAAATTGATCCTATTCTTTAATTAATTCGAAATTATGAATCATGTCACTATGTGATTTATTTATTATATTTGGAATATTCTTTACTTGTTTTTATTTTATTTCTGTTTTTCTGTTGTTGAGGGATTAATTTTTTTATCAAACTGGAAAATAGCTGTGGGAGGCGCTGCAAACAATGGACAACGACCAAATTAGGAAACACGACCAAGGTTGAGATTTTAAACGGTTATCCTTCGCATCTTTTTAAAACATCAGCGATATTCGATTCTAAGCGTGATGCTAAATTAACCGTTGTTTTTTTTAAATAGCAATGGATGCAAAATTTGAAAATATCTCTGCAAAATCCGCGGATCTTATTGATGAATTTAGGTTGATTTTGATCTTATATAATAGGAGTTCGTTCCTGTGCGTACTACATAAAATACCATGGATATAGATGATTTAAAAAACATATAGTTATTTGTTTATTTAACGTCACTTTATGTCACTAAGGCTAATCGGACGAAGCTACAGTGGGAGTCCTAAATTTTGCCTTTCCAGATACAATCAGGATAGTGATCTTTAATGAGTAACTGACATCGTACAAACTCGGGACCTCCATTTTACGTCCTATGCGAGGAACGGCATACTCCCATTAAAAAATCCTAGGGACACCTCGGGACGCGAACCCGCGACCTTTAGTATTGAAGGTTCTGAGTTACCCACACCATCGGTGAACCCCCTCCCCCCCCCCAAAAAAAAAAACAACATGTAGTGCTAATTATAAATTGCCTCAGATGGTTCTAGGATTTTTATATCGGTTAAAATGGAGATCCTAAGCTTGTGCGATATGAAGTGCTCTTTAACGACCCCCTATCCTCTGGATAGGAAAAATTTAGGACTCCCATTGTAGTATCGTCCAATTAGCCTTAGTGACCCCCCCCCCCCCCCAAAAAAATGGAAAAAGAACTGTCCTGTTTATTTTATTACAAAAGCTCAATATACACAGACCCCAATTCATTGCTTCAAAGCAGTTAGTTCGCATACCCTGACCCAGATGATGTTCGTATACTCTGATGAACTCCTCCCACCCCGGGCCATCCGGAGTCCCTCTCACTTCGGGAAACTCGAACACAACGGCGAGTGATAGCTAACTCATCTAGGTCGCCTCTTCGCGAGGAAGAGATTTCACCCGGAGCCGATCGGTTGTTTTCTCCTGCAGGGAAACTGCACTCGGCTGCATCGGGGAAACCTGGGCGAGGATGGGAAATGTGATTTCCAATGGGGTGACCTCGATGGCTAGGGGTTGACACCGTTACTCTTCCTGGGAACTAGGATCTTGGGGGTATTCTCCAAGAATAGTGAAGGACATTTATTACAAGAAATATTGGAATTGTAAAAGACAAAATGAAAAACAGGAAATAAAGCTATGGAAGAACTACATGAGACCCGCGCTTGTGATGTCATGTAGTCGACACTCGTGTTGCCGAGAGGCAAGATAAAGTGAATATAATAATAAAAAAATTATATAAATAAATATTTATTACAATACGAGATAAAAATGGGCTAAAATGAGTTTCTCCAAGAGATTAATCCTTTATATTTTAAAGAGGAAAAAAGTTTTCTTATTTCAGCATGCAATTACAAACAAAAAAATAAAATTGAAGAGATGTCACTCACTGTATTCAATAACCTCATATCTTAAAAGTCAGCTATATTTGATCAGGAATCTTTTCTGGAATGCTGAGGAATTTGACTGGAATCGTCAAATTTTTAATTAAATCCGATTGATCGTTTGTCTAATAAAAAAAATTGTGTTTGGACGTAACACACCTTAAACTGCTAGCACAGATATGCATTTAAGTCGAACCGTTTCATATTTTATTTTAAATATTCATACGATAGGTTAAATGATTTTCAGGATTTTCAGTTTAAAACATTTTTATTTTGGAAAGCCAACGTTTCGATCCAACTTGTGGATCTTTCTCAGGGCTAAAAGAAAAGAAATGTATGAGTAACTATGCTAGGGGATGACAATAAATGAATATATAACAAAACTGATAATAGTATAAAAGATGGTAAGCAATAATGAATAGTTAAATAAGTGGCTGGTTAGCAAGATAAAATAAAATCTGATATTTACCTTCTGAGTCCAGAGGTTTATTACGGGGAAACCCGACGCTTTTGAAGATAAAGGCTACTTTGTCATCCTTTAGAATAGTTACTCATATATTTGTTTTCTTTTAGCCTTGATGAAGATCCACAAGTTGGATCGAAACGTTGGCTTTCCAAAATAAAAATGCTTTGAACTGAAAATCCTGATAATCATTTAAAATATCGTAAAGAATAATAGTTGACTATCTCTCACCTCTTAAATATTCATATTAAGATGGAATTAAAAAAAAAAAAAAAAAAAAACACCAAAAAAGTAGTTACAATTATTTTATTTTATTATTCTTTTACATTAAAGCCACAGGCGTAATTTTGTGATTTCGATCATTTTATTTTATTTTTTTCGTTCAGGTATATTCACAAATGTAATGTTCACAAAATTATTGAAGATGACTGAGTTAAAGCCTTCCATATTGACGACATTTTGGATTGAAATGAAGTGAAAAGTAGGGATAAAGAATTCTATAATACTGTTGATAATATTCGATCATATCATATCCTTGGTGTAGATCATATTTTTTTTTTTTTTTGTATATTTATCTTACATTTTTTAATTCAAATAATTCAGGAGTGGGGATGATATTCTCTATCGTTGAAGGACCTCACCAAACTCTATACGCCAGCTATTAAAGTTTATTAAGCTCTGAAGGTTATTTCACAAAATATCTTCTACCTGGATTTTCCACTAAGAATGGAAAGGTAGCACCAGCCCGGAAGTTTGCTTTTTCTATTGAGTTTTTTACAGATGACCTTAGAAATGGCGTTTACCTAACCGACCTGTCCTCGTCTGAACTATTCTCTTTTAGGGTATAATAATGTTTCAGGGTTTTTTTTTTTTTTTTTTTTAAGTTATTCACCATAAATATTTTATTTTTGGAATATGTAGGCAAAATATATCTTTACTAGCTGATCCATGCGAAGTATTCGCACTCTAACCTAATTAAATCCCACTTAATAAAGTACACACCGTATGTAACCCATAGTATCGTATGGGGCATACATTCGTATGGGCCCATGATTTCATGGGCATAGATGAGAGGGTTGAAGTAAAGAATAGACGTGTTTAAATTGTAGATTATTTATTTTGATGTTTTAAATTTCAGTTTTTGCTTGTAAATCGCAAAAGACAATCGGAAAAGTGTATATAACTAAAAATGTTTGTCCTGACGACCTGAAAAAGATTACTCTTTCGAAAAAGTCCTGAGAACATTATCGTCGAGAATTGCAGTTTATCGCTTACAACTCTCAAACGAAGGAGTCAATCGAAAAAATGTATATGACCGAAAGTGTTCTCCTTGAAACTCTGAAAAGATTGACACCACAACCATTTCGATTTTCTCCCAAAAAACTGCGGTTGTGCGCTTATAACTCGCAATCGAAGACGAAATGAGTGATATGTATATTTACCCAGGGGTTAAGGAAAGCTTTATAATGATGCCTAATTCATGAAATTTGATGAAGTATTAAAGAAATTATGGCGTACCGACAAAAAAAAGGCCTTGAGAAATATATATGGGTCGTTTTAAAATTATGGGTTATTTTGATCTATACTTTTTTCAAAAAAAATTTTTTTTGGATTTTTTTATAATGTACCTCTATATCGGTCTCTTAACTAGCCCTAAAAGCACGCACACACTTTAGTGGATATTTTGGGAAAAATAGGTTTTTAAAACTTTTGAGAAACTCGTCGTCTCTAGAGAGTTAGAAATGACACGTCAAATCAAACTTATAACTTTTATTTCAGTTTACAAAATAACAAAACAAAAAAAAAAATAAAAAAAATAAGTACCTATGCATTAAAGTAAAAAAGAAAAGAAGAAATAAGAGATCTATTTACTAATTCAATAAAAGTTTGAGAACCATGCATTAGTCCAAACGCGTTATTTTAATCTTCTATAAATTTTTATCATTTTTTTTTCCTTTTTCTTTTTCTGGGAGATATTTTGGAATTTATTCTGATCATGAAACAGGAATTCGGGGTATCCCAATAAATATTTTTCGCACTCGAAACAATTAAAACAGCTCAAGCGTCTCATGGCCAAGGGAGGGTTGGAGGCAACATTTCCTTCATCGATGTAATATCTTGTTCATTAACCATGCTGATTTTTACATGCTATTGGTAACAAGGTGTTGTGACATATTAACCCAGAGAACTAGTCTCCCTCTATCCCCAAACCTCATCTCACTCCATAAAAATATGATTTTTTTCATTATTTGTAGGGAGTGAGGTTTTGAATGCTTTTATGCTTTGCTGGCCAGAGGTTTCAGATTTTCTCATATTATAAAATTCTCATATAATGATCATTCATGCTCATATTAATTTCCCATCATTAATAGATTAAACACTTACCTAAATTTACAGAAGTATTGTAGGAAGTGAGGAAGTATAAAAATACTCTAATGAATTCCACCCCAAAAAAATTTCTTCAACGAACATATTTAGTCTTATGAAAACAAAGCTAGGTTAGTCTGGTAGCTATGTAGCAAGTGCGTTACCTTATATTTTTCAGGCAGTGAAATATATCTTTTCCTGGTTGTGGAGGGTTAGTTAAGAAAAATTTTAGGGTTTGAGGAAAAACTGTGTGACAACAATAAAACCTATAGGATGTATGGTACCGGAGGGTACACTGAGGTATGGTACCGGAGGGTACACTGAGGGCAAAAATATTTTTTTCAAAAATGCACTAAGTTAGGGTAGCTTAAAAATATGAGATTTAAGAAACCTATACCGTGTGACAGTTATAGGTAGTGAGAATTGACGTAATTAACAATTTTTAACCATGAAAAATATCAACTTTTTAGCCTCAGATTAGTTTCATGTATGGCCCAAGTTTATTTATCTCTCCAAAATTTTTTAACTTTCTATGACGAATAGTTTAGGCATAGAGGCCGTGTGACACAAAATAATCCATAATTTTGTAATGACTCATATACTACTTAAACCTCACTTAAATAAAGTACACACCGTATCGTCATAAAACAGGTTCCGGCGTACCACGAACAGCTATTTACACTTAAACGTGAATTCTAGCGAACAATGATGTCTAATTACACCACCTAAGTACACTAATACAACAATTTTCATTGTAAAGACAGCTGACGTGGAATTAGCGGCTGTTCTAACATTTGCACATTTATAGATAGAACATCAGGATGGGATAGAAGCGAACCTAAAAATCCTCGGACCACCGAGCGCCCATTTGGGATTCCAGACAGACTTCCCCGTCCAAGAACATGCGCTGTTGATGGGAAACGAACTTTTCTCATGAGGGCTCTGGATAGCTCGTAGGAAATGGACTATTTGAGCGGACTTCCGACTCCACTTATAATATTCTCCTTTACACTATTCACGTTACACACCTCGGAACAACCCAGAAGGCGTCGGAGGAATTAGCACTTCCTATCTGATGGATAACTCGAGCGGAGAGATCCGTTTGCTTATAATTTTTTTCTATAGCTGATTGATGAATTTCCCAACATAAACCTTCCTCCTTAGATGTAATCGTGGAAAGTCGATGTATTACAACAATGCACCGTTATAACTCTCATAGTTATCGTGTATTGAGCTACTGAAAAGGAAATATTTAAATCAATGCTATAATAATCTTATTTATAAAAATGAAATGGCCTTAATATTTGTTACCGTAACAGTTAAAAAGTAGCCGATACATTTGCTTGAAACTTTTACACAACGTTGATGTTTAGCCAAATAGTGCCCGTCACGGGCGTCACCTCCGGGGGGGGGACGCATCCCCCCAATATTTTGACAGGAGAGGACTACCCCCCCCCTAATATTTTGGCAAGACAGGACCCAATGTAAAAAATTAAATAAAAATGCGATTTTACAAATTTATCCCAGTTTAACCAATAAATTTTAACTTCAGCACACTCTATTGTTAAAAACTGATCAGGCGTATTGTATATTTGATGAATAATATATTTTTCATTGCAGATCGAACTGTTTTATTTTATTGCTCTACATTTCTTTTTTAAACCAAGCAGCTTGATCCTACTTTCCATCAATTTGGTGAAGCTAATAGAAGTTAATGGAAATCAATGAAGTTAGTGGGATAAGAATAAAAAAAAAAAAAAAAAAAAAAAAAATTGGATAAAATTCTATCAAGAAATTTTGGCCCACATCCTTCAACATTAAGCCTTAACAATTCCCTATTTTAATGTATAACTGAGACATTAATTGACAAGTTTTAAGATACTGTAGATACCTTTAAAATACAGCGTTGGAGTGTTAATTTAAATGCCCCAACAGTTGTTTTTAGGGGCTATTATTTCAAATTTTAGTCCCTCGAATTTCTACCTACCCTATCTAGATGAATATTGAGCCGCCCACCCCAATAATTTGGTGATGATGACGCCCATGGTGCCCATATTAAATTTTTATGTTAATAATATCAAACGAAAAAAATGGAAAGAACATACAACGTTCATTCCTGTTCAGTAGTGTAGTATAACTATCTATTTATATATATATATATATATATATATATATATATATATATATATATATATATATAAATATATACAAATTAAAAATATCAATGATAATTTATAATCCTTCCAGTTTTCACGGAATACAATTGAATCGGTCTTATGAGATAGATACCTGAAATTTTCACAAATTTCAATTATTGGGAAAGTAAAAAAAAAAATTTCTGGGTCAGTCCCTTTGAAATCAGCTTTGATGCATATCCCCTTATACCCAAAACCCACTCTCAGACTTAGTCTTTTGAGATATTAAAGCAGTCGTTTTCAAAAGCAGTTTTCCAGTATTGGACTTCAAAATATTAAAAAAATAAAGAGAACACAAAAGATAGAGCAGACTTTAAGGAAAACAATCTAGTCTAAGTCTTACAAGTCTTGGGAAAATGAGTTTTCCGTAAAAGCTTACAAACAAAAAAATCAAAAACAAAGCTGGCTGCCATTTTTAAACGGTTGACCCTTAAGAAAGGTTTATCTGAGAGATGGTCGAATTTCTATAGGAAAAAGAGTGAAATTCATTTATGTGTTATGTTAAGTTGGTCGTGTTTTTATATTCAATTAGAAAGGTTTGCCCAAAAACTGTTCAAAAGAATTAAATTTTAACAGCGTAAAGTAGATAAACTTTCTTCTGATACAGGGAAATGATCTCATCAATAAATTTGAAAACGAATGTGCTGTCAACAACATGTCGTAAGTGAGACCAGGAAATCCCCCCCCCCCCTATATAAATTGCTTGTCGAAAAATTACCAAAATAAGACTTGTTATTTAAATTATTATAAATTCTTTATCAATATAGAATATTATTTTAGAAACATATATAGCATGTCATTCAAACGATTAGCAATGTCAGGAAACGAGCTAGAATAATTCCACTTTATCTAATCAAATGACGCTGTCCTATCTTTTCAGAGGAAAACAATTTATTTATATACATTACTCAGAGCGAATGATTTACTTATGCAGAGAGAATGTTCAAAATTAAAAAATCAAAAACCTTAAAAAAAATATCATGAACGTGACTAAATTACGATTTTTTTTATATTTGTTTAGTTTATTCAAACAAATGTTCAACTATGACTAATTGCAATATCCAGTGTCACCTGTGATCTAGTGATTAGCAAAGCAACCTACAATACTAAAGGTCGCGTGTTCGCGTCCCGAGGTGGTCCTAGGATTTTTTAAAGGGAGAAAATATCCTTGGATATGCCGTCCCTCGGATAGGATGTAAAATGGAGGTCCCGAGCCTGTACGATGTCAGTTACTCGTTAAAGATCCCTATCCTAATTATTCCCGGATAGGCATAATTCAGGACTCCCACTGTAGCATCGTCCGATTCACTTTAGTGGTTTAAAGTGACGTTAAACAAACAAGCAATTGCAACCTTCTTTTGTCACATATCGTTACTTTTTTTTTTTTCTCCATTGCATTTATTTTTATTGTTTCATTTTTGTTGAATATATAATTAGTTGTCGTTTCTAAATACACCAATATAAAATAATGCCGTTTCATTATATGTAACACTTAACACTGCTTGCATGAACACATAAAATATTTTAATCATATATTATATTTGCAGTTTATATAGGTAACATTAAATTACTTGGACATTTTTCAAGGCTTAAAATAACTTAAAAGTTTTTATTATCTCTTCAGATAAGTTATAATAATCCAATATAAAATTTAATGTTCCAATTGCTAAGAAAGGAACACGTGGATATATTTATGCTTTTGTTTACTTCCTAGATAGATTAAGAGAAAATTTTAATCTGCACTTAATTGGAAGTACTCAATGTGTTTACTTACTTTCAAGGCTCTTGTTTTCAATGGATATCTATATAAAAATACATTCAATGTCTACTCGATGATTTCTGTTTATAAAACCAATTAAAATCGTAAAAACTTACTTTCTCAAAATTAGGAAAAATTTTCAGTATGAATGGCTTATTAGGCACTAATGTCGTATTCACAAAATTAGTTCGATTATGTAAGATTAGTCATAAAATCGTATTAGTTTTTGTAATCCGGATCTTCAGAGTCCATGGACGGATCCACCCGGTTGTAAAGCCCAATAGCTGTCCCCCGGGATCTGTCAATCAGTTTATTTGCCTGTATGTAACTTTTTTACAACTAAGATTCTACTATTATTTAGACAACTTCTTTTTTACTTTTAGCAAAGTCAAATTCTATCTTTACATGACGAAAAATTTTCTAAAGGGGGGCTCCAGCCCTCACACTCCTTCCAATGGCAGAGTCTGAACAAGTTTAAGGGAGATAAACAATGTATTGCAGAACATAGGTCAAGAGATGTATCGCAGTCAGTAGCTTTAATGTTTCTCAATCGAATGATATTTAAAGCCAACTGATTAATCACTAAATGTCCATCATAAAATTTTGGGTGCTAAATCATCGAATCGCTGCTAACAAAATCACAATAATTATTAACCGGATTCACATGTAAAATCCATGCACTTGTAACTAAGTTGCAGCCGAAAAACGAGGTTCTACCTACTTATATACTGTCATATCTTTGTTGTTTGGTTGTTTTAACGTCACTTGATGCCACTAAGGCTAATCGGAAGATGCTACAGTGGGAGTTCTAAATTTTGCCTATCCAGGTATAATTGGGATAGGGATCTTTATCGAGTACCTGACGTCGTGGAGGCTCTGGACCTCTATTTTACGTACTATCCGAGGGACGGCATAGACAAGGATTTTTTACTCCCGTATTGTAGGTTTCTATGCTAACCGCTACACCACAGGTGACCTCTGTTATATCTTTAAAATTATAAACTGAATCTGAATGAGTAAAGTCTCGTGTAATTGAAAATATCATTAACTACAAACCCTGTTTGGCATCGTTCGATTTTGGCAAACTTTGTCCTATCCATTCCTACTAAGAACACGAAGTTATAAGGACGTCATGAATATACAAAATGTTTCTATTTATGGTTGTATAGTTCCTATTTTTTTTTTATTTTTTTTTTTTTATATAGATATACCTCGTTAATCCTCGAGTTAATTTTGCTCTTAGGAATAAAGAAGTTTGATCTCCATTGATGCTAACTAACCGCTATGCACAGCTGGAACCCGCAACCTTTTGTCAACTTCTTCAGTTGCTGCAACAATACAGTGCCCTCCTGTAGCTTCCCCTCAACCTTCCATATTATTCAGTGGCATAGAAGAAACATCTGAGAAGTACATTTCTGCTAAATTTTTATGCCTTGGTGAAGTCACACACACTGTATAACGTAAAAAACAAAAACTATGAATGAAAAGAGTTCTAGATTTGTCTAGAACAAACTGTTCTATTACGGTCCGTAGGTATTGGTACAGTAAAAATAACCCACTTGCAAATACTACTCTCTTGTATCGACCTGAATCATCACAATTTTACATAAATCAACTATCTAACATCATTTATAAAGTACCTTTTATTACTATCGTTTTCACATTAAATTAAACGGATATAACTATGTACTGAGGCCATCGCTGGCATGCTCAAAGAAGGAAACTAAAAAAAAAAACTTGATGAGAGATCATCTTTCCAAAAATTTGTTTTTTCAACTCTCATTTCCTATGGATAATCGGACGATGCTAAGGTAGGAGGCTAAATTTTGCGTATCCAGGTATAATTAGAATAGGGATCTTTAACGAGTAACTGACATCGTACAGGCTCGGGAACGCCATTTTACGTCATATGCGAGGGACGGCATAGCCAAGTAATTTTTACTCCCCTTAAAAACCTAGGGCCAATCGACGATATGCGAACCCGCAACTTTTAGTACTACAAACTGCTATGCGAGGCACTGACCCATTCATCGATTTTCTTTATTATAATGTTTATGAATATTGTACTTTTTTTTTTAATTTTATTACTTATGATCTCAATACTTCTATTCATTTCTATATTATACTTACGTGCATGATTAAGTATTGTAAACATATTTATTATTTGTATTGAGAAAGATAGAGGCTATATTAACTAACAGCTCTATAGAGTGACTATACTGACATTGATCGTAGAGCGGAGTATTGACGTTGGACTTTGAGAGAGCAGATGTGTGAGGACTGAGTTGTGTGGGTGCTTCCCCTCCTAGCAGATGGGGCATTGCTGTATCCCACGCTCTGCTCCGGCTAGCCTTTTAGCCTTTGTAAAAATATATCACTACTATATATATAATATATATATATATATATATATATAATAATTTCGTGAGGGTTGAGGTCTTGAGAACTAAGCAACGTTTATTTTTTATTCGCTAGCGTATATTTATATAGGTTTATAGGGTATACCTCACTTTAATTTTAATTGCTGTTTTCCATTATATAATTTTTTCTTTCATTGTAGCCCTGAGGACGTCTATAAAATCTATTTTTATATATATATATATATATATTAAACGTCTATCTAATATATACATATATATATATATATATATAAATATATATTGTAATAGAGTTCTTGAAGTTCAGTCAATAATAAAAAACTATATCATGACGACGTTTCGCGAATATATTGTTCACATAATCATGCCCCACAATGAACAAACAGTTTTGAATACAATTACATAATTCACATAGATAAAATTTATACTTAAGCTAACAGTAATATAAAAATATTTAAAATTCATAGGTCTTACGACTGTATATAATTCAAATGATAAAAGTGTATGAATATATTTACAATGTTGCTGATGGGTATTGCTATATAAACTACATATATGTATAGAGACTAATGAACTATATACCTCTAATGTACAACGGCAAGTTTTAGACTGAAAAGAAAAAGCTGTGGAAAATGCGGTAAAGAGAGCTTAAGGTGGTGTTTCCTGACCATTTGGTATTAACAGGTACACGGAAATTATAATAGATACATAAATAATCAAAATGTAAAAATAGTTTAATAATGTGATGTATTATATTTTTTAAATGTAAAATTAGTAAAATTAATCTGAGTGTATTAAATTTGAATAAAACTTGTTGAGATTTAGGATTTCTGAACTATTGCGCGATTTTTATATTTCACTATGGTTATCATTTATTTCTACCGTACACCGCGGTAAAAATTGTTTTATGATAAAGTTAACAATAATATACATTTATAAAATTCATAGGTTTGGAATATATAAATATTTGTATGTAATTCAAAATGTTACCAGAAAATTATAACATTTTTAACTGTTCTATAATTATTTTAATTTAATATCATACATATATTTGTAAAATTTATTTAAACTTGACCTCCTAAATTATATCTTTAGGAAAAAAAAAATTAAAATAAGCCATAGCCTTTGTAAAACTATGTCATCTGTTGTAATATTTCCGAAGGCTTCTTATAGATATCTCTGAGGCCTTGTGGCGGTTTGATAAGCAAATAGAAAGTTCTACTTGAAGAAAACAATTTCAAAACTAAACTTCTCCAACTATATAATAATAATAATAGAAAATAATTTAGTTTCATTTTACATTTGAGGATAGATCATATGGACTGCATAGTGACCACCACGTGTAATTATTATCTCCTGTGAAAATGTGTTCTAATATAAGTTTTAAGTAATTTGGATGTGTGATTTTCAACACAAAAGACAGTATTTTCATTGTTTAGTAGTTAGTGAAAATAGTTTTTGTTAATTTAGTCTGTAAGTGTGTGAAACTCTTAATTTGAAAAACATGTGAAAAGTGAAAGGTTAGTTTTAGTGTTTTTTTTATTTACTTTTTTTTTTCTATTTTCTGTGTTTAAAAACTAGTGTTAATTTGTGATATAAGTGTTAGTTTTTAAGAACAAACAATAAGTGTACTTAAAAAACTAAAAAACGATATAATAAACATAATTTGAAGTAACGATGGCTGAAGAAGATAACAATATGGATTTGCAGCATGAAGCAGGACCGTCAACTGAAGTAAATAATGAATGGGAAGTCATTACAGGGCGAAAAAGGTCAGCATCTTCAAGGGACCCGAGAATATGCACAAAAAAACCTAACAACATAACGACCAGTAACAGGTATGAGACCCTATCAAATATGTCAAACGACCAAAATAATGAACAAAATAATGTTCAAAAAAACACAATTGATACCAAGAAAATCAAGCCTCCTCCCATATATTTAAAAGATGTTCAAAACATTGAAGCATTAATATCATTCTTAAAAAAAGAAATAGGCCCAAATTATTTCAGTATAAAGACTACAAACAGAAACGTGATTGTTTACCCGGCCACTCCCGAATCATATAGGGGATTAGTCAGGTGTTTAAAAAAAGTGAACGCCGAATTTCATACGTATCAATTATTAGAAGATAAAAACCCTCGCGTGGTGATCAAAGGACTTCACCCATCAACACCGATTTCCGCAATACAAGAGGAATTGAAAGCATTTGGATACGAAGCCACAAATATTACAAATGCAATATCAACGAAAACTAAATTACCACTACATATGTTTTTCGTGGATGTAACTAAAAATACATTTAATGAAAAAATATTTGATTTAGACCATATTTATTACACTAGAATTAAAGTGGAAGAGTTAAGAAAGAAAAGACAAATCCCACAGTGTTTTAGATGCCAAGGCTATGCGCATACGAAGAGCTACTGCAACCACCAGCCACGCTGCGTCCGTTGTGGCGAAGCTCATGAAAGCTCAACCTGTCTAAAACCCAGAGACAAGCCAGCAAAATGCGCCAATTGCTCGGGGGCTCACCCAGCCAACTACAGAGGATGTCAAGCCCTCAAGATCCTTCGAGCTCAGCGCAAAAATATTCACCGCCCTTCGCCGGTAATTGCTGAACCACCGGACCTTGGAGAGTTTCCAGCCTTGCCAAACCAACCTCATCACCAGCAGCCCCCGGAACCTATTCCTGCATACTCAAGAATGCACACTCAAGTTCACCCTCCACCAAACACTGAAGCACAACCTCAACATCAAGCCAGGTCAGGTATGAGGGGGATCAGTAATCAGCTGGTGCAGCCAGTTACCTCTGAACCTCCTCACCATTTAAATTTATTAAATAATTTAAATACTCTCATCCAACCCCTTTTCAATCTTATTACTCAAATTTCACAAATAACACAAGCCCTAGCCGCTACTTATGGACATTAGATCTTTCACTGTCGGGTCCCTGTCAGTCCTCCTTTGGAACTCTAACGGACTAATACAACATAAAACGGAACTAGAAATATACATTAACCAGAAACGTATTGATATTGTATTGCTAACGGAAACACATCTCACTTTACGCAACAAACTTTCTATACCAAACTACATTTTATACAGAACGGACCATCCCGATAACAATGCTCATGGAGGAACAGCCATATTAATAAAAAATACCTTAAAACACAACCCCATACACATAGACTCGACGGCACAGATACAAGTAACAGCCATAAACTTACAGACCAAACACAAAACTTTAACAATAGCCTCAATTTATTGTCCACCAAAATATTCTATTAATGTTCAAATGTTCATTAATCTATTTGAGTCATTTGGGACAACATTTCTAGCAGGCGGGGATTATAATGCAAAACACACAAAATGGGGCTCTCGCCTGTGTACTACAAGAGGCAGGAATCTCAGGTGTGCAGCTCAAAACTTATCTTTGGACATACTTGCTCCCGATAAACCGACTTACTTACCCAATTCACAATTTAAAAAACCTGACGTACTGGACATATTTGTAGCAAAAGGCTTGAAGAATCTTCCAATGACTGTTACAACTGATACAGACCTCAGCTCAGATCATCTGCCGGTGAACTTGATGCTTGGTATGGAGGCATTCCTAAGAGAAAAAATACCGTCTCTCACCCGCGGTTCCATGAACTGGGATATATTTAGTAAATATCTTGATGAGCAGCTGAATGTCCCTCTAGCTCTGAAAACTGAAGATGACTTGGAAGAAGCAGTTGAACTCTTCACAACATCTGTTCAGGAAGCTGCCTGGTCCTCCCAAGAAATAAGAGAAACGCAAGCACCAAGTTCACCGTCCTACCCTCAATATATCCGTGACTTAATTGGAACTAAGAGGAGAGCACGTAAGAAATGGCAAACTAACCGACTTCCTTCGGACAGACGAACTTTTAACAAACTTAATAATGAACTAAAAAAAGAAATACGGCAATTTAAACAAACAAACTTTGACAAATACTTGCAAAATCTGACATCAGATGACAACAGCTTATGGAGACACACCAAACGGCTTTTAAAACATTCCGAGGTTTCAGCACCTTTGAGAAATGATGATGGTTCTTGGGCTGTGACGGACAAAGATAAAG
Source organism: Aelia acuminata (assembly GCA_911387785.2). Classification (NCBI taxonomy): domain Eukaryota; kingdom Metazoa; phylum Arthropoda; class Insecta; order Hemiptera; family Pentatomidae; genus Aelia; species Aelia acuminata. The sequence continues at coordinate 137,597,700 of OU426981.1, forward strand.
CTGAAATTTTCGCTGACCATCTTGCAACTGTTTTTCAACCCCACACAAACTTAACAGACACACTCCACGAGGCCTTTGTTGAAACAGTTTTAAACTCCCCTCTTCCGATGTCTCTTCCACCAAAATCCTTTACTCCTTCAGAGGTATCAAAACAGATTATGAAAATGCCAAAGAGGAAGGCTCCTGGTTACGACCTTAACACAGCTGAGTTACTTCAAAAAATCCCCAGAAAAGCTTTAGTCTTTCTCACAACACTATACAACGCTATACTTAGGACAACTAAATTTCCTATCCAATGGAAATACTCAACAATTTTGATGATCCCTAAACCAAACAAAGACAAAAATAAACCTGACTCCTATAGACCTATTAGCCTTCTTCCTTTGTGCTCCAAAATTTTCGAAAAACTATTACACGAACGTATTCTTTACTTACTGTCACAACAAAACATATTACCTGATCATCAATTTGGCTTCCGCTCACTTCATTCCACAACACAACAGCTACACAGAGTAACAGACTTCATATCTTCTGCTCTCGAACTAAAACAATACGCTTCTGGGGCTTTTTTAGATGTTACTCAAGCGTTCGATAGGGTTTGGCACCAAGGCCTTCTTTTTAAACTGAAACCTATGCTTCCCAGTACTTACTATTTAGTCTTACAATCATATCTCTCCGACCGCTTTTTCTCTGTCCGCCAGGGCACAGTAATCTCATCAATAAAACCAATCTCTGCAGGCGTCCCACAAGGTTCAATTCTTGCCCCACTCCTGTACTTAATATACACAAACGACATACCAACTGACAATAACATACTTACTGCGACGTATGCTGACGATACCGCTATCATTACAAGAAACACGAATCCTATACATGCCACCCTAACATTGCAACACAACCTTGACAACATACAAAATTGGTGTAGAAAATGGAAAATTAAGATAAATCAAGACAAGTCACATCACGTTACATTCACTTTAAGACACGAAACATGCCCTCCAGTCTACATAGACAATCACCCAATACCACAAACAAATACAGTAACATACTTGGGACTTACTCTCGATCGAAGGATGACATGGGGCCCACACGTAAAGATGAAACGAAAAACGTTAAATTTCAGACTAAGACTATTATACTCCATCGTACATAGACGTTCAAAATTACCCCTCAGACAAAAACTGAACCTATACAGCTATTTACTAAAACCCATATGGACCTATGCTAGCCAAATTTACGGACCCGCAAAAAAGACACATATTAACAAAATACAAACCTTTCAATCCCAATACTTAAGATTAATTACGAACTCACCACCCTATATTTCAAACGAGACCCTTCACAATGACTTAAGAGTTTCGACTGTGAAAAATCATATACGTATGAATTACAGACGGTTTTACGACAAACTACATGGACATACCAACAAATTTGTACAAGATATGGCAAGACGTGACATTCCTGACATACCTCGGCGAAGGCTGAAGAGGAGTTGGATGAGGGATCTCCTAGTCTGACAGAGTAAATCTTTTAAATGCCAGGAGGATGCACCACTGGGTGCTATCTCCCTCATGCCTACCAATGCCTTTTGTAATTATTTTAGCACATTTGCTTATTGTAATTGTACAGGTGCAAATAAATTGTTTAGTTAGAAAAAAAAAAAAAAAAAAAAAAAAAAATTTTACATTTGATTTAAATTTATAATTTTTCTTAAATATCATTTTATAAAATCAGCGATAAGATTCTAATGGTTACGAAAATGAGTAATCACATCTTTATTAATATTACATAAAATAATTGATATGCTGTTTGGAGGTACATAGTACAATTGAAGGGGTCGGGGCAAAATAGTGCTAAGCTACATTTTTAACAAAAATAAACTGTAGCTGCAGTCTGCTGTCTATTACGTAGGACTTTATGTCTATGATGGAAATGCCACCTAAATATGACTATACAGAGCCTAGTTATAATTATTTATACTAATTATACAACCAATAATTAGGTGGCATTTCCTTCATAGACATTTAGTCCTACGTAATATACAGCAAACTGCAGCTACAGTTCATTTTTGTTGAAAATGTTGCTTGGCACTATTTTGCCCCGACCCCTTCAATTGAGAATGCAGTTTAAAAAAAAAAAATTATGTTTTATTATATTTGATTTTGACTGTTACAATTATGCTGGATTTAAACATAGGACTTTGAATCTATCTAATGTTTATTGATTTGATTAAAGATAATTAATACTCCTCTGGAATTGGACTATTTACCCTGTGAATTGAACATATTATGTAAACATTTGAGACCATTAGCCAGTTTTCGCGAATGTTATTCACTAGTTGCATTTATAATAATAATAAAAAAAAAAAACGTTGGCTCAAACAATAACAGTCGTAACTGTTAAATAACACCCATGAAAAAATACGACTAATTGTTTCACAATAATAAAAACCTTTTTCAATCGTTCAGGTCTCATGATATTGTTCTTTGGATACGAAAATCGTTATTATTGCATAAATCTTGATCGATTTATTTATGTTAACACAATTATCGATTTATCATTGGGATGATTTGTATAGTGTTCCTATAGATATGGCGACAGTATCCCTGGTAAAGGACAAGATAACAATGGCACCGGCTAATCGTGGAGGCCTTGGTGAGACCGGATGTCCCGGAAGCGGATGTGGTCAGCACCGAAACCTTTCTGGATCCTTCAGTTATACACACATCGATCTCTGTAATATTTATATCGATGATTCTCAAACTTTAGGGAGGTTTCTTCTGCTAAAATATCTGGTTATTAACAAAATACATAATAGATATTGTAAGTAGTTACTATTATAAAAGTTTTGGGGGTTAACAATTTTTATTCAAAGAAACAACAATTTTTAAAGCCAAACGAATTATAAATACACAAATGTTAAAACTAACGATTAAGAAGGTTAAAAAAATGATCACATTGTAACACAAATATAATCATATGACGCGCCTTAGAACTAAGACTAACTGTCCAGTCGATCGCTCCATATATATATATATGCAGTACCAGTCAAAAGTTTAGACTCACCCTTAGATTTTGTAAAATAAATAAGTAACAACATTTTATTTATTGGACAACGTAACAACTATAATTTTATATTTAATTTATTTATATTTAGCTTTAATATCCCGGTTTCACCCACGGAAAACAATGAGAAAAGCCGTGGGTCCAGAAAAGTTCTTAAGGACAGAAATGAGATTTTTTTAGATTGGCTGTTATGCAATTTTAATATGGACAGGTTCGCACCTGGTATGAAAGAACCACTAAGCGAAATTCGGAAAATTCAGGACAAACGGTATGTACGAGTATTTCTATAAAAAACAAAACAAAACAAAAAAAAAAAACTAACAGAATTTTATCTTTATTTATATAAATTGTATTCGAAACAATCATATAATTTTTGAAAGGTTATCTCTTGAGTTACAATTATTTTTTTAAACTTGAAGATTGTGAATTAAATACAAGTGAGTCTAAACTTTTGACCGGTACTGTATGTACATATACATTAGTCGTTAGGAGAATGGTCTAGAACCTCCTGGAAACGAACATCATTGACACAAACACGTGTTATGACTGTTTGTTCCAACTGATCGTTTCAACAAAAGTTCTGGGACTTCTTAACCATACGTTTTGTTTTTTTTAACGATAAAATATAACTAGAACTTAAATAACAAACTTCTAAACGAATATATAAAAAAAAAAATAAAAAATGAATAAAATGCCAAGCAACATTTTTAATAAAAATCAACTGTAGCTGCCGTCTGTTTTATATTATGTAGTACTATACTATATGTCTATGATCGAAATGCCACCTGAATTATGACTATTGAGCACCGACCCCTTTAATTGTAGTTATTATGGAACTAGAAACTTATCGTTTCTCAAATCAATTACTATATATTACTATACATTTTAAAAATCTGGTGCGTGCGCGCAACACACATCTTTCACTTACCAACTTACTTAGATTAGAAATTGACGTGTTTTGCTAAATATCATTTCCCAAAGTCACACATTTTTCTACATTCATATCTTATTTTTGTTAATTGTTAAAGCCGTTTTTGAGTAAATAAAAAACCCCGTGAAAATGATACAAAATTTATTAAGTAAAGTCCCACCTTCGGTTGATCAATTTTGATGAAATGTTGGCTATCATATATTTGGCATATACATACATCAAATACCCAGTTTGATCAAAATCGTTAAAGCCATTTTTGACTAAATAAAAAAAAACACGTGAAAATGATACAAAATTATTAAGTAAAGTCCCCCCTCCGGTTAATCAATTTTGATGAAATTTTTACAGTCATATCTCGGGCATATTAATACATCAAATACTCAGTTTAATCAAAATCGTTAGAGCCGTTTTTGAGAAAATAAAAAAAAACCTAAAAAGTTATTAAGTAAAGTACCCCCTCCCTTTGAGCAATTTTGATGAAATTTTTGCTGTCACATCGTGGTCATATACATACTCTAAATACCCAATTTCAGGATCGCACGGTTTATAGTTTTTGAGCTAGTCTGTTCAAACACCCACGCACACACACACAGACCATTTCGCGGGACTTGGTTATTTTGACTCAGGGGACCCCAAAACGTGTATTTCCGTTGAAAACCGGAAGTGGAAATTTTTCACGATCGCAATACTTCCACTTACTATATATTTCATATATAGGTAAGTGAAAGTAAAAAATAAAAAATGAATAAAATTGAAGGAATCGGGGCAAAATAGTGCCAAGCAACATTTTTAATAAAAATCAACTGTAGCTGCCGTCTGTTTTATATATGTCTATTATCGAAATGCCACCTGAATTATGACTATATAGCACCGACCCCATTAATTGTAGTTATTATGGGTAAAGAAAACTCATCGTTTTCAAATCAATTACTATATATTACTATACATTTTAAAAAAGAGACTTTGAAATGTTGATTAGAGAATTGATTGAGTTAACCAAAAATGTCATTTACATTTTAATTCCTGTTTAGATGGTCAAGTTTTTGGAATAAATTCGGTGAACAATCAGTAAACTCTAATCCCTGATTACTGATGAGATCTATTTAGTTAGTTTAATCAGTAGCCACTATATAGCTAAGTTTTGACAAAATATCAATGCTCGATTATGAAACACTTATGTTATGACAATAGTTACTGTTCAAATTTTTAAAAAATCGTGCCGTAAAATGTTAAAGGGAATTCGACTTAACACGTTTACGCCGGCGTGTACCAACGGTGGCTCACACTAGAATACCGTCTCATCTTAAAAATTAGATCTTTAACACTCTGACTAACGAAAAAGAATACCTGAGAGTCACGCTCTCGTTTCTTGACAATTTTAATATTTAATTCTCTAAAAAGAGAACATTTATTCCACTCTCAGGTGACATGGCAGCCAAAGTGCTAAGAAAGTAGGAAAATTTCTATATAGTTGAAATTTAAAATAATGAAAATTTAACGAGATTTATATTTATATTCATATACTTAAAACGCATTTATTTTGTAATAAAATTATAATTAATATCGTATTATAAACATAACTAGTAGGATAGTATTTTTTATTGTTTATTTTATTATTGTTGGATTGCCAATACTGCATAATGCCCTGGAATAGCTCCCGCCCGATAAAGCGAAAAGCATTAAACAGTCCCGGCGTGAACGTGTTAAATACTTATCCAATCGGATGACAGATTTCAGAGAAATAGTATCTATTTCTGAATATTTAAACTATTTTTTTTATCAAGACTTTATGTTTTAGTTATCTTGAACAAGCATGTAGTAATACCGACAATCTCCTTTATCTTGAGGTATTAACAATTTCCAACGAGCTATTGTAAGGAATCGAGATAATGACTAGAAGGAAACATGTGCTCCTATCAGTAGATATTGCATACATAACATTATATAGTTTAGCGAGCCATGTCTCATGTAACGTTTTCACTTTTACTTACTATACTTAAATATAGCATAATACATATTTGGGTTTAAATAATTTTTATTAAAAGAAAATAAAGCTTCACAATGTCAGAAAAACAAGAAAAAATGAAATATCCAGCAAGCTTACAAAAAGTATTAACTTGTAACGATAAAGTTACACAAAAATATCCATGTTATTCTAGCTAGCTTCAGAGCAAGAATAACTGTCCAGTCCATCATTCCTTATATTTAGTTCGAATTAGAAGATTCTAGAAGGCTCCAGACTAGCGTAGATTATTTTCAATCATACTCAATCTTTTTTTTTTTTTTTTTTGAGGTAATTTTATGTAAGCCTCTTTTGGTGCAAAGATCAAACCATTCTCTAGAAATTTAGAAATTTGAAAGTCTAGGTCCTTGTGGGTTCCTCGAGATGAATATCTGTAAAGTTCCTGCGTTAAATAATTTTTTCAGGTTTTATGGACTCAACATTTGATTTTCAGTAAAACATAGACCTGCATTCCATGATTAATTTATCGAATTTTTTTAACTTTTGACAAAATATCTAAATTAATTCTTTTTTTTTTACTCCATTTATGAATCTTTAGGATTATATGTCTATTTTCTGCACTAAATAATAAACAAATAAAATTATATTTTTTAAATTTAATATTTAAGGAATAGCTGCATAGTAACTTAGAGTAAACCGTACAGTTATTGGCACCCTTAAGCTGCATTTCTGTGGTTAAATTAAAAAAAAAATGCTGTTTAAAAAGGGATCAAATAGATACTTCCTATAGCTCCTCATTATATATCCTCATAAAGATTCAAAAGGTTTATTTGGGTCAAAAGTTCAGTGGTTATACATTATGGCAATATTTATTGTTAAAAGTGCCAAATCTAGTTATTGGCACCCTGTGGATTTAATTGTGGAATCTTCCCTTTGGTTAGTTTGTTAAAGTCTTACTTCATAGATGACTTAGAGGACCCTTCAAACATTAGACTCATGTATATCTTGTAATGAAATTAGGACTTGTTTACCTATTTCTTTAAGTTAAAGTTGGGGTGCCAATAACTGTACTGAGTGTCAATAACTGTATGGTTTACCCTATGTAAAATGTATTGTTTGATAATATAAAAATAAGTACAATCGTTTTATATTATATCGTACTATAATATGTTTGTCTCCACCCCAAAAGAAAGGTAGAACAATCTATCTGTTTTGAGTTTTGAATACATTATTAATTCCTTTAATATCTTATAAGTGCATCAGTAAAAAACATATTGTAACACTAATTTGGGTTTAAAATAATTTGTTTTATGAAAACTAATAATTCACAACGTTAGACAAATATAAAAGCTCAGATTGTTAACAACGTTACAAAACGTAACTAATAGTGTCACAAATGTATTCACGTGCTCCGATGTACAGATCGAGACTAACCCCTAGTACATCGCTCCTAATATTTAGCACGAAACCGAACATTCCAGAATGGCGTAGAACATCCACGTAATATCCAGAAAAAATTCTAATACTATTCTGTAACTGTTCCAACACAAAAAGTCTTGCTCTTTTCTCAATGTAACAGACAAAACTATAGGATTTTGTTTCACGTCAAATTATTATTTAAAAAATTGCTTTATTTAGAATATTACTAATCCAGCCATATACACGATATCTCACGGGGTCTCCTGTGGTGTAGTGGTTAGCATAGAAACCTACAATCCTAAAGGTGGCGGGTTCGCGTCCCGAGGTGGCCCTAGGATTTTTTAATGGGAGTAAAAAATCCTTGGCTATGCCATCGCTCGGAAAGGACCTAAAGTGGAGGTCCCGAACCTGTACGATGTCAGGTACTCGTTAAAAATCCCTATCCTAATTGGGACCTAACCTGGATAGCCGAAATTTAGGACTCCCAGTGTAGCATCGTCCGATTAGCCTTAGTGGCATAAAGTGGCGTTAAAACAAATAAACAAACGATATCTCATATTAGATAGAAACTTATTGACATGATATCCAAAATACTGCTGTCGATGTGAACCACTGTTGACTCGAGGTTTCCCTACCCTCTGCTCCAGTGAACCAGTCTGCACTCCTATCCGTGGAGGAGAAAGATGCCTTTTATGACTCCCTTGAAAGAGCACATGATTCATGTCCCAGATCTGACATTAAAATACTAGTTGGTGATTTTAATGCAAAGATTGGAAGGGAAGAGGCATACAAGCCCACGATAGGCTCATTCAGTTTGCATGAGGATAGTAACGACAATGGAAAGAGGGTAATCGATTTCGCAACATCAAGAAATCTAGTTGTCGGAAGTACTCTGTTCCGAGGGCGACAGATTCATAAGGCTACTTGGAGATCCCCCAATGGTAGCACCTCAAACCAAATTGATCATATCTTGATCAGTGCAAGACACAAATCCAACCTTCTCAGCAGTAGGACTTACAGAGGGGCGAATGTTGACTCCGACCATTACCTTGTGATATCAAGGATAAGAGCCAGGATTGCCGCAGTCAGGAGCCATAGGACGGAAAGGTCCAAAAGATGGAATATCGAAAAACTGAAAGACCAAGGAAGTTGCCAAGCATTTCAACAGAAAACGGGCGAATTGGTGAGAGAAGGTCTCAGAGCAGCTGACCTTGAAAGCATTCAGGATGTCTGGGACCAATTGGAGAGGGCTTTGGAAGTCTCAGCAGATCAAATCCTTGGGAAGCAGGCTCCTGAAAGACGAGGTAAATGGTTTGATGAGGAGTGTAAGCTTGCCAATGATGCCAAGAATGAAGCCTACAGGAAAATGGTCAGTAAACGCTTCACTAGGAGGGCCACGGAGGAATATAGAGACAAAAGAAGGCAGGAGAAGAAGCTCCTTAGAAAGAAGAAAAGAGCATTGGAGAGGAAAGAGCTGGAAGACATAGAAGCTCTTAGGAATTCAAACGAATGTAGAAGATTCTTTCAGAAAGTAAATAGTGGACGTACAGCATTCAGGCCTAAGACGCAAGCATGTAAGAAAGAAGATGGGACGTTGCTTTCCAATAAGCCTGACATTTTAGATCGATGGGCCCGACACTTCCAATCGCTCTTAAATGAGGAACCGCCTTTTGAAGATGTAGAGGAAGAGGATACCATTGCTGGAGAGGCTGTGGCGAACGATATTGGAGATATTGAACCCCCGGACTTAGAGGAAGTAATGGATGCAATTCTTCGCCTGAAGAACAACAAGGCGCCAGGACCAGATGGATTGCCAGCTGAACTCTTTAAGTATGGTGGAGATGAGTTGCATAGGGCACTGCACGATTTAGTGTTATTAATCTGGGATCAGGAAAGACTGCCACGACAATGGGCTAATGCCATAATATGCCCTCTCCATAAGAAAGGAGATAAACTAGAGTGCACGAATTACCGTGGCATATCCCTATTGTCTTGTGCCTATAAGGTCCTGTCTAATATCCTTTTTGACAGGCTCACCCCATTCGCGGAACGCGAAATCGGGAAATATCAAGCTGGTTTTCGGAGAGGCAGATCCACTATAGACCAAGTTTTCTCCCTCAGGACAATTCTGGAGCGGGGCCACGAGTACAGGATCCCGACGCATCACCTTTTCGTCGACTTTAAAAGCGCATATGACAGCATCAATCGTCCTATGTTGTATGAGGCTTTGAGAGAAATGGGCATTCCAAGCAAACTGATACGTCTTGTGAAGCTGACAATGAAGAACGTTAGGTGTCAGGTACGGATCCAATCTGACTGCTCCGATGAATTTCCCTCTGACAAAGGACTAAGACAGGGGGACGGACTGGCTTGTCTCCTCTTCAACCTTGCACTGGAGAAGGTTGTTCGGAATTCCGGGATCCAGACAAGCCACACTATCTTCACGCGCTCTGTTCAGTTGTTAGGATTTGCTGATGATCTGGATATTGTGGCGAGATCCCGATCGGCATTGTTGGAAGCCTTTGAGAAACTGATGGACGCTGCCTCAGCCTTGGGACTGACCATAAACCAAGAGAAAACTAAATATATGTTTACCGGGAATGGCAGTGAAGAAGAACTGGTTTTTGGTCCTTACAGATTTGAGAGGGTCAATGAATTTACTTATCTAGGATCCCAAGTAACCCAAGCAAATGATGTCTCTGCTGAGATAAGAAAGAGACTTGTGGCGGCAAATAAGGCATATTTTGCCCTGCTTAAAATTTTACATAGCAGATCCATTACTAGGGGAACTAAATTGCTCTTATACAAAACTCTAATACGTCCTGTTCTTACATATGTATCCCAAACCTGGACTATGTCGAAAACCAATGAACATGACCTAAATATTTTCGAAAGGAAAATTTTACGACGGATAGTTGGTCCAGTGAGAGATGGAGACGGATGGAGGATTAGAAGGAACAAAGAGCTTTATGACCTCTACGGGGACATAGATGTGGTCAGGTTCATCAAGCTAGGGAGACTAAGTTGGGCCGGCCACGTTGCACGAATGGAAGAAGACGATATCCCCAGGAAAGTATTGGACACCGCCCTTCACAGCTCGCGTCGAACTGGTAGGCCAAGGCTTAGATGGGTTGACGGAGTGGCAGCTGACGCACGAAGCCTTTTCAGGATCAGAAACTGGAGAGCGGCAGCACAAAATCGGGCCGAATGGCGGCGGCTCATTGAGGAGGCCAAGACCCACCAAGGGTTGTAGCGCCACGTAGAAGAAGAAGAAGACAAATATAAAAGCTCAGATTGTTAACAACGTTACAAAACGTAACTAATAGTGTCACAAATGTATTCACGTGCTCCGATGTACAGATCGAGACTAACCCCTAGTACATCGCTCCTAATATTTAGCACGAAACCGAACATTCCAGAATGGCGTAGAACATCCACGTAATATCCAGAAAAAATTCTAATACTATTCTGTAACTGTTCCAACACAAAAAGTCTTGCTCTTTTCTCAATGTAACAGACAAAACTATAGGATTTTGTTTCACGTCAAATTATTATTTAAAAAATTGCTTTATTTAGAATATTACTAATCCAGCCATATACACGATATCTCACGGGGTCTCCTGTGGTGTAGTGGTTAGCATAGAAACCTACAATCCTAAAGGTGGCGGGTTCGCGTCCCGAGGTGGCCCTAGGATTTTTTAATGGGAGTAAAAAATCCTTGGCTATGCCATCGCTCGGAAAGGACCTAAAGTGGAGGTCCCGAACCTGTACGATGTCAGGTACTCGTTAAAAATCCCTATCCTAATTGGGACCTAACCTGGATAGCCGAAATTTAGGACTCCCAGTGTAGCATCGTCCGATTAGCCTTAGTGGCATAAAGTGGCGTTAAAACAAATAAACAAACGATATCTCATATTAGATAGAAACTTATTGACATGATATCCAAAATACTGCTGTCGATGTGAACCACTGTTGACTCGAGGTTTCCCTACCCTCTGCTCCAGTGAACCAGTCTGCACTCCTATCCGTGGATCAATACCTCATTCCCAGTTAGTATCAGCTGGTCTTCCTCTGTCATCCGGGCTGTCAGTTAGCTGTGTATGGGATATATCTAGTGTAGTGACACAGCAGAGCTTTGATTGTTCGGAATAATTTCCATAATGCCAGCCATAGTCCGGACGATTGACGCAATTATTCGAAAGTGAAATTGGATCTATGCAAAAATAAAAATAGTATAAAATGTATGAACCTAAAATTGGGTATTTGGTGTATTTATATGCCCGCTATGTGTATTTTTCTCGCATTTTTACGCATGTTTCGATTTCCTCAAATACGGCTATAACGATTTTGATCAAACTGAGTACTTGATTTATGTAAATGCCCGCGACGTGACTTAAAAAATTTCATCTAAATTGATCAATTTGAGGGGACACTTTATTTAATAAATTTCGTCTCATTTTGACGGTTTTTTTTTTCTTTTTCTCTTTTTATAAAAAGGGCTATAACTATTTTGATTAAACTGACTACTTGATGTATGTATATGTCCGCGACGTGACTTCAAAAATTTCATCTACATTGATCAATTTGAGGGGGCACTTTATTTAATGATAATACTAATTTTGTCTCATTTTGGCGTGGTTTTTCTTTTCTTTTTTTTTATAGGGCTGTAGCTGTTTTGATCAAACTCGGTACACTTTCACGGTATATTTACAAAAAGCAACTCGCAGTAAAAAACAAGCATGCAGTAAAAAAATTCGAATGTTGATGAAATTAGATCCCTTAAAAAAAAAAAAAATAAATAAAAGAAGCAATAATGAATCGAAAGGTACTGAGTAATAAGTACTTCAATTTTGCTATACAAATACTCTATTACTTATGAAGATGTACAAATATAAGCCTATATATGTGGAAAAATGTATGAATTTGTGGCATAGCGCTTACATATTATCGAAACACGTAATTTCGTAAGTAAAAGTTGTGTGTCGCACCAGATTTTTATCGTAGAAAACCTAATGAATAAACAACCACGAATTAAGTTTACTCCGAGAAACACAAAAACTTTTTTTACTTTTGTGCATAACAGGCTTAAAAACAATCGCTTGTCACTTTGAACAAGAACACTCGAATCTATTTGTCGAAATTTAGAAATTATATCGTTTCCTCATTATTATAACATTTCTAATAAATTTAAATATATAATTTTCACTTTATAAAAATAAGTGTAGGCATATTGAGTTATAACTGTTTTAATCAGAAGTTAAAAAATGGACGAAGAACTGAAATAGTACTACTCTTTGCTAGTTCAGCAGGAATCAGAATACCTCGGTAAATATTATATAATGACGGTATTATTATAACAAAGATAGTGAAGTTATGATGGTAACAATAGCAGCCGCAGCCATATTGAATCAACAATTTTTGTTGCGGCGTTGCTTTATCTCGGGTTACGCTCAGCTCATTACGTTTGGCTCAAGGTTGAAGTTGTAACCTTACTGATCTGCGGTTTAAATTTTACTTTTTATAATTTCACTAGAATATTTAACCAAGTTTTAAGTTCTAGATATTTATATATACATTTTTACTTAACGATATTTAATAAATTTAATTTTATTATTAAATGAAATATACCTGGATAGGACAAATTCAGGGCTCCTACTGTAGCATAGTCCGATTAGCCTTTGTAGCTTTGCTTTTAAGTTACGTAAAATAAACCAACAAACATTTATTCGTAAATATACGAGGCTCATGTAAAAGAAATTGATAATATAGGTAGTATTTCAATGTTAATTTCATTGCATAAAAAAAAAAATTTCTCTCTTTTAGGAGCGTTGGTTAAGGGGAAGTCTATAGTTAGAATATATTTAAAATTATTATAACGAAAACTCTGCCAAACTTATAAAACGAATAAATTTACTAATATTATGTATAAAGTTATAAAGAAGTTAAAATGTTGAGATAAAACAGAAAGGATGAGTTACTTGTTGTTTAGTTGGGGCCGAATAAAGGAACGCTACTCTACCGAGTTAAATATGTTAATGTCTAAAGTATTTTCAACTTTTGACAGATATCTGTCAAAAAGAATGATACAGTCTTGACAGTGGCCCTGTCATGGCATTGTCAAACTTTGAAACTATATTTATTTTTTCAAATATATTACAGTTCATAAATAAAATAAATAGTTTTCAAAATTTTACTAACGATGGAGATCTGTGCAAATTTCTTTTTTATATATATTTCTGGAAGATGCGGTGTACTCATATAGGGAATGTGCAATTTTAGAACTTTAAAACGAGTTAAGATATTGTTACAGACAGTAGATAGACACAAGATATAAATAAAACTCGTGTATAATATAGAACAGATTTATGAACCGTAGACAAGAGTATACAGAAGGAAGACTTCGAGACAATTTGCCGAGACCACAACTGCACGTGGCTGTATTCCAACCACGCATTCCGCGTTGCCCTTCTTCTCATTCCTAACATATACTTTCCTGTTAATATTATTTTATTATAAATATAACATATATTTATATACAAAATTATATAATTGTAATAATATATAATAAGTTATATAATATCACTTACGTTCCTATTGCTAATCGGACCATCCTACAGTCCTAACTTTGCATATCAAGGTATAATTAGGTTAGGGATTTTTAACGAGTTATATCATCCCTTCTGAAGGGCTGCACAGTCAAGGATTTTTCACTCCCTTTCAAAATATACTACGTGGGACCCTTCTGTGCTGTACTAGGCTACTTTAACGACTTCACCACCATAGGTGACCCCATGTGTTACCCAACAGGTGAAAAAAAATTAGATACGATTTCCATTGTATGGTGTTTACAGTTATCCGACATCACGTCGGTAAACGTACGGCATATTCTGTTATATAAAATATTTCAAATATTTTTAAATTACCATACGTTATTCCTATAAGCTTTTATCCAGTTAAGAGGCGAGAAAAAGTCGACTGTTATGCTTTACGATAGGTTGATTCATAGTCAGGATTTTCAGTTAAAAATATTTTTATTTTGAAAAGCCAACGTTTCGATCCAACTTTTGGATCTTCATCAGGGCTTCGCAGACCAGAATAATACAAAGACTGAGTCTTTGTCTGAGTATTACTCTGGATCAACTACTACCTTTTATCTAGTTAGTTTTTATTTTATTTTTTGAATATGACGATTTGATTCCAACGTTTCTAGTTAAATAAATAATGTGTATTATTTATTTAGCTGATCTTTCTTATGACAGATACCCCGATTATCCGCTTGGTGTCTTCTTTTCATTAATCCCTCCTTATACTGCAACGTGAAACAAAATCAGGTGATGGGGTGGTGTAGTGGTTAGCATAGCAACCTACGAAACTAAAAGTTGAGGGTTCGCGTCCCCCTGTGGCCCAAGTATTTTTTAAAGTAAAAATCTTTTGCTATGCGTCTTAGGTAAAATACAATAAATAGGTACTCGTTTAAAGATCCCTATCCTAATTATACATGGATTGGCAAAATTTAGGTATCCCACTTTAACATTGTCCGATTAGCCTAAGTAACATAAAGAGACGCTGAAAAAACATTTTTTTTTTTTTAAAGATGGTCTTTCATCGAGGTTTTTATTTTTTTTATTCTCCTAATGAGCAAGTCAGATATGGCCTCGGTACATAGTTTTATCCGTTTAATTCAATGTGAAAACGATAGTAATAAAAGGTACTTTATAAATGATTTCAGATAGTTGGTTTACGTAAAATTTTGTTATTTAGGTCGGCAAAAGAGAGTAGTTTTTAGCGTTATTTTTGCAGTACCAAAACCTATGAAACGTTATAGAAAAGTTTGTTTCCAACAACAAGTCTTTTCATGGTTATTGTTTTTGTTTTTTTACGATAGAGTATGATCTAAAACAGATGGCGAGTGATTTAATTAAGACTTAGCAATTTAGCTTTAAGATATTTCTGAGAAGTTCCTTTGAGACCACTAATAATATGGATGTTTGAAGTTGAAGGGAAGCTGGAGGATGGATGTCTATTGTTGTAGCAACTGAAAATGTTGACAAAAGGTTGCGGCATTAAGGGACGTTAATCAAACATATCATACGTATATTTTTGTTGAAACGGTCTAATATAACTGTTCTCGTACATGTAATTGGAGTCACATGTATTGTTACTATTAGTTACATTTTGTAACATGATTCATGTTCGTTTGGCCGATTCTAATTCTTGTTATCACGATTGTTATTAATTGGAGTTTTTATTATTTGTGGATTATTAGTCTTATAGACAGATATACACGATTGTGTATATGGTACACGAAGTTGTACACATGTACTCTCGTAGGCCAGATGATCCGATTCCAGACCGACAATGCCCCTGTGGAACTCCTCGCCGTCCCGTTAGACCCCGAAGAGCGGAGGTGGGGAGGGGCGAGGAATGTGCACCTAGCCATTATGAAATATATTCAAGAAACCGGTCTGTCCCGGGAGCAGCGCTGGGATCTACCGTATCCTCTTCGTGCCCCTACCCTCTTATCTCTCCAGGAAGATCTGGTTAATTGGTTAGTTAACTAACCTTCTCTAGGCAGGTTAATTGGTCTCTTTCTACTCAACTGACCTGGCCTAAACTGTCTTTCGTTGACCCTTAACTAGGGCCGATTATAAAAATCGATTTCTATTTATTTGGATGTATAATAATCATATCAAATACGATTTATAAGCTATTTTAAGAAAATATTTTTAATCACATAAAATATTTATTATATATTGTTTTAATAATTTTTTTTATAGGATGATTATTAGTTAAACATTTTTCTTTTCATTTAAAAAGCCAACCTTTCTAACCCAACGTGTAGATCATCATCAGGGCTTCTGGGTCCAGAGTAATACAGAAGCTGTATTATACAGAGATTCCGTCTCTGTATCATGTAAAATTTTATTATATTTTATATAGTAATCAAATTTGTAATGTACCTTGTAAACATACCATCGGTTTTCCATTATTTTGTTACATCATATTGTTACTATCTAGATATAATTAATAACTACACGATAAACATTTAATTGTCATCTTCTAACATAGATACTCATATACATGTATTATTTTTAGCCCTGATGATGATCCATGTGTAGGGATCGAAATATTGACTTTAAAAAAAAAAAAAAAAAAAAAAAAATATATATATATATATATATATATATATATATATATATATATATATATATATATATATATATGTTTACCTAAAAATCCTGGATATTTATCATCATATCTTAAAGAAAAAAAGTTGACTATTAAACTGCTCTAAATTCTTTTTTGCATAAGTTTCTTCATTTATTTTGGCTTTTTTAATCCCCTTACAGATTTTTTGTTTTTCGCTTAAGTTTCTTAATTTAAAAAGTTTTGTATCTATAGCTCTAGACAGTTGCCACTTTCTTAGGTTACAGGGATGAGGAAAGGGCATTGAAGTGTAATTTTAAAAGTGCTCAATTTGTTAAATAACTCGCATTTTTAATTTAAAAAAAAAACCTTGAAACACTATGAAATCTAAAATTTTTATTGCCCAGTTCTTATGATGAAAATCTCTAGGAGATTTAAGAAACTTTTTACGTGGAATATATAAGGATTTTTAGAGTTTTGTAACAGTCAACCGTTTTTCATTACGTTAGGATGAAAAATAATCAGGATTTTGAGTTAAACACATTTTATTTTGAAAAGCAAACGATCCCAACATGTTCCAGCAAGGATGACAATTAAATGTTTATCATGTAATTATTAATTAGAGATAGTATCAATAAGGAGTAACAAAATAATGGAAAACAAGTCCAGCTGATAGTATTTTTACATGACATGGGTACTTTACAGATCTGATAATTATATTAAAGTTAGTAAAATTATACTTGAATATTTAAATAAGTAGCTGGTTAGCAAGATGAAATAAAATCTTATATTCACTTACTGAGTCCAGTATGATACAGAGAGTGAGGGCAAAAATAAGGTGAGAGGTGGTTAGGGTTAGTTATATATATTGGTCGTACTTTTGTCTTCTTATTAGTCCTGATGAATATTCACATGTAGGAATTGAAGCGTTGACTTTTCAAATTTAAAAAAAAAAAAATTAACTGAAAATCCTAATTGTTTTATTTGTAGTTTTTCCTATAAAATTTTATTTACATATTTGTTAGTTAGCAGCTTTGAGATATATATATATATATATATATATATATAAAAGGTTCGGTAGGAAAAAATATGAAATGAAAAGGAGCTTACGATTAACGAATTGAGACATAGCTAGTAATATTTCCCTCGGGATATTTCGATGTTTGTGTTGAAGAGGCAGCCGACAATTCTGAATAATCTGGTAGGAGACAACGGCTCGAGGACACAGGTAAGGAGGAGAAGAAAAAAAAAAGGAAAAAAAAAAAAGAAAAAAATATTGTGAGGGACCAATGGTTGTGTGAGTAGGAGGCGTCACAACTGATTGGACGAGGTTCAGGGACGCCCGTGACGTCACGGCCTGGCGAACCGCTCCTCACAATTATCGATACTACAAATCGATTCTTACCTCCTGTCACCTCTTCTCTAATTTACATATAATAACTATTTAAATCATTGGATTTATTTTTTTTTTTTATTTTTTTTTTTTACATACCGCGCGTCGGCAAGAATATGATTACTATTCATATCAATTTCGAGTTATGCATATCGTTGGACCTACTAAGACAAAATCGAATATTTTCCGCTTGGTGCATTTTTCACTTTTGTGAGGAAGAATTTTTTCTACTAGGTTATTGTAAAGCAGGAATCTCTTTCATGTTTTATTATTTATTTTATTTACCCAATGTTTCGGGGTTTTGGTTCATCTTCCTCTGGGGTATCTGTTGAACATTATTAATATTCCACAAACCATTTATTTTTCAATAATAATTATTTTATAAAAATTACATAACTCGTCCCTTACTATATACATATACATTCCTCGTCGCGGCTTGCCCGCGGGCCTTTAAAATCAATTCTGTGATCATTATCTTGGTATTGATTTAATATAATATGTTAACTGATGTTAAGGAGATTTAGTAGAATCGGAGCTTCCGGTAGGTGGAATGTTAGAGGGGGAAGCTGCCGGCTCGGTAGAAGAGAGGGAGACGCGCAATGGAGAGAGTTCACTAATTCAAACCGCCGAAACGAAAAATTGCTTACTCGTCGTGAACGCTTCATTTTTTGGCTTTATGACATGGTTTTCGACGGCCAAGATCTTTAAAATGAGTCCAAATTAGATATTTTTTCTCGAAGTGCAAAAATCGGTGTCCGTCAGAGTTAAACGACAATTTCGCCGTTTAAACCTCTTAGGGGTTACATTTTTGTAATTATTTTCATAGTGGTTACCTACATCGCGTTTAAAATCTAAATTCCGAACTTCAAGTTTCTATCATTAGTAGTTTTTGCTCTGCGTTGATTCTGTCTGTGAGGACAAAGCCTCAAATATATAGAGAGATTTAAAATTCATCACATTTTGGAGTGGTTGTGGGACCATTATCATTGTCACTCTTTGAGGACTTAGTCAACAAATAGCTCCAGAAGATAGGCGAAAAGCCCTAAACGGGTAAATAAAAAAAATAAAACATGGAAGAGATTCCTTCATTACAAAAAAACTAATAGTCACAAAAGGATTTACCACCTTCTTTTATGCAGGCGATGATCGTGTTGTTTGTTTTAACGTCACTTTATGCCACTAAGGCTAATCGGACGATGCTACAGTGGGAGTTCTAAATTTCTCCTATCCAGTTATAATTAGGATAGGGATCTTTAACGAGTACCTGATATCGTACAGGCTCGGAACCTCCATTTTACGTCCAATCCGAGGACCGAGGGGCCACCCCGGGACGCGAACCCGCGACCTTTAGCAGATGATCGTATTAACGCAGCTAGAGGCTACTTTTGAATTGCCCCAAGAATAGAAAATTTGTGATCAAATACTGTTTTCCCTAGTCGCTCATTGTAGGCACTTAGTATAATTGAGAATACAGTTAACACTTCAGTTGTGGTTATCCAAAAAAACCAAAAACAGTTTTTAGAGTTGTAACTTCTTGCCGACTTGCGTTACAATAATTATCAACGCTTATTACTTGTAATTGCCTTTGACGTATAGTATTAGACGTCAGCGCTAATGCTCAGCAAGGTTAAATAAACCATTAAAATTTTACTTCTTTTTGCAATGACAGTTCTACGAATACGTAAATTGTAGCTGAATAGTAGGTATTCGTCTGGTTTTCGGATGTAAATTTTATTAATTTGGTTTGTTTTACGGATTTTTTTTGGCGATTTATTCCAATTTTTTTGGATCATCGCTATAACAGGAGTGCACTCAAACTGGTGATCTACAAAATATGTAATAATTCATTAATATTATTAATTTTTAGGTTTTTAAAGTTTAGATAACTCAACATTTTTTTCTTTTCAGTTATGTATTAGGATTTAAAATTTACCGAAGTATTAAACTGTTATATCTCCATAACGACTGGATGTCATTTAATAAAAACATTTTAATTATTTGATTGTTTAACCACCTTTAATGTGTCTAAGGCTAATCAGACGATGCTACGCATTCCTAAATTTTGCCGATCCAGGTATAATTAGCATAGGGATCTGTAACGAGTACCTGACATCGCACAGGCTCGGGTCCTATATTATACGTCCTTTAAAAAGTCCTGTAGCCACTGCTTCCACGACCGTTAGTATTGTAGGCTGCTATGATAGCCACTATACCACAGGTGACCCCACAATATTTTAATTTTAATAACTTATATTGGATGGACATTATATTTCCGGTTTCCTACTTTCAGTTCACGCATCCACTCCAAAATTATCTTTATCACCAAAGCAAAAAGCAGTCAGGAACAAACACAAATTTGTAATTTGTTGGCTCTCAGTAATCGCGTCTAGCGATGTTTGATCTAACCGTGTTTTTAAGATATGCGCCCAGCCGAAATGATTTTTTTTTTAAATTCTTAACTTGGGGTAGCATTGGTCTGGTCAAAGTAAAAGATATTTGTTTTTTTAACGTCACATTATGCTACTAAATATAGTCGGACGATGTTACATTGGGAGTCCTAAATTTTGCCTATCTATGTATAAATAGGGTAGGGTAGTTCAACGAGTACCACAGGTAGTTGACATCGCACAGGCTCGGGTCCTATATTATACTTCCTGTCCGATGGACGGCATAGCTAAGGATTGTTTACTTCATCTACACTATACTTGGGCAACCAGAGGGGGATGCGAGCCCGCGACCTTCAGTATTGTAGGCTGCTATGCTAACCCAGTAAAAGATTTTGGCTAATAAAGCTCAAAGAATCGCTTTTAGTTTCTGGAATCAATATTGTTTAATAGTTGACGGTAGTCATAAGTAGGAACGACGAAATCATGAAACGAGTTTGTAAATTTACATATACATTAAAATATTCTTGTAACAAATTAAATTTGAAAGGTATTCAATAAATGTGAAAACGTGAACCGACTCCGGATTAACCGAATATCAGGGCAAACACTTAAGTTGACATAGCTGTCGAGTTCGGTGGAAATAGCTGCCGTGAAACTGCGAAGAAAAAATTTCGCTGAAGCGATTGGTCACGATGAGACCGTTAGGCACCGGATGACGACGCGATCTGATGGTCGACCTGAAAACCAGCGACCGCTTTCTTTTCTCTCTGAGCTCTCCTGTCTTTAAGATCTCCTCGGCGTCCATTGCGGCGTAGTAAGTCTGGGAAAGTTGTGAGCTGTTAAGACATAATCGGATAATCACAAGGTTCATATTAGAGAAATAACTAGACATATTATTTGTAAGAAGTTCTATAATATATAGATATTTTACAGAGGAATACGTGGTATTATGTGCACCCTTAATCCAAATACAAGTTGAAACCGCCTGTACTTGAAATAATGGCTTATGAAAAGGTGTGTGTAAGCTCTGGTGTTGAGTAGGGATGCGACATCGATGCCGATGTGTTGTAGTTAGAATAGCAACCCACATATATTTAAATTCGCGGGTTCGAGTCCCGCGGTGGCCCTAGGACTTTTTATTGGGAGGAAAAAATCCTTGGCTATGCCGTCTCTCGGATAGGACGTAAAATGGCTGTCCCGAGCCTGTGCGATGTGAAGTACTCGTTAAAGATCCCTATCCTAATTATACCTGAATAGGTAAGATTTAGGACACCCACTGTAGAATCGTCCGATTAGCCTTAGTGGCATAAAGTGGCGTTAAGCAAACAACAAATTGAAAAATTACTCTAATGAAAAATATAACTCTTAAAATTGTTTCGTAGCATATTTTTTACACTCAGTAAATGTTTGCTTGAAAGTGATAAATTGTACATTATAATCGTTTTTTGTTATGGAAGCAAGATTTTTTAAATAGAATCTATAATTTAAGAATTGATGATGATGATGATGAAAAATGATGTTTTTAATATCGATGTTTTACCAAATCGAAGATTTTTTTTCAAACATCGTTCTCTTGACAAAAAGAAAAAAAAAATCTCTTATCATAGATGTTTTGAAAACTTGATTTCTCTTAATTTTCTAAGTACAACAATTTTTGTAACATCGTTGTTTATGCTAAATTTAAAATATTCCCCACCAAACAAGATTGATATTAAAAAGCATTGATGTAAAAAATATTTTCGTTGTATCTATGTATCGGTTACTTACATACGGTACATTACTTACGGTACCTATATGAAAAAGATCGGTGTTTTTTGGTCGATGTTTTATCACACAGTTGGACACCCCCAGCCAAAGAGCTCCGGTGATGACCTAAAATTTGGGTCGAAACGTTGGCAATAATAAAATATGTGATTGACACATATTTGTGCTACTTATTTTGACCGCACCACCAACCTTCATTTAATAATTTAGATACATTACTGGGTGGACAGATATTAATGGGATCTAAGAGCCCCCCCCCCATGGTAATTCTAATTTTAATACATCTATATTTATAATTATACATTTGTATGATATAATACGTATAATAATAATACCATAGTTATATCTTATCACCCAGGATGCGTCGATACCAATGCATGATCACGCAATGACCTACATAGAGTTCCTCTGACTAGTTTCGTGATTCCAACTTAGAGGAGAAAGAAAAATGATGTTCCGTGTTAAAAATAAACATGGAGATTGATTTCAATACATTTCTGTGGCTTCTAAAGTTATTTTTTATACCTTTATTTTTAATTTTATTTATACATGCATCTATATTTATACAACGTACTGTACTGTATATATATTAATGAATTTTTATTAATTGATTTTGATTTATATGAATCGATTGATCTTTTTATATAAGTGATAGCAATAATAAAACGATTTAACAAAATAAATCTATTTATATATAAAAAAAGTATAGCCATAAATTGAATTTGTTTCACGGTTCGACCGCCTGATCTAGTTTTTGCCTCTTCTCGGAAATGTTTACTAATTTCATTTCGCTAAATCCCTCCTTGACAATGCAGATCCTCAAAACACCTGATTAATAGTAAACTAAATTATAAACGGATATCTCGCAACGTTATGTAATGGCTTGGGGCTTCAAGTGTTTGTAATTCTCACTATCTGGGATAAGAATCTGCATGATTTATGATCCTCTAGCTTAACTTGATTTTTTGTGTTTTTACTTTCGAATATCAGACAAAAACCAAATACTTATAAAGCTTTCCCTATTTTATTATTCTCCTCTCCGTTCAATTAAAAATGAAAAATTTAGTTCGTATTTCATTCGTGGTTCAAATTCAGTTAAAATTGTTCTTCATGTACATACATTTTTTTTCTATTATTTTCGTAGTTTTTACTTTTAAATACTCAGTTATATTATCTATACTTATATTACTTTTTGTATATACCTAGTGTATTTTATTATAATACAACTTTATTTAACTCATTTCTTTATTTTTCTTAACTGTATCCTATATTTTTTTGGACTTTATTTAATACTATTCTTGCTTGTTGTTTAAAGTCCGTCCTTTATGCTACTAAGGCAAATTGGACAATACTACTTGGGAGTCCTAAATTTTGCCTAACAAGGTGACATCGTACAGGCTCGGGTCCTCTATTTTACTAACTATCCGAGGGACGGCATAGCTAAGAACTTTTTACTCCCTATAAAAAATCCTAAGGCCACCACGGGAAGCGAACCCGCGACCTTTGGTGTTGTAGGTTTGCTATGCTAACCACTAAACCACAGGTGACCCCAATACTATTCTTGTATTAATTAATTATTATTAATATATCCTATATTTTATTTTATTTTTTTATTCTTTACTATTCCATTATTAAACATTCCCCAGTTCATTCTAGGCTAAAATTATTAGCATTGTGTAAAACAATAATATTTTTTAATTTTATTAATGCTTAACTTTTCATAGTTTATTTAAACACTGTATGAAACCAAATATTCACCTATTAGTTTTCCTAACTAATAACTATTTAAATATCATTTCTCAATATCAGTTTTATAAGAGCTTCTGAAATTTTTATTACTATAATTTCAAGATATTTTTAACTTTTTGTTTTGTATATTTATCTTCTTACTACATTTTTCGATTTCAATAGCACAACTTATTTTCCTTATCACATGGAATATGCACAAGTTATTAAATAAACTCCTTCTGCATAGGGTTATTATGCAAGAGTAAAAAAAAAGTACGTACGGGATCAACTTATGAGTGTACGTGTAAATATACTCGATCGACAATATAGACATAGATACGAACACTTAAGGCTATCCCTTCAGGATAAGTGGCCAGAACATAGCTATTAAAGTTCCACTCGTTAGTATTTACAAAGTGTTGACATTTAAAGTTTAAATGTCCGAATGGAGGTAGTTATTCCAGAGGTAACCGAGTAGCCTTAACATAAGTTAACTGGCGTGTTCGTCTTAAACTGTCTCCAATTAAGGTTACTATTAACCGTTCCCTAAGTCTATAATAGCAATTGAAGCCTTCTTTATTCTGTCTGTTCTAACTCACGCGATGTATCTCTTGCATGGGCGTCACCAGCACCAAATTATTTGGTGGGGCTCAATATTCTAGTAGATAGTATTATTCATCCTATTGAAAGGTATTGAAAGGCTCTAAAAACCTGTCAATTTATGTATCAGTTAGAATACTGGTAGTTGTTAAGGCTTCATGTCGAAAGATGTGGGCCGGAATTCCTTGATTAAATTTTATCCAAGCTCTCCTTCTGATTGCTTGCTGAAGCTAATTTCATTGCTTTCCAACAACTTCTATAAGTTACATCGAGTTGAGGGAAAGTATGATCAAGTTTATTAAGTAATTTGATTTTGTCTGATACGCTGAAAAGACTAGAAAATTTTTTTTTGGAACAGTTATCTAACTGTTTTAGTACATGTTCTAGATTTTACTAGAATCTTCTGGGCCCTTCCAGAATGTCCGATTTATTAATACAAAAAGCGTACGAAGGCCTTGGATTGGCTCTGAAGATCGAAACATATGGTTACCTCGGTCACTGTATGGTTACTAACAGTTACTTTTTGGAACGTTATTGATAATATAAGTTTTTATTGTTTTTCCTGACAATTTTGGTTTTTTTTTTACTTTACTCACACCAGTTACTTTTTGATAACTGGTTTTATATATTTTTATTAAATAACACCAGTTATTTAATAACATATGTCTATTTTAAAAGAAAAAAATATATACATGAAGGATGTTACCTCCTAGATTTTAAGAGACATAGAAGTGGTTCGTAATGAATCTGATACAACTGAGTCGTGTTCTTTAATCAGAAGAAGAGGGATTTAAGACATTTCAAAGGTTCGGAATATTGCATGAAAAACGGAAATGTAGAAGAGGTCAATTCATGAAGCTTGCTTTTCACCAAATACGAGTATATCTCCAGCATTTAGATGCATTTTTAGAAGTTGCAGAGAGGAAATCATGGTTATAATAAATTAAACTGTCATTTTTGTTTACATTTGAAGCTTGTTAAATATATTACTTTAATCATCTGTTCTTCATTAGTATTAATTTAATAATAAGATAAATCACTTTTAGAAATAAGTAACTGGTGTGGGTAAAGTAAAAAAGACCCATAATTTTCGTAAATAAAAATTATTTAAACCGACATTAGCGTTACGATGTGTTTATTTGTGAATGAATTTGTGTTTCACAGAACATCTAATTAGTAGAACAATATTTCATATTTTCATAAAGTTTTTAACAATTTTTATGTAATTGATAACTCTTACAATGTATATGAAGTTTGAAACGAGTTGATTGAATGAAGAAAAGAGAGTTTGAGATCGACAATAACGGAATGGAAAGCGGTCGTCAGATCTGCACGAATAGAAAGTGGATCACTATTGGCTCCTGCACTGTATTCCGGCTTCCTAATGGTCAAAACAAATAGATTTTTAAACATGTTATCGAAAATATTTCAATCAGAGTTATAATTTATTAATATTAAAGCCAGATACCTACCGCATATCGATGAGATCATAACTTATCGATGTAAATATTATCGAATAAGGTGCCGTTTCGAAACTCTATTGTTGGCAGTGGCTCACCTTGATGTCAAATTTCTCCACGTCCAACTACCTTCAGTGTCTCAGAGGTAGATATTACAAATCCTCGAGTTATTTAGGACGCTTGCTTTGTTTATTTAGGATAGGAAGCGCACTTTACTACTGAAGGTGCCGGATTCGAACCTAACTGTTGCAACTTATATGGTGGGGACACCCAGCCTCTATGATATTAGTAATCTTAGGTATTAAAGAGGAAAAAGGGGTTGTCACCTGTGGTCAAATTTTCTAGTGTTCGCGAGAGATTTGTGGAAATTAGCTATTTATTTAACTTTTATTTAAAGTTATCGTGTTTAAATAAATGAATAAAAAAAATGATATAATTTTATAAATTAATTAAATATATTCTAACTAGTATCATTACGAGGTCTCTTGTAGTTTAGTGGCTAGCATGGCAGGTAACAATACTAAAGGTTTGCAGGTTCGCATGCCGTCAGGTAGCCCTAGGATTTCTTAAAAGGAGTAAAAACTCCTTGGCTACGCCGTCCTTTGGAAGGGACGTTAAGTGGAGATCCTGAGCCTTTGCGGTCTCAGGTACTCGTTAAAAATCCCTATCCTAATTATACGTGGATATGCAAACTTTAGGACTCCCACCGTAGCATCGTCCGATTAGCCTTAGTAGCATTAATGGACGTTAAACAAAAAAATACAAATATAAAATACTATTTAATTACAGCACACTCTTTTGATTGATTATCCTTATTCTCCATTTCTTTTTTAAATCAAGCAACTTGATTATACTTTACATCAATTAGATGAAGCGTATTCAGAACATGAAGGGACGCAATGAAATAAGTAGGATCAGGTTCAGGAGGAGAACTTGGATGAAATTCAATCAAGAAATTTCGGCCCACATCCTTCAATATTAACCCTTAACAACTCTTTCTTTTATAAATGAGGCATAAATTGACATGTTTAAAGAGACTATAAATACCTTTAAAATACATCGTTACAAACAAATTAAATCGATTATTTAACAAGTTCTCGAAAATATTTGGATTAGCTCTAGTGGCATAAGGTGAACTTAAATAAATAAACAACAAAAAAAAGGAAAAAACATGGGGTTTAAGCGTGATCTTCGTTCAATCACCGTTGTACAAGAAACGGTACTTGCTTACCGTTAGTTAGTAAAGTTAGTAATAAACCCTTTGTTCTTTTAGTTTATTTAGTTTTATTTATATTATTTATTTTGTAGATGATATTACAGTTATAGAGTAGTCGTTATGCCGCTAGGATCACTGACCTGGGTCAACCCAGTAAGCTAGTCACCGAGAACGTTTTCTCTTCTTAATTCAGGCGAAGTCCTCGTTTTTTATATCAAGTTTTTTTTATTGTTTTATAACTTTATGCTTCGTAATTTGTACCTTTCATAACTAAGTGACAACCATTTAATGCGGGAGTATACTGTTACAGCTGACATTTTTAAGTATGATGGAAGATTTTTTCCTAGTCTTGTTTCATGAGAAGAGGTCTCCCATCCAACTCCTTTTCAGTCGCCTTATAAAAGGCATGTCAGTCGTGGTCGTGTTATAAATAAGTCTGTTTTTATGTCCGTACAAGTATATATGAAAGCAGAACCCTCTATTGTTCATATTTGTTGGTAATTGGTAATGTCGATTTTTTGTATATGTAAGCAGGTTTTGAAATCGATAATTATTTTTTTCAAAATATCAAATTATAATTATTATTTCTGATTTTTAATTTAAAAATCATTCTTGATTTATAAATAAAAATTTAAATCTATCTTTGATATTTATTAATTGGGTTAAAAATAAAAATCACTAGTAAGTAACACCGAGTGATACGGTATTAAATAAATAATAATGATTAAAATGCGATCAAAAAAATATTGATCAGAAAATAAAAATCACCTTTTAAAAGCAAATTAATTTATTATAACATTTGGATTCCAATTCTGGTGCTATTTTGCTTCTAACTTCAATAAAGACACCTCAAATCAGGTACCCAATTGGCTTTGTATCAAAATGGCTGATCACGATAAAGAGTTACTAGGATTGTTCCCGGATGAGCTTGGACCTTTGTGTAAATTTGTATTAAAATTGACATTTTTTTAATCAATTCGGATTTTACGCATCTTGAAATGTAATTCAAATTTTTAAGGGTGGGGGTGTAAAAAAACATATTATTATTATTCGGAACATCCCAGTAATAAACTAAAAATATATATTTCTGATTTATAAAAGTATTAGTCGAAAATTATTGTTAATCGAAAAAATTAAATTAAAAAATAATGATCAGGTTATGGTTTCTTTTACTTTTGATCAAAAATAAAAATCAGTCTCAATAAAAATCATCAAATGATTTTTAAAAATTCAAGATAAAAATTTTGATGGGATTTGATTTTTATTTTTATTTTAATAATTATCGATTTCAAACCCTGATTGTAAGTCGTATGTAGTTTTTTTTTTACTAATGTACAAGGTGCGTTCGTTATTAGTCGTACAATTTGGATCAAAAGCTTTTTTAGTTTTACTTAGTCTGTATTTATAGCTCAAACATAGATTTATGAGGCGTATATTCATATAGGTTTCAGGAAGTTTGAGTATATAAATGAAAATGGCACATTGGGAGTAAGCAAATATTAAAGCCATACACAAAAGTATCGTAGATACAGCGTTCCCAAAAATAATATAATGAAGAAAACACGATAACATTTTAAATATTCATATTTAGGTTATTCTATAAGGTTAATATAAGCTGGCAAAATGTTTTTGTATGAAGAAAAAATGGTTGGGTTGCGGTCAAAATAAGTAGTAGAAAAATGTAAGAATTACGTATTTTACTTTTTCAAACGTTTCGACCAGAATTTTAGGTCATCATCATGGCTCTTTGCCTGGCGGTGTCCAATTGTGTACGAAGAGTAGACAATAGGCAGAGTGGGGTGGAGAGTTTAATTGACTCGATACATCGAAGGGAGGCTCAACTTCCGGTCTCTGTACTAATCGATTCACTCGAGTGTGATGGCGGCCTCGTCCCTCTCATAATATTTAGTCAGCTTTACAAAACTGGAACATTAACTGTAATATTCTCAATTATTTTTCTCGAATCTATTACAGTTATATTATTCTTGTAACTCATCTATTATTTTGTACATTATTAGCAATTGTAATATTTTAATTTTTATATCAAAACATATTCACATTAAGATTAATCTTATAATCTTATATCGATATTTTAATAATTGATTAAATCAAAATTCCAAATTAAAAAGTAAGGTAATTTTATGGTATTAAACTTTTTTCTACAAATGAACGGATCCGCCGAAAAACGTTCTAAGCGACAAATATGCAATGTTGAATAATCAGTGAAAAAAAATCATAGTCTAAAGTTATTGTTAGTTCTGTAGGTGAATTTACTTTCTCATGTGATTTGTTATGTATAAATGTAAAATGGCATAATGGATTACTAGATCATACTATGACGTACTATTATACATTTTAATACATTCACCCAAAAGTGCCACTTCGGTAATTTTGTCGCATAGAACGTTTTTCGGCGGATCCATTCAAATGATGTTCAGGATTAGCATTGATTTTTTTTTTTTAAGTTCCATTATAATATATTTATATTTTATGATTATATATTTTGGGCTGTATATTTTACCATAAACTTCTGACCATGACCTACAAGCATCATAACAGCGAATCTGTTTGTGCAATATTATCGTAAAAATGCTTTTAAGTTTTTGATATTTTTTTTAACTTGTTTTGAATAATTCATCATAATTTTTTGAACTCATTAAGAAATATGTTTACAATGCTAAAGGCCGCAAGTTCGCGTCCCGCGGTGGCCCTGGGAATTTTTTAAGGGGAGTAAAATGTACTGACATAAAATGTTGCGTCTACTATTTCTCGTAACACTTTCGACTGAAAGAACTGAATTTTCTGAACGTTGGATTTTTAAGCAGAACCCCTCTAGGGTGTTCTACACCCTTAGTCCATATCGGTTTTAAAAAAACTATTTACAAAGTTAGTTTGTTGGCTAGAGA
Organism: Aelia acuminata; assembly: GCA_911387785.2. Lineage (NCBI taxonomy): Eukaryota > Metazoa > Arthropoda > Insecta > Hemiptera > Pentatomidae > Aelia > Aelia acuminata. The sequence continues at coordinate 137,627,680 of OU426981.1, forward strand.
TAATTTTGATCGTATGTCAAGGCATTAATCAAATAAATTTCTTAAATTATTATGGGAACATTGGGTTTTACTAATCTGTAATCAGGCGAGCGATACATCAGGAAGATACGTTATTAATAATTATATCGGTTCGGAGTAGTCAAAGTTATTTTCGACCACCAAATGATAATGCCTTATTGGGACTCTAACTTTAGTATATAGCAGTTAGTATAATGTGCTTTCTCACACTCACTCCTCCTCTAATCGATTCTGATTAAAGGTTAGGTATCGATGTGTTTAATAACGGTCAGGAACGCGTCATCTTTTTATTTAATTTTATTTTGTTATTGGCTCTTTGTATTTAATGATCTCGTGTTCTGAGAACGGTTCCAAGTCGCCTTCCCACAACTTCCAACGCGGATAATGTCTTCAAAGTAATTCCTTAATGCCAAGGAATTGAGGCAGGTAGATTTTTGTGAATAGGAAATTCCAATGAAATTTAGACAATTACACCTTTCGGTTCATTTTTTGTAGTAAGCAGAAATTAATTAAAAAAATATAATAGTAAAACTTCAAATCTGCTTAACTTTTCATTAGATTTTCTATTGGTTGAAAGTTTTCATTCAATTTTAGGTTTTCTTATATATAATCATTTTATGAGTAGATTATATTTTCTTAACTTAACTTTAATCATATTAGTCTGTTTATAGGTCTGTTTATCAAAATATATCTTTATAAGTTGAATGGGCAAATCCCAGACCGTCTGTTGGAACAAACTAAGCAGTTGGAGCAAACTGTTTGGATCCAGCATGTTCGAGGTCCATCTACGTCGTTACACCACCTTCCACGAAGATGTGGAACCTTCCGGAATATTCGTTTTGCTTTATATATAAAGAACGAGTGACTGGGCCATTTAGTCAGACTTACGTCTTGACTGTGAAGCTCAAATCATATGAGTGTGCTATAACGTTATCCTTTTTGTAACCTGCTTGAATATTTATGTTGTGATACTTGACATTGATAATTATATATTTTCGCTGAATAAATATTTGTTACCCACAGAAGTGTTACTGTACTTTTAAATATTTTTTTTTTCGTTTAAACTTCAACTTTAAATAAATAAGCATTTATTTGAGACTGTCATATGCATGATTTTCCTTTAAATATATATTTTATTAAATGCTAAGAAAAGGGATTATATGGTAATATTGAGTGCCCCTTAAGTCTGCTTGCAAACTAACTACGTAATTACAACACTAAGAATATACTAACTGAAATAGATATAATACAGAAATATTAATTATTATATAATATAGATGGAAATAATATAGGAATATTATTCTTAAGGAGACTATTGCTTGCTTGCTTGCTATGGCTCCGGGACGCAGCGAAAAAGGACAAAAACTGTCGAGACAACAAAAAATCGTTAGAGGCAGTTCCCATCCCACACTTGACCTCTCTCACACACAGCCCAATATCCGACACAAAACCAGTCCGTTCCAATCCTACAAAATAGTTCACTTACAGTTCGGGATCAGTTCTTTAAGATCATGATAATATTTTGAGTATTTGTTCCTTTCATCAGATATAGATTATCATACATCTCCACATCAGTACTTCCACACTAGACTCCTTCCATATGTTAATAATTTCTTGTGATCGAACGAATACCCAACTTTAACAATTGATCGTAGTGCCTCATATCTGTAGCTCAGAACTATCTTTTAGAACTGGTATCCGCAATTAACAATATATCTTTAATATATCATTATATAAATTTTTCATTTATTTTATTTCGTTGCTAATGTATACTCTCACTTTTATCTTATTTTTGAGTCCAGATATAAACATTTTATATACTCTACCATCTGTATGATAGGTTGATTGGTAGTCAGGATTTTCAGATATCTTTTTTTACTTTGGGAAGCCAACGTTTCGATCTCTACTTGGGAATCTTCATCAGGGCTTCTGAGTCCGGAGTAATACAGAGACTCAAGTAATACTGAGTAGGAATCAAAATGTTGGCTTACCAAAATAAAAAAAAAATAACTGAAAATCCTGACTCAATATACAGAATCAATGAAAAACAGTTGACCATTACAAACCTCTAATTTTCATAGGTATTATAGTAGAAATTCTTTAAAACTTCATTGTATTTAATTTTATTTTATTTTTTGTGTACATTTAACAATAACCCTTTTGGTCATTTAAAATATTTTGGTCAATTAAAGTACTATCTGTCCATAAAAAACAAAACAGGAGCACTTGGTTAGTGGTCATAAAAACAGCCTATTTTTTTTTTTTTATTTATTCATTTATTTAAACACGATAACTTGAATAAGTTTAATAAATAGCCAGTATTCAACTCCAATATTCTCACTCCAACACTGTAAAAAAATTGAGCTCTTACTTCTTTTAGACAGAGTCAGTATGTTTCTATAAGTCTTCTAATGATGTTCAGTTTCTAATTGATGTATGTTTGCATTTATTTTTCTATTGTATTTATGTTGAGTTGTTAATCCTATTGAGAAATACAATTTTTAGAAACGAGTAATCAAGAGGCCATATTAAGCACACACACAAAAAAAAACATACTTCAATTAGGGGTATATATATATTTATGAACTTTAAACTACTTACTTAAATCCTCGTATGAACGAACGCTCATTTAATATTCTTCAGTTGTCTAACAGCAAAATACTCGATGTTATTATGTTGTTATATTCGAAAAAAATCTTACAATTAGTAATTTATATGTAAAAATAAAAATTTGCAAAACCTTAATAAATGGAATCCATTGTTGCAGGGATTATTGTGCTCGCTTAATGTCGTTCCCGAAAAGCCGATGTATAAAGATTATATGCTAATCTCGTCCTTCCATGCATTCCTAATAGCGAGCTGGTTCACAGCTCTATATAATTACATCTGTTACCACTATTGCTGGATTTACATATTTTTTGTCGTTTTCTTTTCTCAAGCAATTACATCGTCTACCGAACGGTGCAGACAGAATTCTGTACGTTTCACTCATTCCATAACTTTGGGTACTAATCTTACCAAACAAAGATGTCACAAATACTATTCATAAGAGGTTTTTCTAAACCAGTTTTTCTGGAATTTCCTAATTGAGAACAATTGGGCATCCCTTGAATTATTGTACCAATCTGCCTTGGAAAACCCAATGCAAACATTATGAATATGATTTATATTGTCGACAGTCGTCAGGAAATCCGAAACTAAAAATGAAATCATATTTAATGCATAAACTACGCAATTCAAGAATCATATGTGTTGGAAACCCCACAAAAGTCTATTATTTTTCCACTGTTTACTTCTGTATTAAACTCCTACTGTACCATATACACATCTAAATTTAATATTTTACTGTGGAAAACATAAAGAAAATTTTGATAGGATGATTAATAGTCAAGATTTTCAGTAAAACATTTTTTATTTTGAAAAGCCAAACGTTTCGATTCCTACATGTGGATCTTCATCAGGTCTTGTTGACTCCAGAATAATACAGAGCAGTCTCTGAATTACTATACACTAAAATTAGACTAAAATCCTGACTACTGATAGTAAAGAAAAACAGTTGACTATTACATACCTCTAAAGAAAATTTGATTAAATTCATATTTTAGTGCGTGACGTAGCATAAATTATCACTATGTGGTAACCCTTACAAGTTTTAATAATTATTTGTTGGAATTTAGTTTGTTTTTTTTTTAGATAATTTATAATTATTAAACCATTCCATCTTCTAATAAAATTATTTAATTATTATGTATTATTATAATTACCGGTTATCTATAATGTATAACGTTCTATGAATAAGAAGTATTATGTATACTATAAAATAATAATACAATGCAATAAATATTATTATTATTTTTTTTTCTTATCATCTTGTTTGATTAATTTTAAAAGATGGATATTACTAATGTATTAAAGTTGATTCGAAAATCAGAAACATAAACGTACAAGCCATTATATGTGGGAAGCTAATTTTAAAATAATGCAGAAATCAAACGGATTGCCCATTTGATCTTTATATTTTTGCCAAAAGAAATAATAATTTTCTACAGAGACTTATTCCGATGGAATTGATCCCCCTTGATAAGATAGTTCATATCTTGATTATTGGCCCTCAATATTTGTTTTATTGCAAATTAAAAACTTATTATTCTACGATCGAGTGCGATTATTATTTATTTCTATAAAATTCCAACAGATGCCGATGTAAGATGATTTATTGACACAACACTTTTCTTTATTCTCTTTATTTTCTTTCGATATTTAGGGTGGGTAAGCATCCGGTTGCCAAATCTATTTTTTCTAACTTCGACTAGGAAAATCCGTGATTTTCCAACGGGAAATTATGTGTCGCCTTTTCATGTGTAGGAAAAGCATCGAATCTATTTGTTTTAGTAAAAGACATTTTGATAATCTGTTTCAGGTAAAACCTACCGCTATGATATCTAATCTCATATCATCATGTGTTATATTCTGAATTCAATCAATGATTGAAGATTAGCTGATACTTTTTTTATCTTTATCAGTGAATTTTTATTTGATTGTATTAAAAATAATAGGGTATTAATTACAGTTCAACGCATTATAGCTATTCAGCCACAGCAACGCGTGGCCGGGTATGCTCGTAAAATATATATAATAATGATAAAAGATATAGAATCAATTTATATTTAAATGTGATTGAAAGGACGTCGGCGTGACGAACAGATAAGTGTTGTTCGGAGAAGTGTTAGATCGGACGAACCTTAATAGGAAGTATCCTATCCAGTCAGCAGCTGCTGCAGTTCTTGGTAAATTGCAAATTGTTCTTTATTATTATAGACATCCCTTCCAGGGAGTTCGGAAATAGCTCGCAGTTATAGAGAAATAGTTACTCTAATAGAGTTATTACCAGAGCCCGGATTTTTATGTGGTAAAAAGCGTCAAAATATGCCTTATTTATCAGTCATTATCTTAAGATGCGTAGATTTCACTTCCTAAAATTTCATTATTGAAATGTAATAATTTCGGGCCGAAAAAATTCATACGTTCTCAGTGGTATATTACCTTCACTTTTTAAATAGTAGCCGGACAAGAGAAACTTTAATTTTTTCTTTTAAAAAATTACGAAAACAATTTCAAAGTGAGGGAGTGAAGGGTGAGTGAGGAAGTGAAAAATGTGTTTAGGTAGTAGTAAACTTTATAAAGTGAAAGCAAAACCGCGTGTTTTTTTTAAGAAATACAATCTTAAAAAACAATAGAAATACAATAAAAACAATTTCAAATTCAAAAATAGGAAATTCCAAACGCGTACAGCCAAAAGTAAGCTTGATTTTAGAGTTAGGTTAGGTTACAGTTACACACTTTTGGTCATGGTTAGGAATGACCTTTACATTCAAAAGCATTCTCAAATTCTTTTGAGGATACAAAGACTGTAGTTATTCGATCCCTCATTTAAGAATTTTTTGGAAAAGATGAAAGAGTGAAATTTTCAAAGTCTTTATTATTTTTTAATCACTGTGAGTAGGTTAAAATTGAAAAATACTGCAGAATCGAAAACTATGACCATTTCCCATAGAAAAACAACAATTGAATGAAAAATTGCTTGGAAACTCACCAGTTTTTTTTTTTAAGTGAGGGAGTGAAGTAGCTATTGACCACAGCGTAGATTTCCCGTAATGACCAAATCTGACAGCGGAGGCAAGCCATCGCAGCCCCTGGTCGGCAGTCAAAACGATCCTGAACTGATTCTTTCCACCCCGGGCTTTGAGCCTTGTTCCCCTCAACGCTCAGACCATCCAACACTTCATGTGAGGGAGTGAAGAAAAAATAACTGGACATACCTTTTTTAATTTATTTATTGTTATTGGTAACAATAAATAACACCGCTTATTTTTTCATGGAATCTTGAAGTAATAAATGACTTGACCGACTAATCAATTTAATCAAACACTCAATTGTTGAAAGAATACGAATTTTTAAAGTGGCTTAACTGGGAGTTGGACAAGGTGAAGGAGTGAAAAACAATTACGTTTTTTTTAAGCAATTATAAATTTAGTTTGGAGCTAAAATATAGCCTCCATAGAACAATAAATGGAGTGAAATAGTTCCTATTTTTTTCTAGTAACTAGCTCTCATTTTAGTGGTTGAAAATGGACAGGACGTACGATTTACACCTTTTCAGATAATGACCCTTATATGTAGTTTGATAGTGTTTATTCTTTTGTTTGAGTTATTAAAGAGAGATTTCCTGATCTTGAGCTGGGAAGCGAGGTGAATGCACAGGCACTCACGGAGCGAATATCAATTAGCCAATAATCGGCGAGATACCAACCGTAGCTTAGACCTCCACATACGGTAACAAGACATCCTCAGAGTGATGGGAACATCTATAATGGCTAAATATTATTCAGGGCCTCTGATTACTATAATTAGCGCTCTTGTAGGAAGCCGAGGAAATTATTAAATCAGATATAGAGCTGCGTTATCAAATGCCTAACGTGTTCATAGCTTTATAGTTTAAGTTACGTTTATAGAATAAAGGTGTTCAGTATTACTTATTAATTCAAAAATTTTGAGACTTATGCAGTTATGGAGGAACAAATATTCTAGATTTGTCTCTACTGAAATACTTAATACTACGGTATTTTTTTTTACTTTCACTTACCTATATATGAAATGCGATCGTGAAAAATTTCGACTTCCAGTTTTCAATTGAAATAGTTGTCTTGGGGTCACCTAATTCCAAATAACCCCGCGTCCCGGGAATGGTCTCGCGGAATGGTCCGTCTGTGTGTTTGTGTGTGAACAGACTAGCTCAAAAACTATAAACCGTACGAACCTGAAATTTGGTATTAGGTGTATGCATATGCCCGTGACGTGGCAGCTAAAATTTCATCAAAATTGATCAAACGGAGGAGGCACTTCATGTCTTAATTATTTTCCCATTATTACGTTGTCTTTTTTTTCGATTTTCTCAAGAATAGCTTTGATGATTTCGATTAAACTCGTCATTTTTAATGAGTATCAAGCATTCTTTAATATCAGGTAAGCTTTATCATTATTAAAATGCTCTGAGGGGGCTTAAATGGGGAAAGGGCCTTTTTTTTTGTTTTCCTATAACGTACCTTTGTTTTTGTTTATGAGGAGAATGGCTAAACATGAAATATGAAAAAATCAAGTTTTATCCTTGCATTGAGGCATTATATTATTTATTCAATAATAAAAAAAATCAGTGTACTTTAAAGTGCAAATGCAAACAAAAATAAGTAAATGAATGTGGAAAAATGTGTGACTTTAAGAAATGGCTTTTAACAAAACACGTCAATTTTTAATCAACGTAAGTTAGTAAGTAAAAGTTGTGTGTTGCGCGCATTGCCCCAGATTTTTTTTTATTACATCTAGACGTTTCGGCCTCCTGGGACCTCTTAGCAAGCATTTATTATGAAAATAAAATCTACCTCATATCAAGGTATACTTGTCTATTCCAGCATTTCCTGGTGTCCATACTTTTTACGACTTGATTAACTGAAACCGAAACGGAATTTGAAATTTTTATCTTTTGGAAACACTTTCCTTTATTTCTCGTCTAAGTTTATCAAATTCTTTCATATTTCATATTCTGTCATTCTTATCATTGAGCATAACGAGAGACAGTTAATTTCTCCATATATTCAAAATCAAAAGTACTCTATAAGAAGAAAATTTTCTTTTGCCATTTAAGCCCCATCAGAAAATTTCGATGATGATTAAAGAATACTTGATTATCGATAAATATGACAAGTTTAATCAAAATCGTTAGAGCCGTTTCAGAGAAATTTACAAAAATATGTGAACGTATGATAAAATTCTTGAAATAAAGAATCGCATCCGTTAACTCAATTTTGACGAAACTTTTTTTGTCACATCGTAGGCGTATATATACCTCGAATATCTAATTTCAGTATTGTACGACAAATAGTATTTGAGGTAATCTGTTTATACACATAAACACAGACCGTTCGCGGTACTTGGTTATATGGACTCAGGGGACCCCAAGACGAGTATTTCCCTTGAAAGCCTGAATTCCAAATTTTTCACGATAGCAACAATTTCCCTTTAAATATACCCCATTTAAAGGTAAACGAAAGTAAAAAAAAATAAAAGTACTTACTTACTTTTGATACCAAGAATATTCAAGAAATCTAGAAAATAAGATAAACCTCATTAATATTGAGCTGTAGGATATGACAAATTAACCAATTAATTATTAACCAATAACAAACATGTCAGATTACTATGACTACATTGTAACTTAATTCCATTAAGCAAATATGTTCTTTCTTATTATTATTTTATTATTTTTATTTATTTTATTACTTTATTATTTTTTATTACTGTACAATAATAATTGTTTAGTCGCTCTTGCTTTGTCGAGGTGGGACAGAATACGGTTTCGAAATAGGTTAGCTCATTCAGCCTCACTGATAATCTTATACCAAGGATATTGTTAAGGCAAGGTAGCAAGTACTAACTCCTTCACTATTATTTCAATATTATTTTATTTAAACAGCAGTTATCGTTTTTTTTTATATTTTAATATTGAAATATAACCAATAAAAAAACAGGCTAAATTATCTAACTTCTATATAATTTATCCTTTCCCCAATTTCCGGGCCTTTTTTTTCTACACCTAAATTGTTCTTCTAATGTTGTAATACTTGAATCACAATTAGAAGATTAATATTTTATTTGTAGTTCTTTTTTTTTCTTTTTCAATATTTCAAACTATGATGTACAGGTATGTTTTTCATTGGTTGACATCAGTAGTTTACAAAAAAATGTTTCTGTACAAACACGGTCTTGTGCTAACACAGTTGGTTCGTGAAGAGATCACATCATGTTATGGTTTTTTTCGTTGTGTTTTTACTGCTGTCATAGCCAAAAATATTTCACTTCCATAATCAACATCTCGTTAATAATGAAATGGTACTGAATCAATTTCTCGTGATTTACTTAAAATAATAAATAATAAAAAATAAAAACAATACAGTCTGTATTACTCTGGTCTCAGAAGCCCTGATGAGTCCAAGGGCTGGAAGCGTTGGCTTTTCAAAATAAAAAATTTTGAACTGAAAATCCTGACTGTTAACCAACCTTTTCTAAAGAATAACAGTTGGCTATTTCTCACCTCGTGTTTTAAAACAAGTGATTACACGTTGAGCATTGAAGTGTTTTGTTCTATTGATAACTGATTTGTTTTTTTGTAATTTGCAATTTTTTAACTACTTATGAATCATTTTTTTTTTTTTTTTTTTACAATCTTATAGGGTAAACCGTACAGTTACTGGCACTCTTAAGACTAAATTTCAGTGGCGACATAAAAAAAAAAAAATTTCTTATGAAGAGATCTAATTGAAACTTCCTATTACTCCTCTTTATCCATCCTTATAAAGACTCGAGATGATTTTTTGGGTCAAAAGTTCAATAGTTTTACAATATAGCAATATTTATTGTTAAAAGTGCCAAAACTAGTTATTGGCACCCTGTGGATTTACTTGTGAAATCTTCACTGTGGTTAGTTTGTTAAAGCCTTACTTCATAGATGACTTAGAGGACCCTTCAAACATTATACTCGTGTATATCTTGTAATAAAATTAGGACTTGTTTACCTATTCCTTTAAGTTAAAGTTGGGGTGCCAAATAACTGTATGGTTTACCCTAGATATAAAAAAATTATTTCTAACCTATGTTATATGTATTAAAAACAGTATTTAATTGCTACCAAGCAGTTTCTCTGCCTGCCTGTATTTACTTCTGTGATATTGACTCATTCTATTGATATTATACCGTTGTAAATTTCAATAAATAAATTATTATAAGACAAAAAAAAAAAAGCCTGGTGGTTTTTATGCTCGGTTGAAATTAAACTTCGCACTTACTCCTCCACTGAACTATAGATTCAAGACCTAATTTTTAGATATTAGTGAAGTGTTTATGATCCTTTTATCAACCTCGACTTTTACAAAATTTTGTTCAACGTTTCGGCGCTACGCCATTTTCAAAATGAACACCTAAAATTTAGAATTTCAACTTTACAAATTAAATTGAAAACAAGTAAGTAATGAAATATATCTATACAAACCTGTGACCACAATTTTCAATAAAATAGCTTGAGTACTCTTGTCATAAAAATTAAAAATTTTATACTAGTTAAAAACTTGGATTACTATACTAATTCCCTTATCCCCTCCAAAATGTAACTTCATCAGTATCCAACATGTAACTCCAACATCAGTAAAGAATTGTCATACTAATTTTTAGAGTTCTAAATTTTCTTATTAATTTTTTAGCCCAGTATAAGAATTAGGATTCATCTCATTATGAAAGTAGAGGATTTATATAATACACGAGCTTATTCGTTTTATCCGAATCCGAGATGATTTCATGATTATTATCTAGCGAATAGAGAAGTCTCATTGAGGTATTCATGATATCCGGGTTGGCCAATGGGATGCTACGTGTATTGTAACGCGGAAGCTGATTGGTCGAGAGAGGAATATTGCTGAGTGCCGAGGTGAGCTATTGGTTGTGAAATGAGAGAAGGCCTTGTAATGCAGATTGTGCAACGAGGTCCACTCGTTTCGCCATTCCGTATCTCTTTGGATTCCTTTACATCTGTCACATCTTAACCTATATCAGCTGTTCTCCAATCTACACGAACTTTGTTATATTGGGTTTGAAAACGGTTCAGAAATAGTTTTAAGGATCAATCACATACTTAATTTATTTAATCTTAATTTTTGTAAGAATAAAAATAGTTTCTAAAACTGTACGGGTCATTACATGTCAATTCAACACATGCCTGATCCTCACCTTCAAACTATAAATATTTGGACTAAAAAGTAGCAATTACTTACCGCTTTTAGTCTAAGCATAATTTCGCTACTTCCATACTCTCTATAGATAAATAGGGTCATGTTTTTAGTGGTTAGCATAAAAAATTAATGGGAATAAGAAATCCTTGTCTATGCCATCCCTTGGATAGGGCGTAACTATAAAATGGAGGTCCCGAGCCTGTACGATGTCTAGTACTCCTTAAAGATCCCTATCCTAATTATACCTGGATAGGCAGACTTTAGGACTTCCACTGTAGCATCGTCCGATTAGCCTTAGTGGCATAAAGTGACGTTAAAACAAACAAACATATCTATATAATAACAAAAAAATATATATAGATAATGTAAAAAATAGAATAAAAATTAAAGGAGTTCCCCTATACAATAATCTATATAATAAGCGTGAAAGGATATTATGATACGTCAATAAGGATCTTTGCCATGGTAGCCAAGGATAGCGCGCACATTCCCCCGGCAAAAAAGAAACGAACATAACAAAAATAAACCAAAAAACGCGACAAAACAACGAAAAGGAAGAAGCAAATTGTCAGCCACATTCTTACCTTGGGCGACATTTTGCTCTTTCTTACGCCCACCTCTTCGCATCCCTGTATATTAACTTCTATTTTCTTTTAAAGAGTTCTTTAATTCATGGTGTTAAGGTATTAAATTCTACAATTCATCCAAAATAATAATAAAGTATTAATAACGATATAGTTATCAATATTTATTTTTAAATATATATCGCCACGTGCCACATGCCAACAGTCGACCAACACATCAAGACTCTTTACAAACGTTTCCACACAAACCTAAACGGACATATACACCTACTAATAAGATATATGACCACAGATGGAATTCCCATGAATGTGAGGAGGAGATTAAAAAGGCGTTGGATGAGAGATCTACTTCTTTAACAGACCTGGATAACTTACACAAGCCAGACATGAGGTGTCTTCCACATGCTTCACATGTCATTGCACAAATATACGGCAATTACATCTGCTGATTACCTATATATTGTTGACTGGCGCGGATACACGAATGAAGTTAAACAAAATATATATAACAATTACGATATATATATATCGCATGTGGACTAGGAGATTGTTACAATTCAAAGTATATCAATTTTGAGTTACCCTTATCCTAATTATACCTGGATAGACCAAAATTTGGACTGCAGCATCGTCCGATTACCCTTAGTAGCTTTAAGGGAAGTTAAAGAAACAAACAAACAAATTATAAATAAATTAAAAATAAAATTATAGTTTGTATATTTTTAAATAAATAAAATGTTATGATTTATTTATTTTATAAAACTAACAAGGGAACCACGTCACATTTCCCTCTCCGATTTTGATGAAATTTATTTTGGTGATTCTGCATCGAAAATAAGTCGACATGTGTCCGGCAGTTCCATCGAATGGGTCATCCGGACCGAGAAATTAAATATTTTAGGTTCAAAAAATCGTTAAAATTGGCTTTTGGTCCATTCTACCAGAACCAATTTTAATGAAACTTTTAGGGATTCTTCTACTTGAAAATATATTAGACATGTGTATCGGGATTTGTCGCAATTCACCCTAGTAAGGCCAGAGAATCGCATCAAAGTTTAGGCTTGTTGAGGCTTGCGTTAGTAAATTGTGTTGATGTGACACTCTGGCCTTACTAGGGTGAATTGTGACAAATCCCCCGATACACGTGTCTAATATATTTTTAAGTAGAAGAATCCCTGAAAGTTACATTAAAATTAATTCAGGTAGAATGGAGCAGTGACTGTTTTGTGAAAGCCAATTTTAACGATTTTTGGACCTTAAAATATTAAATTTCTCAGTCTAGATGGCCCATTCAATGGAACGGCCGGGCACATGTCGACTTATTTTCGATGTAGAATCACCAAAAAAAATTTCATCAAAATCGGAGAGGGAAAGTGACGTGGTCTCCTTGTAAGGGCGAGTCTGGACTTTTGACTTGTACTGTATATATATATCCTCAAGAACCCTATTATAACATTTACATCAACAGTCAAGAAAACATATTTTTTTGTAAATCGCCTTGAATGTACTTCTTAAACGGTGGTAAAATAATTATTTTTTGTGTATTAAGTATGAAAATTGAAATTTTTTAAATTTTTTTTATTTTTTTACCCTCTATGAACCTCCTTCAATTAACGCCTATATTTGTGTTTTGTCTTGTTTTTCCCAAAAAATAACAAGCATTCCTATACCCACAATCTTTAAATAAAGAAAACATCTTTTCCATAAAATTAATTTTAAAAATTCTCTTGTGCATTAAAAGAAATAAATAAAAAAAGTATTTGATATATTTTAATAATGTTTGTTGAAGTATTAATGTCCTGTTATAGGGACGAAGCCATGGGAGCGATTCGATAATGCGTGGACTTAGCCATTTGTGAGTTTGTATCCTCAAACAACATATGTTGTTGCATATACATGTTGTATACAAAATTTGGAAACGTATATATATATAGTCGATTATATATAACATGTATTCGAGCATGAGAGTACAAATATTGTGAAGAGATGATATGCCTCACAGTGAAAATTGTTCGCATTGAGTTCACATAGTAAATGGCGTTTGCATGTGTTTGTTTATAAATATATATCTATAATTGTTTAGTTACTTCAGCTTTGCTCTATTAGACGTTAATTTTTGTTCTATTCTTTCCTTTATGTTATAAAGTTCTGTATTATTATTAAACTTTACAATTTTACTGACAAACAAAATAAGAAATTTTTAAATTTTGTTTCTCTTAATCGTCAAATAAAAAATATAATTTCGAAGTTCAATGCACGAAAAATTTTCTTACAGTTTTTACACGCCCGTAAATGTGTTTAAAATAAAAATAAGTAGTTTTCCTTTATAAAATCTTATTGTTTCGATGTTAGTTTGGTTGTATGTTGTTGTTTTTTCTTGCTGCTACATGTTCGATGTTTTTTAATTAAATGTTAATATAATTGTTTTGTTAGATGTTTATATAAACACTATGATATATTATTATTTTATATTATACTTTTTCAGATTTTTCAGTTGCATTGATGCTACTATTTCAAACTAATCTCGTACTTTGCCTAGCCTCGTAAATAAAAAAATGACTGTGGACAAGAAATAGGCTATACTTCAATCTTAAATTAAAATTTTATTTTCTCATATAGATAATTACATTTTATTAGGGGTCACCTGTAGTGTAATGGTTCGCATGGCCACTTACGGTACTAAAGGTCGCAGGTACGCGTCCTGCGGTGGCCCTAGGTTTTTTTAATGGGAGTAAAAATCCTTAGCTATGCCGTCCCTCGGATAGGACGTAAAATGGAGGTCCCGAGCCTGCGCGATGTCAAGTACTCGTTAAAGATCCCTCTCCTAATTATACCTGGATAAGCAAAATTTAGGACTCCCAGTGTAGCATCGTCCGATTAACCTTAGTAGCATAAATGGACTTTAAAAAAACAAACAAAAATTTCTTTACAGTACATCATTTTTTCCATTGGGGATATTAACGGACACAACAGTACAAAAAATGAATATATGATGAGAAATAAAATAACTTTGCTAATAATCGTGCTATCTGCTTGATTTATTTTTCTTATTGCGGTTAAAAAATAAATCTATAATTGTCCTCAAAATCATGGAAAAAATATTTGTCTATTATATATTGCATTTTATCCATTAGATATACTACCATAAAACATAGGTCTAACTGTTCTTCTTATGATCTGGTACCTTTCGAGTTTTAAGCTAAGAAACATTTTTAGCTCCGGTTTTTTTATGTACAAGATAAACGGGAAATACGCGAGAAAAAAAGGTAAAAAGTCGTATCTGTGTTAATGGTAGCCCGATTTCTTTGAATTCTTTTTCATTAGCGAAGAAAGAAAATTTTTGCCCAAAAATAATAAACGAAAACCGATTTTTTTTTTCAACTATCTGTATACGTTTCAGACTTTTCCGTCAGCTACAAACATAAAAACTCTTGCATTCTTATATGAAAGCTACAACGAAATATTGAAGAGACCTTCCAGTTTAAGCCCTCATGAGCAGTTATGAATATTGTGAGCCGCAGAGCCGAGTGGGGGGGGGGGGGGGGGGAATATTGAACCTAATGAAGGCAGGGGGCGCACCCCCTTATAAAATAATTGTCTGGACAAGCCCTCCCCTCCCGAGATGGGGTACACACAAAGCGCTCCCCTAACCTTAGTCACTGTTCCCTCAATCTGCCGGTTTTCTCACTTATCGATCCTTCCCATATCTGTTACATTTATCTATCGATTGTTAGATATATCGATTGTAGGGTTTTATCTTATACACACACGCACACATATACATAGGCCGGTAAAGGCCATATGTATGCAACCTGAAAACTCGAATAGTACACGATGTTATTTAAAACTTTTATAAAACGTTGCTATTAATCTACTTTTTAAGTCAATATCCTCAATGGCAAAAGTTATAAAGAATAAGAATAGAAAATATTTTATAAAAAAATTAAAAATAATTGTTCGAAAATTTTTATCGGTGCCTTTATAAAATCATATATATTATTTCTCAAGGCCTTTTTTTTTGTCAGTACGCCATAACTTCCTTAATACTTCATCGAGTTTCTTGGATATTTGAGATTTGGGGGTATTTGATAAAATATTCATAAACATAAATATTTAGACAGGTACGTATAGAAGGTACTTGGCAAACTTAATCTTTTATTTTAACAGATGGAAGATGGTTTTTTAATTACTTAAAAATGGTTAATAATTCAAAAACCAAAGTCTAAGCAAGAAGTAGGCACTACGAATTCTTTCACGTTTTTCTTTGTATTTCAACGCTAGCTACGGGTTTAGCTAATGTTGTGTGTAAGGAGCTTGTTTGCTGCTAAATTTGAGGCTCAGCAACTCTTATCTGAAACATTTTAAACTAGGTGTTTTTGAGTTAGAGACGGTGGAACACGGTTTCCTCCAAAATCGTAAAAAATACAGATTTTTGATGTACCGAACACGGATAAACCACTAAACCGATTTGAACTTCAAATATATCATTCTATTTGCAATAGTTTAGCCTCTTATGTATGAAGAAAGCAATACTTTGTGATCTACATTTGCGAGAAACTGAAAAAAACTTCACGGATTTTAGACTACAAGGCGCTATATACGTTCACGTTGTAATTACTTTGTCACTACTGGAGTGGGCTAATTTTAAAATTAATGAGCTCGTTTTACACAGAATTTGATATTCTACAACTATTAAAAGTAACATTTTTTATTTGGAGTAATTTGAGCGTAATTCATTTTTCCGCTAATGTGGCTAAAGTGACAACCGGTTTTGGCGAAAATATTTAACCGATTTTAATTGTGAGGACCTTAGTCGACGCGAAATTTAATGCCCTTGTATTTTAGAACGAACAAAATTTCCTCTGCGATAAATCGTTTTCGATTTATTAGTGAAAAATTGAAAAAAGTTCTAAAATGTCGATTTTGTTCGCCTATAAAATTTGATGGCAACCGATCTGAGGTGGCAGACGTTCACATTTGTTGTCTATGAAATGAGTAATTTCAGCCTATATGATCAAAACTTTCTTCAATCGGGCACCTTTTTGGCCCTCAGCTCACGGACTAGTAATGTATAGTTTAATTAATTTAAATTATATCGGCGAGCCCGATAACGTTTTTTTTTTCTTTATCTTAACTATTTTTTTCTAAAAAATCTTACAAAAAAATTTCAATTTACGTTTACATTATTATTCTTGAGTTTTTTTTCTGAACACTATTATTTTTTTCAGAATTTTTATTTAATTCTGATGAATTCTGACCCTGCAGAACAGGGTGGGCAAATATTCATCATAAAAACATTCACTCATTTTGTAATTCTAGTGTTAATTATGCCAGAGCATGTAGATTACTACAGAGTTTGCATAGCAGTTTGCTATAGCAGATACTGTACAGCAAGTTTAAATAGGTTGAACGGAGAGGAATTTGCGACACGACTACTCAGTTCTCGCAACCCTGTGCCTTGCCGAGATATATGCAACTCGGTCATGGCTTCTCAGCAATACTTATCCTAACTCTTCAATTATTCTACACTCTTACCTTACCTGCTTCAGAATATGTCGAATATATATTAGTATATCCTCTATCAAAACCAGGGGTAGATTTAGCATGAAATTTGGGTTGACTCACGACCCCACTCTCTCATAATCTCGTGGCTCACAGCACCATTTTGTAGGAGATTATTATCTTGCTAACTAAACAACCCAAAATGTTATGTTTAGGGCATAGTGACTAACTAATTTAACTAATTGCATTATTCGTTTAAAAAAAAACTAGAAATAGTCAAATATTTGAGGGGCCCTTGTAATCCCCCCTCCTGGAATCGCTCATGATTAAAACTATGTCCAATAACATGAGAGTTTTCCATAAATTTCCAGCATCGACCAACAGTAATGTTGTGCCTATTATAAGCATTCATAAGGGCTTGAATAAAGCGTATATATTTTTTTCTATTTAATTATATTTCAAATTAAAAAATAATTTATCATATGGACATTAATATACTTAATGGGCTTGGCGAGCTTGTTGTTTAATACACAGTTGATAATTTAATAATATTATTTATATAATATTTTATGTAGGAATATTCTCACAGAATCTCAAGAGAACTAAAAAATCAGTCATTGTTTTGGTTAAACGAGGCTTTGTGCCACCAAACCTAATCGGACGATGCTGCAGTGGGAGTCCTAAATTTTGTCTATCCAGGTATAATTAGGATAGGGATCTTTGACGAGGACCTGACAACACCGTTTTGCGTCCCATCCGAAGGACGGTACTTAACCAACATTTTTTTACTCCCATTAAGAAATCTTAGGCCTATCTTAAGGGTTACGCACCCCCGACCTTTAGTATTGTATGTTGCTATGCTAACCACTACACCAAAGGTGACCAAAACCATAAAGTAATGTTATTAATATAATATTTTGTATAGGCAATTTTTCACGATTGTCCAAGAGGCTAATCGGACGATGGTACAATGGGAGTCCTAAATTTTGACTCTCCAGATATAATTAGGATACGGATCTTTATCGACTACCTGACATTGTCCCATCCGACAGACGGAATACCCAAGAATTTTTTACTCCCTTCGAGAAATCCTTGGTGCTATCTGCGGTTTGCGAAGCCGCTACCTTTAGTATTTAAAGCTGCTATGCTAGCCCCTATTCCAAAGGAAACTGGCACTAATTTTCTAAAACGATCTGCTACTTAGTTATTAACTTCAAATTCATTCTCTTGAAAAATGATGTTTTAATGATATGACATTATTGCAAAGGAATATCAAATATAGTTAGTTAGATTTCATCTTATTATAAAAAATTATCGTAAACACACCTGGGCAAAAAGTATTTTAATATTTATTTTAAAATACTTTATTTCAAATAGCAAGTATTTAAAATAAATTTTGTATTTTAAATAAAAAAAATTAAAATGAAAATACAAAATACTTTTAAAACATATTAGCTAGTGCATTGCAATTGATTAATTAATAAATATTTTTTTAAATCGACGCAATTGATTGATAAATCGACAGTTTTTATTTAATTTTTTTTCGGTTGTCTTTGCTTGGTGTAATGTATCTGGTACTCAGATCATCTTCGCTTTCGTTTTGTCAAAATTATTAAATTAAATTTCTTTTTCTACAGATCCAATCTGATTCGGATTTAAAATAATTGGGCAACCCATT
This sequence comes from Aelia acuminata, assembly GCA_911387785.2. Lineage (NCBI taxonomy): Eukaryota > Metazoa > Arthropoda > Insecta > Hemiptera > Pentatomidae > Aelia > Aelia acuminata. The sequence goes on from OU426981.1 coordinate 137,646,294, forward strand.
AGACTATTTGCTACCCATACACCATCCAAAGACCTCCGTCCAATATCAGCCCTAACGCAATGACCGATTATAACTTTATTGAATGTATCAGTCATACACATTTCTACTAAGTTTACTAACTCTTTTGGTGTTGTCTCAAGATTGGGATCCTGTTTATGCCTTCGTGTATGGCTCTAACATAGTTTTTGATTTTTTACTATCGAATATACCGGTAAAAAGTCTATAATTACCCCTCCCCCCCTCACCATAACTTATTGTAAAACTTATGAGGAATTGGCCTTGTTATTTGACTTATGAACAATCTTTGTTTCATATTCGTGACAATTAAATATGGAGGTAAAAAGTTAATATTTCACCCTCCACCCCAAAATCTATGCATAAAACCATGTATGAGAAATGAAATCATTAGACGTCTATTTAGATAATCAAAAACCACCAATGTGACAAAATTTGTTGAAATCGGATGAAGCGGTGCAAAGTTAATAATTGCTCCCCCCCCCATAAAAAAAACAGCAACACAAACTGAAATAAATGTACTTGCATACTTAATAAGTGCAAAAGACTACACTATAATATTACGAAAATTGTTTAACTTGAAACAACCTATTTAAGATTTATTTTATTTTATTATTTAAAATACAAATGAAAATACTTTTTTTATTTGAGTATTTTAGAATTAAAATGAAAATAAACATGTGATTTATTTTATTTTAATTCTAAAATACTAAAATAAAAATGCCCAGGTCTGATCGTAAATAATGAAATAATTAAGTTTAGTTCAAAATAATGTTTTGCATTTTAATTTACAATTCAAAGCTTAGAGATCCACAAAAGAAGTAAACGTTGAGTGAAAGCTCGTCCAGAGCCAAACTTGAATAGAAAATCCTGCCAACAGTTCTTCATTCTTTTATAGCTTAGAGGAAATAGTGTCGAATAAAAAGAAAAAAAAAAACTCGGCAACTCTCTCAGACGGCTGGGATTCCATATCCTGCAGGAATAGCGAACAGAAGCAGGACAGCTCCCTCCGATATCCTTTATTGGAATCCAGTCCTACCGCGAATTTCTCGTCCTTGAAGAAACTGGTTTGGACGGTTGTCATTGGTTCATCTCGCAAAAAAAAAAAAAAATTCAACAGTTGACGTACCCGTAAATAGAGGATCAAAAAGGCGTTGGATAAGAGATCTTCTTCGTTAATAATAACAAGTCAGACAAAAGCTGAATGCCATCCTTCCATGTGGCTGACATGCCATGTTCATGTTATTCAATTAAAAAAAAAAAAATCTGGTGCGTGCGCGCAACACACAACTTTCACTTACCAACTTACTTAGATTAGAAATTAATGCGTTTTGTTAATTGCCACTTCTCAAATGAACAGAACAGTTTAATTATAACGCATTGGTTTGTCATTAAAGGCGTACGGCGCATGCGTGAGCTCAAGGTGTTTTATGAGTTGACGGAATATTTTTCTTTTTTTCTCCTGTATATGTTTACTTGATTTTCTTCACATATCATATTTAGCCATTTCTTATTTTTAAGCGTGATGAGAGACAGTTAATTTCTCAATATAAACTAAAACAAAGGTACTTTATAGAAAAACAAAAAAAGCCCCTTCCCCATTTAAGCCCCCTCAGAACATTTTAATAATGATAAAGCTTACCTGATATTAAATAACAACTAATTTTCATTAAACATAACGAATTTGATATAAATCGTTAAAGCCGTTTTTGAGATAATCGATCAAAAAGGTAAAAATTGGACACAATTTATTAAGTAAAGTCCCCCCTCCTGTTGATCGATTTTGATGAAATTTTTACAGTCATATCTCGGGCATATAAATACATCAAATACCAAGTTTGATCAAAATCGTTAAAACCGTTATTGAGTAAATAAAAAAAAACACGTGAAAATGATACAAAATTTATTAAGTAAAGTCCCCCCTCCGGTTGATCAATTTTGATGAAATTTTTACAGTCATATCTCGGGCATATAAATACATCAAATATTAAGTTTGATCAAAATCGTTAAAACCGTTTTTGAGTAAATAAAAAAAATACGTGAAAATGATACAAAATTTATTAAGCAAAGTCCCCCCTCCGGTTGATCAATTGTGATGAAATGTTGGTTATCACATCTTTGGCATATAAATACATCAAATACCAAGTTTGATCAAACTCGTTAAAACTGTTTTTGAGTAAATAAAAAAAACACGTGAAAATGATACAAAATTTATTAAGTAAAGTCCCCCCTCCGGTTGATCAATGTTGATGAAATTTTTACAGTCATATTTCAGGCATATAAATAGATCAAATACTCAGTTTAATCAAAATCGTTAGAGCCGTTTTTGAGAAAATCGAAAAAAACCTGAAAAGTTATTAAGTAAAGTACCCCCTCCCTTTAAGTAATTTTGATGAAATTTATGCTGTCACATCGCGGGCATATACCTACTCTAAATACCCAATTTCAGGATCGCACGGTTTATAGTTTTTGAGCTAGTCTGTTCACACACAGACACACAGACACACACACACACACACACACACACACACAGACCATTTCGCGGGACTTGGTCATTTCGACTCAGGGGACCCCAAAACGTGTATTTCCGTTGAAAACCGGAAGTCGAAATTTTTCACGATCGCAATACTTCCACTTACTATATATTTCATATATAGGTAAGTGAAAGTAAAAAATGCCCTTTTGAAAAAAATTAGAATTAAACTTTTAAACTTGGTTTTAAAAAAAATTCTTTAGTACCAACCTAAACATTTTTGTATATCATATGAAATGGCATGGAATGCGCTGTTTAATGACACCAATGTTATAGTCCAAGTCAAATTAGGAAAACATCTACAGCTATTTTCAATCATAAAATGCTAGATTTTTGGAATTTTATCACTAGTTTTCAATTTTTTTAGTAATGAAGAAATTCTCATCCCACTTTTATATTTAGTTGTATGAATAGTTATAATACTACCTAGTTTTTTTAAAAATAAAAAAAATTCTATAGCTGCCCTTTTTGAGAAAATTGAATTAAAATTTTACATTCAGTTTTAAGAAGATTTCTTAGATCCAACCTATACATTGTTCTATATTATATGAAATGGCCTGGAATGCACTGTTAATCGACACCAATCTCATAGTCCTAGTCAAATTTGGAAAACATCTAGAGCTACTTTTTAATCATGATTTTTCTGTTTCTGGACCTATTTTTGAGGGCTTTAGAGACCAATAGTTCAAAAAACGGGTTGACATATCTCAGTAATATTTCACAATTTTTCTAGTAGGTACAAGTAGTACACATGTACCAAATTTCAAGAAAATCTGAGATGGCGAGGTTCAAAATGATATATTTTTATGTTGATTTGACGTGCAATTGCCCACTAGCAACTAGAGGCTATATTTTCTGATTGTTAATTTTTCAAAATTCTGGAATCTTATTAAATAAAGTTTTCTTCATCCAAACTGTGACTATATGCCTACTACATGAATGATTGACGACTGAAACAGTCAATTATGCGAGATGGCCTTGTCGATAATTTTATTCCGAGCTAAATATTATTCAAGAGGAATAGTGTTTGGTATATCTGACGCAACTTTTAGGACTCATTGGCAGACCCATTATGGGAATAATAAAGTATTAAATACTCGAATTCATAATTTATTCCTATTAAGAGTGGCGAGGGGTTTGGTCCGGTCCGTGTTCGAAAGCAGCAATTATTCACAATTAGATTATAGATCTAGCAGTTGTATTTTCTGTGTTATTAGCTCTTATAAAAAAATTATATTAAAGAGGTCAGGCAAAATGTTTTCGGTAATTAATATTAATTATGACCGATACTCTAATATGAATTTTGGGGGGGGTTATAAAAGAACTAGGATTAACTCTAATATAATCATTGAGGGGTAAATATGTATGAAAGAAGAAACTATTTTTGGAGCAGTAATATCGCTCTTATTTGCTTTGCTCGCTACAAATTTGCGTGTTTGCTTTAAATTTTCTTAAAATACTTGAAATCAAATTATCTTTTTTTTTTTTAAATGCCAGATTTCAATATTTATCGCTGGTGAGTAGTCCAGCCAATGTCCATAGGGTTGATATATAGTAATAATTATCACGACATATACTTCTTGTAAAGTTTCAGTATTTTAGAATCTGGCTGTCTTCTTCCATATAGCGGTTACATGATTACACGTACAATTCCAATGCCTCAACAAACAAAAGGAAGGAACTAATAAAATTAACTATTATGGTTTTTTTTAGATTATTTGCTTAGTTCTAATTCTATTCTTAGTTGATTTGTTTTGTCTTAAAATTCTTACATCCGGATTTTCTTTAGAATTCTATATTCCTTATTGTTTTTTTGGCATTTATTCATCAGATATACTCAACTAACGAATGAATGTAATTAAAAAAAGAAAAAGAAAAAACACGAAATAAAATGTAAAAATCTGGAGCTATGCGCGCAACACACAAATTTCACTTACCAACTTACTTGGAGTAGCCCACGTGTTTTAATGATAGTGTAAACTCAATTTAGAAAATAGCTTCATCCATCTTTTATTTACTTATTTTTATTTTTTATTTTTCATAAGTTATAAGATTATTATAATAATTGCAAAACTTGGAAGTTCTCAGTAATTTTAGATTCATTATAATTATTTTGTTTTTAAGAGGAAAAATCCTAATTTCATCAATAGTCAAATACCCAGTTTGACTATTGATCTCGTTAAATAATCGTTAAAGCCGTTTTTGAATAAATAAAAGAAACAAGTGAAAATGATACAAAATTTATTAAGTACTTACTATAATACTTTCCCTTACTATATATTTCATATATAGGTAAGTGAAAGTAAAAAGATCAAACTGAAAATCCGGACTTGTAATCAACCTACCGTACAGAAAAATAGTTGACTATTACACACCTCTAAATATGTCATTTTACATTTTTATCGAATGTAAAATAAAGTATATTATTTTAATCTATTCTCGTGGGTAACCACTTCATTTAATTTTATATTACTTAAAATTAAAATATATTATGGCATAAGTATATTTTTGCCTTGTGTGTTGGTTGGAAGCGGCAGCTCTGAGCCTCGCGAAATGTAAAATGGAGCGACGAAGCCTAGTCTCCAAATAGAGCGAATCGGGCGAGGGTGACGTAGATGGGGCCTAGTCAATGACCTCCAGCGATCGATAGCCCGGGACCCCCGTCAGCCCCGACCACGACGTAGGGAGGAGGATGGAAAAGAAAACTGAACTGAATCGCGTAGCCTAGTCATTTGGCTCACCGTTAGGGCAGTAGATAACGGTAGAACGAAATCTGTACGGTACTCTTCCCTTATACCGCCGCTTCTGATAGTCAGCTTCGACAATCTACTTTCTTAGTGTTCCATCTCTTGCATTAGCCCTAGGATTAACAAGAAAGGCTTCAATGGGAATTTAACCCCATTAATATTTGTCCACATTGTTTTAAACGTAAATTATTAAATAAAAAATCTGGTGCGTGCGCGCAACACACAACTTTCACTTACCATCTTATTTAGATTAGAAATTGACGTGTTTTGTTAATTGCCACTTCACAAAGTCACAAATTTTTCCCCATTCATTTCTTATTTTTGCCGTTTATGAGTAAATGAAAAACACACGTGAAAATGATACAAATTTTATTAAGTAAAGTACCCCCTTGTTAAGTAAAAATTGATGAAATTTTTACTGTCACATTGCGGGCACATACATGCACCAAATACCAAGTTTGATCAAAATCGTTAAACCCGTTTTTGAGTAAATAAAAAAAACACGTAAAAGTGGGATACAACTTAATGAGTAAAGTACCCCCTCCGGTTAATCAATTTTGATGAAATTTTTGCAGTCTAATCTCGGGCACATACATATACTAAATACCAGGTTTGATCAAAATCGTTAAAGCCGTTTTTGGGTAAATAAAAAAAACACGTAAAAGTGGGATACAACTTAATGAGTAAAGTACCCCCTCCGGTTAATCAATTTTGATGAAATTTTTGCAGTCTAATCTCGGGAATATTAATGCATCAAATACTCAGTTTAATCAAAATCGTTAGTGCCGTTTCTGAGAAAATCGATAAAAACGTAAAAAGTTATTAAATAAAGTACCCCCTCCGTTTGACCAATTTTGATGAAATTTTAGGCGGGCATATACATACACTAAATATCCAATTTCAGATTCGCACGGCTTATAGTTTTTGAGCTAGTCTGTTCACACACGCGCGCGCGCGCACACACACACACACACACACACACACACACACACACACACACACACACACACACACACACACACACACACACAGACCATTTCGCGGGACTCAGGGGACCCCAAAACGGGTATTTCCGTTAAAAACCGGAAGTCGAAATTTTTCACGATCGCAATACTTCCACTTACTATATATTTCATATATAGGTAAGTGAAAGTAAAAATATGAAAAAATGTAAAATTCAATGTGAAAAACATTCTTTTTTTTTTTTCAAGAACATGGAATTTTGCCACACGTAAAATAATGTTCAATTTCCTGACACTAGGTGACCTGTGTATATTCTGTGGAAACGGTAGAAAAGCCACTTAATCTGGCCCGTGCAAAACATTTTTGCGTCAATTTGTAACTGCTAAAACCCACAGAGGGAGTTTGTTAAACGATCGGATTAAGAAAGAGCGTTGGATAAGAACGGCAACTAGAATCAACTTGAAAGGCCGAATGAGGCAACTTGGCCGATTGCTGAAACCATACAGCGAAAGGAGGCTGCTTTGTTTCGATTAGCTCATCTTGGCTAAGAATCGATTATTTTATCGCATTTGAGTCGATAGTAATATCGTTTGTTTCCTAATATATAAAGCACTTTATATTCCAACAATGGCATATATTTATGTAAATCTAGTAAACATTATAAGGTATTATCAATGTGTCTTATGGAGAAATAATTTAAAGTGTTTTTACCGTAAATATAAGGTAATAGGCATTGAGGCATAATACTCTGCTACAGAGAGACCTTCCTGGGCAAATCCAACCTCTATGAAATGGGTACCGTTAATTTAAAAAATTAGAGGAAAGAACCTAGCGGTTGAGTGTGATCACGTTCAAATCATCTTGCACGACGAACCTTCGAACACCACCCTCGAACAGTCTTCACGTCGACTGTTCGGATGTTCTAGGTACTTTTTTTTTTAAATAGAAATATAAAGAAACATTCGAACATTTCATCTTTTCAATAGGTTCAACATCCCTAATCAGAAACTGGCTTGTTTGAACTTGCTGATTTTAGAACTAACTGTTCGGTTAAAAAAAGTGCTCTTTTGCGTTAGATATGTAATACAATAGGGAAGAGGTTAAGCAATAAAATTTATAATATAACATAAACCATCAAATTCTTTGGCTTTGAAATAATGTTATACAATATTTAACTATGCAGTATAACTAGTGACTTAGTAGTGAAGAAAAATCAAAGAAAGAAGTCTGGTTGCAGGTTTTGAAGGTTACAGGCAAGGAGACGCTTGAAATTGGATGAGGTTGCACAATAAATCTATAAATGATTCATAACAGATTTCTGAATTAATTCTCAGTTTCCTGCCTCCTCGAGTCTGGTGTATCCTCAATCTAGAACAAAATCATTCTCGGACTCAATACTGAGATATACTCATTTTCTTCTTTTCATTTCTCTAATTTAAAACAAAATGTAATTGATCCCTGTATAGTATTTCGTCTAGGGTGTGAAGGCTGGTGAAATTCTTATACCTGGGGGAATGTTTCAAGATATTCTGACTTTGTAAGGCTCAACTTTTTGATATTTAAAAGTTAAAATATTCCTTTATATATGCTTAATGAATTTAGAAAATGAAAACGAATATATATAATTTGTAGGTTTTGTTTTTTTAAATTTCTAGAGGACGCCCCCATGCCTCTGTGCAACCGTGTAGATTGTTTTCCTTAAATATTTTAATAGTCGAATAAAGCAGGCAACGGATACTCGTACAAAGAGAGAAAAAGAAACTTGAATTTGCTCTCCTGGCAGATTTTTTTTTTTTACTTTAAGATCGGTCTCGCCTTGGATTTGAATCGGTCAAGAAAACATTTGCCTATCGCTCTAAAAGATAGAACAATGGAAAAACCTCTTCCCTGCATTCATTAATTTGAATTGTTTCAAGGAAGTTTATCTCGTGTCAAATTCCTTTATTAACCCTGGGATTACCAATGTGTATCTGACTTCTAGGATTTACCAAGAGTGGGAGGGGTCTGCGAACCCATAGCGATCTTTTTGTGTTGATTAATTCTAATTTATTTTTTTTCAAATTTATTTCATGATATTACAATATTTACATATTTATAAAACTGTTGATTTAAAAAAACAATATGTAGTCGGAAATGAAAGTCATTTTTTTAACTAGATAAATAAAGATGAAATTCTGTTTGTTTGTTTGTTTGTTGTTTATAGAAATCCATACCGTTTGCTCTAAATTCTCCAAATTTCGCTCAGTGGTTCTTTCATACCTGGTGCGACCACTTGTCCATATTAAAATTGTATAACTTTAGCAGATCTTCAGCTGATATTCTTTATTGTTATAAAAATCGTTTTGATCTCGCTTTAAATTGGTTTTTACTAAATCGACCGTTTGAGTCGATAAAAGTCTCACTTTATAGATTCTCCGGGTGAAACAGGTAATTACCAACGCCATTTCCATGTTTCCTAAAATTCATCATTCATGATATATAAGGTATTTAACCTTTTATTTTAAGTTTTTATAACTTAATGTAGAAACAAATTGTACGTACAATGATATATTAAACTGAAAATCGCAATACCTTGTACGTAGGTCTAGTTTTAAGGAGCAGATATATCTGAAAGTAATATATTCATGAGGATTTAGGTTTTTATATAAAAACAAAACAAAATTTGAGGTTTTCCTCCTCAAAATTTACTAACTTACTAAAGTTAAAAGGGTACTTATTTAAATAGACACGAATATTGTTTTGCCAATTTTTAAAACAGCATATTCTCTTAAATGTATCTATTTTTTAGATATCGAATAATATGTAGAACGAATCCTTGTATTACGATTGAGTAGACACCAGAAGACCTATCGGTCTTATTGATTGAAAAGAGAAGGCTAGCGCATTTCTAAAGGTCAGCTTCCATTCCAAACTCTAGCGATATTTGCTTCCAAAAGATCAAGTGCTGTATATGTCATGTTTGTATTTAATTATTTTGTATTTAAATAATTCTAAGTATAAAATTCTTCTGCCTCGGGGGGGGGGGGGGGGTCGAGGTATTCTGACCTTCTGAGGCTCATTAATGTTACCAAATAAAAACTATTGATATTTATAAGTTAAAAGATGGACGTAGGGCTTTTACGCTAATAACGAACAGTCCTCTGTACGTTGGTAACAAAATACTACTTACGGACTTACAACTGCTAACTATCGACAAACAAATAAGAACCCTCTATCTGGCTCTCACATCGAATTGTTCGGACATAACAGACTTATTAATGACATGGCCACGACTGAGATGCTTTTTTGAGGTGGCTGAAAAGGAGTTGGATGAGAGACCTCCTAAATGCCTAATGAATTAAATGAGAGAACTAATGCCTTAAAATGCCTAAACAGGGCAGTTTTCATCTTATTAGCTGATTGTCGCATATCATTTGCTACAGGTGCCAATAAAAGTATGAAGTGAAAAAAAAAAAAATTATTAAAAATTTCTACTCTGTAAAATAGCCTGCGAAAAAGGATAATCGCGATTCAAAAAGTTGGACTTATGTTGAATTTTTTTTTACTTTCACTTACCTATATATAAAATAAATAGTAAGTGGAAGTATTACGATCGTGAAAAATTTCGACTTCAGGTTTTCAACGGAAATACACGTTTTGGGGTCCCCTGAGTCCAAATGACCAAGTCCCGCGAAATGGTCTGTGTGTGTGAACAGACTAGCTCAAAAACTATAAACCGTGCGAACCTGAAATTGGGTATTTAGTGTAGGTATATGCCCGCGATGTGAAAGCAATAATTTCATCAAAATTGCTCAAAGGGAGGGGGTACTTTATTTAATAACTTTTTTCTTTTTTTTTCGATTTTCTCAAAAACGGCTCTAACGATTTTGATCAAACTTTGTATTTGATGTATATATATGATCGCGATGCGACAGCCGAAATTTCATTAAAATTGGTTAAACGGATGGGGCACTTTACTTAATAAATGTTGTCTCATTATCACGTGTTTTTTTTATTTACTCAAAAACGGCTTTAACGATTTTGACCAAACTCGGTATTTGGTGTATGTATATGCCCGCGATGTGGCAGTCAAAATTTCATCGAAATTGATCAATTGGAGGGGGCACTTTACTTAATAAATGTTGTCCCATTTTCACGTGTTTTTTTTTACTCAAAAACGGCTTTAACGGTTTTGATCAAACTTGGCATTTGATGTATATATATATGTGACAGCCAAAATTTTATTAACCGTATAATGAAAATGAAAAACTTTTATTTATTAATAAAAAGATCAATTTTACTTAAGAGAGTAAATACGTGATGCTCAAATTTTTGAAGCATCGCAGGTGTGTAAACATATGGTATCAGATAATAGTGTATAATTAATTTAGGTATATTTTAGTCTAGAAACTTTTGTTTCATAATAAATTTTTGAAAACAATTCATAGCGATTTTAGAGGAACAGTAATCGTTCCTGATTTCCAGAAAGGCATAAGAGACGTAAATACACCTATCGATTCACCTTCACGATGTATTTGCAAAAAGCAATTCGTAGTAAAAAACAAGCAAGCAGTAAAAAAAAACTCGACTGTTAATGAAATTAGTCCCTTCATAAATAAATTAGCAATAATGAATCGAAAAGTGCTGAGAACTACCAAATTTTGCTATACAGATACTCTATAACTTATAGAGATATACAAATATAATTATAAACTTAAATTTGGAAAAATGTGTGAAGTTGAGGAATGGCGTTTACATATTATCGCAACACGTCGATTTCTAATCTAAGTAAGTTCGTAAGTGAAAGTTGTGTGTTGCGCGCATCGCACCAGATTTTTCTAATAGGATTTTCCTCATCCTCAGGCTGTGTTTGGTAAATAGTGATAATCTTTCTATTTTTTCTTCTTTAATTTCATTTGCTATTGTAAGGGACTTCGCTAGTTTTTCTGAGATGGAGAGATTTTCCTTCATGAATTGTTGAGATATTTTTTCCTGAAGTCTTGTTGAATTGGGCATTGAAGTATCATGTGTGCAATAGTGTCCTCATCTGTTTTGCAAAGTGGACATTTCTTATCTTTGTTAAATATATTATCTGTGACTTATCTGTGGCTGTAAATTGTGCTATTGTGGATGCCGGTCAGACGGATTTGTGGTATTCTCAAGTTATTGAAATGGGTCTTAGTTAGTAAGTATGGTTCTGTAGTTCCTGAGGAGATAAAGTGTCTGTAGAGTGGTTTGAAAGAACTATTTAAGACAGATACTATGTCCTTGCTGATTAGGTGATTTTTATGTTTTTCATTACATAAGAAAAAAAAAAATTAAAAATGTGATTCCATCTGCCTCATCGATATCCTGGCAGTACCATTACTGAATTTCTATATCTAGTTTGCAGTTGCTCGTAGGAAGTCGCCATCGTTGGAGAAGATTCGCTACTTTCTCATTCTCTCCAACGCTCCACCTTTCACCTTACGAAACGAATTAATGGACAGGTAACGCACTGCTTCTTCGTAACCCTAAAGCTGCTCAGAAGGGAAAGGTATTTCGCGTTTCATCTCCTCTCCTTGCTATATAATGACTTGAGGAAATGTGTACGCTCATCTCTCAGATATGAGGATAGTTTCTGATCTTACGAGTAAAAAATCGCAACATTATCGTACAGGCTCGAAGCATAGAAGGTATCGATTAGGGATCATTGCCTTTACACTGTACGAAAATCACACTCGAACAGCGTGTCTCGAACAGCCTGTCCGGCAGATCTAAATAAGACACGGACTCGAAAAGGTAATTTATCTGTTCGCCTGTGTGCTCGGAATAGCGCTAGTGTCGCTTTCGAGTTAGTTAAGATAAGATTCTAGACCTTTTTTTGCATTTTTCTGACTTGCTTTTATCCATAATAAGATAGAGCGAATGTCAGAACAGCTGCTAGTTCCAAGTCATACGTTTTTGCTGACGTTCGCTAGACTTCGCATTTAAGTGTAAATAGGTGTTCTTGATACGGCAAGGTTTGTGGGATTACCTGTTCTATGGTGAGGTTCGCACAGTGTAAACGCACCTTAATAGTTCTACATATACAGAAACCCCTAGAGCACTCAAGACATATGTTACCGGTTCTCAAAAAGCCCAACTATTTGTGTGGAGTTCACAACAAGAACTTAAGTATATTATTATATAAAAGCGATTATTATACAACGATATTCTCTATTGTGCTTCGCTTCACAGTTGGGCTCCACTGTGGAAAAAACAATGACCAGGTGGTCTAACGGTGAAACCATTCAGAGATCGCGGCGTATTGTAACACCCAATGGGAAACGGTTTAGATAGAATTAACAGCCAATAGGAAATCGATATTTGTTGATCTAATCAAACAGCCAATTGGATGCGGGTATTCATTAACATGGCGAATCTGTGGGAAAAGTCTTATATCTGTTAAGCTAAATATGAAAACATTTCCAATTTTTTTTGTTTGTGAATGTGTAGTCCAAATGGATATTTAGTGGCACCTAACTCTATATAATCTGTACCAGAGAAAATGGGTATTGTAGTGTTTCATTTAATCTTATAAATCCACCGTTATTCTTGGCTATGCCGTCCCTCGGATAGGACGTAAAATAAAAACCTTTATACTTGAAAATATTAAGACAAATGACTGTCGCTTTCAGCTCAGCATGCTTATCACGATCATCTATACTACGTACGAAACCTCTATCAAGTTTTTAAGGAGGCTTAGGGCTCCACGTTAAAAGAGGGGTTTAAGGGGTCACTTCTGGTTTAGTGACTAGCATAGCAGACTACAGAACTGATGGTGGTGGGTTCCCATTAGGCCAAGTAGCCCCTGTGCCCCCCACCATTTTTTAAAAGGAGCAAAAAACCATTGGCTATGTCATCTCTCGGATAGGTAAATGGAGTTCCCGAGCCTGTACGATCTAAGGTACTCGTTAAAAATCCCTATCCTAATTATACCTGGAGAGGCAAAAATTAGGACTCTCGTTGTAACATTGTCCGATTAGTCTTAGTGGCTTAAAGGGACGTTAATTAAACAAACAATCCACTTTGAGGTAGTTATTTAGGTAAAGTAAGATAGTTGCATTGCAGTTAAAATAAAGTGGCTACTTCTATTTATGTCTAGAACATTTAAATTATTATTATCTATAGTGTTTGATGGTTGACATTGTACATACATTATAATACTGTTGGGTTTTTTTTTTTATAGTAGTACAGTACAAATGCTACTTGCCCAATTACATCTAACAATTATGTTCAGTAGCCCTATAACGTATTATTAGTTTATATTATATGTTAACAGACCTATATGTGTTGTCTAGTTAATTCATATTCTTTGTTCTATGTATTTATAATTTTTGTCTGTGTCTCGTTCATTAAGCTCTGAAGAATGCCTATATTATTGGGTCGAAACGTTGGCTTCAAAAAAACAGTTTAATACTATTTGTACATTTTTGATAGCCACCACGGACTATTCTTATATTTATTAAATATTCGTTCAACCATTTTTTATCCGAAATAAGTAAATACTTTAAAAGATATTCCCCTAAGTTCTTTTTAAAAACGAGAATGTGAGCCTATGAACTTGTACGAACAAAACAAATGATTTATCCACAGAGAACTAAATGGAAAACCTCCACAAACCGGCCAAAGCAATAAACTTATGCAAATTGTAACGCAGTGAATAAACAGAAACCATCCCAGCAGATTTATTAAGCCATTCAAGGACTGCTCAAATGGGAAAACATTTGTTTATCCTACATTTTTTTTTTTTACTTTATCGTTTAAAAAGTATCGAGAGAAAAAAAAATCTTGAGGACATCCTTATTATTTAATTGCGTGTACATGATGAGGTTTATTTTGAAATTCATAAAGCGATTTGGTCTTGTGCAGTCCCTTCAAGTCTGATAGTTTTTTGGAGAATGTTAATTAGTTCTTTGTTCATAGTGTACCCCTTATAACCTAGGAAACTACTTTTTTTACTTTCATTTTTGTATTGGTACAATTCGTTGGTTGAAATAATTTTTATTGAACGAAAATAAGATTTTATAATGCCATACAAACTATGGAAATACAATTAATTAAACACGTTACAAAAAGTATCACTATGTAACTACATAGCTACACAAAAATAACCATATAACTTGAGCTTCAGAACAAGACTAACTCTCCAGTCCATTGCTCCATATTTAGTATGAAGAAGAACTGTCTGGAAGGTTCTATACCAGCGTAGATAATAGTCCATCGTCCTAGTCACAAACATGTACTTGAGCAGTTTGTTCCAACTATTTCAACAAGTCTAGAACTATTTAAAATCATATGTTTCTTTGTTTAACGTCCATTTTTATGCTACTAAGGCTAATCGGAGGATGCTACAGTTGAAGTCCTAAATTTTGCCTATCCAGGTATAATTAGGATAGGGATCTTTAACGAGTACCTGACATCATGCAGGCTCGGGACCTCCACTTTACGTCCTATCCGAGGGACGGCATAGCTAAGGATTTTTTACTCCCATTAAAAAATCCTAGGGCCACCGCTGGGCGCGAACCCGCGAACTTTAGTATTAACTCCTTTTCATGCTCTTACTTGCTACATTTGTTCTTTAAACTTTATTTTCGTATATTATATATTTCATCCATATATTTTTATTTATTGTTTAAATTTTATTAATATTAGCAGTTATCATGGCCCTAAGGTTTTGTGCATAGTCCCTATATTAGCCACCATTTTTCCTTAATGTTTACTTTCCATAAGTCGTTTAGTATTGTAGTTGGTGTATTTCATATTGTATATTTCATTTTTTTTTTAATTTACTTTTTAAATATTATTAATGAAAGTTATGTTATCAAGTTAAGTTGAAAGTTAAGTGAAGTTATCAACCGTTTCAAAATGGCAGTCATTTTTGTTTCACCTTTCAGGCCGATATTTGAGTTTTTAAGCTCTCACAGAAAACTCATTTTCTCAAGACTGGTAAGTCATAGACTAATAATTCAAACACAATTGTTTTCCTTAAAGTCTGTTCTATATTTCGTGTTCTCTTTATTATTTGAATATTTTGAAGAGCAATACTTGAAAATTGCTATTGAAAACAACTGCTTTAATTTCTCAAAACACCGTTTTTGAGGGTAAGTTTTGGGTATAAGGGGATGTACATCAAAGCTGATTTTTGGCATGATAATAAACCTAACTAAGTAGCTTTCACTAAAAGTACTCTTAACCCTGATATTCGTTACCTTATTTATTTATGAATTTTTTAACTTCCGTTGTTAATAAATATTATTCTTTATTAGCAGTTTTCACGGCCTAAGGTTGTTGTGCAAATGCCTTATATTAACCAATTTTTATTCCTAATTGTTTATTTTCCCTAGGTTCTTTAGTATTTAAAAATAAAATTGAACTTAAAAAGTATTTTTAAATCCTCAATTTATCTTTATCAAAGTAACTTCATTGAAGAGTCACAAAAAAAAAAAAAAAAAAATTGACTTTTAATTTATCGTTATTTTAAATTCCAATCGTGCTACCTCTTTCGTTGAGTGGCTCGGAACACCAACATATTTGTATTTTTAAGTTATATTTGTTTTTTCTTTGCTGTGAAAATATTTTCTTTGTTTGGTATGTTATTCCTTACTAATCATAATATATTCATCATAATTTAGATACTAATCAAATGTTATTTTAGGCGATTTAGTTGTCAAATTATCTAATGTTATACTTCTTTTTTTTTTTGTTTCAGGTGAGTAATTCAGAAATTTGCTTTATTTAAGACATCTTATTTACGAAATTGGGTAAGTTTACATAACATTTAAGTATATATATATCATATTAATAATATTTTTCAATATAGCTTCAATATTTTTTAATGGAGTGTTTTTTTTTTAGTTTTAATTTTTTAATATTCCTAATCTGAATAATCATGATATTACTCAAGCTGTAAATATTTTATACATTTTTTCTCTTATCGTGATAACATGAATGTTATTATTTTAATTTTTAAATATTTCTTATAAGAAAAAGAAAAGCTTGGCCTTTTTTTTTTATATATTATATTTAAAAAATTATATTCTTATAAAAAACATTTAAAAATTATTATTACAACATTCATTTTATCGCACAAAGAGAAATAAATGAATAAAAAAAAAAAAAAATTGACAATACTTAAGAAACCTCACTAAATGGACGAATCGTCCACCCTCTCGTTAGGAAAGAGGTCAGTGAAGGAAGAGATTGACTTGACCGGGATAAGTGCCTGGTAGCTCAAGTGGCATGAGCGCCTTACTAGCGATTAGGAAATCCGGGTTAAAACCCCATAGAATCTTTTCTCTTCTTATAAAAAATATATATTTTTATTTCTATTTATTTATTTTTTGTTAAAGTATTTAGCTTATAGGATTACTTGTCTATTTTTGTAACAACTATGGGATTTCGTATATTATGTATTATATGTTGTTGTTTTTTTTATTACGTAAACTTTTTAAAAAATTTTAATGTTCAGCATTGCCCAAAGTGATTTTTTTTTTTTTCAAAATCGTGTTCTATTTTGAATTGCCATCCTCCTGTTGTAAAGTTGCTTTCTTTATTATATTCTATATAATATTCTATAAACATTTATATTACAAAGATATATCTAGAATAAGACCAATAAAGGAAAAAAATAACTCGCGTTTAGATATACATATACGAAGCAATTTCTTTTAGTGAATCTAGAAGGAGTGGCCAAAATATCAGTAAGTTAATTGGACGTGAAATGTAAATTCGCTGCCAACGAAAGTGAACGAATTAAATTTAAAAAAAAAATTAAAATAAACTGGATTCTAACACGCGGCGATTTAATATCCACGAAATATGGTTTCCCACCTTGAAAATACTAAAAATACAATTGCAGCCTTGGCTCCGTGTACCAAACAAATAAATGTTTTCAACTCCCTAGCGGTTTTGGAATTGTCGAATTATTCTCGGGTTTCTCCTCTATCCTTACAGACACGGGTGTCACCTCAGGTGGGGGGGGGGGCAAAAGGGGACAGTCCCCCCCAATATTAAAAAATCAATTTGATAAAATACATAAATATAAAAAATTAGTTAATCACAGCTTAGCTATTGATTGATTACACCCAATTACAATATCTGATACTTTATTTTAACAAACTGGCACTTCGTCGCTTTTTTAACCGCATCGACAGATGTATTGTTTATTTGACGAATTATTTTTATTTCATCTTGAACTGAATTGTTTTTTGAATTCTATAACAAATTTGGATCTCCGTAATAGGTCTCCATTTCTCTTTTAAACCAAGAAAGTAGATTTCTCTAAGCTCGATGAAGCTTATAAAAGTTGATGGAAAGCAATGAAATTAGTAGGATCTGGATTAGGAGGAGAACTTGATTAAAATACAATCAAGAAAAAATTCATTAACATGAAGCCTTAGCAACTACCTAAATTGTAACTGAAATATATATGACAAGTTTTAAGAGACTATAAATACCTTTAAAATACTTCGTTGGAGTATGAATTAAATGTCTCAGCAGTTTTTTTTAGGCGTTATTATTTCAACTTTTAGTCTCGCGAATTTCTGCCTAACCTATTTATAGTCCGGGGGGAGGGAGCTGAGGGCCAAAAAGGTTCCCGATTTGAAGAAAATTTTTGATCATATAGGCTGAAAGTACTCATCTCGTAGACAACAAACGTAAACGTCTGCCACCTCAGATCGGTTGCCATAAAATTTTATAGGCGAACAAAATCGACATTTTCAAACATTTTTCGCTAATAACTCTAAAACGATTTATCGCAGAGGAAATTGTGTTCTTTCTAAAATAAAAGGGCATTAAATTTCGAGTCGACTGACGTCCTCGCAGTAAAAATCGGTTAAGTATTTTCGCCAATATCGATTTTCAATTTAGCTACATTAGCGGAAAAATGAATTACGCTCATGTTCCAAAGCCTGCAATGTGAAATGCAATCTGAAATAAAAAATATTAACTATAATAGTTGTAGAATATCAAATTCTGTGTAAAACGAGCTCATTAATTTTAAAATTGGTCCACTCCTGTGGAGACAAAGAAATTAAAACGTGAACGTATTTAGCGCCTTGTGGGCTAAAATCCGTGAAAAATTTTGGGATTTTTTTTTCAGTTTCTCGCATATAATTCGTCAAATATAGATCACAAAGTATTGCTTTCTTCTTACTGTAAGAGGCTATAGTATTGCAAATAGAATGATGTATTTGAAGTTTAAATCGGATCAGTGGTTTAGCCATAATTATTAATATGATTAATAATAATCTCTCAGCTCCCGGACCATTAGGAGAATGTTGAGACGTCCACCCCAATAATTTGGTGCTGGTGACAACTATGCTTATAGAGCCAGGAAAATAATTATTATTAGTTTTTTTATATATATTTTTTTATTAAGATTAAAGAAGAAATAATACTGTCATATAATTCAAATTTTTTAAATAAATTAATAATTAACTAGCCAATATATTACTACTTAACATACGAAACAAAAGACTAATTTATTAAACCATATTAAAACCTATGTAGATATAAACATAATATGGACATACACATAAACGAAATTCAAAAAATCTTAGAAAAATTGTAAACGTTCCTTGTTATGTACTTGTGTAAGAACACAATACACTAAGAAATGGATATACATTCACGAAAAATTCACCACATTTCACTCCTCAACTCACAACCACTAAACCACACTGTTTAGTGGTTCAAGTTGATTCCATCTTAGATTTTTACTCTGTTAAGTTCTTGTTAAAGGACACCATTTAATTCGGTAATTATTTTCCTTTTCATAATATTTTATAAATTGCTGTTTCTCAAAATCATCATTTCTCAAAATAAATTAGTTTAACTATGTGCAAATCATGTTTAGAGACTATTTAAAAAAAAAAAATTTAAAAGAAAAATTTTTTTGTTAAACCTTTGCACTCGGCATCGTTTCGGACGTTTCCTACCGGCAACTCGACGCAACTTATTCAAGAAAACGTAGACCTCAAAACGTAATATTATACAGTAAAATTTCAGAACCAAGTAAGGAATTGTAATGAAATATAGGCTATATGTATTTGTGAAGCTTCAAGAACAAATAGTTACAAAACAAAATTAATTTTTTTAAATTTTTTTATAATTTTAATTTTTTTTTATAATTTTATTATTATAATTATTATTATTAAATATAAAGCATAAAAATCTAATTGGAGAAGTAAAGAGAAGTAGTTAAAAAATTACGAGATGGGACCCTTTTAGTTGAAGTTTTCTCAGATATCCAATCAGAAAAGCTCCTAAAATGTGAAAATCTACTTAATAACTTTCCGGTTGAAGCAGAAGCACATGGGGAACTAAATAAAAGTAAAGGGATTATCTGGTGCCCCGAACTAAATTATTGTACAATTGAGGAAATAAAAGATGAATTAAAACCCGCGAGCCGCGAACCGCGACCGTCATTTATCACCAAAAGCGAAATATCCTATAAATAGTTTTAACGATTTTTTTATGTCCTTATATGTTAAAAAATGAAAATTATTTGCATTTTCTCCGTAGCGGAGCCCTCGAGTTTGAAGACAAATTTTAAATGGCTCCGCTTCGGAGGCCTCGAGTGCAAAGGGTTAAATTATTCTTCTAAATATCTAGATGATTTATAACTTCAAAGACTCCTGTTTGCAAGTTACATAAGATGTTTATACTGAGGACATTACATCATTTTCAAAGCTGTCAACTTGGCCTGTGTTTCAATACTTTTCTTGTTTAGAAATCTATGCAACCGATCTCTTAGCATTCGATAAGTCGATTATTTGATTCAGCGACCCGGGTCGGCGCCTCCCTTGAACCCAGGTTCTTCCTTCTAGACGAGAGAACCCGATTAGAGGGAAAACGTCCTTGACTCTTTCGGGTTTGCACTGTTTGGAAACGACTCCTGGTTGCTTCACTATAGGTCAACAATACCTAGGCCCCACTTTCTAGCAGAGCCGAAGGGGGCTTGGATTTCTGGGTTACCTAACAGCCTTCAAGTCGGTTCACTGTCGATTTAAGGGGTTTCCGGACTATTTTTATAAATAAAGACTATGTTCGCCCTGGGGAAAAATAAAATATATACATACATATGTAATATAAATATATACATTTATACATTAATTATGAAAAACAACATATCGATATTATAAGTGAATTGTCTCGCAATGTTCCGAAAACATTTCTACTCGACCCTGATTCGAAGGCGAATTGAGATTACAGCTCACTTCAAGAATAACGAAACT
Source organism: Aelia acuminata (assembly GCA_911387785.2). NCBI lineage: Eukaryota > Metazoa > Arthropoda > Insecta > Hemiptera > Pentatomidae > Aelia > Aelia acuminata. The sequence continues at coordinate 137,666,795 of OU426981.1, forward strand.
AAAAATAATTCGACGTAAAAAAGGCTTGGCTGCAGCTTTGCTTTCCAAGTTCTCAGCAGAACTAGCTAGATAATATCATCGCTTTTGATCGGGTTTGGTAGTCGATTATTATATGTCTAGTTTTTAGATTATTATAATAAGATTAAGTTATTTAATCTACAATTTATTATGTATCCTTATCGCATTGCTGAATTTCATGGTAAAATAAACTTGAAAAAGAGGTGTGTAATAGTCAACTGTTTTCCCTTACGATAGTATGATTATTAGTCAGGATTTACAATTACACATTTTTTGTTTTTGGAAAGCCAACGTTTCGATCCCAACTGGTGGATCTTCATCAGGACTTCCTGAGTCCAGAGTAATACAGAAACACTGTATTGCTGATACTAATTAGGAATACTACATCGATGTCGATGTTTCTGAAACATCGATGCTATGCAGCCGATGTTTTGTGAACATCGATGGTTGTGTGTAGATTTTAAATTCGATGTTAAAATTTAATGTAAAGAAAAATAGAGCGCTTGAAATTTAACCTTATAACGCAGTGTTTACTCAGTAACTGCAAGCTTGAAAGGGATATACATGAACAAAAGATATCAATAAATATTTAAATACATTTTTTTTAGACAAAGAATTTTATCAACATCGATGTTTAGACAAAAACAAACATTTTCTTAACATCGATATTTTTCCATGTTTATGATATATTACCTACGTTTTACCTACCCTTTCATATTTCAGTAAAATGTTCAATTTCAAATAAGTTAATAAAATATGGTAGAGATGAGAGATGGTCAACTGTTCTTCAATTACGATAGGTTAAATGATGGTCAGGATTTTCAGTTACAATGATATTTATTATGGTAAGCCAACGTTTCGATCCAACTTGTGGATCTTCTTCAGGGCTAAAAGAAAACAAATATATGAGTATCTATGCTATAGGGTGACAATAAATGGATACATTACAGAACTGATAATAATATAAAAGATAGTATACATAAATATTAAAATAAGAGGCTGGTTAACAAAATAAAATAGAATCTGATATTTACCTACTGAGTCCAGGTGGATACTAAGACTAAAGGTAAAAATAAGGTGAGAGGTAGTGGTAGGGGGTAGGTTTGCCGACTTCAAAGGTTTATGGCGGGGATATCCAACGCTTTTGAAGTGAAGGCACATGACAACTGAGTGAACAAAATATTTAAAAACTAACAAAATATATGGTACTGTATACAAATAATTTTTGGTTTCACCTATATAGCAACTGTTGCAATTAAGCGTGGAGCACTGGATACGATAAACTACATTACACTTGTCTAGGAGAGGTACAGGGTCTTTGAGTTTTGTATAAAGATTTTTTAATTTATTGTTATTTTTTAATACAAGGCGCATGTGTGGGAAACTCGATAAGAAGGATTTTTTAATTTTGTTTGAGAGAATGGGGATATATGGGATAGATCTGTATTGGAAAGTAGAAATCGGAGGTTGTGAAGAGTTGTTAGAGAGATATTTTGAGTTTTAGCATTGTTATTGATAAGTGTTTATGTTCCCAATATATATCTCTCTAACAACTCTTCACAACCTCCGATTTCTACTTTCCAATACAGAAATCCCCTACAAAATTAAAAAATCCTTCTTATCGAGTTTCCCACACATGCGCCTAGTATTAAAAAATAACAATAAATTAAAAAATCTTTATACAAAACTCAAAGACCCTGTACCTCTCCTAGACAAGTGTAATGTAGTTTATCGTATCCAGTGCTCCACGCTTAATTGCAACAGTTGCTATATAGGTGAAACCAAAAATTATTTTAAAAAACGTATTTATCAACATAAATACAGTATTTCCACGCGTAATTCGTCTACATCTAAATTAGCAGAACATGCCATTGCCCACAACCATTCCTTCGACTTTGAGAACCCCTCCATATTAGCAACTGTATCTAACCACGACAAACGTCTCCTCTCAGAATCCATTTTCATCCATCTAGAAACTAATAACCCGGTAAATCACAAAACAGATAAAGAGATAATTTCATCCACTTATTCTAACATCTTCCGCATCCTCAAATCCTAGTTTTGATTTCATAGGTACCTGCAATTATCTCTGTACCTCTTATACTATTATTATTTTTTGTATTGTATGCTTCTTTCTATATATTTTCCAAATTTTTATGCATTGTTACATTATGTATTATCTCATTTTTATGTTATTATTCAGTCCAGACACAACTATTTGTATACAGTACCATATATTTTGTTAGTTTTTAAATATTTTGTTCACTCAGTTGTCATGTGCCTTCACTTCAAAAGCGTTGGATTTCCCCGCCATAAACCTTTGAAGTCGGCAAACCTACCCCCTACCACTACCTCTCACCTTATTTTTACCTTTAGTCTTAGTATCCACCTGGACTCAGTAGGTAAATATCAGATTCTATTTTATTTTTGTTAACCAGCCTCTTATTTTAATATTTATGTATACCATCTTTTATATTATTATCAGTTCTGTAATGTATCCATTTATTGTCACCCTCTAGCATAGGTACTCATATATTTGTTTTCTTTTAGCTCTGATGAAGATCCACAAGCTGGATCGAAACGTTGGCTTACCATAATAAATATCATTGTAAACTGAAAATCCTGACAATTATTTAACCTATCTTAATAAAATATGAAAACTATAAAATCATTTATACAAACCCATTATATCATTTATATAATTTATTAAATGCAGCTGCTAGAAAAATCTTTTAAAATATTCACCAGTAATACGATTCTCTGTACGTATATACTGGGGAAGCGACATCCATGTATGAATATGTTCGGGTCCTAACAGGTTAATCTTTAAAAACTGAATATGAAAAACCATCAATGTCGATAACATCGATGTTTTTATACATTAATTATGAAAAACAACACGTTTTACACTTAAACATCGATTTAAATACGTTTGGGCACTGATATGTTGATGTTTAAAGAATGCGTATATTATAAAAACATAAGTATATGAACATCGATATTTTGTGGTTGATGTTTTATCGACATCGATGTTTTGCCTTCGATGTCGCATCTATAATACTAATATGAGTTTCTATATTCCTCTGGACTTATAAGCCCTGATGAAGATCAAAATGTGATCGAAATGTTGGCTTTTCAAAATAAAAAATATGTAACTGAAAATCCTGACTTCTAAATGATCCTATCGTATACTTCAATTTTGCTTAATATTATGAACTGTTCAACCCACTTGATTTGAAACATTTAATTATTATTTACATTATAAATTAGTTTTTTAAGCTTTGACAGTCATTCCTTAAACCTTTTAATAAAAAAAATTGTATCTATTTTTTTAAAAGCATTTATTGATATTTACGACTGTATAAAATAATACATGTAGTAAATGTGAATAAAATATAAACATCAAAGAACTTTTAGATAAACTATCCATCAGTAGCTCTCTAATAATTATTATAAAGTATAAGGCCCCGAGGCCATCTTCTTTTCAGACGTCTTGGAGGGTTGTCAGGAATTGAAGAGGAAGCTAGGACGGTCGGGATGAGTAGGGAGTTTATTGTGAAAGGGTTGGTATCTGGACTTCGTCACGTCGTTGATATATGAGCCGTTTGGTTTCAAAACTGGCTACGTCCATTTTCAACAATTTTTCAGGGCTGATCGAAAAAGGATCAATTGGAACCGCTTTTGATAAGAAATGGGATTTTTTAGTATCGATTTTTGAAGGATCTAGACGTTTTTTAAACATACGCCTCTAAGACTTTTTTTTTACATTCAAACCTGAAAAGAATTAAAAAAAAAAAAAATTGTTTCGAAAAAAATCATGTAACTGGTTTCGAAACCAAACGCCTCATATGTAACATCTAGTTGTTTATGGATAATTTTATTACGGATAAAATAAGGAGAATGAAGGATTTTTATTTGTAGGGATTGGATACGGGGAGAGGAGTTAGTGGAGCCCCAGAGCTCGAAATTAAGAAAGAATTATTAATTCTTAATTCATTAATTATTATTTCATACGATTCGTAGAAGTTATATTTCATTTCAAGTGAAAGCGAATTGCTGATATAGAAACAACGCAACTTCTGAATAGGTTCAGATTAGCTAACGTGCATGTGTGTGAACGAACAAACTTGAACATGGCTTGTAATTTTGTTGAAACACTTAAAAAACGAGTCTTTCGAAGTTGTTAGAAATTCAAAAGGACTTTCGAAATTCCTTGAGACCGGATAATCGAGACGTGAAGTCATTGGAGTTATTCTGGTTGATTCGTAAGGTGCAAAATACTTTGGTGCGAGGTGCAAGATCATTGTTCTATGAGTCAGAAGCTGGTTTTGGGTGCGACTCCCAACTCTGTCTGGTCCTCATCCTACGGCCTGGTTCTTTCTCTAATATCATAACCCGCCTGCTTTGAATATTAAGTGACTTCATCTCCCGTATTCATATATTTCTCCATTCTTCTTGGTCTGTAAGTAAGCACCGATGTGTTGTAGTTTGAGATGATATGTGAATCAATTGCGCTTAATAATGTGTGAGATTCTATTAAGTGTGTAGATTGGATTTTAAATTGTATATCGAATTTCAAATGCATTTGTTTGTTTGTTTAACGTCACTTTATGCTACTAAGATAACCAGACGATACTTCCCCGGAAGTCCTAAATTTTGCCTATCCGGGTATGATTTGGATAGGGATCTTTAAAGAGTACATGACATCGGACAGGCTCAGGACCTCCAGTTTACGTCCTATCCGAGGGATGGCATAGCGAAGGATTTTTTACTCCATTTACTCTAATACATTTAAATTTGTATTGTTTGTTTGCTTAATTAACGGCATAATATCCTCTAAGGCTAATCGGGCGATACTTCAGTGGTGGAAGCCATAAATTTTGGCTATTCAGGTATAATTAGGATAGGTATCTTTCACGAGTATTTGTCATCGTTCAGGCTCGGGGCTTCCATTTTACGTTTCATCCCAAGGAGGGCAGATCCAAGGATGTTTTTCTCCCTTTAAAAAATCCTAGGGCCACCGAGGGACACGAACCCGCGACCTTTAGTATTGTAGGCTGCTATGCCAGGCACTGCACCATAGGTGACCCCGCTATATGTTTATTTGAATCTAGTTCCACAAAAAAAAAAAAAAATATTCTATGTGGCTATCTATGGTATAAGTTCTAAATTTTGCCGATCCATGTACAATTAGGATAAGGATCTTCAACGAGTGCCTGACATCTTACAGACTCGGGGCCCTTATTTTACGTCCGAGGGACGGCATAGCCAAGAATTTTTCACTCCATTTAATTAAATGTATTTATTTTACATTTTAAATTAAATGTAATAATTTTGTACTCAAATTCATTTAAATTTTTATTGTTTATTTATTTAACGCCACTTTATGCCACAAAGGCTAATCGGAATATGCTACAGTGGGAGTCCTAAATTTCGCCTTTACAGGTATAATTAGGATAGGAATCTTAAGCCTGACATCGTACAGGCTCGGGACCACCATTTATAGATGTTTTCCACCAGTTTCCCCCAAGAGGTCTCCAGGCTCCTGAGACGAACTGCAGAAGAATATTACAGATACCCTCCCAAATCAGATTCGTACTCGGACCTTGAGCAACTCAATAATATTATGTCTCTAAGCTATCTATTAATAGATATATCAGCATTCCATTCCACTAATCCATGAATACAAAAATGTCAATCTCAGTTCGATGGATGTCTGGATTGGATGAGATACTAATACTCAAAATCCTGATGATCTGGAAGATGGAGTCGCTAAATGCGGACCTGCACTCAAGTTCACCCGGTCCATTTTCGAGTTTGTCCAGTTTCCTTTTTCGATATTTTTTTTCTTTACTTTTTTTTGTCTCCGCACCTGTCTTCGCAGACACGCGTCTGCCCAAAAACGACGTATCGATGAATTAATTTCGAATTAATATTAATTATTACCTACCTGACAGTTTACCAGTAGCTTGTGAAGGATATCGATAAATATCCCTAAGAGGAATGTGGCTCTGATTTTATGTAACGAGTCGATGTGGATCATTATTGTCAATGGATTAGGTAATCGATTACTGGTTTGGCAACATTCTATCCGCCTATCGATTCTCTCCTCGATTCGATAGTTAACTTTCTCGGTTTTTTTTTTTTTTTTTTTTTTTTCTTTTCCTTTTTGTCCCTTAACTAGTGCATCGGGTTCTAACCATACTTCACAGATACGTAACTTAGTTAGTTATTTCTCTCTCAATGTAACTTATATACTTTGAAGTGGGTTAAATTCGTCGTTTGGACTGCAACCGAGTCAATGGGCACTTGAAACAGAGGGAAAAAAATAAACTAAATTATTTTATATATCGACTTTGAATAATATCAAGTATATTAAAATAAATATATAGCGGGGTCTACTTTGCTGTCGTGAGTAGCATAAATGCCTATGATGCTAAAGGTCGCGGGTTCGCGTCCTGCGGTCATCTTACCATTTTTAATAGGGTGGAACGTAAAATGTAAGTCCCGAGCCTGTGCGATGTCAAGTTCTCTTTATAGATCCCTATCCTAATTATACCGGGATACGCAAAATTTAGAACTCCCATTACAGCATTTTCCGATAAGTTTAGTGGCATAAAGTGACGTTAATTAAACAAATAACAGTAAATATATAAATGCTCCCTTTACAATGTTTTAATGAAATTAAAAAATAAAATAATATAAAAATGCGTGTTTAGGTCTAAGCCTAAACTACCCTTATAGTTTTACTCAAAAAATTGAGTCATAGTTGAATGAATTGAATGAACACTTTTTCATTTTCTTCAAGAGAGTTCAAATTTATAAACAATTTTTTTCTAAAAATGTCTAATATTTTTATTCTTGCGTGTGGAAGCTGCAATAACAATTTTCTTTTCTAAATTCTGATGATGTTATTTGATGTTCATATATAAGTAAAAATTATTCGTTTTTATTATTAATTTTTTTAAGTTAACAATAACCCAATACCTACAAAGAATAGGGTTCGATACCTCTAACTGTACGTAGGGAAAAAGACTCACTTCAAACATACACACCAAAACAGACGTTACAAGCAACTTCACATCTCTTGGACTACGATAGATCTTCACCCAACCTAAGAAAAGAAAAACTGATTTAAATTATTTTTTTTAAGGCGAAGACAGACATACGGAACAGTAATTTGGGGTTCCGCAAAACACGCCCACATTAGCAAAATCCAAAATTCTTCGAAAAATCATTCTTGTTCCCTGGTATACTCAAATTATGCTCTACAAACGACATTAAATTACTGACAGTACAATTTTACAAACAAGACAAATACCAAACATTCCACTCTTCAACGCTACATCGCTATAACCCACTCATCCATTCTCTTTCCTCCTCCCTGTTACCTGGTCAATACCAATACCTGGCCAAAACGACAGTGGCCAGGAGATAGAAATAGAAGTAGAAACTTTTAAAAACATATTTATTATGGGATGCAATGATTAGAAGTACACCTATTTACATAATTTCTAAATCAATCTTGTTTTATAAAACCATCCGACTCTGACTATCGGACGTACTCTATCGAAGGCAGGATGCAAGTCCAGCCAAGCAAGCCGATATGCAAATGGGAGGATAACAGACGTCTAGAAGTTAATCCCCGGCCCGTGTGTGTATATATTTACAGGAGCCGAGGAAGATATTACATTAGTCGATAATATGGAAGTTGGGGTGGGAGCTATGTTAGGGGAGCCGAGTTAACAATACAACAAAACACAACACAACCCTTCCCTCAGCACGCCATTGTGTCCCAGTCAGCTGTTCGTCATAACGGACCTTCGCTGCCGGCTCTCTCGTCTACATCACTTTAATAATATTATAATGCCTGTACTATAATATATTATACTATTTTTGGTAATTTTATCGATTATTAATTCTAAATTATAATACAAGTACAAATAGAAAAAGTATTTTAAAATATACTTAGACGTATTGTCTGGGGCACGAGCGATATTACCACTTTTTATTAAAATACTAGCTAGGGTGCCCGGCTTCGCTCTGGTAGTTGTACGGTGGTTTTCAAGGTTTGTAAGGTGGTTTGGTTTGTAAGGTCAGAAAAACTTTAAAATTAAAGGGAATATAGAATAAAATTAGCACCTGCTTGAAACTTCTGTTTTAACTCGGTATCAATATTAAGATTCGAGAACTGCTGAGTCCGCCCATATAAGGAACCATACATACTTTATTGGGGGTTGAAAATGGTAAATGAACAATTAATTTTAATGCAACTCTGTCGAGTTATGCATCGTTTTTATGGTTTCTGTGAGTCTGAATCGTATAAGCCCATTCCAAGCAGTCAACAGACAATAAGTTATTAGATTATAGTCGAAAAATCTGATATCTCAGTTAAAAATATTATATTTCGAGTACAACTTAAGCGCCGACTACTGTGATCTATACCGATACTGTGACTATTAGATCTAGAAGGATAGAAACTACCGAAGATTCATAGAAACTTTTTTTTAAGACCTTTCTTCATTTCAAACTCCCTTAAGATGTCCCCCCGTAATTTGAACGGACTCTGCAGAGCTCGAATCTTACTACTATTAAAAAGTGAAAACCAACTTCTTTTTCATAATTACATACGATAAGAACACTTCAAACTTTTTATTTTCGATTTATATTCAGTCAATTTATTTATTTTAAGTCTGTTTTTATTCGCTCACTGTACTATTAAGAATCACTCATATTGCATTAAATTTACTTAAGTATATATTATATATTGATTAAATGTAATGTGTTGATCAATTAGCCTTCTTATGAGATAATTAATTTTTAAGGAATCCAATCTGTTTTCTTATAGATTGTAGAGATGTAGAATCATTATTTTATTTTGAAAACAAAGGATAAACTAATTATTATCGCTTAATTTCTTAGTAATTTAAAAAGAACAGCATAAAAAATAAATAACCTTTACAATCTGAACTGAATGAATGTACAATAAACATCGTGTAAAACGCACCCTAACTCTTCCTGGTAGCCTGGAGCTCGAACTAAATTTTTCATTCATAAACTCATATATCAACCTCAAATAGGCTAATTACATGGTGCGAGAGGCTTAAAATTCCAGTCCTTTTCTCTTCAATTTTATACCCTTAAGGTAAAAAAGGAAACCTTCTTCTCCGTTAGGGGTTATATGGCTACACGACAATATAATTTACTTAATCGTACGTGGAGTCGTTTTTGAGCCTTATTGGCACGCACATTGTACACTTTGCTTTATAATATATATTGATTACATAGGGTAAACTGTACAGTTATTGGCACCCTTAAGACTACATTTCTGTGGTTAAATTAAAAAAAATACTTTTTATAAAGGGATCAAATAGAAACTTCCTACAGCTCCTCATTATCTATCCTCATAAAGACTCAAGAGGTTTTTTTTGGTCAAAAGTTCAATAATTTTAGGATATGGCAATATTTATTGTTAAAAGTGCCAAAACTAGTTATTGGCACCCTGTGGATTTAATTATGAAATCTTCCCAATGGTTAGTTTGTTAAAGTCTTACTTCATAGATGACTTAGAGGCTTCAAACATTAGACTCATGTAAATCTTGTAATAAAATTAGGACTTGTTTACCTATTTCTTTAAGTTAATGTTGGGGTGCCAATAACTGTACTGAGTGCCAATAACTAACTGTATGGTTTACCCTATATTGGTCATTTTTTTTTTTATTTTCCGGAGCATAATTAGAATAATATGATACATGTAGTTAAATAGCCCTTGTTACGTATAATTAAATAAATTAGAACATACTATGTCTCCTAAAAGACCTATATCAATTTATTATGTTTATTTACTGTTTGTTAATTTATTTTAAACTACCTTACTAGTTATTATCCATAATAAAGTATGTTTTGAATATTAACTTTTATTATTTTAAACTAATTATTCTATACTTAGAATATAATTAATAGTCTTCTTTTATAAAATTTATGAAAAAAAATAAAAGAGAGGAAGTTATTTTTGGTATGATGAAGTATATATTTGTTTTATCCCTACATCCCTTAAAGATCAGTTACAATTAGAAGCTTCCCTATATTAAGAAGCACCAGATTTTTTTAAAATAAAAAATTATCAATAAACATATTTATTATTTATTATTTATTTATCATTTTTATTTTAACAGTTGGAAATAAAAAGGAAAAAATTGTCATAGGTTTTTAATTAATAAATTAATTTTAAATAATTAATAAATAATTTTAAATTGAATTATATTTGTAATTAAAAAAAAGATTCTCGGACGAACTATCTTATCAGGATAAAAATACTATTACAAGAAAAATGGTTAAAGATTAAAACAGCTATTATGGAAAATTTAAATATGTTTTTATAGTGTAGTAATATTTTTTTTATGATTGACTGTCATTAAACATAGTGTTTCTTTGAAGATGTACATTCAGCAGGCCGAATGGTTAAAAATTAAATTGAATTAAAGAAATATATTTTTTTCGGGACATCGAAACAACCTACTTTTGATAATTACACAAAATAATTGATGTTCTTTTATTAAAATGAAATAAACTCGACAAGATAGAGCCATTTTTAATAAAAGACGAAAATATAAGGTTTCAAACATATCTTTATAAATTGTTGTATGTATCAGATAACAAGAACTGGTGAAAAATCTGAAGGGCAAAAAATCTTTAAATCAAAAAAATAATTTAAAAAAAAATTACATAAATATTGGCTCATATTAAAAAAACAAAACAAGAAAAAAAAAACGTTTATCGTTCTATTGTATTTCTGACTAATTTATTAAGTACTGATTTCGCATTATCCTTTGAACGAAACCTAGTCTGCAAATAAATTAACATATTTTAATCAAGATAAACTTTAGAAATTTATTGTGATTGCTTTCTGTTCCTGGAAAAAATCTTGAAATTGTCACAGGAAGTGATGGGATGCCCCATGAAGAATCTTAGATTTGAATGCTGAACTTCAGAAATCTCTCTGGAGTCGTCAAAGAAATAATATTCTCATTTTGATATAGTGATTTAATGTCTATTTTCTAGTAAAATAGATTTGAATCAAGAGGATTTTTAAGATACACTAGATTAATATTATATGTTGGTTTACATCTAGGTTACATTAACACCTGGAAGGTGTGCTAGGTTGACGACTAGAAAACCCAAAGAGGAATTCCTTTCTTCATACCCTAGACTATTTATTGTCACCCTCAGGGGAAGCCATTGTTAGGGTAGTGTTCTGGGGTGGCTTTTAACCGTTCTTTCCTAGCTGACATTCCACATAATGATCTTATATCATAATTTATAGTAACATTTTAGTTAAATTCTCTTTGGTGATATTCTTGCCTTATTTTGGATATGAAAATAGTCGGTCTGAGGTCACTCTAATATATATATATTTTTTCAATCGATTTAGTTACATGTTAAATTGAAATCGATTATAATGTATTTATTTATTATTTCGCTTGTTTTTACTTTGACTTTCTTGATGCATTTTATAATGTTTCAGTTTATTGTAGTAAAAGTTCTTTAGGACACTGTCGTTTAAGCCGAAGTAGAGGCTGAACGGGTAACAGGGAGGAGGAAAGGGAATGAATGAGTGGGTTAGGGTGATGTAGCGTTGAAGAGTGGAATGTTTGATATTTGTCTTGAATGTAAGATTTTACTTTCGGTATGTTCGTGTCGTTGCGCAGTGTATGATTTGAAATAAACCAAGGTGCATTTGTGATTTTTCTAAGAATTTTGAATTGTGAAATTTGTATTTTGTTAATGTGGTTGTGTTTCGCGGAACCCCAAAGTTCTGCTATATCCAAATAGTTCTTATAATAGTAGTGTAAATTAGTCGCTTGTTTTTTAAGGTGAGTGATGATCTGTTGCGTTCTAGTTCTTTAAATTTGGTATGTATATTCCAAGTGAGTCGTTGGTCTAAGTACAGTTTGAGGTATCGTACGAAATTCTTTGAAGGAATTGGGTTGTTGTTAATTGCTACAGGTTGGCAACTATTATAAATTATAATAGATTATAATGTGATAACATATAAAAAAATTATAATGGATTAATTTGTGTATAACATTCAAACTTCTTATTCGAAACGTTCTTATTATTTGTAATTTGTATTGGAGACAATCAAATCCAACAGATGAACTCAGTACGATACCTGAGACTAATATTCGATGTAAAAATGAAAAAAAAAAAAAAGAAAAAAAAGACTCTTAACAAAATACGGAAACCTTTTTTTTTTTTTTTTTTTTTTCAAATCATCAAAATTGAAAACCATACAAATATTAAATACGAACACCTGCCTACTTTATACCACATGGACATTCGCCTCACAGAGTTTAGGCTATTGAAAAATAAAGCACTTACAAAGAACATAAATTTTTTAGTCAATAATCTTGAGACTACATCAGCTCTCTGTTTGCTGGCTTAAGTGAGAGATACTGACTGAAAATGTTAGACTATTTGTGAAAGACTACTTTTCCTAGTAGCTGTGAATAGGTGGTACATAGTAAAATTGAGGATGCAGTTCAAACCTCTCATGTGATATCCAAAAAAAACAAAAAAAACATTGCGATATATTCATGTACATATAGACTGACTCCTTAGTAACGGATCAGAACTAATTATACCCTAGTTGACGACGAAGGACAGGTTCCATCGACCTCTTGCTGAGGACAAGCAGCGGGTGTTCCAGAGGCTGACCCAGAAGACACTCCAGCGAGGACGGCGATAACATCTGCACCGCATTAATCCTCCAGCGAACTAGCTGGAACTGGAGCGGCCCTCGGTATTCCGGGATATAAATAAACATGCTCCGATCCCTTCACAGCCTCTCCACTGTTCGAGATGACTTCCAGATAGGGTCAGTGTTCGGGAGATCTGTCCGCCGTTCGGAATTCTCCCATCCGTCTTCGAGGAGCTGTCATCAGATTATCTGACTGTCAGGGTTCTGGGATATTTAAAAAAAAAAATATGTTGCTGAAGTAGCAGTTCTACTTTAATCGGAGTATCATTAGGTGAAATGATAAATGACTTGATAAATTGCTTTTGATATAAGCTTAATTTGAATTTTGACTGTTTTTGTGGAATGTTATATCTTTATCAAATAAAGTAGAATGCTTTCAAAACTACTCGTGGCTTTTACAGGAAAGTGGTGCTCCTGGGCACTTTATTTTCACAAGCCTAAATTTGCTGATTTTTCACTGTTTCGCTTAAAGCTGCAAATTAGGAAGTGAAATTAAACTTGCATGAATACATATGCTTACAATATACTTGCAATAAACATTGCTTTTTACACATTTAAATATGAATGAAAAGAACAGCGTAAATAGACAATTCTCTTACAAAATTCAAGTAACATTTGCAATAAAGCGGAACGTTATGACGACCATAGCAGTTGACACCTTGTAAAAGAAAAAGAGATCACCTGATGTTTAGAGGGTAGCTTAGCAACTTATGATACTTAAGATCGTGGGTTTGCATCCCGTTAAGTGACCCTAGGATTTTTTAAAGAAAGTAAACAATCCTTTGGCTATGCCATCACTCGGATACGCCGTAAAATGGAGGTCCTGAGCCTGTACGATGTCATGTACTCCTTAAAGATCCCTATCTTAGTTTACCTGTATAGGCAAAATATAGGACTCCCACTGTAGCATCGCCCGATGAGCCTCAGTATATTCATTTCTTTTGTACATACTTTTTACATTTTTTGTAAATTATATATTATTAGTAGCCTGTGGTTGGGTTCTATCGCTCATTAGCTACAATGCTTAGAATTAATTATATCCTATTGTTTTTAATACAGTCATATTTAACGATAAAGATGAAAACGTTTCAGATTGTTTAATAAAGATCAGTAGAATTAGATGGTCATGTTAACTTATAAATCCTACGGGACATTTCCTTTGACCTACAACCGTAAAGATGTCGATCTTTGGGGCGCAGGTCTGAAGAAACTACTCATTGGATTTGTAGATTTGTAGAATCGTTATTAAACAATTACTTAAAAATTAGCTGGATGTTAATAAATTTTGTCATATGGTCGTTAAGTAGACATACTAGTGGGGTATGTTACTACAAACGGGTCATATCATAAAATTTCCTTATATTTGGTTTGTTTAACGTCCCATTATGCTACGAAAGCTAATCGGAGGATGCTACAGGGGGAGTCCACCTAGTCCACCTGGGTATAATTAGGATAGGGATCTTTCCTTTGACATCGTACAGGCTCGGGAACTCCATTGTACGTCCTATTCGAGAGACGGCATAGCCAAGGATTTTTTACTCCCATTAAAAAATTCTAGGGCCACCTCGGAACGCGAACCCGCGACCTTAAGTATTGTAGCCTGGCATGCTAACCACTACACCAAAAGTGACCCCATTTCCTTATATTAAAAAGTAGCATTACTAAAAATGAAACGACTCACGAATTTTCAACCGGATGTTAAGAATTTCCCGTAAAGAGGACCTCGATCCCATACTACTAGGGACGATGTCAATGTGATTTGAGATAACAATTTTTTTTTTATTTTTAACATACATTAAGGCGCAGTGAACTTTGTGGTTTGAGAATCAGTTGATGAGTTGATCAGTTCAATCTTCTTCGGTCTGTTGAAACAGTAGCTATTTCCACACACGTTGCTTAAACGTATGATATCCACGTGATTACCCCGGTACTTCGCCACCTCCTCCTTGACACCACCTCCTCCTTGCCACCTCCTCCCACTTTCCACTTGCTATCCAGCCCCCTCCCACTCCCGAAGACGGGGTGAAAGAACCAGACGCGGCGTCCTTGGGCCGTTAAGGCGGTCCATCCCCCGTAAAAACAATGATCCCGGTGCTCGACCCCGTTATTCGATAGCGGTCCTTCGGCCTCTTCGCCTTCTGGGCAGACTCCCGATCTACCGTCAGCTCCAGGATATCGGGTCCGTGGTCCTACGTGATGACGGTCCTTAAGCATCCCTATTATCATCTTCTGCTTATTCTCTTCCTAAATGTCTAATAAAAATAATATTTTTGTACTCTCGCTGTTTTCCATATGCTAGGTTTATAAATATTTTTACTTTTTAAATTCTTTATTTTTGCTACTACACTAAAACCTTCTTAATTCGCTCCCCTTTGATCGTGCTTTATAATAGAGGTGAGTAATATTCAACTGATTTTGGTAAGCCAACGTTTCGATCCCTACATGGGTCTTCATCAGGGCTTCCGAATCCAGAGTAATACAGAGGCTTATTATAAGTTTTATAACTTTCTGGACTCTGGCTTTTTTCCTATCCATTTATAATTAGGACAGGGATCTTTAAAGAGTACCTGACATCGTACCGGCTCGGGACTTCCATTTTACGTCCTACTCTAGGGACGGCATATCCAAGGATTTTTTACTCCCTTTAAAAAATAATAAGGCCACCGCGGGATGCGAACCCACTACCTTTAGCATTGTAGGCTGCTATGCTAACCACTACTTTTGAATAAATACGCAATATCAAATATTAAATCCAAGCATTTTAGACGATGTCAAGAATCTCTTTTTTTTATATATAAAAGGCATAATAGGGTATAGAAATCTTTCCAACAAGAATCTTTGAATAACATGTGATAAAATAGGTTTAATACTACCTTTAACATCGTACAGGCTCGATACTTCCATTTTACGTCTTTTTCGAGGGACAGCATACATTTTTATTTCGTTTGCTATCTACTGGCGTAATAAGCAAATATGCCGACTTAACAATATATAAAAGAAAAAAACAAAACAAAAAAAAACCGAATTAAAAAACGGAAATATAAAAAAACACACAAGAGAATTGATAAATGTAAAAGAAAAAGTATATATTTATAACTATTTAATGCAGAAAATCTCGTAGCCAACGCCTCATCAGTCTTCTTGGAGTGTGTAGAGTGTTCTTGGAGTGTTTTTGTGGAGAGTGTAGAGCTTGAGTTAGTGGGTTCGATTTTCGTCTATCTGTCATGAAAGTTACGGTAGCAATGAAATTTGTTGTAAGGAATAAAATTATAATAAATGTTTATATTAAATATATTATATTGATGAGAATAGTCCGAGATGGCGGTCAATTAACTACAGAATAGTATTAAACTATTTTATCGTTTTGTTGTAAAAATATTTTACCTATTTATTTATATTTTTTTTTCTATACCGTTTTCATTTAGTTTCAGTCACATACCAGGTACATACCAACTACTAAGGAAACAAAAACATTCACAGAACTGTGGTCTATTAGACCGTCAAAAAAATACAACAATAACAATAAAAACAAGTTTCTGTTTTTGTTTTAATTATAATTAAATTCTTGGGTAAGGTTGTCTATCTATATTACCAGGCCCTTTTACAATATTTATACAGCGCCAGGCTATCCTTACCATTTAGGTAGTATATAACATCTTCGCTATTTAAACAGTTCCTACCAAAACAACATCTGATTTCCG
Organism: Aelia acuminata; assembly: GCA_911387785.2. Taxonomy (NCBI): domain Eukaryota; kingdom Metazoa; phylum Arthropoda; class Insecta; order Hemiptera; family Pentatomidae; genus Aelia; species Aelia acuminata. Next base: position 137,683,274 of record OU426981.1, read on the forward strand.
CTAAAATAGTACATATTGCTAGGAAGTGCTAGCTGTTTTCAGTTTCTTTTTTATTACATGATGAGCATATTATATTACTGTTTTGATAAAATCTGTTATAATTTAAATATAATAACTCATATCTAACTTTGAATATCCATTTAACGACACTGAAATTAATTTTAGGGTCGTGAAGGTAATTTGTTTTTAATCAAATTTTAAAATGTAAACATTTTAATTTATAAATTTAAGTTAAGGATTCTCTAAATTCCTGTAGTATTAAGGCCCAGTTATTTTGATTATTAGATTGAATATTTATTTGAATGTTATATTTTTCTGCCAGTTCATTTAGATCTTTTAGCCAATAGACCTTTTCTTTTATTACTTCATTATTCAGAAAACTTGGTAGTCTATTAAGTGAATACGATAAACGTTTTAGAATGTAATTATGACGTATTTTTAAGATGTCAAGAAATATGGGGACTATTTTGGTTTCTATATGAATGAGATATGATGGCGTGGGTTGTGGTAAGTTAATTAATTTCCTAATGAAAAAATAAAAAAGTTTTACCTATTTATACTGACTGCAATAAAATAGTTGTATACTATTTTGTAGTTTGTTGAACGCCACAATCATCATTTATTCAATAAATATATTGTATAAATAATTAACAGGATCATTAATTTATGTCTCATTATAATTGTCATTCATAGATATTTAAATATATGTATATAAGTTTTCCCATTGGAAGGTGAACAATATCAGAGAAAGAAGAAGCTGGGCAGTGGATTATACCAAAGGAAGAAGGATCTAATTGCCCGAGACTAGTGGGAGGAGGGAGAGAGAGGGATAAGGAGGGAGTGAGAAAGACAGAGAGAGGGGGATAAGGAGGGAGTGAGAAAGACAGAGTGTGAGGGATAAGGAGGGAGTGAGAGAGAGAGAGAGAGAGAGGGAGTGAGAGAGGTGAGTGTGGGGGAAGATGGGAGAAGAACAGACCGCATACCAAGCCAGGGGTCATCCGGTATTCCATTCCAGTCTGGCCCTCGGCCTGGACCAGTTCTTGCAGCAGTCCTCTGGTCTCTTGGAGGATGGAAAGTAATCCTTACTGTCCCACTTGTTCCTTCCAGAGCCGCTCTACTTTCCAGGCCGATATGTCCGTAGTACGCTGGAGCATTAAGGATTGTTCAATTCCAAAAATATTGTTGCAAAAAAAAACACCCGAGTTAGCATCGCTAAAAAAAAATCTGGTGCGATAGGTGAACACACAACTTTCACTTACCAACTTACCTAGATTAGAAATTGACGTGTTTAGATAACTGTGTAGACGCCACACATTTTTTCACATTCATTTACTTATTTTTGTTTATATTTGCTCTCTGAAGTAAACTAAAAATTTTCATAGTTAAATAACTAGAACGTTACCTATTCGCTCTCTAAAGTTTGTGTTTGTAATAATTCGGCCCCCTTTAAATAAATGCAAGCATAAATACTCGCGTCTGATTGTATAATTGTTGTTTAAAACTTCATTTACTTAGTTAACATGGAAACAAATAATTTCCGTTAAATAAAACACGTTCTTTGTTTTAACGTCACTTTATGCTACTAAGGCTAATCGGACGATGCTACAGAGTCCTAAATTTTGCCTATCCAGGTATAATTAGGATAGGGATCTTTAACGAGTATCTGACGTCCTATCTGAGGGACGGTACAGCTAAGGATTTTTTACTCCGATTAAAAAATCCTAGGGCCACTACTAGGCGCAAACCTGCGACCTTTAGTAGTGTAGGTTGCCATGCTAACCACTATACTACAGGTGAACCCAAATAAATTGTAGTAAATTGTAAAGTATGTATTAAGTTGTTTTTTCTTTTATTTATATAAAGTGAGTCAAAGATGTTGGTAAATAGTAAAAATATTCAATTTTCTTCCATTAAGCAAGCAAACTTGAAATTTAAAGTAAGAATCTCTATTCTGTTGTCCAAAATCGGCTAATCCCAATTTTTCTTAGTTCAGATGTTAAATATATCATTCCATACTACCAAATATATATGGGGTCATATGTGGTGTACTGGCTAGCATAGCATTGTATAAAACTGAATGTCGCAGGTTCGCGTCCCACAGTGGCCTTGGATTTTTTTAAAGGGAGTGAAAAATCCTTGGCTATGCCATTTCTCGGATACGAATTAAAATAGAGGTCCCAAGTCTGTGCAATGTCAGGTACTCATTGAAGACCCCTATCCTAATTATACCTGGATAGGAAAATTTAGGACTCCCATTGTAGCATCATACGATTAATCTTAGTGGCATTTAGTGACGTTAATTAAGCAAACGGATAATTATATTCTGCAATAGGCACTCTGCAAGTTTATTTATTTTGGCTGTTCCACTTTTATTTATAATTTTTATATTTGGCTGTTATACATAATTATTTTTTTTGCTAAAAAAATTATACATATACAAACGGTAATATCAAGTATATATACCTAATATGCTTTCACTCCACCTCTATATGAATAGTAAAAAAAAAAAAAAAAGAAGGAAAAGAAGAAACCTACGAACTAAAAACATCTCTCCTGTTATCTTTCAAAGTCAATACATCACCGACTTTCACAGCCGTCATTAAAAACCGTCTCCGTTCCTTTTAGAAAGCTGGGTTACCTATATAATAATAATGTTATAATATATAAATAAATAAATATATATACATGAAATGTAAATATTTAAAATATATGTATAAAGTTAATGAGGGGAGGAGAGTGGTGAACTGTGATCTTTCGCCAATGGCTGTTAGAACCGGTTATAGCGAACCGAGGCGTTCCTTAGCCAGGACATCTTCTCAGCCTTTCCTTCACCTTAGTTCGTCCTTTATCCTTTATCCTTAATCTCCTTACTCGCCTCTTATAGATTTTAATTTTTAAATTTTTCAAAAAAAAAAATTAAAACAAGAATTAGGCACGATCAATGTGTCAATAAGGTTGTGAAAAAAAGTGGTTTTCTTTTCTGTTTGTTTTTTAAACCATGAAATAATTATTTAATCATCTCCAGAAAAATATCCTTACACTCATTTAAATTGAAAACAAAAGACTGCTATGTTGATCATAAGATGTAGTAAAACTCACATCATGTCTAATTTCACAAATTAGCTAATTTTAATATAAACGTTTTCTTAATGCACTGAAAGAGTATTAAATCCTTGCAAAATTGCCAAACAGCTATTTTTTTTTTTAATGATGTCTCTTTAAAGTTTAAATTAATATAAAATGAATTGTTTCTTTGTTTAACGTCACTTTATGCCACTAAGGCTAATCGGACGACGATACAGTGGGAGTCTTAAATTTTGCCTAACCAGGTATAATTAGGAAAGGGATCTTTAGCGATCACCTGGCATCGTACAGGCTCGGAATCTTCATTTTACGTCGTATCTGAGGGACGGCATAGGCAAGGATTTTTTACTCCCAAATATAAAATCCTAGGACCACCTCGGGACGCGAACCCGCAATTATAAAATGAATTAATGAAATTTAAAGAAATAATATTAATATTAATAATAATATTCATATAATTATTTACAAAAAGAATTAAACTGTTTTCTTAAAATTAAGGCTAATATACTTAACCAATTTATCATTTTCTTTTATAATAATTAGAAGAAATTATCATTTCAAGTGTATACATTTTTTAATTATGGAAGATAGTTGACGTAGCATGTTCAATATTATATCAATATGTTCAATGTTAGTACAAATATGTGAAAATTACATATTTTATTGTAGGCTGAGATAAAATGTGTAATCCTTGCACGTTTGGGCTCCTCTTCGAATATATTTTTTCATTCTGTAAAAAAAATGTCTAAATACGTTAAAGTTTACCATTAAATAATAAATGCTGAATTGTTAAAAGAGAAATCATGATGGAGATCCTATAAAATTAAAACAAAGTTATAAAAAAAACGAAATAAATAAAATGGAAAAGGAACTCTTAAAATATTAATGGATGCAACTTAAGCACTCTATTCTGTTGCAAAGTATGTCAGCCATCAAATATATTTTCCTTATTAAATAAAAATAATAAATGCCAAGTTATTTACCGACTTTACAATGATTTCTTATCAAGTGAATTACTTTATATTAATTTATTAATTAATATTTAATTAATTAATAATTTAATTAATAAATTATTAATCTAACCTGCTTTGATTTTATTTTTAGAATTATTCTTTCAATTCTTATCGTGGAACAGAATATATTTACTTATGCGAAAATATCTTATTATTAGCCAAAAAAAAAAAGGCACAGAAGCCGTATCAAAATAAAATCCTAAGAATCGAAAGATAAAGGAAAAAACAAAAGCTAGACAAAAACACGGTAAATAAGAGAAGATGGCGACTAAATGATATTTGTTTCCTTAGGCGTCGAAAATAACGGGAAATATTTACCAGGCCAGGTCGTATCTTAGGCCAAAATTATTCCTCTTAGGTAAACATTTCGTATTTTTGGACAGTTTCGAAGGACCCACGCACAGGCAAACACTATTTATATGTTTATATCGATTGTATTTTACCACCGTATTTTTAGTATCGAAGGGTTTGGGTGGGACCATCCTAGGAATAGTAAGCCATCTTATTTAGATATTTTTATGCCACTAAGGCTAATCGGACGATGATTCAGTGGGAGTCCTAAATATTGCCTATCCAGTTATAATTAGGATAGGGATCTTTATCGAGTACCTGACATCGTACAGGCTTGGGACTTCCATTTTAAGTCGTATTCTATGGTCGGCATATCCACGGATTTTTTACTCCGTTTAAAATATCCTAGGGCGCGAATCCGCGACCTTAAGTAGTATTGTAGTGCTATACCACTACACACCATATCAAATATTAAATCCAAGCAATTTAGGCCATGTCAAGAAGCTGGTTGTTATATAACATGCATAAGAGGGTATAAAAATCTGCACAACAAAAATCTTCGAATAACATGTCATAAAATAGGTTTCATACAACTACTCATTTTATCACAAACTTAAAATGCTTAAACGGTGCTTTTATTTATTTTGTTTTACACATTTTTCTAATATATTCAACTGTTTAATGTATATAAGTATTTACTGTTATATTTATTATAATTTATACTAATTTACTATAATTTATTATAGTAATGGTTGTTGTTAAGAGAGTGATTAATATATTGGGGTCTTTTCTACTTTACCCACACCAATTATTTAATAACAAGTATTTATTTTAAATGTATTTAACAAGTCTGGAATGTAAACATTTAGATAGTTTAATATACAATTCGATGAATTATTCATTTAGGGGGCCAATATGCTTTTAATGATTTTAAAATACAATCAAATATATCCTCGTTCTTGTACCTTCTTATGTAAACAAACTAACATAACAATGGTTACAGAGCGTAAAATTAATGTGTCCTTTTCTAAAAGATTCCCAACCTATGAAATGTCTTAAACCCCATTTCTTCTGATTCTAAAACCTTACTCAGTTTTATCAAATTCATTGCTAACAAAAAAACCTTTACCGAGGTAATACGTCGGTAACCTCCTTAATGTGTATATATATATATATATATATATATATATATATATATATATATATATATTAAAATAAACATGTATTATTAAATAACTGTATGATAAATCACTTATAATAAAAAAAATAACTGGTGTGGGTAAAGTAAAAAATACCCATATATTGGTTTTGTTGATATTTTTACAAGATCTGGGTTGTTAGGTTTGTTTTATATGTAAAATTTTGTATGTATAGCTTATTTTGCTATTGTTTAGAATTTATTATTAATCGAAAAATATTTATACTCATGACAAATAAATAAATAAATAAAAATAAAAAATAATGCTACACCACAGGTGACCGCCTGAATAAATTTAAAAACTATTCTAATAATAAATTATTTTTATTTAATATATACTAAAAATGTTCCTAAAAGAGAAGAACTATCCTGTGTAGGTAGAAGGGCATAGGGTCCACCCATCCTTCCAAGGAGGAAGGATAGACAGAGAGAGAAAAGGATAAAGGATAAAGGACACTAAGGAGAGAGAGGGGGTGGGGGGCGGGGGTGGGGACAGAGCCAATGACCGGTCTACTATTGCCCACCAAGCTACCTCTCAACTCATCTAACCTTCTAGTCTTAATATATCACTTCACTAGTAGCATTCTGTATATATCTACATCTATATCTCATTATTGTATATATATATATATATATATATATATATATATATATATATATACCAGTCAAAAGTTTATTTATTGAACAACATAACAATTATAATTTTATTTTAAAATGGATCTCCCAAGAAACCACTTACGTCATGCTATGCTTTGGGAACCTTTTCTGAACTGGAGATGAAAATTAGGGTTTCTATCGGAATGTCAGACGGTCGCGGCAGTGGTTAGCACCTAGAGAAACACCTAGGACAGAAGCGAGAGAAGGACTTCATCCGAAAAAATCTGGTGCGTGCGCGCAACACACAACTTTCACTTACCAGCTTACTTAGATTAGAAATTGACGTGTTTTGCTAAATATCATTTCCCAAAGTCACACATTTTTCTACATTCATATCTTATTTTTGTTAATCGTTAAAGCCGTTTTTGAGTAAATAAAAAAAACACGTGAAAATGATACAAACTTTATTTAGTAAAGTCCCCCCTCCGTTTGATCAATTTTGATGAAATGTTGGCTATCACATCTTTGGCATATAAATACATCAAATATCCAGTTTGATCAAAATCGTGAAAGCCGTTTTTGAGTAAATAAAAATAACGCGTGAAAATGATACAAAATTTATTAAGTAAAGTCCCCCTTCCGGTTAATCAATTTTAATGAAATTTTTACAGTCATATCTAGGGCATATTAATACACCAAATACTCAGTTTAATCAAAATCGTTAGAGCAGTTTTTGAGAAAATCGAAAAAAACGTAAAAAGTTATTAAATAAAGTACCCCCTCCCTATGACCAATTTTAATGAAATTTTTGCTGTCACATCGCGGGCATATACCTACACTAAATACCCAATTTCAGGTTCGCACGGTTTATAGTTTTTGAGCTAGTCTGTTCACACACACACACACAGACCATTTCGCGGGACTTGGTCATTTCGACTCAGGGGACTCCAACACGTGTATTTCCGTTGAAAACCGGAAGTCGAAATTTTTCACGATCGCAATACTGCCGCTTACTATATATTTCATATATAGGTAAGTGAATGTAAAAATTGATGATGTCTGTATGGTGGGATGTGGAAGGGATCCTTCATCATGAATTCCTCGATCTTAACCAAACTGTCACTAAAGATCTGTTCTCTGTATCAGGTGGACCGATTGAAGCGAGCAATTGATGAGAAACGTCCATCTCTTACCATTAGGCGTGGAATTTTATTCCATCATGACAATGCGAGGCTCCATTTCGCAAAACAAACATTGCAAGTAGTAATGGACTTTGGATTGGAAATTATTCCTCACCGACCGTCTTCCCCAGACTTGGCGCGTTACATACATTTTAGATTGAACATGTTTCATTGATTCAATCATATTCCTTATAGGACGCCATTAAAAACCGACATTACTTATGGGATGACCAGATATAGATCTAAAGGAGCTGTCCAGAAAAAAAGATTTGGAGGAAAATAGGGGATTGTAAGTAATAAAAAAAAAATTATAAAACATGAATAAGTTCATTTAACGCCCTTTAAAAATCTTAGGGCCACCTCGCCAAGCGGACCCATGACCTTTATTATCGGCTATAATTACCTATTTAAAACTTATTGCTAACCTATTTAATTATTATTGCTAACCACTATACTATAGGACACCGTTTAATTCTCATATAAAATAAAAGGTTTTTTCATGTATTATATGTATTTAGTTTATTTACTTTTTATCTTTTTTTTTTTCTTTCTTTTTTTATAAATCTGCTTCATAATGGTTTAATATTAATTATAAATCTCGCGATTGAATTATGTAAAACAAATCAGATTTGTATAAAAAATAAATATTAGCAATTATATACTTACCTAATGGGTTCACCACTGGTGTAGTGGTTAGCATAGCAGGTTCGCGTCCCGCGGTGTCCCTAGGATTTTTTGAATGGGAGAAAAAATCCTTGTCTATGCCGTCCCTCAGATAGGAAGTAAAATGGAGGTCCCTAATAAATTACAATAAATACATTTAGGTTTATTTTTATTTTTTTTAAATACGTTGCCGATTTAGCCCGATCGGAACCAACGTGTATCCACCCTCTCTTTATCCTTTATTCCAGACGATCCTCCTAGATTTGAAAAGAATATGGCCTCGAGATCTTTTAAGTTAGAAAATATTATTTGAGTGCTATCAGTGTATAGCTTCTCTAGATGCTTATTAAATACATTACTTAATAAATTATTTGTAAATACAGTTTTAAATTTCAATGAATATATCAGTAAAATAAAAATTAAAAAAATATTTTTAAGCCTGTAGCCTAATGTTTTAATGTAGTTTATCTGTCTCACGATTGAATTATGTATAAGCAATCAAATTTGTATAATATAAAAAAAAAATACTAGTATGGTATATACTTACCTACGACAAGATCCTACGAAATGCGGTGAGTGTAAAGGTACAACATAAGATCGTTAATGTTGTAGCTTTAAACTCCCCACTCTCGTAGACCCGATATCTCGAAGCCATATTCCAGTCTGACCCGAAGGGCCTTTGTCTTCCAGCAGTCGGACGTCGATTAGATAACGGAGTTTGTAATGGGATTTCTTTCTCCGGAATGCGACTGCTTACGTCTCCGAGCCGACACTTGTCCATTACGTTCTCAAGGCAAGCTGATCTTGATCTAGGAAGTGTCGAATCGTTCTGACATTTTTTTCTTAAATACTGCTCTAGAATCTATTATATCATGTAACAATAATATTTCAAAACAGTCCCTATCTATTTCTCATAAATACTTTATTTAGTTTTTTAGCTAACTTTATTTATACTTGGGTTCAAACCTCTTTTGGCAATCCACTTATAATCTCAGAAAGCGGGAATTATATTTGGATTTTATAAGGCAATTTTGCTTGACGTCATCAATCCGGAATATAATAATAAAATAATAAACTGTTTATTTTACAAAATAAAGGTAATGAATGGACAATGTCTGTCTGCAGGATTTACCGTATTTTTACAATATCGTATTGATTCTAAAACATATGACAGTGGCATGTAAAATGCAGAATTACACAGAGAGAACATTAAATAAATGATTTTTTATCATTTATGCTTCAAGGAAATAATCATAAATAATAAAAATAATATATATTTCTTTCCTTTTTTTCTCAGTATTAGGTTCTTAAATTAAAATTTGTGTGTATTAAAAAGCATCAATAGGAAACCAATATAATTTTTTCCAACTTTTCTTGTTAAGATACTTACCAAGAATACTTTGTCCGAACCATTTAATCCTGAACTCTATCAAAATAGGACAAATAGCTACGAAATGATATAAGTCATAATTTAGACCCCAGGTTACATAACCTGCATTTTTAGCTTTCTTCCGGACGTCCAACAGAATGGTTTAAATTCAATAATTGATCACGGGGATTAAATATAGTTTTAATAAAAAGTAAATTATAAATTTAATAATATTAACACTTAATTCTTTATATAATTAGTGTAAATTTAATGTATGTTATGAAAGAATTAAATCAGCTTTGAAATTATGTTTTTATTTGTCTATCATTATTGGTATGTGGTTCTAATCCGGAATATATTTAAATACATAAATATACAATAACAAATATTATAAAGCAGCGTTTACACTTCATCCAAACGATGGAAAATAGGAACAGTAAAAAGTATCTTGAATAGTTTGTTCATGTTCCTCTTTTAAAAGAGTGTCTACCTGCTCTGGGTTTTTCGCGACAAATCGAAGCTAGCAAGAAATCTTGGAGGTTTACCTATACAGATATATATTTCTCTGTCTACACTGTTTTATTGTTATTTTATTTATTTTTTTTAATAAATAAAATAACAACAAACTCAAAAATCGAATATTTTTAGTTAAGAGTTTCTTTTTTTCTGAATGAGCAGAAAAACTAATATATTCTTGCAAAATCGTCAAATTGTTCACTCATTATAAGTAATCGCCAAGCACTACTTCCTGCTGACCCATTCAACTAGTTAATATCTGAAGCGATTAGCCGCAAAACCAAGTTCAATCGGAACCGTACTGTCGCAGTGTATGTTGTTTGTAAACTATCGAATCTCTAAAAAATTCGGGTTTTCGAATATTCGGCACATATGTGTTTTACAAATTAAATAATTTTCATTGCCCAATCATTACTTCTGTTTCACCAATGAATAAGTAATTAATTCTTATTTAGCCCAAAATGGTGTCTTATTTAGCCCAGTTACTTTTTAAACTGTTACTTCTTATCAACAAATGATTACTTTAAAAGTAATCGCTTTAATTAACTAATGACCAGGTAGACAAGAATACAACTTAACCTATTCTTCCAGTCTGTTATAATTGTATTGCTAATGTTAAGTTCTTTAGAGCAAAATTTCGTTGTTGTATATTCCTGTGTCCATGAATACGCTGACGATCCCAACGCTAGCTTATGATAAAGAAAAAATCTTCAATATCAATATATTTTATATTATCTGAAAAATAAAAAATAGGAAAAGAATTACAACGTTTCACAAATTATACTAGTATCACAAACAACTCCTGTCACTTAGGAAAACCCAAATCAAAAGTGACACTAGCGCTACCCCCGAACCCAGGCGAACAGATGATCGAGGGTGGTGTTCGAAGGTAAAGTTCGTAAGGTGTAAAGGCACCTTTAAAATTAAAAAGATACAACACTTCGCAAGTTATAAGGAAATTTTTATGCTATAGTGAACTATTGAAAAACCAATTTTTTTGTTATTCAGTTTGAAAAGTAAGATCTGGTTGGGACATTTTTGAAGGAGAAGACCCCGAATATCCTGGATACCTCGCCAGATCCCACCCATGTGGCATCATCCCGAACCCCAACAGACATGAGCCTCCCCCAGACGCCTACCTGCTCCGGACGGTTTCACCCTTGGTGGAGGTGAAACCCGACGTTACATCTCGCTCGGGAGAAATGCTCACTTTCTATTGGTTTCACAACTGGTGAGGGGGGGGAGGGGGTTACCTAACTCGACAATACGCCCCCGCGATCCTGCCACGTTGGTGTCATCTGGCATCTGCAATCCTCAGCATTTGTAATTCTAACAATTTGCACAACCGATGCCGTCTTCCTCAATCGCGACTCAGCAACATAGGGAATAAATTGTAGTTAATAATAATATCATCACTATTTTTATTTATTTTTCAATGAACAATTTTACAATAGGATGATGACTTATCAGGATTTATGATGATGATGACTTATCAGGATAACCCTCCTCGGAGGTGAGGACACCAATCAATTATTACTATTTCTGTATAAAAAGGAATATCTTTTATAATTGTTTGAACTCCTTAAATGAAAAATGGATGGTATTTAAACAATTAATAGAAATTCACTACTTACCCTTTCCCAAATTAACCGGTTAATAATAATCCAAAGATTGATCAAACAGCGCCATGTAAGCAGGTTTATTTGGTTGGATTAGGATTATTATTAATAGATCTTGGCAATTAAAAAAATGAAGCAACGTTTGGTTTATAACTTCGTTCCAAAAAATTATTCGTGTAAACATATTTGTTCAACAATAAAACACATCAAAAAGTAACAATAATACGTGCGTGTAGTTCATTATGTAATAGTTGAGACAGTAGAGATAAAAATATGTGAAAGCGTGCTGTCTATTCCGGAGACCTAATTGCACTTACGAAAGTTCATCCTTTCCAATTCGCTACCAGATCGCGAGGGGGAAAACTGCGCCTGTAAACATTTTTCATCAAATATCTCTACAGCTTATACAATATTGATACCAGTATCTTCTACTTATAAAAAGGTACCTCATAGGTATATCGAATTTTAGGACTCCCACCATAGCATTGTCCGATTAGCCTTAGTAGCATAAATGGGCGTTAGACGAACAAACACTGCCCCATATTTTGTATGTAAACATTGTTTCATATTACAATTACATAATGTAGTTAATTTCTGTACAGTAGTACAGCTGCTCGTAAATCCACCAATGAGTCCAGTAATTTGGAACAGCTGATTGTGAAGTACAAAGCTGTTGACTAGTCTAGAAGGCTTTGGATCCACTTCCGGTAGATATTGTTCTCGATGGCTGTGGGAACAAATCTAGGAGCTCCACGGTGTCCATTTCCTTCCTCATCCTGGCAGGACACTCTCTGGACACAGGACACTCCGCCCAAGGACCTCCTCGCAACACAATACTCTACTATTACTTACTACCTTCCAATAACAGCTACGAACTATACTTAGAGTTCAGTACTTATCTATATCACTTAAAGTAGGTATTAACAGTATCATATAACTTTTACCTTATTAATAACAGTTTATTTAACAAAAAAAAAATCAATAAGTATAGCAAATAAATACGTTAACACTCTAACGAGACACGGCCCTCCAGTTTATGCCGAATTCCTTAGACGAAGACTTTGAAATCGGTTATGATTTCCAAAATAATAATTGATATTACTCTGGACTCAGAAGCCCGGATGAAGATCCACAAGGTGGATCGAAAAGTTGGCTTTTCAAAAAAAAAAAAAATTTTAAACTGAAAATACTGGTCATCATGAACCTGTCATAAAGAATAACAGTTGACTATTATCTCACCTCTATAAAAGTTATTATTTGTTTTGATGTTTATTAATTTGATTAAAAATAATTATCACTCAATGATTTTACATAAATAATAATGCAGGATGATACATAATAATCGGGATTATCAGTCAAAAGATTTTTATTTGGAGAGCCTACGTTTCTTAGTTCTAACGACCACCACCTCTCACCTTACAATTTTTCCCTCAGTCCCTGTATTACTCTGGACTCAACAAGGTAAATATCAGATTTTATCTTATCATGTTAACTAGCTACTTATTCAAATTTTCATATTTATTTTTACTATCTTTTATATAATTAATAGATTTCATAAGTACCCATGATATGTACACATACCATCAGCTGGATTTTGTTTTTCTTATTGTTCCTATCTGTAATTAATCTCATCTTCTAGCAATGGTACTTTACATCTTGCTCATATATTTGTCTTCATTTTAGCCATGTTTGGATCGAAACGTATGCTATTTAAATAAAAAACTTTTGCCTGGAAACCATTATATATTATCATCCAATCTTAAACAGTTGACCATCACGAACCCGAGACCTTTAATTTTGTAGGTTGCTATGCTAACCGCTACACCACAGGCGACCCCAATAGTGACACTTTGACTTCAGGATCTCAAAGATTATTCATTGCACCGCCTTCCTCCCATAAAATATTATTTTATAAAATTCTTTTATTCTTACACTTAAAAAAAAAAGAAAAAAATATTATGGCACCTTAACAAAAAATATATAGGTACTTGTCACTTCCGTTAGAACGAAACCTGATACGTGAATTATTATTAAACTCTTTTTTTTCCACCGTACTCTAATGTTTTGGCGGGAGCACGATCAGCTGATAATGGCGGGTGAAAGGACCTCCGCAGGAATCGGAAGGAGTCCACAATGGACACATCGCCCTTACGTAAAGTATTTTCCTCTTTCTTATTATCGGAAGTCAGGAATGCCGTACAAAAGGAAAATTATCCCAAATTAGCGGAAGTTAACGCCTCCTTGTCTTATGTGATTTATTACGGCTCCCATTTTACCTATTTTGTTTAACTTTTTTTTTTTCTTTCATACAAATGCTTCCTATTGATTACGTTTATTATAGGAACATTTGTAGTATGATATACACATGGGCGTATGCAGGGGGGGGGGGTGCAGACCCCCCTATAAAATCTGAGAAACAAAATCTCCAAAATTAAATAAATTTTTATTTATTTACTATATTTATTAAGTATTATATAGGAAATCGGCAAAAAGATGTTTACACACAAAAATGACTTGCTATATAATAAACAATATGTATATTGTTTTATTATTACAATCCATTTTTTATACAATATTATCCCTTATAAATCTATATAAATAAAGATGAAATTAAGTTTGTTTGTTTATTTGTTTTTTGTTCTTTATAGAAATCCATACCGTTTGTCATAAATTCTGCAAATTTCACTCAGTGGTTCTTTCATACCAGTTGCGAACACCTGTCCATTTAAAAATTGCATAACTTCAGCCAATCTCCGGGTATATTCTTTATTGCTATAAAAATCGTGTTGATCTCGCTTTACATTGGTTTTTACGGAATTTTATAGATTTAAAAAATGAAATTCTCCGGGTAAAACCGGTATATACAGCTAGTATCAAACTACTTTTAAATGGTAATATAATTGTACAGGTCATATATCTTATCCAATAGATCTAAATACACTTTTTGTATTAATGATTAACAAACTTTCATTTCTATAAAATATTTGCCCTGAAAAATTTCAAACTATTTTTAAATAGTAATATAATTATTACCCTATACTCATATACGACCCCCCCCCCCCCCCAACAAATATCTTTCAAATCGGTTTTGTTTCGCAACAGGTGACGAAATGTAGCACGCAAGTAGGTCGCATTGGTTCTGTCGTTTACAAACACTGTCCTTGTCACTACATTAAAGTCAACTTGAAGTTATCTTCATATATCACGAAAATTGTCTATATATTATTTATTATTATCATCTTTATCGTATATAATTATTATATCATAAAAATAGAAAACAAAAATATAAACATTATCGTTATATATTCATATAGAAAGAGCCTCATTCTAAAAAAAAAAAAAAAAAAATCATTTAAGAAAAAGCAATCGCTATCAAAACGCTATGATTTCAGTTACACATTATGAAAAAAAAATACAATATCATTAAGCAGAAAGCTTAATAGCCAATTAATTATTAATTTCTTTATATTATTATTCATAATTTATGTCGTTTCTGAAAGGTGGTAGCATCAAGATAATTTTTATTGTTAATGATTATTAAATTTTCATGATGATCCTAGTTCCTACGACTAACCCGGTTAACATACCACTTCCTTAAAAAGGCGTGTGTTTATTTTTGTTGTGAATTTTCTCAATTCCTCAGTTGCATTTATGCATTTTAAAATGCGAAACATTGAAATACATCGCTGTATACTATTGTAACCTGGAACAAAAACAAAACACAAAACATATTGTAACACTTATGTGGGTAACAAATATTTATTCAACAAAATATTCAGTTACCAATGCCAACGAATTTATAAAACTTAAATACTTGAGCAGGTTACAAAAATGATAGCGTTATAACACACAATCACATGACTTGAGCTGCACAGTCAAGACACAGACTTCAACTAACTCGTTCAGTCACTCGCTCCTTATATATAATCGTAAATAGTCAGGCATGGAATGTTCCAGAACAAAGTGGACAGATCTACGCCAGCGTGGACTAGGCAAGAAAGGTCTAGACCCAAACAGTTCGTTTCAACCGCTTATTTTGTTCCAACAAACGGTTTTGGAGTTTATGCCATATGTTTTTTATATTTGCTTATCGATTTAACGTTACAATATGTTTTATAAGAGTTCTATACAATTGTAAGAACAGTTGGAACAAACTGTTCTAGTACGTGTTCGTTGCTAGTAGAGTACCTTCTAAGCTTGCCTAGAACCTTCCAGATAGTTATATTTCAGACTGAATATAAGGAAGTACTTAAAAGTTATTCTGGCGCTGAAGATCGATCATATGGTTACATTTGTGTTAAATTGTTACAAGGTGATAAAATTCGTAACCTTTTTGATTATTTGAGATTATATTGTTTGTGATTACATTGTGAATTATTATTTTTTTTTTTTGAAAATTATTATAGAGAGAGACAAATTAGTATGAATTACAAATTAGTACATACAATTATAAATTGTTATCCATTATCATATATTTTGTGGGGACACCTGTGGTATAGTGGTTAACTTTGGCAACCTGCAATACTAAAGGTCGTGGGTTCGCGACCCGCGGTGGCCCTGGGATTTTTTAATGAGAGTAAAAAATCTTTAGCCATGCCTTCCCTCGGATAGGACGTAAAATGAAGGTTCCGAGCCTGTACGATTTCAAGTACTCGTTAAAGATCCCTATCCTAATTATACTTGGATAGGCAAAATTTAGGACTCCTACTGTAGCATCGTCTCCGGTCTTAATGCCTCAGTGGCATAAAAGAACGTTAAGCAAAGAAACAAACATGTATTTTGTTTCACCTCACATTATATTGATTCTTAAGGAATTCGCTTAATTTTCTCTCTCGAGGTCATCAGTAGGAGAATAATAAATAGGGAATTTCAGAAGCCAAAACTGCAAGACATCAAATTTCTTCCTTTACCACCACCTGCTAACCCTTCCTAGCAAACATTTCGCGAATGTAAAAGGTTCGTTGACCTGAAAGCACAGAGCATGTCCTAACACATAACGTAGTTTATTTTATCGCATGGCTTCCTCAAGCGGCTAATCGGTCCCCCCTATCGTACTCCGCTTTCTCCACGATAGTCCCCTCGTCGCCCGAGTATCCATTATTGCTCATTTAAGTCGACTTATATTGCTTGAATTCCAGTAAAAATATGTTTAAATACCTTCTTAAAAACGCTCCAAATTGGAAAATAGTATTGATTTGTTTGATAGCACGGCTTACACTGACCGAAATCGACTTCTATATAACTTACTAGGGATATGCTACATCTTCACGGGAGAAGCTACAGCAATTATGGAAGGACTCCCAAAGCGCCTTAGCGGCGTTTGACAATCGAAGTCCCAGTCGCTTTCTTATTCGAGAGATTATCAACATCTAGTGGGAACTGAAATTGATAGCTAGAAAATTTATATTAATCTGGGCCCCACCCCACATAGGAATCAGGGAGAAACGAAAAGAGCCGACCAGGCAACAAATGTAGCGGGAAGATGTGAACAGAAAACAGAAAATGTGACAAAACTAAAAGAAATCACAAAAGCTACACTGCGCGCGCTTACTCGCAAACTCCCACCTCAATTGGGTCAGCAGCACTGCAAATCAACTTTGACCTAGAACATATATTTGAGGAATGTCCTCATTACATTTCAATTATAAATAGAATAGGATTGACCCCACATTTATCTACAGCTCTGTCCAACAACGAACCTTCTATAAGATTAGCATTTTAATTTTTGAATACATTGTAGTACTTTTTTTAGTGATGCCATCACGTACTGGTAATTTTGTTTGATTATATTTTACATGAAATTTATTATTTTTTTTTATATTAAAGTGTTAGGATAATTCGTAATTTTTATTCAATATGAAGATAATTTAAAATAAAATTATTGGGTTTTGATGACTTTAAATGTTTTACACCTTAAAGAAAAACATACAAACAAGAATTCACAAAAGAAGACTGGTTGCACCTATTGAGGAAAAATCTGGAAGTTGGGAATCAAGAAATAAATTTAAAACGGAAATAAATCTTGAGTATAAAATTTGGGTCTCAAGCTCAAGAATCTCGAGAAGAGAAGGAGTTATATTATGTCGTATCAGGATTGGGCATTGGGAATCCACACGTGGATATCTCCCGCGTAGTTTAGAAGCAACCATACGCCAAAAATTTAACAATGAACCAGGAACGTTAAAACACCTTTTAATAAACTTTCAAAATCCAAAGACCTCCGGAAGAAAATTAATGTGAAAGAAACACTGAGCCAGCTGCTTCAAAGTCGATGAAGCTATAACAGTTCGTCTGTTGAAATATTTATGGTGCCTTTACACTGTGCATTCTCACTCTCAAACAGAGTATTGGTGTACTACGAACAACTGTTTACACTGAAACGTGATTCGAGCGAACAATGTCTGACCGCACCTATGCACCTTAATACAACAATTTTCTTTACAATGACGGCTGAC
Source organism: Aelia acuminata (assembly GCA_911387785.2). NCBI lineage: Eukaryota > Metazoa > Arthropoda > Insecta > Hemiptera > Pentatomidae > Aelia > Aelia acuminata. Next base: position 137,701,260 of record OU426981.1, read on the forward strand.
TTGAAACTGGCGGCTGTTGTGAATTTTGCTCTAACATTTTATGGATATAAGCAACGTCAGAGAAATGCTAAAAGAAGGACAAGAAGATTACCATAACTAACTCAAATGCGACACTAGCGCTATTCCTGAAAAAACAGAGGGGATCTCAACTGTTCGAGATTGAGGTTCGCACAATGTAAAAAGGCACATTTAGAGGTTTAGGAATGGTGTGAAAATGGGCTTGATTCCTATAAATATAACATTTTTTCTGAGCGAAGTATTTGTTCATTTATATTCGGGTCTTTAGATGCACCTAACTTGTCAATTTTTAATTGCAATGTTTAACCCCCCCAACCAACACACAGGCGAGCAGAATTAAGTACCTGTTCGAGTATATGTGTCTTATTTAGATTAGCCGAACAGTGTTCGGGCAGGCGGTTCGGTTTAATTGAGGCTCGCACAGTGTAAAAATGTATTTTGAATTGAGGCTCGCAAAGTGTAAAAAAGCACATTTAAGGTGCCTTTACACTCTACAAACCTCACCTTCGAACAGGTTCTCCTTCGAACCTTGCCGTACCGACGTGAAGCTAACAGCCATTTATACCTGACGTGACGTTAAGCGAGCCAAAATGGCTGACGCACCCAACGTTAGCTTATGATAAAGAAAAAATCTCCATTATCAATAAATTTTATATTACCTAAAAAGTATAAAAAAAGGAGACGAATTACATCGTTTCACAAATTACACTAGTATCACAAACAACTCCTGTCACTTAGGAAATACACAAATCAAAAGTGACACTAGCGCTACCCCCGAACGCAGGCGAACAGATGAAATACCTAGAACACCCGAACAGTCGACGTGAAGGCTTCACGAAGGTTTTCGAGGGTGGTGTTCGAAGGTAAAGTTCGTAGAGTGTAAAGGCACCTTTAGAGGTTTAGGAATGGTGTGAAAGTTATTAGGGGTGATTCCTAAATGTATAATTTTTTTTTTCTAAGCGAAGTATTTGATCATTTAAATTCAGGTCTTTAGATAAGCCTAACTAGTCAATTTTTAATTGCTATTTTATAATTTCCCTCCCCAACACACACGCGAACAGATAAAGTGTTCGAAAGTGAGGTTCGACGGAGTGTAAAGGCACCTTAAAAAGAAATATCAGAATACAAAGAAAAAATATCCAGCGTTTATATTTTTCTGTTTAAATGCTAGCCCCGAAACAATCCGTTTTCCTCCCCTTAAATCCAGAAGCTTCCTCCCTCTCTTACGGACACCCTCCTATCCGGACAGTCTCCCAGATCTATGGGTTCCGGAGCACCCCAATATCGACACAGGAGGGGTTGCCTTGGGGACGAAGACCCCTCCCCCTCTAGCAAATATTGTCCCGGCCCATTTTATCTTATTAACATCCTCCAGTCCTGAGCACAGTCAACAGCGGCTTCCAGTCAGTTCTTAGTCAATGAGGGAATCATCAATGAGTTTTGTATTCTTCTGTTTTCTGCTATGATCAATGGGATCGTTAAGTTAGAATACTGGTAATAAAAATTGTTATCATTATAGTTACCATTGAAGTGATAACAGTTAATGGGTTGTTATATTCTTGCTTGTTCTACTTTCCATGTTTAAATTAACGATACACTAAATATTCAATATTGGATAAAGATGGTTGACCGTACCTTATATATATAAAACTCGTGTCCCGATTTTGATCGGAGGTAAAATCAGAATCTACTCAACCAATCTTTATTTTGTAATTAGGCTTATTGTGTGTAGTCTTGTCCAACTTAAAAGATCGGATAGTTTTTATTTCGATTACTGGCCTCCAATTTCCATTATTGTGAATTAAGAGCTAATCATGCTACAAGTGAGCGTGACTCTTTGAAAGTTCTATAAATTTCCAAAAGATGGCGATGTAAGTTGATTTATAAACACAAAACTTCATTTTCTTTCGATATTTAGGGAGGGTAAGCATCCAGTAGCCAAATAGCTATTTTTTAAGGCTTGGACTAGGAAAATCCGTGTTTTCCCCATGTCAAATTATGTGTCGCCTTTACACCTGTAGGGAAAACATCTAATCTATTTGATTTAGCAAAAGGCGTTAACCCAAATAATTTTGCACCTACAGCACTACGATAAATTGAAATTGTAAATTCTATTAATAAAAAAAATTTGAATTATTATTATAAAAATTTATAAATTAACTTTTGTCTCTTTATCGGTGAATCATAATTAGATTGTATTAAAAAGAATAGGATACAATTAAGTCAATGCATTATATGGCCGGGTCTGCTCGTATTTTATAAATATAAGAATTGTCTGTGGTGTCGGTCAAATATTTAACTTATTTAATATTTAACTCTCTAAATAGTATTTAACTGTTTTATTGCAGCCAACGTTTCGACCCAAAGATGCAAGTCTTCTTCAGAGCTAAATGAACAAGACGCAGACAATAACAATTATAAATTTATGGAGCAAAGAATGTGAACTAACTAGATAACATATAGAGGCCCGTAAACATATAATGTAGGTACACTAACAAGACGTTATAATGGCTAATGAAACTGACAACAGATATTTGCAACTGTTAACTTGTACATATCGCAATCGATGTTGTCAGTTTCAATAGCTATATAACATCTTGTTATTGTACATTATATGTTTATAGACACCTATATCTTATCTAGTTAGTTCATATTATTTGCTCAATGTATTTGTATTTTTTCCTATTTTATTTGTTTGTTTAAAGTTTATGCCACTAAGGCTACTGCAACAGTGGGAGTCCTAAATTTTGCCTATCCAGGTATAATTAGGATAGGGATCTTTAACGAGTACCTGAAATCGTACAGGCTCGGAACCTCCATTTTACGTCCTATCCGAGGGCATAGCCATGGAATTGTTACCCCCTAAAATCCTAAGGCACCCGCGGGACGGGAATCCGCGACTTATAGTATTGCAGGTGCTATGCTAACGACTGAATTCCTCTTCTTTTGTTGATAAATGTTTATAATTACATTTGTGATAAATCACCCCCAAAAAATTTCTAGGACCACCTCTGGTTTAACTGAACATCATATTATACGACAACACAAGAGATGTGGGAACTGAATGTCATATTCTCTAATATCGATCGCCATGAATCGGGGTTGAAAGCTGAAGTGACCGCCTCCTTTCCTGTTATGTTCCCAATATCTGTTCTTGAAGGGCCGACTAGAAATAAGACGACTCCAGGAATATCTTGTCCGTGTGACCAAGTTTGTTGTTATATTTGTGAGTAATATTACATAAGATATCTTGTATATATTTGTCCTGGATAAGAAAGAACCAGGATATTTTCGGATGAGTTATTTTTTCCAATCCTATTTCCTAAGGATTCGTTTATACTTACAAGAAAAAAAATGGATGAATAACATAACTTACCAATAATCACACTCAATTGTAGTATAATAAGCATTGAATTTGCAATAAAAGAAATATTGAGGACAATAATAATCGAGATAAAAACTATCCTATCTTTTAAGTTGGACAAAACTACACACAACGAGCCAAATTTTATAAAGATCGGTCGAGTAGTTACTGATTTTGCCCTCGACAAATATCGTGACCCGAGATTTATATATGTAGCACTAAAAGATATTCCAAGTATGCTAATGGACTTTGGACTATTAGCCTTCTCCGAAAGCAGTGGACCGCTGGCAGTCGTGGTCTTGGAGCGTGACGCCTTCCCCTCCAAAAGCTTCCGCTTGGTATCATCGCTGGTCCGATATGAAGCGATTTCCCACCTCATAGCTTCGTCCACCTCCTCTCCGGTCCTGTCCTCATTAGCAGGATACCTTACCCTTCCAGCTTTCTGTTTGCCCAGCTGGCACTGCTCCATCTGTCCACTTCTGCTGTAGTTTTATCGATCCGGAGTCTTCTCATAGAATGATATTCACCAATGTACATCTGTTTAAAGGATTTAAAAGCTCTTGTTTTACCATATTTTTATATCAAAGTACTAGTGTGGGTTTAAAAAAAATTTCATTAAACGAAAATAATAATTCACAATGTCTGAAAAGCAATAAAAACTCAAAGAACTAACAAGATTATAAAAACTGTTAACCCATAACGATACAGTAACACAAAAATAACGAACTGATTTGATCTTCAGAGGAAGACTAACTCTCTAGTCCATCGCTCCTTATATTTAGTCTAGAATAGTCTAGAAGGTTTTCGACAAGCGTGGATTATTCTCTAACAGTCACGAACGGATACTACAACACTTTATAACTGTTCCAACAAACAACAAAAGTCTGGAACTGTTTTCGATCATTCGTTTTGTCTTTCACGTTAGACTATAATTATGTTTTATTACTTTATGTTCGCGTTCCATAAGACCGCTCAAGTTCGATACATTCAACAATCGATAATTAATTCAACAGTGAGTCGCCATTTTCCAAGCGTCATTCCCGGCCGCACTAAGATGTGCTGCAGCCGGGCATTCTTTGTTATAATGAGTATAATGAAGAACATGGAGTAGAACTCAGAGCTCCCTGAGTTGAGGAGTGGAGCGGAGAAGCGCGGAGATGAAGAGAACAGGGGACACCGCAGAAAGCCGAGTAAATGAAAAGAAGCTGGCCACAAGATTACTTTATCTATTATAAACCAACTTCAGGTCCAAATTTATTTCGTGTAATCATATCATTAACCTTTGTACTTTATTAAATACACCTACACTATTTTTTCTCACATTCTATAAATTTCTTATTATTTTTAACCTAATACAGTCCACATTTTCAAAGCTACCATATATATTGATCGAAACTCAATCATTTTTTTAAATGAAATTTAGATCAAACACTTTACTTTTTTAAAATCTTTAAATAATTGCATTCAAACCTTTCTGACATCTGCGACAATCAGCAATGTGATGGGTAGAACTAATAAATATGGCAAACATTTAGCACTTCTTTAGGGAATTGACACTAATTCAGGAGAGGAGGTCTCTCACCCAACTTCTTTTTAGACGCCTACTTACGGGCATATCAGCCTTGGTCATGTCACTAATTAGTCTATTGTCATGTCCCTGCAATTAATTATCTAAGCCTAATAATAAAGAAGTATGATCGTTCATGCTCTTCCAGTTTCAATGCGGACTCGGACTGTTTGCTGTATTTCTGGCACGTGCAAAAGTTTCTTCAAAAATGACAGCTGTAATATCTCCAAAGTATCTCTCTGTATTGTTATTTATTATTATTTATATATTTTATTGTTTTTTTTATATTATAAATTTGTTTTTATGTTTATGCTAATACATGTTTATGTTTGGTGTTGCAGGGTGGGCTCGTATGGGGTGATGAGCAGCGGGGGCGGGGCGGGGGGCGGGGAGGGAGGCTACGGGGGGGCGGCGCTCTCCGCTGCGGCCATGGTGGCCGCCGCAACGGCCACCGCCACCGCAACCGCCAGCGTCGTCGCCCTCCAGGACCGCCACGACATGAGCAGCCAGTACGGCCAGGTCAGTACACAAACAATAATATATAATAATAATATAATATAATAGCAAAAAGTGATCGATAGGTTCAATAGTCACCTCAAAACACCACCAATGGTATGCTTAGGCCCATCATAAGGCCCGGTGCACATGAGCTGCAAGGCCCGCTGGCCGCTAGGCGTAATGTTACACTGATAGGCAGACATAGGGGCAATGCACATGGGCTACAATTGACGACCGGTGGTTCCGGATTAGTCCGATTGGCTCAGGAGGTGGCGCTTTTTTCTCCTCGTATCGGGCGGCTATTCGACGCTTTTGCGTTCCACAAGTACCTTGTTTATATAGGGGCAGTGCACATGAGCCGCTGCGTTCTTTTCTATGTTCCTCTTTAATGCAGGCTAGTTTTAAGTAACATAATTATTAATTTCATTTGTATTACTTATTTAATTCTAAATGTTATTAGATAATCAATTACAATTAATCTTTTAAATTATTATTAATTAGATTGATGATTTTGTATCAGTATCAATGAGGAATTAATATTTTGTAACTCATTTTATTTATTTAATTAATTAAGACGTGTGTATTGGTCAACTTTTCCTGTAGGATGATTGGTAATCAGGATTTTCTGTCAAATATTCTGTATTTAGACAGCCTAAATTTCGATCCATACATGAAGATTTTCGACAGGGCTAAAATGAAGACAATTAAAATAAAATAAAGACAAAACGAACAAAATATTTGGTATCGGAGTGGTAATTTTGAAGTGACGCGTCGTCCTATCTCCTCATGTGCACTGACCCTTTTTTATGAAGGATTTAGCCTTCCTGGAAAAGCTTCTTGCTTTTCCTTGCACCGGACTAAGCATTCCTTAGGACGTCGGTACTTATGAGTACAGCCAAAAACTGCAGTTGTTTATAAACTCCCTAGGGGTCCACTGTTGTGTAGTGGTTAGCATAGCCAACTACTAAACACAAGATCGCAGGTTCGTTGACCCTTGGTGTTTCTTTTTCTCGTTTAATATCCTTATCCTAATTATACCTGGATACGCAAAGTTTAGGAATCCTAGTTCAGCATCATCAAATTTGTCAAAAAAAAAAAAAAAATAATAATAAAAAATAAGCAACCTCACACTTAGCAACCTTAGTTTTAATACAAATAAAAAATAAAAAATCCAAAACACTTTTATATAGCCCACCCTACCGTACCTCTAGGGTAATACGGGTTTTTTCAACAGTGTTATGATAGGCATGCCTGTATAACATTGCATTGCTGCAAGTATAAAATTTACGGTTTACAATGCCCTCTAGCGGTTTTTCATCAGCCTCTCCCGTCCTCATCTTCAGCTTCTGTTTTCGGCTGTCTCCCTGGAGCTTCTCTTAGACCCAAGGTAAAGTGGGTTAGGCCCAGCGCTTCCTTCCACTCGCACACAAAATTTTTGAAATGCGGGTAGTTTTCTTTAGTAACTATCTGACAGATGGTAGAACCCAGTTTCCCTCAGCAGTTAGGCCCTTAGTTTCTCGTAGGCGGTGGAAACAACGACTATGTGCTTGCCAATTTCTGGTACCTCACAACTGGGGCTTTGATTATTTGATATTTATCTACATTTATATATGATATTAATCACTTTTATTATTTGATTTTCATATTTTAATTGAACTGAATTTTACATTACTCCAGATTTGTGTCGGGTCTAGGCTGAAATGACCAAGCATTTAGTTTGGTTTCCATTTTGAACGGTCAAGTGTAAGCTGCGAGCTAATAGATCTAATTATTGTTTTAACTATAAAGTAAGCCATAGGCCTTCTCTGAAGTTGAAAATAGCGATATGACTTAAGGGAAGTTGCACACAAAACGTGCATACAAGTATCATTAAAAAATCGGCAGTTAAAAGTGAAATCATGGGATATCTGTGTTGATCACTCGCATATGGACTCGTAAGCACCGATTCGTCTTACTAACAATAGAGCTTTTTCTCTCTTTTTTTTTTTTTTTTTTTTTTTTTTTTTTATGTAACATTAACAAAAACACTTTTAATAAATGTTATTTTTGTGTAAAAAGTTAAAAAATCAATATGAAAAATTACCTCTTGGTAGAACTGAACAAAACTATCTTAAGATACGACATAAAAGCTTTCAAGGCCATCTTCTTTTCATTCGCTTAAGGGGCATGTCCAGAATCAATGAAGAAGCGAGGTTAGAACCTATTACCTTTGGATCTGGCCAAACCTCCAATTTTTATATATAAAGATTTGCTGTTCCTAATTTGAGATCCTAAACGAGTGATGGCATATGTAAAGGGAAAAAAAATCATATTATTAGAACATTTGAAACTTTTTATTAATAAGCCATATTAAACCTACAATAAATCAATGGATTAAGCCATGATAATCCCCTAACAAATATATTAACATGATATTTTCGCGTGTCGTTGAAGGAATTAATAAACGTTTTGGCATTGATTGATTTTCTGGATCAGCAATAACGCTTCGCTTTTCCTCTTCAGGAAGGATATTTACATAATGCGATAAAATAAAATTACTCGACAATTTTCCTGTTAAACTTTTGTTTTTCAGATAGCTAAAAACCATTTGAATCCTAGTAATTTATTTACACGTTCACGCCGGCACGTACCACTCAATCATAAACCTTTCCACGACTCTTGGGTATTATGGGACTGTATTGTTTATTTTATTATTGTTGATTGCCAATACTGCATAATGCACTAAAATAGCTCCCGTCCGATAGAGCGAAAAGCATTAAACTCAGCCTCCAATAGGCGAGAAACGTGAATTACAGTCCCTACGTCAACGTTTTAAAGTATAGTTTTTGCTTGATTTTGTTTAAAATATTAATATTTAGTGTTAATATGATAATATGTATTGATTTATTAGTTTCATTGAATAAAGCGGGGAGACTAAATATAGAATAAAAAAATAAAACCGGGCGGGTTGGGATATCTTAGCACAAGCAACAGGTTCTTCTTGCCTACAAACGCCCACAAACTTTTTTTTTTTTTTTCTCTCTCTTGGAAGCTGTTATATTAATAGAAACATAAGACTGCATTGACTTCAGTATTTATATTGCTGTTTGTTTTTATATTTTGTTATTATTTTTTTCTCTCTCAATTCGCGATAATGGTTCCTGAAACATTTTAGCGAACGGATAAAGCATGCAAGAAATAGGGTAAACCATACAGTCATTGGCACTCCGTTCAGTTATTGGCACCCCATCTTTAACTTAAATAAATAGGTTAACAAATCCTAATGTTATTACAAGATATACATGAGTCTAATGTCTGAAGGGTCCTCTAAGTCATCTATGAAGTAAGACTTTAACAAACTAACCACAGGGAAGATTTCACAATTCAATCCACAGGTTGCCAATAACTAGATTTGGCACTTCTAACAATAAATATTGCCATATTGTAAAACTATTGAACTTTTTACTCAAAAAAACCTCTTGATTCTTTATGAGGATAAATAATGAGGAGCTATAGGAAGTTTCTATTTGATCCCTTTATAAAAATTTTTTTTTTTTAATTTAACCACAGAAATGTAGTCTTAAGGGTGCCACCGTACGGTTTACCCTATCAAATGGAGGAATAAAAGTATTAATTATTATCAATTATTAATTATTTTATAGATGCTCTAATTACTAATTGTTTACTTTTAGATACTGAGAATTTTCACGATTTATTGAAAATTTAATAGTTTTATCATAAAGTTATAATTATTATTGAAACAAACAAAACTATGAAAATAAATGTGTGAAGGTACTGAATGGTGTTTACATATTAACCATAGCACGTCGATTTTTAATCTAAATAGGTCGATAAGTGAAATTTTTGTGTTGCGCACATAGCACCACATATTTTAAGTTATGAATTGTATTTCATTCAATCATTAAATCGTTGTAATATAGGCAATAATGAGTTTTTATTCTCCATGATCTCTCATTTCAATTTTTATTTTCTAGAAAACAATTACGATTTGTACTTGACTTTAAGTATTCATTTCGTTTTTCTTCTTCTGTTGCCTAAAGCGACGAACCCACAGACGTTATAAAAACATTATTTATCGACATTAACAAATAGCCACGTCATACAGTTGTACAATGCTATTACCATATTGATGCTCATAATCCTTCAAACATCGACAGAGACTGTACTGAGCTGTTTGGGCGCCAAAGGTCGCGTCAACTTAAGCGACCCTGAAGACGGGGCAATATTTCTTACGAATTATGTTTCGCCTAAAATGGAGATCTGGAATCAGAAGAGCAGCCATTGTCTGGGAGCTGTGCTTGCTCATCAGCAAAAATATCGTGGCAGCAATATTTTCTATATCGTATAATGGATTACACCTTTTAGGCGTAGATTATTTGACAGCTCTTGGTTTGAAATGTTCTTTAAAAAGGATTGTAAATACATCCTTTTAGTGTTAAAAAGGATTGAAAATACATCCTGATTCCTAATAAGGATCATGAGAAACAAAATGTTATTATCTGAATTAGCTTTACTCTAAAGCATTTAAAAAAAATAATAATTAAAAAAATATATGTCATTTTTTATACAATAATGACGCAGGGATTTGGATACCTCATTGATAAGGCATTGAGCCTCAAGTTGCCTTTCGGACTGATAGACCCTCCTGGGCCAAACCCAGCCTCTATAAAGTACTCCATTGAAAAACTAACCTGACGGTTGAGGGTGATCAAAGCCAAATCACCTCCTTGAACGACCGCTGACCTAGAAAGAGTTCTTAGAGACCTAGAAACCTAAGACTGCTCATGGGGTGTCATGATGCAGATTTTTGTTTTTTATAACAACGCTGACGAGGTTCTGAATTTCGATTCTGATAGAGGCTATTAATCAGAAAGGCATAATCGATTCATATAATCAATTATAAAATAAATAATGTACGATTGGGTGGATTGGGAAGAAAGGGTCAAACTCCGGAAGTGGATTGAACAGATATTTTTTTTAAAAACATATCGCTCACTCCTTTGAACTTAAGTAAATTAAAAAAAAAAAATCATAAATCTAATCTAACCTAATAAAACTACTGTTTAAAGTATTTTGTTCTGTCTTGAATATGTAGCTTCGTAAAAAAATTAACCTGAAAATTAATATCTAGTATGAACACAATTTATTCTACTTTTGATTTTTAAATTCACTCTTCTGAACAAAATTATTATTTTTTTTTAATTATAAAAAAAAATCAAATAGAGAATTATAAAATCAGACAACTTCGAGTATTATTATATTATCTCATATTATTATTAAAAAAATGGTGTACTTTAAAGAGCAAATACAAATAAAAATAAGTAAATGAATGTGGAAAAATGTGCGACTTTGAGAAATAGCATTTAACAAAACATTTCTTATTTCTAATCAAAGTAAGTTGGTAAGTGAAAGTTGAGTGTTGCGCGCACCTCACCAGATTTTTTTGTCATTTTTTCGTATATCTAACATATATATACATACGTATACATATATTATGTATAAGTCATACACCTATGATTCTTACTATGTTTAAGGATTAGAAAGTAGATTAAGCCATCAACTAAGCTCTCTCTGTAACGACTATTAAGGAGCAATTGTTCTACTGCATATAGGATGCACCCATTCAACTTATACTCTCGACTCTCACACTCCTGTAGAAACTTACTATACATTACTAAATATTATAGAATATTCTATTTATTTCAAATTTAATAGTATTGTAACTCTAAATAATTTTATTAGAAGGAAAATATAATTCACAACAGCAAACAAACTAAAATAAATAACTGAAAGTATTAACAACGCTACAAAAACTAACTACTAGTGACAATACAGCGACAGACCGGTAATCATATACTTCGATGTACAGAGCAAGACTTAAAATCCCGTCCATTGCTTTTTATATGGTGTAAAATATATTATAAACAATCAGCTGTATTCCACCTCATAACTGTGTTTTCAATAAATTAAAATGTGAATAAAGTTTAACTAGCTGACCTTCGCACTCTAACCTACTTAAATTCCACCTAATCAAAGTCCACATACACGTACACGTATATTTAGTATCGTATAGCGCGTATATAGTGCGTCATGTGCATAGGTGAGGGTTAAAGTAAAGAATAGATTAGTCTAAGTTGTAGATTTTTACACACACAAGGAGGAGCCATGAGTAACCTGTAATACAGAGAAGGTTTGAGATTAGAAGGCGGAATTCGCCTATAATACTTAAATACACATATCGATTTCGCGGAAAGCGAGTGCGCTGATTCTATTGACTGAAATCGCACGCTTTCGCTTGTAATTCGCAAACGATGGCAACAATCGGAAAAGTGTACATAACCAAAACTCTTCGTTTCGACAAACTGAAAAAAATGACACCTTCGAAAAATCCCTGCGACCATTTTCAAATTGCAGTTTTTCGCTTATATCACGCAATCATAGGCGAAATGAGTGATTTAAATGATGAAGTAGGGAAGAGCGGGGTTGGTTGGCATGTGACATTCCGTCACACCTATTGTGAAGGCCCTACCATTGTACCATGTGACCCGCTCGACCTCGGGAGTCTAGTCCTGAGTTTTCAATCCGATGCAACCACTGTAGAGAAGAATGTGCTTCATAGATTGATTTTACAACATGTAAGTAAACTTTTTTTTTATTTTCAGTAAATTCGGTTTAAAAGTATGGGAAAACATTTGACTCAGATTCTGTTCACACAGCCCCAAACTCCTTTGAAAAACCTAACCTTTCGACTAACAAGTTTCTTGTTTTATTGTTCTCCCCTGTCCTGGCAGCCATCTTTCATATGATCTCTCCTGTGGGGTTAGTTGGCTCTCTTCAACTGGGGTTATTTTGCGCAGTAGCAATTCACAAAATCAAAGTAAACATAAACAAAGGTGAAACTACTAATGGTCTTTAGTTCCAGCAAGGAGGATGAGAGCAATTTTTTTTATGCAGAAAGTGACGACAGTCTAAACTTCTGTCTTCTTTTATTGTCATTCTATTTTCCCTTAAAAGCTGTTAAAAAACGATTCATAATTATTATACCATTATAGTGCAGCTTTTAATAACAATATCTGTCAAGCAGTGCTTGAATAAGATGGCTAAACAACCCCACCTTCTACGCCAACCTGCCCCTCATAGGGGGTTAATTGGCATGCTCTGGATTGAAGATTTCTTCAATTTTCTATGATCTTAGTATTAAATATTGTGTGGTGAAAATAATACTTGAAGTACTCTAATACTTGGAGTTTACAGTGGGATCAGCCCCATTGGGACTAAATTAACAGGAACGACCCAACAACCAAAAAAGTGAAAACTGTTGCCAACCAACCCTGCCTCCCCTACTAAGGAAGTTATGGCGTACCGACAAAAAAAAGCCTTGAAAAATAATATATATGATAACAGCAAAAGTAGCAATTTAATTAATTTAAGGGAATGAATTGCAGGTTCCATCAGATGATGCTGCCTGCAGGGCAAATAATTTAAATACTATTTATCATAATATTGTTATAATACGAAAAGAGATTACTAAGTATTAGTGGATGTATACAATAAAATAATAAAATAGAATGTACAGTAAAAATAGAGGTGAGAAATAGTCAACTGTTATTCTTTACGATAGGTTGATTAATAGTCAGGATTTTCAGTTAAACATTTTTATTTTGAGAAGCCGACGTTTCGATCCTTACTTGTGGATCTTCATCAGGGCTTTTGAGTCCAGAGAATTACAGTACTGTAGAAGATAAAAAATATACCATAGGGTAAACCATATAGTTATTGACACCCTTAAGGCTAAATTTCTGTGGTGAAATTAAAACCAATACTTTTTATGAAGGGTTTTATGAAGTTCAAATTGAAACTTCCTATACCTACCTCCTCTTGATCCATCCTTAAAAAGACTCAAGAGGTTTTTTTTTGTGTCAGAAGTTCAATAGTTTTACCATATTGTTAAAAGTGCAAAAACTAGTTATTGACACTGTGTGGATTTAATTGTGAAATCTTTCCTATCGTTAGTTTCCTAAACACTTACTTCATAGATGACTTAGAGGACCCTTCAAACATTAGATTCATGTATATCTTGAAATAAAATTAGGACTTGTTTACTTATTTATTTAAGTTAAAGTTGGGTGTAAATAACTGTATTGAATGCCAATAACTATATGGTTTACCCCTAAGAATGATTAGAAAATGAAAAAAAATAAAATATTAATAAATAAAAAAAATTGGTTTGATGTGGTGCCACTAGTCCAAATCTATTTCTCATAATTTATTCCCCACCAAAAAACTCCTGAAAATCTCTGCCAAAACTAAAAATTGAAAAAAAAAAATTCATAACTTAAGTTTGTATTTTATTTAGATTAGAACTTTTATTTAGATTATTCGGGACTGATTGTTCGATGGTAAGGTTCGACTCAGTATAAAGCCACTTTTAAATCATAAATGAATTCTATAGGCCTATTAGTATATGTACACTTCATGACTGAAACATTTTGAGCATCGTCTTATTTGATTTAGAAACATATAAAATATTAAAAGCCCTTATCCACAAAATTATTTTCGACCTATTTAATGTTTGATTTATTCCATCGATTTGGGCAAAGATTATGCTTGTTCACGTGTGGGCATATTTTATTATATATTTAGTGGATTTTAGTCTAGGTTTCCAGTACGAAAAAGCAGTAGGTATACTCCATTAAATTACCTAACACTGATTGACCTATTACAAGCTGATTATATGCTCTACTTTCGTTATTTTCTTGTTTTTATAACATTATATCCTTAAAAATCTATTCACATTATCCTCATTATATAAGAGATTAAAGAATTGAGGACATATTGCTAGCCTGTCCATGATAACATCGCCTGGTTTCACCTTTCCCCAGCTAACTCGACCTCTACGAAAAGATTCGATCTTATACAGTGTTAGCAATGTTTTCGATGTTAGTAGTGTAAGGTGCCTTTACACTATGTCAAACTCACCCTCGAATAGTTAATTCCCCAACCCTTGCCATATCAAGGACAGCTATTTACACTTAAACATGAAGTCGAGAGAACAATGATGTCTAATCGCACCTATGCACCTTAATAAATAATTTTCATTACGAATACTTCTGACTTGAAACTAGTGGCTGATCTGACTGTCAAAAGCAACGTCAGATAAATGGTAAAAGACGGTCTAGAACCGTAGCTTGACCAATTCTAAGAACTCCATTCTCAAAACAACTGGCGAAGAGATAATAAAGTTCGAGGCTGAGATTCACACAGTAAAAGCAACAAATTACTATGTAGTAAAATATAAAAAAAAAATTAAAAAATACCACCAATGTCATATCGAGTTCCAACAAACAGTTCATGAAAAAGTATGCTAAATCTCCTTACACCAAGTTGTTTGAATAAAAGCCATTTTTCAGAAAAACACCTGTAGATTTACAGAAAGTAAGTAACTTGCTCTAGTACACGTTCCTGACTGTTCGAAAATCTTCTAAGCTTGTTGGGATCCTTTTAGATTGTTCTAATTCAGACTAAATATAAGAAGCGATGGACAGGAGATCTAGTCTTGATATTTTTGGAACTTTTTAAGTTATTTGAGTTTTTATTTGGTTTTCAGATATTATGAATTATTTTTTTCTTTCAATAAAAAAAATAAAATAAACCCTCATAAGTGTTACACTATCATGAAGCATGGTACTTATGAAACGTCGAATATTTTTTAAATTCGTTTGGGAAACTAAAAGTATAACAAAATGTGGAAATATTAAAGAATGGAAAAATAAATAAATTAAATAAAAAAAAAAAAACACCGTTCCACCGTCTTCTACAAAACCGCAAGGTTCTTGTATCAGGAACAGACTATCAAATGTCAATAACGGAATAATTCAGTCCGTAGCGCTACAAAGCGGAACTTATTTTCAGATCAAGTCGAGGAAAGCATACGTGAAATAATTATTGCATATCAGTTACTAAATCTATTGTCATTGAGGAATATAAAGAAAAAAATATTTACCTTGGATATAATGAGAAAAACCTCAGAGGTTGCGTTTTGATGACGCAAATTGGTTTATTTCCACCAAAGGAAAAGATAAAAAAAATTTAATAAATTTCCTTCTATCTTTAGATGGAAATATAAAATTCATAATGAAATTCAATAATAAGAATTAAACATGTATTAATTTGACAAAGTTGAAAATTTCAATCAAGTATTGTTTTCATCGTCTTTATTAATTGGTTTGTGATTTTATATATACAGAGGGCATTTATTAGCCCATTATTATTTCTCCGTCCCCCTTATGCACCTAAATTATTTAAAAAAAAAAAAATTGTATATCAATCTGAAATAGTTGAGTGAAAAAAAAAAAAAAAAAACGCACGTGGACTCGCGGATGTAATTTAAATCAGCGAATCTTGAAGAGAGAACATTAGCCAATTATGGCTCTGTAATATTTCATTGATCCTAACTAAATATTCTTTTCTCTCAAACATGACAAGAAATATATATTGTGTGTATATATATATATATATATATATATATATATATATATATGTATTTGCTACTATCTATTAGTAAACAATAGTGACTAAACTCGCCGAAAATGCTCCCCCAAACAGATTTGGACACATTGAGTTCAAGAGGGGCACCCCCCCCCCCTCTCCGCCCCTCGCCACCCCCTAGGTGGCATATCGATTCCATCACGTGACCCCCGCCAACTGTCTCACGTGACTTCCAAACGTGATCTCGTCCGCGCCAGGAATTTAGTGAGGGAAAAGTCAGGAGTTGCGATGGAGGATAAATCCTGTCAACACGTTAACAAACATGTGCGCGATTAACTCCGTTCTAACAAGACCTAAAAATCTGTCGGTGTGGTACTTAATAAGAGGCTTTTACGTTTTTCCAAAAATAAACATAGAATATAAAGAAATAATATTTAAAAAAAAAAATATTTGATTTCAAATAATGCAGTGCCACATACTCTTTTAAATTTTAAACAGAATAAATTAAACAACAATCAATATATATAACAACATCACATAATGACTTATTTTATGGTTATTTTATACACGTTGGTTTACAATAATGCAATTGTGATAGACTATGGCAATGGTTGAAAAAACTACCTGCCAGGAGTTGTCTATATAAAAATCTATGTTAAAACAAAATACCAACAGAGATTATTTAAAATAAACTTTAAACAACTTCAAAAAAAAAGATACTTAATAAACGCAACAAAAACATAGATGAAATAAGATTCTATCTGAAGCCTAAAAAGAAAATAGGTTATTAAAATTGAATCGTCGTCGAGAAACGCAACATGTCAACAAATTCAAATTATTGGAAAAGTGAAAAAAAAACGTTTCTACTTTTGCGTCAAGTGATTTCCTTAACTTGAATTATTTTTTACGAAACATATTCATAAGTAAAATAATTTTTTCATGATTCGATAAATCTATGCTCATTTGATAGATCTGGAAAATAAATCATTTTTTGAAATGTAGGGTTTCTCCTGATTATGGAAGACAGACGATTGTTACAAACCATATATTTTGGAAATTACTACAAAAAAAAACAATTACAAGCTTACATATATTGTCTAATAAATTAAAAATAACTGAGAGTATAAACATACAGGGTGAAAATGGGGCATGATTCAAATTGATGTTACTTCATTCAAATCCTCTATGGTATCATAAGTGCCTTTAGAGCCAGTCCAAAGAGCCTGTCCCAAACACTGGCAAATAAAATACGAACTCCAACTCGCTTTTGTGTCAGTTAAGACAAGCTTCTAGACCTTCGTTTAGCATTTTAATGGTGTTGCTTTTATCCATAATTAGTTAAAGCACATGTCAGAGCAGAGTCTAGTTACAAGTCAGCCGTCTTTGTAATGAAAATTTTTGTATTAAGGTGCAAGGTCAGACATTATTGTTCTTTGGACTTCCCGTTTCAGTGTAAATAGCTATTTTTGATATGCCGGTACGGCAAGGTTTGGGGCATTACCTGTTCGAGAGTGAGGCTCGAAGAGTGTAAAGACACCTTAAGGCAGTGACAGGCCAAGCAAAATTTTCAAAACGTACTAACCGCTTTGGATACAGGAAGATATTTTTCAATGTCTTGTGTTTGTCGAGTTTCTCCTGACAACGATTATTTGAATGGTCTATAAAAGCTTAAGGTGCCTTTACACCTTACGAACTTTACCTTCGAACACCACTCTCGAACAACCATCGTGAAGCCTTCACGTCGACTGTTCGGGTGTTCTAGGTACTTCATCTGTTCGCCTGGGTATGGGGGTAGCGCTAGTGTCACTTTTGATTTGGGTTTTTCCTAAGTAACAGGAGCTGTTTGTGATACTAGTGTAATTTGTGAAACGTTGTAAATCGTCTTCTATTTTTTTATTATTCAGATAATATAAAAATATATTGATAAAGGAGATTTTTTCTATGACATAAGCTAGCTTTGGGTGCGTCAGCCATATTGGTTCGCTTAACGTCACGTGAAGTATAAATGGCTGTTCGCTTCACGTCGGTACGGCAAGGTTCGAAGGAGAACTTGTTCGAAGGTGAGGTTCGTAAAGTGTAAAGGCACCTTTATAGATGAGCTGAGCTTGTCGGGTATCTTTTGAATTTGATGTCTCGGCTTGCAAGGAGTTCAAAAATAAAATCAATTTTTTTGGACATGTCGTGTTTATTGAACGGCAAATAAAATGGGCATAATTCTTTCTTTGAATTTTCAATTATTATATTCGACTTTAGTGTACCATTCAAGATGGATATAATAATGTTAAGAGATGGTAGCTAGAGATTGCTCATCTGTTGCTTAGATGACTGGACGGCTAGGAATGCAATTTGATCCTATGGGATGTTGGTTGAGGGGGCGCCTTACTAAATAGTTTATCGAGGGTAACAGATATCGACCCAACAATTTACATTTAATGAAGCAACATCCCACTGATAAGGGAGAGATAACGGCGGTTACCTTGGAAACTGTGACGTCTCGGTCTCTCTGGAGTCTGGCAGGGAAATTTAGTCTGTAATCTCGGATCGATCCTCTTTTGTTGAAGGCCGTTGAACAATATGCGTCATTTTTGTAATAGTTCATGACTTGTTGGAACAAACTGTTCTATTACATGTTGCAGTACCTTCTACGCTTGTCGAGAACATTCTGGGCTGTTATGATTCAGACTAAATATACGGATAGCCTTGTTCTGAAGATCGATCAAATGGTTACGTTTGTGTTTTAAGTGTCGTTACATGTTGATACTTTTTGTAACCTCGTTGATTATTTCAGTTTTTATTATTTGTATCCATTTTTAAATTATTTTTTTCTTCGAATAAAAATTATTTCAACCCAGATAAGTGTTAAAATATTGATTTGAAAAAGAAAAAAAAATTAGAAACAGGTTTGAAAAATAATACTATACTAATGAATGCTTTATACGACTTGTTTTGTTTACATAATACAGTAAACCCTCATTGTTACGAACTCGGATATAACGAACACCTCGATATAGCGAACCAAAATACTATCCCCCCAAAATTACCATTACATTTCTGCTGAGCCCCTCGTTATAGCGAAATCATCGGTTAGTGCGAACTATGAACTAAATTTGATGCCTGAGAATTTTGATATTCTGTTATAACGAACTGCTAGAATTTTTATTAATTTTTTTTTTACTGTATTACGTAGAACGAGCGCGGGAAGACGAAGTTGCACCAGTTTCTAGAATTGAGGTGTTTTTTTACTCTTAACTAATCCGATTTTTTTTGCTCTCTCTCTCTCTCTCGATTTAATTCTGTTTAACTAAAAATAAATTACATACATGCGTTTTAATTTAACTAGTTCTAATGAATAAATTTCCTTCTAAATATGATTAAATTAGAGCGGCCATTGGCTAAAAAAAAGTAAAAAAAAAAAGAATCCTGGGTTATAGCGAATCTCGTTATAGCGAGCTATGAATATCAAACCCCCTACAAGTTCGCTATATCGAGGGTTTACTGTAATCCACCGCTCCTCAGTGACGATTATATTATTATTTAAGGCACCTAGCTGCGGTCAGACATCATTTTGTTCGCTTGAATTTACGTTTCAGTGTAAATAGCTGTTCGTTGTACGCCGGTACGGGTTGGTTCGGGAGATTACCTGTTATACGAGGGTGAGGTTTGCACAGTGTAAAGGCACCTTTAGAAGTTTCAGAATGTCGTTTGAGCTGACGTGTATGCTGACCAGGTAACAGGGTGGAGGAAAAAGAATGGATGAGTGGGTTAACCCTAACATCACATACATCACACGATCGAGTTAGTTTTGAAGAGTGCAATGTTTGGTGTTTGTCTCTTGTATGTAAGATTTAATTAATGTCGGTATGTTCTTAACATTGTGTTGATTGTGATTAGAAATAAAACAAGGTGCATTAGTGATTTTTCTAAGAATTTCGGATTGTGAAATTTATATTTTTGTTAATGTGGACGTATTTTTCGGAACCCAATGTGCTGCTCTAATATAATGATGTAAATTAATTGCTGGTTTCTTAACACATTATGAGCGGGGCAGGTATTAGTACCCGTTCCGCACATTGCCGCTTAAAAGCAATGGGACCTAATACCTGTTTAAAATAAGTAATTTTAAGTGACACAAGGGAAGTACAATGTTTTATCAAATATATGGATCAGTGTATTTTTACCAGGAACACATCACACATAACATACAAAGTCAACATAAATAACAAAATTTTTTTGCTTCTCTTTCAAACTTCACTTATGCTAGGTTTATATTTCCGAACTTCATTTATTGTGAGTTCGACGAAGTATTTGTCGTCTCGAGTCTCACCAATTCTTTCCGTTTAATAAATATTTGTCAGGACGCTTATTTTTTGTTTACACAGGTCTTAGAGCATTTTTCTGAAACAACAAAGCATTTAAATTATTAATACAACATTTATCAAATATAAAGATATAAATAAATTTATATAACTTATAGTTGAAAATAACACCCATTTCCAAATTTAGCAAAAATCTAACCATTACTTTTACCTCTGAAAACTCTGAAGCTCTCTTGAGATAGATGATGCTCTAGCTAGACCTGCGTTAGAAGTGACAAGCTACGTGAAGTGGGAAGATATATATTTTCGAAGGTGAACGAAAGTATTGGAAGCACTCGTCAAACCGGTCTGACCCCTCCACTCCGCTGGGCTGCTCCATATGATTCCGTCCAATTCCATGTACTTCTCTGTAGGTATTTATTGTTATTGTTATTTACGTATTTATTTATTATTTGAAATACTTTTTAAAATAAATATTTAAAAAATTTCTGTAGATTAATATTTCTAATATTCTATATTCTAAGTAAAGGGAATTAAATAATTTTTTCTACAAATATTTACCCTCAAAACATTATTGTAAATGATAGTCTACTTTAAATAACTGTGCAATAGGAAACGATTATGTAAGATAATTATACTCTTCTACTGAAAAGGAAGGAACGTTGTAAATCTTTTCAAACATTGATCGTGTAATCTACATAAAAATCGAACTCGAACCTTAGACTCGAAGTCACCTTATCTGTTCGTATGTGTGTTCGGGAATGGTGCTAGTTGGCTTTTCAGCTACGAGGGGTGATCAAAAAGTTTTTTAACTAAGCTACAAAGAAAATAGACTCAATGCTGACAATATTTTAATTTTTCAACATAATCCCCCCCTAACATCAATGCACTTATTCCACCTGTCCTTCAACATACAGATACCACGGAAAAAAAAAAAAAAAACTTTCTTCTTGGTCTTGAATCCATTCTTCTGTAGCTGATTTCAGGGAATCCAGGTCATCAAATCTTGCCCCTTTTAAGAATCTCTTTAGGTTTGGAAACAGGAAGTAATCACTGGGGGCAAGATCTGGGCTATAGGGTGGGTGGACGAGCTGTTCCAAACCGCAGTTTCGAGGAACCCATCTTGCAGAAACCTTAGACATTCCTAAAATGTCATGAATGATTGTGCTAGCGCTTCCACAGGAAATGCCTAATCCCATAGCAACTTCAGACTCTTTTATTCGACGATTAGCCAAGATCAAGGCCTCTGCTTGAGTCGCATGATCAGATCTTGCTTCGTCTTGCACATTCACACGACCTCGTTTGAACTCATTGAACCACCTAGCGGCTGTAGAAAAAGAGGGACAATCATGACCATATACATTCACCATTCTGTCGTAAATATTTTTTACAGGATTCCCTTCTTTAGACAAAGATTTAATGACGCTTCGATACTCAACTTGAAGTCACTGAATACCGACATGTTTACAAAGGCACTGCTTAATACTGACTGGACTGACGGACTCAATATTGTAGGCATCTTTACTCTTGATAGATAAGCTATCAGGGACAGGAGAAGGATTAACGGAATAAGGTTTGTTTATACCTTAGTTGCAAAACTGTTTGATCGGTTAATCAAACCTCATAATATAAACTTCTAGAGCTTTTAGCATTTTTCTGACGTTACTTTTATCCTTAAACAGTCAGAACAGCCACTAGTTCCACGTCTGCCGTGTTTGTAATGAAAATTGTTGTATTAAGGTACATAAGAGCGGTCAGAAATAATTTTTTGCTCCACTTCATGTTTCAGTAATAATAGCTGTTCGTAGTACGCCCATTATGGCAAGGTTCGGCGGATTATCAGTTCTCTCTAGAGTAAAGAAGAAGCTTCATAAAATAATAAGGAATAAGGAAGCAAGCAAGAATGAAAACAAGAGAGTGGGAATGAGTAGAGAGGTTATTGTGAAATATTGGTATCATTATCACGCCAAATCAGTGATATTTAAGGTTTAAATTGTTTTATGTTTATTTATGCCTCTAAGGTGTAAGGTGTAATGCTACTGTGGGAGTCTTAAATTTTGCCTATCCATCTATAATTAGGATCTTTAACGTGTACATCTTACAGGCTCAGAACGGCCTTCTACTTCGAAGAACGGATAGGCATATTGTTTACTCCCATTAAAAATCCACGCAACGAACCTGCGACTTTAGGTATGGTAGTTGGTTATGCTAACCTATACACTACAAGTGACCGGTTCGTCACCCGTGTTACCCCTTTAAGATTTAAATCAATTTATTCATCGTTTATGAGTTTTAAGAGTTCAAGCTTTAGAATTTCGGTCATAAGTGTCAGGTGTTTTATTGAACGACAATCGAGTTGTGAGGAATTTCGAAGGTTTAAATCCTATTGCGAAAGGCTAGAAGAGTAGCTGCCACAGATGGCAAAGTATTTCGAGGACAGAAAACTGGATCTGGGAACGAGCGAGGTGAGTGGGTCATAGTAAAAGGCTCCTATCTCTTGCAATCTTTCGGCTTTGAACTTTAGGCTCTCCTCAATTTATTTAGAGTTTGTGCAACATCCCATCGAGTTCAAGAAGCAGTTTGTGTAAACTCCGTATCGCTTATTCCATTAAGCGTGGTTCTGATAGGTCCCGCGGATTTTTTAAAGGGAATATAAAATCCTTGGCAATGCCGTCCCTTAGACTTCCTCTGCGTGTGACAATAGACCAGACAATGGACTTCCTCAGCGTGTACCTGACATAGTACAGGCTCGGGGCCACTGTTTTACGTCCTATCCGAGGGACGGCATGGCTAAGCTTTACTACCATTAAAAAATCCTAGGGCCACCGCTTGGCGCGAACCTGCGACCTTTAGTATTGTAGGTTGCCATGCTAACCACTATACCACAGGTGACCTATACCACAGTTTTTTATAATAATGAAGTAGCTAATGTTAATAATAATAACTTGATAAATGTTTCTAAAAAATAAATTTTAATGTAACAATATCAATATAACTATTCAAAAAAAAAAAAAAAAAAAAACACGAAAGGTTGCAAATCCTAGTTTTTTATTTTTATTTATTCGCCAGTATAACTGAAATATTGTAACTATGAAAAATTTAATCTATTTTTTGATAAATCTTAATTTTAACAATTTCAACTTATGCTACTAATATTGCCGGCCCGCGATATAAGATACGATAACTCTTCGAAGTCTTAATGTTCAACATAGGTTTTAATTGTTCCTAATAATAAATATTATCCAGAAATAAACACGAATAGTCATTAAAGTTAAGATTCACTTCTTTTCAAAATCTGAAATCGTGGTTTTTAACTGGATATTTTAACTACCAACGTTAATTTTACAATTATTCTGATACGATTATATAACTAAGGATAGAACAATGGATTTTTTGATAAATAGCTTCCTTTTTGAAAAAATATTATAATTCCATTTTAAAAACCACAAGAAGACGAAGGACGATATTTCAAAATTTCAAGGACTCCTCGATCTGATCCGGTATTTCTTTTTCTATCAATGTTGAGCAGAGAGACGAGATGAGAGGACACATACCATTGGTGACTACACAAGTCATCGCCCTCCCGTTGCCCAATCAGAAGCTGGCTCAATCACTTAATGCCCAAGAGAACAATAGCTGTGACCAATCACAATCAAGGTTAGTCTCAGAGAGGTCTCTCTAAAGCTACACGTGCTAAGGATCATGCACATTTAGAAGGCGTCAAAAAAATGCAACTGAAAACTGAGAACATATCTTCGGGTGAAATTACAAATGAAACAAACAAAAAAATGTTTTAAGATTCATCAAAAGTAAGAAGTTAATATTTCAACAATATTGTGGGTTTAAATATTTTTTTATTAGAAGAAAATAAAACTTCACAATGTCAGGAAAACAATAAAAACTGACAAGGTTAAAAAAGTATCAACTATATTGATGTAAAACTATCGATACTATCGATACCTTTAAACTATCGAGACTATCAGCGAGACTAAGCTACATATATTTAGTCCGAAATCGAACATTCTAGAAGGACGTAGAAGGATTCTCGATACATCTAGAACACATATACCTACTAGCTAGGACAGTTATGTACTGTCCCAACTAGAAGTCTAGAATTTTTTTTCAATGTAATAGACAAAATCGAATGATTTTGTTTCACGACACAATATTTTTTTATTATAAATGCAGTGTTGTTTTTTTTTTTTGCTTAATTTTTCTACTCTCACAATTATTAAGTTTACATCACAATCTCTCAATATTCTTCAAAGTAATGAAGTAAAGAAAATACTTGAATTTAAAAGAGGGTGAATTCGACGTACATAAATTATCATTTAGTATTTTAAATTAAAAAAAAAAATTATAACTTTTACTAAAAAAGAAAAATTACTTCTTCCACAAGTAACCCTTATAAAATTAAACATTATTTTATTATGTAGTAATTAGTTATCGTTAGATAATTAATTTTATAATTTTTAAACTATTTTATTAGAAGATGAAAGATTCGACCACGACCTGGGTTCGATTCCCGGCCGTGGTCGAATCTTTTATCTTCTAATAAAATAGTTTAAACATTATTTTCTAGAATTATATGTCTGTAGGCATGTAAAAATGAATTAAACTTTTTCAAGCTGGGATCATCAAACGTCTAAATTCAATTATAAATTTTAAAATATTATTTAATTTAATTTTTATTATTTATCGAAACTCATTTACGGTATGAAAATGAAAAAAAATTAATACTAGAGCTGTGTACGTACCTACATACTTTCAATAAGTTATTTCATTTTTGATTTAGCAGTTTAAACTAAAAACTTATTAACTTACATACAAACAATATATAAATAAAAATATTCGGATTGGTTCAAAAATTATGTATAGTGTTAATAATAAATAAAGAAATTTTATAAATACGAACTACATATAATAGAAAAATACACGTTTGTTTGTTTGTTTAACGTCCATTTTTATGCTACTAAGGCTAATCGGACGATGCTACAGTGGGAGTCCTAAATTTTGCCTATCCAAGTGTAATTAGGATAGGGATCTTTAACGAGTACCTGACACCTCACAGGCTCGGGACCTCCATTTTACGCCCTATCCGAGGGACGGCATAGCTAACGATTTTTTACTCCCATCAAAAAATCCTAGGGCCACCGCTGGAATCGAACCCGCGAACTTTAGAATTGTAGGTTGCCATGCTAACCACAACACCACAGGTGACCCCGAAAGATACACGTTCCAAGAGTGTTCTATGAAGAAATATCCTTGAAAACATAATGAAGAGTTGATAATAAAAGAAAATTTATTCGTTCTTGAATTAAAATGCAGAGCAATTATTTCAATGAGGATTTTTTTATTAAAAGTTATATAATCACAAAAAAATAACTAATAGTATAACGAAATATTTTTTTATTATTATATTATTACGAACAATAATAACGATGAAGGTATATATAAATAGGTATTAGTTAGGTAAAGGTAGGTATATATAAATTATATTAGTTAAAGTGTAATAATTATAATAATTAAGTCAGAAGGAAAGAAAATAATTGTATAATTTATTGTAATATAATTACATTTATGTTAAACATTCCACATTTTTACTTTCACTTACCTATATATGAAATATGTAGTAAGTGGAAGTATTGCGATCGTGAAAAATTTCGACTTCCGGTTTTCAACGGAAATACACGTTTTGGGACCCCCTGAGTCGAAATAACCAAGTCCCGCGAAATGGTCTGTGTGTGTGTCTGTGTGTGTGTGTGTCTGTGTGTATGTGAACAGACGAGCTCAAAAACTATAAACCGTGGGAACCTGAAATTGGGTATTTAGTGTAGGTATATGCCCGCGATGTGACAGCAAAAATTTCATCCAAATTGCTCAAAGGGAGGGGGTACTTTATTTAATAACTTTTTACGTTTTTTTCGATTTTCTCAAAAACGGCTCTAACGATTTTGATTAAACTGAGTATTTGATCGATTCATATGCCCGAAATATGACTGTAAAAATTTCATCAAAATTGATTAACCGGAGGGGGGACTTTACTTAATAAATTTTGTATCATTTTCACGTGTTTTTTTTTTATTTACTCAAACACGGTTTTAACGATTTTGATCAAACTTGGTATTTGATGTATTTATATGCCCGAGATGTGACTGTAAAAATTTCATCAAAATTGATCTACGGGAGGGGGGACTTTACTTAATAAATTTTGTACCATTTTCACTTTTTTTTTTTTTATTTACTCAAAAACGGTTTTAACGATTTTGATCAAACTTGGTATTTGATGTATTTATATGCCCGAGATATGACTGTAAAAATTTCATCAAAATTGATCTACGGGAGGGGGGACTTTACTTAATAAATTTTGTATCATTTTCAGGGGTTTTTTTTATTTACTCAAAAACGGCTTTAACGATTAACAAAAATAAGATATGAATGTAGAAAAATGTGTGACTTTGGGAAATGATAATTAGCAAAACACGTCAATTTCTAATCTAAGTAAGTTGGTAAGTGAAAGTTGTGTGTTGCGCGCACGCACCAGATTTTTTAAACTGAAAACGTTCTTTAAAATTCTAGATGTTGTTGCCAGTTATAAATACTGACGTTTAGAGTTCGTTCTTTCCACCGTTATTTCCTTTTAAATGGCCGATTGTGTGAGATTTAATACAATGGGATATTTAAATAACAGTTAAAGGTCTTCGTGAAGGAAAAATCTTTTCTAACTATTTGATCTTAATTCAAGAATATAGATAGTTATGTCTGTTTGTTTAACGACCCTTATTGCTAATCGTATCGGCATTTACAAAGGCTAATCATACGATGCTACAGTGGGAGTCCTAAACTTTGCCTATACAGGTATAATTAGGATACGTATCTTTAACGAGTACCTGACATCGTACAGGCTCGGGACCTCTATTTTACGTCCTATCCGAGGGACGGCATAGCCAAGCATTTTTTACTCTGTTTGAAAGGTTGGCTTTTCAAAAAAATACAAAAAAAAAAATCTGGTGCGTGCGCGCAACACACAACTTTCACTTACCAACTTACTTAGATTAGAAATTGACGTGTTTTGCTAATTATCATTTCCTAAAGTCACACATTTTTCTACATTCATATCTTATTTTTGTTAATCGTTAAAGCCGTTTTTGAGTAAATAAAAAAACCCGTGAAAATGATACAAAGTTTATTAAGTAAAGTCCCCCCTCCCGTAAATCAATTTTGATGAAATTTTTACACTCATATCTCGGGCATATAAATACATCAAATACCAAGTTTGATCAAAATCGTTAAAACCGTTTTTGAGTAAATAAAAAAAACATGTGAAAATGGTACAAAATTTATTAAGTAAAGTCCCCCCTCCCCTAGATCAATTTTGATGAAATTTTTACAGTCACATCTCGGGCATATAAATACATCAAATACCAAGTTTGATCAAAATCGTTAAAACCGTTTTTGAGTAAATAAAAAAAACACGTGAAAATGATACAAAATTTATTAAGTAAAGTCCCCCCTCCGGTTAATCAATTTTGATGAAATTTTTACAGTCATATTTCGGGCATATAAATCAATCAAATACTCAGTTTAATCAAAATCGTTAGAGCCGTTTTTGAGAAAATCGAAAAAAACGTAAAAAGTTATTAAATAAAGTACCCCCTCCCTTTGAGCAATTTTGATGAAATTTTTGCTGTCACATCGCGGGCATATACCTACACTAAATACCTAATTTCAGGTTCCCACGGTTAATAGTTTTTGAGCTAGTCTGTTCACATACACACACACACACACACAGACACACACACACACAGAGACCATTTCGCGGGACTTGGTTAATTGGACTCAGGGGGT
Source organism: Aelia acuminata (assembly GCA_911387785.2). NCBI lineage: Eukaryota > Metazoa > Arthropoda > Insecta > Hemiptera > Pentatomidae > Aelia > Aelia acuminata. The sequence goes on from OU426981.1 coordinate 137,729,359, forward strand.
CCCAAAACGTGTATTTCTGTTGAAAACCGGAAGTCGAAAATTTTCACGATCGCAATACTTCCACTTACTATATATTTCATATATAGGTAAGTGAAAGTAAAAACCGTAAAAGCCTGACTATCAATCCACCTATCCTATGGATGAATAGTTTTTAAAATAGTAAAAAAGTAGTAAAAAAATATAGAAAACAGGTATGAATAAGTAAGAAATATAACAAATAAAAAAAAATGTTTTAAACGGAAATAGATGATTGATTGATATTAGAATTATAATGGCGTTGATGACCATTGCAGTTTTGATTCATGAAGCTGAGGCTATGACATGAACTGAAGAATCCTTTAAAAGTTGAGATATTAAATGGACGTTAGTGGCTGAATCAACTGGGAATCGGGGGCGGGACACCTGGACACAGCCGGTCACAATAGATACGGTGGAGATATGAGCGAAAATCGATAGTGAAAAAAAACAAACGATGGATCGATACTACGAAATAGCAGCTGCCGCTGACAGAACAGTGCGAACTGGAATGGAAACAAAATGGAGCGGTTAGGACCGGCCGTGAAGTGTTCTTTTCTCGGACCTGGAGACTATTTCACTGCGACTATTTATAAAGATGGCGGCGGCGCAAATGCCAAATAGATCTAAACAAAATTCAGTTTACAAATAAAAGTCGTTCATCACGCCACTGAGTCATGCCCCGTCGCTATTTCTAACCTCGCTGGCTAATTCCGTACGGTGGCTCGGTCGAAACTGTGTTCCTCGAAATCTGTGGATCTTCGAGGATTTGTTCTTAATTTCTTCTCGATATACCTCAATAACACTGATGTGGATAGAAGGCTAATATAAGCGATAATAGTATATTTCATTACTAGTACCGAAAGTGGCCTTTTCCCGTGCGCTACGGAATTTCACGTGTTCGGCTACGCCTCACACGGGAATAGTTTAAGCGAGCTCGGGAAAAGCACTTTTGGTACGTGTTATGAACGATATTTTTCATTACACTGCAAACTGGCAGTATAACAGAAATCTCAAACTAACATAATTAATTAACTTAAAGTATAATTTCAAACACTAGTATGCTGTTTGATTAGTTTATTGATCAACAAACATAAGCTGAATACAAATTAAATAAAATACTGAAATAAATAAGGGTTCTAAGAATTTTAGAAATTGAAATTAATATTTACTGTCATTTGATAAAGTCTGGCACCAGGGGCTTCTCTTCAAACTCAAAAACGTACTACCCCACACATACTATCTCGTACTCCAATCTTACCTCTCCGACCGATTTTTCTCTATCCGGCAGGGCTCAGAGATTTCTTCAGTCCGACCAATCTTAGCAGGAGTTCCGCAGGGGTCAATACTCGCTCCCTTACTATACATTATATATACACATGACGTTCCTACACACCCCGAAACATTAACTGCAACGTACGCAGACGATAGAACAATTTTAACAAAACACCATGACCCTAGACTGGCATCATTAAACTTACAAAACCACCTAATACATTTAAAAAAATATTTCTCACTTTGAAAAATGAAATTAAACCATGACAAATCACAACACATAACATTCACACTCCGACGAGATACATGCCCTCCTGTTTATATCGGCGACTACGAAATTCCTCAAACAGACAACTTACGGTACCTTGGACTAATATTTGACAGAAGGATGACTTGGGGCCCTCATGTCAAGATGAAAAGACAGACTTTAAACAAACGACTTAAAATACTGTACTCACTATTCTCCAAATCATCAAAATTGAAAATCAGACAGAAGCTCAATACATACACATACTTACTGAAACCCATTTGGACATACGCCTCACAAATTTATGGATCAGCAAAAAAGACGCACTTACAAAAACTACAAACCTTCCAAACCAAAATTTTACGATTAGTAACGAACGCACCTTTGTACGTTAGTAACAAAACACTACATACAGACTTACAACTACCAACTATTGACGAACAAATAAGGACTCTCTATTCTGGCTTCATATTAAATTGCACGGACATAACAATAGACTTATTAATGACATGGCCACAACTGACATGCCTTTTATGAGGCGACTAAAAAGGAGTTGGATGAGAGACCTCCTCTCCTAAAACAAGACCGGGATGATGTGCTGCTGGGCTCTATCCTCCCTCATGCCTTAAAATGCCAACATACAGCAATTTTCATCACATTTGCTGATTGTCGCTTATTATTTGTGACAGGTGCAAATAAAAGTATTCAGTGAAAAAAAAAAAAATATATTTACTGTACAGTTTTGATTGTTTATGATTTATTTGCTAATTTATTTTGTAGTAGGTGTAAATGGGACTTGGTTAGATGGGACAGCTTGATTTTGACACCAAAGACAAGACTTTTCGTACTCCTGTACGTATCTTACGCGAGACTTGTTTAGAAGTAAACCATCTGCCACTTCAGACGCTTTCTTCATTAATTCATCGGGCAATGCCATTTCTTCAAAGCACTAAGTATACAGTATATATATATCGTACAGGCTCGGGACCTCCATTTAATGTCCTATCCGAAGGATTGGAGGGCGTAGCTAATGATTTTTTACTCCCTTTAAAAAATCCTAGGGCCCCCACGGGACGCGAACCCGCGATCTTTGGTATTGTAGGTTGCTATGCTAACCACTACACCACAGGTGACCCCTCCTAATTCTTGTTTTTAATTTAATTTTTGATAAATTTTATCTCGAGGAAAATATGTCACAATTCAAATCTTAATCCAAGGTCTCTTCCCTGAGTGTTCTTTATTCAAAGACTTTACGATGTTTGTTTTAGTGACGATGATAAAGCCGGCATCGTTCGCTAATGAAACGTTCAAAAAATTCTTATCACCTCGTCTTTAATTCAAAAGTCTTTATCTCAATCTTGCTCTTAGCTGGTCGCTTATTCGAGAAGTATTATGGCGTGATCCAGGACAAGTTATGATAGGCATAAACAAAACAAAGGCGATTTAATGACGCGTCATGAAGTTGACAAATTGGATAATGGCTGTTATTTATTGTGCAGTGTATTTTTTATTTTATTTTTAAATGTTTATACAAGAGTGAAAGATAGCTTGGCGTTAGTTCGCATGCAGCGTATCTGTATAAACATCTGGAATTTTTTCGCTTTAATGGAGACTTATTAGCCTGCTGATGTCGAGTGACAAAACTGATAATACTGTCAGTAGTATGATAAAAACTTTAAATATTTTATATTTTTTAAATATTGTAACCTAAGAAACCTAAACAGGTGTTTATTTCTTTACGTTATACAAAGTTCTAAAATTTCCAGGAACGGAAACTCATTAGATCGTAGTCACGTGTTTTGGTCGTTCCAGGTCTAGTGATATAAAACTATCGATAGTTTCGGGCATAACACTATCAATATTATCTATAGTACGTAATGGTGGCCGGGGTTCCTCGAATTTGTCGGAAGACTTTGTTTTGAAGGTGGACGAATAATCTTTCTAAAGAAAAAACGATATTTTTTTGACATTATCCTGGACGCAGCTTGCTTTGAAACGTGCATATTTCAAATAGAATATTCTCAGGTAGTGGATTTAGTGAGGTTGAAAATATGTTCTTAAAAAAAATATTTTTTCAGCTGAAATCAGCATTTTTTTAAAAGAATATTACTAACTGATTTGTGTGAAGCATTCACACTCTAATCTACTTAAATTCCACTAAATTAAAGTACCTACACACGGTATATTTAGTATCGTATAGTGCATCTTGGGCATGAGTGAGGGTTGAAGTAAATAATGGATGTGTTTACATCGTAGAATATTTATTTTTTGAAACGTTAGTTAAGGGTATTTCCATGTTTATTGGACCTCTTTGAACAATATGTTTGCAGTTACGATATGGTCATCTGTGATTGTTGGTGGATTTGTTTTACACAGACATAGATGTCACTGAAAGAACGCACCATGGAATACGCCGCATACTTATGTAAATACACATATCGGTTTCGCGGAAAGCGAGTGCGCTGTTTCTATTGACTGACATCGCATGTTCTTGCTTATAATTCGTAAACGATGGCGACAGTCGGAAAAGTGTATATATCCACAATGTTCGTCTCTACAAACTGAAAAAAATTACCCTTTCAAAAAATCCCTGCGACCATTTTTGATGAGAATTGCAGTTTTTCGCTTATAACTCGCAATCGAAGAGGTTAATCAAAAAAATTTACAGTACCAATCAAACGTTTAGACTCACTTGTATTTAATTCTCAATCTTCAAGTTAAAAAAAATAATTGTAACTCATGAGATAACATTTCAAAAATTATATGATTGTTTCGAATACAATACATATATATAAAGAGGAAATTCTGTTTGTTTGTTCGTTATAGAAATCCATACCGTTTGTCCTAAATACTCCAAATTTCGCTTTGTGGTTCTTGCATACCAGGTGCGAACACCTGTCCATATTGTTATAAAAATCGTTATGATCTCGCTTTACATTAGATTTTTACGAAATCACCCGTTTGAGTTAAAAAAAAAAATCTCATTTCTGTCCTAACGAACTTTTCTTGACTCACGGCTTTTCTCATTGTTTTCCAAATTCCTTGGGTAAAACCGGGATATACAGCTTGTTATAAAGAAATTAAAAATAAAAACATAATTGTTATGTTGTTCAATAAATAAAATTTTATTATTTATTTATTTTACAAAATCTAAGGGTGAGTCTAAACTTTTGACTGGTACTGTATATGACCGAAAATGTTCTCCTCCTCCTAAAAAAAGAAAAGATTGACACCATTTAGGAACCTCTACGACCATTTTTTTTTTTAAAAAACGCGGTTTTGCGCTTGTAACTCGCAATCGAAGGCGATATGAGTGATTTATAAAAAAAAAAGCCTTGAGATAAATATATATGATGATGATTTATTAGGACGCTTAGTAAACATTTCGAGCTCTTTCTTTCTGCATCTTACAGCCCTGAAGATGATACAAAATTTGGGTCAAAACGTGTGAAAATGACAAATAATTAATCTCATTTATTTACTATAACATCTTTCATTGACTCCACGCCTATCTTCTGTTATTATGATTAATTACATTCACCTTACCAACGACACTTTCAATATTTACTACTTTTTTTTCTGAGCGTGCAATATATAAGTTTTTTATGTTATATTCTCATGAAATATGCATAATATATACATAGAGATATAACTGGTATATATTACAATGGTTGTGAAGTTGGAATTAGGTTAACACGTGCCTGCTGAGGAAGGACATCGAATTGTTCCTTCGTATTGTTTCACACCCACACGCTATTATCGCTTCTGTTGTTTTTTTTTTCTTTTTCTTTTTCATTGTCATTGATGTCATGCTCTCTGTTCGCTTTGAAATAGATTTGTAAAACATTTTTAAAAACTATAACTTGTATATTTTGAAATAACTGTATTTATCACGGTCCTTTCAACAGAATCGACAATCTCTGTATTACTCCGGACTCAGTAGCGCTGATGAAGATCCACATGTAGGTATCAAAACGTTGGCTTTCTTAAATAAAAAAATGATCGAACCGAAAATGCTGATTATTTATCAACTTATCAAAATATTACTTCTACACTTTTATTTTCTGATAGGTTAAATGATTATTGATTTGGATCGAAACGTTGGCTTTCGATAATAAAATTGTTTTCAAATTGAAAAACCTGATCATCATTTAACCTATAGTAAAGATTAACAGTTGACTATTTCACCTCTACAACTTTTATTTTCTATTTAAAACCAAAATGCTACACTTTAAAAAAATAAACAATAACCAGAAAGGATCCATTTGCTTGTACTACATGGTTTTAATTGGAGCCTAATGTAGTTTTTTTTTTGTTTTTGAAATGCAATGGAATGAAATAAAAAATTTCACTTCATTCTGGGACATTTAGTCCCCTAATAATAACAATATTGACAATTTTTTCAGGCAGCATCTATATTGTGGAAATTCAGAACTAAAAATACACACTTTAACAATAAATGAAAATAAATCGTAACTTTAATATTCACGAAATTAGTAAAAAAAAAAAAAATAAAATAAAAAAAGAAGAATTTCATTATAAAAATAAATGAATGATAAAACTGATGCATTTTTCCGTATTTGTTTAGGTAAGCTTTCCTCGACTGAAGAAAGTTTAGGAATACGATAGAAAATAATATTTTATTGAAATATAGCTTCTTTCCTTCAATATCCAAATCCTAAAATGAAAAGATTTTCATGATTACTATCGAGGAAACTTTTTTTTTTTTCTCGATTTAATCAATTCATAAATTTAAAAATAAGCTAAACATTAATAATTAAAAATAATATTGGAGAAATCATCCAATTGAATTTTATTATAGGATCGATAAAGAAATATTATCTTATCTGAATAAGTTTGACGTAAAACTCAATAACCGTTCTCTTTTATTACGGGTCATAAAGCTGAGATACTGCGGTGGCCATTGTTGTCGAGTAGTTAACAAATTTATTTAAACTTTTTGTCAACATTTAAATCCAACGTTATTTCGATTCAATCCAATATACAAATTATTTATGTTGGTAACGAATCGCTTTTAAATATTTTTTTTTTTTTTTATCAAAGTTTCAAATTTCCTACAAAATATAAAACTCTGGTGCGATGCGCGAAAAACACAATTTTCGCTTGCGAACTTACTTAGATTAGAAATCGTAGTGTTTCGATAATAATTAAACGCCATTTCTCAACTTCACACATTTTTTTCATATTTATATGCTTATATTTGTTTGTCATCATAAATTATAGAGTATTTGTATTGCAAAATTTGAAAGTTCTTAGTATTTTTCGATTCATTATTGCTTATTCATTTTTTTCAAGGGATCTAATTTCATCAACATTCGAGTTTTTAATGTTTGCTTGCTTTTTGTATATGTGTTTTACATAGATACATTAAATACCCAGTTTGATCAAAATCTATACAACCTTTTTCAAGTAAATAAAAAAAAAAAACTTGAAAATGAGACATTTATTACTTAAAGTACCTTCTCCAATTGATCAATTTCGAGGAAATTTCGGCTGTCACATCGCGGGCATATACATCACCGAATAACCAATTTTAGGTTCGTACGGTATATAGTTTTTGAGCTATGCAATTCACATTCACACACAGACCATTTCGCGGGACTTGGTGATTTGGACATAGGGGACCCCAAAACGTGTATTTCCGAAATTTTTCACGATCGCAACAACTTTCCTCTACTATATATTTCATATATAGGTAAGTGAAAGTTTGTTTTAACGTCACTTTATGCCACTAAGGCTAATCGGACGATGCTACAATGCGACTCCTAAATTTTGCCTATCCAGGTATAATTAGGATAGGGGTCCTTACCGAGTACCTGCCATCGTACAGGCTCAGGACCTCCACTTTACGTCCTATCTGAGGGAAGGCATAGACAAGGATTTTTTACTCCCATTATAAAATTCTAGTGCGGTAAGTGAAGGTAAAAACTTATAATGCTAGAATCCGTGGAGGTTCTATGATTTAACAATTTTTATGGCAGTATAGTTTCATCTCGGTTTAGAAATTTTCCTTGAATTTCATCTGTTCAACTGAATAATAATATTCGAGGACTAGGTTCGTACAGTGTAAAAGCAACTAAAGACATTATTTTCCATCCCCTACATAGGGTAAACCGCACAGTTATTGGCACTCTTAAGACTTCATTTCTGTGGTGAAATTAAAAAAAAAATACTTTTTATGAAGTGATCAAATTGAAACTTCCTATAGCTTCTCTTTATTTATTCTTACAAAGACTCAAGAGGTTTTTTTGGGCCAAAAGTTCAATAGTTTTACCAAATGGCAATTTTTTTTGTTAAAAGTGCAAGAACTAGTTATTGACACCCTGTGGATTTAATTGTGAAATCTTCAATATCGTTAGTTTGTTAAAGTATTACTTCATAGATGACTTTGAGGACCCTTCAAACATTAGATTCATTTATATCTTGAAATAAAATTAGGACTTGTTTACTTATTTCTTTAAGTTAATTTTGGGGTTTAAATAACTGTACTGAGTGTCAATAACTGTATGGTTTACTCTAAGTCAGCAATAAGCAAATATTTGACCATACATTCAGTTATTAGTAACATTAATAATTCTCTTATTTATCGCCTAAAAAATCATATTGGATGGAACGGATGTTTCTTGATGAATGAAAATGTTGAAATTCTGATGGAAGTTTTTGTGATTTTCAGTTTCAACGACTTAAATCATCTCAATCAAAAATAATACCATATGATCACCTTCCTTTACCTGTCGGTTTCAAGTTTAGATATTCAGGTGAGAGGGCTTTCGTCCTCGGAAAGCTCGGATAATTGTTATTCCACCCGAATCAGAAACCTTTCGTCCTTGGCATTTCTTTCTAGAAAAATATAATAACTCAACTTGTGATTCAGAATGTTCGATCTTTACATATCTGAAGGGAACCAGAAATAGGTGTTCAAGTTCTCGAATTGTGGCTATATCCTTGGGACGTATCCTGAGAAGATGAATCCTGTGAGACAGAAAAAGTCCTTGGTTATCAGGATGCAGGATGTGTGCTTTGTCCCATTCTAGTTCTTGTTTATATTTTACTGTTTTCGTTTCTCTCACAGTGTTAGGAGAATATTAAGATGTCTGATTCTTTGTTACCGTTCTTTTATTTTAATTTAACAAAGATCCTGTCATTAAAAGGATTTTATTTCTTCTAAATAAAATAGGATGTTGAACATGGAAAATCAATCATCAAACATGGAAAGATTACTGAATTGAACATAAAAAACAATATATAAGTAATATATATACATTAGATATATTTCAATGTTGCAATGGATTAAAATGATGCAATGTTAAAAATGTATTAAAATGATGAGAAAAAAAGTTTTGAAATTGAGTGTTATTCATTATTTTATTATATACTTTTTTTTTTTTTTTTTTTTTTAAACGTCCATTTATGCCACAAAGGCTAATCAGACGATGCTACAGTGGGAGCCCTTAATTTTGCCTATCCAGGTATAATTAGTATAGGAAGGATGTTTAATGAATACCTGACACAGCACAGGCTCAGATTCTTCACTTTACGCCCTATCCCAGGGACTGCATTGCCAAGGATTTTTTACTCCCTTTAAAAAATCCTAGGGCCACCGGGGGACGCGAACCTGCGACCTTTAGTATTTTAGTTTGCTATTATAACTACTATACCACAGGTTATCCAATATACTTTTTTTTTTTGCGTTGTTTTAAAATTATTCCAATAAATCCGTCTCATGATTCTATTTATCGATTTCAAGATTTAAATCCCTATATTTGAACATTGAATATATTTTCCGCCTCGAATTAGACTAAATCATAAAATATATTTCTAATCGAATTGCAATATTTTTTCCGTTAAAAGTTCAAAAAAAAAAAATGGATATATTTTTAATTTAAATGTTTGTATTTTTCCTCTTCAGACAATAATTATTTAATATCTTGAAAGGAGTCCTGAAAAGGACATTGATGTAAACAGAAAATTCAATAGATAATAATTCTGACTCATTTCACCCACTATATATTCATATAAAAATTAATTTGAAACACCCGCAGTGATAGTATTTATTTATTTTTTTTATTCTCACTGATAAAGAAAATCCCATATCATCATCGAATATCATCATTTGGTTAGGAGTTATAGATTTTTGACCACAGAATTACAAAATATTTCCATGTGATTCAGTTACAAAGCCAAAAATAAGTAATATCAAACTGTAGGATTCGCATCCTGCGGTGGCCCTACGATTTTTTCTTTTTTACTTTTACTTATTTTCTTTGGCTTTCCCGTCCCTCATATTGGACGTAAAATGGAGGTTCCGAACCTGTACGATGTCAGGTACTCGTTAAAGACCCTATCTTAATTATACCTGGATAGGCAAAATTTAGGATCCCCACTCCGATTAGCCTTAGTAGCCTAAAGGGACAAAGTGTTTTATAAAGATGCTTGTTGCCAATAATACCGAGAAACCTAACGACGTACTTTCATACACCTTGCATATAACACCGCGACAGTTCTGTCATGGTAGTGACTATCACGGACTCTTCTTCCAGCACTGTCGATAGCCTTAAAAGTATCATCCGAATGACCTCAAAGCGAAGACATATTTTATGATCGAGCGCAGTGGGGCGAGACCTCTACGACAAGGACGGCTGCATTTACACCAGTCGTTTCTGTTCACTTTTCACTCTTAGTACATCCTTATATATACTCGTGTATATACCCTGAACATATATATTATACATATATACAGAATTGGTAAATCCACAGTCGAGATAAGAATATTAACTTTCTCATCTTCACAGTCGACTGCATACGTCCTTCCTACATTGCATGGCTACGAAACTCCTTTTTACTTCATAACAAGTGGATTACAAAATCCTAAATATCTAAAGTTTGCCAATATTTTAAATGAATGTTCACATCTTAGAATTTTTTTTTTTTTTTTTTAGTTAATATTTGTAATTATTAGTGTTTGTGATCACCAGAGACCGAATTTTCATGCACCCGAATTTACAAAGCATCAAAATATGCCACACAATATGCAGTAAAAAATTATAATAAATGTAGCAAAATTTGCAGCATGATTTCTAAAAATATGCTACTAACCAATTTTAATATCCAAAGATATTGATATGTACACAATATTTCACAGGAAAGAAAGTGGAGGAGACAACTTAGAAATGAAACCAAAATTATTTTAAATTTTGTTGATAAACATTAAACGCATTTAAACTTAAACTTAAAAATAATTTAAACTTAATAGTTCAAAAGAAAAGTACAATAATAACGGCAATAAAGATAACTAAATTAACAATCATTAAAAAAAAAATTAAAACAAGTGAATTAATAAATAAAATTAATTATTAAATGTATTTCTAAATTTATTAATGTAGATTTTATATTTCGAAAATGTTTTGACATCAGGTGATGTGATTGGAGCAAATTTATAAGCCCCTAAAATTATTGGATCGCTGTCAATGTATAAAATTGAATTATCCCCGTTTATAATTTTATTTATATTTTCCAGGATATTAAGCCCTATATTTTTCTTAAAAATGTCTTCCAGGTTTTCTTTCAAAGCTATTCCAACATGGCCTGGGATGCGATTTTGATTTACTAAAATGCGAGGTGGAATGTCGGATTCCCGACTCAGTAATCATTAATTTGAAGAAGAAGAAGAACTTATTTACGGCGAATAACCCCGATCAAAATTGGGAATATTACCTCCCACGTTGGATTTTACTTTCATATTTCTAAATGTATTGTTTACTTTATTCGATCATCAAAATATGCATTTATCATCAAATATTCAAAATAAAACTTGGCCAAGTAAATCTTCGTACTCTTATTCGTAATCATATTTGGTCCGCTATTTTAAAGAAGCATGCAAACGAAATATGCAATTGCAAAACAAATTCGAGCCCTGCTGATCGTTCTATTTAGAGTCTATTACTAGATCACTGCTGCATTTTTGAGTCTTGTGAAAGCCATAAATTATAAATCTAAAGATTTTAATACAAAAGAATATATTTAGTATTGCTGAATTATTATATTATTATTTTATTATTATTATGTTATTAATATTATATTATTATTATGTTCATACTAGTGTTATATGAGTCTATAATTTGACAGAAGCACTAACTCTGATTTGAACATTTTGCAGAAAACTAATTTAAATGATGTTTCTCTGATTTAGATATTATCAAACCGTCATATTTTAATATTTCTTTCATACTCTTGCAAAATAAAAAGGTCAATGATTATGAGACCATCATAATCTCCAAACGTCGCTATAATATTGTTAATTATCATGGACTGAACCTCAAGATCCCTATTATAACATCTCAATTAATAAAATATTGTTGAATAAAATAATAAAATATTGATATAAAATAACATTTTAATTAATAAAAAATTGATATTTAAATATCAACAGTCAAGAATGCGTATCCGATATGTATACAAAATTTCAGTATATAAATATTTAACAAATTGACGACGGTAATTTTATGAAGACAAAATGGAAAGAAATTGAAGTAGTTAGGGTCGATATCCTGGAAGCGTCTCTAATCGGGAACCCTTGATCCATATCGTCGTCTCTTGAAGGCTGTCTTCCTAGCAGGAACTGGGGAGTACACGCGCCGTCAACGTGCCTCTGGCGCATCCACAAGGCTTTTATCTGAATAATTACTTTTGTCTTTTTAAAAGTTTTTATTTTACTGCCAAAAGGCGACATTTAAAAACAAATTAAATAATAAGTTAATCTAAAAAAATCAAGTATGCAATTTCCCTAATTTTTCTACCCAAATAAATCTGGATAAATATAAATTTCAACACAGCTTCTTTGCTAGTTCAACTGTGATGAAGATAATTTATAAAGCCACAATTTAATTTAGTGTATGTATATGCCCGCGATGTGAGTGTGAGTGTGAAACGGATGGGATACTTTATTTAATAAATTTTGTATCATTTTCACCTTTTTCTTTTATTTACTCAAAAACGGCTGTAACTATTTTGATCAAACTGGGTATGTATTTTATATTCCCGCGAATTAAACAGCCAAAATTATAGACTTACAGAGATATACAAATATTATAAGCATCAAAAGGTGTGAACTTGAGGTATGGCGTTTACATATTATCGAATCACGTCGCTTTCTAATCTTAGTAAGTTCTTAAGTGAAATGTTGTTCTTCTCCCGCATCGCACCATATTTTTATATTTTGTAAGGACATTTGAAGCATTACTCGTGATAAAAAAAAAATTCCATTTAACTTAAAAACGATTCGATACCAACATACCTAAGTAATTTGTCTGTAGATTGGATGGAATCGAAATAACGTTGGATTTAAATGTTGAAAAAAAGTTAAAATAAATTTGTTAACTACTTGACAACAATGGCCACCGCACTAAGTCAGCTAAGAAAGAGAACGGTTATTAAGTTTTACGTCAAATTTATTCAGATAAGATAACATTTCTTTATCGATCCTATAATCAATTTCAATTGAATGATTTCTCCAATATTATTATAAATTATTATTGTTTAGGTTATTTTTAACTTGATGACTTGAATAAATCGAACAAGAAAAAACAAATATTTTTTGTTACTTATAGAGATATTCAAATAGTAAAGGCATAAAATGGTGTGAAGTTGAGGTACGGCGTTTACATATAATCGAAACACGTCGATTTCTAATCTAAGTAAGTTCGTAAGTGAAAGTAGTATGTTACGCGCATCGCACCACATTTCTTAAATAAATAAAATCACGTTTATTTTGAAAAAATAAAAGTGTATACTTAATAATCAACAAGTTGAATAAACAGGTTACATTTTTATTCTTTGTACTAAAAAATGCAAAAGTGGAACATATAAAGATATTTTTTGAAATCAGAGCTGGTATTATGAACTCCTTTCCCAAAAGCAACAAACTTCACAGCTATATTTTTATACTTTAGATATAGAAGATATCATGAAATATGAAGCTGTTGCAAGTTTCCTCCTCTTCCATTTTACGGATGGTTATTGTTTGGTCTAGGTTTGGTCAGGGCAGGCACCAAGGACATGCATTGTTCAAAAACTGTTAACTTTGCATTCTTCGCTTATCGCCCGTCGAAACTACTCCAGCAATATTCGCTGTTCCAGGAACATCCTGGAGGCTCGTGGACCGACAATACGAACCAAGCACTTTAGGTCCTTCTAGTTTTGATGATCTATAATCTAACAGACAAGGAGATATTGGAAAGTATATATACATGCGTATATCAAAGTGATGTATTTAAGGAGTATTGCAAACTGCAATAGAGTATTAGTAAGCGTCTGTTGGTTTTCATGGACATCAAAAGAAATAGAGAAAACTTGTACCACTACAACCCATGGGTTCAGTACTGTGTAAGGAAGTACAGTTTCTTAGTAAGCGGTCCTGCAAGGTGGTGATTTGACCGTGATCACGCTCAACCGCTAAGTTTTTCCTCTTAGTTTTTCTATTAAGGTTGCCCACTTTATAGAAGCTGATTTTGTTCCAGGAGTGTCTCTCGACTTCAATGACTACCCCCTCCCCTCGCAAACGTTTCCCTATTTGTTTAATCAAGTGTGTGAATCCAGCGTTAAATATATAAGTAAGTATCCATCTACTTAAGTGGATGTTTGAATAAGTAGAAATAATGAAATGATAACGTAGAATAAACAAAGAAAAATCGTCAGAGAGAAAGAATGAGTTTGAATTGCGTATTTAAACAGAGGCGTTTAAAATTATTTTGAACTAGGTGGACCCGTGCGAAGCACTTCGCACGAAGATTTGTATCACATTTTACTTCTAGGTTTAACATAACTATGAAATGAACTTTTTTTTTTGCCTGTTCGTACCTCCTCCCCCCCTCTCCCACAACCATTCGGGCCTTAAGGTGAAATTTTTTTTCTACAGCAAGGAAGAATAAATTATTTTTCTATTTAATAGTTAAGGAAGAACTTCATTTTCTGACGTTTTTCTTTACAAAAGTTTTCTGTAATCTTCCTGGAATATATGAAATCACTAAGAATGTTGCATAGTCTTGGAAATTAATCTTTCTACATTCTGATTTTAACTTCCCTACTGATTTTGTTTTTTCAAAAACAGTTCATATGATGCTTTTTACGCCTATTTTTCTGACAATGGAGAGGAAGATAGTCTTCTAAGTGGTAAGAACGACATCAAATAGGTTTCTATCCATGGAGAGGCAACAAAACAATAAGTAGCCTCGTGAAGCTGAGGGGCCTAACCCACCAAAACCAAAGTTTTAGAGTTGTTAGACGCCTGGCCCAAAAACGTGGAACGTGTATGTGTCATAAAGCCCGCGTAGAAACCATTGAAATTCATTTTTCTTATTTCGATACTTTAGTTTTCTGAAATTCCCGTTATAAAAAAGATAAGTTGATAAACCAAAGTTCTAATGAATCACTATGTTACTATGAATCACCATTACAGTCATGGGCGGATCCAGCAGATTGTAAAGGGGGGGCTGCATTCTAATGGGGCGAGGCTGCAGCCCTATTGCCCTTCATTTAGATCTGCCGATCAGCTTTTTCACCTTCCCACAACTGAAATTCTACCTGTTCTGCGCATTTTTGTTCTTTAACTTGCTTCCTTACTTTAAGGAAAATCAAATTCTATCTTTAAATGACGAAAATGTTTCCAAATGGAGGGGCTCCAGCCCCCATAGCACCCCCTCCCCTCAGTTCCGCCAATGACTAAAGTAGACTCCTGCTTATCCCTCCTCGTCGGAACGGATACATTGCGGTTTAAGTGAATGAGCCGGTCAATCCGGAAAAGTGTATAAAAAACCAGCAAAATATATTATTATAACTTCTATATTTCGATAAAACCCAAATGCAACACACAACCTATTTTACAAAGGCTATATAGTTATTAATTAAAGAAACCTTTCTTGGGCCAATTTTATTTAATAATTTAAGAAAATTTACACTATCAATCTATTCAGTTTTCACAAATCTTTTATTTTTTTTCCGTTTACACGCACCTTAATGTCAACTGACGAAATTTCTTGTCAAAATATAGGAAGCTATTTCTTTTTTAATGAAATGAATGGAGGATACGGATTTTGTTTCAAGATCAATTTTACTTCGAAGAGATTTGTTTTACTGGAGTTCGGTAAAAAATAAAAAAAATTGGTGCGTGCACGCAACACACAACTTTCACTTACCAACTTACTTAAAATAGAAATTAATGCGTTTTTTTAATTCCACTTCTCAAAGTTACACATTTTTCCACATTCATTTCTTATTTTTGTTTTCATTTGCTCTATAAAAACCAGTAATTTATTTTATTAATAAATAAAAGTTTATACTTGTGATAATTCGGCAATGCAAGGATGATACCCCAAGTCGTCTGATTTTATAATTCTCTGTGTACTTGATGAAAATTTCATTTAGTTACCATGAAACAAATAATTCCCATGAAATGAACAGAACGGCTTTGATTATGAACAATGATCTGTCATTAAAGGCGTACTACACATGCATGGGCTCAACGTGTTTTATGAGTTGACTGAATATTTTTCTTTTTTCTCCTCTAAAATGTTGGCTATCACATCTTTGGCATTTATATACATCAAATACCCAGTTTGATTAAAATCGTTGAAGCCGTTTTTGAGTAAATAAAAAAAACACGTGAAAATGTTACAAAATTTATTAAGTAAAGTCCCCCCTCCGTTTGACCATTTTGATGAAATGTTGGCTATCACATCTCTGTCGGTTAAACGGGAACCGATAAAGTGGGAGTATACTGTAATTGCTAAATGTGAGAGTGCAATTTTCCAACGCTACAATTAAGTCTAAATCAGACGAAACAACATTTTTATAACCTAAACACGACAGGTCCTAGCATTTGCGGTAACATAATCAATATATATTATAAAGCAAAGTGTACAATGTGCGTGCCGAAAAGGCTCAAAAACGACTCCACGTAGGATTAAGGAAGTTATGTCGTCGTTTAACCATATGACTCCTAATGGAAAAGAAGGTTTCCGTTTCTCTCTTAAGAGTGTAAAATTGAAGAGAAAAAGACTGGAATTTTATGCCTCTCGCACCATTTAATTAGCGTCTCTGAGATTGAGATACGCGTTTATGAATGAAAAATTTAGTTCGAGCTCCAGGCTACCAGGAAGCGCTAGGGTGCGTTTCACTCAATGTTTATTATTCATTCATCCAGTTCAAATTGTAGAGGTTATATATTTGTTCAGCTGTTCATTTTAAATTACTAAAAAATTAAGCGAAAATAATTAGTTTCTCCTTTGCTTTCAAAATAAAATAATGATTTTAAATCTCTGCAATCAATTAGAAAACCAACTGGATTCCTTAAAGAATTAGTTTCCTCATAAGAAGGCTAATATATTATCAGCACATTACATTCAATCTATATATAATATATAATTAAGTAAATTTAATGCAATATGAGTGAAGATTTCTTAGTGGCACCGTGAGCGAATAAAATCAGACCTAAAAAAAGAGATGAATTGACTGAATATAAATCGAAAATAAAAAGTTTGAAGTGTTCTTATTGTATTTATGAAAAAGAAGTTGGTTTGATTACTATGTATAATGAGCATTCCAGTTGACAAAACGACTAACTCCAATAACAGCATTCAAGATTTTATCATCCCTCATAGTTCAAGATAAAAAGAAATATGATGAAAAAATTTGCCTCCAAGAAATTTTGGTTTTCACTTTGTAATAGTAGTAAGATTCAAGGTATGCAGAACGTATACGGGGGGGGGGGTATTTTAGGGAGGTTGAAATGGAAGCAAGGTCTTAAAAAAATTTCTATAAATCTTCGGTAGTTTCTATACTTCTGAATCAAATAGGACCATCATAGTAGTCGGAGCTTAAGTTTTACTCGAAATATAATTTTTTTAACTGAGATACCAGATTTTTCAACTATAATCTAATAACTTATTATCTGCTGACTACTTGGAATGGGCTTATAGGAATCAGAATCACAGAAACCATAAAAAACGATGAATAACTCGATAAAGTTGCAGCAAAATTAATTGTTCATTTACCATTTTTAACCCCCTGTAAATTATACAGGATTCCTTATTTGGGCTCACTCTGCAGATCTCAAGTCTGCAGAATATTGATACCAAGTTAAAACCGAATTTTCAAGAAGGTGCTAATTTTGTTCCCTATTTCCTTTAATTTTAAAGTTTTTCAGGTATTAAAGCTACCACACAATTGCCGGAGCGAAGCCGGGCACCCCAGCTAGTACAATAAGTAGTTGACCACGTGCGGCGGAGGACCCTAACCCAGGCGTTATCTCAGAAATGATACGTTTTAGGGCTATAAAACGCTTACCCCAGTTTAGTTCTTTAGAACTAAACTGGGTCTTATTGCTCGTATCGCAATCCATAAAACCCAATTTTATTCGTTTCGATCCGTTGAGTCAGTACGTTTAGGTCGATATTTTATTTTGAACCAAAAAATGAACACTGAGAATGCAATTCGCAAAAGCTCCGTGAAATTCTGAATCCAACGATACCACATTCGTGGCATTTGAGCACGGCAGGACCTTATAATTGATGAAAAACCGATTTTTACGCTTTGTGAAATAATATATGTGGGATTGAATATGTCAGCCGTAAAGAGACGAGCAACAGGTGCCTGCTTTTGTGACTTACCTCAAAAGGGACTTCTCTTGCTCATTGCTTTGAAGCTTAATATGAGCTTATTTTACCTCTTCAATCGTGTTTTTGTGTGCGTTTATATATATATATATATATATATATATATATATATATATATATATATATACCTTAAGATAGGATAGGATAATAGGACCTTAAGGATCTTCAGTCAATACTTTTTTATTTGTAAAGCATACGTTTCAATTCAAAATTAGGGATCTTCATGAGGGCTAAAATGAAGAGAAGTAAATGAGCAACATGTAAAGTGTCATTGCTATAAGATGAGATTAATTACAGATAGTGACAATAAGAAGTAACAAAATCCAGCTGGTGGTATATTTACATGACATGGGTACTTATGAAATCTAATAATTATATCAAAGATAGTAAAAATAAATATGAAAATTTAAATAAGTATCTGGTTAACATGATAAAAGAAAATACGATATTGTTGTTGAGTCCAGAGTAATATAGAGAGTGAGGGAAAAAGTATCAGGTAAGAGGTGGGAGGGGTTAATTTGCAGATTTCTCATTGTTAATATCTGTAATTAACACATACAGTAAAAATCGTTTATAACGAACTTCAAGGGACTGGAGGTTACTGTACGTTATAGCCGATGTTCTCTTTAAGCGGTGTTACACTGTTTCCTATAGTCACTCGTCTTAATTTTGGGTCTGTTAAATAAATTGAGCATTATCGATACATATTTTCATCTTACATAATTTAAGTACATAATTAATCTTACGTCAATTTAAGTGCATAATAACTAATAACAATTAAAGTAAAGTACATAATAAGGTACTAAATAAACAATACTCATAATGCAAAATGTCAAAATCTTGGTATTCTAAAAATATAGACATTTTAAATTTTATAAAAAATTAAATTAAATTAAAAAATATATAATGAAAAAAGGTTGAAAATACATATTCACCCCATTCCAGGCAATACAAAATTACATATAAATAAGTAGGTTAAATAAAAAAAATCTGTCATTCTTGTCTGTCGCCTTCCTCGTAGTTCGGCAAAAAAAATTTTTTGATTGAAGCGGAGACAACCGAGAAAGATTCTTTGACAATTACTGGAGTTTCATATCCAGTTGAACGAGATGTTTTTAATTCACGGGCAATCGTACTCGCGGAATCGACTCGGCAAACTATCCCAAACTGTTCCTCAATCGTACATATATTGTTGTCATGGCATGTTTCCGTGCTTAAAGACAAGAGAGAACTGAGCTGAGAAACTGTCGAATTGAGACAACATTTTTTTTCTTCATTTCGTAGAACTTAGTGTAAACCGACCTGTTTACTATTACCGATGTCCGTTGTAAGCGTTATAAATGCTTTTTTCTGTCTGTTATTTCATGGGGCCGACTATTTTATTTGTTATATCCGATTGTACGTTATATCCGGTGTCGTTATAAACGATTTTAACTGTATTTGTCTTCAAAATATTTGGATCGAAACGTAGGCTCTCCAAATAATTAACTTTTGACTAAAAATTCCGATATACTATCGTCCTATCTTAAAGTAAAACAGTTGATCATTGCACACCTCTATTATTTCCGGGGTCATCTGTGGTGTAGTGATTGTCATGGCAACCTACATTACTAAAGGTCGCGGGTTCGCGTCCCATGGTGGCCCTAGGATTTTTTAAGGGGATTAAAATATCCTTAGCTATGCCGTCCCTCGGATAGGACGTAAAATGGAGGTCCCGAGCCTGTACGACGTCAGCTACTCGTTAAAGATCCCTATCCTCATTCAACCTGGATAGGCAAAATTTAGGACTCCCACTGTAGCATCATCCGATTAGCCGTAGTGGCATAAAGTGACGTTAAACAAACGACAACAAAAATCTATTTGTATTATTTCCAATACGTAAGCTTTTTACTTTTTTTTTTCTCACCCAAAATTAAAAAATAAAGAAAATCGAAACTCAGCAAATGAGATGTAAATCATGTTATGTTGGCATTTTAAGGCATGGGGGAAGATAGTGCCCAGCAGCACAACATCCCCGTCTTTTTTCAGGAGAGAAGGTCTCTCATCCAACTCCTTTTGAGTCGCCTCTTGTAAGGCATGTCATCAATAAGTCTATTGTTATGTCCCTGCCATATGAAAGCCAGAATAGAGGGTTCTTATCTGTTGGTCGACGGTTGGTAATTGGAAGTCGGTATGGATCTGTAGGATTTAAAATTTAAATTTATATTTCTTACGTATTCTAATAATTACTTAAAAAAGTAAATTTTTTTTAAATTTTGATTTTTAAGGGTCGAGATCCTGCTTATCCTGATAATGGCCTCCATCGGATAGTTAGACTTACCACGATCTATAGGAGTACGTTACCCGTTCATTGATTGTTCCAGGGGTCCGAGAAGCGGGGAAAGCGCACAAAAGGGCACCTGTTGATGAAGGTTCTTCACTGGGTGAACGTTCCGAACTGCCCTCGTTTATCCGGGTTCTATTTTGGTTAGTCGGGAGACTCCCGATCTAGTGGCGTTCCAGGAGTACGACTCTGCTGAGTTTAGTAATTCAGCCAACGTTGAAGAAATATTTACCGAACAATATTTACTCTTAGCACCTATCTAGCATTAGTTTTACAACTTGAAGATATTGTATTCTGTGGCTTTTAGTTTGACGGTTTTAGACGACCTTGTCAGAGCTCATTGTTCGAATGCATTGTTGCAACTGAGGATAAGAAAAGCATAGTTTACTGTTTAAAAGTGGCGATAACGTCAGTGAAATTGACAAATCAAGCCACCTAGAAACCAACCAACTGAACTAAATATGCATTATACAATCCAACAGAATAGTAATATTCACCTCATATATAATTATAATTAAAAACCTCAATTCGTTCATTACTTTAGTAAAATTTAAAAAGATTTTAGGCAGAATCAAAGGGAAATAAAAAAAGTTTGCAAACATGATTTCTCCTTTAAACATAAATACGATGACTTGAAAACAAGTCATTAGACAATTAACTATTAAATATAACTATTTAAACTATTAAAAGGTTTCAACTTTATTTAAAAAATATTTTCTCACACCATTTTTAAAACAACAGTAGTATGAAAAATGTTTAAACATTGTGAAACATATTTAATGCAAATTAAATTGTTTATTGAATGGATGCATTCATAGATGATTATTATAATTATAGTAATATTCAATTGTTTGATTGATAGACAGGATTTTCAGTTAAACATATTTTTATTTTGAAAATCAAACGTTTCGATCCCTACTTATGAATCTTCATTAGGGCTTCTAAGTCCAGAGTAATGGAGAGGCTCTGTATAAAAAATAAAAACAAAAGGTATATTTTAAATAACAAAATAAAACTTTTAAACAGAATTTTTACCAACTCTGGAATGACTTATACATAACACATGTTGTTACCTGTTAAATGTTTGAACAAGTCAAGACTAGAAAATTTCAGGTACTATAGATAAATTTAACTTCAAATATGAATAGTATTTTAATTTTTTTTTAAACTTCGGTCTCGAGATTTGTAATCCCGTCAACAAAATTTGAATACTTTTTAATTCTATTCTAAAGGAAACCTTTACCAAAATAAGGTTCAGTAGTTAAATACATCAATTAATACGTCGATTTGCCTAAATTTTTTGTCTTATGTTTTCTCGTACAATTATCAGAACTATGTCTAACCACTTTAAAACAGTGCCGGTCTGCCAAGCCGGATTTTTATTAGGCATTTGGACTTAGTTTTTTTAAAAGGGAGTAAAAGCCCCTGGTGATGCAGTCCTTCGGATAGGACGTAAAAGGGGGTGCCGGCTATGCTATGTACTTTTAAAGATCCCTTTCCTAAAATGTACATGGATAGGCAGAATTTAGAACTCCTACTATAGATAGCATTGTTCGGATAGCCACATAGCCTTAAGCGAAGTTATAACTTCCAGAAAGTTGCCTTGTAAGCAAGCGCTAGGGTTCGGTTTTTGTATATATATTCATTTTTTCTTGTCTGTTTTTAACTTTTTTTATTATTATGATTGTTTATTTTTTTTACTTAATTTTTATACTATAATTTTATTTACTTTAATTTTTATTAGTTAAAAAGGTATTCAAGGTTCAAGTATTCAATCAAATCAAAGATGCGAAAAGCGAGAGTATGCGCTTTTGTTGATTTTTTTCGAGTTCCTTTCAAACCATTTTTTGTTGTCCATCTCGAGTCTAGACAGTTTTTTTTTTGTTTAGTGAACCTAATAGGGGACGGTGCATACAGAGTTATTTCATTAAACGATATACTTTATTTAAAATTAGCTCTTATTCCCATCAATATGTTATAATATTCGTTTATATATATATATATATATATATATATATATATATATATATATATATATATATATTAAATTAAACAAAATAAAATAGTTTTGACAAGCACGCCGCTCACTTTGATGTGGCCGGCTAGGACCCATTTAGTTGAGGCATGTTACCACCCAATTTGGCCCAATGGTTCGCTTCCGAGCAAACAGACCGACCCAGGTCAGTTCTGCGTACCCTCTGCCCAAAGCTACCGTACCTTCAGAGTGACAGTGTCTTAGGAGGGACTGACAACTCTCCTCAGTGTGTGTGTATTGAGCTCTGCTACGAGGTAAGCTTGCAACCTTCTTTCGAAATTTTATGTCAAAACATTTTTAAACCTACATAAGGAATTTCGTTCGTATTATTGTGATAACCGAAGATATGATTGTTTTAACTCAGTTGTATACAATATGCTTAACTCCAATAGGTTTAAATATTGTTATATGTTTAAATGAATATTTACTTTTTTCAAATAATAAAAGATATTAGTAAATACATAGTAATTTAACTCAAACAATTCAAAAATCCATAAAGATTCAACTATCCAACTCAATATTTTTAAACTAATAAATTAGAAGATATAAAATTCGCCCACGGCCGGGAATCGAACCCAGATCCTGTGCATCCAAATTAATATCAGATTTTAATACTTTACGGATAGCTAAAATATGAAAAAACATAATAATAAAATATATAGTAGAAAATATGAAGTATTATATGTTCATGGAATTTTATCATCTTATAAATAATAATGATCATTTCACCATGATATTTATATGCTTAACGTTTGATAACATAGACCCTAAATAACGAAAAAAAACGGAAATAAGTTGTTGATTTTTTACATCTAATTGTATATAATATGTTTAAATTCCAACAGTACAAACCACTCTATTTCTATTCATATGTTTAATTATATATTTGTATATTTTCTTTGAATAATTACAGTTATGAGGAACCATATTATTTTATTAATAAGTTTATTTTTTCATTTAATCCTTAATTTTAAATGAAAACTCCATATTAATGAAATATTCAGCCTCGTATATGATTGCACTAATATATACTAATTGCTAATATCAAAAAGAAAATCTGAATTTTATCATCTAACAAATATCATTCAATTCTTTGTAATGTTTGTAACCTTAACGTTTGAAAACCTACCTTAACTCTAAACAGCTGTGCGTCTTCCGCTGCCATTTTATCTTTACTTCTTTACTTTAAAGATCTTCTGTCTTGTGATGACAAAAATATTAGAAATTTTATCTGGAAATAATTTTAAATATGTTTGAAATGATTAAATTTAACTTCTATTTTTAAAAAAAATAGACGTCTCAAAAAAAATACTTTCTTTGGGGGGGGGGGGGGGCGGTAAGACCTAAGATCCAAAATATAATGGTAAAAATTCAAATATTTTTATTGGTAAAAATATCTTTTTTGATTTAATAGCAGGAACAAGTTTATTAAGTAACTGTGTTGAAAATCAGTGTCAAAATTCATTGAAAATTATATAAATCGGTATATAATATAATATAATTCGTAAAATTACATATTGTTATATGTTTAATTAAATATATACTTTTTTTCAAATAGTAAAAGATATGAGTAAATTCAAGGTAATTCTACTCAAAAATCCATTAAGATTCAACTATCCAAATTAATATTTTTAAACTAATTAATTAGAAGATAAAAGATTCGACCACGGCCGGGAATCGAACCCAGGTCCTCTGCATCCAACTTAATATAGGATTTTGCTACTTTTCGAATAGCTAAAATATACAATACAAATATAAAACAGAAAAATAAAAAATAAAATATATGCGTGTGTATATATATATATATATATATATATATATATATATATATATATATATATATATAATAAGTTAAATGATAATCAGGATTTTCAGTTTGAAAAAATTTTCATTTTCGAGAGCCAAAGGTTTGATCCAACTTGTGGATCTTCATCAGGGCTAAAAGAAAACAAATATATGAGTATCTATGGTAGAGGATGACAATAAATGATTACTTTACAGAACTGATAATAATATAAAAACGGTAAGCATTATACATGAATATTTTTATCTGGCTGGTTAGCAAGATAAAATAGAATGGGATATTTACCTTCTGAGTCCAGGTAGATACAAAGACGGAAGGTAAAATAAGGTAAGAGGTAGTGGTAGGGGATAGTTTGCCGACTTCAAAGGTTTATGACGGGGAAACCCAGCGCTTTTGAAGTGAAAGGCTACATGGCAACTGAGTGAAAATAAAATATTAAAAAATAGCAAAATGGATGATACTGTATACAAATTGATATATCTGGACTCAATAATAATACAAAATTGAGATGAACCATATATACAGAAGGAAGTTATACAATAATAATAATATTATAACGATTAAAATAAAACAAGAGGTACATCGATAATTGCAGATACCTATGAAATCAAAATTAGGATTTGAGGATGCGGAAGATGTTAGAATAAGTGGATGAAATTATCTCTTTATCTGTTTTATGATTTACAGGGTTATTTTTTTCCAAATGGATTCTGAGAGGAGTCGTTTATCGTGGTTTGGTACATAGCTAATATGGAGGGGTTCTCAAAGTCAAAGGAATGGTTGTGGGCGATGGCATGTTCTGCTAATTTTGACGTGGACGAATTACGCGTAGAAATACTAAACATAAGTGAATCGATCGTTTTAGATTGATTGTGTTCGTGATTTCCATCTAAATTGTGTTCTTGACGCAAACCTCTTCCTGTATATCTCGTAGTTGTTATTGTGAATAAATAACAGTTTAATATAATTTTTTTTTAGGAGGATAACAGAATCATTTATTAATATTAATAAGGGGGGGGGGGGTGATTTGAACGGGTATATTAAGATGTTGAGTTGAGGTTAGGCTGTGACAGAGTCATGTTTACACTATTCTTCACAGTTAATATTCTTCTCAAGGTGACAGCTGTCAAGTGCGCCCCTAGAGGAACATTCCAGAAGCTTTTCTATTCTCTCTCCTTTTTTGCCTACGTTCTGAGCACTCCTTCGAGGTTCACCGTGAAATCGCCTGTTGAACTACATTCAACACCGAACAGTGGCCTTTCCAATATTTTGCTATGTCAGTCGAGATAATCGAGAACGCGAAAAACCTCACAACATTATTTTGCAAAGCGGTTTCTCCTTTAAAGTCAGGAGATTTCCCCTCTTTTCTTTTGTTACTGTTAATCTGTTAATAGTATCTGGACAGTCCTTTATAATTAGAGGATCATATTAATCAGTGATCAAATATATATCCCTTTATTTTGTTAGGATTCTACATGTTCATTCACTGACTTAAAGATATAACACTAAAATAACAATAACTTCATTATAAACAAAAAGATTGAATCTGTCAGAAATGAAAAAACACCGCTAAATGAAAGAAACTACTAAATAAATAAATTATACTAAAAACTAAGAACGCCAATAGAACATGCAAGTACTAAATTAATTATATATACAATTTCCAAAGCTACACTATCTGGTGCTATGTGCGCAACACAAAACTTTCACTTACCAACTTACTAAGATTAGAAATGGACGTGTCTTGTTAAATGCCATTTCTCAAAGTCGCACAATTTTCCACATTCATTCACTTATTTTTGTTTGTGTTTGATCATTGAAAAACACTTTGTTTTTTTATTATTAAATAAATGTTTTTACTTGTGATAATTCGGCATTGCAAGCCTAATACTCCAAGTCGTCTGATTTTATAATTCCCTATGCAGTTGTTGAAAATTTCATTTAGTTACCATGAAACATGAATGGAACATAATTATAAAGCATTGGCCTGTCATTAAAGGCGTACTGCGCATGCGTGAGCTCAACGAGTATTTTTTTTTTCCCTCTATATGCTAACTCGATTTTTTTCATATTTCATATTTAGCCCTTTCTTATTTTTAGGGGAGGCGAGAGACAGATAATTTCTCTATATAAACAAATATAAAGGTACTTTATAGGAAAACAAAAAAGGCCCCTTCCCCATTTAAGCCCCCTCAGAACATTTTGATAATGATAAAGATTACCTGATATTAAAGAAAACTTTATTTTCATTAATCATGACAAATTCAATCAAAATCATTAAAGCCGTTTTTGAGATAAACGAAAAAAAATGTAAAAATTGGAAAAAAAAACTTATGAAATAAAGTGCCCCCTGCGTTTGACAAATTTTGATAAAATTTTGGCTGTCAGTGTTGAACTTCGGTATGTCGAATTTAAGCTGTGGCCCCGTGTCGTTTCATGTAAATTTCACACCAATAAGTCGATTTCAGGGCAAATACTGTGGAAAATTGTGGGGTGATCAATCCAGCTTACACGACAAGGGTACTTATGAAACCTAATATTTATATAAAAGATAATAAATAAAATATAAAAATTTGAATTTTTAGCTGATTAGCATGATAAAATAAAATCTGATATTTACTTTTTTGAGTCCATAGTAATACAAAGACTGAGGGAAGAAATATAAGGTGAGGTGGTAGGGGTTAGTTTTTCGACATCCTCTTTTTAATATCTGTAATTAATCTTCTAGCAATAATACTTTACATGTTGCTCATATATTGTACCTAATTTTAGCCCTGATAAAGATTCACATATCTGGATCGAAACTTAAACTCGATATATATATATATATATATATATATATATATATATATATATATAATAGTTCTGATTGGCTTAGAGATGATGCAGGGAATATTGAGTACCCAAGGCCCCAGCATTGAAATGACAATGAATTGGCCTTCCTTGATATTCCTCGAGTCACAACTAATAGTTTTCTTTCTTCTACTATATTTATTCATTGTAATCGTAGTTTTCCTCTACCGGGAAATTCCAGTGAGTTCTGTGTAATCTATTGAAGTTTCCTAGATTTTCCTCTTCAGGTTTTTAGTCATGTAACGAAATGACTGTTGCGGAAACCATGGTATAATTTTTGTGTTCCTATTTCTGCCAATTTTACTTTCCTTTCCCCATTACGGTAAGATTATTAAGTAATTTATTTTTAAAAAATAATAGTAAATAATTATCGTAAATTCAACATAAAAAAAAAATACTGCTTTAGATACAATTATAAATTCCTTGTGTTTATGGCCAACACGTAACTATAATAGCCATATTTTTTCGATATTATCGATCTAAAGCTATCAAATACCATTCATAGCTTTAGATCGATATCATATACTATCAATCATTATTATCACTATGAAATACCATCGATAAATATTTTTATAACACCTTATCAAAGAAGGAGTCTACTTTCAAGATGGCAAAACTTCGCTTTATTTATTTTTCAATTCTATTTTTTGAAATTATACTATAATTATAATATGGCTAAAATAAACATTTAGTAAAATATGTACGCGCTCTGCAAAACATTAAGGTACAAAGTACCTACTCAATGTCATTTTTGAAATTTTGTGTAGAGATTACAATGTTTTTATAGATTTTTGTATTTCTTTTGTGCTAAGTTTTAGGTTTTCATTAATTCAAAAGAAGTCGCCAAATAAAAATAACGAATAAATATGAAGTGGGTTTTGGACTTTAGCGGAAAATGTTTGAATTAAAAAAAAGTGTTGGTATTATCGATAATCGTTGAGTTAAACTTTTATTTAAATTATCTGTTGTATAAATCCATTCTTTTTTTGTTTTTTTCGTACATCTCTAAATATTTATTTACAACCAACGGATAATCAGATGGTTATCATATATAAATTTTTATAAATATAATGAAACAGTAATCACAAAATATTTCCAAGACCGCCTAGACGACGTACGTTTTAAATTTATCCTTAACGAATATTAGTCACCGTAATGGTGGAAAGAGGTCAATCGATTTTCATTAAATTAACGATGTGCGGATTCGATTAAACCACATTAATTAATCGATTAAGGATTAATCGTTAATAGCATTCGCCCATCCGAAGGAATGAAGCAGTCAGTGGCTCTCTAGAAGCTCCCTAGAAAAAATGAAAAACAAAAACTACACATTACATAAAGTCGTATTTGTGTACTATATTTGTAAAGTATTATTCGGAATATTGATATTTGTGGTTAATTCTTTACCTTTGACCAATTTTTTAATGAAGATATGCCTAATTTATATTACATAACTGATAATTTCCTTCTATCAACTTCTTAAAATTAATTTGCATACATATGCAAGGATATTACAAAATTCGATGAAAGTTGTGCATTAAACTATAAAATACACAAATCACTAAAGTAAACAACATTTTCTTATTTTTTACACTCTGTTTTTGCCCTAATTTCATTAATTTTCTTATCTTAATTTTTATAATTCTGGACTAGACATCTTCTTTTTCCATTCCGGGTAGGTATTTTTTTTTCTTTTTTTTTTATATAAGGATTCAGAGTGAAGTAAAATTCTTAAGTTGGGTTATCTGCAGTAAAATATTTGGCGAAGGTTAATAGGGCACAAAATGTAGCGGTACTTTTCAGGTAAGTGCAGATGGGTTTGTGTCACACATTTCCCCCTAGTTCAGGTACTATTTGACCTGTCTTTGACAAAAAGGAAAACACGGCTTCAAATCCTAAGATGTCTCAGTTATTTTCATCCCCAAGTGCTCATGCTCTGCTAAACTTACTTTCATTTATCATTTTAAACTTTAAAATAGATATAGTTTGTGAAAGTAAAAATTACCTAATAATTTAAAATTTAAAATTTACCTAAATAATTTAAAATTACCTTTAATACTATTTAGATGGGTTATAATGATTTGTCATTATATTTTGTTGATTTGTTTAAAAATATTGAATATTTTGAACAATAAAACTATTACAAAGGTGCTTGACTAACGAGGCGATAAATGCTAGAGATATTTGCCTAGCTGGGTTAAAACAGGATGCATTTGTTGTATATTTGTACTTGTAAAATCCTTGGTAAAATTAAAATTGATCGTATTATAACACATTTTATGCAACGTATTGTGCCACATTTTTAATGAGTTATTTAAGGGATCTTATAACTTATAGCAGAACATAACATTTGTGCCCTATTTCTATTTCTTAAAAAAATATAGGTTGATTCATAAAGAATAACAGTTGCCTATTTCTCACCTTTAAAAAAATATATATATACCTATATGAAGCTCAATCATTATTTAAAGTAGTTTTTTTTTTTAATTTAAAATACTGTAGTAAATATCAATTAATAGTAGATTTTATTATTATAAACAGATTTTATGTTTCTTTTAACCCTTAATTTTAAATCATTGAAGATAAATTATATTATTTTGAAAATATAATATTAATCAGGGGAATAAGTGAAATGTGTCAAAATCCTGAACATTAATTGAATTTTTTTTATTTTTATTTATATTGCATGTTACTACGAACATATCTCACATTTATAGGCGGGCGCAAGCGACTATAGGGTGCGCTAGTAGTTTTACAAAATGTCGGAACGAACGGGGATAGACATAATTGGTAATTTCAAAAGACCATTAATTGAAGAGCAGGCTATCCTTGATGCAAACCATATATTTACATATGAAATAATATCTAGAAGTAAAAATACAGTTATTTTACAAGCCTTGTGCATTCAAACAAGCGATCTTAAAGGACTGCCCCATCAAATAAAAGTGGAAATCAAATTTATTAATAATAATAAGCTATTTTCTTGTAATTGTACGTGTAAAGCTGGTAGTTCTGGTAAATGCAAAAACATCATTGTAACTTTACTCGACGTTTTTCGGTTAGTAATAACATTATTTACCTATTCATACAATCATTGTTATGACATATGTCATTTTCATGACAGCTTAGTTTCTTTGCCATATTATTTATTTATTTGTCAAAACTTTCAGAGATCACATTGAAAACTTGGAACAATTAAGCACAACGGATATAAGACAAAAAAGGGAAAATAAAAACAAATCTATGACACTATGGTCCCAATGTTTTTGCATAAAACTAGCATTTTGGAATAATAAAATGTCAAATACTAATATTTACCTGGATAAATAGAGTCACTTTCTTTAAAATGAAGGCTACATATCGTCATATGTTTCGAAACAGGCTTATCTATTCTTAATTTTACTATCCACTCTTTAAGAAGCTCTTTATTTTTTGGAAATAAATGGAATGACATGTCTTTTGATTGTCTAATTGAACACTGAGGGACCGAGCAATACCTATTAGAAATTTTTCAAATAATTTTTTGCTCAATCGGGTTTTAATTATGGAAAAATAAATTAAAAACGCCAAAAAACCCTATGAATCCCAGGCCCGGCTTCTATCCCCGTTTCTCTAGTTCCTGTAAAGAAGCAGCACCGTCCCTTGCGCCCGCCTATAAAATCTAAAAGGTATTCATAAAAAAGAAAAAAGTTGTTCTTAAACTAATTTGGAGTCAAATATTATTATCCTTATTATAAAAATGAATATATAATTTTTAAATTGTACGTATTATATTAGAAAATTATATTATATTCCTGTGTCCAAATGAAAACAGGAGTCATGACCCCCACCCCCAATATTTTGGATTTTCATTTTTTTTTTAATATATTTTTAGGCGAATAACGCAATTAATGGATTACTAAACCCTGAACATAACTTTTTTAGGTTGTTTAGATCACAGCACTTCTTAATTAAAGGTTATCATCTTAATAAAAAACGGTGCTGTCAGCCACGTTATTATGAGATGCCGAGATGCCGGAAAATGTTTACTAAAATAAAAAAATAAAATTAAAATGTATGAACTTTTCAAAGAGAAATATTATTTGAAGTATTTTTCTGATAAATGTTAAAATTGGAGTTAGTCATCCTTATGATAACTGATAAAGTTATCTATAACTATCGCAGAATTATATTCCTTCCAAAATGAGCTTATTTTACAATTTCCCGCCGGCGCCGTTTTCCCAAGGCCCGGAAGACGCGGATCGAATCGTTCGTACTTGCACTGATTGTTCTACTAGATCCGGACGATTTTTCGGTTTGTGTACCCTTGTTCCAGATAGCTGGAAGGGAGGGTTGAGGTCAGGTAAAGACCTACCGTAATCCCAACGTCCAAACATTTCGGTGGTCAGTTGGTTCCGAACAGTGGGGGAGGTACACGGTATGGTGTAGAGTGTATGTATGTGTCTTGTGAACCGTCATGGAAATCGGGGAGTTTCATCATCACTACAACGAAATGCTTGAACTAAATCGACATTTCCCTCAATACAGGGAACAAGTTAATT
Organism: Aelia acuminata; assembly: GCA_911387785.2. Taxonomy (NCBI): domain Eukaryota; kingdom Metazoa; phylum Arthropoda; class Insecta; order Hemiptera; family Pentatomidae; genus Aelia; species Aelia acuminata. Next base: position 137,761,140 of record OU426981.1, read on the forward strand.
ATGAATATTTTGATCAAGATCTTTTTATGAGTTTGAGAGCCACTCTGATACTACAGGTATGTCCAAAATACCAAAAAGAATTTTATTCTCATGATCAAAACAAAATAAAACGCTATCAAAAGATTTTTTTTAAAAATAAAATATATCCTATAATATACCTACATCCTTAGTTACTTTCATTGAATGTGATAGAACTACCATAATCATTAATGCACTTAGTTATTGTTTTGACATATATAAATATTTTTGTTAGGTCTCTGAGTAAAATAATAACTTGAATACTTATGGTTTTTTGCAATTAAGTAAACTGATTGGTACTTTCCAATCTCAAATTGTAATTATGCTTAATTTTAATAAAAATAAACAGTTTTTATTTATTATCCTATCTTAGTAGTTATTTTATCCCCCCCCTCATCAAAAGTTGATACCTATTAATTAACTAGTCACTTAACCTATTAATTAACTAGTCACACTCATACCTATTAATTAACTAGTCACTTTTAGTTAAAATAATTTTTTATCTACTCTATAATATTTAAAGAATTACAAAAAAGTAATTAGTTGTTCGAACAGTAAAAATTACTTCTTTTTATTGTAAACTATAGAAGAGCACACTAAATTTCTTATGGATTTATCAATACAAGTTGTATGATTTCTTATCAAACTTTCATCACTTCAATCAAACTTGTTATCACTCATGACAGAAAATGAAAAAAATTGACATTCGATGTACATGCATTCATTGACTCAACATATTCATGTTTTGTTATTTTCACATTTTCTTCAAATCATAAGAATAACTGCTATAGTATTATTCAAATTTTTCATAATATATTCTACTGATTATTTGTAATTTCTCCTCCCTAGAACGAATTTAAGTTTTAAAAACTATTTTATGTTTAAAATTCCTGAATTCTCTGTTTATTATTAGATGAAAGAAGATGATGAATTATTCATTGATAACATATGTTGTTTATCTTGTTTTCTTGTTATTGTTTACCAATTGAAATAACTTGAGCTGTTTGTTTGTCAAAGAGATTAAGTTTCATTCTTTGATCAAAAACAAGACATTATTTTTAATTTTAAGATAATCATTTAATTTTATGTCATTTTTTCTAGACCGATTTTACTTCACCAATTTTTTTTTTCTATATAAGAGAATTGTATTATATTTCAATTCAATAAACTGATCCAGAAAGAGATTAGGTTGTTGTTAAGATATAAAAAATAATTTATTATGGTCACTTCATTTTTTTAAGGTGGTGCCATATGTTCATTAGTAAACACTAACATGTCTAAGTTTGATTTGAACCTTTATTTAAAAAAATCTGCCATAAATGTAATATGCCTGAGCATAGTATAGACATAAATCTCTCATTCCTTTCAACAATTCAAAAAATATAATTTTTAGGAGAGCGAGTTAAAAGTATTCAGGATAGATATTAAACTTTAGCAGATTGTTATAAATAACAGACTTCTTGTCCCGGTTTAAAAAAGAACAAAATCTAATATATATATATATATATATATATATATATATATATATTTTTTTTTTTTTTTTTAATTGGAAGAATTAATACATTTTGCCACAATCAAAGGCATAAATATTAAAGCTGTAAGGACACATTCACTTAATAAATATATACAAATGTACAAAAAAAAAAAAGTAATAATGATAAATAAAATATAAACCTCGAAATAGGAAAGAAATAATAAAATAACAATCACAAAAATTAAATAACATACATTCATACCTATTTACAATATATACATTCAGCCTGGGAAACTTAGACTCATGCTTGCAGCACTCTTATGGAAGGCAAACAAGACTCTAAGAGATCCCAGTGCTTCTCTCCCAGCCGCATCACTGTAATTAAAAACCAGTGGAGACAAGGAAATCTAAAATATTAAAAAATTTCCATTTAATACCTGACTTTCTTATTGAAAAGTTCTTATATATTCCTTGAATTGATTTGATTTGATTCTCAACTCTTTCAACGCTTTCAGAAAAACAATCGTACGTAAAAATAGCTAGTAATCAAGATATAATGCTGTTGAAAGGATTGAGGGATATCTGATTCCTTTGTCAAGCTATTTAATTACAAGTAATTTCTAGTTGTTATTGATAAGTAATTTATAGATTATTATTTTTAGTTTAAAATTACAATTGAAACTGTCATTTCATCTATCTGCAATCGTCATAAGTTTACTTAATGAAAGATATGCTAAGTTGTTTTGTTTTCTGCTTACAGATGCAGGGCGTCGGTGGCCAGTACGCTACGGGCGGTTATGCTCAAAGAGGACCTCCTACTAACATGCCGATGAACGGGATGGGAGGTATGGGGCAGATGGGAATGGGGATGATGCAGACTGGACCGATGCATGGAGGGATGATCCCTGGGGGAGGAATGCAGCCGGGCGGCGGACCCATGAAGGGAATGCCGATGCAGGTAATAAGCATTAGTTTTCGTTTTTTTTTTTTATTTTATTTTAAATTCTAACAATGTTTCATATCTATCAGAGGACTATCAGTGAATAAGTAGGGGAGAGCGGGGTTGGTTGGCAATTCACAAAAGCAAAGTAAACATAATCAAAGGTGAAACTACCAATTGTCTTTAGTTCCAACGAGGAAGATAAGAGCAATTTTTCTTATGCAAAAAGTGACGTCCGTTTAAACTTCTATCGTCATTCTATTTTCCCTTAAAAGCTGTTAAAAACCGATTCAAAATTATTATACCATTATAGTGCAGCTTTTAATAACAATAATATGTGTCAGGCAGTACTTGAATGAGATGGCTAAACAACCCCAACTTCTAGGCCAACCTGCCCCACATAAGGGGTTAATTGGCATACTCTGAATTGACGAATTCTTCAATTTTCTATGATCTTAGTATTTAATATTAAGTTGTGAAAAAAATACTTGAAGTACTCTAATACCTGGAGTTTACAGTGGTATCAGCCCCATTAGGATTGTATTAACAGGAACGACTCAACAATCAAAAAAGTAAAAACTGTTGCCAACCAACCCCGCTCTCCCCTGTATAAAATTTAAAGATATCAAAATCAAAATATCGGAAAACGAGTTGACCCATGGAAATAATTCTAATTAGATAATAATCAGTGACCAAAGGATAGTATTGTGTTATCATACATAAGAAAAATATATTTATGGCAAAGAATAAAATTTTTTCCCTTAGTACATTTACATGATTCATAAAAATCAATTGAATCAAAGATATTCAAGAGAGTAAAGTCCTCCTTAAGATAACTGGTGTGATCGGGAATCAAATGGAGGAAAAGGACTAACAAAGAACTGCTGATGGGAACCCGTCAGTCGATATCGCATGATATGAAAGGCTAGGAGGTTAAGATGGGTAGGACATGTGGCTTAAAGCTATAAGGAAACTTCAACACCACAGTAAATGCCTCAATAGGCAAGAGACCAAAAAGCAGATGGGAAGATAGGATCAATAAATATGCTGCAGAGCTACATGCTACAAACTGGAAAGATGAAGCCCAAGATAGGCAGAGTTAGAGAATGCTGTTTCTGGCGACTTAAAAGCTACAAGCTCTGAAATGTTTTCTGCAAATATAACAGAAAAAAAATACACTCATTTATTTATTTAAACTTCTTCTTATCCCTCCTAAATTTCTGAAGGAAAGTTAAGTAGCTAAAAAAATATTTGTCTTTCCAAATCAAGACCTATTATTACTTAATATTAGCATCTGATATTCATTTTTTTTTTTAGCTTTGATAAGTTTTATTCTAATATTTTTTTCTCGCTTGCAGGGTGGAAACGGTGGACAAGTTTACCACAGGCGACTGGCACCGTACCCTAGCCCAGCGATGCACATGAACCAGAAGAGAGGACAATATCCAAGTCCTGGACCCGCTCCCAACATGCAACAGCCCTTCCCGCCCAACAACACTCCTCAAGTAAGTATTATTTTTTCGAGTATATATTTCCCCAAAATTTATAAATGTTTTAATAAAAGGAGTTGCACAGTGTATATTATGGGTAGCATTTTCACAATTTTTTATAAAGTTTTTTCCTGGTTTATATCTGTAGCTCCGAACTAGACTAGCCTAAGTCAAATTAGGCTAACTTTCAGGAGAGCAAAATAAAACAAGTATGAATGATCTTTATGTTTTTCTGCTGAGCTATCATTTGTATTGGCTAGCCAAAAAGAATTGACATAAAAATTATCTAAGCTTAAACCATTTATAGGTATTCATTTTTTTTACCTATATATGAAATATATAGTAAGGGAAAGTATTGCAATAGTAAAAATTTTGGATTTCCGGTTTTTAATGGAAATACATGTTTTGGAGGACCCCACTCCAAGACCCACCAAATGGTCTGTGTATGTGTGAACTGACTCAAAAACAAAAAATGATAACCGTATGATCCTGAATTGGGTATTTGATGTATGTTTATATCCATGATATGACAGCAAAAATTTCATTAAAATTGATCCAATAGAAGGAGCACTTTATTTCATAAAGTTTGTCTCATTTTTATGATTTTCTCAAAAACGGCTGTAACATTTTTTTTTTTTTTTTTCACTTCAGACTTTAGATTGCCTGTATAATTTTAAAGGTGAATCTCTCAAACAAGTTTTTTTTCCTCTTACACACTTATTAGAAAAATTCTCTGAAAATAAACTTTTTGTACATTAATTCCCCTTTTCCCTTGTATTGTATAATATGCTACACTTTTGTATTTAAGGTGCCTTTTATGTTCTTACTCTTGGAGGCAATTTTAAGTGACTTCTGACTACCTAAAGTGAAAATAATATATCTGAGTTTAAAAAAAAAAAATTAAGTTTTGCTAGAAAGCTAAGGCTTATTTCTCTTCTCTGATTTATTCATTTTTTTTATGTGTATGTACTTTAAGACCATCTGTTATTAGTTTTTATTGAACGTTCATTTATAATCTATTAAAAATTCTATAATCTTACTCTTTCTTTTTTCAGTACGGTGCCGGTTATGGCGCTAGGGGCCCAACGTTCCAAGGTCAATACCAGCAGCAAGCGATGTTCCCCGGGAACGGAGCAGTGAGGGGTGGTGGGATGAGGCAGGCAACTCCTCCCTACCAGTACCCGTACCAGGGCGGGGGCTTCCAGGAGCGAGCTTCCTATCAGCACAGCCCGATACCTGGCAACCCCACGCCACCCCTCACCCCTGCGAACAGCATGCCTCCGTACCCCGACATCAAACCCAACTTCAACGACCTCAAGCAGCCCATCATACCACCGAGTAAGTCCTTGAAAGATGTTAACTTAGTGAGTTAACACTGAGCGACTAATACTATTTTCATCCAATCCTAATGCTGTGAAATTATACATCGTGATTCCGTTCTTAGAGAAAATCTTGGTAGTGATTCCAGACATAATTTTCAACAAATAAGTTCATTTGATGCGTTGTCCGATTCCAAACGGAAGAGGAGCTAGTTCTTTATTGTGTTTTTTAAGGGATTCATGGATTTTAATGAATTCAATGGGATTGCTCAAGGTTGGTGCTAGTGCACCATTGTAAAAGAATTGTAAAACTATAAAATAGTTATTTACTTTCTTTACTAAGGTGATTGATAAAATGGAGGTTCTTTCTAAATAAATCAGAGGTTTTTAACAAATTAATTTACCAGCCTTTTGAGGAATGAAGATTCTCTTAGTTTAAGAAAAACTTCTGCATTTAGTTAGCATTGAATCCCCGCAAATTAATTAAAAGATTATTGAGCGATTGGTCGAATAATTGAATCTATTTGTCAAAAAATGTAGAATAGATTTTAGCTGCTAAAAAAATTTATTAAATAGGTCTCAGTATTTAATGTCTTAACTAAGGGAATCAATTGTTGAGTTTAAAAGAAATAAAAAATAAAATTAAAAAGAAATTAAAAAAAAAAAAAAAGTTCTTTGAGAGATAATTAGCATTATTTTTTTTTTTTTTTTAATTTTTCAATATCTTTCGCTTTAATTATGCCTACAATCCATCTCCCAGAGTTTCTCCATTAAAAATTGAATCACTCAGTATAATCCAATTTTGTACCTTTTAAATTAAAATGAAATTTTTATAGTATGTAAAAATTTCAACTATTGACTTCTGAATTGCATTATAAAAATTCAGTTTAAATTACGTTACTAAAAGCTATTTCTCATAAACCAGTATGTGCAATGGACAACTAACGCGATATAAAAAATTGAAGAGGTATCTTTTTTAAAAATGAGTTGATATATTGGAATATTTTAAAGATAGGGAAGATATACCTGAAACTTTTAATTTAATTATTTTTTAACAAATTAAATAATTTTATGATGGAATTATGGGTTTTAATTATTTTTTTCTGTATTGCGCACATTAAAGTTTATTGTAAAATTATATGGTCATTGATAGTAATAAATATTTCTATATTTACAGAGGATGATGAGCTGAGGTTAACGTTTCCTGTCCGAGACGGAATAATCTTACCTCCCTTCAGGCTGGAGCACAACCTCGCCGTCAGTAACCACGTCTTCCAGCTGAAGCCCACGGTCCACCAAACTCTAATGTGGAGGTAAGCTTTTTGACTCCAATTTTAGGTGATATTGATAAAATTATTTTATTCTTTCATTTATGTATTATAATTTTGTTTAATGCTGCAGGTCGGACTTAGAACTTCAATTAAAGTGTTTCCACCACGAGGACCGTGCGATGAACACTAACTGGCCAGCGAGCGTGCAGGTCTCTGTCAATGCGACGCCTCTCTCCATCGACAGGGGGGAGAACAAAACCTCTCACAAACCCCTCTATCTCAAAGAAGTCTGCCAAGCAGGAAGGAACACCATTCAAATAACTGTATCGGCCTGTTGCTGTGTAAGTACTAACTATATTCTCTATAATATATCTAATTTACATACATTCATTATCATTTAATGTTTCTCTTTTTGCCACAGTCCCACCTTTTCGTTCTTCAACTGGTGCATAGGCCCAGCGTAAGGAGCGTGCTACAGGGACTTCTTAGGAAAAGACTCCTCACCGCGGATCACTGTATAGCAAAGATCAAAAGGAATTTCAGCAACACGTCATCTACAAATTCGTACAACTGCGTAGAAAAAGATGGAGTGGAACAGACTGCTCTTAAGGTAAATTTTATTATCCGTTACAACACCTGATCCAAAAAATAGAATAACTTAAACATGTATCAGTTCTAATATTGTTTTGCTTTATCCACGCAGGTATCCTTGAAGTGCCCGATAACATTTAAGAAGATCACGTTACCTGCGAGAGGCCACGACTGCAAGCACATTCAGTGTTTTGACCTCGAGTCTTACCTCCAGCTCAACTGCGAAAGGGGAGCCTGGAGGTGTCCTGTATGCAAGTAAGTTAAACATCTTTATTGTTAAAAGATATTAGAGAATAATGACTAAGAAAATTCAAATTTTGATGCTATAAATACTGCTGTTATTTTTCAATAATCTTTGCTGATTAAAAGAATAAAACTAAATAAAATCTTTGGCTCTTTCATTCATGCTCTAAATACAATTTATTAATTGGTATATTGTGATACTTTTACATGACAATAGCAGGCATTAACACTAATACTTTTAGCTATTAACTTATTAATTCAGGGGGTGAAGTCTGCAAGTCATGTTCTTTCAAAATTTTGAAAGGTGTACCTTTCGACATGTTTTAGAAAATTTGAGGAAACTTTCAAAGCTAGTGACAAGGAAAAACAAAACAATCTTTATAAATTAACTCAATTTTTTTAATTCTGTTTTTAACAGCACCATTATTGAGAAGATGTATTTCTTCTAAATATTTATATCAAAAAGCAGTTATAAACAATCTGCAGGTCTATTTTTGTTTTATTCAATTTTTATCACCAATATGAGCTTCTTCTTTTTGAGCTACAATTTTAATTACTTTTTCCTCTTTCAATTTCATTCCCGGTTTACTAGCTCTACTCCTAGCTATGATAACCCATGTGGAATTAGCAATTTTTAGACTGCTTCTTAGTTCATTCTCGTCGAATGATGTAGTCTTCAAGATAAGATAACTGAAGTCTCCAATCAGGGGTCAGGGACCCGGTCAAACCTATTCTTGGTCTATTCGATTTTTATTGACAATAGCAAATATAAGGGTTGAATTATTTTTATTCATAAATACTACTACAATATGGCTACAGTAACCTCTGGTCCAGTTTACATTACAATATACTTATTGACATTGTTCATCTGTGGACTTTTTTATTCATAGTCCATTTAGACAGAGTAATGAGCAATCCTGATCATAATGATAAATGCTAGAAATAAGATAAAAATCATTTATAAATTGATGAGTCTCAGGGTAACAAGAGATGTAATAACTGTGGGGATTGGTGAAATAATTTTCTTTAATAAAACATAAGAATTTAATTAAAAAATTTCCTAATTTAAACCTTTGAACTGATAAGTAAGTGCCTTTATTTTCAATGCTCTTTGTCATAGTAACTTTATAGCTTCTAATCTAAGTATTAATTGTGTAAATGTGACCTTGAGCCCAGCTATGGCAGATATTACTCCATCCATCATCAGTGATGGATGGACACCCATAAATTATTAATGGGTGGAACCAAACACTTGAGTGTGATCTCTCTCAGTTCACCTTCTTACACAAATTTTCGACGAAGAAAGAGGAGTTCCTTACGTAGCAGGAAATCCCCCTTAATAAGTTGTGATGCATTTGTATTTATTATTATACATACAATAAAGTTTTATCTTTTTCAAAATTCATCTGTTATAATATACCATAATATTATTTTAGTAAACCAGCCCAACTGGAGGGTCTTGAGGTTGACCAGTACATGTGGGGCATTCTTAACACGCTCAACACATCCGAAGTCGAAGAAGTCACGATAGACGCCGCTGCAAACTGGAAACCCTCGAGAGGATTGCAAGGCATCAAGGTAATTAAACTTTTGTCATACTAATATTAATATATCATCGTTAAATATAAAATATTTTCTTTTTTATATATAAAATAAAATAGTAACTTGTAACAGATTTCTTAACATTCGTATCCAATTGTGTTAATCTGGTTGTATCAAATTATATTTTATAATTATTTTGTTGATCCCAGTATGACTTAATTCAAATTTAAATGTTTATAAAGTACATTTTTCCTTAAAGATGATTTTTCCTTTTTTTACTCAGTTTCTATCTTAAATATTTTGACTACATTTTGACATATTTAATTTTTAAAAAATTGAAAGTAAATTATTAAATTATTTTTAATTAATTAATTATTAAAACCAAGGATTTTTTACTCCCTTTAAAAAATCCTAGGGCCTATACCAGACTTGTGTTTTGTGGTTGGCTGAGTTTTGGTTTATTGATGGGTGTCCTTTACTGTCAGAACAGAATTAATAAAATTTAAAATAGAGACAAAGATGTCACCTATCTGTTTCACAGATATTTATGTTTTGTTTTATTCTGTATATGTTTTTTTTTAAATATTAATATTTTTTTGATTATTAAATTCTAACTTTTTTGCAGACGGAAGATGAAGGTACGGAATCATGCGGTAGTAAAAGGATGAACAAAGCTATGTCTCCCGGTAGCATGACCCTACCGACCATGAACAACTGGGACATGAGCCAGTCAATGTCGCCATACATTCCACCTGATATGAACAGTCAGTATTATTTTTATCTCTAGTATTGTTCAAACCATATTACGAAAAATAATAAATTATTCCAAAAGCTTTCGGAAATGATAAATAATTCAAATTTATAATTGTTCAGGTATCGCGAGTGGCTCTATGATGAACTCAAATGGTCCTCCACCATATCCTGCCGGATCTATGGGTCGTAGCAGTTACGAGTTCAACCCTGTGACGACCAGCAGTTCTGACTTCTCGACAACGCCTCTTTCTCACCTTAATGACAGTCAACCTCCCTTGGATCCTCTCAATGCTATGGAGAAATCTCTGAACGAACAGGTAATTGTAAAGAACAGTTAAAGAAATTGATAACTTTAAAATATTGTGCAATTGCATATTCTAATCTCAATAAAACTTGGTACAAAAAAAAAAAAAAGGAAGCTTTGATAGACTTTGAATAGCAACTAGTTTTTTTGGAAATTAGATTTGAGCCCTTAGTTCTCTGAAACCTTCTGTGGTATATTTTATTTTTATTTCAGTTTTGCTTCTTAACTGTTAGCACGCTAAGTGCTTTGCCATGAGTAGTGCCACAGCTTCTAAGCTTTGGTAGACAAACTCATATTGAATTGTTTATGAAATCATTCTACTTAAGTGGATTTCAAATTAAGTCACATTTCTTGGGTTCATAAATTAAGTCGCTTCATTCACATAACCTAATCTCAGTACATAATCTGCCTACATAAGTAAAACATGTTTCAATAAAAATAAAAAATTATCAAAATGAAAGCTATAATTCTTAAAAAATAAAATAAAATCAGAAAAATTAAATTAAGGAAATGTTTATTAATTAGTATTATATATATAATACTAGCTAGGGTACCCGGCTTCGCTTCGGTAGTTGTGTGGTAGTTTTAATAAACGAAAAACTTTAAAATTAAAGGAAATCAAGAACAAAATTAGCACCTTCTTGAAACTTTAGTTGTAGTGTACGCACAATTTTTTCACCATATTTCTTTTTATCCTGAACTTTGAGGCATGATAAAGTCTTATTGAAAAAATGCTGTAATCAAACCAACTTATTTTTCATTACTACAATTCAAACTTTTTATTTTCGATTTATATTCTGTCACTTTATCTCTTTTTTTTTTTTTTTTATGTCTGATTTTATTCACTGACTGTACTACTAAGAAATGTTCACTCATATTCCATTAAATTTACTTAAGTGTATATTATACATTGATTAAATGTAATGTGTTGATCAATTAGCCTTCTTATGAGAAAATTAATTTTTTAAGGAATCCAGTTGGTTTTCTAATTAATTGCAGAGATTTAAAATCATTATTTTATTTTGAAAGCAAAGGAGAAACTAATTATTTTCACTTAATTTTTTATTAATTTAAAAAGAACTGCTGAAAAAATATATAACCTTTACAAACTGAACTGGATGAATGAACAATAAACATAGTCTGGAGCTCAAACTAAATTTTTCATTCACAAACTCGTACGTCATTCTCAGGTAGGCTAATTACATGGTGCGAGAGGCTTAAAATTCCATTCCTTTTCTCTTTAATTTTACAACCTTAAGAGAAAAACGGAAACCTTCTCCATTAGGGGTTTTATGGCCTTGCGACGACATAACTTTCTTGACTGTACGCGGAGTCGTTTTTGAGCCTTATCGGCATGCACATTGTAAACTTTGCTTTATAATATACATTGATTAGTGTTAGTCATATGTATGTATATAATATAGTATTAGTAATTAGTATTATAATCTATAATTTTTTTTTTCTCCCTAGATGCCACATACACCCCATACACCTCACACTCCCCACACACCTCACACTCCAGCTGGTGCAGGGAGCGGGCCCCCCAGTGTCCCACCTCCTCCAGAACCAAACCCATCGGATGACATCCCGTCAGATCTCAACTTCGATCCTGCGGCTGTCATCGACGGGGAAGGTCAAGGTCAAGAAGGACTTAATGTAAGTAGTGTAATGAACTCAATAATCCATCTTTAATATGTTTTTTAAATATAGGTATTTATTATTAGTAATGCTGGGATTCAATTCAATATTTTAATATGTAAATGCATCTTTTACCTTATAATTTAGTTTACTCTCCTACTGCCAGTTACTTTTAAAGTATATGTCACAAATTTTATTGAAATTCAATAAGATCGTTCATATTATGAAATTTTCAAATAATAATAGATTTGTTCTCTTAAACATGTCCACCAAGCTGCACATGTTCTTCACCCACTGTTTTGACTTTAAGTTTGATTGGTTGGTTATCCCATTTGATTCATTGAGTATTGTTTCTATGATAGAAGATCCGATTGGCTCTTGTTTTAAAACCAACCAATCAAAGTTTGAATCAAAAGAGTGGGGGAAGGACATGCGCAGTCTGTTAGTTGACATGTTTACACCTTATGTTATTTATTAAAATACTTGGTGGATAATTATATTTTGTCTTGCATATGCTTTAATAATATTTTATATATCTGTACCTCGTAGGGATACAACACTATGACCGTTTTCATAACTTAACAGGAGAGTAGTTTTAAACTTTTTTTCAACAATAAATGTTATTGCCACAGCTATTTATTGAGATGCTGCAACAATATTTTACCAGAACATTTTATTTATTGTTATTTACATGATGCATTTGTTATAATTTAAAAAAAAAAATTTCTGTGTTTTTTAACTCTTTTAATGGACATAATGTTGTATCCCTCTAATAAAGTTATTGTACTATAAGACTTAGTGTGGGATATTCAATAACAACCACAATACTATTTGACTTACAAAATGCATTTAACCATTTGTAATGTCTTTACAAATACAAATAATACATCTATGTATTTAACCAAAATGGTGTTTTAAATACAAAACACTCAGTCATCCTCAGGTAAGTCTCCTTCTGGGTAGTCACTATTGGTATTACTAGTATGCCTTAAGTTTTTATAAAAATCATGGCAAACTGTTGGAACATAAGGTAGTAATGCCAATAGATCATTATACTTTTGTTGTGATATAGGTATTGGACTTTGTGATACCAGTTGCAAATCTTTTGGCAATGTAAGGTGTCGCCTTCGAAACCTAACAAGTTCAATCTCCTGGTTTTCATCAGCGAAATTACTTTTCAGTTCAGAGTTCCCATGCTGTTCTGTTTTACTTGCAGTTGAACACAGTTCGACAGAAGAACTTGTTTGTTGATATTTTTTTTCTATTAATAAAAGGCGGATTTTCAGATGCTTTGACATCTTACAAAGACCTAAAATTTTTAAAATCTTCAAGTTCCATATTATGTACTGTATATTTCATTGAGGTTTGTCTGACTAACTGCTGCCAGTCCCACAGCGTTAAAATTGACATGTTGTTAAGTTTTTTTCTCTTCCGCTCTATCAGTGCATGGACGGTGTCCGCCTCCATATGGGTGTGACCCTTTAGAAGAAACTTCTGGGTGATGATTTTTATTTGAGGATACTTATTGAGTATCCAAAAGAAACACATAATAATGCTAACATTTTTATTCTGACCGTAACAATTGTCCGACCACAGTATGATTTCTTCTATCTCACTACCAGGAATCACGGTATCTGCCCATTTCAGTAATGCAGATCCGATTTCATTTCCGCCACGAGCTCCTTTGGATTCATCCCACATAATACAATGGACTGATGAATCAGAAGAATCATACAAGGTGTAATTCAATGTCCAAAGTTTTCTCTTGTAAAAGCTTATGCAATTTGTTACAAGGGGTGATGGCAAACATTTTTGCAGGTCACCAGTTAATACCTTAAGGGTAGTGTTAGCCCTTTTTGTGTCCTCGCTTTTTAAATCATACCTTAATTTAGATTCATCCAGATGTGCATTATGGTCTTCCTCAACTGATTTTTTTTCATCTTGAGTCAAATTATTTTTTAATTTTGCTTGAAAAAAATCACATGTGTCTATTTCTGGTGGTTTGAAAGTCAACTTAAATTTTTTGTTGAACACATCGTAGTAGAGCCATTTTTTAGCTCACAACATAGAATTGAAATCATTTTTATTAGAATCCTCTACATACAATTCATACATTTTCTCTACATTCAGGTGTGGACCCAAATACTTCATATCACTCTTTTCCCTAGTATAATGACTGCAATAATTTGGAAAGGAAGAAATGTGTCTTACTACACTTTCAATAGTGTCATCATGTGTTTTGTTGACAGGAGTTTGCTTACCCCTTTGATCGGTTTTTACAATTCCACCTGGTTCAATATTTTTCAAAACATTTAGTACCACAGTGTTTGATATAGCAATGGTATTTAAAAACATAAGTTTACATACTCTAGTTTGTGTGCCTTTTACTGTAAAATAATATTGTAGAGTATTTTGTTTTGACTTATTGACTTATTGGAGGCAGGGTCTCTATTTCTTGAACGGACAGTACTATGCTTCTCTAAACATGAAAAAATGAATTGCTGTTTTGCGTCAGTTCAAAATACTGACAAAACACTATGTCCAGTAGTAATTCACATGTTTTAGAGGGATAAAACACCAAGCCCACATGGTGTTCTATCCCTCTAAGTGAAAGTGGACTTGGTGTTCTTTTAAAGAACGCTATATCCATAAATAACTGGTTTTGGACATAGTGTTCTATACCTGTAGGAAATATGAGAAAAGCTGATTTTAACTCTGTAATAATGTCATTTTGGAAAAGAATGGACATAGTGTTGTATCCCTCCGAGGTACAGATATATATTTTTAAAGTAATCATTCAACCATCGCAATGATTTTTTCAAATAAAAATTTCTCCATTATTGATTATTTATATATTTATTTTTATTTCCAGCTATTGCCTGATAACGTAGTGGACCCGATGGAACTGTTGTCGTACCTCGACCCTCCCGATTTGGCGACTCCCCCGAGCAGCGGTGCCTCGAGCAACGGCAACATCGGCACTCCAACTGCAAACACAAGCGACGACATCCTCGCTCTCTTCGAGTGAAGACCTGTTTAGTCTCGCCTCAATGTTCCTTTCTTGAAGATTCTAGAGTTGCCATTTTGACAAGAGACGCTGAATGTATGCATCAATATTTTGTGTGCATATATTTCTATACATAAAGTGCGAAATGTTCCTCTTTTCCCACCTCTTCCCTATTTTGAGGTTTAATTACCCTCGCATGAGCAGACTTTGCTGATGGGTGAATTCGGATATTTTCAGTTCCTTTTCATCAATTGTCAATTTTTATGTAGTTTTAGGCAAATTTTATATTTTGCCCCCCCCCCCCCTCCTTCTCCCTGAATGCAAAGTCATCTTGTCCCATCTGGCTAAGGTAAAACGGGAGTGTCTCTGTGAAATGTGATGGATTTAAACTATGAGGTGTAATTCTCGCCGAAACTATTTTATGCCTCTGGTACCTGGTACTTAAGTCGATTGTAATGTATGAATGGCAATTGCATTAAGGAGAATGTCCTCTTTACCTGACCAATATTCCTATTAAAAGAAATAAGATATATATTAGCGGAAACCACAATTTTGTAAATGAAAACCATGGTTTACCGCTAATTGTAGATATATATATGATGCCCGGTCGCGAGAATGAAGTGACCATGTTGTATTTAAAACTTTGTAAATATTAATACTAATAATACTATCTATTGTATTGGCACACAAGTATAAAAAGTTATCTAAGTGGCGGCCAGTTTTTTCTTCTATTAGTTATAATTGAATAGTTACAATAGTAAAGATTAAAATTAAAAAGTAAAAATAATCGATGATTATCGAAATATTATATTTTAAATCCTGTCGGAACCAAATGTAGTCAAAAGATGGTAGAAAATATACTTTGAATATAGGATGTGGGTGTCGAGATGTTGTGTTTTGCGATTGTGCGTGACTGAAATTCTAAAAGTGACAAAAAACTATTCATTTATCTCTGTGTACTAACCGCTTTTACCATCGTTTTATTAGACTATTAGAATCGTCACTACAGTGTAGTAGCGGCCTGTACGCACACAAAACAATATTTCAGTACGATTTGTTGGTGAGCAGAACTTGGGCATTAGTCGAACTGTTGACGGTTTGATTTTATAGATATATTTTAACTGTATAAACTACGAACCTTAACAAAATCCAACAAACGTATCAGATTACTTTAAATCTAGATTTTTTATATAGTATTTGACGAAAACTTGAATCAAAATTAATATTAGTCTTTAAAGTGATCGAGAGGAAATGTGTTTTCTGTGCGTATCGGGATCGATAGATATGTGCGGGTGAGGTTGATGTATTATAATTATGATGTATTATATAAATGAATAAATAAAGACCTACACTCTTTGGAGCCTGTCAAATTGTTATATTTATCTTAATGTTAAATGTGTGTCAACTCCTGTTATAGAATTATATAGATCAGAAAATCTCAAATAATTAAATCTAAATGTGTCTTGGACGGAGAATTTTCTAGATTTGGAGAACAAAATAAAGAAACCCAGTGCCTTTTGCAAGATTGTGTCTGTTTTGTTTTTATAACGACATAATGATCTCATCTAATGTGAGGAGACGATATAATGGAAGTTGACCTCACCTTACTGAAATTGTATATTCTAAAATATGTGCGTGTTACCTGCTCGCCATAAGAGTGTAGGTGTCTCTTTGTACATTTAATTTGTCAAGTATTATCGGTGATGCATTAGATTTAATACCCGTAGCTGTATTGTGTGCTCCGTTGCAAATGGATCTTTAGACAAAAGCTGTCATATGACGAAACAATCACAGTACAAAAAAAAATTTTGAAAATATTTTTTAATTGTCTGTTCTCTCTAGTTTATATGGAAGTTAGTACAATCAATATCTTGTAAATTGTTCTCGAGTTGTGTTTATTTTATTTTATTTCTTTTTTTTTTTTTGTTTATTTTAGAAAAAAAAAGGGGAAAATACAATTTTAATTTACTTTGTCAATATTATTCTTATAAATGCTCTATGTTTAGAAATTTAAGCCTATATTATATTTAACAGAACTCAATACAAAGGGGTATTAATTTCTTTCCATCTCATATTGAAATAAAAAATTTTAATGGACAAAAAAAAAAGAAGATAATATTGTGCGAGGGAACATAATTTATACAATTAGTAGGTATTTTGATTTTTATGTATCAGAATGAATAAATCGACTGAGGTGGTTAGAATTCACACTCTTTTTTTTCATTCTGGCACACTGTATAAATATACAATAAGAATTAGTACCTACATTAAATTACGAGTTAACATAATATCGACTAGAATGCAGTTCTGTTTAAAAAAAAAATAAAAAAAAAAATAGCTGTTGTATTATTGCATAAATGAGCAGAGATATATTTTTGTTTTATATAAGTTGCAAGGCGATTGTATATGTCTAGTTGTGATTGGAAATTATGATAAAGTTTTCTATTTATTTCAGATTTTTTTCCATCCGTTAGAGCAAAACAGATATTAAAATAATAAAAAAAAAAAGTGTAAAATAAAACATTATCCTATTTTGGACCAAATTATTGTACGCCTAAATATAATTTATGTTACAATTCTGAAATAAGGTATTATATTTATTATATTCTATAATTTTGGGTTCACTTAAATAAATATATATATAAATATATAAATATATTATGCCAGATGCTGATACATCTGGCGAACAAATATAACACTGAACAATGCAATCAATTATGCTTTTTATTCTTTCATCATCCCTATTCCTGTCTACTTATAACCTAAAAGAAAAATTATGTATGAGAATAATCCGGGATGGTGTTCAAAAAACTACAAAATAGTATTTAACTATTTTATTGTAGCCAACGTTTCGACCTGATGATTTACATTGTAGGCCGTGACTACTCCATTGTCACATGCCCCGACGAAGACCTGACCTGCATTGTTGATTCAAAATGCTGGCTGCAATAAAATAGTTGATTACTATTTTGTAGTTTTTTAACCGCCAACCTCCACTATCCCTATACATATTCAATATCCGGTCAACCATCAATTATCCAATAAAAGAATAAGTGTTGGAATTGTTTTATTTTCAAACTGAGATCAGTGGAAACTTTTTTTTTCTTCTTTTTTTTTATAGGAGTTTCCACCAATGGTGGGTTTCCTTAAACTATATATTTTCTATGGCCTCCTTCCAGACTTTTTGTGAAAACTCTGCACAAGTGAAAACTCTATTGCAAAATAAATATGATTATTTTATTTATTAAAAAAATTTATAATGTAGCATATACACTCACGATGGAGAAACTGTGAAATACCAGTTCGATGAATCAGATAAATAAGTTTCAAAGGAGAACACTTTATTCACTATCTCTTGTTTAAAAATAAAACTTCCATTTCCCCATTCATGGCAAGGGTCGTGATATAAAACTAAGGATAGTCTCCACTATCAATAGTATAGGACGAAAATTATCAGTAGCAGTGGTAGTGACTGGGAGGGGGGAGGGGAGTGGGAATTTTAAATGCATATTGCACATTTTCATTAGCAGTATTTTCTTTTCTTTTGTATTAGGGAATTAGGTAAACATTTCTTTAACCTTTTAATGCCTGCAGTCCCTGTGGCCTGTAGACTGATATATCAGTCCCCGCCCCTTCAGCATTAGAAGACTGAAACTGCGGACCTTATTTCAATTGATTTCTTAACTCTTTCCATTTTACTATTTCACTAGGATACAAACCCCAGAAGTCAGCCTTAAGAGATGTTTTTGTGGCTTCTTTTAAAACAAAAATTGAATTTTTACTCTTCGCTTTCAGATTTATCGTATCATTATTTAGGAATGCAACATTCATAAATCGAAGGTAACAACTCGTAAAAAAAAATTATAGTATATAATTTAAAAATGTTATAAAACAGATATATAAAACATTCAATAGAACAGTTCTAAAAAGTGTATGTATGTCTACTTAGGTAAGTTCCTACACGCATTTTTTTAATTTCATGAATACTAGAGGAGCATGGCGAGCAGACAAAATAGCCATCATTTTCTTATTCATATTTAGGACAAGTGCAGGACATATGAAAATTATTTTTACATAATTGGCATTCACGTTTCTCCAACCCTGTTTCCAGCCCTTCCGGTATTTCCCAGTGACGAGGTTTGTAAACTAGTCGACATGGGGTTCTTTTCGGGTTTTTCTGAATAATTTTACCTGCACCTTCTCCCTTACTCAAATAGAGGGAATTTCGAAGAAAAATATGAATAAGGAGATAAAGAAGAGGGAATGTGGCAAAAAGTATTGAGGCCAACGGGCAAGGCAGCCGGTCTAAGGCCTCAGGCCACAGGGCCCGCTATACACTTGCATTCCTCAGACGCTAAAGGGTTTAACAAAGTTATAGTATAACATGTACCCTCATGATGGAGCAGAACTGTGAAATATCAGTTCAGTGAACCAGATAAAGGACACAGAACTCTAAGTAAATCAAGCGGGCGAGATCTCTTCGTGTTTGAAAGGAAAATTCTCCGCAGAATATATGGAGGTGTTTACGATAATGGCACTTGGAGGAGGCGGAGCAACAGGGAGATATACGCAAGATACAATGAGCCGAACATTGTTTTAATTATGAAACTGGGTAGACTAAAGTGGACTGGACATGTAGCCAGGATGGGTGCAGAGGGAATCCCCAAGCAGGTTTTAACCGAGCCTCTCCACGGAACTAGAAGAAGAGGCAGGCCGAAGCTGAGGTAGAGGGATGGTGTGGCTGAAGACGCAAGGAAAATCCTGTGTATACGGAACTGGATGGCCGCTGCACAGCGGAGAGATGAATGGAAGAGACTGGTGGAGGAAGCCAGGACTCGTTGCTGAGTTGTCGAGCCGCATTGATGATGAACCACATAAATAATTTTCAAAGGAGAACACTTTATTCTTTATCTCTTGTTTAAAATTAAAACTATTCCTTTAGTTTTAGGGAGAAGTACTTGAATGGAGAATTCAAGGCAAGGTCGTGATGAAAAACTATGGATTGTCTCCACTATCAAGTATAGGACAAAACTATCAGCAGCATTGGTGGTGACCAGGGGTGGGGGGGGATTTAATTTGAAATGCATATTGAACATTTTCATTAGCAGTATTTTCTTTTCTTTTATATTAGGGAATTAGGTTAACATTTCTTTAAATCAAGGATGGGTTACATTATATCTTGTAAATTTCAGGCTTGGTAGTAACAGCAAAAGATAAAAACCTCATGAAGAAGAAAAGTGAAAACTAACTTTTTCACATAACCATCGGTCAAATTTTTGTGTTTTTAGCCCAGACAAATTCATATGTCTGCCTACCAATGGGATTTTTTTCATGATTTTTAATTGTTTAATTAGGCGTCCCATTGTGCAGTATATATTTGAAATTCAATCAGCATGGTAGGAGGATATCTCTGATCCGTTAATTTGACTTATATTTTTTTAAGAGAAGATTATATATTTTTTAAAGAGTTTATTTTAAGTATTTTTGACTAAAAAAAAAATTACTGAAATAGCACTGTAACAAATAGTTTATTTTCCATTTAAATGAATTATATAGCAGATGAGTGCTTACAGACAGAGCCTAACATCTTTCCCCTATACAAACAGTTTTCGATAGTTCAAACAACTATCGATAATCACGATAGTTTAAAACTATCGATAGTACCATGATATCTTTACATCACTAGACAAGCTCAGCTTCATACTCAGTGACCGGATTTAAATCGGCTGTGAGGAGAATATCCTTCACACAAATTAATGCTTGAGCAAGGATTTTCTTCATATTCCATTTGCCCACAACTGTTAGTCCGTTATCCTCTTGCAAAATTTTTATAATGCTGTCCACAAGTGTTATAAACTAAAGTGGGCTAAGGCTGTATCCTTGTTTAACTCTTTTATTTATGCGAAAGGGTTCGAATCCAAAAATTAAAACATTATTCTGAACCTGATATCACTATTTTTGAATTTTTTCATAATATATACTTTCATTCATTATAATCTTTAATGAATGCCATGTAAGTGAGCTATGAAAAATGTTTAAATAAATTATAGAAAAAAATTTCAATGCCCCAATCATACACAATTTATCCCACAACAGAAATCTATTATTTCTACTATAATATTTTAATTTGAACTACCTTTTAAAAAACAGAAAGTATTCAAGAAGAAATCTTAATACAGAAGTATTTTACATTAGTCAATTAAAGGATCAACATTAAAAGGTAAAAGAACAATAAAAGGATGATTAATTGTCAGGATTTTCAGTCAAAACTTTTTTTTTTGGAAACTAAAATACACTCGTAGCAGTCTCGATTGAAACAAGCAAACTGGCCCATAACAAGAGATCTACTGCCCTACACTGTTCACACGGCGCCTTTTGTCGCAGCAACTGTCTTGATAAAGTGGTGGCGGTGTCACTGCATCCAGTTAATTGTCCTCAGTCTACTCCTGGAGACACTCATTTCAGGACAACTGGCAGGTATGATGGCACGGCAATTGGCCAGAGCTGTTTACACGTAGCCAATAATTTTATGCCAGTAAGTTGTCCCCTGACAATTGTCTCCTTAAACCCGCCTTTAACTATTCTAGTACATGTTTATATTTAATAATTTATTACTATTGTTAATGTAGATGGTGCAATTTTTATTGAGGTTAAAAGAAAACTATGAAGATGAAAGTATTCATTTTAATAAAAATTTAAAAAATAAGGAGAATTTGATGTCTCACCAATTAATTAGTTGAATATAATATTGTTAATCTTCTAAAAAACAACTTAAAATACATATATAAATAAATACATGTGTACATATTTTAAGGGTTGTAATTATTCAACCTGGTCCCAGAAAATGTAGAGCCCATAAATCTGACCATTTGGCTAGAAAAGGGTAGAAATCAAAGGGCATACAAGGTGGTTGAAGTAAAAGCTATTACATTAGACTCTAAGGTGCGTAATTTTACATTAGAGGACTGGTGATAAAGGTTAAGAATATTCTGCTAGCTAAATAGGAGCGCCATTGGAAAACAAAATAATAGCCTGCAAGAAATATAGGACTGCTAGAAGTGCAGTCCATCAAGGAGACGAGAAGTTTGTTTTACCGTCACTTTATGCCACTAAGGTTAATCGGACAATGCTACAGTGGGAGTCCTAAATTTTGCCTATCCAGGTATGATTAGGATAGGGATCTTTAACGAGTACCTGACATCGTACAGGCTCGGGACCTCTATGTTAAGTCCTATCCAAGGGTCGGCATAGACTTTTTTACTCCCATTAAAAAATCCTAGGGCCACCGCGGATGCGAACCCGTGACCTTCAGTATTGTAAGTTTCTATATACAAAAGGTATACAAAAAGGAACCGACGAATCTAACGCAACTGAAGCAAAATATCAGAACAGAAATGACATCAATCTCAGGAACAATGTGTCAACGCGTTTTTGGAAATCTGCGTTTGAGATTTGAGGAGTGCCAGCAGCGTTATGGTGGACACCTAGACAAATTGTTTTTTCTAAATAAATTTCCAGTTCATTGTGTTTAAATAAAATGTGAACATCCTACTTGATATTCTATATTTGAGGTTTTATTCAACTTTCAAACCCTGAATACTCTTTTTGGACACCCTGTATATTTACATTTTTTACATACAGTACGAACTCATTAATCCGATTTTCTCAAATCCTACTGACCCTCCTGGTTTCCGACCATGCCATCACCCCACCCCTATTTAATAAATATTCCTGTTACATCGGAAAGCTCTTCATAAATATTTCCGATAGCAATCTTTTAGTTTTTTTTCAAACATGGTATGGTTAAGTTACATTACATAAACTAGACATAGTCTTTTTTCTAAATATTTTTCAAATTGGAAAAACAGGATGGTAAGAAAAAACATCTAAAATAAAGTGAAGGAATAGATTGCTATCCTTGATTGGCTTGACATAGGTGAGATATTAAAATTGTATGCATGTATGACCCTATCATTCTTTTTCATCCTGGCTTGGGACAGACTGTCATTGGTGAATATAAAAACATTTAAAAAAAGAAAGAAATCACTGTCAACTTTTCTAGACATATTAAATAAAATATATTATAGAAATAAGGAAGCTAATAAACTGTAAAAAGTCAGAAAACAGACTGAAGGTTATAACTGATAGGGGCAATATAATCAGGTAGCAAAGAAAAAAAGAATGCGAGAGTCTGTATGACTGTTGAAAATGCTTATATATGAATTCGTGTTGAAAAGGTACTAAAACTTGTCCCGGGAACCACTTTTTAGAACTATAAAGAGAGATAGAAATGATAAATAAGTGAACAAGTCTTCCAATGATAAATCAAAGGGAAAATCAGTCAACAATCCACAAAGTGTTAATAAATGCGAACATTTAAAAACTTTTGTTCTTGAATATTTATTTTATTTTATTAATTTCAGAAACATCTGGGGCTTGAATTTGGAAGAGTTAATAAATCATATTCTTTTTTTCTGTTATGCCAAGGTTTATTTATGAAAACACATCGATTACACATTTCAATACTACTCATATTTTTTGAGAACAGTTCATGGCACATAAAAAAATTTAAAAAATAAAAGTAAAGTTTTGAGCTTAATTATTATTTACAGGTGTTCAAAAAGCTCTAATCAGTCTTGTCCGTTGGTACAATTTACCTAACTGTAGTCATTCAAATTTTTTTACTGTCACTTACCCATATGTGAAATATATAGTAAGGGAAAGTATTGCGATCATGAAAAATTTCGACTTCTGGTTTTCAGTGGAAATACAGGTTTTGGGGTCCCCTGAGTCCAAATAACCTAGTCCCCCGAAATGGTCTGTGTGTGTGTGTCTGTGAACAGACTAGCTCAAAACCTATTAACCCTATGAACCTGATATTGGGTATTTGGTGTATGCATATGCCCACGATGTGACAGCGAAAATTTCATCAAAATTGGTCAAACGGTGGGGGCACTTTATTTAATAAATTTTGTCTCATTTTTTTTTTTATTTTCTCAAAAATGGCTCTAACGATTTTGATTAAATTGGGTATTTGATGTTTGTATATACCCCCGATATCACAGTCAAAATTGATCAAACAGAGAGAGCACCACTTTATTTCATAACTTTTTACCCCATTTTTACTTTTTTTCAATTTTCTCAAAAACGGTTTTAACGATTTTGATCAAACTGGGTATTTGATGTATGTATATGGCCCCGATATCACAGCAAGAATTTCATAAAAATTGATCGAACGCAGAGGGCACTTTATTATACAAATGTTTTCCCCATTTTTAAGTTTTTTTAGATTTTCTCAAAAACGGCTTTAATGATTTCGAGCAAACTCGTCATGTTTAATGAGAATCAAGTATTATTTAATATCAGGTAAGCTTTATCATTATGAAATAGTTCTAAGGGGGGATTAAATGGGGAAGGGGCCTTTTTTGTTTTCCTATAAAGTACCTTTGTTTTTGTTTATTTTGAGAAATTATCTCCCTCCCTTGCATTGCCGAATTATCACAAGTAAAAATTTGTATTTAATAATAACAAAATTTAGTGTACTTTAGGGAGCAAATACAAAGAAAAATAAGTAAATGAATGTGGAAAAAAGTGTGACTTTGAGTAATGCCATTTAAAAAATCTCGTCAATTTCTACTCTAACCAAGTTGGTAAGTAAAAGTTGTGTGTTGTGCTTTTTACAGATTTTTTTTTTTAATTAGTTAACATTTATATCACAGTAACTGACAATTATGAGTATCATTTTTAAAATTTGTACTATAGGTTTATTTGCATAGACTAAACCGTTGTAAAATTAATGTACATTTTAACACACAGAATATATACATCTAATATTACATTGACACAAGCAGAACATTGAAACAAGCTTTTAAGCCGCATGAATTAAATTTTGTTCTCATGTCCTGTTATTTACACACAACCCAAAATTATTAAAATATCCTCTTGGGCACCAACACTCATAGATAGCTTAGCTCTCTGCCTATCGCATGCTTTGGAAAAATCTTACAAAAAGAAACAATTTGTATATTTTGCCTTTTTTATTACTGGTACTTCCGTTTAAACTGGTTTTGAATTTGATGTCATCAGTGGTTCTAAAAACAGTGTATCAGCTGGTGGTCTGGAATTCGGGTCAGTTTCATTTATAAATGTTTCACCAGTATTCCTTCTAATATTGGGACGTGAGATCAGAGGTAATTCTTTGGATAGTTCTGTTGGGTGTGGTAATGCGTAACGAAGTTTCTCCCAGAACCAAGGATCACCCCATTTGACGTATGTATTCATTGAGAGATAAGCCTTCAGCTCTGGGTCAAGATTTTCTGTAGATCCGATATCACCGTACAGTATGATGATCACCCTTGCTCTTCCTTCGCTGAGTGCTTGACAATGTGCTGTTCTAAACTCCATTCTTCCCCATACGCTTTCCAGAAAGTTTGGAGAGAGTACGACCACAGTCCTGCAGGAATCTTCTACAGATCTAGCGATTTGGTCCGGTATGAATTCACCAACAACCCAGTCTCTATAATGCAGGCAAAGTTTAAATTTTGTCGGGCCATTTTCGAGACCTGGAACCAATTCTTCTACCACAAACTTTTCATCTTGATGAGCGTAGCTGATGAAGGCATCATATAGCTTGTCTTTATCCAGTTCCTCTTCTGTCACAAACCACAGGCAGAGTTTATTTGCATACAACCATACTTTTATCTCTCTTTGGTAACGGTAATAGACAGCAACAGAACCTCCAATTAAAAAACAAAGAAATGCCAATGTAACACTTATTGTTACCATAGCTGCAGTCATCGTGCACAGTTCACCTTCTGTCAGCTCACTGAGGGGAAAACCGTTCGAGCATGTGAGATTTTTCAGATTTGGTATCTGAAAAAAATAAAAATTATTAATATATAATGAAGCCAAAATTATTTCACAATCAATGTTCAGATAATGTCGAACTATGACTGAAACTTTGAATATGTATTTTTACTTTCACTTCATATGAAATATATAGTAAGAGAAAATATTGAGATCCTGAAAAATTTCGACTTTGGGTATTCGGTATATATATATGCCCGCTATGTGACAGCGAAAATTTCATCAAAATTGGTCAAACGGAGGGGGTACTTTATTTCATTACTTTTTATTATTTCTTCGATTTTTTTGATTTTCTCAAAAATAGCTTTAACGATTTTGATTAAACTCGACATGTTTAATTAGAATCAAGTTTTCTTTAATATCAGGTAAGTGTTATCATTATTAAAATGTTCTGAGGGGGATTAAATGGGGAAGGGGCCTTTTTTGTTTCCCTATAAAATACCTTTGTTTTCGTTTACATGGAGAAAAAACCTGTCTCTTGTTTCACCTAAAAATAAGAAATGGCTAAATATGAAATATGAAAAAAATCAAGTGAACATATACAGGAGAAAAAAAAGAAAAATATTCCGTCAACTCATAAAACACATTGAGCCCAAGCAGGCACAGTATGCCTTTAATAACAGGCCATTGTTTTTAATTAAAGATGTCCTGTTCATTTAATGGAAATTACTTGTTTCATGGTAACTAAATGAAGTTTTCAACAACTATATAGAGATTAATGAAATCAGACAACTTGGAGTATTATGCTTGCATTGCCGAATTATAAGTAAGAATTAAGTAAAAACTTTTATTTAATAAAAAAAAAAAGTAGTGTATTTTAAAGAGCAAATACAAACAAAAATAAGTAAATAAATGTAGAAAAATTGGTAAGTGAAAGTTGTGTGTTGCGAGCATTGCACCAGATTTTTTTTATTTTAAATTTAACTAAGCTTGGTTTTGGAGAAAATTAAACAACAGTCCAAATCATTAAAGCTTTACGAAATGGATGAAGCAGTATTAAAATGTTGAGCCCTAAAAAATTGCATTTGATGCTTCTTCAGCTCTAAGAAATAAATTTAATTGTTTTTAGCTTGACAAGGCATAAAATTATAATTTTTTTATCCATCAAAATTTCAATACATAGAGGTTGGACTGCATTTATTCTACAATATTAGGTTTATTCGGGTTTTATTAACATTTTTGTGTGCAACATAAAAGTTTGATTCTGTACCTTTTTATAGTTAACTTGTATAAACTCGAGAAATATTTTTGCCTGGCAGTCACAAATCCATGGATTATTCTGTAAGGATACTTTTTCAATATGTTCTGATTTTTCTAAAATCTTTAAAGAAGCCTCATCAATTCGGGCTAGATTGTTGTGGTCTAATTCAATAATCTGGAAAGAAGAAATAATTTTGTTTTATTTCAATGTTTATTTCAATAAAACAAGTATTTATATATAATATTGTGACCAAGATTAAAGGTAAAACTTCACAACTCTTTGAACCTTTGGAAAATTAAAAAAATCACTTTCAAAATGTGATGTTATATACATAGTGTTAGATTTAGGACAAATTTTACGTTTACACCAAGAGCTAAAAATAAAGTTACATAAAACAAAAGTTTAAGAATAGCTGACTTTAATGGTATTTAATTGGAATTAATATTTAAAAATATTAAACTTCTAAATTAAGTTGATGCTAGTGTTAACCTTAGTGGAAAGCTAATGAACAGCTATGCTCAAGATCTCGGATTAGTATCTGGCTTTGTTAGGGTATCTTTCCTATTCTGTCTCAGATTGTCTCTGGGGCCGAGAGACCCTCCTGGGCACACTCAGCCCCTATAAATTGGGTACTCTTAATTGAAAAATTAAGTTCTGCCATGCCTCAGGTTGAATAGGCTCACCAGAAATAGCTGATCTTGCTGTAAAGCACATCAGATATTTTATGCCACCAAAATAACTACTTCAAAAATAAAAGGCTAAAAGCTCTTTGTACTAACGTTTCACTTTTAAAGTTGTTGATGAAACAGCTTCTCCAGCAGGATTAATAGCTTTGCTGTGAAAAACCTGGCGTTTAAGTCTGATCATGATCTGATCACCCCATTATACAACCGCTGATCAAGAAGTAGTTCTTCCTAACACAGTATTAAATCGAAGACCCTTAACTGGTTGTAGTGGCACAGGGTTTTAAATTTTTAAATTTAGGAAATGATCAAATAGTCATGTGAGATCTGCGACTTTTTTCATATCTAAATATTGAGAAGAGAGAATGCAAAATTACTTATCTCTCTAACGTAACACTTATCCCTCTTGGCTCCAATCTGTTTAGTACCTAATTTAAAATTTATTTTTAGAATGCTTATTCAATTCGGATATTGATTCCTATTTTTCTTATTTTTTGCATTGTTTTCAATATGGGGGGAGGCAATATTTTTTTCTTTTTTTTTGAGCAAATATCATTATACCTTAGTGATTAAAAGATTAATGTGTATCTATAGTAAATTACCTGGAGATGATCGCTGAAACTTGTCAAATTTATGCTGGTCAGATTGTTGTACGAAAGGTAGATCTTGGTGACATTGGAGTAGCCTTTGCCCAGCTTGTTTGGTAGAAATGTTATCTTATTCTTTATCAGATCTAATGCCGTATGATTTACCTTCATCCATTCTACCAAGAAGATTGGAGCTGGAAGGGATGATGGTATGTTTGTCAAGCCTCTGTAGGAACAGTTGACGAGAAGGGCTGCGTTGCTTGGCCGGTATAGACACGAACAATTCTTCGGGCAATCATTCTTTTCAACTAGTTTGTCTATCGGGCATGTAAGTTGACGAGTGTCGAGATTCATGACTTCCGTTCCCTTCAGTTCTTCAGGACCATCACAAGTAAGCTTACTGCCCTCTATCGCCACCAACTGTTTTACTTCAGGTTTGAGTTGGTCTTTGAAGTACTTGACCAAGTAATATGCATTGCAATCACATACAAATGGGTTATCATTTAAGATAATTTTTGTGCGATTGTTAATAGGAATTGGGTTTGTTTTACCATCATATGTATGTTGGGCTAGTGCTTCTGTTTCGTTCATTAATACCTTAGTGATCTCATTATTACTTAAATCTAAAGTTAGTTCGTATGCTGCAAATTGGGAATCACGAATCTGAAAAAGAAATGTAAGGCTGTTAGTGATTGGCACTTTATAAAAATAAATTACTACATTTTTCAGTGTGATAAAATTAAATTAAATCATTTTCCATGAACTGAACCAATAAACTACTCTCTCTCTCTCTCTCTCTCTCTCTCTCTCTATATATATATATATATATATATATATATATATATAATAACGCTTACGTGTGTTAAACAATTTTTATTTAACGAAAAAAACATTTTTAATGCCACACAAATTATGAGAACACAAATAACTAGAGAAGTTGCAAAAATTATCACTTTGTGACGTAGAAATAACCATCTGACTTGGGCTTCAGAACAAAACTAACTCCAGTCCATCGCTCCTTATTTATAGTCTTATAAATTCCAACGCTTATAGAGATGGCATCCACTAGCAATTTAGGGTAAGCGAGCTGTACTGCTCTGAATAGCTCCAAGTCTCGCAGGCCATCGACAAATTCTTGGACCACTAAGCACTCCAACAAACTTTCTGGGGCTGTTGTATAAGCCAGTCTCACCATCCTCGAAACGTCTCGGCTTCTGCTTCCTATTCTTAAGCTGAGACTAATACACCTGTTCGAGGTATTAGCATGTGATCATTATAGGGGTCATCGGCGTTCAGAGTCTGGAGGGCATCTAGAGCATCGCCTCGGAGGGCTACTCTTAAAGAAACTGCCTTATCTCTTGGAGACCACCCATCATTTCTAGCCGCTGTGTTGAACTGTTTCAGGTTATTCGGCCAGAACGACTTACCATCAAAGCTGGGGGCTTTATCCTGGCTCGGCTTTCCATGACGATATCTTTCTTCATATTGTAACGACTGTTGGCATAGCTGATCCCCGCCAATGGTTGAACTCCTTCATCCAGCTTCCTCTTAATCTTTCGAACTCCTCTTCAAATGCGGCAGTCCTAGCTTCTTGTTGGGCAAACCTGTCATTCACGCTATTCATCTCGCCCTTCAGCTTGTCATTCATTTCGCTAGACAAATTATTAAGCTTGTCATTGATTTCAGTTGAGAAAGAACTTGGCTTTAGGCTTTAGTTATCTTTTCGTTAAGCTCGGCAGCCTGGCATGCCAGTTCATCATTTATTTCACCAGTCATGCTGGCCAGCTTATCACTTCATTAAAATAGAAAAACTGGAACTAAGATTAGTTATTTTCTCATTAAGCTCAGTAGACTGGCTGTTAAATTGGTCATTTAGCCTATTTATTTCAGCAGACTGGTTGGTCATCATCATTATCATCATTGGTGGCGCAACACCTCATCACCGAGTCTGGGCCTCCTCCAAAAGCTTCCGCCAGTTGGTTCGGTCCCTTGCGGCAGATCTCCAGTTTCGGGTGCCCAGAAGAACCCGTGCATCCGCTGCAACGGAGTCAACCCACCTTACATTAGGCCGTCCCACTCTCCGCTAGCCATGGAGCTCTCCGTTCAGCATCTTCTTTGGAATCATGCTGTCCTCCATCCTAACCACGTGTCCTGCCCATCAAAGTCCCCCGAGCCTGATGAATTTAACCACATCGATGTCACCATACAGCTCTAAGAGCTCCGAATTCTTCCTTCTTTTTCATATGTCTCCCTCACGAACTGGACCAAAAATTCTTCTCAGTAATTGCCTTTCAAATACCAGTAGCATGGCCTCATCAGCTCTGGTGAAGGCCCAGGCTTCCGACCCATACGTAAGGACAGGACGGATCAGGGTCTTATAAAGGTTTATTTTGGTTCTGTTCGATAGGTACCTGCTCCTAAAGTGTTTGGCCAGGCCAAAGTAGCTCCGGTTAGCTGCAGCGATTCTCCTATTGATTTCCTGGGAGATGTTATTTAGTGCATTGACCTCCGAACCCAGGTATATAAAGCTTTGCACCTTCTCAAATTTGTAGGGTTCAACCTCAAACAATTCAGCTGCTGTTCCTGTTCCTCCTACTCTCAAATATTTTGTCTTTGTTTCATTGATGATCAAGCCAAGTTTTCTGGCTTCTTCGAGAGATAGGAAAGCTTCTCTAAGGGCACGTTCAGATCTGGCAGCTATGTCGAAGTCGTCTGCATACACCAGCAACTGCACTGTGCTGTCAACTTGTTATTTAATTCACCAAACAGGTTGGTCAATTTATCATCTATCTCTGCCGACAAATTGGAATTAAGGCTGCTATATTTTTCATTTAACCCATTTACGTAAATTGGCCAGCTTGCCTTTTACTTCCGCCTACTGGCTTGGTAATTTATCATTTATTTCAGCCGACAATTTATTTAAAGCGGCCTTTAAAGATCCAAAAACATATGGTTTAGAATAGTAGAAATAGAACTAACAGTTGGAACAAACTGTCATAGCACACGTTTGTGACTACAATGTTCGAGTACCATCTATGACAGTCTAGAACCTTTGAGGCTGTTCTCTTTACTACTATATGTAAGGAACGATGGACTGGAGAGTTAGTCTTGTTCTGAAGCTCAAGTCATATGGTTATTTCTGTGTTACAAAGTGATCATTTTGTAACCTGTCTAATTATTTGTGTGGCATTGGAAATTAACCCACAAAAATGTTACAATATTAAAAATAAAAACTTTTACAATATTTACTTTTTATCTTATTGTTTCCATATCATGTTAATGAAATGGTTATAGGAATTTTCTTTACGAGATTAAACTTGATTGATTCTTGCAAATTTAACATAATACTTATAGTTTGATTTATGAAGTTATTGTGGCTTACATTGAGAAATCGAAGATTGAGCATATAAGCCCTCCAATCAAAGTGAATAGTTGACAATTGGTTGTAAGATAAGTCAATGCTCTCGAGTTTCCGACGTAGTTTGAGGATAGAATTGCTTCCGAAGTATAAATGAGCAAATGGTTTATGAATAACAGTTAATTTATTATGGGACAAATTTATTGTCTTTAGAGCCCCTAATGCTTCGAAAGCTTCTGGATGTATAAATTCAATTGCATTATGATTAAGTACTAATGATTCCAGCATGTTGAGTGAAGAAAACAGGCCTCTTGAAAGAAAACAGAAAAAAAAAAAACATTTATTTTATTTTTATAAAAAATAAGAATAAAAAAATGGATAGGTTTGAGGGATACTTACTGAGATATAATTGTGAGCTTATTGTGAGAAATATCCAGGGTCTTCAGCATCTGCTGTGAGGAGAATAGAGATTCAGGCAAAGAAACTAGTCTGTTATTTGATAAGTTGATCAAGGTAACATCTTTGGTATCTTTGAAGAACTTTTCTGGAAGCTCTGTGAGGAGATTTGTCTGGAGCGTGAGATTTTCCAATGATGTACATCCCCAGAGAAGGTCTTCAGGAAGTGAGCTCAAGTTGCTATCCTGCAGGTGCAGTTCTTTCAGTTTGGTCAGGTTAGCAAAAAATGCTGGTGGAAGAGTTTTTAAGGTTCTTCTATTGCTATTGACTTTTATCTCCTCCAATAGTGGATTATTCCGGAAAAGACTTTGTGGCAATGTTTGAAATTTATTTGCAAATAAATAAACTAGTTTCAATTTTGTCAAATCTGCAAAAACATCTGGGGGAAGGGTCGCCAAAACATTGGAACTTAGATCTAGGCTTTCCAAATTGGGTATATCGGAAAACACAGACCTACTTAAATTTTGTAATCTGTTTTTCCAAAGGTTCAGTAAACTTAGTTTAGTCAAATTCCTGAAAATACCTGGCTCTAGGTAATTTATGTTATTTCTTCCAAGTTCTAATACTTCAAGCTTGGGGACGTATCTGAAAATGCCCTTTGTCAGCTGAAGATTATTAAATTTAAAGTCAAGATGAGTCAAGTTTTCTACATCCTTAAAAATGTCTTCTGGTAACTTTGTAAGAGCATTCCTATTAAGATTAAGTTTTTGCAACTCATGGAGGCCCTCCAAGTGTCTGCTTGTCAGGGTATCACTTAAATTACGGTCCGATTCGAAATGAAGGGTCATGATAGAAGGGATGCCAACTGTTGCCATGAGCTCCTTAAAAGAGATCCCAGGAAGAGGGCAATACATGAAGATGAAGGAGTTGACAGGCGCTATTTTGTGGCCACTTACAAGTCTTAAGACTTCCCATTCTTTCATGCCTGAGGAGCATTTTAGTTCCATGTACTTGTTTGGGAAAATTTTCAATGTTAGCTGATTTGAAGTTTTCGAGCAATTTATTTCGCAATGGTCCGTTAAATTTCTTGAAGAGCAATTAGGTATCTTTGGGCATTGGGAAACGGTTAATACTAAATGGGATTGAAGCCATAACACTCCAACTAATACTGTTACCAGTAGCATCCTGTAAAATAAAGAGGTAAAAGAAAATATTAAAATTGTTATCCTTATAGGCCTTATAGATTATCAAACATGGGCGGATCCAGACTGTTGTAAAGGGGGGGGGCTGGCAGCTCTCATATCTCTTCTTCTGGATCTGCTATTCTGCTTTTTTACCTTTATCTTCCTTTACCACAAGTAAAGTGTACTTGTTCTGAATATTATTTTTCCTCTTTATATTACTTCCTCACTTTAAGTTAAGTTAAATTCTATCTTTAAATGAAAAGCCCACAGCCCTTCCCCTGGATCCACCAATGTTATATAGATTCCTGTTATATTAGTAAGAAAATTGGCATAGTAAATTTATATATGTACTAGCTAGGTTGCCCGGCTTTGCTCCGGTAGATGTGTGAGAGTTTTAATACCAGAAAAACTTTAAAATTAAAGGAAATAGGGAACAAAATCAGCACCTTCTTGAAAATTCGGTTTTAACATGGTATCAATATTCTGCAGACTTGAGATCTGCAGAGTCCGCCCAAATAAGGAACCCTGTATAATTTACAGGGGGTTGAAAATGGTAAATGAACAATTAATTTTGCTACAACTTTGTCGAGTTATGCATCATTTTTGATGGTTTCTGTGATTCTGAATCCTATAAGCCCATTCCAAGCAGGCAGCAGATGATAAGTTATTAGATTATAGTTGAAAAATCTGCAATCTCAGTTAAAAAAATTATATTTCGAGTAAAACATAAGCGCCGACTACTATGATGGTCCTATTTTATCCAGAAGTATAGAAACTACCGAAGATTCATATAAACTTTTTTTTAAGACCTTTCTTCCATTTCAACCTCCCTTAAGATATCCCCCCATAATTTGAACGGTTTCTGCATATCTCGAATCTTGTACTACTACCTATTAAGGTCTGGCCACACATGTCCGCACCGGATCTGCTCTGTAGCAATAATATAGGTTATGTTCAGAATATTTTTAATTTAACTTACATATTACCTTTAGTTATGCCTAAGGTGGCCTGTGTCTGACATGTGTGGCGTGACCTTTAGGCATAACTAAAGGTAATATGTAAGTTAAATTAAAAATATTCTGAACATAACCTATATTATTGCTACGGTGCGGATCCGGTACGGACATGTGTGGCCAGACCCTTACGAAGTGAAAACCAAAATTTCTTGAAGGCACAATTTTTTTATCATATTTCTTTTTATCTTGAACTGTGAGGGATGATAAAATCTTGAATGCTGTTATTTGAGTTAGTCATTTTGTCAACTGGAATGCTCATCTTATGTAGTAACCAAACCAACTTCTTTTCCATAAATACAATAAGAACACTTCAAACTTTTTATTTTTGATTTATATTCAGTCAATTCATCTCTTTTTTTATGCCTGATTTTATTCGCTCACTGTACTACTAAGGAATATTCACTCATATAGCATTAAATTTACTTAAGTGTATATTATATATAGATTAAATGTAAAATATAATTTGCTGATCATATGTTAGCCTTCTTATGAGAAAACTAATTTTTTAAGGAATCCAGTTGGTTTCCTAATAGATTGCAGAAATGTAGAATCATTATTTTATATTGAAAGCAAAGGATAAACTAATTATTATCACTTAATTTTTAAGTAATTTAAAAAGAACAACTTAAGAAATATATATCCTATACAAACTGAACTGGATGAATGAACAATAATCATTGAGTGAAACGCACCCCAACGCTTCCTGGTAGTCTGGAGCTCGAACTAAAATTTTCATTCATAAACTCGTATCTCAATATCAGAGAGGCTTAAAATTCCAGCCCTTTTCTCTTTAATTGTATACTCTTAAGAGAAAAACGGAAACCTTCTTCTCCATTAGTGGTTATATGGCTAAACGACGACATAACTTCCTTAATCCTACGTGGAGTCGTTTTTGAGCCTTTTCGGCACGCACATTGTACACTTTATAATATATATTGATGATTACACATTACATTCTATAATTTAGATGGGTAACGAAAAAGTTCATCATTAGAAACCGAATACATTAAATACATTTTATGCTCGCATAGAGAAATAATGATCTTTGTCCTGTGAACACCTTAAAATATTAAAAAGGGTTTAATTTTCAGGTCATAGTTGGTTGTCATAAATTTGGGTTTGGTGAACTGTTCTCTTTAGGAAGAGATAGGAATTTATTTACATAAATCTACCTCTATTTATTACATCAGGCCAACCTCTATGAAGAAAATAAATTTGTTTCACTTCTTTCATAAATGGAAATTCTACTTGCCTTCGTTAGCACAAAAGCTGTAACAACAGAAACATAATTTTGTCCAAGTATTATTCATCAAGGGGTTTTAAATATTTTTTGAGATTTCAATTTTTTTTTTCTAGCTTTTAGTGATCGTTGAATATAGAACATATACTATCCATAAAAGGGCCTCTTCAGTTTAAATTTAAAAAGCAATCGAAATATATCATTTCAGTTAAAAAAGCTTAAATCCCGGAAGGTTTGTATTAGTTTTTCAAAAGTTTGATTTTATACAATGATGCTTTAAAAAAAAAAAAAAAAAAAAAAAATCGATTCAAAGTTCAAGTTATAATAAAAGTTTGGCGGAGGTGTAAAAAATAACTCAATAAAAATCATTTTCAAGCATTATTATATCCTGTAAAACATGGATTTTGCCTATTCCAAAGACCTGCTCGCATTTTGAATCCAATGAAGGATCAAAATGCCAATTTTGAAAAAAAAAATAAAATGACACAGATCATTATTTCTATATGCAAGCTTAAAATGTATTTAATTGTATTGTGATGACCGTAAATTCTGTGTTTTTGCTTGTCCCAATTATTTGATATAATTAAGATCCACGGACCTTTTTAATTAACCCTATTATCGTTAATTTAAATAAACCAGAGACATAGCAGTATTCTAACATAAAATGTATTTAATGTATTCTATTTTAATGATGAACTTTTTCGTTACACATCTAAATTATAGAAAATATATGTGTATAAGTATATTATGCAAATTTTCTTACTAATATAAAAGGACTCTATATGATAACATTGGTGGATCCAGGGGAAGGGATATAAGGGCTGCCAGCCCCTCCCCCTTACGGAACTTTTCATTTAAAGATAGAATTCAACTCAACTAAAAGTGAGGAAGTAAGATAAAGAAGAAAAATAATATTCAGAACAAGTACAATTTTACTTGTGGTAAAGAAAGATAAAGGTAAAAAAGCGGAATAGCAGATCCAGAAGGGATATAAGGGCTGTCAGCCCCCCCTCCCCCTTACGGAACTTTTCATTTAAAGATAGAATTCAACTCAACTAAAAGTGAGGAAGTAAGATAAAGAAGAAAAATAATATTCAGAACAAGTACAATTTTACTTGTGGTAAAGAAAGATAAAGGTAAAAAAGCGGAATAGCAGATCCAGAAGGGATATAAGGGCTGTCAGCCCCCCCTCCCCCTTACGGAACTTTTCATTTAAAGATAGAATTCAACTCAACTAAAAGTGAGGAAGTAAGATAAAGAAGAAAAATAATATTCAGAACAAGTACAATTTTACTTGTGGTAAAGAAAGATAAAGGTAAAAAAGCGGAATAGCAGATCCAGAAGGGATATAAGGGCTATCAGCCCCCCCTCCCCCTTTACAACAGTCTGGATCCGCCCATGTTTGATAATCTCTCTTTCTCTCTCTCTCTCTCTCTCTCTCTCTCTCTCTCTCTCTCTCTCTCTCTCTCTCTCTCTCTCTCTCTCTCTCTCTCTCTCTCTCTCTCTCTCTCTCTCTCTCTCTCTAAATATATATATATATATATATATATATATATATATATATATATATATATATATATATAAAGTATCTGTTTTTACGGGTACAATCCGTTGGACTACTTGGAGAAGGAAAGTATTCCTAGATTTCTAGGTTTCTACCTCCTTCCAGAAACTAAGAAAATATTCTTAAGAAAGAAATTACATAATACTATTCGGGTTCTGGGTATAATGGACTTTTTGGAATTGGACTTTAGGTTCAGCGAATGACTTAGGAGAATATTTGTGCTTCGACAGATAGGTAGTAAGACTCCTCCCCACAAACGATTTTCGTCCATTCGTGTCTGTACACCTTTTGAAATATTCTGCCCCTATCCATATGACTTGAAGTGTTTATTCAGAACCATAGCGTTTTTGTTCAAAAGTAACTTATTTGAACTCGTCTACAAAAATTTCCTCATCATTTATTATAAATAGACTCAAGCATTGAAAGAGGATGTAACCACCTTTAGGAGGAGGAGGATGGACATGTATATCCCATTTTGTAATAAGAATCTGAAGATATGCCGTACTCAGCATTTTGATGAAATATGTAATTACCTGTTTTACATTCCTACAGTTGTCTTTTTCAAAACGTAAGAAGAATCACCATTAAATATTTCTTTAAAAAGCACAGTAAACTGAACTTAAAATAATTAATTAATAGTGGCTTTACTTTTATCAGCCCCTGATGATTAACGTTTTTAATATGAACTATCTCTGATAAGGCTAGATAGGCTTTCATTTTATCCTGTATGATGCAACGGTTCTTAATTCAACAAAGCCATTTTATTTTGGATTATGGGATGTGATACCTACTTAGGGGTTCAGTAGAAATTATCAGGAAATCGTTTGAAGATTATGAAGTAGGAGAATACAAATTAAATTTTAAACCAACAAATAAAGTAGGTAATATATACAGCAACATGAAGGATAAAATTAACGTTAAAAACCAATTAGAGGTGATCTATAAAATATCTTTTTTGGGTTGCCCAGCAATATACATAGGCGAAACGAAGCAGTATATTTCTGACCGGATGTATCAACACAGAAACGATATCAAAAATATAGAAAAAAATGACAAAAAAGGTCTAGTGGAACACATTAATAAAACCAAGCATAGATTTGATTTTGATGGGGTTGAAGTAATACTTAGGGAGTATAGCATGTATAGAAGAAAAATGCTTGAAGCTATGTTTATTTCAGAAAATATTAATAAAACAGTAAACTGCAAAAATGACACTAAAAATTTAAATAAATACTATGCAGAGGTTTTAAGTAAAATAAATAATTGATTATTATAGTATTATAAGGGGTTGTATTTGTATATTTAAAATTTTTTATGAATTTTTAGGTTTTTGGTAAATTAATAAATAATAAAATACAATAGAAAATATGTTAATCATGGGTTAATTAGTATTTTTAGATTGTTTATTTAAGTAACAATGGAATTACATGTTGGAGCGGATAAGGGGATAGGTAAAATAATCCATTTGACTTAATAGCTTGAAAAGAAAAGGCCTGTAGTTTTTTAACCAATAACAACTCTTAAATTTATGACAAGGGCATTCAGCCTATTTTATTAAAATATTTTTTGGTCACAGGTGGGTGAGTAAATGTTTCAACATTTACAATTTAAATTGTAATGTTTAAATATAGTAAAATTCTATTTTTAGAAGTTCATCTTGGAAATGGCATGAAATGCCAAAACATTGAACAAAATATTGTAAAAGTTGAGGTTAATAAAATGATCATAACAAAACTTGACTAATTCATATTTTTAATTAAAAATCTTCCATTTCTTTTAGGTAAAGTTTATTGTTGCACTAAAGAATTAAGATGAGGACTGAAAAAGTCAGATAAAAGAAAACTTATCTATGAATATAAAAGGAAATTTTATATTAATTTTATAAATTTTCTCTTAAGAAATGAATGAGATGAAGTGCAATGTCGTGTACGATAAATATAGTAAAGAATATAGATATGGTAAATGCGAGATTATTCCTGGGGCCATATAATCAATTGAATTGAAAGAAATATTGTTAGGGGGAAAAAAAATATGTGGCAAGATAGCTGTGTAAATGTAAATATCTGTATTCTAGGAAATGCCTTTTCCTTCTTGATTTTATGATCTTTCCTGCAGGTTCTCTCTTAAATTGTTAGCCTGCATCTGCATCAAATATCTATAGATGTGTGGTAATAAAATTTAAAATAATGACTTGCTTATTTTTTTATTCTATGCCTTAAAAATGAGGATAAGTAGTAGTTAAAAAAAAAATAAAAAAATTCCAACGTTTATACCCACATTGCAGATGAATATGATCTGGAGGGACTATCTGTGTGCCTCAGTAGCTGCAGGAAGGATTTTAAGGGAATCACTCCCTGAATAATGAGCCTTGGTGGTGACCTGCTTAGTAGTTTTAAATACAGGTCATTTAAAAAATTTACTTTAATAATTTGATCTACCTGGATCTGATCGCAACAGGAATCCAAAAACAATTTTCACCACAGACAGGAAAATTGGACAGATCCTGCCCAATCCAAAGTACAATCTTGGACTAAACAAACCTTACAGGATCCCTTGCTCATGCGGTAAACAATACATAGGACAGATAGGAAGAAACATCACCACACAACTGAAAGAACATATTGCCGCAGTTAAGAAAATACAGGCAGACAAATCAGCCATAGCAGGAAAATTTCACAATACACAACACACTATTGCCTTGGAAGACACCAAAACATAAATAATTTATGTTACATTTAGTATACACTTTTCCGATTTTCGCCGTCGTTTACGAGTTAACAAGAAAAATCACGCGATTTAAGTCAATAGAATCAGTGCACTGTGTATTTAAGTATGTGGCGTTTTCCAAGGTACGCTCTTTCAGTGACATCTATGTCTGTGTAAAACAAACCCACCAACAAACAATCACTGATGACGTCATCCTAACTTTAAAAATAGTGTTCAAAGAGGTCCTGTAAACACTTAAATAACTATGTAAATACCTTAAAGTTATGTTTCAAAAATAAATAATCTACAATTTAAACCTATCTATTCTTTACTTCAGCCTATAACTATGCCCATGGCGCACTATGCGATACTTAATATGCGGTGTGTACTTTAATTAAGTGGGATTTAAGTAAGTTAGAGTGCGAATTAAGGTCTGGCCACACATGTCCGCACCGGATCCGCACCGTAGCAATAATACAGGTTATGTTCAGAATATTTTTAATTTAACTTACATATTACCTTTACTTATGCCTAAAGTTCAAGCCACACATGTCAGACACAGGCCACTTTAGGCATAACTAAAGGAAATATGTAAGTTAAATTAAAAATATTCTGAACGTAACCTGTATTATTACTACGGTGCGGATCCGGTGCGGACATGTGTGGCCAGACCCTGATTCGCAGGGGCCAGCTAGTATACAGGGTGTTTCAGGGTTAAATGGCCAAACTGAAAATTTGAACTAAGGACCTCAAAGCAAGAAAAAAATTTCCTATGAAGGTATGTCCGCAAACGCTTTGTTTAGGAGATATTCACATCTAAAGAGTTCATTGTTAAGAATTGGGTCTTTTGTACAATAAGCATACACTTTTCAAGAACTAGTAACAGTTACTCATTTTATTTTTATTGTTATACTAGCTGTATGTCCCGGTTTCACCCGGGGAATTTCATTTTTCTAATGAAACTGTCGATTTCGTAAAAAAAACATTGTAAAGCGAGATCATTAAGATTTTTATTAGGATAAAGGATATTAGCTGAAGATCGGCTGAAGTTATGTAATTTTAATATGGACAGGTGTTAACGCACCTGGTATGAAAGAACCACTGAGCGAAATTTGGAGAATTTAGGATATAACGGTATGGAATTCTATAAATAACAAACAAACAAACAGAAATATTGCCCTGCAGTTTCAGCTTCTCGCAAATCGGCTTGCCTAAGCCTCTGTGGCGCAAGGCGGGCCTCGTATTCTTGGGCAGACTCAGTTTCCCGCGATTCTGCCTGTCTAAGCCTCTGTTGTTCAATCCTATTTTGATGTTCGTCGAGAGTTTCATCTGCTCGTATTTGACGTTGTTTTTTAGCTTTTGAGAGCACTACTCCTATTGAAGCTCGCTTCTTAGGAGGCATTTTTATAAAATAAATTCACCATACATGTAAATAAACGTATTGTAATGTTAAAAAAAAAAACATATGGTTTAAAAATCCCAGAACTCGACGCCTGCCAAAGGACGGTCTTAACGGGCCTTGTTGGCCTCTTCAAAATCTATAAAATGATTTTTTAGGCCGTTTTTTCGACTCAAACGGTCGATTTCGTAAAAAAAACCATTGTAAAGCGAGATCATGACGAATTTTATAACAATAATGAATATACCCAGAGATTGGCTGAAGTTATGCAATTTTAATATGGACGGGTGTTCGCACCTGGTAACAAAGAACCACTGAGCGAAATTTGGAGAATTTAGGACAAACGGTATGGATTTCTATAAAGAACAAACAAACAGAATTTCAACTTTATTTATATAGATTTTTTCTTAGAAAACATGTGTTACTTTACTAAACTCTAGGTTATGTTTACAAAACAAGATAAATGCTTGTTTATAAAAAAGAAAATAACTTTATTTAATAATGAACAAGAGAAATCATGCTGAAGGTGGCCAATATTCAAACATTGAATGCAATATTTTATGAAATAGGTCTTCCTTCTCATATCTTCTTCTCCACACAAATATGAATCCAATTGAGTGGTATTTTGCTGTTTTCGAACCACGTACCTTTAAAAAGCTACTATTAAAATGCTAATTTTTAATTTTAATTGCTAATTAAAATGCTAATTTCCTTCTTACATCCTGTCCGATTACACTTCCAAATTGGCCTTCTGTTGCTTCTATAATAAATTTTCATTTTATGAAGTCTGGGGCACTTTTTCTCAGAATGGATTAATCCCCTCTTCTGAAGATACCGGAATGAAACTTTCTCATTAGATATTAACTGGCTTAACTTAAGCAAATTCATTGTTAGTGTTTTTCATGTAAATCTGATAAATGAATGCGTTTAAATACAGAATTAGGTTAGAGGTGAATCATATGTTCCAAATAATAATAAAATGAGTAACTGTTACTAGTTCTTGAAAAGTGTATGCTTATTGTACAAAAGACCCTAAGAATTATTTAGGCATTGTAAATAAATAAAACTTATTTTATTTCTTCCAACTACTTTATTCATTACATTTAAACCATTAACATTCTTATTAAATGTTCAAAGTGATTTCCTTGAGCATTCAGACAGGCTCGTACACAAACACCATATCGGCATATTCAGCATTAGTATAAATGGAAGGCATAATGAGTACTCTGCGAAAGCCTCAAACAAACTGATAAATGTTATTGATAGTTTTATTCTTATTACTATTTGTTATTGATGTTCTGTTCCAAACAGTATTAATCTTAAAGTCCATAGTTTATGTACAGTTAGGGAGACAAGGTCATATTAGTATTCTATCTAAATTTATCTCCTAAACAAACAAAGCGTTTGAGGACATACCTTCATAGGAAATTTTTTCTTGTTTTGAGGTCCTTAGTTAAAATTTCCAGTTTGGCCATTTAACCCTGAAACACCCTGTAAATAATTGTTAAAGGCCTTTTTTTTGTCGGCATAGCTTCCTTAATACTTCACTAAATTTCATGAATGAGGCATCATTTTAAAGCTTTCCTTGACCGCTACACCGGAAAAATATACAAATCATTCATTTCGCCTTCGATTGCGGGTTATAAACCGTCGTTTTTGTGAGAAAATCAAAATGGTCAGAAAGGTTTCAGAATGGTGTCAATCTTTTCAGGTTTTCAAGGAGAACATTTTCGCTTATATACATTTTTTTCGATTAATCCCTTCGTTTGCGAGTTACAAGCAAAAACATGCGATTTCAGTCAATATAATCAGCGCACTCGCTTTCCGCGAACCTGATAAACTCGTACTAAAAAAAAACATGATATCATCATGTGGATAAGAAATCTTAAGCAGGGCTTAATTAATGGCGCCAGGATGGTTGTAACTCACTTGGGCAACTACACTATCAAAGCGAAATTGATTGACTCCGGTCAAACTGTCGTCATGCCGCGCAGTAACCTCACCCCATCTGATCCTACCGTGCCTTTCAAACTGAGTAGGAAGCAATTTCATATTAAAGTTGTTTTTACCAAGACTATTAATAAGGCACAGGGATGGACGCTTACAAAGTCAGGATTGTAGGTACAGTAGCGTTCCGATTAACCGAGTCGATGGGGACCAAGGTTACCTCGGTTAATCGAAATAATCGGTTAATCGGAACAATACCAATACCAAGTGAAAATGTAGGTTATTTTAAAATAAAAACTACATATATGCTTAAAAACCTAATAATCTACCTAAATAAAGGTGAAATTCCGTTTATTTGTTTGTTTGTTCTTTATAGAAATCCATACCGTTTGTCCTAAATTCTCCAAATTTCGCTCATTGGTTCTTTGATACCAGGTGCGAACACCTGTCCAGACTGAAATTGCAAAACTTCAGCCAATCTCTGGGTATATTCTTTATTGCTATAAAAATCGTTTTGATCTCTCTCTACATTGGATTTTACGAAATCGACCATTTTAGTCGATAAAAATCTCACTTTATAGATTTAAAAAATGAAATTCTTCGGGTGAAACCGGCATATACAGCTAGTAATCTATATAAATAAAGATGAAATTCTGTTTGTTTGTTTGTTTATTTGTTTGTTCTCTATGGAAATCCACACCGATAGTCCTAAATCCTCCAAATTTCGCTCAGTGGTTCTTTGATACCTGGTGCGAACACCTGTCCATATTAAAATTGCAAAACTTCAGCCAACCTCTGGCTATATTCTTTATTGCTATAAAAATCGTTTTGATCTCGCTTAACATTGGTTTTTACGAAATCGACAGTTTGAGTCGATAAAAGTCTCATTTTATAGATTGAAAAAAATTCAATGCTCCAGGTGCAACCGGTTTATATGGCTAGTATTTAATAATAATAATGCATAATAACAATAATAATAACAGAAATTATGCATCTATTTTTTTTTAAAAAAGAAATCTTTTACTGTAGTTTGTTCAAATGAACTCATATACATACACATACCCCCCCTCTCAGACTTGGCACCTCGGTTAATCGGGACCTCGGTTGACTGAACCTCGGTTAATCGGAATCATACTGTACATTAATTGTACCTACACACGGTCAGTTGTATTCCAGGGTGCGCTCTTTCAGTGACATCTATGTCTGTGTAAAACAAACCCACTAACAAACAAACACAGATGACCATATCGTAACTTCAAACATAGTGTTCGAAGAGGTGTCAAGGTTTAAAACATAATGCTTCAAAAAATAAATTATCTATAATTTAAACACATCTATTCTTTACTTCAACCCTCACCTATGCCCATGAGTTTGAAGTAATGGAATTATTCATTGACGTACGTAACAATAATCATTACCGTGGCAATGAAATTTTAAATTAAATTATCTGAATTTCAAGCAATGATCATGAACTGCTATTATGCTAGATTTGCTGTGGATGGGTCCAAATATATGTACATTTTCTTTTTTTTTTTAACCACACTGAAAATTTTCGAAAATAAAATGTAAAACTTGGCCGTAGTTTGGGAATCACCCATATATTAATATACTTAAATATTTCTAATGTTCGGTTTTAGGTGGTAAACTATATACTAAAACTAACTCTTTTTTCATGAGCTTATAAGAGTTGCATCACAATTTTAGCATTTTTGTTTAGGAATCGTGTCACTTGAAATGTTACACACACTACCATCGATCATAATAAAAATCATTTGGTGTTCTATTCCCCAAGTATCATGGTCGACTCGCACTTTACTTGGTTTCAGATTTGCAATTGCTTAGTCCAAATCGTCGTGCTCAACTTCGATTTCTAAAGACGATTCCTTTGCGAAAATAACATTTAGTAGCCAAAAATTAAAGTGAAAGACGGAGTTTTATTTCCACTGAAAACTTTGTTATTTGTTTCAATCAGATGCAATGGTACGGTAGTGGTCGACAAGAATAATGATCACTAAGTTTGATTATGGACTAACTAAATTGTCTTATATTCTACTTAACTTCATCCGAACAATTAGATAACTTATTTTCGTGCACTAGTCTATCAA
Source organism: Aelia acuminata (assembly GCA_911387785.2). Taxonomy (NCBI): domain Eukaryota; kingdom Metazoa; phylum Arthropoda; class Insecta; order Hemiptera; family Pentatomidae; genus Aelia; species Aelia acuminata. The sequence continues at coordinate 137,805,982 of OU426981.1, forward strand.
ATAAACCATCGTTTCCTGGTGCTTGGTTCAGTACTTCGTACAGTAAAGAATTGGTTTCAAAATCTAAAACCACAATATCACCGTAAAGAGCAGCCAGAAGCAGATAAACTAGGTATCAAAATAAATAAGAAGAAATATACTATTTATGTTTAAAGTATGGAAAAACCGTTTTTTTATGTTTTTTAGAAAATCATTTCCAAAGTTTAAAAAATGATGAAAATTTCTTATATAATATTAAAAAATATATCTTACCCATTTTTGCACTTTTGGTCAAGATTAGTCAATGAACAGTTCTGTTAAGAATGGCACTTATCAGGTGAAAAGAAGAATTAAAATGTTTAAGTAATAAGATGGTAACAACCAAAGTAAATATATACTAACCGAAGCGGTTTTATACTTTGTATTTTTATCTACAATTCAAGTTAATCCTTGGCTTTGAGTTATTGTTTTTATATTGAAATATTGATGGTTTCTTTCTTTTCTAAGATTCAAAATTTTATAATAGCCCTCGAAAAAAATATTTTCAAACTTAATTTTTCTTTTTTTTTGAACACTGCTCGTGACACTGTGCGTGGCCAAAGTTTAGAAAGGGTTTCTTTCTTAACCCTTCGTTCAAGTCCCCGCTGATCAAAAGGGTCAATTTCTGGTGGTTAAAATTTATGGCCACTAAAATAATAATATTTAAATAATAAATTTATAATTTATTATAAAGAAAATTTATTGTTTTTAAATAATTATTAAGTTATTTTAAAAAATAAAAAAAATAGCATTCATAAAATAATAATAACTGAGATGTACTATTTACTAGTACTATTTAATAATAAAACTTCTGCTAGTTTTGATAATGCGTTTCTAGATTTATTTATAATCATATTACACACATATGAAGAGAAATGTGTTAATTCTCCATTGCAATTCCTGGTTAATCAGACTGTTATAATTATAGATCGATACGTTTTCGACAAATTTGGTTTTAGAATTTTTTATACTTAACTGTTACAATTCTGTTATAAAGAGAAAATAAAATGAGACGTTTCCTAAAACTAACAACTTAAGATAAAATTAACATTAAAAATTTCTAAATTTATCCGAAAGATAGCCCTAATCCAAATTACAACTATCATGGAGTCTTAATAGCAATACACGAAAAGTTATACTCCGAACCAATCACAATAGCATCTCCTCTTCAAACCGTTGCAGTTAAAGTCAATTTAAATTTCACGTTTTCCCTAAGTTCTATCTATTTGCCTAGATATTTACAATCAATTGCCCCACCCTGTTCTTTTCCTTGGAGACCTCAATAGACACCATCTTTCATGGGGCTCGCAAGACACCAATATGCGGGGTAAAATTATCGACAACTTCCTTGATACCACTAATCTTCTCCTGCTTACCATCGGAGAGACTACTTATCTTAGCGCGACGTATCAAACTTTTTCAGCTCTTTGACTTCTCACTATGCAGTCCATTCCTATACAAGAACCTATGTCAGGTTCTTCCTGACATACACAGTAGCTACCACTTCCCAGTGCTCATCAAGTTTACAGACCCGGGTATCACGCGCGTAACACCTAAATGGGTGCTCAATAAAGCAGATTGGCCTCTTTTCACCTCTTTGGCCTTACCACCTCCAACATCTCCTTCTGATATGAACATAGTCGACGGTTGCCAAGCCATTACAGATACAATAATAAATGCAGCCAAATACCAATTCCAAATACGTCTGGCCTTCCATGTCGACCCCTTGTTCCATGGTTCGACGAGTCCTGTAAGAAAGCTATCAAAATTCGTCGAAGAGCCTACAGGAGATTTAAAAAACACATGACTCTTGAAAATATGATTAAATACAAAGAACAGAGGGCTGTTCGCTGGAGAATATTCAATTAATGGAAGACCGAATCTTGGAAAAAATTCATAAGTTCCATAACCTCACCAACTCCATTTTCTGAAGTACGGAATAAAGTTCGTAAACTCATAAAACATTCTTCATATTTCTACACATTGGTATACGATCCTAATCAATGGGCAATTGGCCGATAATCAGGCTCTTATAGCAAACTATTTCCCAGAATTCTATTATCAAATATATTTATCTGAAAAAAATAATGCAAATCCACCCATATTCGACAGTTCAGATACTTCTGAAGGCTTATATTACAATCTCCCTTTCTCTATGTGGGAATTCAAATACGCACTGAATTCAGTTAAGGGCGGATACATACTATCGGTCCGCTCCCTGTTCAATCTTGGTCTGCAAATTATTCTAAAGAGAAATAGAAAGAGTATTCCACTATCGGTACCAGTCCAGTCTCGCTCCGCTCCCGGTCCGCTCTCGCTCTACCCCATTCACACTAGCGCTCCGCTCCCGCTCCGCTCCAGGTCCGGTCTCACTGGCAAAATATTCTAAAGAGGAATAGAAAGAGGGTAATCACAATATTGTTACATATTCGTTCTCGCTCCGCTCCCGCTCCAGTCTCACTCCATCCAGATTGGGCATGATGAAATTTTATTTGAGGGAGATTGAACTCGTTGCAGCATTTACAGATAGAGTGCTCTTTTTTCCAGGCTTCTTCTTTTGTGTACATTTTCTTCACCATCAAGAATCCCAATAATAAGCCAATTCTTCAATTGAAAAGTTAAATAACATTTATTGTGTAACGGAAGACTTCTAGAACTGTTTATGATAAATCATAATCGAAAAAAAACACGACCTCTGGTTCAAGATTGACACGTGAACGGAATTAGATTGTAAACATGTAAACGGAATATAAACAGTAAACATGGTTATCTTTACTGAACAGAGAACCGGAAATAGCACTATAGTCAATTTTATTACAGTTGTAAATTATATAAATTATTCTTAAGTTCATAATGAAAAATATCATAATTTTTATTCAGTTGAGAGGCTTATTAAATGGTAAAAGTAAACTAGGTTTATGCGCATTAAAATCACGTTATAGTGATAACAATCACAAGATAAATAATGATTATCGTATAAACTAAGATTTATTTATGAAGTAAATAATAATAATTACAAAATAAACAATAATAATTATTTTTTGCTTATAAAGTAAAAAGTAACATAATTTTTTTGAAATTATGTAACATTTTTCATAATGTACCTACTGCATTTTTATTAAGTTTCATAAAATTGACCGTTATTTTATAATACCAATGTGAATATAGTCATATATACACAGTATAAATTGGTGACTGTTTTTTACATTGATTCATTGCAAAATATCTCAATATAAAATGAATATTTTTCTCGAGGACAAACCGCTTCACGACAAGATTTCGTGTTTTTTCTTTTCTTTATGTCAATCTTTTTTTTAAATAATTTCAAGCGTATTTGAATAGATTCTAAAAACATTTAAAATTATTTCTTCACCACTAATTAAATTAAGTTTATAATTATTATAAATAATTATCATAGTGATGCATTGTATTCATCTTGTTTTGATAATATTATATTCTTCATCAAGAAAAATACACTAAACAGCTACTTTTACAAAAGAAAAAACTTTTTTTGGCCGCAAAATTTATGAACAAATAAATACTTTAATAACTGTAAGTTAATTATTAATTAAGATCCAATACAGAAGACTTCGTTTATTGATGGCTTCAATCGTAAGCGGGGTAAAATTATATAATATGAATATGATATGCCTTTAGGAGATCGAACCGGGAGTGTGAATGGGGCAGATCTAGAGCGGACTGGGAGCGGAGCGGGAGCGAAACCGATAGAGTGAATAGGAACTAATGGTTCAACTCATTAGTGCCTATTCACACTATCGGTTTGTAGTGATCTCTGAAAGATACTCTTGAAAAAAAACAACTTCGATGGTTTGGACACCTCTGCCGGATGGACGAGAACCGTGACCCCCGAAAATTTTTCGAAGCTGTGCCCATAGGGAAACGACCAAGAAGGCAGTGGATAGACCACATTAGGACAATTGGCCAAAAGCGAAACAAGCCACTAAATGCAATGAAGGCTATGGCACGAGACCGAGAGGCTTGGTATGCATGGACCGAGGCACTACGGAGGAAGAAGAAGAAGAAGAAGGTTCAACTCCAGATCCTGACCAATACACTAAGATATGATTAAAAACCTACCGTCTGACACTCAATATTGGCTGCTTGATTATTATAATCGCGTTTGGACCACTAAGTATCTCCCGGAGTTCTGGTGCGATTTAATTATAATCTCAATATACAAAAAAGGTAAAGATAAACGGGAAACAAACAGCTATCGTCTCATATGTTTAACAAGTTGCCTAAGCAAAATCATGGAACGCATGATCAACAAAAGACTGGTGGGGATTATAGAGAATAATGGCTTATTGCAAACGTTTCTGTGTGGATTCCGAAAAGGACGAAGTACTATAGATTGCCTAGCAATATTGGAAACCGATTCTATTTCCATAAATTCCCAACATATGATCACCATATTCTTCGACATGAATAAGCCTTTCGGCAGCATAGATCATTCACTGATCCTAAAAAAAAATGACATGACTGGGGATCAGAGGACATATGTTCAATTATATCTCCCAATTTCTCTCCAAACGTCAGGGTTAGAATAGGCTGTGAACTATCCGAGGAATTAGAACAGGTCAACGGTGTACCACAGGGATGTGTCCTGAGTCCCGACACTATTTTGCCTAACAATCAATGAATTGGCATTAAAGAATAAATAATGCATATAACTAAAAATCATCCAACTTCTTCCTTTTTCAAAATCGAAGATCGATTTCGTAAATTATCTACCCACCTAAATATTTAGTTCTGTGAATATTTTATCATATCCCCTTAGGCTTCACAAAAAGAAGGAAGTAAGCGCTAGGAAATCTTTCACGTTTTCATTTGTATCTCTACGCAGGAATAAGTTGATTTTAAAATAAATGGGCTATGTTTAGTGTTCTAAACATTTATCTGTAACATTTTTCATTTAAGTACATGTTTTCGATATATAGGCGTTGGAATATGAGTTTCCGCCAAAATGGTAAAAATTACCGATCTATGGTGTTTGAATTTGGATAAATAAACAATCCGATTTCAACTTCGAATATTTCATTTTATTTGTAGTTATTAGTATACACTTTTTTAGAAAAAAGAGAAAGTAAACTTTTTGATGTATAGTTATATGCAAGAAACCGAAAAAGGCCATAACTTCGTGGATTATAGACCACCAGATGCATGAATACTTACATATTTTAATTGGTTTTCCTCCGCAGTAATGGATTAGTTTTAAATTAATCATATATATATATATGTGTGTGTGCAAAAATAAATGCATTTTTGCAAAGTATTGATTATTTACAGATTTAAAACCAATCAAAATAAAAAGAGCATTATCATTACATTTCAAGATAACCAGTTTATGTCAATATTAGTGAGGTTGAGATAATGTGCAATCTGCGATTAAATAATTATTGTTTATCATATTTTTATCCTAGATTTATCAGATTTGTATAAAATAAAAATAAAATAAAAAAAGTTATATTATTTTTTCTGTCAATTAAATACTTGCAGTTACATATGCTCGATTATACAATCAAAAAAATCTGGTGCATGCGCGCAACACACAACTTTCACTTACCAACTTATTTAGATTAGAAATTAATGCTGTTGTTGTGGTCCCCTCCACGAGACCAATTTTGAGGAAATGTTGGCTATCGCATCTTTGGCATATACATACATCGAATATCCAGTTTGATCAAAATCGTTAAAGCCGTTTTTGAGTAAATAAAAAAAACACGTGAAAATTATACAAAATTTATTAAGTAAAGACCCCCCTCCGGTTAATCAATTTTGATGAAATGTTGGCTATCACATCTTTGGCATATAAATACATCAAATACCCAGTATGATCAAAATAGTTAAAGCCGTTTTTGAATTAAAAAAAAACACGTGAAAATGATACAAAATTTATTATGTAAAGTCCCCCCTCCGGTTAATCAATTTTGATGAAATATTGGCTATCACATCTTTGGCATATACATACATCAAATACCCAGTTTGATCAAAATCGTTCAAGCCTTTTTTGAGTAAATAAAAAAAAACACGTGAAAATGAAACAAAATATATTAAGTAAAGTCCCCCCTCCGGTTGATCAATTTTGATGAAATTTTTACAGTCGTGTCTCGGGCATATACATACATCATATACCCAGTTTGATCAAAATCGTTAGAGCTGTTTTTGAGTAAATAAATAAAACACGTGAAAATGATACAAAATTTATCAAGTAAAGTCCCCCCTCCGGTTAATCAATTTTGATGAAATTTTTACACTCATATCTCAGGCATATAAATAGATCAAATACTCAGTTTAATCAAAATCGTTAGTGCCGTTTTTGAGAAAATCGAAAAAAACGTAAAAAGTTATTAAATAAAGTACCCCCTCCCTTTGAGCAATTTTGATGAAATGTTTGCTGTCACATCGCGGGCATATACCTACACTAAATACCCAATTTCAGGCTCCGACGGTTTATAGTTTTTGAGCTAGTCTGTTCACACACACACACACACACACACACACACACACACACACACACACAGACACACACACACACACACACACACAGACCATTTCGCGGGACTTGGTTATTTCGACTCAGGGGGTCCCAAAACGTGTATTTCCGTTGAAAACCGGAAGTCGAAATTTTTCACGATCGCAATACTTCCACTTACTATATATTTCATATATAGGTAAGTGAAAGTAATAATATCCTAAGCCCGCTGTAAATATATCATATTAACAATGATGGTGAATGTCAGCAATAAAAAACGAACTGAAATCAAATTCGTCATTCCGCCATGTATAAACGCCATTTTGGGTTACTGCGGCCACTTTTTTTTCTGGGAACATTGGCTTTTTCTTAATCTTTTATCACAAGGAACACAACGATATGCAATTTATGGGGATGTGGGGGGGTGCACGGTAGGGGGGTCTGGCTCACGGTGTAAAGCATTAACAACTCCCTATTTTATAACTGAGACATAAATTGACAAGTTTTTAGAGACAATAAATACCTTTAAAATACTTCGTTGGAAGATGAATTAAATGTCCCAACACTTGTTCTTAGGGCTTATAATTTCAACTTTTAGCCCCTGAGATTTCTACCTACGAAAATATTGAGTAATTTGGTGTTGGTGACGTCCATAGGGCACACCAGCTTAACTCATTTACATATTATTCTGAAACAACTACCTCCAAGGTGCCAGCTTTGCGATGACGTTCTGACAGTCAAACATATTTTCCAAGAGTGCAGTTTCTACACCTCTAGGTTGGCCAAATTCGGTGTAACAAACAATATATCGGACGCTCTTGGAAACAATGAAGTTGTTTGAAGGATCGCATCAGTTATAAGATTTTTAATAGAAACAGACCTATTAAGAAAAATTTAATTATATATTTATGGATTTTTTATTTGTATTATATTTTTCTCTTTCTTTCTCCCTAATGTGTATTATAAACACCTAATTAATAATATATAGGAATGGGATTTTCATGTACATATTTACATATTTTCTTCTGAGGCTTAGAAATGCCCGTATGTGCCTTTTAAATGGTTTTTACCATGATATAAACCATTTTTATTTTCCATATTTTGTGATTTTTAAATACTTTTACATATATTTCGATAAGTACACATTATTGTCCCTATTTTACAATTTTTAGGAAATTCACTTTAAAGTTATTGTTACTTCTTTTACGTATATTCAATTGGTACCTAGAATAAATGCAGTATAAAGCAGAGAATGAAGGTAGGGATTAAAACATTTCTTGGAAAATCAAAAGGCACAAAGGGATTTTTCATAAATTTTGGTCAATTTCTCAGAAATTTTGATCACCTTCTTTTGTTATATAGATGCCTCATCCTTGACAATGCTTATATTGCCTTAGGGGCTTTATAAATTTAGTGATGAGTTCATAGCTAATGCCATAAAAGGAAAGAAAACACAAAAAGCTTAGCCGCTAAGTAGGTTAGCCTACATTGCGGAGTTAGGAGAAGAAACATTTAAATGCGACAGTGAAGATGTCCTACATTGTTTGAGATGAAAAATTTCAATATATCAACGATTTTTGGTTTTATAGCATTTCGGCGTCAGTCAGTCGACGTGGAATGATCTTTCAGAAAATAAAAAGCTTTACTTCGACCGAATCGTTTTCGATTTTCCAAAGAAAATCTTAGAATGCATCTTATTTGCAACGTTTTTGATGGTGAAGGTGAGGAAGTTTAATATGTGTTCATACATTTCCAAATAATTGTTAACTACATTTGATATTTAATAAGTATTTTAAATGTATATTTATTTTTTATGTGAATACTGACCTATTTATATATTTTAATTTTCAGTGCATATTTGCATATTATTATTATATATATTTGCAAATATACGTCCATATTTATGTACATACTTTGAATTTTTTATTACATAAAAATCCTCTCCCTGATAATATAGATAAATATAGTTAAAATATAATAATCTAAATTAAATTTTCAAGTTTTTTGACTACCTCAATAAATTTTTTTACCTCAAGACCAATAATTATTTATCCTTAAATATTCTATTTAATTTATAATATAGAAATCTTATATTATCATTATCATTGTTTGAAATTATTGAAATAATACGAGAAAAGAAACAAGTAATGGGTAAATTAATATTGAAAGGTATCTGGACAAGACTTGGGTCTCAATAACAAAATATAAACAGATAAACAAAGGCACTGACGACCGAATGGTTTTGCGCCTTATAAGCCACAATAAACAAACAAATGTCACATATTTGACGCATGATATGCAATCTCACATGTGTTTCCTCAGTGTTGCATTTTGATAGTATATTTTGGTTCGCAACATTGCAAATAAGATCTTGGAACGTGTTATCTAATGCTGATAACAAAATAATAAACGGGAAGATATGGCGCCCAACCGTCCCTCTTATTGCACATGACATTTAATTTACTCAACTGCTTTAATTGTCCGTTTTCCATTTCAAAGAAGGATTTAATACTTGTCTATATAAGACAAAAAGAAATAAAGTTTTAGCTATAAAGAAAATTGTGTTTATAATATATGCTGTACACGCCGTAATTGGAACGTTATAGTAAATGAACTTCAATTAAGGAGTACTAATAGCTTTACTTAAATAAAATGTAAACAAAGTTTTTAATATTTTTATTTTACTGAACTAATTTTTTACTTCCACTTACCTATATATGAAATATATGATCGTGAAAAATTTCGACTTCCGGTTTTCAACGGAAATACACGTTTTGGGGTCCCCTGAATCCATATAACCAAGTCCCGCGAAATGTCTGTGTGTGTGTGTGAGTGAACAGACTAGCTCAAAAACTATTAACCGTACGGACCTGAAATTGGGTATTTAGAATATTTAGAGGCCCGCGATGTAACAGCAAAAATTTCATCAAAATTAGTCAAACGGAGGGAGTTTACGGAGCACTTTATTTCATAATCTCTTTTTCCCATTCTTACGTTTTTTTCGATTTTCTCAAAAATAGCTTTACAGATTTTGATTCAACTCGTCCTGTTTAATGATAATCAAGTATTCTTTAATATCAGGTAAGCTTCATCATTATTGAAATGTTCTGAGTGGGCTTAAATGGGGAAGGGGCCTTTTTTGTTTTCCTATAAAGTACCTTTGTTTATGTTTATAAGGAGAAATTAACTGTCTCTCGTTACGTCAAAAAATAAGAAATGGCTAAATATGAAATATGAAAAAAAATCAAGTAAACATATAAGGGAGAAAAAAAAAAAAAATATTCAGTCAACTCATAAAAAACGATGAGCCCATGCATGTGGATTGCACCTTTAATGACAGACCATTGTTTATAACTAAAGATGTTCTGTTCATTTAATTGAAATTTTTGTTTGTTTCATGGTAACTATATGAAGTTTTCAACAACTACATAGACAAAATCAGACGACTTGGGATTTTATGCTTGCATTGCCGAATCATCACAAATAAAAACTTTTATTTAATAATAAAATATTAGTGTACTTTAAAGAGCAAATAAAAACAAAAATAAGTTAATGAATGTGGAAAAATCTGTGAATTTGAGAAATGGCATTTAACAAAACACGTCAATTTCTAATCAAAGTAAGTTGGTAAGTGAAAGTTGTGTGTTGTGCACATTGCACCAACTTTTTTTTACAGTGTTTACGTTAAACTAGCCTTAGAAAAATAAATTTATGATTAAAAATAATCACATATGCAATTATTATTGAGTAATTATTAAAATTAATGCAGTGATTAAATATTATAGAAATCATATAAATACACTAAGTAACAGGTTAGTGACACAGAACGGTATATTTTGAAAGGAATGGATTACTCATAGCATCTGCATCTTGTCATTCTTTCTTATTTACTAATTCTTCTCAAATCTTGAATAATAAATATGTGACAAAGTATTGGATACGATCTGTCTTGTAGAAACTTTTCAAGTACACATTGTATTTTCAAAACAATCTTAGTATTTAAATTTTTAATTCAGGGGCTATTTAATAGAAGAATTAAAATTCATCTTTGATATTAAATACATTACGAGGCATGACCATGATATGCATTATGAGGAAACTTAATGTAAGCTTATTATTATTTTTATAACTTATTTACCTTAAATTATTTATGACACTTTCTTTCTTTTTAATGCGTAGTTAAGAGGACATCTTTCCAAAACTGGTACTTCGCCGACTCCACCTTCCCGGACTACACAGAAGATCACCCTACACTTTGGAATACTAATGTTATGCTATACTAGAACTACATAAGCATTAATACGAATCGCGAAAGGTCGGGGAGAGATGACTTCTATACCACAGCGTGGCCGGACCATGACTGAAGTCGCGGGGCGTGGGGGAAGATCTAATATGGTGGTGGGGGTGTGATATATATATATATATATATATATATATATATATATATATATATATATATAAATATAGGTATATAGATACAAAAAAAAAAAAAAAAAACCTGTACCACTACAACCCATAAAGGGTCTTGGGTTCAGTACTATGTAAGGAAGAGTACTGTTTCTTGGTCAGCGGTCGTGCAAGGAGGTGATTTGACCGTGATCACGCTCAACCGCCAGGTTCTTTCCCCTTAATTTTTCAATTGAAGGTACCCACTTTATAGAGGCTGGGTTTGCCCCAGGGGGGTCTCTCGGCCCACGAGGCGAACTGTGGCGAATAATAAAGATATCATAAGCCATGTCAGATTCGAACTCGGGACCTTAAGCACAGCAGTCCACTGCCTTACCAGTGGGCTACCCCGCTCCCCATATACATACAAACATATACATATATCACGTATTTGTATCATATTCAAACACCAAAGACCCATTTAAATGGTCAGTGTTTAGATCAAAAGGGTAGCCTATTTCTTTTATCTAACAATAATCCTTTAGTATTTTAATTAACAATTTATTTTATTTACTTAATTTATTTTATTTGGACAAAAATTGTCCACCACTCGTAAATACTCGCGGGACTTGCGAGATCGTGGGAGAGGTGTCTGTGAGAAAGAGGGATTTGGCGCCGTTTGGAAGCGGTTCCGTGGTGCAATGGCTGGCGTGCCGCGCATTTCTCTTCATCTTTTCTCTTCAGGGATGAATTATTTAAAATAATTTAAAAAATAGGTGGTTACCCACAATAATGGTTAAATAAATATATTTTATCTTTAATTTTTTTATTTTTTTATTTTTTTTTTTTTCCTGCCTATTTCTTAAGTCTATGAAAAAATGTAATCTATAGGCGTTGATGACCTAAAGGGTTTTACGCCTCTAAGCCATAACAAACTAACAAAGAATTTATTTTACCACAATTGTAACTTATTGACTTTAATCAAACAAATTTTTATTTTTAAAATTAACTAGAGCAGTTTTGTCATTTCGTATTTTATGTTACAGCTCTTTAATTGTTAGAAGTGACATTTCATTTGTATTATAACTAACCATAGTGAAATAAACTAATAATGTTACCGCTAGAAAAAAATTTTGAGATATTTTTTCATCTTCACTTGTTTGGGAAGTTAATAAAGAACTAAGGAATCTAAAAACGGACATAATGAATTTATTAAAAATACAAAGTTTGTTTTAGAATTATATTTTTTTTTAGAATTATTTTATTCATCAAAATACAAAATATCAACCATATCATGAACACTGTACATTTCTCCGGGCGTGACGTATTGACGTCTTGGTGAAAGGGCTCGCGCCCGTTATATACTGCGTAATTAGTTTTAACAGTTTATGTATGTTATAGAATGTTCTGTGCTATTTAGACAGACACTAAATAACATTCAGACACTAACAACAGGGAAGTACCTTCCCTTAACGAGCCCTCCCCTGGCCAGCGGACCCTTGCAGCGCCATGATATCTAAACTCTACCCCAAGACCTCCTTTGCGATCGATATAGACAGACACTAAATAACATTTTCTATTGCTTATTGCTCAATCTTATTACCGCTTATTGGGAGCGTTCCATGGGTGGCGGATGGTCTGTGGAAATTTCTAAGAAGTTCCTCCCGGCTAAGTCCGTAGGACTCGCTGACCAGCAATGAGAGCGTCCTCCCAAGCTTGCTGGAGGGTGTGACATAGGTTTGAACTCCCTACTCAAATATTCATTAGTTCGTCCAAATATCACAAAAAGTCATGGATCTCCCTAAAGTAAAACGCTCATTATCCGGAGGTAAACTAGTCCCCCGTTCGGGTTTCTGGGTGGGGACTACTTTAGGTGATTCATGCCGCAACTTAAAAAATATAGATCTAAGCATAGCGAGGTAAAAATGAATGAATGAAGTTTAAATATAGAGGGAATAGAATAGAAATATCGATCGCAAAGGAGGTCTTGGGGTAGAGTTTAGATATCGTGGCGCTGCAAGGGTCCGCTGGCCAGGGGAGGGCTCGTTAAGGGAAGGTACTTCCCTGTTGTTAGTGTCTGAATGTTATTTAGTGTCTGTCTAAATAGCACAGAACATTCTATAACATACATAAACTGTTAAAACTAATTACGCAGTATATAACGGGCGCGAGCCCTTTCACCAAGACGTCAATACGTCACGCCCGGAGAAATGTAACTTCTTTGTACATACAGTGTTCATGATATGGTTGATATTTTGTATTTTGATGAATAAAATAATTCTAAAAAAAAAATATAATTCTAAAACAAACTTTGTATTTTTAATAAATTCATTATGTCCGTTTTTAGATTCCTTAGTTCTTTATTAAGTAACTTCCCAAACAAGTGAAGATGAAAAAATATCTCAAAATTTTTTTCTAGCGGTAACATTATTAGTTTATTTCACTATGGTTAGTTATAATACAAATGAAATGTCACTTCTAACAATTAAAGAGCTGTAACATAAAATACGAAATGACATAACTGCTCTAGTTAATTTTAAAAATAAAAATTTGTTTGATTAAAGTCAATAAGTTACAATTGTGGTAAAATAAATTCTTTGTTAGTTTGTTATGGCTTAGAGGCGTAAAACCCTTTAGGTCATCAACGCCTATAGATTACATTTTTTCATAGACTTAAGAAATAGGCAGGAAAAAAAAAATAAATGAAAAAAAAATAAAAAATAAAAATAAATAAATTAAAGATAAAGTATATTAATTTAACCATTATTGTGGGTAACCACCTATTTTTTAAATTATTTTAAATAATTCATCCTGCAAGGGTCCGCTGGCCAGGGGAGGGCTCGTTAAGGGAAGGGAAGTACACTTTGTGGTACGGTGAGAGCGGAAATTGTTTAGGTACCGGATTTCTGATTAGAAATAAGTTACTTTCCGTTTTGAAGGACATTCGCTAAATATAGCTAATCGGTAGTTATATTTCAGGGGCGGTGGTTTAAAATCGCGTTGATCAATATACACGCACCTACTAAAGATAGTGACGATGAAGCTAAATGCGAATTTTATGAAAAACTAGAATCGGTTTATGATAAACTACAGTGAAGCTACGTGAAAATTATTCTGGGAGACGCAAACGCAAAGGGAAGAGAGGGAACAAGTATATTATCCTACGATCTGTAGTTTCACTAAGTTTACATGCATATAGCAATGATAACGGAATACAATTAATAAATTTTGCCGCCTCGAAAAACCGAATTATCAAAAGTACTACGTTTAAACGTAAAGATATACATAAATATACTTGGACGTCAACGGATTCGCAAACCCGTAATCAAATCGATCACGTCTTGGTTCAACATAGGTGGCAAAATAGCGTAATTAATATTCGATCATATCGTGGGGCCGAATGCGGGTCTGATCATGAACTTGTAATCGCTGGAGACTTAAATTAAAAAGGAAAAATGAGGCTGGTTTCTGTTATACTAATTTTAATGTGGAGAAGTTAAAAATTCCGTCGGTTAGGGAAAAATTCGAAATGGAAGTCAAAAATAGATTTGAGGCTTTGGAATCCCGGAAGGTTTATCCCTGATACCTTCCCATACCTAATGGATATGTGAGTAGGGCGTTCAAACCTATGTCACACCCTCCAGCAAGCTTGAGAGGACGCTCTCATTGTTGGTCAGCGAGTCCTACGGACTTAGCCGGGAGGAACTTCCTAGAAATTTCCACCGACATTCCGCCACCCATGGAACGCTCCCCATAAGCGGTAATAAGACCGAGTAATGAGGAATGAAGTTATAGAAAATGTTATTTAGTATATGTCTAAACAGCACAGAATATTCTATAACATACATAAACTGTTAAAAACAACTAAACAATATAAAATAACGATTTGTTAGATAAAATAACCTGCCAACTGGGGAGTTCCCTTTTATATTACGCAGTAGGTATATAACGGGCGCGAGCTCTTTCACTAAGACGTCAATACGTCACGCCCGGAGAAATGTAACTTCTTTGTACATACAGTGTTCATGATATGATTGATATTTTGTATTTTGATGAATAAAAGAATTCTAAAAACAAAACATAATTCAAAAACAAACTTTGTATTTTTAATAAATTCATTATGTCCGTTTTTAGATTCCTTAGTTCCTTATTAAGGTATTAGTGGGAAGGTTTCAGGGATAATATTAAACAGGTCGGTAGCTAGTGTTTTGGAAAAATGGAAAATAAAAAGAACAAACCTTGGTTCGATGAAGATTTTTTAACATGTGCGACAAAAGAAAAGCTGCTAAATTAGAAGCGTTAAATAATCCTAAGGAAATCTTGCTATCTTGCAATATTTTTAACTTAAGCATTAACAAAAGAAACTAATAAATTGCTCGAATTTCGAAAAGCGAAAGTATCTCAAAAATAAAATAATAGCAATTGAAAGTAACAAACAGAGAATAACGTTATAGCCATGTACGAAGGCATAAACAGAATTCGTAAACAGTCGGAACCGATTACATCTGGAATTAAGGCTGAAAATAATAATATCTTAGCCGATCCGGTAGATCTTTAGACGGTTCTAGGATTATTTCGATAGCATTTTAAATACGAAAAATAATATTCTATCTTCTTCTTCCGAATATCTAAGAGCTGAGCCGTTAGTAGTAGAACTGAGTAAAGAGGAAGTTGAAAAAGCCATTGGAAAATTAAAATCTCATAAAGCGGCCTAGAGAACTATTCAAGTTTTGCGGGGAAGTTGGGATTTCAAAAATATTTCTTTTGGTAAAAAAAATCTGGTAACAAGAAGATACCCGAAGAGTGGAAAGAATCTATTCTCATTCCGATTCACAAAAAGGGATCAAAAACTTGCAGTAAATATCTCGGAATCTCACTCCTTCCGGTTTGCTATAAAATATTTACGTTAATCCTGACTAGTCAAATCACTGAATACGCCGAGGAAATTATCGCTAACTTAGTTCATAAAGCACTGCTATAATTATACATAATTTTGGTTTCATTCACCTTTTCCGCGGTAACATGTTACAACCTGAACTAACATACATAGCTTGCCCCCCCCTTAGTTTTGATCCTGGGTGCGCCCTTGTAATGCCTAGAGGTTCTTTTTCTTGAAACGTCATAAATTTTTCAATTTCACTTTTTTTTCAAGTTTCCATCATGAAAAAGGGGCTGCTTGATCATGTGCCAATTGATAAAAAATACTATATTTAAATATAAATTCTTGTATGTTTAAAATTTATCTAAAGTACATAGATATTTTCCAATAAATATTTTTTTCATTATCATATTTCTAAAGTTTAAATAATAAAAAAATTACTTTCTGTGTTATTTGACATATTTACATGTTTTCATCATTTTTTTTAATGTGTTAACCATGGTTTATTGTTTGTTTTTTTAGCTTATGTTTTTTCTGTTGCCATTTTGACCTTGGTTGCCATAGTTGCAGCTGTGCTAAGGTTTAATGAGCAATTAAATCTTGGATCATGTATAAACAGAACACTTGGATGCAGGAGGGTAAATATCCTAAAGAACTTTAAAGTCTTATATAGTAATTCTATTCTATTCTATTTAGTAAGCGATGTGTGATTTGGATTTTCAATAACTCAATAATCTGCTGGTATGCTTTAATTATTATTATTTTTTTTTATGGAGTTATTTTTATTAAGTTATTTGTATAATTTAGTTTTACCTTATAGAACATTTACATTTATTATTAAACAAAAATACAAATATGAATACTCAGTATTTCTGAAAAAGGGGCCATTCACTCACTTAGTACTTTTTGTTACTATTATATGTATATATATATTTTTTCTGTAATCTTTGAATAATGGTAACATTACTAAACTGAAATGAGTGAAGAAAGTGAAACATTTTGCAATAGAGTGAAGAAAGTGAATTGCCTTCTTAATTAGTAATAAGTATAAATTAAAAAATAATTTGAAGTTGGAAATTAAATGCTTTTAAATGTTTCTTAACATTGTAAGAATTTATTTTAACAAAATAAATTGAAATGTGAATGAATTATTGGTGGAAATAATCAATATATTTTAAAATTTAAATATAATAATAATTACCTTCCTTGTTTATAACCTGCACTTGTTTATAACTGCACTACTTCACAATCATTTTAATTTAAACAGACATCTTTGATATTACTAAAAAACTTCAAAAAACACTGTTTGATTAAATATTATTATTATTATATTATTTTTTATTTAATTAAACATTTTCAATTTATTGTTGTAACATTTTACAACCTTTCACAACCATGCTTATAACCTACCAACAACATACCATAATCTTCACATCCTAATTTTGTTCATATTCTGGTTAGATCTGATCATGTATTACACGATTACAGAAAAAATTTAATATTACACTCGTGAAAAAAGTAGAATTTACAACTCTCGGTAAACGTTTCACTCGAGTTGTAAAATGAATAACTATTTTACTTTCGTCACTTGTATAATAAATAACTATTTTACATTGAGGGAAAAGAGAAGGAGGTTTATGCATGTTAAATCGTTCCATTGGTAGTCCTTATTCGCCCGATATATTTTTAAAATCTGTTACATGATCTTGGCACCTGATAACAATAACATAGCTGCCATCGCATAGTAATTAGAAATGGTAGGGAAGTGCAATTTTAAGGATGAATATATTTTCGTTAATAACAAACTTGTGGTTTATTTTCAAGGAAAAAATGCTAATTTTATTCTAAAGGCCACAGAATAAAATTATATAGGTATAGTTACCCATTTAAAATTTAAAAAGTTATTGGTGGACCTTTGGTACTTCTAATTGCACCAATCAATAAATTCTTATTACACCAAGGAACAACACGTTTATTGGAAATTACTATTTTATTTATTCCACATAAGGTTAACAATTTTTATGTGTTCACACAGATATTTTTCAACCCACACTTATTAAAACAGATGATTTTTATAATTTTAAAAGATCATTGACAGTGTTGCCATATGGTTGCACAAATTAAGGAAAAAAATATTTACACAATTTTCACCTGATATTAATATTTAACTAGTTATTTTCTAATAACATAATTAGTAATATTTTATAAGTAGAATGTTATTTAATATAAAGAACTTTTAAAAAGAAGTAATCTATAAAACAACAAAATTGATATACATTGATATACATAAATGAAAACTCCAAAAAAAATTATAAATTAGAAACTAATATAAAGAGCTTGAAGAAAATGTTGGAAGATAAAGAGGCAACAGTACAACAAACCTTACCTTAAACGAATATCTCATAGAAGTGAAATATTATAATAAAATATAAAATGAAGATAATGCCCAAGACCCTCTAAATAAAGAGCAAAATGTTTCAAAGGAGACATTATTTATGAATTACAAATGGAAGATTCGAACAAAAAAGTATAATAGTAGCAGCAGCTTCTTTTTGAAAATATTAATGTCATCCTTCAAAACAGGGCAATCCTGTGCAACTATGATGTTCATCAAAGCATGTATGTCTCATTAAGCATATGTCATAATTTTGAGTTGGTGAAAAAATAATGAAAGTTTTGAATATTCATTTTAATTAGTTAAGTGATTGCCTAATAAACAAAGATAATACAAATTCTGGTTGATTGATGATAAACAATGGTTATTAATGTTGTTTTTCCCCAATGATTAGGAAGACGATAGGTTGAATGATTGTTAGGATTTTCAGTTAAAACTTTTGTATTTTTAAAAGCCAACGTTTCGACCCAACTTGTGGATCCTTATCAGGGCTAAAAGAAAACGAATATATGAGTATCTATGCTAGAAGATGACAATTAAATTAATACTATACCAAACTGATCATTATATAAAAGATGGTAAGCATTATACATGAATATTTAAATAAGTAGCTGGTTAGTAAAGTAACATAAAATCTGATATTCACCTTCTGAATCTAGAGTAATATAAAGACTGAAGGTAAAATAAGGTGAGAGATAGTGGTAGGGGGTTAGTTTGCCGACTTCAAAGGTTATTATGGGGAAACCCAACGCTTTTTGAAGTGAAAGGATATATGATATAGCCAGATATGAAAATAAAATTCTAAAACTAACAAAATAGATGATTCTATGTGCAAACTGTTATGTATATATATATAAACATCATACAAATATGAAGAAGGAAGTTATACAATACTAAAGATAATAATAATACAAAGGTACATCGATAATTGCGAATACATATGAAATCAAAACTAGGATTTGAGGATGCGGAAGATGTTAGAGTAAGTGGATGAAATTATGTCTTTACTTTATGATTTACAAGGTTATTTTTTTCCAGAGGTACAGTAGCTAATATGGAGGGGTTGTCAAAGTCAAAGGAATGGTTGTGGGCAATGGCATGTTTGGCTAATTTAGACATTAACAAATTATACATGGATATACTGTATTTATGTTGGTAAAAATAATTTTTGGTTTCACTGATATAGTAACTGCTGCAATTAAGCATGGGGCAGTGGATATGATAAACTACATCACACTTGTCTAGGAGTGGTATGGGGTCTTTTAGTTTGGTATACAGATTTTTTAATTCAAAAAGACAAATTAAAAAATCTGTTCCCAAGCTTGGACTGCTAAGCTTTCCAATAAGCTTTCTGGGGCTGTTGGTTAAGCCAGTCTTACCATCACGTGTTTCAAATATATTACACAATTACTTTACTAATCAATTTTAAGGAATAAAATGAATGTAATAATTTTTTTCATTATATTTTTATTGTTTAAACAAATGCCTATATTAGAGAAATTATTATATTGAAGTGGACACCCAAAAAAGGGATACAAGGGAAAGGGCGACTATTTAACTGAAAAAGATTCAATGGGAGTTAAATAATATCATAACCTCTCAAAATAGGCCATGCTCAGGAGTCGCTGTTCAGAAGTAGTACCGAATAAGTATATGCTGTAGTTTCAAACTTAAATTAAAAATGACTACTGTTTCGTCATATCCCAGAAAGGGAGATTATTTACATTTGTGAAATTTTACATACTTTGCCTTACCCCTACTCTTCCAAAAAAAAAATTCAAATTAATTTTGTTATCCATTTGATTGATAAAAAAGTTATTACAATTTTTTTGGCTAGTTTTAATTGGTCCTCACCTTAGGAGGCAGGTGAATGAATAAATTTTTGTTTTAAAAAAATTAATTTAGAAATTTTTTGCATATCAAAATTAAAAGTCTAAAAAGCAGATAACACCACTGACGGATTAGTTAGAAGATTATATTGACTGCTAACTCCTATCATTGGCGAATTCCGGTTTCATATTTACACACCTGGTACGACTATATATAAGAAGCGAGTGACTGGAGAGTTAGTCTTGTATGGGTTGTGAAGCTCAAGCCAATGTGATAATTTGTATAAGCTGTTTTAATATTTGTGTATTTTTAATTTGTAATTTATATAATCGGCTATCGTTATTCTTCTTTGAATAAAAATTTTTAACCCACAGAAGTGTTACAGTACTATCTATAGTGAAAACATTATCGATAGTTTTACATCACTACTAGAAGCTTATGTTAACAAACTCAAAAGCCACACTACTGAATACCATGAAAATGAAGGAGAAAGTTTGACTGAACAATTGACACCCTTTTTCTACAGGCGCTGATGACCAAACTGCGGTTTTACGCCTTTAACCCAAACTAACCAACCAATCAAAATAATTCCTCATACATTAATATTTTATATTTTTCTCGCATATCTTTCTTAATCATTATTAATAAAACCTCTCAAAATCTCAATTAAATCCTTCCTTTACTATACCTTGAATAAATTTTATTTATAATAAAAAATAATTTACATTATAATTTAAAATGGTAATACTTTTAGGTATACACAGAGGGAGAAGAGAACAAGTCTGTCATAGATGACTCAATATAGAACTATATGAACTTTTGTAAATAATGAAATACATACTGTTAATGAAAACATTGATTTAAGTAACTGCAAAATAAAGCTTGTAATTTTCATTTGATGAATAGATTTTTGATAAATATATGACCATTTACTAATTTAAAATTAGCTTTAATTTAAAATAAATAATTCTATAATCGCAGGCTATGTTAGTTTATATAATTCACTTTCAGTGCAGCTATCACAACAGTTTCCACAATATAACAGACTAGCTGTATATCCCGGTTTCACCTGGGGAATTTCATTTGTCTAATAAACCTGAACAATTATATAAACAAAAAATACAACAAAAATAGCACTAATATGTTATTATTCCAAAGCCTTAGGATATACTATATTTTTAGTTTTAACCATGCGGCATATATAATTAGGTCTTTAGGTGAGCCTAGTCTAACGGAGTCTGCAACGTAAAGCTGGCCATGAGAAAAACATGGGGATTCCAAATTGATACCAGCTAACCTTAGTGATTGCCCTTGAGCTTTAGATATAGTACTGGCGAATGTGACCCGAACAGGGAATCGTACTCTTTAGAAATTAAAGGATTTTTCGACTCAAACGGTCGATTTCGTAAAAAAAACCAATGTAAAGCGAGATCAAAACGATTTTTATAATAATAAAGAATATACCCTGAGATTGGCTGAAGTTATGCAATTTTAATATGTACAGGTGTTTGCACCTGGTATGAAAGAACCACTGAGCGAAATTTGGAGAATTTAGGACAAACGGTATCGATTTCTATAAAGAACAAATAAACAAACAAACAGAATTTCATCTTCATTTATAGAGTTGTATTGTATAACTTTTATTAAAAATATAAATTTTTTCAATTTATAAATTTTTTTTTTGTTTTTTTATAGTACCAATCAGTAACTCAACCTTCAGTTTCACAAGAGTAGATGGTAAGATCAGAGTAGATGATAATAAAATTAAAAATATATAATTAACGCTATAGCTCGGGAATGCTAACATATGTCACCACAGTATCCACTTGGAAAAAGAAAATAAATAAAGATTCATGGAACTGGAGATGAGCATAACAGATCTTTAGGTACTACAATGAACAAGAAGAACAGGATGTTAGACCCAAACCAAACTACGGTCCATACACACTTAGCTGGAAGACTTCGATATGAAAAAAAAAGAGATGGATGGAGGAAGCTAAACTGCATAATAGTTCAAAGTTGCAGTTTTTACTTCTTTATCAACAGTATTGTAGTTTCATGTGCCATTATTCAGGAGTATCACTAAACTTTGTATTAAATTTTCTCTATTATTTATTTATTTTTATTTTTTATGACTGTAAAACACTTCTTCAAATATTCAAGAGAAACATACCTCATTGAGATGATAATTTTAACTAATTAGCAACTAAAAGTTTTTTTTATAAAAAATCACAATAAATAGGAACTAAAATTATTCTTAAAAATAATTTCTAAAATATATACAAATATAAATCAGTGTGTTAGTCAGGGTTCCGTGTCTTGTGTCAGTGTCAGTTCAGTGTGTTCAGTATAAGTGTCTTAGTCATAAATCAGTCAGTGTTCATCTTTATGAGCTTAATAAATATAAATAAAAAAATCAACATTAGATACCATAATTATAATTACAAGACAGTAAATTAAATATTTAATGTTATCATGTTATAACAACCTAATCAAGCTCGTATATTAATATTCATATGTACTTCTAATAGTACATAAACATATCGGAAAAAAATAATCAGCATTTAAGGAAATAACCAGAATCAGTTGTATTAATCTATCTTATTTTTAAATATAACATTTTTTCTTTTTCTAGTTTTTCTTCAATTGTTAAAGCTCCTAGTTCAGTGTCAACTTCCGACTGAAAAAAGATAATCAAAATTAAATAATAATGATATGACAATTAATATTAGTATGAAATGATCACAATAAGGAATTAATCTTTAAGTTTTCCCACACCCACACTGTGGTCTCTTTCCTTCTAGTGATGAAAATGAAATTCCCCGGGTGAAACCGGGATTTACAGCTAGTTTTAAATAAAAGTTATACAATACAACTCTATAAATGAAGATGAAATATAAATAAATGAAGATGTTCGCACAGTGTAAAGTCACCTTGAAACTTTTGCTGTTTTTTAAATAAGTACGGGGTCAGTAATAATTAATTATTAACATTTAATGTTTAAATGAAAATGGTACATAACTCGTAAGAGAAGAAAAATGAAATAAAATTCGATGATTGAGATAAAATAAAAAATATTTAGGCCGATAATTATTTCATCATTTCAGGAGGAATTAAAGTTACAGAAACGAATCACTAAAAGATTTATAAGAACAGTGCCAACTAATTTACGTCCGAGTGGTTGACCAAGTCGTAGGTGGGAGGATTGCGATAAGGCAGATCCATCGGAGTTGGGTTTGGATGGTGGTTTGAGGTGTCGGCATCAAGCCTCTAGGTTCCTTAAGCGAACTCGAAAGCGTACTTTATCGGTTCGCCCGTGTGTTCGGGGATAGCGCTCGTGTCGCTTTTGAGTTAGTTAAGTTTCTTTGACATTCTTTTAGCATTTTTCTAACGTTGATTTTATCCATAATAAGTTAGCACGTTCAGTACGAACGGCAAAAAGTTGGCCGATCCACAAGTGCGGCAATAAGTCAATCGACCCCGTAGTGCAACTATCCACAAGTGCATTGCGGGGCTAATTGGCCCGTATGTCTCCATTTAAAATGCTAAAACCTCTAGGAAAATTCCAGGGAATTCTCTAGGAAACTACATTGGTATAATTGAATATTTTTCTACTCGTTGGTCATCAACAAATATGACAGCCGCAGGCCGTGTTTTCATATATATTTTAATACACGACGTCGAATTAAATATTTAACATACACTTTTTACCTTATTACAAACTTTTTCTGCTTTGTGCGATAATTTTGATGGTCAGCAAAGGATTTGAATTTTCTTAAGTTTACATAATGATGGGTGTACGATAATTTTAGTGAAAAAAAAGGGAAAAAAATACAATTAATCTGATTAATATCACCAACGTAAAAAACGGGATAAAAAAATTATTTTGCTCTGGTGAGCTCGAAAAAGCAATCAATACAATTAAATGAACTGTAAAATAAATAAAAAAATAAAGAAGTCTTTAATGCAACTTACCAAGCTTACACTGTACGCTGATTCTGAATTTCGGGCAAGGGTGAAATGAGGATAATCGGGTAAAAGTTATTGAAGGAATGTTTTAGGATGGAGGAAATTTTTACCTGTTGCTCGTCCTTCTTGAATTTTGCAGCCAGCGGCAAACAATGCTGGTTGAAGAGAAAACTTTAAAATAATTATAAATTTCATACCCAGGAGGCAGAAAATTGTAAGAATTTGACACCCAAGAGGTACCAACCAAACCAACGGCGGACTCTAATTGGAGGTCACTCACGCGACGAAGCTTACTATTCAACATCCAGAAAGCAAGTGCCCCCAAAAAAATGGCTGACCTGGGAATTCTAAACCCTTCCGAATGCCATCAGATGCCACTGATAACCCAATAGTTGGCCCAGCGATCGCTATCTCCGGTGACAGTTAAGGTGGCAAATTCATATTGAAATGTAAAAAAAAAGAGAATTATTTATGATGAAATAAAAGAAAATCAAAATACCGAACAATGGGTGAGTATGAATTATCATTAAATTACAACTCAGAACAATCAAAATATATTATACAGGAAAATGAGAAAAACAAATTAGAACCGACGGCAAAAAGTAAACTGAATAGGTGTTTTGTTATTTACAGAGGTTGGGAATATGTGATTCACAGATAAAACACGGGGAATAATACGGGGTTTTATGACTTGGTGCCGGACTGCAGCACGAATATCACTCTCTAGGCCGACACGGGGCCATAAAGGCCCTTGCGATTTTCCCCGATATACACGACGTTTTTATTGGCTTTGAAATGCATAAACATACTTTTATCAATTATATTTAAAAGTATAAAGCAAAAACAGTTTACTTCGAAATCCACCCGTACTTGGGAGAGGTAACGGACGGGGTCGTTTGACCGTGTGCCGCACTGAACGTGTTAAGGTGCCTTTACACTCTACGAACCTCACCTTCGAACAGGTTCTCCTTCGAACCTTGCCGGCATGAAGCGAACAGCCATTTATACTTCACGTGACGTTAAGCGAATCAATATGGCTGACGCACCCAACGCTAGCTTATGATAAAGAAAAATCTCCATTATCAATATATTATATATTATCTGAACAATAAAAAAATAGGAGATGAATTAAAACGTTTCACAGATCACACTAGTATCACAAACAACTCCTGTCACTTAGGAAAAACCCAAATCAGAAAAGTGACACTAGCGCTACCCCCAACCCAGGCGAACAGATGAAGTACCTAGAACACCCGGCTTCACGAAGGTTGTTCGAGGGTGGTGTTCGTATGTATAGTTCGTAGAGTGTAAAGGCATCTTAAGAGCAAAAGCCACAACAGTCGGTAGTTCCAAGTCACCCGTCTTTGTAAAGAAAATTGTTGTATTAAGGTGCATAGGTGCGGTGAGAAATCATTGTTCGCTCGACTTCATGATTAAGTGTAAATAGCTGTTCGTGGTACGGCAAGGTTCGTAGGATTATCTGTTCGAGGTTGATATTCACACTTTAAAGGCCCCTCAATACTCTTGTGCCTCCGATCCTCCGGCAGATACCTACGACTCCTCTTCGACAGACCAACATCTTGGACCCCTCGTCCATCATCTTCTTCCCAAGGACGATCCTCCGGAGATCGGGCGGAGTGGGATATCCTCCCCCCTAGATCGGGCCCTGCGCTTAGAGGCTGTATTGATCCTTCAGGGTGGGATGGTGGAGGGGATCAGTACCTTCCCAGTTCCTGACATGTAACCTTCTCTTCCTCTCTCGCCCTGTTCGCTATTCAAAAAGGTGAGTCCTGGGGAGTATTCGACAGACAAAAAAAATTCTCAAAAAAACAATTTTTTTTCAAAAATATTTTTTAAATTCTATTATTTGCCATATAACGCTTACCTTTTATTAATTTTTTTTATCATGTATTTTAAAGAATTATTTCGTTTAAAAAATGGAAAAATTCATTATTTAGTAGTTTTGCTTATATTCAAAATATTGACAGTAATGTCATCTCATTTTTGTCATTATTCTTATTTTCCAAAAAAAAAAAATCCTCTTTTCAGATTACTTTTCTTAGATTAAACTATTTAAAAAATAAAATCTATCCAAAATTTTACTTAATTAAGAGTAAATATTAATATTTATATTAATCTCTGCGTCAGTGAAATATTTTTATAATTTATATAAATTGATCATTATTTATATAGATGCCATTCATTAAAAATTTATATTTAAGATATTGTTTATTGAAGTTGAAATTCTATTTTGCTATATTTTAACAGGCAAAAAAAAAGAAAAAAAAAAGAATATAAATATATATATATATTTTATGTGTTTATGTTATCACCTACTTTAAATGGAAAAAAAAATTGAATTACCTACATAATAAATTTAAATAAATTTATTTATTCAAAAGGGTTTGAGATAAAAAAATATTCCTCATTAAGAGTATATTTTAGTTCTTATTATATAAATCTAAAATCGATTCAATAGAGTATTATCGATTTATTATTAACGATAAATCGATAACGTTCTTTGTTATACCGGTAACTAAATGAATGAGACCAAGGATCCTTTAACTCAATGAATTGTTCTGAATGAACTGGGCCCGAGCACGCTGCCTTCAATAGCGCCCTCTAACTTTATAATTATCCCATTCATCTCTTAATTAATTATTATATAATATTAATCATTAGTCTAAAATTATTATTTATTTATTTTAATATAAATATGCAAGCATATTTTAATATAATATTTAGAAATATTAATCTCCTTGAACCACTAAGGTCATTTTAGCCCTGTATGCATTAGCATTAAAAAAAATTTAGCGAATCAAATTTCAAATTATGTAAAAGATAACAAAATATTAAGGAAATTATTATCGTGAATATAAAAGATACGAGGTTTATAATAGTCAACTTTATAATCAACAATGTAAGTTGATTGATAGTCAGGTTTTCAGTTGAACATTTTTTTTATTCTGAAAAGCCAACGTTTCGATCGCTACATATGGATTTTCAACAGGGCTAAAAATAAGACAAAGATATGAGTACCTATGCTAGAAGATGACAATTAAATGTTTATCATGTAATTACTAATTATAGATACCTAGTTACAAAATAATGCAAAACAATCCCAAGTGATGGTATGTTTACCATGACTTGGGTACTTAACAACTCTGGTATGTATATAAAATACAGTAGAACCCCCTTTATCCGGAGTAATGATGGTTATGGGGGTCCTCGGATAATCGAATTACAACATTTTATTGATTATTGTGATAGAAAAGAAGGTTAATTAAAAAAAATCTAACAAACAACAAACGAACAAAAGAAAAAAACGAACTCCTTCAGCGCATATTTGCATAAACCATTTCTACGTCTTTTAATGTAGAGTTCTTCATTGTTTTCCGAGGACACGATGTTAAGGCCGACGACGATACGAAGTCGGAAATGTCTTTTTTCTTCTTCAAAATGTCACGAACAGTTTGCTCGCCGATTCCTAATTCAGCGGACAATGTTTTAACACTTTCATCTTTTTCTACTCGGTTAAAAATGGTTAATATCTGTTCAAGCATTAAACGAAAGGTTTTCTTTTTTTGCGACATTTTGTTAGTTCGTATTTAAATGGAGACTAACACAACTGAGAATATTTTGTTTTGTAGTCCAACAGGCCAGAGTAGGAGTTTACTAGAAAGACTTGAAAACAATATCGTTCCTAGAATAAGAATTGGAGTAATAGTTACCGGAAACATCTCATCATACGATACCAGCTTGCCGGGTATTTCTATTTATTATTTTATTTCATAATTTCTAAGAACAGAAGATAATTAAACATTGTGTAATCGTTAAAATATTTACATATTCATTTTTGAAAATAAATATTATACATACAAAATAAATGGCATAAAACTTAAAAACAGCTTGTTAAAACAAAAAAAGAAAATGGCACCTCGGAACCCCGGGTAATTAGAACTCCGGTTAATAGAGTCACGGATAATGGGGGTCCTACTATATAGTAAAAGTATACATGAATATTTGAATAAGTAGCTGGTTAGCAAGATAAAATAAAATCTGATATTTACCTTCTGGGTCCAGAGTAATGCAGAGGTTAAGGGTAAAAATCATAAGGTGAGAGGTGCTAGGGGTTAGTAGGCCGACTTCAAAAGGTTTATTTTGAGGAAACCCAACGCTTTAGAAGTGAAAAGCTACATGACGAAGGTATGATTTTACTATATTTTATATACTTATCATTATCATTTATCAATTGTCATCTTCTAGCATAGATACTCATACCTTTGTCTTATTTTTAGCCCTGACAAAGATCCACATGTAGGGATCTAAAAGTTGGATTTTCAAAATATAAAATGTTTAACTGAAAATCCTTTTTTTTTAGGAGGATCAACAATATTATATTGAAATAATTGAGTGGTGAATATCAAATCCTCATTATTTTTTTTTTTATGTTTATTAAAAAACAAGTCAAATCTTTATATTTTTCTACCTACGTTTCGGTATTACTTCCATCTCCAGGGTTTCATTTTAACCTTAATAAAAATGGCACCATATAAGTAATCACCATTAAAAAAAGTAATAAATCACTAAGTATTAAAATAAAAAATAAAACATTATTTAAATATTTCTACATACCTACATTATCTCTTATATCTATATAAATAAAGATGAAATTCTGTTTGTTTGTTTGTTTATTTGTTCTTTTTAGAAATCCATACCGTTTGTCCTAAATTCTCCAAATTTCGCTCAGAGGTTCTTTGATACCTGGTGCGAACACCTGTCCATATTAAAATTGCATAACTTCAGCCGATCTTCTGCTGATATTCTTTATTCTCCAAATTTCGCTCAGTGGTTCTTTCAGACCGGGTGCTAACACCTGTCAATATAAAATTGCATAACTTCAGCCGATCTTCAGCTGATATTCTTTGTTGTTATAAAAATCATAATTATCTCACTTTACAATGTTTTTTTTTTTTTTTTTTTTAACGAAATCGACCGTTTCTTTAGAAAAATGAAATTCCCCGTGTGAAACCGGGATATACAGCCATAATCTATGTATATGAAGATGAAATTCTGTTTGTTCTTTATAGAAATCCATACCGTTTGTCCTAAATTCTCCAAATTACGCTGAGTGGTTCTTTGATACCAGGTGCGAATCCCTGTCCATATTAAAATTGCATAACATCAGCCGATCTATGGGTTTACTCTTTATCGTTATAATAATCGTTTTGATCTCGCTTTGCATTGGTTTTTACAAAATCGACCGTTTGAGTCGATAAAAGTTTCAGTTTATAGATTTTATCGATTTAAAAAATGAAATTCTCCGTGTGAAATCGGTATATAGAGCTAGTATATAAATAAAGATGAAATTCTGTTTGTTCTTTATAGAAATCCATACCGTTTGCCCTAAATTCTCCAAATTACGCTGAGTGGTTCTTTGATACCAGGTGCGAATCCCTGTCCATATTAAAATTGCATAACTTCAGCCAATCTCCGGGTATACTTATTGTTATAAAAATCGTTTTGATCTCGCTTAAAATCGGTTTTTACGAAATCGACCGTTTGAGTCGATAAAAGTCTCACTTTATAGATTTAAAAAATGAAATTCTCCGGGTGAAACCGGTATATAGAGCTAGTTTTTAATAAACATATAAAAAATAAGAAGGATTTGATATCTCACCACTCAATTACTTGAATAGAAACAGTCGTACTAGGAACAGCCCACACTGACAGCCCATAAAACTCTATTAATTGTTATAAGGAAGCATATTCTGAAAATTTCCATAAAAATCTAAAAAAAAAAAAAAAAAAAAAAAAAAAAAAAAAAAAAAAAAAAGTGCCATCTACATTCTTATTCGTAAATAATCCATTTGCTTTTAGCTGCGGCTCGCTTGCCGGAAGTTGTTATTCGCTGAAACGATAAAATATTACGTTAGGGGAATATCCTGCTTTTAAAGCCGCTTCCGGCTCGCCATTACTTAACGCTTGGCTATTTACATTATAAAAGTATAAAATGTGTTCATATAGTGTTTCCAAAGCAAATGTAACCCCTTACAACTAAATCGTCACCCTTTTTATTTAAATTGTAACCGGTTCCACTTCAATTGTCACCTTTGAAAAAATATATTAACTCTCGTTGGCCACAGATTAAAATATTTAGGACAAAATGTAGATTTGTTTTTGAAATGGGCGAAGTTAGAACTTGAAAGATTTTTTTTAAGGGTTACAATTGAAATGGAAACGTTAACAATTTAAATTTAAATAAAAAGGGTGACGATTGAGTTGAAAGAGGTTGCATTTGATTTGTAAAGGTTACGGAAAAGGTTCAAATAGATTTGGAAATGCTATATACATTGCTATATTTTTTTCAAAAAAGTGCTTTAGGTTGATTATTGAACGATAGTTGTAAAAGCGCCGAGGAAAACACACCTCATGTGACCAATCTTCATAAAGCGACTGAAGGTGAGCTATCAATTGTCTGGTAATCAATATGAAGGTGTGTTACCAGTGATGAAGAGGCTAACAAACAACGCCTCCGAAACGTACATATAATACAATAGTTTATTGATAGATATTAGAATAATCACAATAATACATAGACAGTATAAAGTATAATATACGTATTATATATTCTATAATACAGTATACGACAATATCTGATTCACTGATGGACAGATGATCTCATTCAATTTGTGGTTGAAATACTAAAAGAGCTAATATTTATATTGACTCTCAAGAGTTTAGCATAGGCCAAAAAATCCCATCCTGTGCCCCGAGATTTATATTGACCGCAGTGGGATTTTTATCAGGATAATTTTCCTGGGATACATGATTAGATGGGCCTGACAGTGGTTATTGTGTGAGTTTTTTTGTAGTATATAAATACACTACAACAGTATTAGAAAAAAAAAAATCGAAATGCGATCAATATCAAATATATTCGTGAACTAAACGACATTGACTACCGTTATGATATCTAATCTATTAACATGATATGTCATATGTTATATGTCATCATATCAATTAATGGATTTAAATTAATATGAAGAGGTGAGATGCAAAACTCGTTCGTTCCACCTGAACTCATTTTTCAGGAAACTCAAAAAACTTACCACGTCTTGTAGAGTGGCCAGATAAAGATGATTTTTTTTGCCTTCGAAAGGTGCAGCTACCCTGTGTAAGTGAGCTTGGAATAAAAAAATTTACTGATTTAGAGATAACAAAAAAAAGTAAAAAAATATGAAATGAGAAAGTTTTGCAATAAAATGTTTAAAGGAAAGACTTTTGCTGCATACCACATTGGTACGAACGATTTTCAATTCCACAGCGCAAGTTGATCTTCTTAATAAGTAATATTTATTTAAGTTCACAACTATTTTATAAAATAATATCACCCACTGACTTAAAACATTTACTAAACATTTTTTTTTTTTGACGAATTTTTCAAAAATAACAGCGTACGAATATAAAACATCCGACTACAAAAAGAATACAAAACGACTAGATCCTAAGGCTATCGTCTTCTTCAACAATAGCGACTTCATCATCCTGTTGTTCGTTGTTTCCCTCGTCTGTGGCAGATATATTAAAAACTCGTATGTAATAGGTACTTAAATGAATCATTGGCCCTCCACTTGTCAGCTTTTTCAGCAGATTATCAACGTCTTTCAGCTTGTTGGAGCGATTGAAAAATCAATTATTAATATAGCTAGGTAAGAAGAATCGAGTATAAACTGAAATAAAACACGCGAGTTTAAGGAGCTTTCGATATTTTGTTCAGAAAGAGTAACAGAAACTACTGAAGTGAACGAATGGGATGGGTGCAAACTGAGAAGTGATCATTGGAACCAAAGAGTTTTGCATCAATACGAATTAGGAACCAGTTTTGAAACACAGTGGGCTATGGAACGAATCAGTTCTGCAACGAACCGCTATTTTGTATAGCAAAAATCCATAAGAAATAATAAGTTTTGCTCCAATCTGATTAGGTATGTTGAAAGAGCATTAAAATATCTTTTAGAATCCACTGCCAATTTTTCAAAAAGTGGAACGAACGAGTTTTGCACCTCACCTCCTTATATGCATTATGGCAAAAGATTGATTTGGTACATTTTTGCCGTCCATTGTGATTGTACTAAACCCTATTCCAATTATATTCTTAATTAGTTCCTTTTTACATGTGTGTTATTTACATTTAATCTCTCCCCTGATGGAATAATCCAGTAAGTGCTAAATGAATGGATCATCAATACTTTCTATATTTAAATATGATATAAAAAAATAAAAACTTTACCCCTTCTAAATTCTTTTCTAAACATTTTAAATTTGGCGTAAAGTTCTCTTTTTAAATTCTATTGGCTTTTAGATTCGCTGAAACTTTTTTATCTTTATCAGTGAATTTTGATTTGACTGAATAAAAAGGAATAGAGTATAATTAATTCAACGCATTATAGCTACTGACCCACAGCAACGAGTTTCCAGGTCTGCTCTTTTATGTATAATAATATTTACCCATTTCAATAAAAAAAAAAAAAAAATCTGTAAAAGCTCAACAAAAAACTAAAACTGAATAAAACAACTTTAATATTCAAGACAAAAAAGTTACCCCCCCACAAGAAGAGTTCAAACAGGTTTCCAAACATTTTTTATTCACTCACCGTTCCATCACGAACTTTATTTTACCCTTTTGTTATCAAACATTAAACAATAATAAATATTGTTGCATATTTTTCTTTTTAATATTTCTCGAGTCATTCAAACACTGAGAATTATACTATGAATATAATAAAACTGAGAAATCGACATGTCCACAAATTCAAATTTCTACTTTTGCATTAAGATATTTCCTTAACTTAAATTATTTCCTCCGAAACAAATTCCTACTTAGAATACATTTTTCATGATTTGATAAATCTATGTTCTTTCAATAGATCTGAAAATTAAATGTTTTTTGGACGCGTGTGGCTTTTTCTGATTATGGAAGACAAAAGATTGTTACAAGCCATGTATTTTGGAAATTACTGTACAAAACACTTAAAAGCTTGCAAATAGTGTCTAATAGATGAAAAATAACTGAAAGTATAAATATAGAAGTTTGGAATGGGCAAGATTCAAATTTATGTTTCTTCGTTCAAATATCTTAGACAGGGACAGGAAAAAGAAAAAATTCACTCCTAAAGGTACTTACTATTTTGGTTACAGGAAGATATTTTTTTTATGTCCTAGATTTTTCGAGTTTCTCCTGATAACGATTACGGTGGCCTCAAATTTCTCTAAAAATCTTCTTAGGTATTCCCCTAGATGTTTATCGGCAGCATTGTCGGTCTTAGGCTTTGCTTATTTTGAATTTCTAACAGAAGGTTTATGGCCCCAATAACTTACAAGGCGGTAGTTCCAAGACCTAGCCGCTTTCATGTAAAAATGACCACCGGGTTGAGCATATACAGTACTTTACATATTTTGATATTAATTTATTAATTCAATTTACTTTTCCAGCATCCTCAATACATAGCAGATCTCATCTCATAATCATCAATATAAATGAAGTTATATGGTCTTATAATTTCTCCAAATCAGTATGGAATTTTCTAACAACAATTATTACCTGGGCCGGGATAGCCGAGCGTGTTGGAGCGCGACCCGTTGTTGCACGCTCGAGCCGAACGGCGGCGGTTCGAATCCGTCCTGGGAGGGTTGACTTTTATTTCGTGGAGGCCCCACGGAATAAATCTCGACCCTCCCACCATGGTTAGAATAGGTTGGTTACACCTGTAGAGTAACCCCCCGTATGCCACGCATGGTCAGGTAGGGGTACCGAACAAAAAAAAACATATTACAAGTAACAATAATTTATTACCTGAATTCCAGTAATAGAACAACTTCGATTTCGACAGCCGATCTTGTGCATACGAGTACCTTATTTTGTGTTTCTGACAAAAATTGCACCGTAACGATAAAAAAGAAAAAAAAAACTAAATCGAATAATTTGTTAAAATATTAGCAATCCGTAGAGTCATTCAGAATTTTAATTCTCTTACTTAAAGCCATATAATGAATGAATAAATCAAAACATTTTAGGCCACATTTTACGGATTATTGGGGTTACAGGGTTTCAGACAGCAATATTTTTAAATGAAGAAATTCCTTGAGCATAAAAGAATTTGAAAGTACGTTTTTATCATATGATTAAAAAGAAGAAAAAAGCTACATTCTATTCTATATTGGAAATTCTTTGAGGTCAGTGCGTGTGCCGAGGAAGAATTTTATCCGTGTCTCTATTTCTTTTTTTATGGGAGAAAAAAGTCTAATTTCTTTAATATCGCACTCAATGATATTGCAAACGTTTTTTTTTTTTTTTTTAATTCATTTTACTATCCCCACACGGAAGAACATTTTAAAGACTTAACAATTAACTTAAACGAATCATCCAAAAATTCAATAGAACAAACTATGATGCTTACCTTGACGATGTAACAATTGAGAAGTTGTTAAAACATCGAGAGTTGTCAGTACCCCTGCAAAAAGAAGATGGTACATGGGTCGCGTCGGACAAAGACAAATTTGAACTATTTGCTGACCATTATTCTTCTGTATATATACCACTTAATACTTAATACTCCGGACCTAACAATACAATTGATTCATTTACTTCCATCTTTCATTTACTCATTCCTAAGTGGCACAAAATATTCAAACAACTTAAAAAAAAAAGCCCCAAGTTTTGATTTAATAACAGCCGAGGCGCTCCAACAAATGCCTGGAAAAGCTCTAGTGTTTTTTACGAAAATATATAACTGTACCTATACATAGGATAACTAAATTCCCTATTCAATGTAAATATTCCTACATCAAAATGATACAGAAAACAGACAAAAATGTTTACAATCCTTCCTCTTTTAGACCTATCAGTCTCCTTCGATTTTTTTCAAAGCTTTTTGAAAAATTAATTTACAAGAGGATTGTTGAAATACAGACTGACCAAAACATAATACCTGACCATCAAGGTACAGTTACACTACGAGTTACAGACTACATTGCACACCGAATCACTATAGGAGAAACAGTACGCTATTAATGTATTTCTGGATACAGCCGAAGCATTTGATAAAGTCTGGATTCTCTTCAAACTTCATTTATTTATATATACGTAAAATATACTATTCTACTTACTGGCTGCACGTCTCTTTTTAAGAGAGCGTGGTTTCTCGCCTTTCAGTTGGGCGAACTCGGTATATCATAACACACATATGAAGTGAAAAAAAAAATTTTCATGAAGGTCAAATATTTGCTCTCTATTCCGTTTACTACACGGAAAATTCTTCGCTTCCATATTTGTTGGATCCAAGTTTAGTTATCTTTCATTTGTAGTTGCACAACTGAAGTAAGAAATGATGATGGAAGATAGTTGACCGTAGATATTAGGATAATGAACAGGAATTGGTTGGGGATGCAGTCAAACGATACAACACAAATTTTAGGTCATCATCAGGACGAAATAAGAAAAACCCAAAAAACCAACCAATCAGAGATATTATATAAACAGATATAAATGCATGTGAAACATTGAGCAAAATTAAATAACTTAGATAAAATAAAAATAAACATTTTTTTGTAGAATTTAAAAATTATAGCTCTTAAAGTAAAGCCATGATGAAAGTAATAAATGAAAATGAAATAAAACTTAAAATGGGATATATGAGGTAAACTCATTATATGTTCACCTATGTTTTATATATTTCTCTATATTACCTCAGATATCCCATTTTAAGTTTTATTTCAGATTTTACAATTATTTCCACTTCTTCTGCGAAAAATGAGCATCATTCATAGTTAGATAAAATAAGTTATTAAAATAAAACACAATTGACTAATATGAAGTGGAGCCTTCAAATACACTGGATACCAAACTGCAATAGCTTTCTGTGTCCCTGGTTTGCCTACTCTAGAAGCCTACTAATGCTGAGTATTGCAATGGATCAGGGCGCTTACCATATGAGTAATAATTTCGAATTTTTTACTTTCACTTACCTATATATGAAATATATAGTAAGTGGAAGTATTGCGATCGTGAAAAAATTCGACTTCCGGTTTTCAACGGAAATACACGTTTTGGGGTCCCCTGAGTCGAAATGACCAAGTCCCGCGAAATGGTCTGTGTGTGTGTGTGTGTGTGTGTGTGTGTGTGTGTGTGTGTGTGTGTGTGTGTGTGAACAGACTAGCTCAAAAACTATAAACCGTGCGATCCTGAAATTGGGTATTTAGTGTAGGGATATGCCCGCGATGTGACAGCATAAATTTCATCAAAATTACTTAAAGGGAGGGGGTACTTTACTTAATAACTTTTTAGGTTTTTTTCGATTTTCTCAAAAACGGCTCTAACGATTTTGATTAAACTGAGTATTTCATCTGTTTATTTGCCCGAGATATGACTGTAAAAATTTCATCAAAATTGATTAACCGGAGGGGGGACTTTATTTAATAAATTTTGTAACATTTTCACGTGTTTTTTTTTATTTACTCTAAATCGGCTTTAACGATTTTGATCAAACTGGGTATTTGATGTATTTATATGCCCGAGATATGACTGTAAAAATTTCATCAAAATTGATTTACCGGAGGGGGGACTTTACTTAATAAATTTTGTAACATTTTTACGTGGTTTTTTGATTTTCTCAAAAACGGCTCTAACGATTTTGATTAAACTTAGTATTTGATCTATTTATATGCCCGAGATATGTCTGTAAATATTTCATCAAAATTGATCAACCGAAGGGGGGACTTTACTTAATAAATTTTGTATCATTTTTACGTGCTTTTTTTATTTACTCAAAAACGGCTTTCACGATTGTGACCAAACTGGGTATTTGATGTATGTATATGCCAAATATGTGATAGCCAACATTTCATCAAAATTGATCAACCGAAGGGGGGACTTTACTTAATAAATTTTGTATCATTTTCACGGGGTTTTTTATTTACTCAAAACGGCTTTAACGATTAATAAAAATAAGATATGAATGTAGAAAAATGTGTGACTTTGGGAAATGATATTTAACAAAACACGTCAATTTCTTATCTAAGTAAGTTGGTAAGTGAAAGTTGTGTGTTGCGCGCACGCACCAGATTTTTCATTGATGTTCTTGTCCCTTCCGTACCGCTTTCGATCAAGAACTCGCGAGATAAATTCGACATTAATATAAGATAAAATTGATACCATTTTTTTTCAAATCCTTAAGAATTGACATTAAAAGAATTACAGTCCTCCAATCAGATTACGAATTGACAGATGGCGCGTGTAGACTGGTATTTTTAAAAATATTTATGATATTGTTAACGTTTTATTATAACATTTTTTTTCTTTCACCTCTACTCCAAGGAGTTAGAGGGGTTCTGTTATATTCTGTTGTTGTAAGATATTTATTTTAGATATTGAAACAGAGTAACTATCTTAGCTTCTTTTTTTGCAACAGTTCATATCTTTTTTACCATTTTAAGTTTCTTTCTGAGCTCTTTGTGATGAGAACAATTTATTAAAAGGTTTTCACCTTTCCTGGTACAATATTATATTTTTGGCATCTGAGCGCTTCAAGGCCTCGCAGAATCGGGATTTTGAAGTATATGTGTGTATAGTAGAATAGGTACATTAGTGGTAGTACAGTTGCGGAAATTAAATGAATAGCATGGAAATATCTAGGTATAAACTTGCAAAATGTTTGAAATTTTTCTTAAATTCGAATTATTAATAATGTTTATGCATATATTATAAATATAAGTATATAGGAAATGTCGCAATGTGAAGATGCCTTTACACTGTGTCGAACTTCACCCTCGAAGAGCATGTCCCAAATACTGTTCGGCTAATCTAAATAAGAGACGAACTCAAACAGTACATTATCTGTTCGCCTGATTGTTTGGGAATATGTATCGCTAGTATCGCTTTTTTGTTCATTAAGATAAACTTCTAATCCTTCTTTTAGCATTTTTTCTGATGTTGCTTTTATCCATAATAAGTTAGAGAAAAAGTGAGAACGGCCGCTAGTTCCAAATCAACCTTCTTTGTAATAGTTGCGGGAGCTGAGGGCCAAAAAGATGCCTGATTTGAAAAAAGTTTTTTATCATATAGCCTGAAAGTACTCATTTCGTAGAAAATAAATGTGAACGTCTGCCACCTCTGATCGGTTGCCATAAAATTTTATAAACAAACAAAATCGACATTTTCGAACTTTTTTCAGTTTTTCGCTCATAACTCGAAAATTATTTATCGCAAAGAAAATTGTGTTCTTACTAAAATAAAAGGGCATTCAATTTCACGGCGACTGAGGTCCTCAAAGTTAAAATCGGATAAGTATTTTCGCCAAATGAATTACGCTCATGTCCCAAAGCCTGCAGTTTAAAGAGAGTTACTCCAAATAACAAATGTTACCTATAATAGTTGTAGAATATCAAATTCTGTGTAAAACGGTCTCATTAATTTTAAAATTAGCCCACTCCTGTGAAGACAATGTGAACGTATTTAGTGCCTAAACCGATTTAAACTTCAAATATATGATTCTATTCGCAATAGTTCAGCCTTCTATGGTAAGAAGAAAGCAATACTTTGTGATCTGTATTTGCCGAATTATATATCTATGAGAAACTGAAAAAAAAAATTCCAAAAATTTCACGTATTTATACTACAAGGCACTAAATACGTTACCCTTAATTTGGTCTGTTCGGTCTTCCGACCTCAATTACCATCTTTTGTGAAGATTTTTCATCAATTGGTACAGCCAGTCCTCTTTATAATTTAAATACTTTCTTTTCATAAATTACGTAGTCACCGTGGATGCATTAAAACGCATTTTTGTCCAATTGGTAGTATCTAATTGGCATACCCTCTTAGTTAAACATTGTTTGTTGAAAATTAGTTATTTATAATTTGTAAGTAAAAATATTACATTTTTTTTTTTAAACTGTAATATCTAAAATATACTTAGATATATTTTAAGATTTCCTAAATACTAAATACTACCTCTAGCTCTAGTAGGTTTAGAGTATACAGAGCGCCTAACAGCCCGGAAAGTAATCAAGGGATGGCTACTAGCTCGGTTGGTTGCTTTCTGGTTCTCTTCCCCTCTCCAAGCATATTCTAGTCTTCCATCTGCTTGGCAAAGCAAACTCTTTCTGCTTCACCTACCTGCTTCTCTCTACTTGTATATATTCGGCTTAGCTATTCCCTAAAGTAAAAGAGTGGCCTTCAGGCGTCAATGCACTTGAAGGATCATGGGCACAGCTGAATTCTTTAAAATGAAGGTTTAAAAGGAGGTTACGACCCGAAAACTATTTTTTTTTTAGGATGATCACATGTGAAGTTTCAACTGGATTCTCAATTTTCCTATGCACCTAAAAAAAGCGATTAGGGAAAATAGTCTTTGATCAGTGGAATAGTTAGTGCCAGTGGTAACTCAAACGAAGGTAACTCAACGAAGCCTGCGTTAACACGACCATCCCCTCCATAGTAGAATGTGGTAAATTGCCTCTTACATTAACGAATGGTATTAATACCATTGTGAGTATATTCTGGCATTAGTAAATTTTATCATTCCAAGAGTGTCCATAATTCAAAATTGATATATTTTGAGTTGTCTTGCGACGCACAGTGGGAAAATTTTGTCATTTAGCGGCCAAAAATCTATAACTCCTGACCGAATAATTCTTCCACAACGATAATCGAATAATTCTTTTTTCATTATTGAGCTTGGGATTCCCTTTATCAGTGAGAATAAAAAAAATAAAAATAAAATCGCTCGAAGTATTTCAAATTAATTTTTATATGAATCATTTCTTCACTTAAATTTAAATAAATTAGTTTATTAGGTACAGGTTTATACAGGGAGAATGAAATGAGTCACTATTATTATCTATTGAGCTTTCTGCTTATATACATGTCTTTTTCATGCATTTGCTCCTTTTGAAAGATTTTAAAATAATTACTGTCTAAATAAAAAAAATCAACAATTAAATTAAAAATACCCAATTTTTTAGGAATTTTAACGGAATAAAATATTTTAATATAATTCAACGAGAAGTATATTTTATGATTTAGTCCGATTCGAGGCCGAAAATATAAAAAAGGTTCAAATATAGGGATTTAAATCTTAAAATCGATATATCGCTAATCTATCGCTTTTGATCGATCTAATTCTATTATGGTATTTTAGCACCTTTCACCCTCTACTCCTGTGAAAAAAATTAGAACCAACTATTGCCAATAAAACAATATATATCAATTTAAATACTTTCTTTTCATAAATTACATAGTCACCGTGGATGCATTAAAACGCATTTTTATCCAATAATTATACATCCATCCTTCTTATTTATAAAATATGCTTGGTGCAATAATATAAAAAGTAAAGCTGAATAGAAAAAAAATAATAATATCAGAGAGATGAACATTGATTTTGCTTAAAATAAATTCAATTTTTTTCCCTATTAAACTATACTTTCTATATTAATGCACCAAACATATTTTAAAAATAAGCAGAATGGCTGTAAGATTATTGGATAAAAATGCGTTCTAATTTCATCCACGCTGACTATGTAATTTATGAAAAGAAAGTATTTAAATTGATATAACTTCTATTATTGGCAATAGTTGGTTCTGATTTTTTTCACAGTGGTAGAGGGTGAAGGGTGCTAAAATACCATAATAGAATTAGATCGATCAAAAGGGATAGATTAGCGATAAATCGATTTTAAGATTTAAATCCCTATATTTGAACCTTTTTTATATTTTCGGCCTCGAATCGGACTAAATCATAAAATATACTTCTCGTTGAATTATATTAACATATTTTATTCCGTTAAAATTCCTAAAAAATTGGGTATTTTTAATTTAATTTTTTGGATTTTTTTTTATTTAGACATTAATTATTTTAAAATCTTTCAAAAGGAGCAAATGCATGAAAAAGACATGTATATAAGCAGAAAGCTCAATAGATAATAATAGTGACTCATTTCATTCTCCCTGTATAAACCTGTACCTAATAAACTAATTTATTTAAATTTAAGTGAAAAAATCATATGGTGCTTGCATATTAGAAAAGTTTACTTTTTTAAAGCTCTATAAATTTACGATCTACAGGGTTGATTCCAGACTTATTTTTTTCATAAGTAAGTGAAGAATTGACAAAGGTAGGCTCAAGTTCAAGAGGAAGCTATGAGCGAGGCGGAAGCAGCCGCTAATATGGACGAAGCCCCTAGCGCTCCAGAGGGGACTATGGACTGCACTAACGACACTGTGGTGGATAACCCGAGAGGTGCATGGGAGGTAGTCACTGGCCGAAAGAGAAATAAAGCAGCTGACAGAGATCCCCGAAAACAGAAAAAGACAGAAACCGAGGTAGCTATTAGCAATAGTTATCAAGTTTTATCTAATATTAATAACCAGCCACAATCATCATCTACAAATGCACCATCATCATCATCTGATGGTCCCAACAATACACCACCTCCAATTTACATAAATGATGTAGTAAACTACGCAGCTTTTGTTTCCTATTTAAAAGAACATTCAGGACCGAACTCCTTTGTGTTAAAGAACACATTAAAGGGAGTGACTGTGTATCCCAAGACACCAAACGATTATAGAAAGCTGGTAACCTGCCTGCGAAACTGTGGAGCAGAATTTCATACATACCAGCTCCATGAGGACAGAAATCCTCGTATTGTTATCAAAAACCTACACCATAATACCCCACTAGAAGAAATCAAATATGATCTTCAAAAATATGGTTACGAGGCCGTTAATATCACAAATGCTATATCACGATACAAACGTCCCTTGCCAATGTTTTTCGTAGATATAACAAAAGCTACCTACAATGAAAAAATTTTTGAAATTAATTCCATATTTTACACAAAAGTAGTAATTGAAGAGCCGAGAAAAAAAAGAGTAATACCGCAATGCTTAAGATGCCAAAATTACGGTCACACCCGAGCCTACTGTAACCACGCCCCACGTTGCGTTCGTTGCGGACAAGGCCACGATAGCACAACCTGTAATAAAACACGGGACACACCGGCGAAATGTGCTAATTGTCAAGGGGAACGCCCAGCCAATTATAGGAGATGCCAAACCCTTCGAGTTCTGAGGGATCAACGAACCATGAGAAAAAATGGTCATCAGCGGATTCAACCTCCTTCAATTAACCCGCAGGATTTCCCACCCCTACAACGAGCTCAAAAGAAACCGAACTTAGGACAGCAGCAGCAGCCATCTGAAGAGGGATCAGCAGTACAACAGCAGAGATCTTCTAATCGACAACCTATGCAGCCGCTACCATCAGCTCAGCAGCAAACGAGAACTCATCTTCATTCGCAGCCCACCGTACTAGAACCGCAAACTAATCACCGTTTGCCAAGTGTGAGGAGGGATACTATTCCGCAACCCCCTTCAGCCGATAATTATTTGCCAACTCAATTACTTCAGGTATTAAATGGTCTAAACACACTCATCCAGCCTCTTTTTAGTCTCCTTCAACAGCTCACGCAACTGACTCAAGGCATGTGTCATCCTAATGGCCCCTAATCAGCTAACAGTAGGCTCTTTGTCCATCCTTCTGTGGAACGCAAACGGACTAATGCAACATAGGACAGAATTAGACTTGTACCTACACGAAAATCGCACTGACATCGCACTGATAACAGAAACACATCTTACACCACATTCGAAATTTCATATATCAAATTACACGACATACAGAACTGATCACCCTGACAAAACAGCTCACGGCGGTACAGCTATTCTGATAAGAACATCTCTCTCACATAACCCTCTACAGCTACCCATTACACCTGAAATTCAAACCACAGGCATAACACTTCACACGAAGCATCACACAATCACCATAGCTTCTGTATATTGTCCCCCGAGATATGTACTGACATCTTCGATGTTTTGCAATTATTTTCGGAACCTGGGGCGATGCTTTTTAGTAGGCGGTGACTTTAACGCAAAGCATCAAACATGGGGGTCACGAATATGCACACCTAGAGGAAGAAATTTGAAAGCTGCTATCCACGAACTTTTATTAGACACAATATCACCTGACACACCGACATATTGGCCGACTTCACAACGGAAAACTCCCGACCTTTTAGACTTTTTTATAACAAAAGGACTCCGGACCATACCTCACAACATAAATACGAGCTCCGATCTTTGCTCTGATCATTCCCTGATACGCTTGGTTATCCTTGATGAGCCCAACAATGTTGAACGAACCCCAAGGCTCATTAATGGCAAAATGGATTGGGACGCTTACAAGGAACTCCTTGACAAAGACCTATCCATCCCAGGTTCAATTAAAACTGTGGATGAAATCGAAGAGGCTGTTGAAACATTTACCACAAGTGTCCAAAAAGCTGCATGGAATTCTTGTCTACCGGCACCGCCAAATAATAATGACTTGCCGAAATATCCACTATATATTAGGGAATTGATCACAGCAAAGAGAAGAGCTCGTAAGGTATGGCAGACTAACAGACTACCCTCGGACAGACGTACGTTCAACAGACTTAACAATGAACTTAAACGACAAATCCAGAAATACAACAGAACTAATTACGATAATTACTTGAAAAGCCTATCGACTGACGATGGAAGCTTGTGGAAGCATGATTTGTTAAAGCATCGAGAGGTGTCAGTACCCCTGCGAAAAGGAGATGGTTCATGGGCAGTGTCGGATAGAGAGAAGTCTGAACTGTTTGCCGATCATCTCTCGTCAGTATTCACACCATTCACTGGCTCTACAAACACTGAACATGAAACCTTAATACTTCATACACTAGACATACCATTACAGTTGACACCACCGCCTTTATCATTTACACCTTCACAAGTTGCAAACCACATCAGAAAATTACCTAGAAGAAAAGCCCCGGGTTATGACTTAATAACAGCCGAGGCGCTCCAACAAATGCCTAGAAAAGCCCTAGTGTTCCTTACGACAATATACAATTGCATTCTCAGGACGACTAAATACCCAATTCAGTGGAAATATTCACACATCAAAATGATACATAAGAAAGACAAAAATGCTAACGATCCGTCATCTTACAGACCAATCAGTCTCCTTCCTAAACTTTTTGAGAAATTATTATATACAAGACTTGTGGACATACTGACTAACAAAAACATAATTCCTGACCACCAATTTGGTTTCCGCACATTTCATTCAACAACACATCAACTACACAGAGTAACTGACTTCATTTCTGGGGCACTAGAGCAGAAAAAGTACGCTACTGGTGTATTTCTGGATGTCGCCCAGGCGTTTGATAAAGTTTGGCACCAAGGTCTTCTCTTCAAACTCAAGACCATTCTACCCCACACATATTACCTGATACTTCAATCGTACCTCTGCGAAAGATTTTTCTCTATCCGACAAGGCATTGAGACTTCGTCAGTCAGACCAATCTCGGCAGGGGTTCCACAAGGGTCGATACTTGCTCCATTATTATACATTATATACACACATGACATACCGACAAACTCTGAGACTTTAACTGCAACCTACGCCGATGACACTGCAATTTTAACAATACATAATAACCCAAGATTGGCATCACTAAATTTGCAAAATCACTTACTACATTTACAAAATTGGTACTCACTTTGGAAAATGAAATTAAACCATAACGAATCCCAACATATAACATTCACACTGCGACGCGAAACATGCCCACCAGTTTACATAGGAGACAATCAAATACCTCAGACGGACTCAGTACGCTACCTGGGACTTCTGTTCGACAGAAGGATGACTTGGGGCCCACACGTAAAAATGAAAAGACAGACTCTTAACAAACGACTGAAAACACTGTTCTCTCTTTTTTCTAAATCGTCAAAATTAAAAATAGAACATAAACTGAACACATACACTTACTTACTTAAACCCATTTGGACATACGCCTCACAGATTTTCGGCTCAACAAAGAGGACGCACTTACGAAAATTACAAACTTTTCAATC
This sequence comes from Aelia acuminata, assembly GCA_911387785.2. Taxonomy (NCBI): domain Eukaryota; kingdom Metazoa; phylum Arthropoda; class Insecta; order Hemiptera; family Pentatomidae; genus Aelia; species Aelia acuminata. The sequence continues at coordinate 137,850,968 of OU426981.1, forward strand.
AAAAATTTTGAGACTAATAACGAACGCTCCCTGGTACGTAAATAATAAAACTTTACATACAGACTTACAACAACCTACTGTCGAACAACAAATACGAACTCTTTATTCACGATTTTTTGTTAAATTACACGGACATAACAATACACTAATTAACGACATGGCCACGGCTGATATGCCTGTAGCTAGGCGGCTAAAAAGAAGCTGGATGAGGGACCTGCTCACGTAACGTATCAAGCCCGGAAAGAGGTGCTGCTGGGCACCTTCCTTTCATCATGCTAAAATGCCCTAAGTTCAATAATTGTAAACAACACATTCGCTGATTGTCACGCTGGGTGACAGGTGTGAATCGAAGATTGAAGCAAAAAAAAAAAAAAAAAAAAAAAAAAATTTAAGTGAAGAAATGATTCATATAAAAATTAATTTGAAATACTTTGAGCGATTTTATTTATATTTTTTTTATTCTCACTGATAAAGGGAATCCCAAGCTCAATAATGAAAAAAGAATTATTCGATTATCGTTGTGGAAGAATTATTCGGTCAGGAGTTATAGATTTTTGGCCGCTAAATGACAAAATTTTCCCACTGTGCGTCGCAAGACAACTCAAAATATATCAATTTTGAATTATGCACACTCTTGGAATGATAAAATTTACTAATGCCAGAATATACTCACAATGGTATTAATACCATTCGTTAATGTAAGAGGCAATTTACCACATTCTACTATGGAGGGGATGGTCGTGTTAACGCAGGCTTCGTTGAGTTACCTTCGTTTGAGTTACCACTGGCACTAACTATTCCACTGATCAAAGACTATTTTCCCTAGTCGCTATTTGTAGGTGCATAGTAAAATTGAGAATCCAGTTGAAACTTCACATGTGATCATCCGAAAAAAAATAAATAGTTTTCGAGTGGTAACCTCCTTTTAAACCTTCATTTTAAAGAATTCAGCTGTGCCCATGATCCTTCAAGTGCATTGACGCCTGAAGGCCACTCTTTTACTTTAGGGAATAGCTAAGCCGAATATATACAAGTAGAGAGAAGCAGGTAGGTGAAGCAGAAAGAGTTTGCTTTGCCAAGCAGATGGAAGACTAGAATATGCTTGGAGAGGGGAAGAGAACCAGAAAGCAACCAACCGAGCTAGTAGCCATCCCTTGATTACTTTCCGGGCTGTTAGGCGCTCTGTATACTCTATATCTACTAGAGCTAGAGGTAGTATTTAGTATTTAGGAAATCTTAAAATATATCTAAGTATATTTTAGATATTACAGTTTAAAAAAAAAAATGTAATATTTTTACTTACAAATTATAAATAACTAATTTTCAACAAACAATGTTTAACTAAGAGGGTATGCCAATTAGATACTACCAATTGGACAAAAATGCGTTTTAATGCATCCACGGTGACTACGTAATTTATGAAAAGAAAGTATTTAAATTGATATATATTGTTTAATTGGCAATAGTTGGATCTGATTTTTTTCACAGTGGTAGAGGGTGAAGGGTGCTAAAATACTATAATAGAATTAGATCGATCAAATGCGGTCGATTGGCGATATATCGACTTTAAGATTTAAATCCCTATATTTGACCTTTTTTATATTTTTGGCCTCGAATTGGACTAAATCATAAAAAATACTTCTCGTTGAATTATATTAAAATATTTTATTCCGTTAAAATTCCTAAAAAATTGGGTATTTTTAATTTAATTGTTTGGATTTTTTCTTATTTAGACAATATTATTTTAAAATCTTTCAAAAGGAGCAAATGCCTGAAAAAGACATGTATCTTAGCAGAAAGCTCAATAGATGATAATACTGACTCATTTCATTCTCCATGTAAAACCCTGTACCTAATAAACTAATTTATTTAAATTTAAGTGAAGAAATGTTTCATATAAAAATTAATTTGAAATACTTTGAGCGATGTTATTTTTATTTTTTTTAATCTCACTGATAAATGGAATACCAAGCTCATTAATGAAAAAAGAATTATTCGATTATCGTCATTCGGTCAGGAGTTTTTTGGATTTTTGGCCGCTAAATGACAAAATTTTCCCACTGTGCGACGTGCGATATGAAATATATATTGAGGAAAAATATTGTGGTCATGAAAATTTTCAGGAATTCGTCTTTTCAACAGCAATACGCGTTGTTTAATATATACATATTTTTATTTAATATTTCGACATAATTACGAAGATTTTCTACCTTTCGGGTCATTGAAGAATGAGAACAATAAAAATTAATACGACATATACATTTTCGGCTCCGATTTTGAATCTGCCCCTATCAACAACATATTGAAAATCCACAGATTTGATGGGCGTTTAAACTAGACTTACGATCGCATGTTAAGTATGGAATAGGATGGCACCCAACAGTACCTTTGTCTGAATGGAGGTACATTGTTGACCATAGAAGGTTATCGTATGTATATTTTATGATAAAGTTTTGTACGTTTGAAAAAAAAGAAAAAGATATTGACACTATTTTACTAAACATCAACTTTCTATAAAACATTCAGATTTATCCATCAACTTCTTTTCAAGTGAAAAATAAACGGCATTTGGATTTTTATATATAAGATTATTTGATCAAGATTACATACAAGTACAAAATGTCTTCGCAATTATGTATGGCAATTATCTTATTAAGTATCGCAGCGAATATCGGCCCAGTTATATATCTTCATTCCTGAAAAAAAAAAGGCCATTCTTTTTGAAGAGTCCTTCATTTTTCGCTGAGTTTCCCGAGGGAGACCAGGATGGGTTTTTCATCTCGATATAACCCTCTTCTCGCCATATATTTTTCTTTTATCCCTTTCTAGATGTTACTTGTTTTTGTGTTTTATTGTATGGGAAAAAGTATAACTTTAGACATCTTTATAGCTACTAAATAACAGGATATAAATAACAACTGCTCTGCGAACCCGATGGTACGATGCCGACACAAAACTTCACTTTATGCAATCCTCCCACTTCCTCCTGACAATCAAACAGGAATCTGGAACCAGCTCTTGAATAGTCAATAATATAATAGAAATATAATAGAAATATAATAGAAAACTTAAATAGTCAATAATGTAATTGTATCCTTCGACACCCTGGAAAAAATGGAGATTAATAATCATCATGTACTTATTCTTTCAGTATAATAGGAAAGGTTGAGTAAAATAAAAGTTACCACTCAAACAATTCTCTCAACTGACACAACATGCTCAGGTGGAATATCGTAATCGAGTGCTAATTGCAATAAGTATCTCACGTATTGGTCATCTGGGTCAACTTCGTACCTAGTTTCTGGCATCTGAAATATATATATATATATATATTGATACGTGAAACAAATATGGACTACTTAAAATTTATTAAAAGATAAATTAGGAGATATTCTTAATAATAAATAATTGAAGATCTGATGAATTAAGATTCAAAAAGGGAAGACAAAGGGAATTTGTAGAAGTCCGGTATAGACACCTGCCAGGAAGTAACATCCTATGCTCCAGCGGATTTATCGAAGAGAGATGGAGTTATTATATCGAAGGGGGAGAGAGATATAATCACAGGGTTTGGCCACAAGATATCGCCACAAAAAGGAGGAGGAGAAACAAAGGGCATTCGATCAAGCACAGCCGACTAGTCAACATTGCATTTTCTCCATACTACTTAGTTAACCGTCTTGACTATGATATTCAGATCAGAAGAACACAAGAGGATTCCAGGGTATTGAGTATATCATCCATACATTCAGCATCAGCAAAAGCAAGTATCCTGAATATTCTGAATATATATTGATACGTGAAACAAATATGGCCTAATTACTTCTGACGTTTACGATTTGGCGCCATTCTTATTAAACCGTTAGGGATTCGTTCATTACTTCGTTTGGCAACAGCACACGCCCATTCAATGACCTAGGGCTACTTATACTGCACAAAATTTTTTTCACTGTCACTAACAAGACGATAAAGTGTCCTTTAATCACTGCGCGTATGCTCTTCTGACTAGTGATGTGAAACTATCGATAGCCTCGATAGATTTGAATTATCGATAGTTTTTAGATAATACGATACATTTAAAAATTAATTAATCCAGCTGTATGCGTCCCAAAATGGTCGGACATAGCTTAAAATTAAATTTGATTTGTCCTTTTTATAAGGGTTGTGCCAAAATTTCAAAGACTGCTATAGTAGAAAAATTCCTCGCAGGCTACTTTCTAAAAATCGAAAATGTCATTTTTACTTTCACTTACCATATATATGAAATATATAGTAAGTGGAAGTATTGCGATCGTGAAAAATTTCGACTTCCGTTTTTCAACGAAATACACGTTTTAGGGTCCCCTGAGACCAATTAACCAAGTCCCGCAAAATGGTCTGTGTGTGAACAGACTAGCTCAAAAACTATCCACCGTGCGAACCTGAAATTGGGTATTTATAAAAATGTGCCCGATATATGACTGTAAAAATTTCATCAAAATTGATCAACCGGAGGGGGACTTTACGTTTTTTTTTTTTTTTTTTTTTTGGCTTCAAGATTTTATCCAAATCCTATCTAGCCAATTTACTTAATAAATTTTGTACCATTTTCAGGTGTTTTATTTATTTACTCAAAAACGGTTTTAACGATTTTGATTAAACTGGGTATTTGATGTATGTATAAAGATGTGATAGCCAACATTTTATAAAAATTGGTCAAACGGAGGGGGCACTTTATTTCATAATTTTTTTTCCAATCTTTACCTTTTTTTCGATGATCTCAAAAACGGCTTTAACGATTTTTATAAAATTCGTCATGTTTAATGAAAATTAGGTGTTTTTTAATATCAGGTAAGCTTTATCATTAATAAAATGTTCTGAGGGGGCTTAAATGAGGTAGGGGCCTTTTTTGTTTGTTTGTTTTTTTGTTTCCTACAAAGTACCTTTGTTTTTGTTTATATGGAGAAAATAACTGTCTCTCGTTACGCCTAAAAATAAGAAATGGAGGAATATGGTAAAAATAAAGAAAACATATAGAGGAGAAAAAAAGAATACGGAGTACGCCTTTAATGACAGACCATTGTTCATAATTAAAGTCGTTCTGTTCATTTGAGAAGTAGCAATTAAAAAAACGCATTAATTTCTAATCTAAGTAAGTTGGTAAGTGAAAGTTGTGTGATGCGAGCACGCACCAGATTTTTTATTATCGTTTTGCCGAAAAAAATATACGGAAGGAACAACATTAAAAACATTTTTTCTTTGCAACGAGTGTAGGCAAATTCTGGTGTCTTCGTAAAAAATATTTAAGCAATATATCTAAAACTCAGGGGACAATGACGAGAGAAACAAAAATTTCAATTAAAAATTTTTAGTAAAAAAATTAATTAAATAATTTGTTGCGTTTGTAGATTTATCGTTTGTGTTTTATTTTTAGGATAGAGAATCAAATTCTGCACATTAAGAAAGTAAAAAAAATAAAAAAAAATTTCAGAATTTTAACGTGAATATCGGGTAGATTCGAAGATTTAGCAATAGCGCCCCCTTTCTGCTGCCATCTCGACTTGAAATGGACTATAGGGGTACTCACACTGCACATTCATTTTTTGATTGTCGCTAACAAGTGACGCGTAGGCCCTTCCGACATCGGAATAGAAACATATTAGATAGCTATATTGGTGACAACCATAAATTACAATTTATGAAGTTAATTTTTAAGGCAAGTGGGGAAACTCCTGAACTTAAACTTTAAGCCGTGGGACCAGAACGAAACTCAAGAATGCTGTGTGTGCAATCTAAATGTAAAAGAAACCATAATTCATTTCTTAGGAAAATGCCCTTTACTCAGTGAATTCAGGATAAAATGGTTAGGAAAATCGGTTCTTGACGAAAGTTCAGTTATGGGACATTCTTTTACAAACCGAACAGATTTGGACAAAAATTGACCGACACATTTTAGATTTAACTGAAACTTTTTTTACGGGTTCTATATCGAAAAAAAGAGATATGTGTAAGAGGATTTTTTTTTTTATTTTCGATATTTTGAAAAATAAACAAGATCGAAAATTCGTGAATTTGATGATTTATCGGTAATAGCATATTTTTCAAAAATTCATAACTCCGGTTCTGTTTAAGCTAAAAAATCTAATTTTTTTTATTTTGAAGGTAAAAAGACAAGCTTTAAGAACAAAATACTTTCAAAACAAATTGTCGAAAAATTCAAATTTTTATTAACAATTTCAACGTTTAAAGGTCTGGCCACACATGTCCGCACTGGTTCCGCACCGTAGCAATAATATAGGTTATGTTCAGAATATTTTTAATTTAACTCACATATTACCTTTTGTTATGCCTAAAGGTCAGGCCACACATGTCAGACAAAGGCCACTTTAGGCATAACTAAAGGTAATATGTAAGTTAAATTAAAAATATTCTGAACATAACCTATATTAATGCTACGGTGCGGATCCGGTGCGGACAAGTGTGGCCAGACCCTAAATCGGTTTTTAACAGTGGCGCCACCCATGAATCAAATTTTTAGTATTTTTATCGTATTCGGCGTCAAATTTCCTATCGAAAACGCTTTTAAAAACGATGGAGAAGTTATTTTTACTGTAAGAAAAAAATTAATTAATTTAGCATATGAATACAAATTAGAAGAAAAACAATAGACCAAACGTTTCCAAAAAGCTTCAACAATAAAAGGAACTTTAAAATATCATTGTATTAATCTGATTTCTTTTTTATTTATTTTTAATTTAGCGCGGTACGTCACATCGACACGTGGGTAACATTTTACGGCTCATATTCTTGTTTTACACCGTTTATCTCTTAAATACAAATAATTGTTTCATTTTTTTAATTAAAAAATATATTTTACTAGCCAAGAAGATGGGAAATAATAGAAAAAATACATAAATAAAAAACTTTGTTGAAAATGAAATTTTTTTATTAAGATTTCGATAATGCATTAGTTAATAAGAATAATATTTGGAATATAATAATAAATACAATATTTAAAAATAAGAAAATGTTTACATTTTCTGTTTAAAAATTTTTACAATATCCTTTTTTTCGCAAGATGAAAACCGTTTTGCTTCCAATTGCTGTAAAGAAATCGAATTAATACAATGATATTTTAAAGTTCCTTTTATTGTTGAAGCTTTTTGGAAACGTTTGGACAATTGTTTTTCTTCTAATTTGTATTCATATGCTAAATTAATTAATTTTTTTCTTACAGTAAAAATAACTTCTCCATCGTTTTTAAAAGCGTTTTCGATAGGAAAATTTGACACCGAATACGATAAAAATAGTAAAAATTTGATTCATGGGTGGCGCCACTGTTAAAAACCGATTTAAACATTGAAATTGTTAATAACTATTTGAATTTTTCGACAATTTGTTTTGAAAGTATTTTTTTCTTAAAGCTTGTCTTTTTACCTTCAAAATAAAAAAAATTAGATTTTTTAGCTTAAACAAAACCGGAGTTATGAATTTTTGAAAAATAGGCTATTACCGATAAATCATCAAATTCACGAATTTTCGATCTTGTTTATTTTTCAAAATATCGAAAATAAAAAAAAATCCTCTTACACGAATCTCTTTTTTTTCGATATAGAACCCGTAAAAAAAGTTTCAGTTAAATCTAAAATGTGTCGGTCAGAAAGGTGTTCGGTTTGTAAAAGAACGTCCCCTATATGGTACCTCAATGGTGAAGACTGGTTTCGGTTATATAGGTATATTTTATAGTTATATAGGTAGGAGGCTTATAGTTACACAAAGCTACTTATTACAGAATTTAACTATTGATAGGTTATCAATCTATACCAAAGAAGGTTTAGTATTTAAGTAATCTTTCTTGTTTATATGTTTGTAAATACTATATAATTATGACTAATTATGAGCTATTATTGTTTTTATTGTTGTTGTATTGAGCCGTATTTGCATATTTATTCATTCAACATTTCACAATATTTGTTTGTTTTATTTTTGTTTTTATTTCTTTTTGTAATATAATTTGTATTAAATATTGTAAATTAGACGGACACCAAGAGACGGACAATCGGTTCATGGTGGAGGTTTTTTGTAGATAACCATTGTATATAATGCAATTATTGAAAAAATATAACCATTCATTCAAAACAAACATGTTTGATTTGAGCTAAATCGGACGTGAAGCTGTCTGAAGAGGAAATGGTAAATACCATTGCCGATCATGGGATAACAAAACACAAAAACACAAAACAAAATAAAATAACAAAACACGTGTTTTGTTGTTTTAGGTCGGAAATCGTGAGTTTTTGAAGATTTTAGGTCAGTCTGCAATCGGATACAGTATAGGCGCACTCGCTACCCATTTAACGTGTTGGTTTTTCTTCCGACTCAGAAAGTGGTATGGCCGGATTCAATGAAGGCCCAACCTTAAGAATCATTCAGAAAGAACTAAAATGATATATAATTATTTTGAATGATATTGTAACACCTATGGCCGGGTGTACAATAGTCGTTCAAACGGAGTTTGAAAGCTTTCTTAAACAGTTGATTGAACACGGAATGAAGTTTATGCCTGGTGTACAATGTGGAAACGCTTGATAAAATTTAGTGTTAAGGGATAAACGGCGTTTAAAGCTTAAATGCCAGAAATGGCCGTTCACATTATCAAACATTCGTTCACTTATAACTTAACATTATTTCTGTTCACTAATTCATTGGACCGTATTGCCTGTTGTTTACAGTGATAATTTTTTGTAATAATGTTTATTGGGCGAAAAATATAGTACAATATATACCAAACTGTAAAAATAACAAAACATTTTACGGCATAGCGAACTGTCTGCTGGTTAATTTTATACAATTCATTACTTGTATAGTAAGCGTGAAATAACCAAACAAAAAACGTAGTAATATTTACAAATACAAAAGAAAATATACAATAATGCCTATTTAAAAAATAAATAAATTTAATTCTTAAAAATACCGTGTTGAAATAAAACAAGAGAAAAAAAAAAACAAAAATTTAAGTCATTAAGAAAATTTTTAAGGAAACTGTAAATGTTAAGTAAATCATACGGATCCTGCCTATGTTGGATTAAGGAGATTATACCGATGAGTCCACGCACGACGAACAAAATTCGCTATTCAACAGGATATCAAGAAGGGGACCAAATTAGTCTCAACAATACATTTTTTTATTCATAAGACGTTTCGGCTCTTTTGAGCCATCTTCAGTTCAGCAAAACAGGCAGACAAATCATTTGAAGTCACACGGGGCAGAGACAACTCTCAACCAATGTTCCCTAACCCCAAGGCACCCAAAACACTCAGTATTGTCTGTTGCAATTTCAGGCATTGTAATGAACGAGGTAATAGATGAGGCTATAAAAAGTACAGGGTAAGACCAAGGATTTTATTGAAATACATTGACGACCTTTTTAGTATTGTGGATAAGAAGGACGCAGCTCGTTTCTTAGAAGCCCTCAATAAAAAAAAAAAAAAAAAAAATATATATATATATATATATATATATATATATATACTGAGTGTTTTGGGTGTCTTGGGGTTAGGGAACATTGGTTGAGAGTTGTATCTGCTCTGTGTGACTTCAAATGATTTGTCTGCCTGTTTTGCTGAACTGAAGATGGCTCAAAAGAGCCGAAACGTCTTATAAATAAAAAAATGTGTTGCTGAGACTAATTTGGTCCCCTTCTTGATATCCTGTTGAACAATATAGTCTCAAGAATTGAATGTCTTATAAGTGAAAATTCGCTATCTTACGGCACTCTGTTTTATAAGGGGCATTCAAAAGTGAAATCAGGAATGTATTTCGTAGAGGGCTGGCATCCAGAAACTCGGAACGGATCTCACTGAGAGCAGAAAATTCGGCCAAGAAGTGAAGCAGATCCTCTTTCTCCGCGATATTGCAAAGTGGACAGTTAACATTCGTCCTATCCAGCCAAGGAATATAGTTCAAATATAACAGTTCGCGTCTAAGTTTGAACATCCATCTTAACTCGTTCCAGGTGAGATCCCAAGAACAACCATCCCTGAACCTAAATAACCTAATGCTGTGATCCAATTCCTTGAAAAGGGAAAATTTATTGGAGCTCATTGCATCCACTTCACATTGCACTCTATGGTGGCGTGATGATTATTATTCATTCGTTTTTCATTAACCTATTAATATAGAATGCAAGGCCTCAAAGTCTCGTATAATTTCAATAATTCACTTAATCGTGCAGGTTACATGCCAAATTTTCGCCTATTCAGGCATCTTCAGGGCTACAACAGTTTCACATGCAAGCTAGAAACTGACTGAAACCTTCCCATATGGAAGGAGGGCTAACAGGGAAATATACAGTGTCGCCAACATTCAAAAAAATTTAGATAACAGAGATAATAACTGAATGAGGTCTATAGAAAATTAAACAAAATATTAAAGTTGAAGAAGGTTCAAATAAAGTAATTTTAATTTTACATCTACACATATATACATACACACTCACACCCATTACACACATAACATCATGCACTAGAATTATAAATATATATAAAAAACATATGAAAAGCAAAGGCAAATCTAGAATAAATAATTTACTGTTGGTTTAAAATGTTAATAGTTTCAGCAAAAAAGTTGTTAAGATTTCTTGCATCAGTTTTAAAATTGACAACCTTATTAATGTTTGCAGCTATATATAGTGCTTCAAGATATTTTAATTTTTGCTCAGAATTTTCTTTATGCAAAATTATAGTTTTGTCATAATCGAAGCTATGCTTATGCTCGGAAGTGTGTTTAGCTAGTGCAGTTTTAGGTTCTTTTATTCCTTTATTTTTATTTTTGTATTCTGCGCATGAATTTTTATGCTGATAGATTCTATTGCAGAGATTTTGAGTAGTCATGCCAATATATGCATTTTGGCAATCCAGGCAATTAATTTTGTAAATTAGGTTAGAATTAAGACCAGTTGCAATTTTATCTTTGAGCGGGGTAAGTATTTGATCAAGTTTATTGCATGGTTTGTAAGTGATTTTTATTTCATTGATGTCATATTCTTTGAAGCTCTGTTTAAGGGATTCAGACAAATGCTTTATATAGGTTAGCGTTCTGTACCGAGCCAGGAGGGGACCATCATTATTATTGTTAGTAGGCATCTTTGGTTTATTTATTTCATTCATGATTTTGTACCATGTGCACGAAACTAATTTCTTAGGATACAGGTTTTTATTCAGAATATCAAAAATTCGATCCTTTACCTCTTTCAGATAAAGCTTGTTTACCTATTAAGTTCTTTTTATTTTTTGTTTGTGTTGTTTGATTTATATTTTAAAAGAATACCAGTTAAGTTGACAGTGCACTCTCTAACCATCGTTTAACAAAACGGGGCTGAAAACGTATTGTATCTACGTGTTTAAACATGGACTTGTACACCCGGTCATTACTTGAATGGAACAATTTTTATTCAAAGAAAAATAAATATTTTTGAGGATAGAAAAATTACCACTCTACAACACAGAAATAACCACATCACTTGAGCTTCAGAACAAGACTAACTCTCCCCAGTCCATCGCTCCTTACATATAGTCGAAAGGATAACGGTCCAGAACCTTCTGGGCCGAAGTAGATGGTACTTGAAAATCGTAGTTACAAGCATGTGCTATGGCAGTTTGTTCCAACTGTTAGTTCTAAATCTTACAACTATTCTAAATCGTATGTTTTTTTTTGTTTGTTTAACGTTACTATATTAACTATTTCGCACTAATCTCTATATATATAAGAGGCTTTGTCCTGACTGACAGAATCAACGCAGAGCAAAAACTACTAATGATAGAAACTTGAAGTTCGGAATTTAGATTTTAAACACGATGTAGGTAACCACTAAGAAAGGAATTTCAAAAATGTAACCCCTAAGGGGCTTAAATGGCGAAATTGTCGTTTAACTCTAACGGAAATCTATTGTTGAGATATTAATATGTTTATTATTTGAATATCGATTTAACGTTACAATATTATTAAAATAGACATTCACATAAAATATGGCTACTGATTATTTAAATATTAGTGGTAATAAAGTTATGCACACTGTGATTCCCATGATTGGGGATGGTGCGTGTTTATTTCGATCTCTATCATATATTATCGAGAATTCTCAAGAAAAATGTTGTCATTTTCGGCAAATCCAAAGTGGAACAATTTTTCTGCGTTTACTCAAAATGATTACGGTAACAATTATTCTGATTTCAGTAGTTATTACACTCATATGTCTCAGCATTCAACCCATGCCGGATTTGTGGAACTAACGGCAGCTGGGGAATTGTTTCCTTACCTTTTTGAAGTACGAGTATATCGCAATGATGAGCTTTATGCGGTATTTGGCAATAATTCTAATCCCAAGAAAAGACTACGTTTTACTGGTACGCTATGTAATGGCCATTTTGACGTGTGTGAAGCTCTACTACCGCAACATTCTGAGGAAAAGAAGCAAGTTAAAAGGCGACGTGTCAGGTACAGCAATGCAACACGGAAAGACCAATTAAAATCAGTTAAAAAAAGTTCGGAATTTAATTTTTAAACTCGATGTAGGTAACCACTAAGAAAGGAATTTCAAAAATGTGACCTCTAAGGGATTCAAATGGCGAAATTGTCGTTTAACTCTAACGGACACCTATTTTTGCAATGCGACGAGTTTAACTCGAAAGCTCTAACGGGGCGTCGAAAACCATGTTATAAAGCCGAAAAATGAAGCTTTCATGAGGAGTAAGCAATTTTTTGTTTCGGCTGTTTTAGTGAACTCTCTCCATTGCGCGCCTCCCTCTCTTCTACCGAGACGGCAGCTTCCCCCTCCAACATTCCACCTCCCGGAAGCTCCAATTCTACTAAATCTCCTTAACATCAGTTAACATATTATATTAAATCAATACCAAGAATGATCACAGAAGTGATTTTAAAGGCTCGTGGGCGAAGCCGCGATGGGGAATGCTAGTCAATATATATTATAAAGCAAAGTGTACAATGTTCGTGCCGAAAAGGCTCAAAAACGACTCCACGTGGGATTAAGGAAGTTATGTCAGCGTGTTGCTATATAACCCCTAACGGAGAAGAAGGTTTCTGTTTTTCTCTTAAGGGTGTAAAATTGAAGAGAAAAGGACTGGAATTTTAAGCCTCTCGCACCATGTAATTAGCCTACCTGAGATTGAGATACGAGTTTATGAATGAAAAATTTAGTTCGAGCTTAGCACCAGGAAATGCTAGGGTGCGTTTCACTCGATGTTTATTGTTCATTCATTCCGTTCAATTTGTAAAGGTTATGTATTTGTTCAGCTGTTCTTTTTAAATTATTAAAAAATCAAGCCAAAATAATTAGCTTCACCTTTTCTTTTAAAATAAAATAATGATTTTACATATTAATTAGAAAACCGACTGGATACCTTACAAAATTAATTTTCTCATAAGAAGGTTAATTGATTAACACATTATATTTCTCTATAATCAATATATAATATATACCTACTTGAGTAAATTTAATGCAATATGAGTAAACATTTTTGAGTAGTACAGTGAGCGAATAAAAAAAGACATAAAACAAAAAAGGAGAGCTGAATTGACTGATTATAAATCGAAAACAAAAAGTTTGAAGTGTTCTTATTTTATGTAATTATGAAAAATGGTTTTATTACTACGTATGATGAGCAACAAAATGACTAACTCCAATTACAGTATTTTTTCAATAAGATTTTATCACCCCTCATAGTTCAGGATGAAAAGAAATATGATGAAATAATTGTGCCCTCATGATATTTTGGTTTTCACTTTGTAATAGTAGGTGCAGTGTCCGGCCAAATTACGGGGGGGGGGGATATCTTAAGGGAGATTGAACTGGAAGAAAGGTCTTAAAAAAAAAGTTTCTATGAATCTTCGGTAGTTTCTAAACTTCTGGATATAATAGGACCAACACAGTAGTCGGCGCTTAAGTTGTAATCGAATATATATATATATATATATATATATATATATATATATATATATATATATATATATATATATATATATATATATATATATATTATATACTCGACAAAGTTGCAGCAAAATTAATTGTTCATTTACCATTTTCAACCCCCTTTAAAGTATATACGGTTCTTTATTGGGGCGGACTCTGCAGATATCGAATCTTAATATTGATACAATGTTAAAAGTTTCAAGAAAGTTCTAATTTTGTTCTATATTTCCTTTAATTTTAAAGTTTTTCTGTTATTAAAACTACCACACAACTACCGGGCACCCTAGCTAGTTAATTATATAAAAGTTTCTTTAACGTTACAATAATTGCATTTTTTAGAAATATCTAAAATAAAATTATTTACTTATATATTAACCACTTAAATTTATGTAATTATGAATTAACATATAGAAATATGCGGTATAAAAATTAATTTTTATAACATCCTGACTGAATTCTTGTTTATTCGGAACATTTACTTACTGAAACATGTACTCTATATTTAACTGAGATCGTGTGCTTCGCTGCTACGAAAATGAGACGAATTCGTGACGAAAATATCGATTCCGCTCGAGGCGCTATTATACCAGCGAAACTCCGAATCTATTTAAATAATAAGGGTGGGAACTTTTGCTTTCGACTTTTAAATCATTAATTTTTGTATAAAGAAAAAGTATGTTGTTAATATATTGTAACACTAACGTTGGTTTAAATAATTTTATTAGGAGACAATTATAATAACTTCAAACCAAAAATAAAAACTCAAATTATTAACAACGTTACAAAAATTAACTACTTGTGACAATACAGTGACAAACAGTAATCATATGCTTCGATGTTCAGATCCATACTAAGCCCTCTAGTCTATTGCCTCTTATGTTTAGTACGAAATAGAACATTCTAGAATGGCGTAGAGTCTAGAACATGTACTAACACAGTTATGTAACGATTCCAACAAAAATTCTCGAAATCTTTTCTATGTAACAAACAAAATCATGTGATTTTATTCTAAAATTAGAGTTGAGTGGTGGGAAAATAGTCGATTGTTTTAAAAATCCTTCTGGAGTGCTGTATCAATAAATCAACTTACACCGCCATCTGTTGGAAATTCACAAATAATCTCACTCAATTGCAGTTTAAGCATATAAGGATATAATTTGCAATAAAAGAAATATTCAGGCCAATAACTAAAAGTAAAAACTATCCTATCTTTTAAGTTGAACAAAACAACATACAATGAGTCAAATTTCATCAAAATCGATTGTGTAGTTTCTGATTTTATCTCCGACAAACATCGGGACACGATATATATATATATATATATATATATATATATATATATATATATATATATATATATATATATATATATATAAAGAAAGATTTGTCAAACTGCCTTCTTCTGATGACTTTTGTTATTAATGAATAATTTACAAATTATACGAATGCTTCGCTATAGACAATATTAAGATAAATGTGATTAGGATAAGTATTTTTTTTTTGGGTGTATGAATGCATGCATTTAATTCATTATATATATATTCTTATCTCATAGTTATCTATTGTTTTATTTGTTAATGTTGTTTATACTGCAATCATTTTATATGTTTTTGTCTAATATTCTGGTATCGAGGTCAATAATCAAGATGAAGACTATCCTATTATTTATGTTGGAGAAATTACACACAATGAACCAAATTTTATAGAGATCGGTTGAGTAGTTTCTGATTTTTATATATATACATATTCTACAATAAAAAGCGTTTTTCGTTAAAAGATATTGTGGTAATCGTTTTTCCTATATTTCTTACCGATAACAAGATGGATTAGGAATAAATAATACATGAACCCTAAAAAGCTGTTGGATGGAAGTTCGTGGCTGGGCACAAAGAACCCTTTTCATGTAGATTTATATCGATTCTCGATTACCTTATCGATTTGTAGCCAACGCTACAAAGGAAGAGCTCTCACAGGTCGTTAGGTATTCTGCAAATTGTGCCCTCACATTTCAGTTTGCTCCTCATTATATTATGATGGCTTTCTCTTTTAAAGTGTTATATTTCAAAGGAATTACTTATTAATATTTACTGACTTTAGGTACTTTAATAATTTAGTGTTCTGTACTAAACGAGGTCATGGAGAAAAGTGAGTCACTATAAGCTGTTTCGAAAGAACTTAAATATATACATTTCTCTTTTAAAGTCTTATATTTCCAAGGAATTACTTATTAATATTTACTGACTCTAGGTAGTTTAATAATTTAGTGTTTTGTTCTAAACGAGGTCATGGAGAAAAGTGAGTCAAAATCAGCTGTTTTGAAAGAACTCAACGAATTAATTTGTAATTTGTCAACTATTGATGCCCTTGTAAAGCAATCGCGCATAATAAATAAGCTGACTATATAGATTATTTAATATAGCCCTGGATGTAGTTATTGTAACTTGAAACAAAAAAACATATGATCGAAAAGAGTTCTAGACTTTTAGTTAGAACAGTTGGAAAAAACTGTTCTAATAAATGTTCGTGACTTCTTCTAGATTGATCTAATTCAGGCTATACTCGTATATAAGGAACGATGTGTTGGAGAATTAGTGTTACTCTGAAGATGTATCATATGGTTACTTTTGTGTCACTGTGTGGTTACAAGTTGATACTTTTTGTAACCTTGTTAGTTATTTCAGTTGTTAATATTATTTTGATGAAGCTAGTGCTCGCAGAGGTTACACATAAGTTATACCGTTTAGCAGACCGAAAAAAACTCTTCTTCCTTTTTATATTTATTTGTATGTTTGTTTAACGGAAAGTAATTTGGATCTTCGTCTCTACTACTGTTTATTATATTTTGTACATTACAAACCTTTCGACCTCCAGGGCCGTCTTCAGTGTCTAAAAATTACATAAATTAATGTTTGGTTAGTCAACTTTTTTAAAAATTAATAAAAGATATGTATAACAAGGAGATATTACTTCTTTAATTACTGCATCATCCTAATCATATAACTGCCTTCCCATTAGTTAACCCTAAACGTACCAAAGAGGTTTAACAAGGATGTATATATGTATTCTAAGTATAATAACTGTCAACTTAAACATATTTACAAGCAGGCCAGTGACTGTTGTCTATTACGACGATGTAGGCCAGTGTTATTAAGTGTGAGTCTAAACAATACAGCCAACATTCCATAATATACATGAATTGTCGAAACAAACCAAGCATTATAAAAATAGCTACCATACTAGTTAATTGAAAACATATAATAGATAAATTCCAATAGATTACTAATAAATATTACTAAATTAATAAATAACAATTAATAACTAACTTTATTCAAAAAATAAAAACCATATGAAGTTAAATATATCTATCTACACACACAGCACAAGCACATCATATATACCTTTCTATGTTTTTTAACATAGAAGTTTTTTAATTAACTAGTATGGTAGCTATTTTTATAATGCTTGGTTAATTGGTTAATTAATTTTTAAAAAAGTTGACTAACCAAACATTAATTTATGTAATTTTTAGACACTGAAGACGGCCCTGGAGGTCGAAACGTTTGTAATGTACAAAATATAATAAACAGTAGTAGAGACGAAGATCCAAATTACTTTCCTTTATAATTTCAAAGTCTCTAACCCCTATTTTAAATAAATTTGTTTGTTTAACGTCACTTTTATGCCACTAAGTATAATAGGACGATGCTACAGTGGGTGTTCGCGTTTCATCGCTCAAGTTCGATACATTGAATAAAAACCAAATAAAACAATGGATAGTGATGTTCATTGGAGGTTCCCCATTCCTGTCCGCATTTAGTTGTGCCTCAGACGGACATCGTTCATCTCAATTATTGTAAAGAGGATCGAGTATAGAGGACATGGAGTAGAACTCAGAGCTCCCTGAGCTGAGGAGTGGAGCGGAGAGGCGTGGAGATGAAACTGAAGAGGAGACACCGCAGAGAGCCGAAGAAAAGAAAGGAAGCATGCTGCCCACAAGATTACTTTATCCATCATAATCCAAATTCAAGTCTAAATTTATTCATAGTTTAATCATATCATTAATTTTTATTCTTTATAAAATACAGTCACACAAATTTTTCTCACATTCTATCCATTTTTTTTTTTTTTTTTTTTATATAAAATAATTTAACCTAATACAGTCCACATTTTATCAAAGCTACGAAATTGATCGAAATTCAATAATTTTTCTTTTTTAAATGACAGTTAGATCAAACAGTCTGTGCAGTTATAACTAGGATAGGGATCTTTAACTAGTACCTGACATCGTACAGGCACAGGATCTCCATTTTTCATTCTGACCGAGGGACGGCACACAGTGATCCAACCTGGGAAAAAACCTCATTAATGAAAGTAGCCCAAACCTAATTTTTTCTTGGTTTTCGAATACTTGAATAGTTGTAGAACAATGGAAAGAATATATCTTTTTATCTAATTCAAAATTAAAATGTGTGTGTACCAGTAAATTTGGACTTTTTAATTATTGAAAAAATCGTACTTTTCTACCAACATAAAAAAAAAATTCTACTCTGTATAAGATTTACAATAAAATATTCCCCAATACATCAGGAGTGTGTCATCTGTATGTGCACTGTTATGGACTAAACATTTTTAAGTAATATCAATAGTAAGAGAAGAAATTAATTTTCGAAATCGTTGCTGAAATAAGTATGATTTTTTCACTTTGTTGGTTTATAAAACGCTTGCGTTACGTTGCGTTACGGTCGCAATGGTTTAATATATAACTGTAGGTAGTAGAGGAACTGAAGTAAAATTTTCAGCGCCTACTTCGGCCAACTTTGGGCTTTATAAGGATTTAAAACCTTTCGTTACGGTGCGAGTGGCAAAGGCGGATGACCTTGGGGAGGAACTATTAGTTAAGAAAAATCCTCCGATAGGTCTCTAAGGGAGGGGGAATGACTTACAATTAAACTAAAATAAATCACACGTTATTTTAATTTTATTTCTAAAGTACTAAAATAAAATAAAATTATTTTAATTTTAATATACTAAAATAAAAAAAAAAGTATTTTATTTTGTATTTTAAATAATCAAATAAACTACAACTACAAATAGGTTGTTTGAAGTTGCACAGTTTCTTTATAGTGTATGGTGGTCCTTTGCACTAGAGCTCTCACCCCTGAAAATTGAGGTGGTACATTTATTTCAATTTGATGCTGTAATTGTTGCAAGTTTTTTAAAAATCCTCCACTAACCGCCCATATTCCAGGGATAAATGAAGAATTAATTGTGAGATTAAAAACAGTACCAGATGTGAATTTGCTCTCTGTACCCGATTGATTCTGCAGCATTTCGCAAGTATGCAGCGGAAACGGCTGAGATGGCAGTGACTCGGTACCCCTGGTACTATCTCCCATCACATCAACCGTCCACAAAATTCTTTTCCATGGAGCAGACATGATTGAGTACGCAGCTCTTTTTATCGGTTCGCTGTCAGAAGAGACTCATGGAGAGTAGGAACAAAAATTATGAGCAGTACAGGAAACATCATTCCAGGAAGATATCTCAAGTCACAACAAATGAAGATGTTTCCCACCAATTATTTGTAACAAGCAACCTATACATTACGGATTTAAGACTACCATACAAGTATAAAAAGAAAAAAGAGCTAACCGAGGAAGCATACAATTTGCTTAAACGAGATTAATTAATTATATTCTGTTTGTAATATTGTACATAAAAATTTTAAATAAAAAAAATTATCTACACAATTTTTTTCATTTTTATTTTCCACATCAAATTTTAACTTGATCTGATGCTCCGATTTCGTTGATATTGATTTCATTAGATTCGGCACCTCAAAAAACATATAAGAGCAACACCAAACACGAATTTTTTATATTTTTGACTTTTTGACCTCAAATTTGGACTTGATCTGGTGGTCCCATTGCATTGATTTTGGTTTCATTAGATTCCGCACATCAAAAAATCAATACACGGGAGGTTCCTTGCCACTAACAAAGTTAATATAATAGATATTAGGTTTTTTCCCATTTTCAGCTTTTTTGAACAACTGTGCGGCATAGCCAAGGTTGTTTTACTCCCTTTAAAAATTCCTAGGGCCACCATGGGAGGCGAACCTGCGTCCTTTAGTATTGAAGGTTGCCATGCTAACCAATACACCACAGGTGACCCCGTGTAATGTAACCACATTATACCTTTTATTGTAATTTATTCATTAATGACACATTAAAAAATGTTTGCTGATATGATTTTTTACTTTCACTTACCTACATATGAAATATATAGTAAGTGGAAGTATTGCGATCGTGAAAAATTTTGACTTCCGGTTTTCAACGGAAATACACGTTTCGGGACCCCCTGAGTCGAAATAACCAAGTCCCGCGAAATGGTCTGTGTGTGTGTGTGTGTGTGTGTGTGTGTGTGTGTGTGTGTGTGTGTGTGTGTGTGTGTGTGTGAACAGACTAGCTCAAAAACTATGAACCGTGGGAACCTGAAATTGGGAATTTAGTGTAGGTATATGCCCGCGATGTGACAGCAAAAACTTCATCGAAATTGCTCAAAGGGAGGGGGTACTTTATTTAATAACTTTTTTCCATTTTCTCAAAAACGGCTCTAACGGTTTTGATTAAACTGAGTATTTGATCTATTTATATGCCCGAGATATGACTGTAAAAATTTGCTAATTTAGATGTAGACGAATTACGCGTGGAAATACTGTATTTATGTTGATAAATACGTTTTTTTAAATAATTTTTGGTTTCACCTATATAGCAACTGTTGCAATTAAGCGTGGAGCACTGGATACAATAAACTACATTACACTTGTCTAGGAGAGGTACAGGGTCTTTGAGTTTTGTATAAAGATTTTTTAATTTATTGTTATTTTTTAATACTAGGCGCATGTGTGGGAAACTCGATGAGAAGGATTTTTTAATTTTGTTTGAGAGAATGGGGATATATGGGATAGATCTGTATTGGAAAGTAGAAATCGGAGGTTGTGAAGAGTTGTTAGAGAGATTTTGAGTTTTAGCATCGTTATTAATAAGTGTTTTTATTAAATGCTCAGGAAAATCGTTAGATTGTAAGATATTTTTCAGGCGGATTTTGTTATGACAATGAAATTGTGGATCGGACAAGTTCAGGCTACGGTGGATGAGGTTTTTTGCGACGTTGATCTTTTGGTGATGTGGATGTTGGGAAAAATAGTTAAGGAGTCGGCCAGAATAAGTGGGTTCTATATCCACTAATTGGTACACCAAACCCACTTATTCTGGCCGACTCCTTAACTATTTTTCCCAACATCCACATCACCAAAAGATCAACGTCGCAAAAAACCTCATCCACCGTAGCCTGAACTTGTCCGATCCACAATTTCATTGTCATAACAAAATCCGCCTGAAAAATATCTGACAATCTAACGATTTTCCTGAGCATTTAATAAAAACACTTATTAATAACGATGCTAAAACTCAAAATCTCTCTAACAACTCTTCACAACCTCCGATTTCTACTTTCCAATACAGATCTATCCCATATATCCCCATTCTCTCAAACAAAATTAAAAAATCCTTCTCATCGAGTTTCCCACACATGCGCCTAGTATTAAAAAATAACAATAAATTAAAAAATCTTTATACAAAACTCAAAGACCCTGTACCTCTCCTAGACAAGTGTAATGTAGTTTATTGTATCCAGTGCTCCACGCTTAATTGCAACAGTTGCTATATAGGTGAAACCAAAAATTATTTAAAAAAACGTATTTATCAACATAAATACAGTATTTCCACGCGTAATTCGTCTACATCTAAATTAGCAGAACATGCCATTGTCCACAACCATTCCTTCGACTTTGAGAACCCCTCCATATCAGCAACTGTATCTAACCACGACAAACGTCTCCTCTCAGAATCCATTTTCATCCATCTAGAAACTAATAACCCGGTAAATCACAAAACAGATAAAGAGATAATTTCATCCACTTATTCTAACATCTTCCGCATCCTCAAATCCTAGTTTTGATTTCATAGGTACCTGCAATAATCTCTGTACCTCTTATACTTTTATTAATTTTTGTATTGTATGCTTCTTTCTATATATTTTCCAAATTTGTATGCATTGTTACATTATGTATTATCTCATTTTTATGTTATTATTCAGTCCAGACACAACTATTTGTATACAGTACCATATATTTTGTTAGTTTTTAAATATTTTGTTCACTCAGTTGTCATGTGCCTTCACTTCAAAAGCGTTGGATTTCCCCGCCATAAACCTTTGAAGTCGGCAAACTAACCCCCT
Source organism: Aelia acuminata (assembly GCA_911387785.2). Taxonomy (NCBI): domain Eukaryota; kingdom Metazoa; phylum Arthropoda; class Insecta; order Hemiptera; family Pentatomidae; genus Aelia; species Aelia acuminata. The sequence goes on from OU426981.1 coordinate 137,873,239, forward strand.
ACCACTACCGCTCACCTTATTTTTACCTTTAGTCTTAGTATCCACCTGGACTCAGTAGGTAAATATCAGATTCTATTTTATCTTGTTAACCAGCCTCTTATTTTAATATTTATGTATACACCATCTTTTATATTATTATCAGTTCTGTAATGTATCCATTTATTGTCACCCTCTAGCATAGATACTCATATATTTGTTTTCTTTTAGCCCTGATGAAGATCCACAAGCTGGATCGAAACGTTGGCTTACCATAATAAATATCATTGTAAACTGAAAATCCTGACCATTATTTAACCTATCGTAATTGAAGAACAGTTGACCATCTCTCATCTCTATTAATAAATTTTGTATCATTTTCACGTGTTTTTTTTATTTACTCAAAAACGGCTTTAACGATTTTGATCAAACTAGGTATATGATGTATCTATATGCCCGAGATACGACTGTAAAAATTTCATCAAAATTGATCAACCGGAGGGGGGACTTTACTTAATAAATTTTGTACCAATTTCACGTGCACATATTTTTTATTTACTCAAAAACGGCTTTAACGATTATGAAGAAACTGGGTATTTGATGTATGGATATACCAAATATTTAAAAGCCAACATTTCATCAAAATCGGTCCAACTTAGGGGGCACTTTATTTTATGACTTTTTTTTCCAATTTTTACCTTTTTTTCGATTATCTCAAAAACGGCTTTAACGATTTTTATCAAATTCGTCATGTTTAATGAAAATTGGGTTTTATTTAATATCAGGTAAGCTTTATCATTATTAAAATGTTCCGAGGGGGCTTTTTGTTTGGGAGGGGGGCTTTTTTGTTTGTTTCTCTCTTTCTTATAAAGTACCTTTGGTTTTCTTTACATGGAGAAATTAACTATCTCTCGTTACGCCTAAAAATAAGAAATGGCTAATAAGAAATTATAAGAAATTATTTTTTTAATGTTTTACTAAAAGTGAAAAATTAAAGGCGAATAAATTAAATGCCTGAGTGTTATTTATATTGAGACTGGACTGCCAGCGGTGTCTTCGTTGCAGTGACTATCTGTGTGTATGAATGCATTTAAGGCAAGCAGTTAAACTGCATACCATTTATATTGATAATGCTGATACTGTTTACTTAGCTAAATCATGCAAAAGCTATTACCAAAGTATATAAGGATAAGATTTTATTGTACTTTTTACTGAATAATGATAAGGCAACAAGAATGCTTGACAAAACTACATTTAATCAATACAAGTCAACACAAATAATAAATAATATTAATATTAAAATAATAAATAATAAAAAATAACTTTATTAATAACAAAATCATCATAACAACTTTGGGGAACATCTTGAATATCACCCTAGTTACTATAAAGCGGGCACTTATTGAAAGTTCAAAGAAAGTGATAAAGATATCAAACAGTTTAAATAAGGTCAAAGTGCAATATTATTGGGTCATTACAGAATTACGGGATATTTTGATCTAATTTTTTTTTATATAAAAAATCTCTAGGTTCTACTGTTTTTCCCCCGTCAAGTGAGTCCCTTGATAATTCCTAAAAGCATGCACATACTTTAGTCGATAGTATGGGAAACATCGGTATTTGAAAATTTTATAGTTTGTTGGAAGAGAAAAAGAACAGGTAAAATCAAACTTCAAACATAAAGAGAAAGAGAAACACTTTATTTATGATAAAAGAGGTGCTGCCCAACTACATTGGGTTGCTAAGACACAGCATACTGTAGGTCCATATGAGGCTATTTGTAATATCTTATTGTAACAATATAATAATAATAATATTACTAATAACATCCATATTTATATATGTATACCAACAGGATTATATATTTTTTTTTAATATATTTTTTTTTTTCATTTTCATTTTTTTTCTCTCTTTTACACAATCCCTTTAGCGCTAACTTTTGAATAAAATACATCTATCATGCAACAACAATAACAACAACAACAAAACCTAATCAGTACTCAATCCCGGCATATAAAGTTAGAAATAAGGATATATTAGAATTTAACAAACAATTAAGTAACTCATTCATGCATAAAATAAATAGATAAATAAATACATAAATAAATGGATAGATAAATAAATAAATAAAAATAATTATGCAATATGTTAAAGATCTCTGTATTAAAAGATATATTTTAAAAAGGAAAACAATAATTTAAAAAAAAATAACTACACAAATTTTTAACAATCTGCAACGCGCTAAGTAAACAAATAAATTCAATACGTATTTCAAAGTCACGCTAAATTTATTGAATGGACATTAAAATACGAAATGGGGTGGGTGGGCTTTTTTCCTCTGTGCATATTATAGCAGATTCACCACAGGTCAGAGACTAATTAACACGTGACATGTCACAATCATCATATCAATGATGATTCACAAACTTTAACATATCAACAATTGACAAATTCTTTGTGACAATTGACAAACCACTGGATTTAGTAACCCATTCGATATAATTATTTTTTTCCATGGCAATGAGCATGTGTTAGTTAAAAAACACTTAACCAGGCTTCATAATAATGGGTGAAATTATTCGGTCGGTATCCTTTCATCTTTTTCTTAAGAAATCTCGAAATGCATTTGAGAGTTCTGTTTTATCCCATCTTGAGCTCAGAAGCTTTCCGTTACTTATTGAAATAATTTCCGAGAAGGCTGCGTCAATCGTGTCTCGGAACTTGTTAAGGAGAAAGTTCCACTCTCTGTTCTTTGGAAATGATCTCATGTGTGATGGAAGATCGGTTGACTTGGTTGAGGCTAATTGTAGGGAAATGTTTGGTGGTAAACAGTAAAGCATTTACACTTGTCTTCTATTCATATTATAATTGAGAATGACCGTAGATTGTGTCCTCTCATTTTTCATTATTTAAAGAATTGGGATTAGGGCCACCTGTGGTATAGTGGTTAGCGTAGCAGACAAAAACACTGAAGAACGCGGGTTCGCGTCACGCGGTGGCATTAAGATTTTTTAAAGAGGAAAAAAATCCTTTGCTAAGCCGTCCCTCGGATAGGACGTAAAATGGAGATGACGAGCCTGCACGATGTCAGGTACTCGTTAAACATACCTGTCCTATTTATACCGTAATAGGCAGAGAAATGAGCCAGAACGAGAATAAAATAATCATCCTTTTAAATATTAATTTAATTATTTCTCTTGTCACGTTAACCTAATTTTAATAAGTTTTAAATATTTATTATAAGAAGAGAAAAGATTTTATGGGGTTTTAACCCGGATTTCCTTATCACTTGTAAGGCGTTCTTCCCACTTGAGCCACCAGCCACATCTCTCGATCAAGTGAAGAGAAAGGATTGACTTGACCGCGATATGTGCCTGGTGACTTATATTCATGAATCCGGAATCAAGTCACGGTCCAGGCCAATTTTTCTCTTCTTATAAAAATATTAAATACCTATTCTTTTTTCATAAAGTGTTCTTAAAATCAATGGGATACATATTTTCTCATCATACCAGTGATGAAAACAAGGTAACATACTTCCGATACATTAGAGGATAAGTATGGCGACTAATGCAGGTATACTCCATTCCACGTCGACATGGCCGTAGATCTCGTGCGCCGAGCAGTGGTTGAAAATCGACTATTTTCGGAAAAAAACCTTGTAAAACCCGATCTGTGAGCCGCAAAAAAATAAAGTTGATATTATCATAACCACGATTGAATTTCCTATAAAATGTATAGGTTCGAGCCCCGCTTAACCGGCTGTTCGGATTATCCGGCAGTGTAAGGAAAATAGAAAAAAAATTATACATCCATTTTCGACTCGAAATCGGCTAGTTTAAACACTTTTGCTGTTTTATGCTAGTAATATCATTTATAGTACTTGCAATTTAATTTTATTTCATGTAAACACTCAAGTTAGGTAAAAAAAAAAAAAAAATCATACATAGGAACTGTCAATTATTTTTGTCGTTATGTTTTAATTCTTAACTATTAAATGTATTTCATATTAAAATATAAGATTGGGATCATCCGACTTTAATATAATTTTGATAAGTGGTGGGATTGACTGTTCAATGTAGGTTTAATAACTAAAACTCTATCTGTGAAAATTTAGTTCCCTTATTCACGCTAAATAATAGCTGAACCTTTTTTTAAATACCAATCTTCTAAAAACAAATGGATGCTTAAAATGAAAAGTGCCGAAGCCTTTAATTTATCGTAGGTCATGTTAATAAAGTTATTATTAATAATTTCCAAATTCATTCTAAAATCAGGGTAGGTGAAAAAGTTGATTTATTATCGACCTAACAACGATTCAGAGTAAGGCATGATGTTTTACTAAACGATTAGTAATATCCAAATTCGAAGCACAAGCTCCATAGCGAATAAACTGCACGAAATAGCTTAGGTATTTCAATAAAAAAAAATAATCCCACATGTACAGACGCAGGTGGACGCAGCTAGAATATGTTTTAATATTTCCTTGAATGTATCTTCTTCTTAAAAAAATGGATTTTAAAACTGCGCTCGGCTGCGCTTGAAAAATATGGATTACCAAAAAAAATTTTTGTCTTAATTTTATTGCATTTATTCGGGATTTTATTTCTGGGTTAAAACATTGACCAAATATCATCGTTTTTATGGTAGTGTAATATGTGAGATCGCTTTTCATGATTATGAAGGAAAATCGCTCTAAGAAACAAAAATGCGAGTTGTAAAAATTATTATAGTGCCATAAATTTTCCGTTGAAAAATAAACTTTTTCAATGATCGATTTTCAAAGGGTCCTAACAAGTTTAAAAATCAGAATATATCCGAATAAATTGATGGAATGTGTCAGGTAACTATTATATTAATTAATATTGAAAAGAAAAAGAATATTCCAATACCTTCAAAAAAATGGGTTTTTTCCGCCTTTCAACCACTGTGCGCCGTTGCCAAATCTTCAAATCTACCCGATTTTCATGTTAAAATTCTAAAAAACTCTATTTCATTTTTTTTTTAATTTTATAATGTGCAGAATTTGATTCTCTACCAGCCTATCGTAAAAATAAAACACAAAAGATAATTCTGCAAACGCAATAAGTAAATCATTTTTAGTATTTTTTTTTACTTAAAAATTTTAATGGAAATTCTTTTTTCTCACATCCCCGTTTCCTTATTTTTAGAGATATTGGTTTGAATTTTTTTATAAAGACACAAGACGTTGCTTGCACTCGTAACAAAGAAAAAAAAAATGGTTTTTATGTGGTTCCTTTCCTACTTTTTGAAAAAATGAAAATAAGAAATGACATTTTCGATGTTTAAAAAGTAGCCTGCGAGGAATTTTCGTACTACATTAGTCTATGAAATTTTGGCATAACCCTTATAAAAAGGACATTTCAAATTTAATTTTAAACCATGTCCGACAATTGTGGGTCGCATACAGCTGGACTAATTAATTTTTAAATGTGAGCGAACGGTACACCTCATAGGTGTACCATTCCAGGCGTAATTTTTTTTTTTTTTTATAGAAAATTAAGGAAGAGAAGTATGGAGAAATAGAAGTATCGGGAGGTCCCTATACTAAATATATTATCCCTATACTAAGTTAAATTCTCTTGATGTTATCCTCCCGTCATCGAACAATTGACCAATTTAAGCGATGACACAATCTAGTTTGGAGTATATATTTTTTAAAAACACTTAATTATAAATCTTCAGATCACTCAATCTCGGAGCACTTGAAGCCATATCAATCAATACGTAGGATGCCTTTTATCTTATCAATTGGAGTAAATAATAATAGCAGCTGATAGGTAGCTCTTTAGCTGTCTTCATATTCGTAATTATTGATATTTATTTATTTATTTTTACTCTATGCCCATTATAAAGAAAAGTAATTTAGGATCTTCGTCTCTACTACTGTTAAAACAGTACTTTTCTTCACAATTTCAAAGTCTCTAACCCCTATTTTAAATAAATAAGTAATCTACGCCCATTCTTGATAAAATAAAATGAAATGAAAATTTGCCTTTATTTGTACAAACAATGTTTACAAAACGAAAATTTCAAAGCCATATAATGGCTTGACTGAAGCTATAGTATACAATAATATTAAATTTATGAGTTCAGATATAAGTATACAATTAGTCTCAAGACAACTCAACTACAAATATTGTGTCTCGAATTTATACAAAGTAATAACCATAAAACATTTAGCATAAATTTATCCAAATTAAAAAAAGAAAACAGCACTATAAAAATTGTAAATATTACATTAATAATTACATTATTTTAAAAAAGATATATAAAATAATAATTCAGAGTTTGAAATAAAAGAACTCAACTTAGGAAAACTTTTCTATCACATAAATTAGTAAGTCTGGTTTAAGTTTACTATAGAATGCATGAGATAACAAACTTTGGGGAATTACATTAAAAGTACTAGGTATCAATACTCTCTTTGTTCGTCTACCGTAATCATTAACGTATTTCGGTACTTCAAAAAATGTTTTTCTTGTCGAATAATGCTGATATTTTATTTTTTTTTACTGTCATTTGAAAAATAGTTTTTTAAAATAAGATTGTACATGAAAATTCCTTTTGCCGGCAATAACTTGGTGACGTAAAAAAATAGGGGTTATAAATGTCGATATAGTCGATAGTTACTATCGATATACCGATACGGCTCACATATTGGGAGTCAATTAATTTTAATTATTAATTTTAGTTTTAATCGTTTAATTTTACGTTTAATCGTTGCCAATGTAATTTTTATAACCACATTTCTGTTACAATATTAAAAAAAAATATACAAAATATCATAATAATGCAGAAAAAAACGATATACTATTTAACATGTAACATAATTTGAAAATGGATACTGTAAAATTAAAATTGCTTACAAATGAAAAACGTTCTATTCATGGGAAAGAGTTTTCAACGTGTTTGGAAACATACTTATGGAATGGAAATTATTTGTTTCCATGGCTAGTAAATGAAGTATTCAACAACTACTTAAATAGAGAATTATGAAATCAGGCGCGATGGAGCATAATGCTTGCCGAATTATCACAAGTAAAGATAAAAACTTTTATTAAACAATAAAAATTTTTATCATACGTTTAAGAGTAAATAAGTGATGCTTAAATTATTTAAAGCATTTAAGGTGTGAACAAATGTGGCATAAGTTATCTTTAATTATAAAAAATTTTGTTTTGAAACTTTATTTCCATAAAATATTTCAGAAAGCAATTTAAAGTGATTTTAGAGGAACAGTAATCATTCTCGGTTTCTCATAGGAGAAACTTTACTACGAGATGTAAGTACAGCTTCTATCGATTCATCTTCACGATATATTTACAAAAATCCACTCGCAGTAAGAAACAAGCAAGCAGTAAAAAAAATGCCGACTGTTGATGAAATTAGCCCCCCCCCCCAAAAAAAAAAAAAAAAAAAAATGAGCAATAATGAATCGAGACGTACTGAGAACATTAATGTTTTGCAATACAGATACTGTATAACTTATGGAGATATACAAATGTATATAAGCATATACATGTAGGAAAATGTATGCAGTTGAGGAATGGCATTTACATATTATCAAAACACCTCGATTTCTAATCCAAGTAAGTTCGTAAGTGAAACTTTGTGTGTTTCACGCATCGCACCTGATTTTTTATTAATAATTAAATGTTTCCCTATTTTTTTTTCGCCTGATATTTTTGAATTTAATAAAATAAATAATTACCGAGAATAATTATCTGGAAATGCTCCAATCATTACTCAAGCTGAGATTGATCGGAGGGTTTAAGAAGGGTTCATTAATAAGATACCTCTGCTGCGCTCTGTTGATAAGGGATGAAACTATTCATTGGGGATTTATTAACATTTAAAATCCCTTCAGGTAATCCATTAGGGCCTTATCTTCCAATTACGAAAATTAGTGAATTATTTTACAGCAGGGATTATTTTTAATTGGTAGATTAAGCTTATTGTTTAAATTTTATTTACAGATGAAGACGTGCATTATAGCGTTTCAAATGTAAAACTTTACTATTCTACCTCCATTCCCCATCACCTCTGACTGTCGATAGAATCGATAGCTTTATGTCCAATGCTCTCGAAACTATCGATAGCGGAGACTGTTCGATTGTTTCCGAACCTTTCAAGTATGTGTTCCAGAATTCTCTACATTTTTCGAGAACCTTCTAGAATGTTAGAGGGGTAGGCTGAGACGGAGGTTGGAAGATTTCGTGATGGCAGATCTGTGGGAGTTGAGTGGATCGAGGTATGCTTGGAGTGAGTTGAGGTGTCGGCATCGAACCTTCAGGTTCATTAAGCCATCATTATTATTAAAGTGATTTCAACCACTATAAGTACCTCTGAATCAACAATGTGGTTTGTTAGTCAGAGTTTACGTCGTATCTCGTTCCAATTATAACATGATTAACCCTTAAGCCTTTAAATGACGTACTCAACTTTTTTAAGAGGGGTCACCTGTGGTGTTGTGGTTAGCATGGCAACCTACAATACTAAAGATCGCGGGTTCAATTCCAGCGGTGGCCCTAGGATTTTTTAATGGGAGTAAAAAATCCTTAGCTATGCCGTCCCTCGGATAGGACGTAAAATGGAGGTCCCGAGCCTGTACGATGTCAGGTACTCGTTAAAGATCCCTATCCTAATTATACCTGGATAGGCAAAATTTAGGACTCCCACTGTAGCATCGTCCGATTAGCCTTAGTAGCATAAAAATGGACGTTAAACAAACTAACAATAACTTTTTTAAGATTAACTAAAGGATAGCAAATATGTAAAAATATTCCCATATTATTATCCTCGAACAACTGACCGGCACGATTTTGGATAAAATCGATTTTGGAGTAGATAGTTTTGAGGGTATATCTGGTAAGTATTTGGTAACGAAGAACAATTGGGGGTCACCTGTGGTGTAGTGGTTAGCATAGCAACTCACAATAGTATGGGTGTTGAGTTCGCGTCCCGCAGTTGCCCTAGGATTTTTTCAGGGAGTATAACATCTTAGGCTAAGCCGTCCCTCGGATAGGACGAAAATGGAGGTCCCGAGCCTGTACGACGTCAGGTACTCGTCAAAGATCCATATCCTAATTATACCTGGATAGGAAAAATGTATGACTCCCACTGCAGCGTTGTCCGATGAGGCTTAGTGGCATAAAGTGACTTTAAAGAAAGAAACAAACAAACGAAGAACATTTAATTGTTATTATTTGTTATAAAATTAGGCTTTTTAAGACATTTTAAACTAGTTAAATGTCGTCTAGAAAATATAAAAAGGTGCTTATTTATGACAGATATGCATGGACAATCATTTTATTTTTTTTTAATATTTCAACCTTATTGTGACTTGTTGCTTTGTTGCATGCCACCTGAAGATGGGGGTGAATGCCCGAAAAATTTTTGTCACGGGTATTTTTGTCATTTATATTTATCATTTTTTGCGTTGATTTGTATCGATTAAATGTAGTTTTGCCGAGCTTTCTTCTTGCCTTTTATTTTTATTTGTTTGTCTAATTAACGTCACTTTATGCCACTAAGGCTAATTGGACGATTCTACAGTGGGAGTCCTAAATTTTGTTTAACCTGCTATAATTAGGATTAAAGGAACCTTTAACGTGTACCTGACATCGTACAGGCTCGGGACCTTCATTTTAGGCCCTATGCGAGGGACGGCAAATCCAAGGATATTTCTTTTCCTTTGAAAAATCCTAGGGCTACCGCGAGATGCGAATCCGGGGCCTTAAGTAATATAGGCTGCTATGCTAACCACTACACCACAGGTGACCCCGCCTTTTATTTATTTTATCTTCCTTATTATAATTTAGTAAAACTTATAGTAAATTCTTATCTGTGTATACTTTGGTAATAGCTTTTGGATAATTTTGCTAAGTAAACTGCACCAGCATTCTATCAATATAAATAGGAGCGATGAAGTTGTCATGTCTGCAACCGACTCACGCTATTCTATCAGAAAATTGCCCAATCTCTGAAGGTCGGATTGATGGGATTAGAATAGAAGAGAATAAAGGCTTAGCGAACTTGAAGGCCCGATACCGACACTTACAATCGCTTCCGTAGGTATTCATTCACAACTAAGACTCGCAATTTCGAACATAAACTTTAACCTATGCGTGGCTATAACTTCGATTACGTTGGCAGTGTAAAGTTTGCGCAATTCTGCATTGTGCAGCCACCCAACTTCTCCTATTGAATCTTCCCTCTTTGGCCCAAATATTCTACGCAGCAGGGGAGAGCGGGGTTGGTTGGCAACAGTTTTCACTTTTTTGATTGTTGAGTCATTCCTGTTAATATAATCCCAATATGGCTGATACCACTGTAAACCCCAAGTATTAGAGTACTTCAAGTATTTTTTTCAACACATAATATTTAACACTATGGTCCTAGGAAATTTAAGAATTCGTCAAGCAAGAGTATGCCATATTAACCCCCCATGTGGGGCAGGTTGGCCTAAAAGGTAGTGTTGTTTGGCCATCTCATTCAAGTACTGCCTGACACATATTATTGTTATTAAAAGCTGCACTATAATGGCATAAGAATTTTGATAGGTTTTTAACAGCTATTAAGGGAAAATAGAATAACAATTGGCTGTATTTTACCATATGGCTTCATTTATTTCAATTGAATGAAATTACCTAACATTTCAAACAGCAGAAATTAGAAAAATGTAATGGCTTGGAAGCATAATTGCGTTAGAACAATGTAAACAAAATTTTCATAAAACACATCTTTAAAAACTTTAAATAATTTATTTTTTGAAGAAAAAAGATTTGGCTCCGCCGTGAGTCGAACCCGGGTCTCCTGCGTTACATGCGAGGATGCCAACCACTACACCACAGAGCTCGGCTCAAGGCAGAGCAAATCCTTCCTCTTCACTGATAGGAGACCCGGGTTCGACTCCCGGCGGAGCCCAATCTTTTCTCTTCAAAAAATAAATTATTTAAAAATAATTTAAATATGGTGGTCAGCCACAAATTAAGATTAGATTAATTTAAAAACTTTAGGTAGGATAAATATTCTCTGGCCATTCAATCGTATCATGAGAAAGTGTCAGCGGTGCACTAGGTTAATTTTCATGGTAGACAGGTGTGGCTGGTTCATCAATAAGCTTCGATTGCAGCTGAAGGTGATCTTTTATCACTTATAAGACATTAAGTTCTTGAGACTCTATTGTTCAACAGGTTATCAAGAAGGGGACCAAATTAGTCTCAACAATACATTTTTTTATTTATAAGACGTTTCGGCTCTTTTGAGCCATCTTCAGTTCAGCAAAACAGGCAGACAAATCATTTGAAGTCACACAGGGCAGATACAACTGTGTGACTTCAAATGATTTGTCTGCCTGTTTTGATGAACTGAAGATGGCTCAAAAGAGCCGAAACGTCTTATAAATAAAAAACTGTATTGTTGAGACTAATTTGGTCCCCTTCTTGATAACCTGTTGATCTTTTATGTCATTATCTTTTTCGTTGTTCCTAAAGATTCCGTTTAAGTTTAGAGTGTCGTCTCTTTTTGCTTAGGAAATATTGCTCTCCTCCTCTTCGCTAGAACTAAAGACAAGTGGTAGTTTCACCTTTGTTTATGTTTACCTTACTTTTGTGACTTTCTACTGCGCCAACAAACCCCCAGTTGAAGATAGCCAACAAACCCCCAGTTGAAGATAGCCAACAAACTCCACAGGAGAAATCATATGAAAGATGGCTGCCAGGAGAGGGGAGAACAACCAAACAAGAAACTGGTTAGTTGAAAGGTTAGGTTTTTCAAAGGAGTTTTGGGCTATGTGAACAGAATCGGAGTCAAATGTTTTGCCATGCCTGAAAACCAAATTTACTGAAAATATAAAAATATACTTAAATGTTGTAAAATCATTCAATAAAGCACACACTTCTCTACACTGTTAGCATCATGCTAAAACCTCAGGACAAGACTCCCGAGGTCGAGCGGGTCAGATGGTACGATTGTGGCGCCTTCACAAGTGGTGTGACGGAAATTATAAGCCAAAGGCCAACCTACCCCATATGCCAACCAACCCCGCTCTCCCCTACTTTATTTTCAAAGAATTAAGGTGTTGCTCATACCTTACTGTAAGCGACCATGGACATCCGTAAGGATCCGTCGGGAGAATTATAGTTTTGTAAATGTTAATTTTTAAATTTCGGGACAGAAGGCGTGAGCTAAGTAATTTTGCAACCGAAAAATAACAAAAATTTCCCATCTTTAGCCTCAGGTCTAAGCTAGCCTTCATAGCCTCATTGATGGGATTCTGTAAAAAAAAAAAAAAAAAAAAAAAAAAAAAAAAGAATTTAAAATTATCTAAGTAAGTAAAGTTCTTTAGTAGTTTTAGAAAAAAGTGAGTTGAGTTGGTTTAGTCCTACTAAACTGAGACTAAGAAAAAAATTAAATACATATTTATTGATACTTGATGAAACCAATATGGACATACTATTCACGGATATACGGAACAGCTAAAAAGACCCACTTACGCCGACTTCAAACCTTTCAATAAAAAATGTTAAGACTCATAGTAAAAGCACCATGGTACGTCACTAACAAAACACAACATACTGACTTACAAATAGAAACAGTAGACCAACATATAAAGACACTTTATAAACGTTTTCATACTCATTTACAAGACCACCTCAACCGACTGAATAGAAGCATGGCAACAAGTGATATACCAATGAATAAGAGTTTAAAAAGGCGCTGGATGAGGGATCTCCTTCGTTAACAAACCAGATGAACTGACACAAGCCAGACAAGAGGTACCGCTGGGTGACATGCTTCCCCATGCCTAACATGCCCTTATTTAAATTAGTGTAGCTCTCAAATCAGCTGATTGTCGAAGTTGTTGACAGGCGCAAATCAAGATGTGAGGACAAAAAAAAATAATTTTTTACTTTCACTTACCAATATATATGATATATATAGTAAGTGGAAGTATTGCAATCGTAAAAAATTTCGTCTTTTGGTTTTCAACGGAAATACACGTTTTGGGGTCCCCTGAGTCCAATTAACTAAGTCCCTCTAAATGGTCTGTGTGTCTGTGTGTGTGTGTGTGTGAACATACTAGCTCAAAAACTATAAACCGTGAGAACCTGAAGTTGGGTATTTAGGGTATGTATATGCCCGCGATGTGACAGCAAAATTTCATCAAAATTGATGAAAAGGAGGGGGTACTTATTTAATAACTTTTTAGGTTGTTTTCGATTTTCTCAAAAACGGCTCTAACGATTTTGATTAAACTGAGTATTTGATCTATTTATATGCCCGAAATATGATTGTAAAAATTTCATCAAAATTGATCAACCGGAGGGGGGACTTTACTTAGTAAATTTTGTATCATTTTCACGTGTTTTTTTTATTTACTCAAAAAGGGTTTTAACGATTTTGATTAAACTTGGTATTTGATGTATGTATGTGCCCGCGATGTGACAGTAAAAATTTCATCAACATTGATCAAATGGAGGGGGTACTTTACTTAATAAATTTTGTATCATTTTCACGTGTGGTTTTTATTTTCTCATAAACGGCAAAAATAAGAGATGGATGTGAAAAAATTTGTGACTTTGTGAAGTGGCAATTAACAAAACACGTCAATTTCTTATCTAAATAAGTTGGTAAGTGAAAGTTGTGTGTTGCGCGCACGCACCAGATTTTTTTATATTTCGAATGTTTGATTTTTACATTGTCTTAAAATAAATTCTGTAATTTTCCATCCATTTATTTTGTGAGATTGATGATCGTTATCAAAAGGTGTGAACACACCTTGGAGTTAATTATATCGGTGTTTTAAAAATAAGTGTTTTAATTTTGATTAGCCTTTTTAAATAGTTTTTTTTTTTGTAAATTTTTACTCCTCTTCCCGAAGGATTCGAAAAAAAATTAAATGACTATAGTTACATAATAGTTATTTTCATCACTAGTACCAAAAGTGGTTATTTTCGGTGCGCGGTCGAGTTCAACGCGCGAGGCGTAGCCGATCGCTGAAATTATACCAAGCACCGCAAATACACTTTTGGTACTTGTTATGAACAATACTTTTCATCATACTGCTCATACTTAAGTACATTAAAACACTTTTATATTTCATTAATAACTTAAAGATCTCTCTATATATAAGAGGCTTTGTCCTGACTGACAGAATCAACGCAGAGCAAAAACTACTAATGATAGAAACTTGAAGTTCGGAATTTAGATTTTAATCTAAATTTTAGTAGTAGGTAACCACTAAGAAACGAATTTCAAAAATGTAACCGCTAAGGGGCATAAATGGCGAAATTGTCGTCTATCGGAAATCTATTTTTGAGATTTTAAACCATATGTTTTTTTATTTGAATATCGATTTAACGTTACAATATTATTAAAATAGACATTCACATAAAATATGGCTACTGATTATATTAGTGGGAATCAAATTATGCACACTGTGATTCCCATGATTGGGGATGGTGCGTGTTTATTTCGATCTCTTCTCCATATATATAAGAGGCTTTGTCCTGACTGATAAAATCAATGCAGAGCAAAAACTACTACCTAATGATAGAAACTTGAAGTTCGGAATTTAGGTTTTAAACGCGATGTACGTAACCAGAAAGAAAGGAATTTCAAAAATGTAACCCTTAAGGGGTTTAAATGGCGATATTGTCACTTCGATGTGGCACTTCGAGAAAAAATATCTAATTTGGACTCATTTTAAAGATCTTGATACGACGAGCTTAACTCGAAAGCTCCTACGGGGTGTCGAAAACCATGTTTTAAAGCCGAAAAATGAAGCGTTCGCGACGAGTAAGTTGTTAAGTGAACTTTCTTCATTGCGCGCCTCCCTCTCTTCTACCGAGCCGGCAGCTTCCACCTACCGGAAGCTCCGATTCTACTGAATCTCCTTAACATCAGTTAACATATTATATTGAATCAGTACCAAGATAATGATCACAGAATTGATTTTTAAGGCTCGCGGGCAAAGCCGCGACGGGGAATGCTAGTACAATATAAGAAATTAAATTGACACCTTTTATTTTTTTATTTTTTTTTTAAAACATCTGTTTATTAACCTATAATAGAAGAAAAGTACTTATATATTTACATTAATATTTATAGTACAATTCAGATTATTCATTATATTAAAAGCTTCTTGGGCATCTTCTAAAACATCTTCAAAAAGCTTTTTCAGGCCTGGGCCCGAAAAGTACAACTTTACGGACTCAAACCGAATATTGATAACATATATTCAATTGTCGTTTATGGGTTTCATTACGCATATATTAATTAGAGGCTTTTGTGGAAAAATAATGCTATTCTATATTTATTCGAAAAAGGGTTTTAGGGGCATATGATGGCCAGTCACAAAGTAACAAGAAGCCAAAATTTTAATAAGTGTGAAATCGAATTTGACAATAATGTCACCGGTGGTGTGGTTAGCAAACCAACATACAATACTAGAGGTTGCGAGTTCGCGTCCTGTGGTGGCCCTAGGATTTTTTTAAGGGGAATAAAGTATCATTGGCTATACTGCTCCTAGGACGTAAAATGAATAACTCGTAAATTACCATATGCTAATTATACCTGGATTGGAAAAATTTTGGACTCCCACTGTAGCATCGTCCGATTAGCCTTAGTAGTAGAAAGGGATGTTGAGCAAACAAACGAATTTGTTTAACGTCCCTTTATGTTACCCTAAATGCAAGAAAAATTAACTAAAAAAATTGATTTTTAATTTTATTTTTTATCTTGAAACCTGTAAGGAAATCATCGATAGAATCGATTGGGTTGAAGAGGTTTTTTTAGGAATTTGGTTATCTAATGAGTATGTGCTATAAGCAATCAATAAATGATAGTTTTTTTTCTTTCTTTTTTGGCTTATTTGTTATTTCTACATTAGATCACTCCCTTTGAACTTATTTAACATTGTGGCGACCGTGACAGGACTCTTTTTCTCGAGGAGTGACATTTTTTCGTAAAATGATGATTAAGCTGATTAAGAAAAGGGGTGCTGTGAGAACAATTTTTACCAAAAGCTGTGAGCAGTTAGAGGAGCTATTGACGGAAGAAGTAAGTGATATAGAGACCATCAATGCAATGGTGGCAGTTTTAGAACAAAGACACAACGAATTAATACTTTTAGATAAAGAAATAGCCGAACTGTTGTTTCAAGCAGATGAAGAAGATGAGCACCTGGAGGAGAAGTATACCATAGAACTGAACACCTTACAGACCTACGATGCCAGGTATTTTAGTATAAAATCAAAGGTTGAACATTTTAATAAAAGTAAAATTGTTACTCATGAAAATGGAGGTTACCCTCAATCAGAGGAATATAAGCTAATGAGATATCCTAAGTTAGAATTTGTTAAATATAATGGCGAAATATCGAAATGGATATAATTTTGGGCACAATTTTCTAGTATTGATAAAGATAATAGACTTCCTAACGAAATAAAATTTCAATATTTGATTCAGGCTAAAGAACCTGGTTCCAGAGCGCGTAGTCTAGTTGAAAGTTTTCCTCCTTCAGGGGAAAATTATAGTAAGGCCCTTGAGACGTTGAAAGAGAGGTTCGGAAGGAAGGAATTATTAAGTGAATATTATGTTAGAGAATTGATAAAATTAGTGAACAATTATAAAGGTGAGAGGCTAGCTTCTCCATATGATAAATTAGAAACTCAATTAAGAGCTCTTGAGACTTTAAACATTGTTAGTGACAGTTACTCAGTATTTTTATTTCCTTTAATAGAATCGTGTGTGCCTATAGATATATTAAAGGTGTGGCAGAGAACTAATACAGACCCTGAAGCTTCCTTTAAAACACAAATTGGAAATCTTATGTTGTTTTTAAAGAAAGAAGTTGAGAGTGAGGAGAGGTTAGCTTTAGTTAATCCGAGAGAGAATAGCGAAGCGAAAGGGTTAAAGAAGGAAGTAAAAGATATTGAGGAAGGGGACCAGTTTGCTACAGCAGTTGCGCTGGCCAATTTAAAACTCGACTCCAAAAAACTATCATTTATTGATTGCTTATAGCACATACTCATTAGATAACCAAACTCCTAAAAAAACCTCTTCAACCCAATCGATTCTATCGATGATTTCCTTACAAAACCATTGCAACTGGTTAACATATTGGGAAACCAACTAATTTTAAAATATTACCTAAATTTAAGATACCTATTAATATTTTGGGTTTAGATAATGTAATTTTTATTAGACAAAATAATAAATATATAATGTCAGACAATAATAAACACTGAAATAATCAACTTGTAACGATACAGTAACACAAAAATAACCGTATGATGCGAGCTTCAGAGCAAGACTAACTCTCCATTCCATCAATCCTTATATTTAGACGGAATTAGATTGTAACTGATTTTAACCAGCGAGTTCGTCTCCTGCGTTGGCCTATTTTTTACGAATCTCACGTAAACTCGATCCACTGAGACCGCTTCCAAACCTAGTCCACCCTCTTAATCACTGATTCTGAGTTGTGGGGCGCAGTGGAAGCGTGCAGCGCTTATAATTATAAACAATTGTAAATGTGGTTACCCACGAGAAAATATTAAGAAAATACTAAATAATATTGAGAGATGAGTTATTCCCCTAAACGGAGAATATTGGTCAGACTGTAAATTAAATCCCGCTAACTCGAGATCATTTGTTTATTCGATATCCCCCTACCCCAACCCTCAGGGAGTTGGTCGGTTAAACAGAAGTTGAACAGGAGTAGTCGAAGTTGCCCAATAATAATTCATCACTTTTAGTAGTAACTTCGTCCAACTGGGCCAAACCCCTGTCTAAGCTAGCTTTATAAATTAACGAATTACAAGAAATACAATGGTTTGTATACGATTTTTTAGTTTTTTTTTTAAGGGAACGTCGAGCCAAATGTCAAACAGGTTTTTTAATCAATAGCTAAGAAAGTCGAAATCAAATCAGATCATCATTTCGTCTGTAATTTTCAAAATTATTCAATGAATTTTATTTTTGATCCCAATGGTAATACATAAATCATAACCTGAATAAATATTTTACGATCAAAAATAATATTAATTTTCGAGTTATCCTTTTTTAAAGCATTAAATATAAGTATGAATGAAGGAATACACTTTATTTGTTTTCGGGGAATATCCCATACAAATAGAGTTGGCCAAACAAGATAAATACATATTAGAGCTAACAACAATAATATTAAAGTGATAATAGAGAACATAACAAGATGTGGCAACATCATCTCCACTTAGCCATTTAAAAGCTCACATTATTATAATAATTATCCTACAGAAAAATCATTAAATATAAACTTTATATAAATATAAATATTATATACATAAATATAATAAATATTAAACTAAAGATAAATATTAATAATTATTAAACTAAAGATAATTCACATTATCTATAGTCAATTTGATTATTCATGACGTTAACAAATATAAGTATTAATAAATAGTAACATATAAAATTAAAAATAGATGTTTGATGTTAATTAACGGTTCCTATAACCTACCATTTTACTAGTTATTCATTAACAATGAATGATTTTAGTCTACAACATTGCCTGATATAACAAAAGAGATTTTTGAGGGAGTGAGTGTTCTCGATTTTGAGCAATTCGACCTGTTTAAATCGAGTGAGTTGGGCAGATAGTGATGGCGGAAAGCAGAATAAATCGGGCACCGGACCAAAATATAAAAAATCTGGTGCGTGCGCGCAACACACAACTTTCACTTACCAACTTACTTACATTAGTTTTACTTACTTAGATTAGTAATTGACGTGTTTTGCTAAATATCATTTCCCAAAGTCACACATTTTTCTACATTCATATCTTATTTTTGTTAATCGTTAAAGCCGTTTTTGTGTAAATAAAAAAAAAAAACCCGTGAAAATGATACAAAATTTATTAAGTAAAGTCCCCCCTCCCGTAGATCAATTTTGATGAAATTTTTACAGTCATATCTCGGGCATATAAATACATCAAATACCAAGTTTGATCAAAATCGTTAAAACCGTTTTTGAGTAAATAAAAAAAACACGTGAAAATGATACAAAATTTATTAAGTAAAGTCCCCCCCTCCGGTTGATCAATTGTGATGAAATGTTGGTTATCACATCTTTGGCATATAAATACATCAAATACCAAGTTTGATTAAAATCGTTAAAAAAATTTTTGAGTAAATAAAAAAAACATGTGAAAATGATACAAAATTTATTAAGTAAAGTCCCCCCTCCGGTTGATCAATTTTGGTGAAATTTTTACAGTCATATTTCAGGCATATAAATAGATCAAATACTCAGTTTAATCAAAATCGTTAGAGCTGTTTTTGAGAAAATCGAAAAAAACGTAAAAAGTTATTAAATAAAGTACCCCCTCCCTTTGAGCAAATTTGATGAAATTTTTGCTGTCACATCGCGGGCATATACATACTCTAAATACCCAATTTCAGGTTCGCACGGTTTATAGTTTTTGAGCTAGTTTGTTCACACACACACACACACACACACAGACACACAGACAGACACACACACACACTGACCATTTCGCGGGACTTGGTTATTTTGACTCAGGGGATCCCAAAACGTGTATTTCCGTTGAAAACCGGAAGTCGAAAATTTTCACGATCGCAATACTTCCACTTACTATATATTTCATATATAGGTAAGTGAAAGTAAAAACATCTTCTAGCTCTCTTAAGTTGCAGATAGTGCAGGTTTCCTTATTATCCTTAATATTTATTAAGGAAGTAATAATCAATATTATTAAACGTTAATTTTACAATGTAATTACCCTAGAGTCTTAATTGCGCTAGTGTTTTGGTCATAAGAAAGGGGGGAGTTAGTGCAAGATATGGCTGGAACCGAACGCTGTCTATGTACATAAGGGGGTAAAGCGGACTGTACCTTGTATGGCTGACCAGTTTTTGTTCATCGCGCTCTTCCGTTTAGCTTTTAAATAGCGTTTCAGTCATCTCCAGACAGGAATTCGCCTGCGTCCTCTAGCTCCGGAATACCTTGTTTATTTACTAAAGCTAACAAAGAGCACAGCTGACTCATCCAATTAAACTTAAGTTCCGATTTGCCCTTACTTTGTGTTTCCCAAAATTCATTAAAACAAATTTTAGGCAGTCTTTGGTTACTCATTTTTAAAACCCAATTGAGAGCCAATGTCTAAATTGCAACCGAGCAGTGAAGAATGTGGAATTCTAATCGCATTAACCAAAAGGGCATGTTTTTGTTTAAGGAAAATAAACGTTTGAAAAAACTTAAATTTACCCTTTCTAGATAATCAGTAATAATAATAATAATAATGTTTATTTAAAATAAAAATACAACCATTTACAAATTTAAAATAAAAACAAACATTATGGAAGCTTGGCACTTATGGCCGTCAGCTCGGAGTTAGCCGCTGTTTTTACATCAGAAATATTTTAAACTCTTATATTAATAATGCTTAAAATAAAAAATAATCATAAACAAACAAATAAAATAACTATTGAAAATAAAGCATTGAGAAAACAAAACGAAACCTCTATATTAATACAACAACATTTAAGCAAAAGAAAATAAATAAAATATATATATTTATACCCACACATACATATGTACATATATATATATACTATTAATATTTATACTGAGCTTTTTAAATAATAATTTAATCAATTTTCCTTAGTAAACATAATTTGAGTTTCATTGACATTTACTTACATAAATTTTAAGAATAACATTGTTACTTTACAGCATTAACGTGATAAATATCAGTTATTGATATAGTATTACTTAGTTAAACGATTCAGTTCAGGAGTAGTTAAATTCTTTTGTTAAATTATATCTGTATCTCCAAGATAGTTTACAGTATTTTATTAATGCTTCCCAATTTTTTCCCTTTAAGTATTGTAATAATTCCTCATTAGACAGCTTATTTTTATTAAAACAAATTTTTCTGATTTCTGATAAAATGGGGCATATTGCTAAGAAATGATAAGTGTTTTCAACTTCATTTAAGTTGCACAGAGAACACAGTTCGACATTATCAGAGCTGTATACTTTATAATTTAAATTTAAAAGTTCTCCTCTAGCTTTAAAAATCCATTTAATTTCGGATATATTCTTATTGATGTAAAAATAATTATTTGATGAGTCTCCTTGCAATTGTTTATAAAGTAAATATTTAGTTGACCCACATGCTTTTTCTACAAATCCCTTGTGAATATTTTTTCTGACTGTGTCTCTTATGTTACTTAATTGTTGTTTGAGTATACCGGTGTCATCTGAATTTATCTCTATATCCATGTTGCAGTCTTTAATAACATTAACCAGGTCATCATACCAAAATATTTTATTTTTAATTATTTGTTTAGCTAAGAAATTGGTCAGTCTTTCGTGTGGTGAATTTAGTACTTTAATTATATAGTCGTGGTGTAATTTAAGGGTATATAAAAATAGTGGTTGTATTTCTGTTTCTAAATGTATAATATAGTTGGGCGTATATCGGGGCAGATTGAACAATTTTTTAATAAAGTAGTATATAACTTGTTCTATTTTGTAATATTGTTTGCTTCCCCAGACCTGAACAGCATATGTAACAACTGATCTAATGACAGAATTAAAAATTTGTAACAGATAATCAGTATATCGTAAGATTTTTTTTTTTTAAATTTGCACCTGTCAACAAACTTCTGCAATCAGCAAATATGCGTTGTGCTAATCAAATAAGGGCATGTTAGGCATGGGGAGGATTGGATACCTATTGTCTGCCTTGCTTCAGTTAATCTGGTTTGTTAAAGAAGGAGATCTGTCATACAGCGCCTTTTTAATCTCCTATTTATTTGAATATAAGTTGTTACCATGTCTCTTATCAGTCGATTAAAATGGACGTGTAAGTGAGTATGGAAATGTTCGTAATGTTTATTTATATCTCGCCCTCCTGTTTGTATTTGTAAGTGCAGTATGTAGGATACTGTCGGTCACTGGTCACGTACCATGTTGCTTTTACTTAACATTTCTGATTGAAAAGTTTGAAGTCTTTGTAAGTGGCTCTTTTAGGCTGTGAACTGTATGTTACGCTCATTACTATTACTTACTACTATATGTTTATGTAGTAGTGTTTATTGGATTTTATTTTTTGCATCACAAAAAACGCAAAATAAAACCTGTGAAAATTTTTTATTTCCTCAATAGCTACAAGATAAAACAGTATTCAGTTAATATTGCTTACTAATACTAAATGCTTTTAATTTACGTCAACGGTGGATAATTCGGATTAATGCTAGTATTAATAAAAATTCCTCTTTCGTTTTCTTTTGTAAACAGCTTAATTCCTCAAGAGATAAGTTGTAAATCAAATCTCTTTGTTACAGCATATGATGAATTTATGTTTTTGATGAGAAAAAATAGTGTTTTAGAGGTTTAAGCATGTTATTAGGCGTTTTATTTATTTTACAGAGATCTTAGAAAATCGTTTGTTTGATGCGATTTCGACGAGGGACTGCCAACGAGCCAATATCGACTCACTCGTGCGGAAATCAAACCTTCACAAGATTTGATTATCTCGCATGAACACCATCACGAACAATCTTTATCCATGAGCGTAAAAATAAATATAGGCTGTTCTTTCGCTCCCATTTTTTTAAACTCCATTGTAGGTAGATCTTTTAGGGATCATGTGAAATCTACCTTCGACATCGAGGTATCTTTTAATACAATTGGGTCAACTACGGTGTACTGGTTAGCATAGCAAACTACTACACAGATCGCGGGTTTATATCTCCGCAGGTGGCCCTAAGATTTGTTAAAGGTATTTGTAAAAAATCCTTGGCCATGCCGTGCCTCTGATAGGACTTAAAATGGAGGTCCCGAGTCTGTACGATTTCAGGTATTCGTTAAAGATCCGAATATTACCTGCATAGGAAAAATTTATTATTCCCAATGTAGCATCGTCTGATTATCCCTAGTGGCATTAAGTTGGACAAACAAAACAAAAAAAAAAATTATTGTAATCGATACAAACAATGCGCTAGAAGGGTGATGTTTTCTGAAGTATGATGTTAATTTTCAATTTCTTAATAAAAAATTATTGATGTAAGAAATTGACTGAAAAATTGTAGAGTGAAAAAAAAAGGAATGGATAGAAGATAAAAATAATAATACACAAAAATATAAGATAAAATAAATCAATGCGTAGATAATAATGAATTAGAAGTTTTATAAGGTGGAGTTTGTTTAGATCTGTTCATATATTTTTATTTGTTTTAAGTTATTGAATATCCCATATATATGCGTGCTTTTGTCATTAAGTAGAGTCGCTAAACGGTAATAGTCCGGGAGCTGAGGGTCAAAAAGGTGCCTGATTTGAAGAATGTTTTTGATCATATAGGCTGAAAGTACTCATTTCATAGACAACAAATGTGAAGGTCTGCCACCTCAGATCGGTTGCCATTGAATTTTATAGGCAAACAAAATCGACATTTTTGAACTCGAGGCGGCGCGAAATTTAATGCCCTTTTATTTTAGATAGAACACGATTTCCTCTGCGATAAATCGTTTTCGAGTTATTAGCGAAAAAGTTCTTTGCATATGATTTAAAAGGTAAAATCTCATTACTTTTTTTTTTAAATTAGTGGGTTAAAAACAATAAAAAAAAAAA
Organism: Aelia acuminata; assembly: GCA_911387785.2. Lineage (NCBI taxonomy): Eukaryota > Metazoa > Arthropoda > Insecta > Hemiptera > Pentatomidae > Aelia > Aelia acuminata. The sequence continues at coordinate 137,896,889 of OU426981.1, forward strand.
GAATAATTCACATTACCTTACATATTTATTTATTTATTTGGTATTTTGTGAGATATTCTAAGTATTTCTTGTTTGCAAATGAGCAAATAAAACAACAGTTACTGCCCTTGTTAAGCTGTTAGTTGTTTGACGTCAAACGGTATCTTAATCATTTTAATTGTGATCTAGATACAGTGATTACAGTGCTGTAAAGTTACGAAATCGTCCCGAAATTTCTGTTTTTCAAGTTTGCAACATAATTTTTTTTTTTATAGTAGTTAATTTCTTAAGAATTTCATGTTATGGCTTTTACTTAGGTGTTATTTTAAAAATGTTATAATCTATGTGTATATTGTTATCAATTTAAATGAAAAGAAACATACATATTGTAACACTGTGTTGGTTTAAATAATTTGTATCTAGGAAAAATAATAATTAACAATGTCAGACAAACAATATGAACTGATTGTCTGCATTTCTCTTCAGGGTTTGATCATGTCACAGGTTTTCCAACAGCCAAGCTTTCACCCATCTTGCTGTGGGCTTCTTCAGGGCCAATACAAGAATCATTCTTGTACCATCTCTGTGACATGGTCAAACCCTGAAGAAGAAATGCAGACAATGGATTTGGACCATGGAAGCCTTAAACAACAATATGAACTGAAATAATCAAAAAGGTTACATTAAGATTTTTCGATAGCAGGAAGGAGACTAATAACTAATATAGAAAAAAAGGGCCTCAAATTTACATATATACATTTATATATATATAAACCGAATTTTCGCCTCTTCGGGCATCATCAGGGCAGTAAAATTATGTATTAAGGTATAATTATAATTATTCTAAAATTGTTTCATGAAGTATTAATAAAATAAAATAAATGATGGGGGACTCACCATCAGATTAAATATATATATAAAATATTTCACATATAAATGAAAAGTTAAAAATTCTTTTAACAACTATATATAAAAAACACTGTCTTGAATAATCTGTGTAAGAACACTTCATCAACTGGGGCTAGGTTGGTCTAACATTTAGTATCAGTAATACCAACATTACATAAATTAAGTAAAAAGGTTATATGAATTTTACCAACCATAACAAAGAAATAAATTTTTTTACAACAATATCAGAACAATGACACTATAAAATTAGATATATAAATAAATAAATATTCAAAATATAAATATAAGTAAAAAGGTCATATTACATAAAAACCATTAAAAAGTTACAAATCTCTTTTATAACAAAATGTTAACAACAGTTTTGTCCAAAAATAAAACATAAAAATATAAATATATAAACAGAATATCTATTTTAAAAATATATATAGAATCACGATGATTCAGAGTCAGGTTCCTCACATCATTTATTTAGAATTCCAATAGTTTCAGAGAAAAAATTATTTAAATCTCCAGCATCAGCTTTAAAGTTTACTACCCTACCTAAATTCTCTGAGATGTAGAGAGCCTCCAAACATATTAACCTGCGCTCCGAAACATCCCGACGTAAAATGCTAGTATTGTCAAAGTCAAAACCATGCTTATTTTCAAAAAAATGCTTTGAAAGGGCAGTTTTTGGTTCCTTCTCGTTTTTTTCATTATTTTTATAATCCAAACATGAGTTTTTATGCTGATATATTCTGTATTTAAGATTTTTATCTCGTCATACCAATATGACTCAATGGACAATGTATACAATCAATTTTGTTAATAAGGTTTGAACAAAGATTTTTTTCAATCCTTTAGTGGTGTCAAAATTTGTTCAATTTTATCGGCGATGATTCTAAATGAAACTTTGATCTCATTAATATTAAATTTGATAAATTTTAAACATTTATTGCCTCAGAAAGACCTTTTATGTATGTAAGTGGCATATATTTAAGGTTACAAAAAGTATCAAGTTGTAACGACACTCCGACACAAACATAACCATATGATCGATCTTAAGAGCAAGGGTAACAGCCCGTCGCTCCTTATATTCAGTCTGAAACAGAACATTCTGGAAAGTTCCAAAGAAGCGTAGAGGTACTCGAACAGTCACAAACATGTACTACTAGAAAGAATAGTTTGTTCAAACTGTTCGAATAAGTCTAGAACTATTTTTAATCATAAGTTTTGTGTTTTGTTTCACGTTATAATATGGTTTAGTTATTTTACATTGTTGTTTATTTTTTTTTGTATGGTTTAGTTATTAATTGGTCGTCCTAATCCTCAATTTAAATCAATTGGAGAGTCTCAAGAAGAGGAGAGAAAAATTAATTACTGATGCTTTAGTTATATAAACTACTAGCTAGGGTGCCCGGCTTCGCTCCGGTAGTTGTGTGGCAGTTTTAATAACAGAAAAACTTTAAAATTAAAGGAAATATAGAACAAAATTAGCACTTTCTTGAAAATTTTAACATTATATCAATATTATGATTCGAGATTTGCAGTGTCCGCCCAAATAAGGAACCCTATATACTTTATAGGGTGTTGAAAATGGTGGATGAACAATTAATTTTGCTGCAACTTTGTCGAGTCATGCATCATTTTTGATGGTTTCTGTGATTCTGAAACCTATAAGCCCATTCCAAGCAGTCAGCAGATAATAATTTATTAGATTATTAGTTAAAAAATCTGGTGCGTGCGCGCAACACACAACTTTCACTTACCAACTTACTTAGATTAGAAATTAATGCGTTTTGTTAATTGCCACTTCTCAGATGAACAGAACAGTTTAATTATAACGCATTGGTTTGTCATTAAAGGCGTACGGCGCATGCGTGAGCTCAAGGTGTTTTATGAGTTGACGGAATATTTTTCTTTTTTTCTCCTGTATATGTTTACTTGATTTTCTTCATATATCATATTTAGCCATTTCTTATTTTTAAGCGTGATGAGAGACAGTTAATTTCTCAATATAAACTAAAACAAAGGTACTTTATAGAAAAACAAAAAAGGCCCCTACCCCATTTAAGCCCCCTCAGAACATTTTAATAATGATAAAGCTTACCTGATATTAAATAACGACTAATTTTCATTAAACATACCGAATTTGATAAAAATCGTTAAAGCCTTTTTGAGATAATCGATCAAAAAGGTAAAAATTGGACAAAATTTATTAAGTAAAGTCCCCCCTCCTGTTGATCAATTTTGATGAAATTTTTACAGTCATATCTCGGGCATATAAATACATTAAATACCAAGTTTGATCAAAATCGTTAAAACCGTTTTTGAGTAAATAAAAAAAACATGTGAAAATGGTACAAAATTTATTAAGTAAAGTCCCCCCTCCCGTAGATCAATTTTGATGAAATTTTTACAGTCACATCTCGGGCATATAAATACATCAAATACCAAGTTTGATCAAAATCGTTAAAACCGTTTTTGAGTAAATAAAAAAAACACGTGAAAATGATACAAAATTTATTAAGTAAAGTCCCCCCTCCGGTTGATCAATTTTGATGAAATTTTTACAGTCATATCTCGGGCATATCAATAGATCAAATACTCAGTTTAATCAAAATCGTTAGAGCCGTTTTTGAGAAAATCGAAAAAAACTTAAAAAGTTATTAAATAAAGTACCCCCTTCCTTTGAGCAAATTTGATGAAATATTTGCTATCACAATACATACATACTCTAAATACCCAATTTCAGGTTCGCACGGTTTATAGTTTTTGAGCTAGTCTGTTCACACACACACACACACACACACACACACACACAGACCATTTCGCGGGACTTGGTTATTTTGACTCATGGGACCCCAAAACGTGTATTTCCGTTGAAAACCGGAAGTCGAAAATTTTCACGATCGCAATACTTCCACTTACTATATATTTCATATATAGGTAAGTGAAAGAAAAAAACTATATTTGGAGTAAAACTTAAGCGCCCACTACTGTGATGGTCCCATTAGATCCAGAAGTTTAGAAAATACCGAAGATTCATAGTAGCTTTTTTTGTAAGACCTTTCTTCCAGTTCAACCTCCCTTAATTTATCATATATATATATATATATATATATATATATATATATATATATATATATATATATACAACTCTTCTTTTTTGTTTTATGTCTGTTTTTATTCGCTCACTCATATTGCATTAAATTTACTTAAGTATATGTTAGATATTGATTAAATGTAATGTGTTTATCAATTAATCTGCTTATGAGAAAATTAATTTTGTAAAGTATCCAGTTGGTTTTCCAATTGATTGCAGATATGTAAAATCATTAATTTATTTTAAAAGAAAAGGTGAAACTAATTATTTTCGCTTGATTTTTAAGTAATTTAAAAAGAACAGCTGACAAAATATTTAACCTTTACAAACTGAACGGAATGAGTGAACAATAAACATCGAGTGAAACACCTAGCGCTTCCTGGTGGTCTGCAGCTCGAACTAAAGTTGTCATTCATAAACTCGTATGTCATTCTCAGGTAGGCTAATTACATGTTGCTAGAGGCTTAAAATTCCAGTCCTTTTCTCTTCAATTTCACACCCTTAAGAGAAAAACGGAAACCTTCTTCTCCGTTAGGGGACATACAGTTACACGCTGACATAAATCTCTTAATCGTATGTGGAGTCGTTTCTGAGCCTTTTCGGCACGCACATTATACACTTTGCTTTATAATATATATTGATTAAAATTTTCAAGCCAATCATCACTAATACTATACTAATTAAAACGTTTATTTATCATAATCATAATCATAATTTACTATACTAACAGATACGTTTTTTAATTTATAGATATTTTCTTTTCTTTTTTCTGGTCCTCTCCTTTCTTGCATATACGGGGTTTCCTGGGCCAGGGGAGAGGGTGGGGGTTAATGCCGAGTATTATTAAATATCCCCTGGCTCCGGGTTTTGAACTCGTTATCTTCGGGTTCTCCATCATCTGTTCGTCGTCATGGGTAGCATGCTCACTCGGTCATCCCGCCACCCAACATTTTGTCATATATCGTTACCACACATAAGTTTGTGCCGTAATTTTCTACTCTCTCACACATGCCCCTGTTCACCAAACCAAATTTAGTATTGTCACGTGGAAAACCATAGCTGAAAAGCTAAGCAGGCCATTGAACCTAGGAGACCCTGAGAGAGAGGGGTAAGTCCTAGAAGAGGCTGGCCCAGGCGAGTCTGAGTCCGGGAGTGCTAGACACAGTCAGACAGTCTGAGATGGAGAGAGTCTGAGTCTGGAACAGACAGGCAGAGTGAGGCTGGGGCAGTCTCCGACAGGCCAGGAGTGGGATTCGAGTAGTATAGTAGCCCCAAGTATCGAGCATATGGGTGGCAACAAGTATTTATCGTTAAGTAAAGAAACAAACCGTATGGTTAAAATCCCTAACCTTTTGTTGGAACGAGCTAGCGGTCGGAACAAACCATTGGAGCAAGTATATGGACCTAGATTTTTTCGACGGAGACCTGGAACCTTCTACGAAGACCTCGAATATTTCAGAAGGTTCCTTTTAGACTATATAAAAGGAGCGAGTGACTGGGCCAGTTATTCTTAGTGTTTGTCTTGACGGTGAAGCTCAAGTCATATGATTTGTGTACTATAAAGTTATAATTTTTGTAACCTGCTCAAATGTTAATGTTGTTATAATTCGTTGGCATTGATATTGTTATATTTTCGTTCAATAAATATTTGTTGACCCACAGATATGTTACAATATTATTAACCGTTCAATACTCGCGTAGGATTATATTATTTATAACTGTGCTCATAGCTCTCAGCAACTATTAAAGTCTTAATTACACGTCGACCTACTTTAAGTTAAAGCTCTTGGGTATTCCATTAGTTTCCTCCTCCAGGAAATTCGGTATTCTTGGTATTTAACCTGGGTCTTGGCGATTGTTAGCGAGTATTTTTTTTTTTTAAGAAATATCCTACTTACCTAATTTGAAGTATTGTTTTGATTAGCTAGAAAGATGTTTTCTTCAAAAACTGGACAATCGAATTTTGAATGAAACACAATATGTCTTTAAATTATTATTTTAAAAAAAAAATAGTATTTATTTAATTTTTTGTTTGTTTTAACGTCACTTTATGCCACTAAGGCTAATCGGACGATGCTACAGTGTGGCAACCTACAATACTAAAGATCGCAGGTTCGCGCCCAGCGGTGGCCCTAGGATTTTTTAATGGGAATAAAAAATCTTTAGCCATGCCGTCCCTCGGATAGAACGTAAAATGGAGGTCCCGAGCATTTACGATCTCAGGTTAAAGATCCCTATCCTAATTATACCTGGATAGGCAAAATTTAGGACTCCCACTGTAGCATCGTCCGATTAGCCTTAGTGGCATAAAGTGACGTTAAACAAACAAACAAACGATGCCACAGTGGGAGCCCTAAATTTTGCCTATCCAGGTACATATAATCAGGATTGAGATCTTTAACGAATACCTGACATCGTAAAGGTTGGGGAGCTCCATTTTACGTCATATTTGAGGGACGACATAGACAAGGATTGTTTACTCCCATTAAAAAATCCTAGGTCACCCGGGACGCGAACCCGCGACCTTTAGTATTGTAAGTTTCTATGCTAACCACACCGCAGGTGACCCCTATTAATGTATTATTTCTAGGTTAGACGAGTTAGAGTTTTTCTAATATTATGTATTTTATACAGTTTTATGAATTTTGTGTGTTACTCTTCCAGCGTTTTATTTACATTTTTCATTCATTCAGTTTAATATTTGGATAGTCAACAGTAGTTAGTAGTTAAATAATTGTAAATACCAACTACATTTGTAATTAGTAGTTAAAATATTCTAATTTTTTTAACCAATACTTGGTGATTGTAACTACATTTTGCCCAACTCTTGACAATAGTCATAATACAAAAAGTAAAGTTAAGATCCAATTCCTCCAATCTACTCAATCCATTAATCTCCTTAATTCGTTTGAGCTGACGACCATCAGCGTATTGTCCCTAATTGCGAAGGTCGCGTCGTAGATGCTCTAAACACAAACAACAACAGTCGAAAACTTTTAAGTAAGACCGTTTATTGAATTGCTGACTTCAGTAAAAACTACTACATTCTCAGCACAATCTAATTTTGGGGGTGCCAATATATATGTATATATATATATATATATATATATATATATATATATATATATATATATATATATTGGCATATTTTAATTTTTAAATATTTTATAAGAAGAGAAGAGATTGGTCCTGGCCGGGATTTGTGCTAGGTAGCTCAAGTGGTAAGAGCACCCTTACTAGTGATAAGGAAATCCCTGTTCGAATCCCAATATTGACCAGTAAATAGTACTTGTGAATCATTAATAATACTTGCGAAATATGAATTGTAAAAATAAAAAATCTGGTTCGATGCACTCAACACACATTGTTTCACTTACGAACTTACTTAGATTAGAAATCGAAGTGTTTCTGTGATATATAAATGCCATTCACACATTTTTCCACATGTATATGCTTATATTTGTTTTCATACAAATATAATTTTATTATAGTAAAAAAATTGGAGTATAAAATTTCGGCCGTCGCATTGCGGGCATACACATACATCAAATACCCAGTTTGATCAAAATCGTTAAAGCCGTTTTTCAGTAAATAAAAAAAAACACGTGAAAATGGGACAGCATTTATTTAGTAAAGTACCCCCTCAGTTTGACCAATTTTTATGAAATTTTTGCTGTCACATTCACTAAATAACCAATTTCAGTTTTGTAGGGCTTATAGTTTTTGAGCTAGTCTTTCCACACACAGCCACACTGACCATTTCGTTGGGCTTGGTTATTTCGACTCAGGGGATCCCAAAACAGGTATTTATGTTGAAAACCGGTAGTTAAAATTTTTCACGATCGCAATACTTTCCCTTACTATATATTTCATATATAGGTAAGTGAAAGCAAAACTTTAACTCCCCTAAATTCTCTACCAAACGCTTTTAAATTTGGCGTAAAGTTCTAGTTTCAACCCCCCAAGGTTTTTATATTATCTGAAACGTTAATTGTCTTAATAGGTCTTAATAACGTTATATTTATATGCGCGGGCATATACATACATCAAAAGCCCAGTTGATCAAAATCGTTACAGCCGGTTATGAGAAAAAAAGCAAAAAAAAAAAAACGTTCGTACGGATTATAGTTTTTGAGCTAGTCTTTTTAAGCAAACCATTTCGCGAGACTTAGTTATTATTTGGATTCAGGGACCCCCAAACCGTGTATTTCAGTTGAAATCCGGAAGTCGAAATTTTTACGATCGCAATACTTTTCCTTCCTATATACCTATTTCATATTTGAGTATCTGAAATTAAAAAACGATTGTAGAATATCTTCAGATGTGATATTATTTATATTTTACATGCGAGCAATAACATAATGATGCAACTTAAGAAAATAATAGTAGTGTATTAAGAGTAATATTATATTAAACGTTATAATTTCGTTCCTCACTAACTGTTTTCTTATTTTTGGTCACATTAAAATTAATCGCATGACGAAGATACGAGAATATTTTTGGCAGAGATTTCTGTTTTCTTAGATCTATGCTGTTCGTATTCGTCTGTTGTGAAGCTCGAACCGAAAATACTACTGAGAACTTTCGTTAGTAAACAAGATTTTAAAATAACTTTACTGACGCACATTTTTTGACTCCTAAAGGGACTGAAATACTTTTACTGAGATTCTTATCTGTTGGCTTCCAGTATATATACATACACATACTGACTTAAACCTATATGGACATACTGCTCACAGATGTGAGGAAGCTCCAAAAAAACACTTTTACAAAAACTTCAAACCTTTCATTACGACTTATTTCAAAAGCACCTCAGTGGTTCTTTTACACCAGGTTATACAAAATATAATTATTGGAATATACAGTTATTGGTACCAGACACATGTCCATATTAGAATTGCATAACTTCAACCGATCTCTGGGTATATTCTTTATTGTTTTAATAATCTTTATGATCTCGCTTTTCATTTGTTTTTCGGCAGCACATGTTTTTCTCATGGTCAGCATTACGTTGCATGCTCAGGAGTAGGTTTACCTAAAACCCTAATTATATAGCCTTCAAAGGGTAAAACTAAAAACGTGGTATATCATAAAGCTATAGGATAATAATCTATTAGTGCTATTTTTGTTGTATTTTTTGTTTATAGAATTGTTCACATTTATTAGAAAAATGAAATTCGACAGATGAAACCGGGATATACAGCTAGTATATATAAATATAGATAATAGAATTTTATATATTAAATTATACTGCTTAAAAAAAATGTAGGTACTTGAAAATGGACCAACTCAATGGTCAATGTGTGGACAATGTGTCCGAAACATTGTACTAATGAGAAATAAAAATAGTATAGTAATAAAGTTGGATGTATAATAACCCGAAATAAAAGATACACAATAAAATAATAACTATTTTAGTCCGATCTAAAATTATTTGAAATAACGTTGGCTGTTGAAAGAGAACAAGAGAATATATATTGCTCCAGTAAATGTCAAATAAAAATAATAGGAAATCCGATAGGGCTTCGTTGGATGTCGCCGCTACATCTTCCTTACTGACAGGCGCGATTGGTTTTCGCTCACGTTTTTTTATTTCGTTTTACAGTAAATGGATTAATATTTTTCTGTCAGTCGTTTGAGCTGTATTTGTTACGATTTCAAAGATCGGTATATGGTACTAGTACTTTACAAGAATAACTTTTAATTCCAGTGAACTCGTATTAAAAAAACTGAAAACGTTTGGCTGGCTAATGGAATGAAAATTTAACATATTAATAAAGTATTTTTAAATATTGTAACTTTATTGTGGGTTTAAATAATTTTTATTAAAAGAAAATAATTATTCACAATGTCAGAAAAAAAAATAAAAACTCAAATTATTAACATCGTTACAAAAAGTAACTACTCTAAAAAATACGGTGACACAAACGGTAACCATATGCATCAATGTTCAGAACAAGATTAAGAGCTTGACTGTATTTTCTTATATTTAGTCGTTCTCTAGAACATTCTAGGACATAAAATATTCTCAAAACGTCCAGAACATGTGCTTTAATCCAAAACTATTCTCAATGTAACAGACGATGACCATATGATTCTTTACTTTCACTTACCTATATATATATATATATATATATACTTACAGTTATTGGCACCCCAACTTTAACTTAAAGAAATAGGTAAACAAGTCCTAATTTTATTACAAGGTATACATGAGTCTAATGTTTGAAGAGTCCTCTCTAGTCATCTATGAAGTAAGACTTTAACAAACTAACCACAGGGAAGGTTTCACAATTAAATCCACAGGGTGCCAAAAACTAGATTTGGCACTTTTAACAACAAATATTTCCATATTGTAAAACTATTGAACTTTTGACCCAAAAAAAAACCTCTTGAGTCTTTATGAGGTTAGATAAAGAGGAGTTGTAGGAAGTTGTTTCTATTTGATCCATTAATAATTATTAAATTAATAATTTAGCTATTTGATGGCTTCATTTAGTTAACAAGAAAAAAAAAATAATTTCCATTAATTATGTACGTTTCAAACGCTTTATTATAAACAATGGTCTGTCATTAAATACTATCTGCGCATGCGTGGGTTCAACCTGTTTCAAGAGTTGTCGAATTTAACATTTTTGTTTTTTATCCTGTATTTATTTCTCGATTTCTTTTTCATATTTATTCATTACTGATTTTTAAGCATGATGGCAGATAGTTATTTCACCGTATAACTAAAATCAAAGGTACTTTTTAGGAATTTTTTTTTTTCCTTCCCCCTCCTTGAACATTTCAATAATGATTAAACTAACCTGATATTAAAGGATCGCTTGATTCAAATTAATCATGATGAGTTTAATAAAAATCCGATAAATAAATAGAGCCGTTTTTGAGAATATCCAAAAAGCGTTAAAATGAGATAAAATTAATGAAATGACTTTATTTCATAAAATTTGATGAATATTTTTCTGTCATATCGCAAGCATATACTGTAGTGGTTAGCATAGCAACCTACAATACTGAAGGTTTCGGGTTCGCGTCGCACGGTGGCCCTAGCATTTTTATATTGCTTTTTTGGGGGATTTTTACTTTCACTTACCTATATATGAAATATATAGTAAGTGGAAGTATTGCGATCGTGAAAAATTTCGACTTCCGGTTTTCAACGGAAATACACGTTTTGGGGCCCCCTGAGTCGAAATGACCAAGTCCCGCGAAATGGTCTGTGTGTGTGTGTGTGTGTGTGTCTGTGTGTGTGTGTGTGAACAGACTAGCTCAAAAACTATAAACCGTGGGAAGCTGAAATCGGGTATTTAGTGTATGTATATGCCCGCGATGTGACAGCAAAAAATTCATCAAAATTGCTCAAAGGGAGGGGGTACTTTATTTAACAACTTTTTACGTTTTTTTAGATTTTCTCAAAAACGGCTCTAACGATTTTGATTAAACTGAGCATTTGATCTATTTATATGCCCGAGATATGACTGTAAAAATTTCATCAATATTGATTAACCGGAGGGGGGACTTTACTGAATAAATTTTGTATCATTTTTACGTGTTTTTTTTTGTTTACTCAAAAACGGCTTTAACGATTTTGATCAAACTTGGTATTTGATGTATTTATATGCCAAATATGTGATAACCAACATTTCATCACAATTGATCAACCGGAGGGGGGACTTTACTTAATAAATTTTGTATCATTTTCACGTGTTTTTTTTATTTACTCAAAAACGGTTTTAACGATTTTGATCAAACTTGGTATTTAATTTATTTATATGCCCGAGATATGACTGTAAAAATTTCATCAAAATTGATCTACGGGAGGGGGGACTTTACTTAATAAATTTTGTATCATTTTCACGGGTTTTTTTATTTACTCAAAAACGGCTTTAACGATTAACAAAAATAAGATATGAATGTAGAAAAATGTGTGACTTTGGGAAATGATATTTAGCAAAACACGTCAATTTCTAATCTAAGTAAGTTGGTAAGTGAAAGTTGTGTGTTGCGCGCACGCACCAGATTTTTTTTTAATATGGAGTAAAAAATCCTTGGCTATCTCGTCCATCGGACAGGACGTAAAATGAAGGTGAGGCAAGATATAAGTTACTCGTTAAAAGATCCCTAATTACACCTGGATAAGCAAAATTTAGGACTCCCACTGTAGCATCATCCGATAAGGCTTAGTAGCATAAAGTGACGTTAAAAAAAAAAAAAAAAAAAAAACCAACGAAAAAATAATACTATGATAAAGTTCCTTCAACCAATTACTAGTAGATACATCTACTTCAGTAGTTTACTCGTTACTCCTGGTTTTAAGTATTTTGCCCATTTCTCTTTGTACCAATATTTCTATAATAAACAGATTGTAATCAAGTGAAATGAAATAAAAAATTACTATGAAACAATTAGATTAATAATTTTTTATTTATTTATAAAATAAAAATACAAATATATTCAGACTAGAAATGTCACATTACTTAATTAATAAATAAATAAAATTAACAAAAACTTATAAAATACACACACATATAAATTATCAATAGATTAAGTCATGTTTTTTCTTTTAAATATGAAATAATCAGTCTGTTAATTTGTAGAATCCGTAATTAGAATTTTTCGTTTCCACATTACGAGATAACATTGACACACTTTTATTTTATTTAGTTATACATTTAATAATTAATAGTAATAAAAAATAGGAAATTATTTAAATAATAAAAATTAACACTAAGCACTTTAGTTACATATACGAATCTTACATACAATAAGGGCATATTTATCTAATCACTCTTATCAGTAATATTATATATATATATATATATATATATATATATATATATATATATATATATATATATATATATATATATAGGTATATCGTATATCTATATATATATAGGTATATCGTATAAAAGCAATTCAGGGGTGAAGAAAATAAAATGGTAATAAATCACTACATGTTTGTGACATTGTTACCTCTTGTACATGTTACATAATAACATAACAACGATAAACACCAAAAGGGTGCAAACATTAACTGATGCAAATATGAGGCCGTATAAAACACACAAAAAAAAATTTTTCTCTATTTTATGACTACCGCTATCTTGCTCAATAACAAATTTAATACGTTTTTGTCGGTTCAAAACGTCTACGCGTGCTATTATCTTCTTAAACAAATCTGTCATAACTGTCCAATAAATTTAGGGGATCTTATGTAATGGTGTATTTACACCGCGACGAACTCCGTACAAAACAGCCTGTTTCGGGCAGCTTAAGTTCCAAAAAACAACCGGCTGTTTGGTAAGCGATTCGCCGCTGTCTAAATCCACCTTAATAAATGTTCTTGGGGTCACCTATGTTTTAGTGGCTAGCATGGCTGAGTACGCCCTGCGGCGTCCATAGGATTTTTAAAGGGCTATTGCGTCCTTCGGATAGGACGTAAAATGGAGTTTTCGAGCCTGAACGATGTCAGGTACTCTTTAATGATCCATAACCTACTACTCCCACTTTAGCATTATAGCATCCGATTAGCCTTAGTAGGTTAAATGGACGTAAAAAAAAAAAAAAAATGTTCTAAGGAAATCTCATACTTTTATAAATAATTGATAAAAATTAGGATCAGTAAAGTATAAATATAGTGTCTTTTTTTATTAATTATGATATAGAAGCACCATTTTAGACTAATTTTTTTTCAAAATATAACTTTTTGACTTCTACTCAGTCATTTTTAAATTATTTATGAATCATATCTTCAAGGCTGTGTGATTCAAATAACACTGATTTATTTCATTCCATTATTACATGATTATTACATGATCTGTGTTTTATTAATAGGCTTTTAATATAAAATGATACATACTGTCTTAGATATATGTTTGGGGGGTCAAAAAGACAATGGTGTTGTTAGGAATCTAATTTTTAAATATAAAATAAAGGTAGGTATTGGTAATAATATATTCGTCTTAATTAGTATAAATTCATTTAAATTATGGGAGACAATAACTGTTTTTTTTTTCTATTACCGAGTATGTAACTGTGAAAAAAAGTTTAGTATACACTTTACTTTAAGGAAAAATACAATGGGATATTCAATGGGACCATTTTTGCTATTTACTATGCATTTATAACATATTAATATTGCCTTTAGAGTGTTAAAACTGTCTTTTTTGACAATAATTAGACACTTTATTATTTAGTTCATTGAAACCGTGGAAAAGTTTTTATCATTAGTGTTGCTTTCAAATCGGAAATGGTGAATTGTGTGCATATTTTCAAAATATGATGCATAAGTATAATTTAAAATCTTTAATCTTAGCACCAATTATTTTTTTATTATTTATCACTTTATCATTTTCTTCTTGACATATGTAAGTAGTATGGGTCTGTTTTTGTTTTCTTACACACTGGTCTAAATATATCTAAAAAATTACGATGTGCCCCCTTCAATATTTTTTGGTCAATTTGGATCCAATTAACCACAAATTAATGCAAATTGTATATTTGTAAAATATGAATTACAAAACTAACAAACAGGAACTGATCTTAAATTTACTTTTTACATGGATGTAATCATTATTTATATTTCATTTTACTTTATATAATATTTTTCGTACTATGAGTACGTTAAGTATTCTAGATAACGCAGTGCACACTGATACGAAGCGCTAAGCTGCCTGAATAGTCCATCGCAGTAAGCACGCAGCTGGGTCGACCTCCACGTTTCGGCCTCTTCGGGATAACATCCTCCGGGAGTACAGCTTCCGACTCCTCCGGATGACCCTAGTTCGGGCCCGAGGTCGCAGGAGCGGTCAGGTCCGGTCGGGGAAGTTCTGACCACGACCCTCAGACCAGACCCTCGATGAGGGTCATCGACTCTATCTTCTCGTTGACCCTGTTGTCCAGGGTGCAGTTCTCCTCTAGGAGTGTGATGATCGTGTCGATGGACTGTTCCGACGGCCGCCTCTTCTCCAAGGATACGGTGGACAGGTAGAAGGACTCCCTTCGGAGTATCCTGGGGCTGTCTTCTCCTACTGGTTTGGGTTTTTTCGACCTCAGGCTTCTGAAGACCTGTAACATAAAAAAAAAATATTTAGTTAGTTACTTTGCTTAAAAAAAAAAAAAAAAAAAAAATCATAAAGGTACATAAATTAAATAATGGACTTAAAGCATACCAGCCAGTAGTAAAAGTGAAACCATCCAAAAATATATTCAACAGAGAAAAAAAGTCAGTTATTATTTTTGCTGCGCAGCAAAAAGTTCGACCGAAAGTACATTTCATTCAATTTATTTATTGAAATTTACAATCTCATACCAGCAATAAAATATGGAATAAATAGAGTAATGGCGTGTGTCATGTAGAGAAATTACCCACTGGTGGAGTCAAGTGTGGTGTAGTGGTTAGCATGGCAACCAACTGGTCGCTGGTTCGCGTCCCACAAAAGCCCTAGGATTTTTTTAATGGGGATAAAAAATCCTTGGATATTCCGTCTCGGATAGGGAGTAAAACGGAGGTCCCGAGCCTGTGCGATGTCATGTAATCGTTAAAGATCCCTATCCCAATTATACCTGGTTAGGCAAAATTTAGGAATCCCACTGTAGCATCGTCCGATTAGCCTTAGTGGCATGAAGTGAACAAACTAGCCATTGGTAGCACATTAATATCCTACTTTTAAACTTTACATTTGCTTTCATGAAAAATATTTTTTTTTTGAGTTATGACGTTCTTGTATTGAGCGATATGCTATAGCAAAATAAATGTTCGACCATCTAAAAATTACTGTGATAAGATAACAGAACCATCAATTCATTATATCCCTACTACATTCAAAACTTTTCTCATTTTTTTCATATTTTTCAGATAAGCAAAAATGTGTTCAGTTCGAACCTTTTTCTACTTTCATCTAATTATTTTTGTTTTTCATCATGAGTTTTAGAGTATTATAAATTGTATTTCAAAACTTGAAAGTTCTTTTCTATTTATTATTGTGTATTTTTTTTTTTTTTTTTTTTTTTTTTTTTTTTGTTAAGGGGCCTAAAAATACTAATTTCATCAAAAGTTGAGTTTTCCTTTACTGCTTGCTTGTTTTTTACTACGAGCTGCTTTTTGTAAATATATCGTTTTGGTGAATCGATAGAAGTTGTATTTACGTCTCGTAGTAAAGTTTGTCTCTTTTGTCTTTCTGGAACCGAATAAGATTACTGTTCCTATAAAATCAATTTATATTGCTTTCAGAAATTTATTATAGAACTGAAGTTTCTAAACTAAAATATAATTAATTAAAGATTATCTTATGCCATAATTTTTCACGTATCTACTCTCTAAACTACACCGAATTTTTTTATTGGTGAATAAAAGTTTTTATTTGTTACAATACGCTATTACAAGCATAATACTCCATCGGGTTGATTTTATAATTATCTATTTAGTTGTTGAAACTTTCATTTAGTTACCATGGATTTTTTAAATTGAAAAACAAAACAAAAAACTGTAGGTAATTCTTGTTACATTAATTATAAATCCGCCTAAAACAAATATTATTTTTAAGTAGGATTTACGCTTTCCCCAGACGTTGGTAAGCAACTTCTGTTTAACGTATTTGTATGCCCTTGTTTGTTTTGTTTGCCTAGCGGTTTTATTGGTTTAAGTTATTTTGCTTTTTTTTGTGTATGTAAATTTGCCCTAATTCTTTAAAAAGGAATCCTATTTTCTTTGATCTGAACTCATTTGGTTACAATGTTAATAAATTTTCAAATATTGATAGTAATTTTTTGTACATATCAATGACAATTTATTATATACACACTTTTACAAATTACATTAATTAAATATGTAGATTGATTGTTTTGTATGAATTTATTGGAAAAAAATCATTTTCCTGTTATATTTGTTGATAAATTTCTTATTTAAAATTATTTGACTTAAATTATTTGAAAACATATTCTATCGTTATGTTACTTTCCGAGGATTGGCGTTTATCCGGGTTTCAACCACTATTGAGATTTAAATTTAAAAAAAAAAAAAAATGCTTTAAAAATATGTGTTTGTACTGACGTTTCGGTGAGGCTTTTTTCGTGATTAGTTAGAAAAAATTGGGTCTCTTGTCCGCGATTCTTGATAAAGTGTGTATTCTATTACAGTTATAAAAATTTTTTAGTTTTAATAAGCAATCCCTTTTAGGTAATGTGTTTAATTCTACTGTAATTTTCTTTAATATCCTTGTCATAAACACAATCTTAGTTGAATTTCGTCAATTCGACTTAAACAAGATGATCTCCATATGACGTTTAATAGCACGAGATTGTTCGGTATTATGTGATTGAGACTAGTAATCACACCTGGCGCTTAAGAAAAGTAAACAAAAAATCAGGATTTTGAGTTTAAGAAACTGATACCTACAATTTATCAGAAGGAATTCAAAGAATCTTGCTACGATTTTTATTGTTTTCGTTTCATAAAATTAAGTCAGTAATACTTTTTTGAAGCTAATTCAGAGTTGTATTTTAATCGAATATAAAAATTGAAATACTTTTAAAAAAATTTCAGCAACATAACATCAATGAGCTTGATCTTTTTTCAATGGTAAGATTAATTTATCGTTAGAAAAGAGTGATTTCTAACATAGAGAAAAATTATTTATAAAAATCAAACCAGCAAACTACAATACTAAAGGTCGCAGGTTCATGTCCTGCCGTGGCCCTAGGATTTTTGAAAGGGAGTAAAAAATCCTTGGCTATGCCATCCATAGGACAGGACATAAAATAGAGGTCCTGAGCCTGTACGATTAGCCTTAGTCGCATAAAGTGACGTTAAACAAACACGCAATATAGAAATATCCTTCTATTATAAGTCATTAATAATTATATTCATAGTTTTGTTTTTCTATTTATTTATTAAGATAATTATACGGGCGCTGATGATCTTAGAGTTCTCCGCCTCTGAACTTAGAGCGCAAAGGAAATTAGAATTTTCGAATTGTAAATTTATTTAAATTTTCATTGATTTGCATAACTAAGCTGTATATTTTTTAATTTTTCCTTCACAATACATTGTAAGAAATAAAAACTTGAATATTAGCTGCAATTGAGCTCATAACTATGAAAGTAGTATAACTCAAAATATAAAAAAAAAAAAAAAAAGAATAAAATATTTAGGACATTGCAAAAAAAAAAAAAAAAAAAAGAACCCTTAGATACCAATTTATTGTTAAATAAGTAAGTAATTAACTCATTTTTCTTTAATTATTTTATTTTGACTGCATTAATAATTAAAAGTTTATATGCATGTATAATAAATATCCTAATAATAAATATAATAAAAATTGTTAGGTTATTTATTTAACATCACTTCATGTCCAATCGGAAGATGAAACACTAAAAGTCCTAAATAAATAGAATATTTTAAAAATAATTGAATCAGTCGCTGGAGAAACTCGACATGCCCACAAAGTCGAATTATTGGAAAAGTAAAGCGTTTCTAACTTTGCATTAAGAGAATTCTTTAACTTAAATATTTTCTCCGTCACATATTCCTGCTTAGAATACATTTTACATTTGATTTGATAAATCTTATTTTCATTCGATAGATCTGAAAAAAGTAAAACATGTAGGGTTTCTTCTGGTTATAGTAGACAAACGATTCTGAGAAACAATATATTTTGGAAATGACTATAAATATATTGTCTAATAACTGAATGTACAAATATATAAGGTTGAAATTTGAAGATTCAAATTCAAGGTTCTTCATCCAAATCTCATTTAAGTTCTTTGACGGTGACAGGCCAAACAAAAGTACGTTCCAAAACGTACTTACTGCTTATGTTAAAGGAAGTTTTAAAGATATGGAAAATCAAGTCAATGCATTTTTAGTAAGGTAGAGTAGAAGCAGAAACCCAAAAAAGGATTACAAATGGTAAAAAAGCAGTGGGGATACTCAACCCTATACTATGGAGCCCTAATATTCTAGTAAAAACTGATATACAAAGCCCTAGTAGAAAGCTTAATGCTATACGGTTCGGAAACATGGCCACTCAGTATAACCGAAGGAAAAAATTCCTTTCAGTTGAAATGGATTTCTGGAGGAGAGCAGCAAGGATATCCAGAGCTGAAAGGATAAGAAATGACACCATAAGAGAAAGGTTAGGAGTAGGAAAGAATATCCTTGAGGTGATGGAAGAGAGGAGACTCAGATGGTATGGTCATGTTAGACGAATGGGTGTCGAGAGGATACCAAAGATAATTATGGATTGGGAGGCAGAGGGTAGAAGAAGAGGAAGACCTGCAGTCAGATGGAAGGATAGAGTGATGGAGAGAGTGATGGCTGGTAGGGACTGTCGGAGGAGGATACGATGGACCGGCAGAGATGGAGAAACCTATTAATACGAGAGTTTGGATGAGGTAAACTTCATATTGAAGAAACTCCTAAATAAATAAAAAATATATATATAATTTTTGAAGGTGTGTGATTGTACTTTTGGCATTAGCATAAATGAAGGGTGGATACTATAAGACCTCGAATTCTTAGTTAGATGGTAAGAGAACAAAAAAAGTAATTTGGGAAACCAAAAGCAAATGGGAAGATAAAATCAACAAGATGCTGGTTTATCCGGCTCAAGATTGAAAAGTTCTTCAATACCGACTAATAAAGATAGGAGATTTAGGAATTGATATTTTTTTTAGAAAACATCAAACTCGAAATAAAATCCTTCGACTTATAAAAGGTCTATAAAACCAATAGAAAAGAAAAAAAAATATTGTTACCTTGACTATATACCTAACCCCGAACATACTCTCTCTAGCTGAGATAGCCATCTGCGCCGAAGACTTCCCGGACGATCCTGCGACGCCGCGGCGTAGCCGAAGAATGTGATACGAGCGAGATCAGGCCGGGTCTAAATATAACCCGGAACGACTTGAGAGAAAAAGATTAAAAAAAAAAAAAAAAAAAAAAAAAAAAATACATGGGCAAGTTCCGTTGACTCCGGATTCCGCTGGAATTTTTACGAGGGACGTCGCTTCTTCCAAAGATGGCGGATCTATATTTAGACCGGATGACCGAGGACCTAGTTGGGTCTCGCCGGGCAAGGACGGTCGCTCACCTTTCCGGCTTCCCCAGGTCACCCCTATCGATGTTGCTATCGCATCTCGGATATCGATATCTCGCCTAAAATCGATCCCATTGAGAGCTAGTCGTTCGTTTTCTTTGTGATAAAATTCTGAACTTGAATTCCGGAATAATAGGTAATGCATTCTTTAGAAGCTAGACCCAGACCGGATTGTCAAATACAACACCAAACCGACAGGAGTACACCTCTTTCTAATTTATAAGAAATTTAAAAAATATTGGAAGATTGGATTCCGAGTGTTAAGGTGTTCCCATTAAAAAAAAAAAAAAAAAAAAAAAAAAAAAAATCACATATTGATTATAAGACGTGCAGCATTATTGTTGCTTCAATGACACTAGAATTCCTTTTTCCAGATCGCGATATTTCATTTAAAATATACGTATGTGGGGCGTCTACTTTCAAAATGATTTTTTGAAAGTAGCCTTTTTTTTTGCTTTATTTTTAAAAATATAATATTGCACGCTGCCAAGAAGGTGATTACAACCCAAAATATATCAATTTTGAGTTATCATGCATAATGTTGGAATTCAAATGACAAAACCATGTTTACAGAGCTTTGATTGTTTTTTTTTTACTTTCATTTACCTATATATATAATGTTTTTGTTCGTTACCCTTACTTGGCCATGTGTGGCATACGAGAGGTTACTCTAGAGGTGTAAGCAACCTATTCTAACCATGTTGGGTAGGTCGAGATTAACTCCGTGGGGCCTCTATGAAATAAAAGTCAACCATCCCAGGGCGGATTCGAAACCCCACCGTTCGGCTCGAGCGCGCTAAAGCTGGTCGCGCTCAAACAAGCTCGGCTATATATATGAAATATATAGTAAGGGATAAAAATTACCACTTCCGGTGTTCAACGGAAATACACGTTTTGGAGTCCCCCTGAGACCAAATAATGTAATCCAGCAAAATGTTCTTTATAATAAAAGATTTTATTTTACTTTAGAGATTAAATACGTGATGCTTAAAAGGTTTGAAAAAATATGGTATAAGATAATCTTTAAATAGTTAATTATATTTTAGTTTGGACACTTCAGTTCCATATTAGATTATCTGAATGCAATATAAAGTAATTTTAAAGGAACAGTTATCGTTCTCGTTTTCCAGTAATGCGTAAGAGACATACTTCACTACGAGACGTAAATACACCTTCACGATATATTTACTAAAAGCAACTCGCTGTAAAAAAAAAGCAAGCAGTGAAAAAGAAAAACTCGACTGTTGATGAAATTAGGTCCATTAAAAAAAGGAATAAGCAATAATGAATCGAAAAGTACTGAGAACTTTCAAGTTAAGCAGTACAACCACTCTATAACTAACAGAGGTATAAAAGTGTGTGAATTTGAGGAATGGCGTTTACATATTATCGAAAGATGTAGATTTTTAATCTAATTAAGTTCCTAAGTGAAAGTTGTATGTTGTGCGCATCGCACCAGATTTTTAAACGATAAAAACAAGTTAAACTAGTAGTAATAACAAATATTACCATTAGTTATTAGTAAATCATTATTACTGGAGCCCGGATGTATATTTATCTAAATTATTTATTAATTATACAAAAGGTGTAATTATATAGATTATATAGCTATAGATCATGAAAGGTATTTTTTCCACCTTGTTATGAGGATGCTACAAACATTTTCAAATTATAGTAAGTCACTTGCACAACTAACAGTTTAAGAATAAAGCAATGGTGGGGAAAATTTAAATTTAAATCATTAGATTTAATCAATGTTTAAACAGTAAATTATATTTACAAAAAAAATAAAAAATCGCTTAACTTACCCCAGAGTAGCGGTAAACCATCCATACGCGAAAACACATCTAAACTAGTGCGAAACAAAAGGAAAAGTGGGATTTTGATGAAAAGTTGTTATATAAAAGGTCAGTGGTGGGGGAGAGAGCAAACATGCAAACAGTCTCTCTTATTAGGACAAACAAACAGTTTCATAATTTCAACTGTATTTTATGAATAAAACGGAATATACGCGAAGAAAAATACAATTTCAGCGTAAATGCATATTCTCCTTGAGTAAACTAAATTCTTTTAATTATTTCAGACAGTTCAATCTAGAAGGAAACAAGGAAATAAATAATATTTTCTTTCAGCTACTGAAATAGATAGCTAAGGAAAATATTTCAATTTCAATATTGTAACTTGAAACGAAATAATACGATTTTGTCTTTTACATTGAAAAGAGTTTTAGACTATTCGTTGGAACAGTTCAAGTACATGTTCTGGATATTCTAGAATGTTCGAGAATTTTCTACACCTTTCTAGAATGTTCTATTTCAGGCTAAATGTAAGAAGCAACGGACTAGGGACTTAGGGCTTGTTCTAAAGATCGAAACATATGATTACTTTGTGTTACTGTATCGTTACAAGTTGATACTTTTTTGTAACCTAGTTGATTATTTCAGTTTTTATTGTTTTCTTGGTGTAGTGAATTTTAATTTATTACTAATAAAAATTATTTAAACCCACATCACTATTACAATGTATTTTCTTAACTCATTTTATGTGTTTATCCGAGGATTATTTTTTTCATTTCCTTTCTATTAAATTTATGTTTTAAACTTGATAAAAAGAAAGCAATAAAAACTTAAGTATAGATATATACTTTTTACAAAGGCAGATCTAGTCATCAGAGGAAAATAGGCCAATGGGATTGCCCAAGTTAAACTATCTGTCTATTTCCATTCGATGAAACAGTTTCGATTGAATAAAGACATTTTGTTTATTTTGTCACTATTTTAGGTTTTCTTTTGTGATGATGTTCCAATTCGTAGGGGATCTATATCGGTATAATTCGGTTCACGGACTCGTATTGGATTTACAAAAATATTCAATTAAATTTAGATTATCGTTGAATTGTTAGAATAATTCTGCAAGTGTTTGACAAATAATTAACACAATTTCCCATGATAATTCTTAATTGGTCTTGAGGCTAAGCAGATAGTAGTCAAGTTTTTTTAAATTTAAATCCTTTTACAATAGTCGGTTCTACGTTTCGGCACTAAGCCATTTTCAAGAAGAACACCTAAAATTTAGAATTTCAATACTTTTGAACTTAACAAATTAAATTAAAAACAATTAAGTGATGAAATATTTTTTTACCCACCTGTGACCACAATTTTTCAAATAAAATGGGCTGCCTCCCCTTAAGTTACACGTTTTACACGTTATACTCCATTTGACTGTGATGCTTACATAAAGAGACAATAGTTTTTAACTAGTAAAAAGATTTTTTTTTTTAAATTTTTGACAAGGGTATTCAGGCTATTTGAAAAATTGTGGTCACAGGTGGGTAAACAAATATTTCGTCACTTAATTGTTTTTAATTTAATTTGTTAAGTTCAAAAGAATTGAAATTCTAAATTTTAGGTGTACTTCTTGAAAATGGCTTAGTGCCGAAACGTAGAACCGAATATTGTAAAAGTTTGAGGTTAATAAAGGATCTAAATTAAAAAAAACTTGACTACGTTTTCCCCTATTTATACCTGCCATCCCAGTCAAATGTACTTTTCAGGGAAAATTTTTTAAACTTCGAGTAGTATTGATATAAGGTTTTCATTATCAAAAGTTGAAATTTCGCCAAAAGTACCAAAATAGTGGATAGTGATTACAGCCATTTTAGAAACTGAATATATATTATTAACGAGATATTAGTGTTGAATAATCGTACCGATTAAAACAGACTACTGTTGATTGATTAACACTGTAAAAGATAAGTGAATTAAACAACTTTTATTCAAAGAAAAATAATAATTTACATTGCCACACAAATTATGAGAACACAGATATTTAAACATGTTTCACAAATTATCACTTTGTAACACAGAAATAACCATATGACTTAAGCTTCAGAACAAGACTAACTCTCCAGTCCAACGCTCCTTATATTTAGTGGTAAGAAGAATAGCCTGGAAGGTTCTAGGCCAGAGTAGAAGGTCCTCGAACATCGTAGTCACAAACATGTACTATGACAGTTTGTTTCAACTGTTAAGTCATTCCAACAACAAGTCCAATACTATTCCAAACCATATTTTTTGTTTCACGTTACAATAATAATAACGTTATTATTATTGTAACACGTTACATATAATAACTAATTTTCATAGGCATGATATAAAAAGGAATAATTTCTAATGAACGCCTTATAAATTTATCAACTACGAAGCCTCCATGCTTCTTTTTAGTCACTTAAAACATTTTCGGCTAAACACGACTTAAGCACTTAAGATATTTTTTTTTTATTGGAAATAATGCATACATGGTTTTGATCTATGCACCATAGAAATTCTATGGTTTTGTCATGTAATTGTCTAGTGATTCTATGATAGAATCACTAGACAATTACATGACAAAACCCGATCAATAACCGTTTGAACAGCCTCAGCACTCAACGTCAAATGGGCAAACATTTGTTTAGTGTGTTCCAAGCAAACAATCTAAGATGTCTTAGGACGGCAGTTCAACATAGATAAACTCTTTACATATGTTTTCCGAGTAGGCTACGTGTTTTATGGTGTGTAGGCGATGGATGATCCCAGGATATTTTCTTATAGTTTTTACTTGCATAATATTTAACTCTTAATATTATGCAAGTGAAATAGGATGAAAAGATTAGTCCGGTGTGACGGTCAATATTAATGTTTATATATTTTTTTAAACTGAAATTTTCATTGGGAAGGCTTATCTTTTGTTATCTACACAGACTTTTAGGTGTTGACAAAATGGTCTAAGGGCGGATTCACACTATCGCTCCGCTCCCGCTCCATTCCCGGTCCGCTCTCATATTTTAAAGAGAAATAGACAGAGAATTCCACTATCGGTACCGCTCCGGTCTCTCTCCACTCCCGGTCCGCTCTCGCTCTACCCCATTCACAGTATCGCTCCGCTCCCGGTCCGGTCTCACTGGCTAAATATTCTATAGAGAAATAGAAAGAGGGTAAGCACAATATTAGCACAGGTCCGGCCTCGCTCCGCTCCCGCTCCACTCCAGGTCCGTTCTCCTAAAGTCTTTTCATATTCACATTATATAATTTTACACCGCACACGATTGAAGCCATTAATAATCGAAGCCGCCTGTATTTGGATTTTAATTAATAATTAACTTTCAGTTATTAAAGTATTTATTTATTCTTCAATTTGATGACCAAAAAAAGTTCCACTTTTTATATATATATATAATAATTATAAATTAATTTAATTAATGGTGATGAAATAATTTAATTTTTTTTCCGAATGTATTCGAATACGCTTGATTTGATTAAAAAAAATCACCAACAATACGCGTGGTTTTTCCACGAGAAAAATTCATGTTATGTTTGAGATATATTTTGCAATGAATTAATGTACTCATAAAAAACGGTCACCGATTTATTTATTGACTACATACTCATTGCTATTATAAAATAACGTTCAATTTGACGTTCAATCAAATTTTTTTTTTGGGTCAATTCAATTTCTAAAATGGCCAAAAATATTATTTTCGAGACAACATTGACGTATTTTACTATTTAAGACATGCGTGTCAATCTCTGAATGAATGACACATGAGCCAAGTCACCATTGAGCCAACTATCACGAACCCGCAAAGTTATTAGCGAGTAAGCGCGTGCCAATTCGCACTCAGTGTCGTTAGTGTCGCATTGTGTGAAGTGATAATTTGAACATAACTGTATACGTCAACAAGGGATTTTACGTTCTAAGCTACAATTTATCATGCATGAAAAAAAATTATTTATTTAAAAATTAATATTTTTTTTAAAAGTCAATTCTAATACGGTTACTTACGTAAAATACTGTAGTTCATTAATTTGCCTACAAAATGAGAGAGAAAGGGGACATACTTTGTTCATTACTTAAACGTGTAAAGTGAGAGAATATACGAGACTCATATCACCAAAATTGTTTTAACTCCCTCCATGGCAAGAAGCATTCCCCGGTAATGAAGCAAAGAATTAAATAAATTTCACGGTTCATAAACTCTTTTCGAATAATTTATGTTAACGCATGCAGCTACTTTTGAGAACATAATTTATCTCAAGGCTAAGACTCGCCTAAGAAGGGTATTAAGCAAAGGCTTTGACTAATCTTATTACAAACTTCAATTTAGATCCAAAGTCAAATGTTTAGTTATGGGGTCACCTGTGGTGTAGTGGTTAGCATAACAACCTACAATACTAAAGGTCGCGGGTTCGCGTCCCGAGGTGGCCCTAGGATTTTTTAATGGGAGAAAAAAATCCTTGGCTATGCCGTCCCTCGGATAGGACGCAAAATGGAGGTCCCGAGGCTGCACGATGTCAGGTAGTCGTAAAAGATACCTATCCTAATTATACCTGGATATGCAAACATTAGGACTCCCACTGTAGAATCGTCCGATTAGCCCTAGTAGCATAAAGGGACGTTAAACAAACAAACAAATGTTTAGTTAAAATATAATTATAGTTTAACACTAATATGGATCAAAATAAATAATTTTATTTACTTATTTGTTGCATTTTGACCCTCAAATATTTTAGCTTTTCAAATGTTTAAATGAAAAATGCAATTAGATAGTTACTGTGCCCTAAAAATGACGTTTTAGGTTGTAGATCGCAGACCTTCTTAATTCGGGGGGTCACGACGTCCCCCCCCAATTTCGAGCTGGATCCGCCCCAGATTTCATTATACATAATTAAATCGTTAAATAA
This sequence comes from Aelia acuminata, assembly GCA_911387785.2. NCBI lineage: Eukaryota > Metazoa > Arthropoda > Insecta > Hemiptera > Pentatomidae > Aelia > Aelia acuminata. The sequence goes on from OU426981.1 coordinate 137,923,690, forward strand.
CACTTCTCATAGTCTTTAAACTAAAAATAGTACTTTCTTTCAAATTTATTAAGATACCTTCCACCAGGAATATTTGTGTTACAGTGTTTTTCCTCATGTGGTTTCCTTATGTAATTTTCTGGATTATTTCGTTTAATCTACAAACATGTTAGACATTAAAAGAAAATTTATTTTAGGAAAACAAATAGACAGTTCGGTAGTACATTCTCTGGTCTTAAGTAAGCGTTCATTAATAGAAAAAAAAATATATTGAGGAAGAAAGTGTTTGTTCTAAGCAAGCGTTTTCTTACTCACATCCGATTTTTAAGAAAGCAGTTTTAGTATAAATGTTAAATCAGGTCATCTGTGGTGCAGTGGTTAGCATAAAACTTACTATACTAAAGGTCGTGAGTTCGCGGCCTTAGGTGGCCCTAGGATTTTTTAATGGGAGTCTAAATTCCTAGCCTATGCTGTTGTTTATAGGACGTAAAATGGAGGTCCCGAGCCTGTTCGATGTCAGGTACTCGTTAAAGTACCTATCCTAATTATACCTGGATAGGCAAAACTTAGGACTCCCACTGTAGCATCGTCCGATTAGCCTTAGTGGCATAAAGTTACGTTAAAACTAACAATGTTAAATTTTATCCTTACATTTTTATTCTGCATTAAAACGTTTACATAACAGCCGTCAAACAAATTACAAGGTATATAAACATCGATAAAAACCACAACAAATGTGGCAGAGTGCAAGGTGAGTTCATGTTTAGGTCCAGAGAAATATTTTGGAGTAAAATTGTTTTTAATTTATAATGATTAAGGTTCTTAATATGTCCAAAATACTGTTGAATGGATCAATTAGTATAGAAAATGTTTGATGTGAAACATTTTCGTTGGGGACGCACCTTCATTGCTTTTCTTAAGACTGTTCCAACACAGTTTTATATTAAAATGCTGTATTATGTGAAATTTTCAAGTCAAACAATCCAATAATTTTCGATTTTCGCGGTAACAAACATGTTACAAACAAACAATCTACACATGCACGGGCTAAAGATTATGGTCGTGTCTTCTTCTTACGTCTGTAAGTAGAGACCTACTTTTGTGTTGTTGCAAGGCCCGGCTTGGATTATCTCCTAGGTATGCATAATTTATTTGTGCAATGTATAATTTATATGTATTTGGACTTGTATGAGGAGCTTACTAGCTTATTCTGATGCTGCTGTAAAAGGGTAGGCGTCTGTATTTGAATTATACAAGTGGATTATTTTATCTGCGTCGTTCGGCTTGAGAGTTCTTTGTATTTTGCTTTCTTTCCATTAGATGATGTAAAAACAAAAATCAGATTCAATTTCGCAAAGAATAAATCAAATGTTGTTTTAGGCTTCCATGGTCTGAATCTGGCATAAGCATTTCTTCTTCAAGGATTTTACCATGTAACAGCTTTGATAATCGCCAAGCTTTCACCCATCTTGCTGTGGGCTTCATCAGGGCTAATACAAGAATGGCTTAGTCTTGGCCATAAGTAGTCTTGTATAACGTATTCCTGACGTAGTACAGGCTCGGGATTCATTTTACGTCCCATCCAGGGGACGGCATAGCCAAGGAATTTATAGTCCCTTTAAAAATCGTATGGCCACCGCGGGACCCGAAGCCGCAACCTTTAGTATTGTAGGTTGCTATGCTAAACAAGACACCATAGGTGACCCCATACCGCATTGTTTAAAGGAATTTTCTCAACAGATCTAAAAGGAATTAGAGACTATCGCTTAAAGTACTCGAAACTAGACATTTTATCTTCTGCAGTACGGCTTCCTGAAATTTCGTAATATCCCAAAATGGCGCCAGGGCCTTCTATAAGAACACCAGTACCTATTCACAGGAAAATAATGTGTCCTTCAAAAGTGTTCTTTAGTCGATACCCATCACTTCCTAAAAAAGACATTGCCAGGACACTTGCCGTAAAAGAGTCTCCGAGTACTACGTGACTAGAGTCACTCACGCGATGCACCACGAGTACATGCAACCGCTACGCTGATTGGTCAGTTTAGGAGGGCCTGGGAGGGCTGGACCAATCGGAACTGGGCACTCTTGTAGAGTAATCCTAATGGGGTTAAATAGATCGTCCGTTCTCTCGGGAGTAGGAAGCGTGTGAGCGTCTTCAACTACTGCAACCATGTCAAGGCAATATATATTTATATATATACATATATATATATGTATATATATATATATATATATATATTTATTATATAAAATATATTAAAATTAAATATGAAAATTCGAATAAGTAGCTAGCTAGAATGATAAAATCTGATATTTACTTTGTTGAGTCCAGAGTAAAAGAGACTGAGGGAAAATTTTAAGGTGAGAGGTGGTCGTGGTTAGTTTGCAGACTTCGAATAAAAAACTTTTGGCAGAAAATCGTGATAATTTATCATCCTATCTTAAAGAAAACAGTTCATCATTACACACCTCTTAAAAAAAGAAGGTTATTTTAAGAAAATAAAAGTTTAAAATTCCGATCTTCTAGCCGGATTTGTTTCAACAACTTTTGTAGAATAATATACGAAAACTAAACGGAGAGTGAAATAATTTTTCTTTAAATCTTAAAAAAAAAATAATTGAGTACTAATGACCTTTTTACATGTAAACCTTTTATGCATCTCCTTAATATATATTTCTAGAAAAATTGTTTAATAAATAAAATAATTGTTACTTAACGTATTTAGACTGAATAATTTCACGTAACTTTACTTAATTAATATGTGCTTTAATGAAACCGTCTTACAAAGATATTGATTACTTGTTTGCAAGTTTTGAAGTTTTGAACTTGTTGTTGAGATCTTACGTCTAAAACTTTGTAACATTTCTGTGCTTGGTAACATTCTAATTATTTAGATATTATCGGAGAATATAACATTAATATTTTTACAGAAATATTTTAAATTGCAAAATTTTGTGGAGGTCACCTGTAGTGCAATGATTTGAATAGCAACCTACAATAATAAATATCGCGAGTTCGTATCCCGCGGTGGCCCCAGGTAGTAGGCCTTAGCGTAATTAATTATGCACGCCATCTACTTATAAAAATAATATATCTCTTAATAGTAGGTTACGAAACTCATTAAAAAAAATATATAAAAACTATTAATTTACAAGGATTTCGGCTGAAAAGCTAACAGTAATTGATAAGATAAAAATGTGAAAAACACCTGTAATCTTGAAAAAAAAAATGAAAAAACAAGGAAACTGTATAACATAAAAAAACGGAAAGATTTATGTTTTATTAAATACATAGTAAACATTGGATTACACCTGATCCTAGTTCGACCTTTAATAAATCGCTTAATTTATGTTTTCCATAACTATTATATAACGATTTATTTATTTAATTTTCGAAATATTTAACATTCCAAATTGTACAGATTCGATTATACAGCTGTCGATTTGTTTTCTCAGTTTCGTCATGTTTGCGAATTTGTAAATGAATTATTCATAACACTATTGTGCAAATTTGTTTTCGATCGAATTGAATTCCAATGTTTCACGTGCCAAGATTTGGCATTCCAAAAGAGATTTGATGGGGGCAGCTGAAGGTTTTGATGACCGTAAAATAAATTCAATGATTCGGAAACAGTGAACAATGAGCTATTTCTTCCTTCTTTATGAATTATAACTTATATAACCTCCAAAAAAGCTACCCATAATATTATTTATGTGAAATTGATATTCTGATTATATTTCTAGTGTTTAAAATTATTAATTCCCGTTTTAACACTTTAAAAATTAAATTTCCTCTTCCTTTTTAGCAATAATTTAGTTTGCTATTTTTTCGTTTTCTATATATATTATTTTGTTTTATTCTATCAACCAATCCACCTCCTTGTCCCCCTAAACAATGTCCTGCAATGGCAGCTAAAAGAGCAATTTTTAGGGGTCACCTTAGTGTGGTAGTGGTTAGCATAGCATTGTCAACCTGCAAAATTAAAGGTCGCTGGTTCGCGTCACGCGGTGACCAAAGGATTTTTAATGGGAGTTAAACATCCTTGGCTATGCCGTCCCTCCGATAGGACGTAAAATGGAGGTCTCGAGCCTGTACGATATCAGGTACTCTTTAAATATACCTGGATAGGAAAATTTAGGACTCCCACTGTAGCATCGTCCGATTTCTATTCTTTTCTCTGTATTCTCAGAACCGTGGCCTATTTTTTAAATAAAAGAAAGACTTTATTGATCCTTGATTAAATATAGCCATCACAATGACCAACATTATATGCAAGGTAAACTGAACTCGGCTAAACAAGAAGAAACTATACACCCGACAAGGGATCACGTTATAAAAGACCTTTGTCAACTGCTCAGTTTAAGCTTTCTCTGCCCAGCCTCGGTCCCAATTCGATTCATTTTTAAATTATCAGCTTTTGTTTTCGGTCATTGCATTCTTATTATTATTGTTATTAAACCTCGGAATTTATTACGTGAAAGAATTGATACGGGCTCATTATTAAATATTATTTTCTTTAATCTTGCCACTTTCAATAGTCCATTTTATATTTAAAGATAGATAGATAGGGTTGTTTGGTATGGGCGATCAAGTGCGCGGTCATTACGCCCCTTTTTTACTCTACGATATTGCTTTAGGTGTACTACGAGTATTTTATTTTTCTAATATTTATCATTAATGAATGTATTTATAATTATATTTTTGTGAACTACACTTGAATTGTTCACCTTCACATTCCTCTGTCGCTGAAAGATCGTGATACGCTTCCGTAAGCTTTAACGGGCAGGTCTGATCCGAACGAACTCGGTTTGAATAATTCATCGCGATAAGAAAGTGGTCGCGCGACCGGCAGGTTAATTTTTGATCATCCCATTCCAGGTGCTGTCTAAGCCGCCTCGTGTAAGTCTCTAAGCTTAGTCCAATCCCTAAGCCTGATTTTCTTAAAATATAACTGGTTGGAAAAACTTGGTAGCGTGAAAAAGGAACATAGGATGAAGTTTGAAAACAGGTTTACGGGCTCGACTCCCGGCGGAGCCAAATCTTTTCTCTTCAAAAAATAAAATTATTTAAGTTAAAGTTAAATTTTGTGAAATATGGTTGTGCTTTCTTCCATCGTTTTTGAAATAAAACAAATATCAGTTTGTCTTTTATATTATTCGAATATAAAGCAGCATGATTGAAAACAATAACAATGGGCTATTTACAAAAAATTAAATTAATAAATTTATTTGGCATTGTGATGTAAAACTATCGAAACTACTCTCGATACTAGCGATGTTATCGATAGTTTTAAACTATCGATATTACAATCGAAAACATTTTTTTTAAAGGATAAAGTGATAGATTCTGGCTCTTAGCACCCATTTGCTATATATTTCATGGAAACCAAAAATAAACAAAATGTAACAATGTAATTTTCTTTATGTTTCTAACAAAACACACTTATCTAATATATAAAATAAAATATTTTCACGCAAAAAATAATAGACTGAAAAATTGAATGATTTTCTCATGCCTTCCAACTTGATGGAATAATATAAGAAACAAAACAAGTGAGTGCCTGCCAGTCCCTTGACTTGAAAATTACTTGGTTAATGACATATAAACAAAATCGCAGTTTTCGTAAAAAAATATTTTCGACTGCTATAAACATTTTTTTGTAGTGAGCACGCCCCAAGATATTTTTGGGAAAATGTCACAAAAATGTCTTTTTTTTCTTAGAGAACTCGACACATTCGAGGATTGCGATCCGAATGTTGCCATGTCGAATCAACTACTTCGATAACTGGGAATCCTGGTTGCGTGGTGGTGACTTGAAGAGGGTTGGTATGGCTTTCCTCTAAATACAGTTTGTTTTGTTTTTTTATTAAGTTTTTAAGTTTTATATGACTAAAAATAATTTTCATAAACATTATTTCAAAGATATAATCAATATATATTATAAAGCAAAGTGTACAATGTGCGTGCCGAAAAGGCTCAAAAACGACTCCACATAGGATTAAGGAAGTTATGTCGTCGTTTAGCCATGTGATCCCTAATGGAGAAGAAGGTTTCCGTTTTTCTCTTAACGGTGTAAAATTGAAGAGAAAAGGACTGGAATTTTAAGCCTCTCGCACCATTAGCCTCTCTGAGATTGAGATACGAGTTTATGAATGAAAAATTTAGTTCGAGCTCCAGACTACCAGTAAGCGCTAGGGTGCGTTTCACTCAATGTTTATTGTACAGTCATCCAGTTCACTTTGTAAAGGTTAATTGTTCAGATGTTCATTTCAAATTACTAAAAAATTAAGCGAAAATAATTAGTTTCTCCTTTGCTTTCAAAATAAAATAATGATTTTACATCTCTGCAATCAATTAGAAAACCAACTGGATTCCTAAAAAAATTAGTTTTCTCATAAGAAGGCTAATATATGATCAGCACATTACATTTAATCTATACATAATAAATAGATTAAATGTACTTAAGTAAATTTAATCCAATATGAGTGAACATTAATTAGTAGTACAGTGAGCGAATAAAATATGACATAAAAAAAGAGATGAATTGACTGAATATAAATCAAAAATAAAAAGTTTAAAGTGTTCTTATTGTATTTATGAAAAAGAAGTTGGTTTGGTTACTACGTATGATGAGCATTCCAGTTTACAAAACGACTAACTCCAATAACAGCATTCAAGATTTTATCATCCCTTATAGTTCAAGATAAAAAGAAATACATATGATGAAAAAATTGTGCCTTCAAGAAATTTTGGTTTTCACTTTGTAATAGTAGTAAGATTCGAGATATGCAGAAACCGTTAAAATTACGGGGGAATATCTTAAGGGAGGTTGAAATGGAAGAAAAAAAAAGTTTCTTATGAATCTTCGGTAGTTTCTATACTTCTAGATCAAATAGGACCATCATAGTAGTCGGCGCTTAAGATTTATTCGAAATATAAATTTTTTATCTGAGATACCAGATATTTCAACTATAATCTAATAACTTATTATCTGCTGACTACTGGAATGGGTTTACAGGCATAACTCGACAAAGTTGTAGCAAAATTAATTGTTCATTTACCATTTTCAACCCCCTGTAAATTATACAGGGTTCCTTATTTGGGCGGACTCTGCAGATCTCAAGTCTGCAGAATATTGATACCAAGTTAAAACCGAATTTTCAAGAAGGTGCTAATTTTGTTCCCTATTTCCTTTAATTTTAAAGTTTTTCTGGTATTAAAACTACCACACAACTACCGGAGCGAAGCCGGGCACCCTAGCTAGTTGGGTATAAAGAAACCCATTCTCAATTCTCAATAATTTTCATCTTATTCCCTAATAAAAAAGAAAAGAAAAAAAGTGCAATTGGAAACGTCTATATTATAGCACCTATCTTTCCAAATGAAAAATTAAACTATTGTACCCCCCCCCCCTTTCTTTCATCACCTCAGATTATCGATAGTATCGATACACTATGATCGAGTTTTTATTTTACATCACTAGTTTGGGGTTTAGTTCACTATGGTTTTATACCGACCTTCAGAAAAGCATAGAGAACTTCTCATTTGTACAGTTTTAAAGATTCCATCGCTTAAAAAGATAAATATTCTTTTTTATCCAAAGGTGTTATTTTAATTTTTTTATTTTTAGTCCTTCTCAATATAAATAAGTGAGGAATGCAGGGATTTATAAACGGAGGCGCCAACCTGCCGTGGACCGAAAAGAAAACAAGTTGGAGATCCGATTAAGATAGGTTAGGAATTCCAAAGAGGATGGAATTTCCAGATGTGGGTTTATCGCGTAGGTGGTAGCGTGGGTTTTCAAAATTTCTGCAATTTATTCAATTTTTTTTTTGTTGCATATTTCAAATTCAATTGGGACGAAATTTAAGTGATAATTCAATTTTAATATCAAATTTAATTATTATTGTATGTAATTTTTTTTTTTTTGTATTAGTAGAAATATTCATTAGTTTAATGGCTTCCAACCATGGTTTAAATGTATACACAATATCTTATTTTTTATTATTCATTATTTGGATTTTACTTCACTTTTTGTAAAGGAAAGAGGAAATTTATATAAATAAAGATGAAATTCTGTTTGTTAGTTCTTTATAGTAATCCATACCGTTTATCCTAAATTCTCCGAATTTCGCTTAGTGGTTCTTTCATACTAGGTGCGAACACCTAGCCTTATTAACATTTCATAATTTCAGCCAGTCTCTGGGTATATTCTTTATTGTTATAAAAATCGTTATGATCTCGCTTTACATTAGATTTTTACGAAATCAACCGTTGGAGTAAAAACAAAATCTCATTGCTGTCCTAACGAACTTTTCTGGACCCAAGGCTTTTCTCATTGTTTTCAAAATTCCGTGGGTGAAACCGGGATATTAAAGCTAGTTATAAATAAATTAAAAATAAAATTATAGTTGTTACGTTGTCCAATAAATAAAATGTTGTTACTTATTTATTTTAAAAAATCTAAGGGTGAGTCTAAACTTTTGACCGGTATCAATTTGGAATTCCCATGTTTTTCTCATGGTCAGCTTTACGTTGCATGCTCTAGAGTAGGTTCACCTAAAGACCTAATTATATATGTCCCAGAGTGTAAAACTTAAAATATAGTATATTCTAAAGCTTTAGAATCATAATCTATTAGTGCTATTTTTGTTGTATTTTTTATTTATAGAATTGTTCACGTTTATTGGAAAAATGAAATTCCCCGGGTGAAATCGGTATATACAGATAGTACTAAATAAGAATGAAACTTCAAAATAATTAAATAGGGGCCCGGTGTGGCTGTGCGGTAAAGCGCCGTACTCCCATGCCGGAGCTGCGGGTTCGAGTCCCGCCCTGGGTGGTGCTTTTCTTTCGTAGGAGAAGTATCACCCAGTGCCATGGGTGTTAGTATGGGCAGTATAGGGCTTCAGTAGAAGCCTTGAAGTCCCAAAAAAAAAAAAAAAAAAAAAAAAAAAAAAAAAAAAAAAAAAAAAAAAAAAAAAAAAAAAAAAAAAAAAAAAAAAAAATTAAATGTTAATTAGTCGTTCGAGAAAACCGACCAGTTTAACGAATAAAATTTATGGAAAAATGAGAACAAGTTAATACGGTAACACTTATGTATGAGTTTAAATAATTTTTTATTAGACAAAAATACAATATAAACTCGATTTATTATTATAAGGTTACAAAAAGTATCAACTTGTAACGACACAAAAACACACAAGTAACTACATTATTCGATATTCATAGCAAGAGTAACTCTCCAGTCCATTGCTCCTTATATTTAAACTGGATTAGAACATTCTAGAAGGTTCCTTTCTTTTTCTTTTTAATAAAATTATAAATAAATCTCATTCTATTAAAAAAACGTAACTTATATTTTTAACTTGAGTAAAATACCCAAGAATCCTACTTGGTCTATTTTCTTCGGTTTCTTTAACAGATGAATAGAATATTTTGGAGCACGCTGAAATACACGCTTTGAGTTAGCTAACCGAAGATAGAGGTCGCTGCGGAGGCAGGCACGGGTGGCACGGCCTTCTAGATAACAAATGATAGTGCCTCACCGCTTCCCCACCCCCAAACCACTGCCATCTATATTACTGAGTTGTTAGCCCATTTATTGTTCCGCTTCCGATTCAGATTATTTATTGGCACAACAACCTGAATGTACACATGCTATTGTAAAATTTATCTCTTCGTATTAAAACGAAAGAAAAAAAAACAAAAAAAAAAAAAAAAACAATAAGAGTAACTGTCTTTACACTTCTTATTAAAGTTTTTTTTTTTTTTTTTTTAATGTGGGCAATATGAAACACAGAAATACCTAATTGATTTTACTAAAGCAAACCGACATACTAACGTATTTAACGATATATATATACGCAACCTTGAATGCTACACTAACATAACTTCGAGTAACACATATCAGACGGCGTCACCATTGGTGCAGTGGTTAGCATAGCAGCCTACAGTACTAAAAGATGCGGGATGTAGATAGTTGACTGTAGAAGTTTATGTGATAGAAATAGTTGGGGGTGCGCTCAAATAAACAACAGTGAATATTTATATATTGTGCCGACATTTCGACCCGAGATTCCGATCATCATCTCGGCTAAGTATGAAACAAGATAGCAACCAGTGAGATATAAGAAGGGAAACGATATAAATATCTATATATATGTGTGTGTGTGTGTGTGTGTGTGTGTGTGTGTGTGTGTGTGTGTGTGTGTGTGTGTGTGTGTGTGTGTGTGTATGTGTGTGTGTGTGTATGTGTGAAAATTAATAAAGAATTACAGAATAAATCTTTTAGGATTAGATATTAAAATATTTTGTATGTTTTTAAATAACATGGATGGATGACAAGAAAATGTTGGAGTAAAAAAAAAAATTAAAAATGATACAGAAGTAATAATGATCTCATGGAGATGTAAAAATTAGGAAAGTTATATAAATATGAATCAACTCATATGATATACCTACTATCAAAAATCTATTTATACGCACCTATTTTCAAATTAGTTACTTCAATATTCAAATTGTATAAAAACGACAAATATGCTAAAACAAATATTAGTAAACATCTTAAATTTAGGTTATATTTTAAAATATGTCGGTTTCAAGATAAACAATTAATTTTTGAGTTAATTGAATAGTCTTGTTTTAATGTAATAAAATATATAATAATTTGACCAATATGATATATACACTAACAATTTATTTTGTAGGTATTTCATATTTTATCATTTTGGTTTTGGTTATTTGTTTAACGTCACTCTATGCTACTACAGCTAATCGGACGATGCTACAGTGGGAATCCTAAATTTTGCCTATCCAAGAATAATTAATTATATTATGGAATAAATCTTTGACGAGAAACTAAAATCGCACAGGCTCGGATTATTCGCTCTTTTTAAAAATCCTAGCACTAGCTGATGGACTACGAACTCGTGAATTTGTGTTTTGTAGTTTGCTACGCTAACCACCACACCACAGATGTCCCCTAATATTTTTATATTAATACTAATTTATTATTATTAGATCCAAAGGGGAGGAGTCCAGGAGGGAGATTTTAATTTTTTTTTTTTTTTGTAGCGAGTAACTTTTCGACCAATCTGAAATATAAACTTAAAATTATACCTGCATTTTATATTTTATCATTTAGTATCTGTAATCTCAGTAACAATAAAATCCCTGACGATATCCGAGTATTCTAAACTTTGGACCTCTGGCACTATAAGTATTAAATTTTTATAAAAACAAAATAAAAATTTGCAAACAAAATGAGGTAGACAATTCAGTATGTAAGTATCTCTTATAATATATTCATGTTGATGCAGTAAGGATTTTTATTACTAAGAATATGAACAAGTCTTAAAGCACAATAAGAAACATCTTAAAATAGAAGAACGAAGACTGTCAAAACAAATCAATAACCGTCCAAGGTTTTGATGCTGACGATCTTAGCAATTGGCGAGGAAGGCTGATTGGGTGGTCTAACCTTCTGAGCAATGGATTACTTGTGAGGGAGCACCCAATTGGATCTCAATTGGAACTGGTTTGCTCCAGTATAGGCCTCTGCCCAATCAAATTGCTTGTTATAAAGTATGTTATATACACTCTCGATGCATCGAATAAAGACATGAATAGAAGATTATGAAAGGGAAATATCGATTATCAACATATCAGTTGTCATTATTGCCTTATCTAATGAAACTTCCTAGTTATGTTTACTTTAACAATTTTTATTTTTATTTTTATTTCACAATCTATTGAACTATTATCAAAAAACGATATAATAATACGAAAAACTACATATTTCAATGACAATACGTATATATAAAAATATATTATAAATCTGGGTTCTAAACGACAAAACCTGTCATAACCCGAAACGTGGAGTTTCGAAAATTTTTACCTTCGAAAACTATTATATTTGTATTTATATGTAATAATTTAAAAAAATAAGTTCATCAACTAAAAAAAATAAGCTGTAAAGCTATAAAAATAAAAAGTCTCTTATATTCTTTACTAGTGCTGCGAATTAATTATTGACAAATTTCTTTAACAGATAGTATGAATAAATCTGTTTTATACAAAACTAAAAAAAAAAAAAAATTGGAAGCGCACAATACACAACTGTCACTTACCAACACACTCAGAGTAAAAATCAAGGTGCTTTGATCAATTTGTAAACGCTGTTTAATTTCAATAACACAATCTCATCAATAGTCGAGGACTTTACTTTCACTTACCGACATATGAAATGTATGGTAAGGGAAAGTATATTTACGGCTCGTAATAAATTGAAACTGGCTCCGGGTTTTGAACTTGCTATCTTCATGTTTCCAAACAGACACAACGTATTTTCTGACGCGTTTGCCCACTCGTTTTTTTTTTTTTTTTTTGTAGGAAATAACACTTGATTGTATTTTTATGAGGTTTCCAAAAAAAATAAATTCTTTTGATTCCATATAACTTGCAGGATAGGAACGATTTTAAACCGTCACATCTGCCCCGAAACGGAAGCATTGAACCTACACCGGAAACGCTATATAATTAAGACATTATATCTGACATAGATGACATGGAAGAGTTCACCCCCTCGAAATATTGTGGGAAGTATGAAGGGAGAGATATTCCGATGAGAGGAACGAATCGCTCGAAGGGTTGTGGGACATATGCCTTTGGGAAGGGCTCGCCGCTACAATGGGAGTGGACAAAGTGGGAAGTTTCGATGATTGATTTCATCAGCGGCTTCAATTGCTATCTCAAATGGTCATTTGTCCGAATGGATAGCTATTGTCTATGTTGGGGATGAAGTATTTTATTGAACAAAACGAATTATGTTTGACGCTAGAAGCAGATAAAATAACTCCTAAAATAAATGACGGGTTATATTTCAACATTTTTTTTTTTATCCACCCTCCCTTTCTCCTCGATTTCAGACAATCCTCCAAGGCCTGAAAAGAAGATGGCCTCGAAATCTTACAGGTTGATGATATTACTTTATTGCTATCATTATATATGAGATAGGTTGGAGGATTTTGTAAAGGATTGTGTAGTTTGGTTTGGACGGACGTATGTGTCTGTAAGCGGTAGGTAAGTGGAGTCGGCGTTGAACCTTCGGTTTTTTTAAGCCATAAATATCTATTTAAGCCTCATGTTTATTCCTTATTTTTTATAAAATAATTATAAAATATCGATTAAATTTATTTTATTCCTACTTATTATGATTTTTACGACTCATAACCAACGCACCCAGGTACGTGACTAACCCGACCTGCACCAGTCAACAGTTGACCAGTACACAGCGACACTCTACAAACGTTTTCACACCCACCTACATGGACATTACAATCGCTTAATACTGGACATGGCAAAAACGGATATCCCAATAAATACGAGGAGGTGATCAAAAAGGCGTTGGATGAGGGATCTCCTTACTTCAACAGCCCTAGTAATTAAATCAAGTCAGGAAGTGGTTCCTGCTAAGTACTTTCCCCACCCATGCCTGATATGTCATTGTTTTCTCATCCGGCCACCTCATTCGCTGATTGTCAATATGCAGACAAGTGTGAATAAATAATAAAAGCCGCCAAAAAAAAAAAGAATTATATCACGAAAAAAGAAAATAATATTTCAAATAATACGACAAGGTTCTGATTACTTTAAAGTTAAGCGTCACTCTCCATTATCAGTTTGATTGGAGATTATGATATAAATAAAAGATAAGTTTTCTGATTTGTTTTTTCAGATCAGAATTATTTGATGACACGCTTGTAAAACACGAATGAATTGCAGTTTATTATCCCAAAAAAATTTATATCCACCCTCGCTTCCCCTTCGATCCCAGACAGTCCTACAAGGCTCTGAAAAGAAGATGGTCTGAAGATCTTTCAAGTTGTTAATATTAGTTGAGTGCTATCAATGTAAAATTTCTCTTCATGCTTATTATTTATTATTTTTCTTTTGTTACGTTTACTTAATGTTTTAATTTTAAATTTCAATAAATATAGTATTAAAAATAAAGGTAAGTTACCTATACAGGTGTTAAGCTAGCCATTGATACTTGCAGTGCCTACTCGAAGGCCAGGATTCTATTTTAGTCTCGAACATTTTAATATTCAGTGATCTGATCGTTCTTTTATTTTAATTGTATCTTCCCTGACCAATTATGTAAATCCTCTCGGGAGATTTATCAGAGAGAATTATAGTTGCAAATGGGAATCTATTTCTGTAATGGCGTTTACGTGGCAGGTGTGCCTCTTTCTCTCTCTCTTGTACGTTGGTAATAAATAGCCTTACAGGACAAGGACGTTTGTGGTATAAGTATTTATAGTCGGGTAAACATGCTTCGAAAATGACAAAAAAAAAATCTGTTATGATCCGCAAAACACACAAATTTCACATACCAACATACTTTGATTAGAAATTGACGTGTTTTGTTAAATGCCATTTCTCAGAGTCACACAATTTTTCAGATTCATTTACTTATTTAGTTTGTATTTGCTGTTTAAAGAACACTATTTTTTTTCCTTCTTATTAAATAAAAGTGTTTACTTGTGATAATTCGGCAATGCAATATTCGAAGTCGTCTGATTTTATAATTCTCTATGTAATTTTTTAAAACTTAAAGTAGTTCCTATCCAATATCTTTAATTATAAAGCATTGATCGGCCATACTGCCCAATACGGTCATACCCAGTTCAACGTGTTTTATGAGTTGACGTAATATTTTCCTTTTTTTCTTCCCTATCTGTTTACTTGATTTTTTTCAGATTTCATATTTAGCCTTTCCTTATTTTAAGGTGGGGAAACAGATAATTTCTTCACTTAGACATAAACAAAGGTACTTTATAGGAAAACCAAAAAGGCCCCATACCCGTTTAAGCCCCCTCAGAATATTTTAATAATGATTAAGCATATCTGATATTAAAGAATACTTGATTCTCATTAAACATGACGAGTTAAATCAAAATCGTTAAAGTTACATTTGAGAAAATGGAAAAAAACAAACAGAAATGGGAAAAAACCTTATGAAATAAAGTGCCCCGTCCGGTTGATTGATTTTGATGAAATTTTCGTAGTCATATCTCGGGCATATAAATACATCAAATTTTAAGTTTTATCAAAATCGTTAGAGCCATTTTTGAGAAAATAAAAAAAATCGTAAAAAAGTGAAGAAATAAACTACCTCATCCGTTTGACCAATTTTGATGATTTTTTTGCTGTCACATTACGGGCATATACATATACCAAATACCCAATTTCACTTTCGTCCGGTTTATAGTTTTTGAGCTAGTCTGTTCAC
Source organism: Aelia acuminata (assembly GCA_911387785.2). Classification (NCBI taxonomy): domain Eukaryota; kingdom Metazoa; phylum Arthropoda; class Insecta; order Hemiptera; family Pentatomidae; genus Aelia; species Aelia acuminata. The sequence goes on from OU426981.1 coordinate 137,938,968, forward strand.
ACTAGGACACACACACACACACACAGACAATTTCGCGGGACTTAATTATTTGGACTCAGAGGACCCCAAAACGTGTATTTTCGTTGAAAACCGGAATTCGAAATTTTTCACGATCGCAATACTTTCCCTTACTATATATTTTATATATAGGTAATTGAAAGTAAAAACGAAAAAACAAAAACAAAAAAAAAACAAGGCTAAACGTGACACTGATAAGAAAGAGATATACGATTGTCACCTCTCGATCAAACGCATGTGACATTTGAGGAAGTTGTCCAATAATATTTTATCAGTACAAGGGCGAATAAAAACACTGAATAAAAGTTATCAACGTAAATAAAATCGAAAACAATTCGATTCTACGAATTTTAGAAATAAAAGTAAATGTTACGATGCAGAGAAAAGTTATGTTCCACTGAAATATTTGTCACGACTCACTCGTGTTCAGCGTAGAGATTACTACATGGAACGAAACTTTTGTCGTTTCGAACAATATGCTACCATGTTTCTACTTTTTTTGAAGAAGAAGAAAAGTTATTATTTATTTCAAAATTTGCAATAGTATTTTATAGAAAATTTATATTTGTGATTATGGTATCAATTGAAGATAAGTTTTAAGATTTATTTTATTATCTGATTTTATCTGATAAAATTATTTGATGACGCTCTTATAAATGAATGAATTGAAGTTTATTATTCGAAAATATTTTTGCGTGGCAATAAAAAAAAAAAAATAAAATAAAATATAGGGTAAACCGTAAAGTTATTGGCCTTTAAGACTACATTTCTGTGGTTAAATTAAAAAAAATCTGGTGCGTGCGCGCAACACACAACTTTCACTTACCAACTTACTTAGATTAGAAATTAATGCGTTTTGTTAATTGCCACTTCTCAAATGAACAGAACAGTTTAATTATAACGCATTGGTTTGTCATTAAAGGCGTACGGCGCATGCGTGAGCTCAAGGTGTTTTATGAGTTGACGGAATATTTTTCTCTTTTTCTCCTGTATATGTTTACTTGATTTTCTTCATATATCATATTTAGCCATTTCTTATTGTTAGGCTTAAAGAGAGACGGTTAATTTCTCCATATAAAAATAAACAAGGGTACTTTACAGGAAAACAAAAAAGGCCCCATCCCTATTAAAGCCCCCTCAGAACATTTTAATAATGATAAAGCTTACCTGATATTAAATAACAACTAATTTTCATTAATCATAACGAATTTGATAAAAATCGTTAAAGCCGTTTTTGAGATAATCGATCAAAAAGGTAAAAATTGGACAAAATTTATTAAGTAAAGTCCCCCCTCCTGTTGATCAATTTTGATGAAATTTTTAGAGTCATATCTCGGGCATATAAATGCATCAAATACCAAGTTTGATCAAAATCGTTAAAACCGTTATTGAGTAAATAAAAAAAACACGTGAAAATGATACAAAATTTATTAAGTAAAGTCCTCCCTCCGGTTGATCAATTTTGATGAAATTTTTACAGTCATATCTCGGGCATATCAATAGATCAAATACTCAGTTTAATCAAAATCGTTAGAGCCGTTTTTGAGAAAATCGAAAAAAACTTAAAAAGTTATTAAATAAAGTACCCCCTCCCTTTGAGAAAATTTGATGAAATTTTTGCTGTCACATCGCGGGCATATACCTACACTAAATACCCAATTTCAGGTTCCCACGGTTTATAGTTTTTGAGCTAGTCTGTTCACACACACACACACACACACACACAGACACACACACACACAGACCATTTCGCGGGACTTGGTTATTTTGACTCAGGGGACCCCAAAACGTGTATTTCCGTTGAAAACCGGAAGTCGAAAATTTTCACGATCGCAATACTTCCACTTACTATATATTTCATATATAGGTAAGTGAAAGTAAAAATGCTTTTTATAAAGGGATCAAATTGAAACTTCCTATAGCTCCTCATTATAAGAGGTTATTTTTGGGTCAAAAGTTCAATAGTTTTACAATATGGCAATATTTATTGTTAAAAGTGCCGAATCTAGTTATTGGCATCCTATGGATTTAATTTTGAAATCTTCCCTATATTTAGTTTGTTAAAGTCTTACTTCATAGATGACTTAGAGGTCCCTTCAAACATTAGATTCATGTATATCTTGTAATAAAATTAGGACTTGTTTACCTATTTCTTTAAGTTAAAGTTGGGGTGCCAATAACTGTACTGAGTGCCAATAACTGTATGGTTTACCCTATTTAGATCTTTATAACTTCCACTTATTAACTAAATATCGCACGTCGGTAAGAAGATAGTGATGTAAAATTAACGATAGTCTCCCTTATCTATAGTATCGGATATAAAACTATCGATACTATGAGGGGGGGGGGGTAGAATAGTTGAATTTTTGATTTGGAACGATTGGAGCTATAATGCCTTTTTTTATTCTCCTTTTTTATTTTATTTTAATTAGGGAATAAGATAAACATTTCTGTCAATCGAGGATGGGTTCTATTATCGCCAGATATAATTTTTTTTAAAATAATGTCAAGGAAAATGGATTCAGAGGAAGGTGATACCAACCCTCTTTAGGTAACCACGCGCCTGGAGTAGAGATGCGACATCGAAAGCAAAAAATCGATGTTTTGAACATCGATGTTTTTACAATCAGAACATCGATATTTTTTTAATTTATACGTTCTTTAAATATTAACATATTAGTGTACAAACGTATTGAAATCGATGTTTAAGTGTAAATCATGTTTATTTTTTAATAATTAATGTATAAAAACATCGCTATTTTCGACATAGTTGGTTTTTCATATTAATTTATTAAATATTCAACTGTTAGGACCCAAAACATATTCATACTGAACGACAACGAATTTCGTTCCCATAGTATATAGAGAGACTAATTAAATAAGCATTAAATAAGTAAACCAATTATAATAATATGATTTAACGTTTTCATATTTTATTCACTTATATTTTGTCCAAAACATCGATGTTAAAACATATTTGTTTTTGTCAAAAAAATCTTTGTTATAGATAAAATATCGAAAAAAAGAAAAGAAAAAAGAAGGTCAACTACTAAAAACATCGATGTTAACATCGGCCCACAAACATCGATGGTTGGAAAACATTGACATCGATGTCACATCTCTAGCCTGGAGTCCTCATTTGTCGACGAAGTAGATTTGTAAGGTACAAGACGCGACAACATTCAGAACGCGATCCTCCAGTGTGTGGATTACCCCCTAGATCAACACTATGTATTATTTTTGTTAGAAAACTAAATAAAATTACTCTATAACATTTTATTTTGCATTTAAAATAATTATATACCACATAGGTTCTTAGAGGCAGAGGCAGATTTTCCCTTTAAAAAAAACAAAAATCGATATATCTATATATAGTTGAAAAAACTATCGATAGTTTTGATAGAAATGTTGGTAGTTTTACATCACTTTATATCACTATAAGAATATGTTTACAACACAAAAACTGTTTTTGTGGATAATTACAAGTGAAGTTTCGACTGTTTCATATCCGTATCGGATTTTTTAAATAAATGAATTAAATAATTCACTAAATGATTATTTCAAAGATGTCTAAATTTTAATTTCCTAATGTTAAACGTGCATGTATTCGAGAGAAAATCAGAAATTAGTGATCAAAGTCCTCCGTTTTAGTTTGTTATGTGAATAACAAATAATATTATCTATAATAAAATTAATATATTAACCTTTGGAGGAACAGATAAAATTTATAACAATAAATCCTTCAGAAATATTTAGGATAATACCCACTTAAATATTTTTAATCCCACCCCCTCTCCACGATTATTTCTAATCTATGCTTTATAAGGAAGATGTGATGATCAACTGTACGAATCTGCGGTTGGAATTTGACAAAAACAGAAAAAATAAAATATTATATTTATATAAATAAATTGTATTTCTGTCAAAATTTATACAAAAAAGAAAACTATAAATCTTTTCTGTTACCCGTATACTTATTCTCGTCCATATTTTTTAATAGAAAAAATTATAATAAACAGTTTTTACCTCTAAGATCTTTTTTTTTTAATAAATGGCCACGTTATAATATTTTTTGTTTGTGATATAAATTTATTCATTACAATATTATATTAGAAATTTTCTTATCAACAAAAATTAAAAAGTTCTTTAATTTGTCTATATTGTTACAAAAATTGTACCACAAAAAAGTGTCCATTGACAATTTAGTTGTTTAGCAATGTACTACTCAATGTCTAGAATTATTATTACAAAAACATTTTTTATTTAAATAATTGTCTTAATCATTCGTGCATATTGATGTATCTACATAGTAGTACATAAGGTAAACCAGACAGTTATTGACATCCTAAACTTTAACTTAAAGAAATAAGTAAACAAGTCCTAATTTTATTTCAAGACAGGAATCTAATGTTTGAAGGGTCCTCTAAGTCATCTATGAAGTAATTGTTGAGCAAACTGACCATATGGAAGATTTCACAATTAAATCCCCAGGGTGTCAATAACTATTTTTTGCACTTTTTACAATAAATATTGTCATGTGGTTAAACAATTGAAATTTTGACCCAAAACAACCTCTTGAGTCTTTATAAGGATAGATAAAGAGGAGCTATAGGAAGTTCAATTTTTTCCCTTCATAAAAAGTTTTGTTTTTTTAATTTCAAAACAGAAATGTTTAAGACACAGAAAGGTGTCAATAACTGTTCGGTTTAACCTATTTGCTTGATTTTATTTTTTCGAATATTTATTACGAAAATAACTTTTGATATCGTTCTTATTTGAACGAATATCCTAATATTGATAGTAATGACAGGATTTTTTTAAATCTAATTTTAATTTTTCTTGATTAAGTTATAGAGCGTTCTCGATTAAAGAATGAACTTTTTAGAAAAAAAATTAACGAATATCATAAACACACTGAACCCAAAAAGCAATTGTTTCTTTTTTTCTCCTAATAATTACTTTTGTATTGTCTTGTTGGCTTGGACCTTTCCCCAAAAGGCACTTATTTATTAAATTTTCTTAGTATAAATAATAAAAAAACACAGTAAATCAATAAAAAGTAATTTAAAATATATTTCGTAATTACTTCTGTGTTGTTATTATGTGTTTATATAATACGTTTACTATAATTTGCTGACAATATTTTTAACATTACAATTTATACTGCATATTAGTTTGTTCTGTTTCATTTTTCAGGTGAGTTCTCATGCCTCTGTGTTTTCTTACTAACGAAGTAAGTGAAATCTGCATTAGTTTATTTTTATTATTATTGCTGTCCTAAAATATATCACATGCAAAAATGCCTCGTGCAAATTCCATCTAAATTTAAGTTGAACAGTTGAAAATCTGTTTCTAAATTGAGTTGTTGTTGGAAAGGTGCCCTTTGGCGCTAGTAAATATTATTTTACTAGATTCTACTCCTCAATATTTTAGGAATTAAAGATCTCTAAATATTTATCGGAACGATTAAGAATTGATGCATCAGGTAAATGACTCGTAATATTTTCTGTGGCCTTTTAAAAACTAACGAAAGATTTATAGATCTGTTGTGCTCCCGTTTTTCTACGAATTTGCATCTAAACATTTTAGCTTTTCAGTATAGAGGAAAGTAAAGAAACACTTTCAAAATAGACTCTTTCAGGAAGGTTTAGAGAAATGCATAGTCTAAAATATTTAATACTAGCAGAAGAACCCGGTTTCGCTCAAGGAGTTGTAAGATAGTTTATATAACCGGATAAACTTGAAAATATGGGGTTACCTGTGGTTTAGTGGTTAGCATAGCCTACAAGTAAAAAATCCTTGATTATGCCGTCCCTCAGATAGGACGTAAAATGGAGGTCCCGAGCCTTTACGATGCCAGGTACTCGTTAAAGAAACTTGTTGTTGTTTTAAACTAACAGTTGGAACAAACTGGTCGATTACCATCTACGCTTGACTAGCACCTTCCAGACAGTTCTTCTTCAGACTTACTATAAGGAGCGATGGACAGCAGAGTTTTTTTGTTCTAAAGCTCTAGTCATATGGTTATTTTGTGTTACAAAGTGATATTTTTTATAACCTTCTTGATTATTTAAGTACATATTGTTTATGTGGCAATGTATATTGTTATTTTCGTTTCATAAAAATTGTTTAACCCACATAAGTGATACAATATAAACTAAATAAAAATATAATATAAAAGATAATATAGATCAAAAATAACCATTATTATAAGAAAATTAGTATCTAGGTGAAACTTTGGTTTTAACTTGGTATAAGAAGTAAGATTCGAGATCTGCAAAAATTAGGCACCCTATACTTATACCCTTTATGGAGGGGGGGGGGGTTGAAAAGCGGGACTAGAAAATTAATTTTGCCTCAACTTTGTCGAGTTACGTGTCTTTTTTTCATGGTTTCTATTATTCCATGAATCCAATGGAACAATTGCATGTTGAATGCAGTCAACAATAATAAGTTATAACACATTGTAGTTCAAAAATCTGATGTCATATTTCGAGTACATCTTAGGCACCGACTATGGGGGGATCGTACCCCACCTAGCAATTCTGCAGTTATAGCCTGTGATAACTTTCAAAGTACAGCATGCAATGCCATGTGAATTTTCCATTCGGTTCAGTGATGTAAATACTGAATATCGTTTTGCATGACTGTATTTATGTGAGAGTTTTCCAGTAAAGTTAGTTGTGACTTGAAAGATGTGAGGAAAGATATGATCGCTTATTATTTACTTAGCAACGATACAGGATTAATATTTCAAATGAATTTTCGATCGTTTTAGTTTTTTAAGTAAGAACAGTACAATGGTGGAAACGTGATGAACCAGTAACCATTTTCTTAGCCATCAAATAAATACCGTCCATCAGTCATGAAAAATAGATGTTTTTAAAACATAATTTTTTTTTCCATCGCTAAATTAGCCATGAATTAATTAATCCTAAAATGGCAAAGCTAGCTGAGGGCTAAAACGTTCAGCAAAAACAGATGTTGATTTCGACTATAGGGCCATGGATTACATTTAGTGCATTAAACTAAAAAAAGAAAAAGGGATTTCATCCCTGAAATGTACTGTTTGATTGTTCTATCTAAATCCTTTGTATAGATATTGTAATAACTGAATTAGGTTTGATATTTCGTATTTTTATTTACTATTAATGGAAATCCTGATAATGTATCGTATATCTCGATAATTCGTACTTTACACTAGGTCCTTTGGGAAAGCGAATTATTGGGATTCTATTATACTTTGATCTATACGTGATATTTAGAACCAAAATGGCAGCTTACCCTTGAGAATGACATCTTCCGCAGGAACCTGTGTATCGGCCTGTGCTCCCTTGATGGCCTGTGTACCACCGTCCCTCCCGAAGACACCTTCCTATTCCCCTTGAAGATGGTCATCGTCATCTGATCAAGTTGGCTTTGACTGCAGATATCAACTTATGGATTAAGTTGGCTGTGACTGCAGATATCAACTTATGGATTAAGTTGGCTGTGACTGCAGATGTGAAGTCTTGGATCAATTCGGCTGTGGCTCTAGATGTGAACTGTTCGGTGGCTCTCAACGAACTGAGCCACGCTCCCCTTCCCGCCTCAATTTCTCTTCCCGCGTTATCTAATCAGCTGTTTATCTCCTAATCAGCTGCTCCGTCTTTTGCTTACGTAAACGGCCTTAGCTGTCCTTCCGTCGCAGTATTCGTACAGATCATACTTTAACGCAAACATTGTAATTACCTCGTTCGTTTGTTTGTTTAACGTCCATTTATGCTACTCAGGCTAATCGGAGGATGCTACAGTGGGAGTCCTATCTAAGTATAATTAGGAAAGGGATCTTTAACGAGAACCTGGCATCGCACAGGCTCGGGAACTCCATTTTACGTCTTATCCGAGGGACGGCATAGCTAAGGATTTTTAACTCCTCTTAAAAAATCCTAGGGCCACCGAGGTACGCGAACCAGCGACCGTTAGAATTGTAGGTTGCTATGCTAACCACTAAACCACAGGTGTCCCCGTTATTACCTGGTTTATCAATTGTATTAACTTTTATTAATTTTATTCGTATGTAATTTTCTTATGCTTCAATAAATTAAATTTATTAAACATTAATCACAAAACATTTAACATTACACATAAAACAAAACATTTGACATTAATTACAAAACAAAATATGAAACATTAATTACAAAACAAACATTTAGAATTACAAATAGAATCTTACCTAAAAGGTAAATCGGTTTTTGAAGTTTATTAATTACCTTCAATCACAAAACTACAATCTGAATCAACTGTAAAAAACAAATGCAATCAAACAAATTGTTCTTAATTAATAGAAGAATAAACGGTGCTTTCTAAATAAAAGAAATGGTTCCACCGAAATGGTAAAAATTGGCGATCTTTGATGTTCCAATTTGGCAGAATAACTAAACCGATTTCAACCTAGAATATTGTATTTGTTTATTATTATACAAATACAATTATCATACAAATACAAAGCTAAGTTTTTGATGTGTGGTTATCACATGCAAGAAACCGAAAAAAGGACACAAGTTCTTGGATTTTAGACCATTAGGTGCTACGAATACTTTTTAATTCTTTACGAAGACCTTGTTATTACCTCATATTTTTATTACTTCACAGTATAACGTCGATTAACCGGAACTTCGATTTTGAGAAAACATTCCCAAGTTAAAAATCAAATGAGCGTTTGCAAAACTTAATGATTAATTGTATAATTTTTCACATACACATAATTCTGTTCATGAAAGTTTATATATTTAAAAATTTATGTTTATTTTAAAGATTTATTGCAGGGTATAAAATAATTTAGTGTGCTGTAGCAATATTTTAACGTGAAACTAAAAATAATTTGATTTCATAATTTAAAAAACATGATTTAAAGGAGTTATAGACTTTTTGTTTTTGAAAAAACTGTTTTAGTATATGTTCGTGACTGTTTGAGAACAGTTTGTAACCTTGTTAATAATTTGAGTTTGTATTGCTTGTCTACATTGTGTATTATTATTTTTATTATTATTAAAATTATTAAAACCCCCACAAGTGTTACAATATGATATAAATTTTTCTGAATTTTTAAATTCTTATTTATTGTTTTTTTTCTTTCAAATTCTAATTTGAATTCTAATGGTTTTCCATTTTTCTAGATTAGAATTTCAGATTTATGAATTGATTCATAAATTATTTTTCATTATTGTATAATTGAAATATAATTACTTAAAAATTTCTTTCGGTTGAAGATATCCTAAATTCTACCAATTTTACTTTGTGTATTATTGCATTGGTTGTATGTCATTGTCTATTCCGGGTAATCGATACTTTATTGTATTTATGGTCAGATAGCTTTTTTCCTTAATCGGAATAAGAAAGTTCTCGTTCCGTTCGGTCAATTCTGCTTGTTTGTTTTTATTTTTATTTGCGATAAACTTTAGGAACCTTCCAATTCTACAAGTCAGATATTCAATGCATGATCCTCGTAATTGATGAGATAGACACAAAAACGCTTTTACTCACCTATTTTATTTATATTTTGCATTGTCTAAAGGTTATCCAATCGCTAGAGCAAACTTTAAAATCTCCCTGAGACATTATGAAAACAATCTCTAGCCTTCCTTCCATCAAAACAATTTAAACAAGGATGTAATGCATGCAACGTATAAAAAGGGGGTCTTTGTTTTAGGGTATGTCTGTCTGGGATGATCACGTGGTTTTAGTAGAATTCAGTCCAAAATTGGTTAAATGGTTGGTACAAAAGTACAAAAGTACAATAACCTGGTAGAGCGCTGTGTTATGTGAAGAATTTCGGCCAAAATTACGTCTTCAACGCAGGTATAGGGCTACTTTTGAGTTACAGTTAGTATCAGTGGAACTGACTAACCCAATGGTATGCAAAATAGGATTTGCTAACAAATCTTGAGGCCAAAAAAAAAAAAAAAAAAAAAAAACCCAATGGTAGACTATTTGCGATCAAAGACTATTTTCCCAAGATGCTGTATGTATAAACAGTTTTTTGAGTTGTAAATATCTCCTTGCCGACAAGTATGGTTGCCATCACGTTCAAATAATGAATGTGAAAAATCCAATTTTTTTTTCTCCCGTTAGGTTTCCACCTAACTCTTTAACGTACTTAAATAATAGTGGTATATATTGTAACATTTCTGTTGGTTAATAATATTTATTCAACGAAAATATATACATATATACAATTATCAATGCCAGACGAATTATAAATAAACAAATGTAAGAACAGGTTACAATAATTATCACTTTGTAACACAAATAATCATATGGCTTGAGCTTCACAATCAAGACAAAGGCTTAGAATAACTGTCCAGTCATTCGCTCCTTATATATAGTCGTAAGGTGAAGGGGCTAGAACGTCGTGGATGGGGCTCGACCTTTGTAGTTTACAAAGTGCTATGACAGTTCGCTCCAACCGCTAGTTAATTCCAACAAAAGATCTGGGATTTTAAACCATATGTTTTTATTTGACGATTCAACGTTACAATACATATATTCTTTTGTTTATTCTCCATTGAGACCTAGATAAATGGTAATTAAAGAACAATATAGTTCCCTATGAAAATTAAAATTACCTAACCTTGAAGTCACGTTGTTCAGTTACTTGGTAACGTTTCTGTTCCGCTTGAGGCTACGTAGTCGATTTAAGGGAGTAGGGACATCAGCAGCTGCAAGATGGCGGCCAACGTCAGTAAACAACAAGGTATTCCGATCACCCCCTACCCGATATCCAAAGTAGAGTTCGGTTTAACCCGAGTGTTCCCGAGCATATCTAGTCGAGAATTCGAGTACTCCTAACTACCTGATTACTATTTGTTTGCTATTTCAAGAAAAATGTATTTAAATAACCGAAAAGGATATTTTTTAAAAATGATTTGATGATGATTTTAAATGACGTGACTCCATTTGGAAAAAGAACAAATTGTATTATAACATGATTTATTAGATTAAAGAAAGGGAATAAAAGTTTTAAGAAAATGTATCTATTAAAATCAATTTAACTATAATCGTCGGATAACTTTATTATGATTAATTAAATAGAATTAATTTCATTAAATGTATATATTTGTTAATGTTATACTGCCCAAACCCAATTAAAAGTTATACATATATAGGTTTATCAATAATTCTTCGATGAAATAGTGTTCTACTCATATCTGTTGTAGTACTTTAATTTTATTAAAGAAATATTCATTTGTACATTATGTTGGTTGTTCCAATTTATTAATGTTTGTCGTTGTTCCCTTTTTTACATTATATCGCTAGACCCCATTATTCCTTACTCATCATGATTATGTACATAATATTTATAAATATCAACTTTACCTCGATAATCCGAGTATTCCTAATCACCAGATTATTATTTTTAAGAATCCGAGCATACCTAACCACCATATTATTATCATTATTATCATTATATAATTTTCTCATTTTAAAAAATATTCTTTTTGGTTATTTAAATACATTTTTCTTGAAATAACCAAAAAATAATAATCTGGTGGTTAGGAATACTCGGATTCTCGACTTCAACTGCTCGGGAACACTTGGGTAAACCCGAACTGAACTGTGGATATCGGATAGGGCGTGATCGGAATACCTTCTTGTTTACCGACGCCGGCCGCCATTTTGAGGCTGCTTAAAGGAAGTAATATCATGTTTTCAATTATAATAGTTGGTAGGCTGCACTATATTTTAGTTTGAAGTAACTTTGCTTCATCTCTAGACCATGTTATTTTAAATTATTTTCTTTATTAACAACTAACCGAAATTTTGGTGTCTATTTTGCCATGAATTTTGATTTGACTGTATTAAAAGGAATAGGAAATAATTAATTCAACGCATTATAGCTACTCAGTCACAGCAACGCCTGGCAGGGACTGCTCGTACCAATATAAGAATTATACGTATTGTCTTTACGAGACTGAAAAGTTGGATATCTGTTTTTTAAAATATTTCTTTTAGCATCACTTTATGCACCAAAGGCTAATCGGACGTTGCTACAATGGGAGTCCTAAATTTTGCCTATCCAGGTATAATTAGGATAGGGATTTTTAACGAGTACCTGACATCGTACAGGCTCGTGACCTCTATTTTACGTCCTATTCGAGGGGCGGCATAGTCAAGGATTGTTTACTCCCATTAAAAAATCCTAGGGCCACCCGGGACGCGAAACCCCGACCTTTAGTATTGTAGGTTTCTATGCTAACCATAAAACCACAGGTGACCCCAAAGAAATTTAAAATATTTAAATACGTATAATAATATCATATGCTCCATTTTGGCACTCCCTGTTTATGGAGGCGGTCTTTTTCTAGTTAATTAGTTTATGAGACTGGTTTGATACCTCATTACTTCTGCATCTTATGTTTCGATAACTATTGTATTAGGTTGCGTTTATCCACAATATAAATTTTATGAGACCAAGCAAGAGAGATCAGACTATGCTTATTGTAAGAACTTTGTTTACAATAAAGACAATTAGCTAAAAGGGACTGTGCACTCGAAATGTTTACTAAAATTTTATGATGTTGACACATATACCCAAACCAAACCTACTGAATGAAAGTGGTCAATATTTACAAAGACTCTAAAACAAATATTAAAATTTATCTCACAATATAAAATTAATCATAACATAATATTTAGATAAAATTTACAAATACATATCAATAAGAAGTCATTCCGTTATCAGTAATTGCGTCGATCTGACGTTTAACGTTTGATTACTGCGTACTTTGAATCGATTAGCGGCCCCAAATATCGATGTAATTATCGCTGAATTTACATTGTTGCCCATAGGAAATAACTTCGTCATGAAAGATCCCAAAAGGTTATCGTATTAAACCACAAGAGAGCATTTCGAAATTCGAGTTTTAGAAAGTGTAATTCATTTTGGAAAAAAAAATAGATATGAAATATGATGTTTATATTGAAAAAAAAATAGATAATTACTTTGCTTATCTTTCATTGATGGGAGATAGAAAGATTGCAATCAAGACGAAAAAAAAAAGATCGATTTTTCTACGTAACGAGATGCGTAGAAATCTTTTAATATTATTTTTTAAATCTCTCTTGAACTGAATTGAAAAGTGAAGTGCAGTTGCATTATGGGTTACAACACTAAAAAGCTAACTAAATTCCGCAGTTTTTAGGAAATTCGACAGCTTCTAGGGTGCTCCAGTGGGGAGTGAGGAATATTCAAAAACTATTAAAAAATTAAGGTTTAAAAAATGTTTTGTGTATGACGCATTAAAAGGCCCACTGGAAGAGGATTTAAAATAACTAGACCTAACTCATCTTTTAGGAAATTAAATGCTGATTAAAAAACATCATCGTTTCTGTTTCTACGCTAAACCGAAGTAGATAAAACTGCCATTTTTCAGAAAAAAGTACGATTTAAAAAAAAAAAATCTATCTCCTCAACAGATTGAGATAGGAAACTCCCCCATTTAATTCTACCCCAATCAATTCAATTTAATTCTACCCCATTTAGCATGCAGTATTACCCAATTTTTTTGCAGTATGTCTGGAACTCTCTCTCTCTCTCTCTCTCTCTCTCTATATATATATATATATATATATATATATAAATATATATATATATATATATATATATATATATATATATATATATATATATATACACATATATGTATATATGTGTGTGTGTATATATAATTAATAATAGAAATTAGTCTTATTAATTGATTTTCAAACATCAAAATTTAGAATAGATATCGTAAATTGATTTCTACTACGCATTCAGTCACGTTTCCAAAGAAGCACGCCACCACTTTTATCAAAATGTGAATTACGACGAAAACACTCGAATTTGTTTTGTTTTTCGAGAGAGACACCATCCGATATGGGAGAATGTTTGCGAGCTGTTTTTATTAAAGTCCCAATTTAGCCCCAGCCGAGTTCGTACAACACTCGAGCCGGCCTTATCACTGTTTGCGAAATTTCGTCACGACTTCAAAAGCCCTGATTCCTAGCAAATGACTTTATCTGTCTATTGATTTGCTGATTGGATTAGCTTGTTATGTTTGTGAACTTTGTTTGCTGATTGAGTCGCTTTGTTTACTTTGAGAATGAGTAAATGAGTGACTGATTACAACATTACTTCTTTACGGAGGAATATAAATGAATGGTGAATACATAAAGATATGGGTAAATAGTTTTTAATAATAATAATATTTATTTGTTTTGGTTTTTTTTTTCCCCATACGTATATAATGCGTACATAATATATATCATACACTATATTAAGAGTTTTACAATTTTACTGTAGGATGATAAATATTTAGTATTTTCAGTAAAACATGTTTTATTTTGTTAAAAGCCAACGTTTCGATCCCTACATGTGTATCTTCATCTAGTCTCAAAAGAAGGCAAGTATCTATGCTAGGATATGGCAATTAAATGTTTATCACGTGATTGTTAATTATAGATAGTAACAACAGGGAGTAACAAAATAATGGAATACAAATCTAACAAACAAATCCATTATTATGCCGTTATCTTGAAGAGAGTTATAAATCATTCATAAAAACACGAAAAGTAAACGAGGCCAATGAATATTTTATAATAATTAATATAAAATGAATTCGTTAAGGTTTTCATTAAAATATTTGTTTGTTTGTTTAACGTCTATTTATGTTACTAAGTCTAATCGGACGATTCTACAGTGGGAGTCCTAAATTTTGGCTATCCATGTATAATTAGGATAGGGATCTTTAACGAGTACCTGACATCGTACAGGCTCGGGACCTCCATTTTACGTCCTAACCGAGGGACGGCGTGGCAAAGGATTTTTTACTCCCATTAAAAAATCCCAGTGCCACCACTGGTCGCGAACCCACGACCTTTAGCATTAAAACCTTTAAACACGAATTTTCATTACCTTTCTTAACTCCTACGAATTTCCTTCAAATTCAATCTTAGTTCATCTATCAGAGAGAGAAGAACAACTACTCTTTCAAAACATATTGTAACTTGAAAGAAAAAGAAAAAAACATATAATTGAAAAGTGTATTAAAATTTTTGTTGGAAAAACTATTCTAGTACATATTCGTGACCGACTTCAAATCATCTGACTCCTAGTCAAATCAAATAGCAAAATGTCATATGAATTAATGGATCTATTCCGCGCATATGACATGGCTATTAAGAACAATTTATGGAGCAATCGAGATTAGTTCAAATGAAGAGTTACTCAATTGGTCTGATTGCCATGATTTCAACAGCGATGTTATTTGCGTCGTCATTTGTGAGTTCTGGTCAACAGAATATCTGCAATATCGTTGCTACAACGTCACACTATACCAACAGTATTTTTTAGGAGATATAAATATTAAATTATAAATTGGTCAGTTCAAATAGTAGGCCTCAACAGACCTCGCGGCAGGCCGAGAAATAGATGGGAAGATAGGATCAACAAAGACGCTGCAGAGCTACATGTAACTAACTGGAAAGAGGAATAGCCCGAGATAGGAAGAGGCAGAGGGGGCTGCTTTAGGGTGGCTAAAGATCTACTAGGTCTAACAAGACAACAAAAATAATTTTATTTTGATCAGATAGAAAACAAATGTTTAATCAGACAATACGGAGCTAAAGGTCGATACAAAAAAAAAATTATAAAAAAAATGAATTGTCACAAAAGATTGTGACAATCTTTTGATTGTTCTGAAACAAAACAAAACCACGTTAAGATAGCATGAATGGAAAATATGAAACTAGAAACAGATCTTGCTAGACGACCTTATTAGTCAAGATAACCCGATATACCAGCAGAGTTCTTTACATTATGAAAAAATAATAAAAATATATTAGTGATTAATTGCTACCGATGGTACGGGTCGCGGGTTCGCGTCCCGTGGTGGCCCTAGGATTATTTAAAGGGATTGAACATTCCTTGCAATGCCGTATCCCGGATAGGACGCAAAATGGAGGTCCAGAGCCTGTACGATGTCAGGTACTCGTTAAATATCCCTATTCTAATAATTCCTGGATTGACAAAATTTAGGACACCCACTGTAGCATCGTCCGATTAGCCTTAGTGGCATAAAGTGACGTTAATTAAACAAACATACTTGATTATTTCTTCGTAGTGGCGTCCTTTTAAGTGAATTCTGTATACTAACAATATAGAGAGGTTTTATTGCTAATTGTCATTAATTATTATTAAAGCTAAAGACTTTAACATATAACAACAATTACAAATAAAACGGTTATCTTATGGCTTTCTCATTTTCTAAAATAAAAATCCTGAAATGAATAAAACTTTTAATAATCCTTTCTCAAATGTTAATATATAAAAGAAAAGACGCTTTTGTGAGCTAATTGTCTTTTCTCTTTTCCTTTCTGCCTGCATAGAAACTTATAATTAATATACAGAAAGAAAATAGGGAAACCATTAGATTCAAGGTTTTTATATTTTCATTTTTCTTTTTTTCTTTTCATTTTCCTGGGATAGTGCACCGCGTCCTGAATTCCTTCCACTTAATGTAAAGCATTATTCTTAGACAATTTATGGAAATGGATGGGGAGAGAGGAGTGCTTCTGATAAAGAAAAAACTAGATTTTTGTTTGCAATCAGCCCTCAGACGGAAATCCCCCCCTTTATTAATTATTCATTAAATTACAAGCACACAATTAATGAGAGGCCTGAATTAAAAAGAGTACACTTTGCCGAAATTTACATCGAGCAGGGTGAGAGAGAATAATTTAACCGACTCACACAGGGGTATTTGGCCCTCAAAGTTGGCCAAAACCCATTTTTTGAAATTTGAAATTTCTGGTAAATAATGACTGGAAGCTCAAGTAGAGGACCTGTTGGATCATGTAAGATGATTTTTATCTCTTCCAGGCCCTTAATCTGGCGGCTATTCTAATTCAAATCTGACGTTATCCTTTAAATCGTCTGTGCTCATAAATATTGGTCTACAAAATATATTAATTTTCTTTGTTCTTTCTGAAGTATCGGCAATATCAAATGATGGATAGTTCGAGGCCAGGTTTGTACTTGTTATCCAGATAGTTATAATTTTTGTGTATTCAATACTAGTATCAATATCTTTTTGTTTTTTGGTAGGTATATTTTAGAGCTAAAAATTAAATTTGAAGGTTAAAAAGTTATACTTCTGGGCATTTCTGGGCAACGAAATATTTTTCATGATAATGTATAATTATCGTAGATTATGTTTCTTGAAAAAAATTCTGCGAATAGCTGCGATTCGGAGACTTATAATTTTTTATTACTAAAATGGCAATTTCATTAAATAATAAAAAAAAAATCAATTTTGTTATATTTTCATTTATTTGCATTTTAGGATCTTCAGAAAGAATAACTGTAACCTGAATAGAATTATTTGACATATTTTTAAAGTCAAAACATTAGCTTTTAAAAAAAAGAAGGAATTTTTGGTGTCTTTTCTCATTGGGAAATATTGTAATAACCTAGAGCGTGTGAAAGAGCTAAAACAAAATTATCCATTTTGAGGCATGATTTCCAAGTGAGATAGAATGCTTCTTCAAGGAAAAGAAATGTTTTTGAAACAGAAACAAGAAATGGCTAAGTGGGACGATATCAATCAAAAGCTCAAGATATGGTGGTCGCTCTGAAAAATCATTTGTTACTTTAAAATTTACAACGGATACGGAGAAACTTTATCAATGGTATGCTATGACACCATCTGTTCACAAAATTTTAAGGGATGGTTTTGAAGTGATAAAAAGTCCTCTGCTTCATATTGGTCTTTTATCTGAGGAAGCTGCAAAAACCCGAAATAACCATTTCCGGATTTATGGAGAACATAAGATCAGAAAATTTTCCCGGACAGAGTGCAATCTGGATGTAATTAATAGATTAATATTGACTTCAGATCCAGTTATCACAGGTATGAGAAGTTCAAGAAAAAAGGTATCAGGTTTTTTAAGGAAACTTTAGAAATGTTGTCTCCCCCAACCAACTTAACCGATAGTGGTGATTCCGAAAGTTCATTAAGTGACGAGGAAAGTGAATAATGAATAATTATATTTAATATGCATTTTTAAGAAAGGTTGGTGCGTTTCTTCCTGGGATATATGTTGTGTTTCGAAGAGGTATTGAAAAATTCTTAATAAATTAGGAAAACATTTTTTTCTTTATCACCATAACTTTTTATATTCACTTATTTTACACTAATTTCATTTTTAAAAAATAAAAATAATAGATAAATGATAATAAATCTTTAATTAGTTACAAGCATATTTCATGGGTACAATGCATAAAGATAAAATAATATGAACATAAATTGTAAACCCATGGATGCCTATTTCACAGTCGGTGGAGTTATGTAAAAATTTATTTTATGAAAATTTTCTCCTTAGAGTATTTTCTTAACTGCTAAAAAACATTTTTAATGTATATTACAAATATAGAAGCCATTTTGAGGACTTTTGAATTAATAAAATGGAAGGAAATAGTTTTGGCCAGCTTTTCGGGTCAAATACCCCTGTGTGCGACTTAGCAAATTAAGTTAAGATTTCTGTTTAACTTTACAAGGCTATATTGTAAATAATAAATTATCACGTTGATTTTGCTTGATGTGTAACACTTATGTGTGTTAAAACAATTTTTATTAGAAAAAAATAATAATATAAAAAATCTTTACTTCAGTTACTCGTTAAAGATCCCTATCCTAATTATACCTGGAAAGGGAAAATTTAGGACTCCTACTATAGCATCGCCCGATTAGACTTAGTAGCATAAATGGGCGTTAAACAAACAATCAAAGCTATTAATTATGATACTTTATAGTTTAATAGAAAAAAATGGTTTTAATGATTTAGTACATTTACTAGTTAGCTAGACCCCTGCAAAGATTTCGAACAAAGTAGATTCTTCATAGCATGGACGGATCCGGTCGGTTTTGAAGGTAGTTAGTTACCTGCATATCTTGATCGTTCGAGAATATTCTACGCTTTTTGAGTACCTTCTAAAATGTTCGATTTCAGGCTAAATATTAGGAGCAATGGGCCGGAGTCTTAGTCTTACTCCGAAGATCGAATCATATCGTTACTTCTGTGTCTCTGTGTCGTTACAGGTGGATAATTTTTGTTAATTATTTCAGTTTCTATTGTTTGTCCGACATTGAGAATTATTATTTTCGCCAAATAAACATTATTTAAACACTCATACTTAATAAGATATTAAAAACTTTGAGTTTACAAGCTGTCATCAGGAATAAATGAAGAAAAATTTCGCTAACGGTTTTATTTTATATTAGCTCTATATACCGGTTTCACCCGGATAATTTCATTTTTCAAACCTAAAAAATCTATTAAGTGAGACTTTTATCGACTCAAACGGTCGATTTCGTAAAAACCAATGTAAAGCGAGATTAAAACGATTTTTATAACAAAGAATATGCCCAGAGATTGGCTGAAGCTATGCAATAATATGGACAAGTGTCAGGTGTTCGCACCTGGTATCAAAGAATCACTGAGCGAAATTTGGAGAATTTATGACAAACGGTATGGATTTCTATAAAGAACAAACAGAATTTAATCTTTATTTATATATATATATATAGACATATTTAGATTATCGCTGCATATTCCGGTTTCTCCCAGGGAATTTCATTTTTCTAATGAAACGGTCGATTTCTTAAAGAACCAATGTAAAGCGAGATCATTACGATTTTTATAACAACAAAGAATATCAGCTGAAGATCGGCTGAAGTTAAGCAATTTTAATATGTACAGGTGTTCGCACCTGGTATCAAAGAACCACTGAGCGAAATTTGGAGAATTTAGGACAAACGGTAGGGATTTTCATAAAGAACAAACAGAATTTCATCTTTATTTCACGGTTTTACCCGGGGAATTTCATTTTTCTAATGTAAAAAACCAACGTAAAGCGAGTTCATTACGATTTTTATAACAATAATGAATATCAGCTGAAGATCGGCTGAGGTTATGCAAATTTAATATGGACAGGTGTTCGCACCTGGTATGGATTTCTATAAAGAACAAACAGAAGTTAATCTTTATTTACATAGATTATAGCTGCATATCCCGGTTTCACCCGGGGAAATTCATTTTTAATATATAATAATGCACGAAAAATTATAGTTTTTGACTGACGGGCGGAAAACGCCCCTAGGCGGATGGGAAATATTCAAGCTCCTTCAACAAACTTTTACAATATTCCTTTCCTTATGAACCTAATTCGGTTATAATACATTACGTACGTAATGTGTTATATTATTAACAATGATAGGTTGAATGATTGTCAGGATTTTCAGTTAAAACTTTTTTATTTTTAAAAACCAACCTTTCGGTCCAACTAGTGGATCTTCATCAGGGCTTCTGAGTCCAGAGTAATACAAAGACTTATTACTGTGGACATATACAGAGAGTGATTCAGTTTCAGTATTACTCTGGACTCAGAAGCCCTGATGAAGATCCACGAGTTAGATCGAAAGGTTGGTTTTTAAAAATAAAAAAGTTTTAACTGAAAATCCTGACAATCATTCAACCTATCGTAAAGAATTACAGTTGACTATCTCTCACCTTTATTATTAACTATGTTAATATGTATTATTTCCAAATTCAAAATTTGGTACATTGTTGTAACTCTCCGTTGTTTTTGTGTTTAAACCTTATTCCAATTGTATTGAATGCTAGCTGTATATACCGGTTTCACCCGGAGAATTTCATCATTTAAATCTATAAAGAGAGACTTTTATCGACTCAAACGGTCGATTTTGTAAAAACAAATGTAAAGAGGGATCAAAACGATTTTTATAACAATAAAGAATATCAGCTGAAGATCGGCTGAATTTATGCAATTTTAATATGTACAGGTGTTCGCATCTGGTATGAAAGAACCACTGAGCGAAATTTGGAGAATTTAGGACAAACGGTATGGATTTCTATAAATAACAAACAAAGAAAGAAACAAACAAACAAACAGAATTTCAACTTTATTTATATAGATCTAGTGTTAATTCATTTTCTGAGATAGGGCTACAATATTGCAGCTCTTCTGTTGACCAGAACTCACAAAGAAATTGACACAAATAACATCGCTGTTGAAAGCTTAGCAATGAGACCAATTGAGTAACTCTTCATTTAAACTAATCTCGACTGCTGTATCAATTGTTCTTAATGGCCATGCCAAATGCGCGCGATCGATCAATTAATTCATATGACATTTTGCAATGTATATGAGTGAGAATCCAATATTGGGAACTGAAGAGTGAGATTTATGCGATTTACTCAAAAAAAGAGAATTTCAGGAGTCACTTGTGGTGTAGTGGTTAGCATAGCAACCTACAGTACTAAAGGTCGCGGGTTCGAGTACTGCGGTCGTCCTAAGATGTTTTAAATTATAAATTTCGTCTAGTAAAAATTGTTTCATATCCAGCATAATCAAGGT
This sequence comes from Aelia acuminata, assembly GCA_911387785.2. Classification (NCBI taxonomy): domain Eukaryota; kingdom Metazoa; phylum Arthropoda; class Insecta; order Hemiptera; family Pentatomidae; genus Aelia; species Aelia acuminata. The sequence goes on from OU426981.1 coordinate 137,960,443, forward strand.
AAAAATTTATTATTTGCAATGTTGCCTTGTAAAGCTAAATAGAAATCTTAACTTAATTTGCTAAGTCTGTTAAATTATTCTCTCTCACCCTGCTCGATGTAAATTTCGGCAAAGTGTACTCTTTTTAATTCAGGCCTCTCATTAATTGTGTGCTTGTAATTTAATGAATAATTAATGAAGGGGGGATTTTCGTCTGAGGGCTGATTGCAAACAAAAATCCAGTTGTTTCTTTATAAGAAGCACTCCTCTTTCCCCTTCCATTTCCATAAATTGTCTAAGAATAATGCATTACATTATGTGGAAGGATTTAGGACGCGCTGCACTATCCCGAGAAAAAGAAAAGAAAAAAGAATAATGAAAATATAAAAACCTCGAATCTAATGGTTTCCGTATTTTCTTTCAGTATATTAATTATAAGTTTCTTTGCAGACAGAAAGGAAGAGAGAAAGGAAAATTAGTTCACAAAAGCGTCTTTTCTTTTATATATTAACATTTGAGAAAGGATTATTAAAAGTTTCATTCATTTCAGGATTTTTATTTTAGAAAATGAGAAAGCCATAATATTATCGTTTTATTTGTAATTGTTGTTTATGTGTTAAAGTCTTTAGCATTAATAACGATTAACAATATATTGTTATTATACAGAATTCACTTAAAAGGACGCCACAAAGAAAGAAATAATCAAGTACGTTTGTTTAATTAGAGTCATTTTATGCAGCTAGTCGGAAGAGGCAACACTGGGAGTCCTAAATTTTGGCTATCCAGGTATAATTAGGATAGGGATCTTTAACGTGTACCTGACATCGTACAGGCTCGGGACCTCCATTTTACGTGCTATCCAAGGTACGGCAGAGGCAAGGTTTTTTGACTCAGATCGAAAAATCCTAGGGCCATCGCGGGATGGGGGTTTGTAAGGATCAGGGATAGCTAATTGGTAAGGTATTGAGTAGCTGGTCGAGAGTTCGAATATTGCTCGGCAGAATATCTTTAATATTCTGTCACAGATAGAAGACCCGCCTATGGCAAACCCAGCCTCTTCATGCACTAAGGCTAAACGGACGATGCTACAGTAGGTGCAGTACTAGATTCTGCCTATCCAGCTATAATGAGGATAGCGATCTTTAACCCTTTGCGGGCCAGTGCCGACCTGGGACCGGCATAAACAACTTTTTCATACGGTCCGCGAGTGTCTATCCGTCACCAGTCTTAGCGGTCTTTTGACGAGCTGGTACCGGCAAACATATTTAACGTTAGAGGTCCTAGGCCGGCTTCTCACCGTCATCGATTTTTTGTCCCTATAGACTTTTGCCAAGTCCTCCTTGGCATAAATTGAATACAAAGCACTATTCTAGACGATCATTGGTACCAAATAGTACCCTCAAGAACCAATAGATGCTCTGTAAATGTTCTGTGAACTACAGTACTCTGAGGCTTCTTAGTTTGTTGTTATATTTTAAAACTTGAAACTTTTTATTGTCCTTTTTATCATTTTCGTTGTAAGATTTGGTTATTTTGGGAGTTTTAAAATGAAAAATGGAAGGAGAGAAACTAATATTTACTGTAAGACATGCTCCCCAAATCCGGCTCTTCTTATTGGGGAATGTTTTGAGAAGTACCCCATACTATGAAAAATTATCGATAAATTATATTATATTACTTATTTTTATGTTTTAATTTGATTATTATAGATTTTTGAGAATAAATAAGCGTTTTTTCAATTTTTATTACCCCTAAAACAAAATGTGCTATTTGGCAGAAAACTACACGGACCACCAAGGTGCGATGTAAACAAGCAGACACAGACTAATGGCGGGGGTTGTTTATGCCGGCATTGGACCGTGTGGACAATTCATGAAATCAAGGGTTGGTCCGCAAAGGGTTAACGAGTACCTGACATCGTACAGGCTAGGGATCTCTATTTCATATATGATCAATATTTTTATCTATGAACCAAAAAAAGCAAAACATTGGTAGAGAAGTAAATGAAAATATGAATGGGCCATTCAGAGTGAAAATCATCCAGCCAAAATTCAAAATTTTACCTTCCCCACCCAAATTTTGATACAAATTTGTAGGTATAAAGTAAATACAGAAATAAGGAAAAAAAAATTCAAATTTTACCCTATTCGAACAAGAAGTTTCAGAATTGTGGTCATTTGAACTTTTGATATATATGAAGTTCAGATGACGACTTGAACTCAAAACCAACTCGTACATGTTAAGATTTTCCTCTGTAGAATGAGAAATAATTAAACTGGAGCTTTCAAAATGTATTCATTAATTCTGCATTTCATTCAGAATCAGATTATACCATAAATATTAGAATGATAATTTTTCATTAAAGAAAACAATTTCTTAAACATAAAAAATTATATTTTTTCCAAGTTGTAAAACAGTCATCGAAAAATTCTATGAGCAAAAATCTCTCTCCAACCAGTCTAATAAACCATAGATCGACAGAAAGAGGATTAAATTCTCTATCTAATGATGAAATATTAGTGGTATATTGACTTATAAGAGTTTTGTGTTGATTTGAATCTGATATAGTAAAATTTAAATTGAAAAGTTGAGCATAAAAATTAATAAAGCTGAAATATCTCTAAAATATTCTCTAAAAATGAAAAAAGAATTTGATTTTCTTTTGAATGATAATAATATCTGTGTGCTTTTGTGCTGAAAGTGTTTTATCGGAATGTATGGTATATAACCTTAAATAAATAAATAAGCTGTGAGTTAATTTCAAAGAGTATTTTCTCTAGCCCCTGTTTTTAGTACATAGTAAAAATGCAGTTAAAACTTTACATATGATTATAAAAATTAAAAAAAAACAATTTTTTGAATTTTAAACATCTTCTTGCCGATGTACTATGTGTCTTAAAAAAGAAAAACGAAAAAAACACATAACTTATAATAAAATATTACGGAAGTTAACCAGTAAATATACAATACGTCGGCACAGGAAATTTTAGAAAAAATCGAGGATATTATCTTTGCAAAACAAGCTATCGATAAAACATAAAAACTAAAACAAATAAAATTCAAAGGCCAAGGAAGGTTGTTATTTCTCAAAAAAAAACTAAACTGATAAAAACTAACAGAGTAAGAACAATAATAACTCCCTCGTTATCTACAATTCTATTTCTAAAAATAACTTTATCCAAGTCGTTAAATTTAAATCTCGACTAGCCTTCGATACCTTTTTTATAATCTAAATCGAGAATTGTTGTGCCAAAACAGAGTAAACAAATGCATACCACAAATCGAAGCTTTATCGCGGCCCGTGTGCAGTGTATTTATTCTGAAGATTATTCTAAATCTTCAACCTGTGCCAAATATAAAGCAAATGTTTTTATTTTTTTTTGTTTTTGTTAAATAATTCATTCATTGTTAGAGTTCGGTATAAAAATATAGAGGAATGTTCTTGAGATTAACATTGCATTATATTTAGATTGTTTAGTTTAGTTTAGTCAAGACTAATGTCCTTTAATTATGAGACCTTTGCTTCAATTCTGTGGTGAGGTGGTTAGCATGGCAATCGACATTACTAAAAATCGCATCCCTCAGGAGCCCTAGGATTAAAGGGAAGTAAAAAAATCCTTGACTAGGCCGTCCCTCGGATAGGGCGTAAAATGGAGCCTGTACGATGTGAGGTACTCGTTAAAAATCCCTATTCTAATTATAACTGGATAGGCAATATTTAGGACTACTGTAGCATCGTCCGATTAGCCTTAGTTGCATAAAGGGACGTTAAACAAACGAACAAATTCTCAATCTGCAAAATGCTTTACTATGAGCAATCTTGTTTCGACAGCGCACACAGAGGTATGTGCTTGAGATTAACATTGCATTATATTTAGATAGTTTAGTCAAGGCTAATGTCTCTTAGTAATGAGACCATTTCCTTCAATTCTGCCACAAAGTCACACCTATGGTAAAGTGGTTAGCATAGCAACCTACAATACTAAAGGTCGCGGGTTGGCATTCCAACAGGTGCCCCAAGGATTTTTAAAGGAAGTAAAAATTTTTTGACTATGCCGTCCTTTCGATGGGACATAAAATAGGGATCCCGAGCCTGTGCGATACCATGTAATAATAATAATTCACTTTTATTATATCACTGATGTTTGGTCGAAAGGGGTTAATTCATCGAACGTGAATGTTAAACAACGATTTACTAAGCTATTGAAAATCATTATAAATTCTGTCTGATTGTTTTTCTTTATTCCAGAATAATAAATGAAACTATATTCTTTCAACAGAGACCGTAATAAATTATGAATAACGAATAAATTATGAATTTATATTATAGTCAATTATGAATTTTAAGGAGACGAGACAAAAAAAAAAAAAATATGAATGCCCTTTTGCCCAAACATGAATGATATATAATTATAATATTACTTTTAGTAACGTTGTTAGTAATTGGTGATTTTATTGTATGTCTGACATTGTGAAGAATAATTTCTTCTAATTGAAACTGTTATTACATTTTTATGGGGGTTGATTACTCAATTTTTACCAGTTATCAACCAAATTTGAATCACTACTTGTCCATAGGCCATGTAAGTAATAAGATACTGATTCCTTATAAATTGTGTTAAGTGTAGGTTTTTAATTCGTGATTTAATATCTTTTCATTCGATCCTGAGCAAATTTTAAACACTTTCCTCCGTAGGACAAACTGTATATCATACAAATAATATTATTTTTATCTTTAGGAAGATAAAATAAATTTGGAACATAGACTAGAAATTTCGCTTCATTGATCGTTTCTCGCAGGCCATTGGCTATTATGGATGAGCATGAAAGCTGAATAGAAAAGGTGCGAAAGAGCTCCGAGGTCCTTTGATGGGAGAATTCCTTTGAAGATGGAAAGGACAATATACTCAGGAGTCAGGATCAATGGACCGCATCCTTTAAAGGAAACTAAATTACTTTTTAGTTCAGGAAAGGGCGAGAGAGAAGAGAGAGAGAGACAGAGAAGTAGGGGAGAAAAAAGAAATAGCAAAAGCTTTTTCCTTATTTTTTTAATCAATGTTTTTCATTACTTAGAGGATCTGCATGCTTTGATGAAAAAAATGTTTTAAAGTAAATGAATCAGACGTTTGAGAAACTTGACTAGTCTATAAATTAAAATTTATGAAAAAGCTTAAAAAAAAATTCTACTTTTACCCAAAGATATTCTCCTAACTTTTTTTTTCTTCGACACATACCCCGAATAAAAAAAAAACCTGTACTAACACAACCCATGAAGGGTTCTTTCGTTCATTACTGTTTACGAATTAAGTATTGTTTGTTGGTCAGCGGTAGTGCAAGGAAGTGATCTTTTTTGTTCGGTACCCCTACCGGGCCATGTGTGGCATAGGGGAGGGTAACTTCAGAGGTGTAACCACGCTATTCTAACAAAGTTGGGCAGGTCGAGATTTATTCCGTGGGGCTTCCACGAAATAAAAGTCAACCCTCCTAGGGTGGATTCAAGTTCCCGCCGCACAGTGATCCAACCTGGGAAAAAACCTCATAAATGAAAGTAGCCCAAACCTAATTTTTTCTTGGTTTTCGAATACTTGAATAGTTGTAGAACAATGAAAAGAATATATGTTTTTAACTAGTTCAAAATTAAAATGTGTGTGTACCAGTAAATTTGGACTTTTTAATGATTGAAAAAATCGTACTTTTTTACCAACATAAAAAAAAATTTCTACTCTGTATAAGATTTACAATAAAATATTCCCCAATACATCAGGATTGTGTCATTTGTATGTGCACTGTTATGGACTAAACATTTTTAAATAATATCAATAGTAAGAGAAGAAATTAATTTTCGAAATCGTTGCCGAAATAAGTATGATTTTTTGACTTTGTTGATTTATAAAACGCTTGCGTTACGTTGCGTTACGGTCGCAATGGTTTAATATGTAACTGTAGGTAGTAGAGGAACTGTGGTAAAATTTTCAGCGCCAACCTCGGCCAACTTTGGGATTCATAAGGATTTAAACCTTTCGTTACGGTGCGAGTGGCAAAGGCTTTGAGAGGAACTATTATTTAAGAAAAATCCTCCTATAGGTCTCAAAGGGAGGGGGACTGACTTACAATTAAAATAAAATAAATCACACGTTATTTTCATTTTATTTCTAAAATACTAAAATAAAATAAAATTATTTTAATTTTAATTCTAAAATACTAAAATAAAAAAAAGTATTTTATTTTGTATTTTAAATAATCAAATAAACTACAACTACAAATAGGTTGTTTGAAGTTGCACAGTTCCTTTATAGTGTATGGTGGTCCTTTGCACTAGAGCTCTCACCCCTGAAAATTGAGGTGAAAATTAAGGTTTCACTTTGATGCTGTAATTGTTGCAAGTTTTTTGAAAATCCTTCCCTAACCGCGCATATTCTAGGGATAAATGAAGAATTAATTGTGAGATTAAAAACAGTACTAGATGTGAATTTGCTCTCTGTACCCGATTAATTCTGCAGCATTTCGCAAGTATGCAGCGGAAACGGCTGAGATGGCAGTGACTCTGTACCCCTGGTACTATCTCCCATCGACCGTCCACAAAATTCATTTCCATGGAGCAGACATGATTGAGTACGCAGCTCTTTTTATCGGTTCGCTATCAGAAGAGAATCATGGAGAGTAGGAACAAAAATTATAAGCAGTACAGGAAACATCATTCCAGGAAGATATCCCAAGTCGCAAGAAATGAAGATGTTTTCCACCAATTATTTGTAACAAGCAACCTATACATTACGGATTTAAGACCAGCATACAGGTATAAAAAGAAAAAAGAGCTAACCGAGGAAGCATACAATTTTCTTAAACAAGATTAAATAATTAGGTATATCCTATTTGTATTATTGTACATAAAAATTTTAAATAAAAAAAATTATCTACACAATTTTTTTCATTTTTATTTTCCACATTAAATTTTAACTTGATCTGATCTCTGATTTCGTTGATATTGATTTCATTAGATTCGGCACCTCAAAAACATATAAGACTATACCAAAAACGAATTTTTATATTTTTGACTTTTTGAACCCAAATTTGGACTTGATCTGGTGATCCCATTGCACTGATTTTGGTTTCATTAGATTCGTCACCTCAAAAAATCAATACACGGGAGGTTCCATGCCGCTAACAAAGTTAATATAATAGATATTAGGTTTTTCCCATTTTCAGCTTTTTTGGACGACTGTGCGCCGGTCGGCTCGAGCATGCTACAACGGGTCGCGCTTCAACACGATCGGCTATCCCTAGGTGATTTGACCGTGATCACGCTTAAACGCCAGACTTTCCCCCCATAATTTTTCTATTAAGAGTAAATAGAGGCTGGGTTTGGCGCAGGAGGATCTCTCGGCTATCTATATGAGATAGAACATTAAAGATATTCTGCCAAGCAAGATTGGAACTCGGGACCAGCAGCTTAATGCCTCACCAATGAGCTATCCCGCTCATTTCTACCCCTAGTCAGACCTTGAAATAATACATAATAATATTGTAATAATAATAATAATAAAGTGTTTATTTACACAATCAAATAGCAATACATAATTTTACAATATACATTTTAACTACACTATGCATGGACTTAAGTCTATAAGTAATACATAACTAATATTGGGTTGTCCGAAAAGTTCGTAGAGATTTTTAAAATAAAATTTACTTTTTATTTTTTCTACTAAAAATGAATAACAAAGCTAATGTTTATTTATATGCCTTTAATCCTCGTGGAATTAACTATGTTTACACACTGAATTCGTCTTTATTAAAGCTCAGAAGTGCAGTTTATTGCAAACCAATATGAGTGACGATTCAGTTCATTTTCGGCATATAATGCTGTTCTTATTTAAAAAAGGGAAAAACGCAGCCCAAACTGCAAGACAGATTCATGCCGTCCGTGTATGGCAGCGATTCAAGCACGGTTCAGAAGTGGTTTTCGCGGTTTAGATCAGGAGATTTCAATTTGGAAGACCAGCCCCGGGCTGACCGGATTTCAAATCGAGGATCTTATGACGGTCATCGCAAACAATCCACGAATTACTGTCCGTGAGATAGCTGCGGAGTTAAGAGCCTGCAAATCGATCGTTGGAGTTGGCAAATCGGAAAGGAGTGCTATTCCACCAAGACAACGCTAGGCCCCATGTGTCTTTAAGGACTCTGCAAAAGTTATTAAGCTTCAAGTGGGAGGTTATACCTCACCCGCCGTACTCTCCTGACATTGCTCCTTCGGATTTCCATCTTTTCCGTTCCCTCGAAAATTTTCTACAAGTGAAATCCTACTCTTCAGAAGATGAAGTCAAAACGGACCTTTTATTGTTCTTCAGGAGTAAGGACAGTGATTTTTGGATAAAAGGATAATGGACCTTCCAAGCCGTTGGGAAATGGTAATCGCTAACGGTGGTAACTATTTTTTAGATTAAATAAATAAATTTTAAGCTGTTCATCAATTTTAATTATTGTCCAAATTTCTCTACGAATGAAATAATTACTATTTTTTTTTTTTTTGTAAATGAAAATTGCTCTGAATTACTAAAACTTCTTAAATAACGAATGGTAATATTATTGTAAATTTGTTGGTGAACAATATCCGAGGAACTAATTCATTTGAAGAGTAATGTTAGAGCTTCGACTTTAATTGTGACTAGAAATTCCTTATTATAATATAAATTCTTTATTCAAATCTTTACTTGTAAAGTATTCATTCTTTACACGCCGAATTTTCGAAGATCAGTCTAAAGAATAGTATTCTATATTCTTTACCTGGAACCTAAAGATTTTTTTATTTATTTATTTGCAATGTACATTAATTTGTAAAATAACAAGAACACAGTTTTAAACTACTTAAATTTGATTCAGTCGTTTGAGGAACATCGATCGAATTCATGAAAAGGCGAAAAAAATTGCTACAGTTGCACTGAAATACACTGAACGAAATTCGATTTTTTTGTACATGTCAGATTTCTCAAAAGACCGATTCATTTGTATTTAGACGTTTTATTAATCTAATTATTTTTTCAATATTCATTACTTTTAATATTTATACGAGTTTACTAGCACCCCTACGATACTACTCTAAAACACAATTTATCTATAGGAGTGTATCAATTTCTCTATGATTTTAAGATTATAATCAGCTGTAGTTATTGAAATTCTATAGTGAAATTCCTGAAAGTTCTCAGAACGTCACACACCAGTCTAGTGATCGCTTGAGGAATGTTAACAGCGAAAGTGGGGCAGCTAGTGTGGACGATGATAGTTGACTGGAGAAAGGTCTTCGCTTTGGTTTGTTTATAGCTCTCATACTATCATTGAGAAATAATAAATATTTAATAGAAATTATTGGTTGCCATTAGCCTAACTAAATGAAGGTATCGAAAACTAAGTAGAGAATCATAAAATCAGACACTATGGAGTGTTATGCTTGATTACAGTATTATCTCAAGTAGAAACATTTATTTAACAATAAAATATTCTAGTGTATTTTAGAGAGCAAATTCAAACAAAAATTTATAAATGAATGTGGAAAAATATATGAATTTTAGCAATGCGGTTTACATATTTATCAAAACACGTGAATTTCTAATCTAAGTAAGTTGGTAAGTGAACGTTGTGTGTTACACGCATCGCTCCCGATTTTTTTTGTATTACGTAGCAATCATTTCTTATTTAAAACAATCCACTTAAGATCAACACTGATAATTGTTTGTTCGTAACTAAAAACATGTTTCGGCGACCTTGACCTACATAATCGATATATCGAGGACGTTATTAATCGACCCATAACTTTCGATGTTATGGCGGATTATTCGAATCGAAAGGTAGACCTCTCTGAAGCAGTACGAACAGCTTTGACAAGTTTTTCTTCTTCTTTTTTTTTTCTCCTTCAAGACGATATGCACAAAAACACGGTTGACAACTTTCATTCACGTTCCAAGGACTTTTCTGAATTATCGAGGTCCTTTCTTCGATCTTTCGAGAAGATTTAGCAACTCACTTGATACTTTTTGTCATCGTGACTTTTCGACTGAATATGTTCCATCGCACTCGATAAAATCAAATGTCATCCCTTTCGCTGTTATACTAATTTTTTGTTTTAAATACAGTGTCAATGATTGAAACAAACAAATAGTTATTGAGCTTGTATTTTATTTCACACATAGTCTAAATCTCTGTGCAATGTTATAAATTCCAGCTTTGTTTAAAAGTTATTACAAATATGGCTCATGATCTGAAATCTGAGCGAAAGGATTGTGTCAATTGTCTAGATAAGTTTCATAGATTTGTATTCAATAATAAATGTCAAACTGTTTATATAGGATTCAGAAACAAATCTTTAAAAAAAAAAATGTTTAACTATTGAGTGTTTCGTAACATGGGAGGGTGGGGAGAGCAGAAGCCCCCTCACCTTAGAAAAAATGAGAAACAAAAACTAAAAAATTATAAAAAGGAAATATATTTTTCATCTGTGTCAAAGTCTATAAATGCTATAAAGGAAGATTAATGAAGTCTTTAATACATTGATAGGTGAAAAACTTGTCTTACAGTAATTTATTTATTAAAAATGGCCTTATACCAACGTTTCGGACATTACACGTCCATCTTCAGGGCATATTTCTAGTATTACATACACTCCTCCCCTAATACAAGATGGTTATACATAAGCATCTAACATATATTAGCTTCAAATATTTGATAATTTAAATTGAAACAAATTTACATAAATTATTTTACATAAATTTTTTTGTTGTAATGGTCTTCAATTGCTTATTATTCTTAACTTCTAACACTTATCCATACATCTGCAATGGATCGCGTTTTTTTTCTCCTTATTATTTTTCACTTTTTTTTTTAATATTAAATTATTATGGAATATCTTACATTGATTTAATTATTTTTGTCAGTTCTACCTCCTGAACTTTGTCCTTGTATTATAGACATATACGCATTTTATATTAGGAGAGGAGTGTATGGAATATTAGAAATATGCTCTGAAAATAGACGTGTATGTCCGAAACATTGGTATTAGGCACCCAACCCCATGTAACATTTTAATAAATAAACATTTTCATATTACTGGATGATGTGTTATTCACCTAACAATATATTATCAACAAATATATTACATTGGGGTCACCTGGTTCAGTAGTTGGTACAGCAACCTACAACACTAAAAGTCGCGGGTTCGCGTTCCGCGGTGGTCCTAGGATTTTTTAAAGGGACTAGTTTTTAAGTGGTAGTCCCTCGGATAGGCCGTAAAATGGAGATCCTGAGCGTGTGCAATGTCAGGTACTCGATAAAGATCCCTATTCTAACTATACCTGGATAGGAAAAATTTAGGACTCCCACTGCCATTAGCCTTATTAAAGTGACTCTAAACACACAATGCATCCATCACTCGACCTACTTGCAATCAAATTAAGATGTACAACTAAATTGTACCCTTTTCATTTGGTAGATTTCCGCAGACCTCAAATCTAGCTAAAAATACTTAAGTAATGGGCCAAAAAAGTTGAACGAGGTTATATATTTTGTCTAATTTTCCTGAATATATTACTTAGACGATAAAATCAATTACCTTTTCTGCCCCCGCCATTTATAGTTTAGTTATATTAACAGTTATAATCGAGTACAGAGGGACAGTAATTAATTAGAGATGAACGCTACAGGTAAATTCAATTACCTGGATGGTAATTAGTTCTGCAATTACATTTACACTGCGCTCAGGATCTAGGATGACATGCAAATATCGCTCTACTATTAGTTGGATTAAATTCTGTGAATTATTTAAACTTTATATTTCACAATAGCAGGTAACACGGCAGAGAATATAATAGCTATCACATTGGAGGGTTGACTTACGATATTGATACTAATACTGCATTCCCTAGATTTTATCATCATATATATTACTTCTCAAGCCCTTTTTTTTGTCGGTACTTAATAACTTCCTTAATACTTCATCAAATTTCATGAATGAGGCATCGTTTTAGAGCTTTCCTTAAGGGCTACAGCAGAAAAATAAACAAATCACTCATTTCACCTTTGACTGCGTGTGCAAATCTGCAATTCTAAGCAAAAATGGTAGCAGGGCTTTTTCGAAGGTGTCATTTTTTTCAGTTTGTCGAGACGAAAATTTTTGGTCATGTGAACTTATCCGATTGTCGCCGTCGTTTGCGAGTTACGAGCAAAATCATGCGATTTCAGTCATTAGAATCAGCGCACTCGCTTTCCGCGAAACCGGTTTGTGTAAGTATGTGGCGCTTTCCAAGGCGCGCTCTTTCAGTGACATCTATGTCTGTGTAAAACAAACCCATTAACAAACAATCACAGATGACCATATCGTTACTTCAAACATAGCGTTCAAAGGGGTCCTGTTAACACGTCAAAAAATATATAATCTACAATTTAAACATATCTATTATTTACTCAACCCTCGCCTATGCCCATGAAGCAGTAAATACTCTCTATACGATCCTAAATATACGGTGTGTACTTTAATTAATTAAATGGGATTTAAGTAGGTTAGAGTGCGAAGGTCACCTGGACTATTATCAAATTATTACTATTAATACTATTAGTAAAAGAAATATTACATTGTCCTACAATCAAGGGAATTGATATTAAAGGTAAGGACTCATTCACAAAATAAATATATAGAGCTATACATAAATTAAAATAGAAATATAATTTAAATATTGAAGAAGAAAAGAAATATATACTAATAATCAGACCTTTCAATAGAAAATGTTTTAAGTCTCGAAGTAAAAGCACCATGGCACGTGAAGTTCATTCAATCTCAGATTTTAATGAAATTTGGAAAACTTTAAAAAATTTTCATTGGATACATTGTTTTGTTGCTTGTAATAAGTTGACGCAGAAAGATCCAAAATACTACAATGTTAAACTCCATTGAAAAAAAGACAAGCATTCAATGAATTTTTTTTGAAAATTTAATATCCTTTTTATTGAAATTTTTCAATGTCCTTTAAAAAAAGACAAGCAAAGAATTTTTTTCAGATTTTTAAAAAGTGCGTTTTTTGAGAAATTCAAATTTGAAATTTAGATTTAAATTTAAAAAAAACAACCCCTATTGAATTGTCTTAGATTCGACATTAAAATTATATCAATTTCAACTCTCTATCTTGCCCAAAAGAGCTGCAATTTTAATTTACAGCTCATGCGACAGATCGAAATTGTGCTTTTTTTCAATGAGTTTACATAGCTATATTTTGAATACCGTTTGAGATATTGAGCTGAAATTTGATACTTTTTTTAGTACACAGGAAGGTATCCTATGTATCATATTTCTAACTAAATCCTAAACAAAGACGTCCTAACATATAAAGATTTATTAGACCAACATACTCAGACCTCTTTCCTTTAACCGAATGATAACAGATATGGCAACAGCTGATAAGCCAATAAATGTGATATCAAAAATGAGCTGGAAGATAGTACCAGTGCCATATTTAACCATTCCCGACATGCCGTTAATTGATAAGCGTACTAGCCCAAAACATTTGCTGATTTTCAAGGTTTGTTGACAGATGAGAATTAACGATTTGGCAAATCACAACTCCGATAAGATACACGCCCACCAATTAACATTGGCGGCCAACAAATTCCTCAAACAGAATAAGTACTATCGATAATAAAAATAATAATAATAATGAAGGATTAAGAACCCGAAGGTTCGATGCCGACACCACAACTTGCTTCCTGCGTCTGATCTGCCTTCACGCAATCCTCCCACCTCCGTCTCGGCCTACCCTTTGAACGTATCCCAGTCGGTCCCATGCTTATTAATCTTTTAGGGATTCGCTCACTCGCTCACAACCGAGATTCGCAATTTTACATACCCAATTTATTCTCCGCGCTGCAATGACCTCTGTATTCACCGGATACAGTTCACTGAGTTCGGCGTTGTTTAAAGGTACAGTCGATTCGTCCCTCTTCGGTCCAAACATTCTATGCAATACCTTATTTTCAAAAACCCTCAGCCTTTGCTCATCCCATTATGTTTTATAAATCATAATTTTTATGTTTCGGGACAGAATGCGCGAGATAAGCAATTTTGCTATTGAAAAGTAGCAAGCATTTCCGGCTTTATATACCTTTGACTAATATTTGACAGAAGTATGAAGTGGGATCTTCATGCCAAAATGATAAGATATCCCTAAACAAAAATTGAAAATACTGTACTCACTTTTTTCCAAATCTTCAAAATTGAAAATTAAATATGTATTAAAAAGATATTTAATAACTAAATACATATACCTTCTAAACCCCTTGAGGACATCTCACAAATTTATAGTTCAACAAAAAATACAAACGTTTCAACCCAAAATTTGAAGATCTTATTACGTTAAAAACATATCTCAAAATACCGACTTAAAACAACCAACCTTCACAAACAAACTTTTTATTCTGGCTAATAAATAAAATTTTTATTTCATGTTCAAGTGGAAGGACATAATAACAATGGCTAAGACTGACATGTCTTGTACAATTCGATTGAAAAGGGAGAGACCTCCTCACCTGAAACAGGATCCGGAAGATCGGTTCTGCTTGGCAATATCACCCCTCATGCCTACAATGCCAACATAACAGCTAGTAACAATATCTCATTTGGTAATTATCACTTAGTTGAAGCAAGGCGCGAATCAAAGTAAGTAGGAAAAAAAATATATATATATACAACGTTTATTTTTGCATATTTTCAATGAGTATTTAAAAAAAAAGTAACTATACAAATATAATTCAATCGGTCCCTTGGGATACCCGACGTGTCCACATATTCAAATTATTGAAAAAGTAAAAAAATATTTCTATTTTTGCACTAAGAGATTTCCTTAACTTAAATAATTTTCTCCGACACATATTCCTATTTAGAATATACTTCTCATGATTTGATAAATCCACGTTCATTCGAAAGGTCTGAAAAATAAATGTTTTTTTTTTGGACATATAGGGCCTCTCCTGATTATGGAAGTCAAACAATTGTTACAAACCATATATTATGGAAATTACTATACAAGAACACTTACGAGCTTACATATATTGTATTATAAATGAAAAATAACTGAAAGTAGAGAGAGAAATGCTTTATTTTTTAAACAAAACAATGCTGCCCAAATACATTGGGTTGCTATAACACACAGCATACTTATCAATACAACTTTCATACATTAATTTGCCATTTTAATTTTTCATGCATATACACATACAGTTATATAATCTTACAAATTTTTTTCCAATATTTTATTTACAATTTATTTATTTATTTTTTTTCCCCTTAACCCCTTCATTTTTCTTTTTTTTTCCCCCTTTGTTACAGTTTATACCACTCTTGAGCAAATCTGTAACCTCCTTCGATCTCATTTCTCTCCCCGTCCTATCATAGCACGCATACAGAGTAAAAAAAATAATAGCTAATAGATAAATAACTAGACGAATATATAAATATTTAAATAAATAAGTAAATAGATATAAATAGATACACAATTAATAAATAAACAAAAAAAAAAAAAGATTCTTCATATAAGATTGAAACGGGCAAGATTCAAATTTATAATTCTTCTATCAAATCTTCTATAGTTTCTTAGAGAGTGACAGGCCAAACAAAATTTTACTTCAAAGCGTACTTAAAGGTTTGGTTTCAGGAAGATATTTTTATCCTGACAACGATTATTTGAATGGTCTATAAAGGCCGACAGATCCCCTGGGATTGTCTGATTTATCTTGAATTTTATGTCTCATGCAAGGAGTTCAAAAATAAAATAAAACGAGTCTCGATTTTTTTTGGCCATTTCGGATTTTTCAAACGACTAATTCAATTATAGTAAACATTTCTGGTACCCATATCAAGACTAAACTTTCTCGTACAGTTTTACTTTTTATTCGTTAAATTTACTTATCGCAAGTGTGTTAAAACTGTTTATCATTGTTTATGTCAAATTACTTATTTTCAATATTTCGTGCAGTAGCAATCCTGGTACCAGCCATGACATGCCTTGCTTACTTCTAGAGTACTCCTTATCCTATAAGAAGAACTTTTGGAAGTACGTACCCTGAGACATCTCTTGCTGGTGCCTATAAACCTGCTGACAGGGGTGCTGTTGGGTGCCATGCTTGGAGCAGACTGGAGGATGGGATCTCTCTATTATTGGTAGCCCCTCCACTCCGAATCCCCACTACCCTTATACACGTGTCGGCACGTGTCCCACCTGTGCTCCTACCATCTGATCTTGCACCATCCCTATTGTATTCTGAATCATTTCTTTACAACCTTGGCCATTTTACTAGAAGGGGGCAATGACAGAACTAACTAGAACCGTTTCTCATGACAGATGTCGCAATGTTCGCACTTATTCATCTTCGGATCTTTACTTAACCTAAGAGTATATAGCCAAATTTGCACTATTGCAAAACATTAGCAACACAAACAACTTTCTAGGTATACATCGACTAAAATATAAAGTTTTCAACCTTCTTTCCTCATCTACTAATGTTGGTCTTTGATTTTGATTTAAAAAAAAAACTGATGCGATGGGCGCAACACAAATCTTTCTCTTACCAACTTACTAAGATTAGAAATTGACGTGTTTTGATAAATATGTAAACCGCATTCTTAAAATCCACACATTTTTCCACATTTATTTACTTCTTTTTCTTTGTATTTGCTCTCTAAAGTACACTGAAATATTTTATTGTTAAATAAAAGCTTTTGCTTGTGATAATACGGTAATGCAAGCACAATACTCCAAGTCGTCTGATTTTATAATTCTCTACTTATTTTTTGATATATTCATTTAGTTACATTCGCAACAAATAATTTCTATTAAATATTTATGTTTCAAAACACGTTGACATCTCTTTCCCATGAACAGACCGTCTTTAATTATAAACAATGGTCTATCATTAAAGGCGTGGGCTTAACATGTTTTATGAGTTGTCGAAATATTTTTCTGTTTTTCTCCTGCATATTTTTACTAGATTTTTTTTTCATATTTAGCCATTCTTATTTTTAGGCTTAACGAGAGGCAGGTAATTTCTCCATATAAATAAAAACAAAGGTACTTTATAGGAAAACAATAAATTAAGCCTCCTCAGAACATTTTGATGACGATAAAACTTACCTGATATTAAAGAATATCCGATTCTCATTAAACATGACGAGTTTAATTAAAATCATTTGAGCCGTTTTTGAGAAAATCGGTGAAAACTTAAAAATGAGACCAAATTTATTAAATAAACTTCCGTTAGACCAATTTTGATGAAATTTTCTATATCACATCGCGGGCATATACATAGTTCTGCTACTACATAGGGTAAACCGTACAGTTATTGACACCTTTAAGACTACATTTCTGTGGTGAAATAAAAAAATATACTTTTTATGAAGGGATCCAATTGAAACCTCCTATAGCTCCTCTTTATCTATCCTTATAAAGACTCAAGGGTTTTTTTTTTGGGTCAAAAGTTCAATCGTTTTACCGTATGGCAATATTGATTGTTAAAAGTGCAAAAACTAGTTATTGACACCCTGTGGATTTAATTGTGAAATCTTCCCTATCGTTAGTTTGCTAAACACTTACTTCGTAGATGACTTAGAGGACCTCCAAACATTAGACTCATGTATATCTTGAAATAAAAATAGGACTTGATTACTTATTTCTTTAAGTTAAAGTTGGGGTGTCAATAACGTACGGTTTGCCCTACAAGACTTATGTTTACTGGAAGATCCTTAATTTACTATGTTCCTATTTAGAAATTAAGTTAAAAACATCTTCCTTAATGACAGGATGACTAATTGTTAGTATAAAAAAACCTTTATACTGTATTTAATAACATTTTTAATAATAAACCCGTGGACTCGAAGATTTCAGATGAAGTCTACTATCTTGAACAAACAATATTCGTGAATAGGGGCACTTAATCCAGAATAGGTAAGGCTTGTAAAATTTTGGAGCATATTTTCACTCAAATTCAAAGCCTTCCCCTTGATCGCTATCTACGACTTCATGGAATCCCATCCAAGTCCTTCTCTGATTATTAGGTAACTGATATCGACTTCTGTTCGCTTCGCTAGTTCAGAAGGCATCAACAAACCCCCTACTGATCCATTTCAATGAGATCGAGCACACGTTATACCAATGGGTTGGTCAAATAAATAAGTCCTTTCGGGTTTCGTGTTTATTTTTATGTCACTACGATACAACTCTTATCTGATGAATTAATTGTTTAAGGTGAATTGTTTATCCTGTTTGCAATATTTCAACGACTGTACCTGTTTACTCTAGTTGAAACTAGCTTAGGATTGTGTTTGTTATAGCACTGTGAATATGGGAGAGAATATCATTCGATATTGCCATATTTTGTTGTTTTGTTTTAAAAAAGTTAAGCGTGCTTCAGAAGCTCATAGAAAAATTTGCAGTGTTTATGAGGATGATGCATTAACCAAACGCACCTGTCAAAATTGGTTTGCTAAATTTCATTCAATGATGCTGCACGGTCTGGTCGCCCAAATTAATTTGAAACGAGCAACGTTCAGGCCATTTTTGATCTAAATCCCACCAATCAGTGCGAGAGATTTTATAGCCTAAAATGCGTCGCACACATTTAAACAGAAAACCATTTACACAAGCTCGGCAATGTTTGGGTCCCTCACTCTCTAACAGAAGTCAACTTAAAAACACGCATTTCTGTTTGCGAATCATTATGGAAAAGGCAACAAAACGACCCAGTTTTTAAAAGTTCACAAGGAGATGAAAAATGGATCTTTTACGATAATTTAATCCATATAAAATCTTGTGAACCAAGTAGTGAGGCCCTAAGAAGAATCTTAAAATCCGGATTTCATCCAAAGAAGATAATGCTTTCCATATGGTGGGATTTCTAGGGTGTTATTTTCTATCAACTTTTGCGAATAGGACGAACCATTGATTCAACTCTATACTGCTCACAATTAACGAAATTGATCTGTCAATCCAAAATAAACGCCCAGAACTGGCCAACTGGAAGGGTGTTGTGTTGCACCAAATGTTTTTAAAAATGATTCTGTTAGAATTATATTCAGTATTGAATTCAAATAAAATAGCTATAAAATTTTTACAAAGAATTGGTGTTCTACATGGAAAAGTGAAATGCAGAGAAAGACACTACATGAAAATAATTTACCGTAAGAAACGCGTTCCGGTTTGGAGATGCCGAACAGAGGGTTGTAACCAATCCAGAAATGTAAATAAAGGTACATAGTTCGAAAACTGCAGGGTTTCAGCCGATAAAGCCATACTATTTATATATTCATGGGCTAATGGTTACATGACATCTTTTTGTAAGAAAGAGCTAGGTATGTCAGCTGCTACCATCACAGATAGGAAAAATCATATGAGGGAATGGTCCAGAACAGTAACATTTTTTTTTCAATATTTCTTGTTAATAAGTTACATAGTAAATAAATCATGTGTTTTTCAATAATGATGTAACCTTTTTTATTATTCAAATAATCGTTATCATAACTTAGTAACAGGTTGCCTAAAATGAAAAAGACCCAAACAATAAACCTCCACGTACATTCTAAGAACATGGCATTATGCAGGTAGTGGAAAAATGAGAAAAAGTAATATTAAATAAGGGTCAGTATATTTTAGATTAAAACAAATTTTATGTCAATAATTGTTTGTTTTCTTGGAGCTTAATGGCGTAAAACCGAACCTGTCATCAACGCCAGTGACCTTTTTTTTTTCTTTTTTATTTTTATTATTATTATTATTTTCTAATGACTACTATTTTTTTCATCGGGTCGGATCTGATATATCATATTTCTGAAAGTATGTTGATTGATTTTAAAAATTTGAAAACTAGTTCTATTTTCTTATTATCATCCCTAAGAACCGCTGCTATTTCAGGTTTCAATCCATATCTATTTAGTTTTGACTTGTACTATGGGCATTCCTGGAAGATATGTTGTATTGGGATGGTACCGTTACAATGTTTACATATCCGTGGTGTTTGTTTTGTGTCCTATGTCAATAATAAACTGAGTTTTATTTCGCCCTGAAAAACTGAAAGGGCATAGTTGCCAACACAATATCTTGCAAATACCATTAGTCCATGACTGCGTGTTGGAACAAACCTTTTATCTAAACAGATTCGTGATGATGAAATATGAAGTCACACTTCAGTCTTTAAATTTTTCACATTGCGTTTTAACTTCGGGAAAATTCCGAGGAATGCGATTTACAACTCGTTGCTCATTCACTATTGTCAAGATTCCTTATGAGTTCGTATTTACATTTTGATTAGCGTAGTACATTACGTCATTTTCTTTGAACTTCAAAAGACGTCCAGTGTATTTCCCAACCGTATAAGATGATTCAGGTCGGGAATATGGCAATAATGTTTTAATAAAAATGATAACTAATCTATATTAAATTTATAATTTACATTGTATCATGCCTTGCAATGTTTATATATGTCAATTGGATTGTTATCGTTAATGAATTGTTTATATTCGATATCATTTGTTTTTATTGTAGAAATAGTAAACAATTGAAAACTCGAAAAAAAGTTGAATGCGAGGAGGCTAAGTCATTGATAAATATAGACTACTACAATGCAATGATCTCTCCAACTGATCTGGAGGATATACCAACTCAACTCACATGAATATTGCATTTTTTTAACTCGAAACGGCCAGCGAATACCACGCGAATATCATTTCAGTTTTCTATTCACACCCCCTGCCACCCCTCTTCCTCAGTCCGCTCTCTCCCTCGTCTCTCCTTCCTACCCCAACCCTTTTCAGTTTTTCCATAATAACCTTTCTACACAAGCAATCTTTATCCGTGATTGTTAGCCTATCCAGATCATCTTTTATTTGTTTTAATAGTATATTTCGTACCAAGGGCCGAAAGCGGGCGTTTGCCGGCCCGAGATATTTTTTGACCGAGACGTAGTCGAGGTCATGAAAAGTTCGAGGGCCTGCAAAAGCCCTTCGGCCCGAGGCACGAACGCTATTTTTCACCATACTACAATAAATATAATACGATATAACATTAATCAAAAACAAGATTTTCTTTTGGTTAAGTGTACCTCTTTGTTAGAAGGTTAACTTGTGGTTATGGGGACATGATGAATGTTTCTTTTGCTCTTCTATTTATAGATTCTGATATATTATTAGCCATAATTACTAAATAACTAAACAATAATACGAGCAAAACAAACTTATGTAATGTATATAATGAAATGAATGAATTAAAATAATAAACAGCTGATTTTGCGGCCCTAGGGCGAAATATTCATTTTCGGCCCTAGGGCGGCGAAGTGTAGCTTTCGGACCGCAAATTAGGTGTGTAAAACAGGTGATTACATCGTAGTATGGTGAAAATACTTTTCTAGCTGCAGACTTTGTCAACATTTTTCTTTTTCTGTCTTTGTCAACATTTTTCACTATTCATCCTGACCTTAGAACTACCCTCATCTGGTCCTGACGACAGATATATAATAATGCATTTCATTTAAAAAGAATATATATATTTTTTTTTTTATTTCTCCTTTTTTTCCTGGGTTTGGTATGTGAGTTCTTGGTTCTTGGGACGAGAACTCGTAAACATATTTTTTAAGGGGCGTTGCATGTTCTAACATTTTAATCCGCCCGGCTACTCCGCACAGCAATATTAAAACTGATAGTTATATATTTTTTTAAACATGAATATATTTTATTGCTTATTAGTAAGGTACTCCTATAACTAATACTTAAATAAAACACCATGCTCTGAAAATTCAACGAACAAAAATATACTTAGGGTAAACCGTACAGTTATTGGCACCCTTAAGACTACATTTCAATAAATAGAAACTTCCTATAGCTCCTCATTATCTATCCTCATCCTCAAGATGTTTTTTTGGGCCAAAAGTTCAATATTTTTACAATAAGGCAATATTTATTGCTAAAAGTGCCTAGTCTAGTTATTGGCACCCTGTGGATTTAATTGTGAAATCTTCCCTATGGTTAGTTTGTTAAAGTCTTACCTCACAGATGACTTAGAGGACCCTTCAAACATTAGACTCATCTATATCTTGTAATAAAATTAGACTTGTTTACCTATTTCCTTAAGTTAAAGTTGGGGTGCCAATAACTGTATGTTTTTCCCTGTAATTCATAAGTTAAAGGAAAAGAAAATATTTTTGTGATGATACTGCATCAAATAGGTACTCTTCAGTCCTAGGCCTGATATATCTGTTCGGTGCGCTAACCTCACATACGACCTTCACATTACCGAGTACCTGACATGGTAAAGGTTCGGGACCTCCATTTTACGTAATTTCAAAGGGAGGGAAGTCATAGCAAAGGATTTTTTACTCCCATTAAAAAATCCTAGGACTACCGTGAGACGCGAACCCGCGACCTTTAGTGTTGTGGGCTGCTACGCTAACCACTCTGAATTAAACTTTTTCCTCGCAAGATTATAGAGAAACAAATCTTGCAAGTGGTGAAGAGTAAAATCAGATTAAAAAGCCAATAAATTAATCTTTAGATGCTAAAGAATCATTGCTGACATTGTTAGTGCTCAGACATTTTTATAGGTACAAAAGTCTATAGATTACATACTATCAACATTTCACCTTCAAAGATTAATAGAAAATTTATGATTCATGGTCACAATGTCATCACGTTATGGCCTGATATCACGATAAACCTTAAACATTGTAAAAAAATTGACGTCAATAACTGACGTAGATCAAGTTATGCATGTTACATACATTTAAAATGACGTATTGATTGGTATTCACGTAATTCAATGCAATTGCCGCATATCACTGTAAAATATTGATTTTTTTTTATGTATGTATTTTTTGTTTAATGAAATCATACTCTATTAAAACTATTGTCCAACAATAATATTGTTTGTTTGTTTATTGTCCCTTTATGCTACTAAGGCTAATTGGACGATGCTACAGTGCGACTAATATTGCCGATCCCAGGTATAATCAGGGCAGGGATCTTTAACGAGTACCTGACATCGCACAGGCTCGGGACCTCCATTAACCATCCTATCCGAGGGACGGCATACACAAGGATGTTTTACTCTCTTAAAAAAGTCCTTGGACACCGCGGTACGCGAACTCGCGACCTTAAGTAATGTAGGTTGCCATCCTAACCACTACACCACAGATGACCTGTTCGGAATTATTATAGTAATATTATTAAAAATTAATGCTTACCCTATAAAATTATTTTCCCACGGGAACACTGTGTAGAGAGAACGGGCTTTCCCATTTGGGAATTCGGTAGGTAGCATATGGTCTGCCCCGGCGATAATTATTTCGAAATTCGTAGTCATCAAGTGATTACAATTGCTGATGTCGAATGGGTTTGGCCTTCGGCGTATTTTTTTTTTTTTTTTTCTCTTTTAGCAGTTGGTTGGTTCTTTGCCCTGATGATTGGTACTCATTTGGAATAACATTTGGTTGCGAAATATAACCTGTGGGGATTTCCGAAGAAAATTTACCATTAAGGGTAGTAAGGCTTAAAAAATATTAGAAAATATAAGTAAATTATCCTCGTTAATAGTGCGAAAGATCGTATGTTGGTTACGAATTGATTATCGGGACAAAAAAATAATCCTTTTTTTTTTTTGCATTAAATTGTCGCAAGAAACTTTAAAATTGGTATCATTGTATTTGTAAATAATTTTACTTTTACTTACCAATATATTTTTTCGAATATACTCATTCAATGGAATGTATTTGTTTCCCTGTTACCTAAATGAAGGTTTTTACAACTAAATAGAGAATTATAAAAGCAGACGCTATGGAGTATTATGCTGGCATTCCCGTGTGATTAAGAATATAAGTAAAAAGTTTTATTTAACAATGAAAACATTTATTGTGGTTTAAATTGTAAATACGAGATGCTCAAATTATTTAAAGCAGTTTGCAGATAATTCATTATAATGATTATATTTTAGTTTACAAACTTTAATTCCTTAGTAGATTTGTTAATGAAAAATAAAGTGGTTTTCGAGGAACAGTAATCGTTCTCGGTTTCCGGAAAGGCATAAGAAACATATATTTAAAAATTAATTTTTAATTTACAACGAGCCGTAATACACAATCGAACGATTCATCTTCAAGATATTAATATTAACTAAAAGCGACTCGGAGCAAAAAATAAGCAAGCGGTAAAAAAACTCGATTATTGATGAAATTAGAATTTTTTAGGCCCCTTAAAAAAATATGTGAACAATAATGAATTGAAAAGTACCGAGGACTATTAACTTATGCAATACGATTTGTAATACTCTATGACTTATGCAGACAAAAAAAGTAAGTAAATAAATGTTGAAAAATGTGTGAAGTTTTAGAATGGCGTTTGCATATTTATCAAAACGCGTCGATTTCTAATCTAAGTAGGTTAGTAAGTGAAAGTTGTGTGTTGCGCGCATCGTACCAGATTTTTATGGTTTGCTATCTATAAATATATATTGTAATAGTGAAAAGGTAAATCTTATTTTTGATAAATTTGATGCTGACCACATTCATGGAGGTCCACTCTCTTATATTCACAACTAGAAATCAACGAGTTTTGTAAAACCAAGAAAAAAAAGAAGTTATAATATCTTAGTCTCATTCTATGTCAGCATGATACAAATATAATTAAAATATTTGAATCAAGCTGATATTTGGTATTTAAATGGTTATTTAAAATATTATCATTCTGATTCAGAAGATACTCGAATTTGACTCGTCATTTCAGACATGGACTTATTTGGTTATAAGGACATCACATTTTAACAGGTTTTAGAAGATGTTTAGATAGACTAAGAAGATTAACAAGTGTTTTGATTTCTTAAGAATTTTATTCGATGTTAATAAACGTATTATTGATAAAATTATGGCTGGTAAAAAGGCGTACGTCAGTAATGAATGAAATAATCTGCGTAATATTAAAAAATAACTAGGCAAACATTTATGAAATCACATGCCCAGCTCGTGAATTAATTAGATAAATAGATAGATAGATAAAGGTGCTTTATTTACGAAATTTCTTTTTTAACAGTTTACATTATGTACAAAACACTCAATTCTGGCATGAATATACCGTCTGCCAGGGAATCAATCTTCTTAATGGTCAAAAATACCAATTACAATATTCTTTCCCTCTTTTTTTTTTTTTTGTGTTTGTTTTGGTCTATCTAACTAAAATAGCAAACCTCTGGTTTTAATAAAATTAAAAAGAAATGACAACAAATATTAACCTTTTATGTAACATATAAGCCAAAATTTTAATAATCATTATGTAATTAACACTATAAAATACAAAATGAATTTCATTAATCATATAATTTTCCAACTAAATTATAAGATAAAGAAAAAATATACTGTCCACTCCCTAAGTAGGTTGGTATGTAAAAATAGTGTGTTGCACGAATCGCACCTTAATTTATTTATACTCAAAATACAATATTTGGCGGTTCTGTTTGGCGTCATATCTTATTTTTATATTAAACTATATCCCTGTATATCCCGGTTTTATTTGGGGAATTTCGACTCGTCTCCAATGTAAAGCGAGATCATAACGATTTTTATAACAATAAAGAATATGACCGGAGATTGGCTGAAGTTATGCAATTTTAATATGGACAGGTGTTCGCACCTGGTATTAAAGAACCACTGAGCGAAATTCGGAGAATTTAGGACAAACGGTATGGATTTCTATTAAGAACAAACAAACAAACAAACAGAATTTCATCTTTATTTATATCGATTGATAATCGATTAGAATTGAATATCGCATGATAAAATCACTACTTAACAAACACGTGAAGATCTCAAGTATTTTGACGTTTCGAGTGGATATTAATTCTTCGCCAAGTGTTCAGATAAAGATTAATCTAACATCGCAAAAGTTCTACGGAAATTGTTATTAAATGTTTAGATCTGAAATTCACGTTTTAAAAAAAAAAATGGAGATTAAAGTTGTAGAGATAAAATATAGGAAGATAAAGACAGATGACAGCAAATCTGACTGATATGGTAAGATTATTAATGATTAATATTTATCATAATATTGTCATTATTAAATAACTTTCAAGAAGGTATGTGCAACCTGAATGGTGTCTTATTATTAGATGCAAGGTTTTTCCTGCTGCTTTGTTAGTGTTGAAGGAGATCTAAAGATAGTACCGATGGATAAATGGCTTTAAAATTGGGAATAGTATTTAGAAACAAGATAAGAACCCTCAAAAATAGATATAGACTATAGAGATGAGAGATGGTCAACTGTTCTTCAATTACGATAGGTTAAATAATGGTCAGGATTTTCAGTTTACAATGATATTTATTATGGTAAGCCAACGTTTCGATCCAGCTTGTGGATCTTCATCAGGGCTAAAAGAAAACAAATATATGAGTACCTATGCTAGAGGGTGACAATAAATGGATACATTACAGAACTGATAATAATATAAAAGATGGTATACATAAATATTAAAATAAGAGGCTGGTTAACAAAATAAAATAGAATCTGATATTTACCTACTGAGTCCAGGTGGATACTAAGACTAAAGGTAAAAATAAGGTGAGAGGTAGTGGTAGGGTGTAGGTTTGCCGACTTCAAAGGTTTATGGCGGGGAAATCCAACGCTTTTGAAGTGAAGGCACATGACAACTGAGTGAACAAAATATTTAAAAACTAACAAAATATATGGTACTGTATACAAATAGTTAAGTCTGGACTGAATAATAACATAAAAATGAGATAATACATAATGTAACAATGCATACAAATTGGAAAAATATATAGAAAGAAGCATACAATACAAAAAATAATAATGGTATAAGAGGTACAGAGATAATTGCAGGTACCTATGAAATCAAAACTAGGATTTGAGGATGCGGAAGATGTTAGAATAAGTGGATGAAATTATCTCTTTATCTGTTTTGTGATTTACAGGGTTATTAGTTTCTAGATGGATGAAAATGGATTCTGAGAGGAGACGTTTGTCGTGGTTAGATACAGTTGCTACTATTTTATTTTGTTAACCAGCCTCTTATTTTAATATTTATGTATACCATCTTTTATATTATTATCAGTTCTGTAATGTATCCATTTATTGTCACCCTCTAGCATAGGTACTCATATATTTGTTTTCTTTTAGCCCTGATGAAGATCCACAAGCTGGATCGAAACGTTGGCTTACCATAATAAATATCATTGTAAACTGAAAATCCTGACCATTATTTAACCTATCGCGATATAGACTATAATTTGAAAAATACTTTACGAATCTAGTAGAAAAATGTACTAAATTGATTGTACATTGCCATAATTATATCACAAATCTCTTATGCATTTCCTTAATTATAACGAATTCACGAGCATTTACAATACTTAACATTTGATAAATACCTCAACGAATAAATAATTGGATGTCTCAATATTGCTTTATTATTATCAGCTTTATAAACTTCATTCTTATACACTAAATTCGTCATAATCTTTTATTATAATAATGAAAATATATCATTCGAAACAGGAATATATAAAATGACAATATTGTTTTTTAATTATTCATCTTTTTTTTTTTTTAATCTTTTTTATCAGCTTATTTCCTTTTTATTTATTTTTTTCCCCAGTTCAAAACGTGACTGCTAAGTACCCAACGACGCAAAAATCCTACGTTTCTTTATATATACATATACATTTACAGCTATTTAATACCTGATTTAGAAATTAAATAAATCCGATAATAATCTCTTAAAAACCTTCAATTCGTTACGTCAAAAAAAAATCTGTTGTTTGAATCTAGGCTAGTAATCGCTTACGGAATCATCAAGAATTCCGTTTCAAGATTATATTGATAATTTACTTTTTTCCATTTTTTTTTTTTTTTTTTACTTTCACTTACCTATATATGAAATATATAGTAAGTGGAAGTATTGCAATCATGAAAATTTTCGACTTCCGGTTTTCAACGGAAATACACGTTTTGGGATCCCCTGAGTCAAAATAACCAAGTCCCGCGAAATGGTCTGTGTGTGTGTGTGAACAGACTAGCTCAAAAACTATAAACCGTGCGATCCTGAATTTGGGTATTTAGTGTAGGTATATGCCCGCGATGTGACAGCATACATTTCATCAAAATTACTTAAAGGGAGGGGGTACTTTACTTAATAACTTTTTAGGTTTTTTTCGATTTTCTCAAAAACGGCTCTAACGATGTTGATTAAACTGAGTATTTAATCTATTTATATGCCCGAGATATGACTGTAAAAATTTCATCAAAATTGATTAACCGGAGGGGGGACTTTACTTAATAAATTTTGTAACATTTTCACGTTTTTTTTTTATTTACTCTAAATCGGCTTTAACGATTTTGATCAAACTGGGTATTTGATGTACTTATATGCCCGAGATATGACTGTAAAAATTTCATCAAAATTGATTAACCGGAGGGGGGGCTTTACTTAATAAATTTTGTAACATTTTCACGTGTTTTTTTGATTTTCTCAAAAACGGCTCTAACGATTTTGATTAAACTTAGTATTTGATCTATTTATATGCCCGAGATATGTCTGTAAAAATTTCATCAAAATTGATCAACCGCAGGGGACACTTTAATGTTTAATGTTTAATGAAAATTAGGTTTTCTTTAATATCAGGTAAGCTTTATAATCATTAAAATGTTCTGAGGGGGCTTTTTTTTGGGGGGGGGCTTTTTTGTTTGTTTCTTTCTTTCTTATAAAGTACTATTGTTTTTGTTTACATGGAGAAATTAACTGTCTCTCACTACGCCTAAAAATAAGAAATGGCTAAAAATGAGATATGATAAAAATAAAGAAAACATAAAGAGGAGAAAAAAAGAAAAATATTCAGTCAACTTATACCACCTATAGATATAATAATAATAGATAGCTACACCTATAATAGATAGATTACCTATTAATTATAGACCATTGTTCATAATTAAAGCCGTTCTGTTCATTTGAGAAGTGGCAATTAACAAAACGCATTAATTTCTAATCTAAGTAAGTTGGTAAGTGAAAGTTGTGTGTTGCGCGCACGCACCAGATTTTTTTTACTACAAATCCCAAAAATAGTACCTAAGTAAAAATTGAAATACTATCCGGTTTTAGATATTACTAGCTGGCCCGTGCGAAGCATTCGCACTCTAATATATTTAAACCCCACTATTAATATATTTAATCAAATTACACACCGTATACTTAGTATCGTACAGTGCGTATTTCATGCGTCATTGGCACAGGTGAGGGTTGAAGTAGAGAATAGATGACTTTAAATTGTAGATTATTTATTTTTTAAAACATAAGTTTAAGTTATTTACATATTTACGTGTTTACAGGACCTCTTGGAAAACTATATTTAAAGTTACGATATGGTGATCTGTGATTGTTTGATGGTGGGTTTGTTTTACACAGACATAGATGTCACTGAAAGAGAGCACCCTGGAAAACGCCACATACTTAAATACACTTATCGGTTTCGCGGAAAGTGAGTTCGCTGATTCTATGTTCTTGCTTGTAACTCGCAAACGTTCGTCTCGACAAACTGAAAAAAATAACACCTTCGAAAAAGGCCTGCGACCATTTTCGCTGAGAATTGCAGTTTTTTTGCTTACAATTCGCAAACGAAGGTGTTAATCGAAAAACTTCATATGACCGAAAGTGTTCTCCTTGAAAATCTGAAAAGAATGACACCATTCAGAAACACTTTCGTAAAAACTGCGGTTTTGCGCTTATAACTTGCAATCGAAGCGAAATGAGTGATTTATATATTTTTCAGGTGTAGCAGTTAAGGAAAGCTTTAAGGTTATGCCTCGTTCATGAAATTTGATATTTATGGTTCGATTAAGAAGTTATGGCGTACCGACAAAAAAAAAAAAAAAAAAAAAAAAAAAAAAAAGCCTTGAGAAATAATTTATATGATTTAATTGTTAATTTCATATCCTACCTGGGGTCCACTTACCAAAATGAAAAAAAAAAGACCCTGAAGTTACTCTTAAAAATACTTTACTTAGGTACACAAGTAACCAAACTCTGCATAAAGACTTACAATAACCAACTATCCAACAACATATAAGAATTCTTTATTCACACTGTTTTGTTAACTCGAACGAATATAATATGAGGCTAATTAACGAGAGTCCATGGCTAATATGCCTGTTGCAAGGCGGCTAAAAAGAAGCTGGATGAGAGACTTGTTGAGCACTTTCCTTCCTCATTCCCAAAATGAGGAACATATTACATATTAATGCGTTGCTGCAGCTATCGAATTCGCTTATTCTCACCGATTGCTGACAGGTGTGATTCTAAGTTTAAAGACAAAAAAAAAAAAAAAAAAAAAAAAAAATTTTTTTTTTTATTTTTTATTGTTTCTTTTCCTCATATGGTAACCCATTATACGAGGGCTGTAAATTTGTTGATCTTTAGCTCCATGCAATAATAGGCCTAATACCTATATCTGAATAATAAATTTTTATAAAAACAAGAAATTTCAATTTTTTCATACATACTGAGATAATAATATTAATTATTATTAAAAAACGTAATGAAAAACAAGAACATATAAAATTAGCAAATACACATAACAAATACAGGATATTCCTTAATGTGCCATATTATATAAAGCATACTGATAAAACTCTCCCCAAAACTTGCATATTGATGACATACGGTCTAAGCAGAGCTATACCGTTCCACAAAAGCTGTTGCCCATTTAACATTCAGATTTATGTGGCCTCAAGTGGACCAGTTTTATGGAATATTCATAGATCTCTTGGTTGGGGTCGGGGAGTCAGGGAATACGATACGGTGGGGACCAACAAATGGGGCGGAACCTAGGACCCGTGGACAATGTGGGGTAAAAATTCGGAAACTGAAAACAGTGAGCAATGATACACCATGTGTGTCCCCCTCTATATTAATTTATGGAAGATTTACTAGTTCTGGATAAGTGCTCTATAACTGCTTTATTGCGGAGTGTCATCTGCATACTCCAAGAACTAGAGGGTGCAGGTCTTTTATAGCAATTGCTGCTAGATTAAACAGCAACTGGGGTGTGACATTGGGGAGTAGGAAAATAATACAACATTAAAACATAATAGGAAGTAGGTCGAGAAATTGTAATTTTGTCTTTGGGTGCATTATTAAGCGGACCTTACTCTATCAATAATATTGACAATACATTATGGTACTGATAATAATATTGATCGTGTAAGGTGAAAATTAAAGTATTGATGGCGATAATGATGAAAATCTAGATATTCAATATCCAAAAGTGGAGGGGATATTTATGGTGGAAGGAGCGCATCTTGACTTCTCGCAATAGGGCGCACCTTAAGGTCGAGACGGCCTGCTTACAACTTTTATAATATCTAGTGAAGGGGTTCTCTACTATACCATACTGATATTATGTTTGGAAAATTATTTAAAACACTTATTTTCATGTTGTCCGGTAGGATATTAGCAAGAATTTCACATGTTTCAACTTATGACTTCAACACTATAGCATCGCTGATAGTTGCAGGTGACATGATGACAGAGAATTTCAAATCTTCGAAATTTCTCCCCGTAGCTAAGTACCTTAGAGTTAAGGCTAATCTCTCTTTAACAGAGAAGCATTCCCTCGTGTGTGTTCTGCCTTTTCAAGATTGGTTCCTGCATTTTTAATAATTTTATGAACGTCCTTTCTTTTAATTCTGAAATAATTGTGAAAATCTGCATCTGTCAATCTGATTTCCTTAGCAGTCTCATATGAGAATATTCTTCACGTTTTTTTCACTATTCATTCATCCATCGGTTTCTTAGAGCTCGTCGAACACTTCCGATAGCCATAATTATGGCTACATGAGCATTCTTTCGATTGTCCATGTTCAAACACTGAATGTCAAGAAATATCACTTCAAAAGACCTTATCTGAATGGTGGAAACAAACGCCCTGAGATAATTTATTGGTGTAATTATTGTCAATAATAATGACTGTCTAAGGTACGGCGAAATTGACGTTGGGCCCTCAAGGTTAAACGACAGTATTTACAATATATTGACAATATTATTGATCGTGTAAGGTACGCTTTACTGTATAGTTGATAACAGGGACGGCTAAGGTTGAATGAATCCAATACTTTGTACTAGATACAGAAATGTAAAATGAACTGGTTACTGAGATTCACATGGATTCATGGATGATCCAGATCAGTTGAGTATGTATGAGGTGGGCATTGGCGGGTTTAGCCCATCCCCTGGTTGTGCATATCAGTTTTTTTCCCTTTATCTTCCTTTCCCACAACATTCGTATGTATTACCCGGATTGGAAACGTTGAAATATGGCTTGCTGAATTCCTTTAAAAGTATTACATTGTAATATATTACTTGTGACTAAGAAAATAAGATAAGGTTAAGAAAATACTCTTTGTGGAAGAAAAATGAAACAAAGGGCATGAATAAAAGATGTGAAGGATTGGAATCTCAAATCTCGCCATAGCTGAGTCCTGTGTCCTGCAGGAAGTAGCTCATTTGTTTAATAATAGTCCTTTATATCGACCACAAAGGATTTGTCAAAGGACATCTGTCAGGACCTCTTGTACTAATATCCCTTACCAAATTGTACTTTACTATCCCTAATCTTAAAGAAATTCCTAAAACTATAAGAAAATCGCTGATAGATAATAAAGAACGCAAGATAAATAAATAAAAGGCAATTTTAAACTTTTACATGCCAATATATGAAATATATAGTAAGGGAAAGTATTGCGAAAAATTTCGACTTCCGGTTTTCAACGGAATTACACGTTTCGGGGTCCCCTGAGACCAAATAACCCAGTCCCACGAAATGGTCTATGTCTATGTGAAAAGACCAACTCAAAAACTATAAACCGTACGAACCTGAAATTGAGTATTTCTTATATTTATATGCCCGCAATATGACAACGAAGATATCGTCAATATTGGTCAAACGGAGGGGGTACTTTATTTAATAACGTTTTACGTTTTTTTTCGATTTTCTCAAAAATGGCTCTAACGATTTTGACAAAACAGGGTATTTGATGTATATATCTGTCCGAGATGTCATATAAAAAAAAATTCATCGAAATTGGTCAAACGGAGGGGGTACTTTCTTAATTTTTTTTCCCAACTTTATTTTGTTGTTTTTTTTTCGATTTTCTCAAAAATAGCTTTAACGATTTTGATCAAACTCGTAATGTTTAATGAGAATCAAGAAAAATAATTATTTGTTATCATCCGGTAAGCTTTATCGATATTAAAATGTTCTAAGCGGGCTTAAATGGGGAAGGGGCCTTTTTTGTTTTCATATAAAGTACCTTTGTTTTTTTTTACATGGACCAATTATCTGCCTCTGGTTTCGCCTAAAAATAAGAAATGGCTAAACATGAAATATGAAAAAAATGAAGGCAACAAATACTGGAGAAAGAAAGAAAAATATTCCATAAAACACGTTGAGCAACCCATGCATTAATGACAGACGATTGTTTATAATTATAGACGTTATCTTCATTTATTGAAGTTTTCAACAACAACATAGTGATTTATAAAATCAGAGGACTTGGAGCATTATGCTAGAATTCCGGATTATCATAAATAAAAACTTTTATTTAATAATAAAAATTTTTAGTGTACTTAAGAGAGTAAATAAAATAAGTAAATGCATGTGGAAAATGTATGAGTTAGAGGAATTTACAAAACACGTAAATTTCTAATCTTAGTAAGTTGGTAAGTGAAAGTTGTGTGTTGCGCGCATCGCACAAGATTTTTTTAAATAAGTTCATTACATCTCTGAAATGAATTGAAAATAAAACTAAAAAAAAAAACTGGATTCCTAAACAAATTAAGTCTATACATAAGAAGGAAGAATTGAAAAGTACCACACATAAAACACTTTGAGCCCACACATGCGCAATACGCCTTAAATTACAGACAATTGTTTATTATTAAATATGGTTTGTTTATTGTTTATTTATTGTTATACTAGAGAATTATAAAATCAGAAGACTTGAAGTATTATGCTTGCATTGCCGAATTATCACAACTAAATACTTTTATTTAATAAAAAAAAAAAAAAAATTCGTGTACTTTACAGAACAAATACAAACTAAAATAAGTAAATGAATGTGGAAAAATTCGTGGTTTTGGGCAATGGCATTTAAAAAAAAACGTTCATTTCTAATCTAAGTAAGTTGGTAAGTGAAAGTTGTGTGTTGCGCGCATCGCAACAGAGTTTTATGTATATAAAGATGAAAAAAAAATTATTAATAATGATTTAATATTATAAACTTCGGCAAGATCTATTAATAATACTATTATTCATTTCCATTCTATTACCATAAAATTTTTATTTATTACTCATTACAGTACCGAAATATTATCTACCATCGATGCTCAACTATTTTTACATTTTGCTTGACAACAAATAATTTTGTATTCAGCGCAAATAACCAACATGAATTATACATATGTCTTCCTAGAGATTCGAGTCGTCTCATTGTCCGAGCCATGGAGAGCTCTGTGTTAAACATATGAGCTTTACATCTGATTTAAATATTTTCCGATAGCTTATGACAGAGTGAATTGAATAAGTTTCCTGTTCCAAGGTTGGTTAGGCGAAACCGAATATAAATCGATTGTAATAGCGTAATCATTCTTTTATATTGTGTATTTATTGAATTTCGGCAATTGTAATGAATATACTAAAGAATTTATTAAAAACTGTTGCGAGGGGTCAGGTTAATTAAATATTTATTCTAAATCAACACAGAAACAATGAAAAGGTTTATAAATACACTATATAGTTTACGAAAATTTCGACTCGTCTCCAATGCAAAGCGAGATAATGACGATTTTCATAACAATAAAGAATATACCTATAGATTGGCTGAAGTTATGCAATTTTAATATGGACAGGTGTTTGCACCTGGGATGAAAGAACTACTGAGCGAAATTGGGAGAATTTAGGACAAACGTTATGGATTTATATGAACAAACAAACAGAATTTCATCTTTATTTGTATAGATTTATTAAACCAGAGGCACAAATTTCTCTTAACATATTCTTCTAGTCCGTAATAGTTGTATTGCTAATATTAAGTTCTTTAGACCAAAATTTGGTTGTTGTGTAGTCCTGTGTCCATGAATATATACATATAAGAGCCTTACTTAATGGTAGTCTTGATTGTTCAAACCATGTATTTGAGAATAAACATATTGAAGTCTTGCAACTTCTCATATTGCAAACCCGTTTTTTTTTTAAAGTTCAATTTCATATTGTGTCCAAGATCACAGTTTTTAAAGTTAAGTAAGACACGTTCATCTTGAAAAATATGTAATACATTTTTTTCTTCTTTACACAACAAAATTATTTCAATTAAATTCATCGAGTTTTTAGGTGCCATATGGTTTAATTTATTTTTAAATAAAAAACATTTTATAAAAAAATATTAAACCGACTTCGAAACCTAGGAACCAGTAAAAATAAATTCACTGAAAAGTATGAAATAATTACCTTCTGATTTATATGAATACACAGCAAAATTGAAAATGGTATAAAAAGTGGAAAAATGCAATAAGACGAATAATTTTATTTTGATTTGTACAAATACACACTAATTGTTGATAAAAATTATTAAATTTAAATTTTAAATACTATGTTCAATACAACACAATCTTTTCGGAGGCGGCGCAAAATAGAAATAACATGTTACTGATACAATTCCATTAGTAGGCATTGAAACCAATAGCTGGGAAGAGAAGATCCATTTAGAAGATTTTCATAATGTCTAGTGTAAAAAATTTTTAATTTTGCGCCGCCTCCGAAAAGATTGTGTAGTATTGAACATAGTATTTAATATTTAAATTTAATAATTTTTATTAACAATTAGTGTGTATTTGTACAAATCAAAATAAAATTATTCGTCTTATTGCATTTTTCCACTTTTTATACCATTTTCAATTTTGCTGTGTATTCATATAAATCAGAAGGTAATTATTTCATACTTTTCAGTGAATTTATTTTTACTGGTTCCTAGGTTTCGAAGTCGGTTTAATATTTTTTTGTAAAATGTTTTTTATTTCACAATTTTTAGTTGGAGAAGATAACAAATGTAGAAAAAAGTACGTTGGTTTAAAAATTTCGTTGGTTATTAATTAGTCGTTGATAAAATAAACGTTGGTTTAAAAATTTCGAAATCTTTTTACGCTCTACCACGTTTGTCTTTCCCAGATCTTTTTATTATACAATAATTGTATAAAATTTTTATGAAATGCACTTTACCTTTTCAATTTTATGAATAAACACAGAAAAGTGGGAAAGCGGTGTGTGTATTATACAACTTTCAACACACTACTTTTTATGATTATAAATGGATTTTTTTTTTTTTTTTAAAGGTCAATGTTCAATTGGAAAGGGAACACATAAAATGTTTTTCCACAATGACGATAATTTTCCTTTGCTAAATGTCGTCAGTACTCGTCATTTACGTAGAGAATCAGTGTTCCGAGATGTGTTGAGTTAAATATACATAAATACATAAATCCGACCATTCCAAGATGAAGTAGATAAGTCATTGAACAGTCGAGATTTTGGCCGGTTTTAGACATGATATCGTTAATGGAGAATCGATGAGGATGCTAATATGACCTACAGTAAATTTGAAAGTAATTTTTAAATTTTGATTACTTGAATATCCTTCTGAAAACTATGGCGATATTATACACGACTTCATTGGATTACATCATTGGATAGAAGTCCCTGCAAAAAAAGGGCAACCATAAAATTTATCGATATCAAAAAGACTGCCCCGCTAGGATAGAAGCAACAGGGTTTGGGACCCACATATGGTTAATTTATTATTACGAAGGATATTATTATTCTCCGTATTAGACTACTGACTTAATTCCAAAGGTTGAGTCAATTATGTTCGTAATTCCTTTCGATGAATTTTTGACTAAATTTATTACCGAAGTACTATGAATTATATCCTTCGTAATAAAACATTATTCAGAAAATAAATTGCTAAACAATGTTGCTTCAATTCTAGTGGCGTAGCACTTATCATCATTTTTAACAATCATTTCCATGACAGCCAAATTTTTGCTGAGGGGACTTTCATACAATGAGGTTGTTTTCGGGTAGTTATCAAGTTTTATTTTGTAGTTTTTATTGGTGGATGAACTCCAGCAAAAGCCTCGATAGTTGTAGAAACAAATTTAAAAACCGATGCTAGTAATCCGGATAACATAACAGAAGTGTCACCCTTAAAGGATCGGCACAAGACCTCCGGCAAGATATTCAACAGTAACCGAGTGTATCCGGAAGAAGACAGAGGTATCTGAATCCTTTATTAAGTCAATTGAAAATGAGCTTTTCCAGGAATTATTGTATTCTTTTTATCTTTAATGTGCATAGTCAATAAAAGATAGAAATCAAAATCTAATTTAAATCAATAATAGCTACGATTTTAAATTTAAACGATCCTTCGGGAACTTGAAGAAGTCTTAAATTCTGCTTTAAAACGATTACCGATTAAATACTCAGTCTTTCTTGGAATTCCACGAATTTTGTTGTCTTATGATTATGGTGTCCAACCGTTGATTAGATCTAAATTAAGAAGGTTTACTGTTATCGGTGAATGTACATCTATCTATTATTTATGCTAATATCGCTACAGAAAACGACAGCGATATTGTATTCTGCTGATATTTATATCTTCATTTAAATCTAATGTTGAAAAATTAGTTAAGGTTATGTATAGGTTTGTTCCAACAAGCACGTAAAACACATCGATAACTAACAGACTGCTCATGTTCTCCCCCCACTCTTTTGATTCTGAATTTGATTGGTTGGTTTTCCCATTTGATTCATCCAGTGGTAATACAATATTTGGATTTGTTAGTTATCAATTAGTTTTAATAGCTTGTTGGACCATACCTTATGTTATATATGCCATATGTTTTTCCAATAAGTAAACAATTTGAGCGATAATTAAATAATTACTTTCATGTTTTTTCCCGATAACTTCTTAAATAAATTAGGAACCCCAAAAAGGTTTAAATGGGACCACCTTGGGAAAATACTCTACAAGATGCAAAAGGTTTCGTTCCAATTGGTCCACCCATCTCTGAGTAATCGGTGAACATACATAGAAAAAAAAAAAAAGGCACAAAAAAAAAAAAAAAAGTCACATACGTATCGAATTGAGTAACCTCCTCTTTCGTTCGAAGTCGGTTAAAAAAATAATGATTAACTGTATAAAGTAATAATTTTACAATAAAAAGTAACTGGCAGCCTTAATGTAGAAAAGACCCTAGAAGAGGTGCCCTATAATTTTTTGTTGTGAGCAAAAAATCCACGACTATACCGTCCTCTGAAGGAGGCGTAAATTGGAGGTCCCGAGCCTGTGCGATGTCACTTACTCGTTAAAGATCCCTATCCTAATTATACCTGGATTGGAAAAATTTAGAACTTCCACTGTAGCATCGTCCGATTGGTCTTAGTGGCATAAAGTGACAATAATTAAACTAACTAACAACACTGTGGTAATTTCGATTAAGGTATATATGGGATGGTTGATAGCTTAACATTTGAGTAAAAATCGAAATTAGTTAGGGATAAAAAAGTGGAAACTAACGGTTTTGGCTGAAACCTGAATGAAAAACAGAGAATCACGATCGGGTAGCTGATAGAAAACTTATGTTCCGAAAGCAAATTAAATATGAACTAAATAAAAAAACATTTAATTTAAGAAAGAACGATTACTTGAATTGAATTTTTTTGTTTGTTTAATTTTATGTTATTAGGACCTAATGTCACACCTAATTATTTTCCAAACTAATTTTTTAATGAATTTAAATAAAACTACTATATTCCATTGCTGCCTCCAGAGACATGATCATTGGAAGTACCCTCTTTGCACACAAGGATATTTACAAAGGCACCTGGACCACACCAGACAGGGCACACGTTAACCAAATAGATCACATCCTGGTTGATAATAGGCGCAAGTCTAACCTTAAAAATGTGAGAACGTTTCGAAGTGCCAACGTTGATTCGGACCACTTCCTGTGTATTGCCCACATCACTCCCAAGATCTCTTTTAAAAAACAGGAGGCCCAGCTAAAAAACCTGGGCATTACAACCTTAGTAAGCTCCAGGAACCAGATATCAAACAGCTATACACTAAGAAGCTGGATGAGAACATCTGTCCTCAAGCTGTGGACATGTCAAACACAGAACTCCTTTGGTCAAGCTGTGCGAATGCAATGCATGAGACAGCCAACAATGTACTGGGACCAAGAGAAAAGGAGATGAGGTCCCCATGGTTTGATGGTGAATGTAATGCTGCCACGGATGCGAAGAATGTTGCAAATAAGAATATGCTGAGGAAAGGGACTCGGAGTGCTCTGGAAGAATATAGAAGGAAGAGGAGAGAAGAAAAACGACTCCATCAAAGGAAGAAGAGACAAAGGGAAAAAAAGGAACTAGAGAGGACTGAAAGACTCTGGAAGGAGAAAGAATCGAGAGACTTTTTCAGGAGTGTAAATAGAAGGAGAAGGTACCAAGCAACTTTGCCGGAAACCTGTAAAGACAAGGATGGGAAAATAATTGCCTGTAAGGAGGACGTCCTATTGCTATGGAAGAGTCACTTTGAAGGGCTTCTTGACATGCTTCAGTGCGAATCAGACACCAGAGACGACTTTCCAGTTGGTAACCGAGATTCAAACCTTGAACCACCAGATGATGAAGAGATAACGGATGCCATTGGTAGACTCAAGAATAATAAGGCACCTGCAGCTGATGCACTGCTCGCCGAACTCTTCAAGCACGGAGGTGAACAGCTGACAAAGAGATTACAAGATCTTATCTTGTGCATCTGGGAGAAAGAGATTTTGCCGGAAGATTGGAAAAAAACAGTTATTTGCCCTTTTCAAGAAAGGAGATAGACTCCAATGTCAAAATTACAGGGGTATCTCTCTTCTCTCTTGTGGATATAAGATTTTATCCAATATACTTTTCCAACGTCTCTTACTCTACGCAGAACAGGAGCTTGGTCCATACCAGTGTGGATTTAGACGAGGGAGATCTACCACAGATCAAATCTTCTGCTTCAGAACTATTCTAGAGAGGGGCAATGAATATCAAATTAATACCCATCATCTTTTCGTGGACTTCAAGGCAGCTTATGACAGCATTAATCGGGAAGTGCTATATAAGGCACTAGAAGGTTTTAATATCCCAGAGAAGTTAATACGCTTGGTAAAGCTGACCATGAGGGATGTGAAGTGCACTGTGCAGGTTGGTGGGCAAAGAACAAAAGAGTTCTCCTCATGAAAAGGACTTCGCCAAGGAGATGCACTGGCGTGCCTTCTTTTTAACTTGGCGCTTGAGAAAGCAGTGAGGGACGCTGGTCTGCAAACTAACAGAACGATTTACAATCGAATGGTCCAGCTCTTAGCCTTTGCAGAGGATGTAGACATTGTAGGGCGATCTTCAGAGTCAGTCAGAGAGGGTTTTTAGCTCCGTTGGGGGCCGCCAGAGTACTAGAGTTAGAGGTGAATGAAGAAAAGACCAAATACATGGTAACAGGAGAGAAGCTCGTCCTGGTGAGACTATCAATATCGGCCCCTATAACTTTGAGAAAGTTTCCCAGTTCACATATTTGGGGACACTTGTCACTCAAGATAATTCACCTGCGGCAGAAGTGAGGAGAAGAATGTTGATGGCCAACAAGTGTTACTTCGGGCTCCGCAAGGAATTCACCTCCCGCCTCTTATCCCGGCAGACCAAGCTTCATCTATACAAAACATTAATCCGCCCAGTACTACTATATGGACCATAAGCAAAAAATTTAACTAGACCTTCGAAAGGAAAATTCTTCGTAGGATCTTCGGAGGAGTTCATAAAGACGGAAACTGGAGAAGACGGACGAGTAACGAAATTTATTCGATTTTCAATGAAAAAGATGTCGTTCTGACAATGAAGCTGGGAAGACTGCGATGGGCTGGCCACGTGGCTAGAATGGACGACGAGGCAATCCCTAAAAAGGTACTGACTGAACCCCTCCATTGCACTAGAAGAAGGGGGAGACTGAAACTCAGGTGGTCTGATGGTGTTGCTGGTGACGCTAGAGATATTCTGGGAGTCAGGAGCTGGATGACAGTGGCACAGAACAGAGATGACTGGAGGAAGCTGGTGGAGGAGGCCAGGACTCGTCGACGAGTTCTAGCGCCAAGATAATAAAAAAACTATATTCCATGGAGGAGAGCATATAGATTAATCCTATTAAAAACACTTATTAAGAATTAAGAATTATGTACAAATGAACAATTTCAGTCTTATTGTGTTTCTGGACGTCACCCATGCATTTGATTAAGTCTGGCTGCTGAACCTCTCTTCAAACTCAAAGCCATTCTACCCCACAAATACTATTTCATAATTCAATTCAATCCGGCAAGGCTCAGAGATTTCTTCAATGCGACCAATCTTAGGAGGAGTTCCACAGGGATCAATACTGGCCCCGATATTTTACATCTTATATACTCATTATATACCTACCAACTCTGAAATTTTTACTGCAACATACAAAGACAATACAAAAATTTTAACAATAAACCATGGGACCCAAGATATATACGAGATGCGTGTCAAAATGTTTCTTCAAACAGAAACTGTACCTTACCTTGGACTACTGTTCGATGAACGTGATTAAAAAGAAGCTGGATGAGAAACCTCCTCTTCTGAATTTATGTCAAACCCTGAAAGAGGTGCTGTTAGGCAGTTTCCTTCCTCATGTCTAAATACCTTTCAATTAATTTATTTATACCATCACATTCGCTAATGGCTGACAGGTGTGAATAAAAGTATAAATAACAAGAAAAATGGATTGATTGAGTAGCTTTAAAAAAAAAAAATCTTTGCTTGACTAACACGTTCAATCAAGAGGTCACAATTATATATTTTTCAAAAATTACTTAGTGTTATTTTCCATAGCGTTATAAATCATTAATTAACATTCATTGAGATAGAGAAAATACTATACTCACTATTTAAAAAAATCATCAAAATCAGAAATCAGAGAGAAACTTAATACATACACCTATTTACTGAAACGTATGGCTCACAAATTAATGGTTCAGCAGAAAAGACGTACTAATAAAAATCTGGTGCTATACGCGCAACACACAACTTTCATTTACGAACTTACTTAGATTAGATGGACGTGTTTCGATAATATTTAAACGCAACACTTTTCTACATTTATATGCTAATATTCGTATATCTCGGTAAGTTATAATGTACCTCTAACGGAAACCTTGAAAGTTCTCAGATTTTTTCGATTCATTATTGCTCATTTCTTTTTTTAAGAGACCTAATTTCATCAACAGTCAAGTTTTTTTTTCCAGGAGGGGTGTATTTACGACTCGTTATAAAGTTTGTCTCTTATGTCTTTCTGGAAATCAAGAACGATTACTGTTCCTATAAAATCACTTTGTATTGCCTCCAGAAATTTATTATGGAACTAAATTGCCTAAGCTCAAATATAATTAATCAAAGATTATCTTATAACATACTTTTTCACAGCTTAAATGCCTTAAAGAATTTCAGCATCACGCATGTACTCTCTATAGTAAAATTAAAAATTTTATTGTTAAAAGTTTTTATTTTCATTTGTGATTATACGAGATATGAAATTTCGACGGTCACATCGCGATCATACACACACATCAAATAATAATTGATCAAAATAGTTAGAGCCGTTTTTGAGAAGAAAAAAAACAAACAAAAAATTTTAAAATAGAAAAAAAAATATTAAATAATGTTTCGTCTCCGTTTGACTAATTTTGGCATATACATACATCAAATAGTTTGATCAACATCGTTACAGCCGTTTTTGTCTAAATAAAAAAACACCTGAAAATGAGGCAAAATTTAGTAAATAAAGTGCCCCCTCCGTTTGACCAGTTTTCGATGAAATTAAGGCTGTAACATCGCGGGCATATACATTTACCAAATACCTAATTTAAGTTTCGTTCGTTTTATAGTTTTTACGCTAGTCTGTTCATACACACTCACACGCACACACACATACTCACACACAGACTCGTGGGACTTAGTTATTTGGACTCATAACGCGTGTCCAAATGATCGCAATACTTTCCCTTATTGCCCTCAGTTCATACACAGGTAAGTGAAAGTAATTACTACATAAGGAACATTTCAAATTCATCTACAAGGTTTAAGTAATTGGTAATTATTAAATATATCCTAATAGACTGTAATTAGGAGGTGTTAAAAGGTCCCGCACTCATTTGGTACTTACCCTACGAAGTTTTCTGGGCTGGCGGAGCGGGTACTAAGGTTGTCTAGTTTCTGTCTATGACCTGAA
This sequence comes from Aelia acuminata, assembly GCA_911387785.2. NCBI lineage: Eukaryota > Metazoa > Arthropoda > Insecta > Hemiptera > Pentatomidae > Aelia > Aelia acuminata. Next base: position 138,003,872 of record OU426981.1, read on the forward strand.
GGTGGAGCGAGAATTGATGCGGTTTAAGATTTCGGTTGGTTTCTGACACAGCACATGTATCTGGTACCAGGTACCAGTTACACTCTGACGTACTAAGGCCAGTTTAAGACGAGGCCCGCACAGATCGCTCAAAGATATGACTCGAAATAAGTACGAAAGAGTAATTTTAGAGGGTCAGTGTGCCATCGAGTTGCTACTGCTCCATGAATACTCCAGTTCATATTAAATCGGTATTATAATACTAAAGAAAATAAAAATTGATTACACGGTTAGTGTGTATGTGATCCCGACCCCTATGTGAAGAGGCATATTGTTGGAGGGACACAATTAGACAAACATTCGACATTAGCTGACCACACTCCCGACCCTTTCATCGCTCATTCGATATTCAACGCCCCCCCCCCACACACACCAAACAATTCAAACAAAGCCCTCATTGGACGACTGCCGTCCCCCTTCATCTCGATGAATGCTCGAATCAAACCGAATGCTCGCCTCCCAGTTCCGGATCCATTAGTAAATAAGAAATCAGCTCGCTTTTTTTTTAATCGCTCATTCGAATCGCCACGAGCGTAATAATTCGTAGCGACTCAGGGAGGAGAATGAATTTTAATTGCGGCCGCCCTGTATTGGGCCGCTCTGTGTTGGGGTGACTACACACCATGACCGGCATTCCAGACTTGTTGCTTTCACACCTGCCTGGAGTTTCATTCTCTTGTATCTATAAATAATATTTATTTATTTATTTATTTATTTATTTATTTACACTAGCTAAATATGTTTTTATGTGACTTACTCCAATATTTAATAGCATGGCAATAAATTAATTAATTTAACCTAAAAAACTTCCTCGATTAGCAAAGCTACACTATTTTTACTTTCACTTACCTATATATATGAAATATATAGTGAGGGAAAGTATCGCGATTGTGAAAAATTTCGACTTTGGAAAAAAAAGAAAACTCAAAAATTGGATTTGACTACGCGACGCTTACCCACCATAAATATCGAATAAAAACAAAGTTTTGTGTCAATAAATCAACTTATATCGCCATCTGTAAGAAATTTATAGAACTTACAAATAATCACACTCAATTTTAGTTTAAACAGCATTTAATTTGCAATGAAAGAAATATTGAGGCCAATTATCGAGATAAAAAAAATCCTATCTGTTAAGTTGGGCAGAACTACACAACATAAGCCGAATTTAATTATATTCGGTTGAGTAGTTTCTGATTTACCTCCGGCAAACATCGGGACACGAGATCTTTATTTTCATAGTAAGGGAAAGTTTTGCGATCGTAAAAATATTCGACTTCCGGTTTGAAACGAAAATACACGTTATGGGGTCCCCTGAGTCCAAATAACCAAGTCCCGCGAAATGGTCTGTGTGTGTGGACAGACTAGCGCAAAAACTATATATAAACCGTACGGAACTGAAATGGGGTATTTGGTAAATGTATATGCCCGCGATGTAACAGCAAATATTTCATCAAATCGGTCGAACGGAGGGGGTACTTTATTTCTTAAATTTTTTCCCCATTTTTATGTTTTTTTTTTTCGATTTCCTCAATAATAGCTCTATCGATTTTGATAAAACTGGGTATTTGATGTATGAATAAGACCGCGATATGACAACAAAAAAATCATTAAAATTGATCAAACGGAGAGGGAACTTAATTTCATATCTTATTTCCTTTATTTATTTTTTTTTTTTTTTCTATTTTCTCAAAAACGGCTCAAACGACTTTGATTAAACTCGACATGTTGAATGAGAATCAAGTATTCTTTAATACCAGGTAAAATTTATCATTATTAAAGTGTTCTGGGGAGGCTTTAATGGGGAAGGGGTCTTTTTTGTTAACCTATAAAATGCCTTTGCCTTCTGTAGAAGAGAGGATAAGTCAGTGACGCGGAAGGGAGAACTTTTAGCTCGGTGTAGATAAATGACCGAAATTGACGACAAAATACGCTGCATTATACATTTTTGAGAAATCCCCGAATCAGAAATTAGAAATTTAGCCCGATACCTACTTATGACAAATTAGGTAAATATGTTCGAAAAAATAAGAGAATGTTCATTTAAAAATTTCCCTCAATATCTCCTTTTTCATTTAACACGTTGACGCAGGCGTGTAACACCGGTGGCTCTCACTTGACTGCCTCATCGGCCAAATAATTAGATCTTTAACACTTTGACCTCTGACAAGAGAACAGTTACTCGATTTCAGGTGACATGGCAGCCAAAGTTTTAAGAAAGTAGAAATAATTTCGATGTAGCTGAAAATTCAAATAATGAAAATTTAAGGTAAATTTATTTATTTTTATATTTATTTGTATTCATAGTAATACATTTATGTAACGTATAAACATATATTTTTTAATAACAATTAAGTATATTGATATCGTATTATAAACATAACTGATAGGATTATATTTTTTATTTATTTTTTTATTATTGTTGGATAGCCAATACTACATAATGTCCTGGAATTGCTCCCGTCAGATAGAGCGAAAAGTATTGGGTTGTAAAAAAAGTTCGTAGCGTTTTTTAAGAATATATTTAATTAAAAATTTCAGATACATTTAAATATTTTTAATCAGTGATATATGACACATTTTGATCTATAACTTGTTTCCATCTTTCAGGTAATTTTGTAATTCCGTGTTCCCAGAACTGTTCAGTTTTCTGCGCGATGAACTCGTCTATGTGCTTTTTACAGTCCTCGAGCGAGTTATATTGTTTCCCGTTGAGGGAGTTTTGGAGAGACCGGAATAAGTGGTAATCTGTTGGGGCAAGATATGGTGAATATGGTGGGTGGGTTATCACATCCCAGCCAAACTCCAACAATTTTTGCCGAGTCTGTAAAGACATGTGAGGACGGGCGTTGTCGTGGTGAAAAACAATGCCTTTGCGATTAGCCAATGCTGTGATATGCCAAGTGTTTTTGCGATATCCCGGGTCGTATAGTGAGGGTTATCGGGCACTAATTGTTGAATTTGTTCGTTATCAACAGTTGAAGGACGACCAGAGCGCTTGGCGTCTTCCAACTCAAAATTTCCGGTTCTGAACCGAGTAAACCACTTACGGACGGTGCTTTCCCCTACAGCGTCATCTCCATACACGCTGAAAATTTTGTTGACCGTCTGTGCAGCGGATTTTCCTTTTCGGAAATAAAATAGCATTATATGGCGAAAATGAATTTTTTCCTCCTGGATTTTGGACTAACACAATACACTTGAACAATAGAAGATCCCGGTTGAAACTGATGCATATAAGAACGTTATCTAATCCCTTTCTAGGATATGTAAACATTATTGACCATGTAAACAGGATTAACAAACACAGAAAGGATTAAATTAAAATAATGAAAAACGCTACGAACTTTTTTTACAACCCAATATTAAACTCAGCCGCCAATGGGCGAGAAGCGTGAATTACAGTCCCGACATCATTGTGTTTATCCGTTTTTTGGTTAACCCGTTAAATTTTGTCTTAACCAGATTGTAACGAACCAAGCGGTAATCACCGTGACAATTTTTCAGTTTCCAGGCAACGAAAAAGAATAAAAACGCCGTTCGTGACTCTTGTCTGTTTTTTCTATGATTTATTCTTCATTTTGTTGAAAGTAAAGAATATTGCCACTCAGCCCAACCAAAATAGGCGAAGTATAAAAATAAATATTTTTCTATTCTTTATACAATTTATTCCTTCGGAAATGCAATCCTTTGCACTTATTATGAGATCACATTATGAAAACTGAATTGGTTTCGTATCATTGACTTTGACTTGATTATTTGAGTTCGATAAGAGTTATCTCTGTGTTTACAAGACTGTTGTTATCAAAGTCAATTTGGACTTGCGGTCGTGTACTTTGAAAATCTGTAAGGAGCATGGAAAATTATCATCGTCACGCTATTATGTACGTGTACATAACAGTAGGGATGTCAAAAAGACGCCGGTTATATTCGATAACCGGTTATGCGGTATCAAATAAGGAGTAAAACCGTTTCTTTTGTGTTACAGGTTTTAAATGGTTACCGGTTAACACTAACCGATACTGTTCCAGTTCCCCCCACCCTCCGTCATGTGAACAGTGAACATTTTTGGCTGTGTCGATTTCGTCGTGTCCTGCCCTAAAAGAGAGGATAGGCCGGTAACGCGGAAAAGAGAACTTTAAGCTCAGAATGACAAGTTACCGAGAAAGACAAAAAAACAAACAAAAAAAAACAAGCTGCATTAAAATTAGGAATTCGCGTTTCAACACTCTCCGAACTTTAGTATAAATATAAATAATTTTTGTATTTACCAGATACCTACTTATGACGAATTAAATATGTTTGAAACAATTAGAGAATGTTCATTTGAGGAGGTGAGATGCAAAACTCGTTTGATCCACATGAACAGGTTTTTCAGAAAACTCAAAAAACTTACCACGTTTTGTACAGTGGCCAGATAAAAAAAAAAAGTTTCAAAAAAAAATATTTGGTTCAGAAAGAGTAACAGAAACTGCTGAAGTACACTAATGGGATGGGTGCAAAGTGAGAAGTTATTATAGGGAACAAAGAGTTTTGCTTCACTACGAGTAATAAACCAGTTTTGAAACACAATGGGCTATGGAACGAATCAGTTCTGCAACAAACCACTATTTTTGTACAGCAAAAATCCATATGAAATAACAAGTTTTGCTTCAATCTGATAAGATAAGTTCAAAGAGCATTAAAATATATTTTAGAATCCACTGCCATCTCAATTTCTCAAAAAAATGGAACGAACGAGTTTTGCACCTCACCTCCTCGTTTAAAAATGTAACCTCCATTTCTCATTTTAAAATAAAATTAAAAAGTTTAATCCTTTTTTCGCTTAATCCATTGAATTTCATCCTATCTCGATTGAAACGGATTAAGCGGAAAATGGTGTATTATTGAAAATATTTTATAGCTTTTAGAGCCCAGAAGAAGACTGGGCGATATTTGAATAGCGGCTCCCCGCTCGCCCCCTCATCTTTTATGTATTCATGTCAGCCGTGTCATAGTGTACTATTTGAGCCTTCCTAAACCGTTTAATATTATTTTATATTCTATAAGTCTTATATCGTATTGTTCTTCGTGTTTATCTATGTGGGGAGGTGGTTGAGGGATCACAAAGGATTTAGTGAAAAATAACCAGCTTTCTATCCAATGAATTGATACCTGGCTTTCTGTAGATAGGAAATAGAAAATTGCTTTAAAATTATTATATATGTGTGTGTGTGTGTGTGTGTGTGTGTGTGTGTGTGTTTAGGAAATGATAGGAAAACTATTTCGAAATGATTTCCACAAAAAAGACTCCCAAAAACTGCTAACTTTTCAACCCAAAATGTTTGCTTAAGACTTAATTCACCAAACATAACTAACTAGTAAAGTTGGTGATATTATATTAATATTATATAGTAATTATATAAATAATAGTATATGATAATATTATATAGTATATATAATATTATTACACTCAATGAACCGATTTTTATCAAGATCGGTTGAGTAATTTTTGAGTTTACTCCCGACAAACGATCGGGGCACGAGATTTTTATATACATTAAGATTTTTTACAGACTGGTGTAAACAACTCTAAATAATTTTTGCGTTTCAGGAAGTGTTAAGTATGTTTGCCCAGTGGAGATTGCAAATACACCAAAACAAACACTAAAACCTCATAACTCCAGATTAGTAAATATTTGTACTCTTGCGGAACTTGATGCCACCAAAATAGCAATAAAGATAAGAAATGAGATTAAGGCGTCAATAAATGAGGAACCTACTTCCTTCAGGTAGTCAATATTATTGTATTTTTCGTTTGTTTTTAGCTATTTTGATCTTGTTTGCTTGTTTTTTACTTTACTTATAAAATCCTCTTATTATGAAGATAAATGTTAAAATTGACAGATAAGGAATACAATTAAACATAAATACTGTTATTTATGTTTAATTTTGGAATATTTGATTGCTCATCGTTCCCAGCTAATTTTAAATACACAAGGTTGTTGATGCAGATTCGACTTTCATGTAAATAAAGAATTAAAATGTCGGTAAACAATACAATTGTAATTATTAACCTCGTAGTGATATATACTATGGGTTGTACAATCGATGCTGTCAATAGTTTTAAAGTATCGATAATATCGTTGGTTTTTTGAACTACCGATAATAATATCGAAAACTTTGGTTTTTGAACTGTCAAAAACTTTGTTTTTTTTAATTGAAGGAGAAAAGTGATAGTCTCTGCCTCTCGAGCAACCAGCCAAAAAAGCTGAAAATGGGAAAAAACCTAATACCTACTGCAATTACTTTGTTAGCGGCATGGAACCATCCGTGTATTGAATCTAATGAAATCAAAATCAGTGCAATGAGACCACCAGATCAAGTCCAAATTTTAGGTCAAAAAGTCAAAAATACGTGATTAATTGGTGGAAAAAATCTTCATTTGTTGCGACTCGAGATATTTTCCTGGAATGATGGATGTTCCCTGTACTGCTTATAATTTTTGTTCCTACTATACATGAGCCTCTTCTGAGAGGAAACCGATACAAATAGCTACATGCTCAATCATGTCTGCTCCATGGAAATGAATTTTGTGGACGGTCGATGGAAGATAGGTAGTATCAGGTGTACCGAGTCACTGCCATCTCAGCCGTTTCCGCTTCATACTTGCGAAATGCTGCGGTATCAATTGGGTACAGAGAGCAAATCACATCTAGTACTGTTTTTAATCTCATAATTAATTCTTCATTTATACCTGCAATTTTCGCGGTTAATGATGGATTTTCAAAAACATAACAATAACAGCATCTAACTGAAATAAATGTACCGCCTCAATTATTAGTGGTGAGAGCTGTGTGCAAAGGACCACCAACTGTGCAACTTCAAACAACCTACTTAAGTAGTAGTTTATTTGATTATTTAACATACAAAATAAAATACTTTTTTTTTATTTTAGTATATTAATTTATATGTCAAATAACTAAAAATATTTTAATTTAAAATAATGCCCAGGTGTGAGTTTCAATATGAAATCATTTTTGAACTAATCTTTTGTTACGTTTCTTTCCTTCCCGTCAGTAATTCCTTCGTCAGTCCCCCTCCCTTAGATATATATAGGAGGATTTTTCATAACTAAAAGTTCCTCCCCAAGGTCATCCGCCCTCGCCACTCGCACCGTAGCTAAATGTTTAAATCCTTATAAATCCTAAATTTGGCCGAAGTTGGCGTTGAAAATTTTACCACAGTTCCTCTTCTACCTACACTTACGTATTAAACCATTGCAACCATAACGCACCATAACTTTGTATAAACCAAAAAATCATACTTATTTCGGCAACGATTTCAAAAATTAATTTTTTCTTCAACTATTGATATTATTTAAACATGTTTAGTCCATAATAGTGCGCATATACTTTTCAATCATTATAAAGTTCAATTTTACTGGTTCACACAGATTTTAATCTATAATTAAACTAAGTTAAAAAAATGTATTCTTACCATTGTTCTACAAGTATCTAAGTATTCGAAAACTAAGAAAAAATTAGGTTTGGTCCGTTTTCATTTATGGGTTTTTTCCCTGGTTGGACCACTGTGCGACGTATCATATAATTCATTTTTCATTCAAATGAAAAATGAAATGTTGGATGAATGTGAAATGTAAGGATGAAGAGTCATCCTTACACCATGCTAATTGAATTTCAAAAGTATACTGCGCTAGGGGACTCTTAATTAAATACTTAAAAATTATGAAAAATAACATTATTAGGCTAAAGACGTATGATTTCGTTTAGGCTAAAAAACGAGGAATTCTATTGCGAAATTAGATGGTTTGCTCCTTAAATATTCCAAATTGATGGAACACTTTACAAACAAAACAACTGATTGCTTAGCAGTCATAGAATTTGAAAATTACTCGGTTAATGTTACAGAAACAAAATCACATTTTTTTTGCAGTTACGGCCAAGCTTGAAATCGACGAATATTACCTCGAACCATATTAGTGGAATCCATTCTCTAGTTACAGAAATTTTTATTTTATTTTCTGATAAAAAAGAATAAAGGCCATCGCACTCATACTATCGATACTTTTATATCCAGTACTGTAAAAACTATCGATAGGGGAGACTACCGATAGTGTTACATTTTTAGTTTCCCGAGGTCATCTGGTGGACACTAAAAGAAATTCATCCTCATCCAGTTTTGTGCCTCTGGAAAGGTTTCTTTCCTCGATTATTCTTAAAGCAGCAAACTCAAGAAAAAAAAATGAAAGCATAATAATTTGTTTTTTAAAATTTAATTTATCTACTTATATTATATTCTAATGAAAATACGGTTTATAGGACGATACACTTAAACAAAGCATAGTCTTATTTATACATTTAATCTTTTTTTCTTCAACTTTTTTAAATATAATTTATTTTGTTTTATTTTTTCAGGTTAGTGGGACCACAGAATACTTACTTTTTGGACAAGCAATAAGGAGACCAAGTAGCTCACAAATAACAACCTGGCCCCTCACGTAGAAGTATAGTTTTTAATTATTTTGGAATATTTAGTATTTTTTTTTTTTTTTTTTTATCAAAGATATAGAATTATAAAATTATTGATTAACCCAAACATCCAGAAAAAAAAAATCAGAAACGTTTCGTAAAGTGTTCATTATCCTTCTTGTTATTACTGGTAAAAAGTCCCAAGAAATCCCGCTTCGGATTTTGCTGGTGGGATGAGGGAACGGAAATTTTTTTTTTTCATTATTTTATTTTATTGAAAAATAATCATCGCACAGAAAATTATATTCTTTATCTAAAAAAGAAAATAATATAAAATTTCGCTATATAATATAAATATATAATATAAAAGCTGAAATCGGTTCACTCGTTTCGAAAATCTGCGTAACAGGAGCTCCTTAATTATAAAATATTTGATGCAAAATATTAGATTTATAAGGAAAAAACTAAAAACAAGTCCTTGCATTCCGTGTTTTTTAGGCCACAAATAATTTTCTTGAAGGATATTTTGCTGGAAAGATGGGTTTTCCCATGCGTTTGTCTTTTAACTTCTTTTTAGTTAACTTAGTTATTAACTTAGTTATTAAATTCGGTTAGTTTTTAACCGAAAATTTGCAAGTTAGCCCCTTTGATATATGTTCTAAAAAATATGAATAGGAACTAACTAACTATTCCTACCTAAATAAAATACCGAAATAATTGTTTATGTCAGTATTTCTTATATTGACTGGAAGGTTCTGAATTTATAATGTTCCTAATTTAGAAATTTATATAAAAAATATCCCTCGCGCGGGTCTCATTACCGCGTATGGGGAGCGTCCCACGGGTGGCGGATGTGGGGATGGTCGGTGGAAATTCCTAGGAAGTTCCTCCCGGCTAAGTCCGTAGGACTCGCTGACCAACAATGAGAGCGGCCCCCCAAGCTTGCTGGAGGGTGTGACGTAGGTTTGAACGCCCTACTCACATTTTATTAGTTCACCCAAACACCACAAAATAGTCATGGATCTCCCTAAAGTAAAACGCTCATTATCCGGAGGTAAACTAGTCCCCCCTTCGGGTCTCCGGGTGGGGACTGCTTTAGGGGATTCATGCCGCAAGTTGAAAAATATAGATCTAAGCATAGGGACGTGGAACGTAAGAAGTTTAAATACAGCGGGTGGGTTAAAATCGGTCGTGAATGAGGTAATAGGGTATAGATTAGATATAGTGGCGCTGCAAGAGGTCCGCTGGCCAGGGGAGGGTTCGTTGAGGGAAGGGAAGTACACTTTGTGGTACGGTGGGAGCGGAAACTATTGTTTAGGCACCGGATTTCTGATTAGAAATAGGTTACTTTCCGCGTTGAAGGACGTTCGATTTTACGGAGATAGGTTATCGGTAGCTATATTTCAGGGTCGGTGGTTTAAAATCGCGTTGATCAATATACACGCACCTACTGAAGATAGTGACGATGAAGTTAAATGTGAATTCTATGAAAAACTTGAATCGATTTATGACAAACTACCGCGAGGCTACATAAAAATTATTCTGGGAGACGCAAATGCAAAGGTAGGGAGGGAACAAGTATATTATCCTACGATCGGTAGAGAAAGTTTACATGAATATAGTAATGATAACGGAATACGGCTAATAAATTTTGCCACCTCGAAAAACCTAATAATCAAAAGTACTACGTTTAAACATAAAGATATACATAAATATACTTGGACGTCTCCGAATTCGCAAACCCGTAATCAAATTGATCACGTCTTGGTTCAACGTAGGTGGCAAAATAGCGTAATTAATATTCGATCATATCGTGGGGCCGAATGCGGGTCGGATCATGAACTAGTAATCGCGAAAATTCGCCAGAGACTTATAATACAGAGGAAAAATGAGGCTGGTTTTAATTATGATAATTATAATTTGGAGAAGTTAAAAATTCCGACGGTTAGAAAACAATTCGAACTGGAAGTCAAAAATAGGTTTGAGGCGTTGGAATCGTCTGACGAGGATAACGAAGACATTGATAAGTTGTGGGAAGGTATCAGGGATAGTATAAAAGAGGTCGGTAACTCGTGTCTTGGAAAAAGGGAAAATAAAAATAAACCTTGGTTCGATGATGAATGTATTAACATGTGCGACAAAAGAAAAGCTGCTAAACTAGAAGCGTTAAATATTCCTAACGAAATCAATCTTGCTAACTTTCGAGCATCAAGAAAAGAAACAACTAAACTACTAAAATTTAAAAAGCGAGAATATCTCAAAAACAAAATAATAGCGATCGAAAGTAACAAAATCGAGAATAACGTTAAAGCCATGTACGAAGGCATAAACAGAATTCGTAAACGGTCGGGCCCGGTTACAACTGGAATTAGGGATGAAAATAACAATATCTTGGCCGATCCGGTGGACATCTTAAGACGGTTCAAGGATTATTTCGATAGTATTTTAAATACGGAAAATAATAATCTATCTTCCTCTTCGGAATACCAGAGTGCTGAACCGTTAGTAGTAGAACCGAGTAAAGAGGAGGTTGAAATAGCCATTGGAAAATTAAAATCTCATAAAGCAGCGGGAACAGATAATGTCCCTAGCGAACTAATCAAGGCATGCGGGGAAGCTGGGATATCAAAAATATTTCTTTTGGTTAAAAAGATCTGGGAACAAGAAAAGATACCCGAAGAGTGGAAAGAGTCTATTCTCATTCCGATTCACAAAAAGGGATCAAAAACGGATTGCAATAACTATCGTGGAATCTCACTCCTTCCGGTTTGCTATAAAATATTTACGTTAATCCTAACTAGTCGAATCACTGAATACGCCGAGGAAATTATCGGAGAATATCAATGTGGTTTCAGACAAAACCGATCAACCGTAGACCAAATATTCTCTCTTCGCCAAATATTAGAAAAAAAATTAGAATATAACGGTATCGTACATCAGCTTTTTATCGATTTCAAAAAGGCATATGACTTTGTTAACCGCCAAAAGTTGTATAACATTCTGGTCGAGCAGGGAATACCAAAAAAATTAGTAAACTTAGTAAAAATGTGTATGACTGAAACGTTCAATAAAGTTAGAATCGGTAATTATTTTTCTGAGAAGTTCGAGGTCCGCTCTGGTTTGAAACAAGGAGATTCTCTCTCACCTGTTTTATTTAATTTAGCGCTGGAATATGCCATTAGGGAGGTGACACGTACCGGAAAGGGTTTGAATTTGGGAGGGAATATACCCGTGCTCGGATATGCCGATGATTTGGTATTGCTTGGGGAGGACGTGGAAACCATAGAAATAAACACAAGAACGTTGATGAAAGCCGGACAAGAACTTGGACTGGAAATGAATACGGATAAGACAAAATATATGGTTAGTCGTAGAAGTGGTGAGGATTTCGCTGATATCAGTGTAGGGGGGAATAGGTTTGAACAGGTAGAGAAATTTAGATATTTAGGGGCGATGGTAACTAGAAAAAACGAAATCGATGAGGAAATTAAGGCTAGATTAAAAGCCGGTAATGCTTGCTACTTTTCAGTCGCGAAATTGCTTAGCTCCCGCCTTCTGTCCCAAAACTTAAAAATTAGGATTTACAAAACTATTATTCTTCCAACGGTCGTTTACGGATGCGAAACTTGGCCGCTGACATTGAGGGATGAGCAACGGCTTAGAGTTTTTGAAAATAAAGTACTGCGTAGAATATTTGGACCGAAGAGGGATGAAATAACGGGAGAATTTAGACGCTTACACAACGCCGAACTGAGTGAACTTTATCCAGTAAATATAATTGACGTGATTGCAGCAAGACGAATAAAATGGGCGTGTAAAATTGCAAAACTTGGCTGTGAACGTATTCCGAAAAGATTAACCCGCCGTTGGTCGCGTTGTGAGCATTTTGCTCACACTTGCCGAAAATCTTGTGTATTTCGCTTATTTCTTTTTATTTAATTCTGATATTTTTTCTATTTGTCATTCATACATTAACTCACTTTAGGAAGTTGTTTTTGAAAAATACAATTGCCGCGCTAAGCCCCTATAAAACGTTTTGTTCGAAAAAACGGGAGCGTGAGCAAATTGCTCACAGCGCGACCAACCGTGACACAGAACTGAGCCACCGTGCGGGCCGCTCCGAGACCTGTACGGACCTGCACGGACTTGCCCATCTCCGCAGTAATTAGCCCAAATATTGTCAGTAGACGTTTGTCTTTCTTTGAAAAAATATTGTATCTGTTACCTTCGCTAGTTTAGTTCGGAAAATGAGTGGAACAAGACGTGCTGCAAAGATATTACGGCTTTTGGAGGATCGTCCGGAAGAAAAAAATGACTGTAAGTATTTTCGTCTCTTCTCTTAGGTTTTTTAGTAAAAGGTTAGAATAGTGTTTTTTTTTTTTTTAATTTATTCATTTTTATATTAATCTAATTAGCAATTTGTACACATCATATTCTTCCTATTCCTACGTACCAACATGATGCGATTGTTTATATTTTTTTAATTTTTTTTTTCAACTGAAAATTTCTTATTTTTCTTTTTGTAATTTTGAGTAATGTATGCTACTGCAGTTTTCTGACCATAAATAATTCTTTTTTAAAACTAAAAATCGTGTAAATAAAGACTTTTATTCTTGTTTATTCTCTTCTATTCATTCCACTCCTATAAATAAATTATAATAAATGCATTAAACTGGTGAAAACACCTTAAACAGATTAATAATTTAATGATAAAGATATTCTTAATTAAAAGAAACAAAAATATTGCGAAGAATGCTGCTGAAAAATAATAGAATCTCCAAAAACTTAGGTGTGAGCAATTTGCTCACGCGCGACCAACGGTGTCCCACAGAGGGGCGCGACCAGCGCCGGGTTAATAAGCGCGGTGCCGAATGGGAAACGTCCGAGGGGCAGGCCGAGAAGGAGGTGGGAGGATTGTGTTAGGGCGGATCTATCGAAGTTGGGTCTGGAAGACGTTCGATGGATGGAGGCGTGCAGGGAGCGAGTGGTGGTGTCGGCATCAAACCTTCGGGTTCGTTAAGCCTTTATTATTATTATTATTATATAAAAAATATCTTCCCTAATCTCTTTTTATTATATTCAGATGATCTGATTCAGATCAAATGCTAATAGAAAGCCAAATAATGTCAATAAGAGGGAGCTAGCAATTATTAATGATTGATAGGTAATAATAATTGTTTAATTTAGATTAAAAAAAAAACCAACTGACGATATTATTAAATGGATAAAAATTGTATTATAATTAATTGTTTTATTATTGAGATTAGCAGCAATGTATCGTGAGAAGGTAAGGAAATAATAAATTTTTACCGGATTAAACAGATAATACGAAACTTTTTATGTGGGTTAACAATTTTTTTATCAAAGAAAAATACAATTTTCAATGCCACGCAAATAATTAGAGTAACTATAACAATAGTTGACAGTTTATGAAAAAAAAAAACAATATTATTGACACTGTTTACCAATATATTGATGTTAGGATAATCTTTGTTATGAATTTAGTCAGGCCAATCCCTCCAGAAAACTGGGAATAAAATATCCGATTACTAACAACTACATTTTATAAATGATTTCTTAGAAACTTCTAAACTGAACTAATAGTTGACACATGCATTAATTTTTAATTTCCTATGATTTTTAATAGGTAATAGGGACTGCGATAAAAGTTAATATTTTTTTTATTTAGAAACTAGCAAATCCACAATGGAAACAAAATAAAATTTTCACAATATAGCTATTTTATCCACAATGATTTTAGTAATGGCCAAAGTTTCGTTTTTTCAATGTTGGGTTTGCACAATTTTAGACTCTCCAATGATGAACTTTCACTCTTCCAGTGCCCTTTTAGGCAACTAAAGATGGCCACCGGTTGGATGAAATTTGTATCATTTTGACAGAGTGCAACTAATATCAAGTATCACATGTTCTTTGCAGCATTGGGAAGTGGAGAGAGTCAGCTGAGACGCGTGTTCTTTCAGGAATAGAATTATTGGCAATGCAATTTTGCTCTCAATGATGGATGGATAGAACTATAAATATAACACTAGCTATAAATTCATAAAATAAGACACCTGTCATCCAGCCAGACTCGGACTTCCACTCAGATGGAACACTATTTGCTAATTCTAGCAGTAGTTGACGTCGATGTCAACTATTGAAATTAATTTCTGTTCTAATAGTTGACAACTACATTGAAGCCCTAAAACATTGTCTAAATAGATTAAAAAGGATATCAAATGATTCTCATGAGGTTAATTAATAACATAAAAGTAATAAAAACATAATTGAACTCAAATAAACCAACTAAAAAGCTTATTTAACTTGGCTTCCACCTTAATAAAACAGGGTAACAGAAACCAAGTTTTCAGGCCTCTAGAAAATTCGCCATTATAACCTCTCACATGTAAGCTTGAGTTTTGATCACACTAATGTTGATGTCAGCACAGCTAACTAGTATAACTTGGCAAATTACCTTCTAATTTTTATACCAAAATAATCAACCCCGAATCTTATTATTCACACGTTTTGTACAAAATGTCAACTATTGGAGCACTCTCAAGTTATGGTAATACAGTTCCACTAGACAGGTTTCAAAATTGATCACTTCGTAACACAGAAATAACCATATGACAATCGCTTCAGAACAAGACTAACTCCCCAATCCAACGCTCCTTATATTTAGTCGCAAGAGGCCTTCAACGGTTAGTTCGTTCAACATCAACTATTCTAAGCCATATGTAGTTTGTTTTGTTTCAAATTACAGTATAATATTAATTGTGACTGTCAACATTGTAATGAAAATAGTAAAGTGATATGTGTTGATGATGGGGTGGTGGTCCCCGAAACTTCGTGAAAACTTCTCATATAATAATTATAAAGGTATTACTTCGGATAAGCAACTCCAAGATGGCGGCCGGCGTGATTAAACAAAAAGGTATTCCGATCCCGCCCTACCCGATATCCACGATTCAGTTCGTTTTTACCGAGATTCCCCGAGCGGATGTAGTCGAGATAACCTTCCCGCCTCAATAATGTGAGCAATCAACATAATGTACAAATGAATGTTTCTTTAATATAATTAAAGTACTACAATATTTTTATTACTACAATATTTTTATTTTATCCTTTAATATAATTAAAGTACTACAATATTTTTAAAAAACAAACAAATACAAATTAATTGATAATATAAGAATCCGAAGAAAGGTAAAAATAAATCAATAATTTGAGAATCCAAGTATTCCTAAACACTAGATTATTATTTTTTTGTTAATTTAAGAAAAATGTATTTAAATAACCAAAAAGGGTATTTTATAAAATGATTTGATGATGTTTTTAAATGATATGACTCCATAGGAAAAAGAACAAATTGTACATGATTTATTAGATTGAAGATTTTGTTTGGATCAGACCTAATCTAATAAAGTAAGCAAGGGATGAATTCTCTTCCAAAGATGTGGATAAAGCCGACATCGGATCTCGGTAACTCTCGGTAAACCCGAAATGAATCGTTGATATCTACTAGGCGTGAACGGTGAACGGCCATCTTGGAGTTGCTTATCCGAAGTAATACCATTATAAATAAATAAAAAGGAAAGTATTTGTTCTCCGAATTCCTAAATAGGAACATTATAATATTTTTATGTAAACAAAATAATATATTGATACAAACAAATAGATACCTACTACAAGTCTTCCAAATGACGACGAAACGGAAATGGCAACAAATGCTGATTGCACAGACCCGCAGCAGATGAAATGACGCGTATCTTTGAGGAAACTCGGACGGGGCACATGTCGCCCCGGTGGGACACCAACAATTGGATTGGGCTCTAATGCTCTACAGATGGTACCAATAGGCTAACTGGGAGGGCAATCAAAATCTATTTGGTCCATTTGGTTTTTAGTTATCATTCCGGGTAGTGCTTGTAACTGGCCAAGGAGTGTTAGTCCTAGGCCTAAATAGCTTAATTTTATTATAAGTTCCTTATATATGGTATAATTTGTTAACCTCTGTAAAAAATATATATATATATATATATATATATATATATATATATATATTTTAATTTCCGCAACTAAGAATGTGACAGACATTTAATGTTTGTTTGTTTGTTTTACGTCACTTTATGCCACTAAGGCTACAGTGGGAGTCCTAAATTTTGCCTACCAAGGTATAATTAGGATAGGGATCTTTAACGAGTACCTGTCATCGTACAGGCTCGGGATCTCCATTTTATGTCCTATCCGAGGGACGGCAGGGCTAAGAATTTTTTACTCCCATTAAAAAATCCTAGAGCCACCGCTGGGCGCGAGCCTGCGACCTTCAGTATTGTAGGTTGCCATGCTAACCACTCTACCACAGTTCACCCCAGACATTTAATATGTTGGTCAACAACATACAGCTAAAGCTAACCTAAACATCGTCACATTTGTTTTAATAATTTAATCATTTAACTCGTTGTATCATTTTCTTACTTAGAAGATGATAAGAGTTAAAAATTACAATAATAATTTAAATTAATTGAATTTATTAATATTAGTAAATATTAATTGAATTTATGCATTTAATTAAATACGCGTTATGTCGTAAGATGGTACGCATAGAATTAAACTTACTCGTTACAGAGTTATTGTAATGAGAAAACAAAAAACGTACCTGTGGTACACATTAAATGTGACGAATAAATGCCAATTTTTTATCATTGAAGATCGCTCTCTGAAATATATGCCATGTCTAAGAAACTATCTGGGACTTATTTATCTTCCTTTAACCATAAAGAAACCCAATTAACTTGGGTACAAAAGACCTCACATGTTGTGTGCCCATAAAATAATATAACCTATCCTATAAACCAATTAACTTCATAAGCAAAAAAAAAATTCTATCGTTCTAATAGGACCGCATGCAGGATCAAAATAAATACGGCGTCACCGGATAAATAGAGATTTTTTTTTATTATTCGCTAAAAATATTATCTTACATGTTACCACTTTAAGGATAATATATATAATTTTTGTCCTACAACAGAACGAGAATTCCGGACTCTTCATTTGTAGACGGGATTTTGCCTATCCGCAAAGTTCCCAGCGACACTTTTTCCTCATGGTTGACTAACAGATACCTGAGAGTAATATTAATGGAGGTGTGAATTCCTGATTCAGCTGTCATCGTATTGTCATAGGACCACCTGGATGTTATTCAGGTTCCCGAACTAGAGTAGCCAATCAAGAACCAGATTGCAAACAGAGTAGCCAATCAAGAACCAAATAGCAAAACAGACCTCCCAATCTGCATTTCTTTGCATAAACCAACATTGTATACCAAGGACTTCTCAGAACGTCTAATTCTCCCAACTATTGTTTTAAAATCATTTCTTAGTATGTACAGTTTAAGTACAATTTGATATTCTATTATGCATAGTCAAATATTGAAATTTCCTATTGAAATAGTGGTCAGCTGTAGTTTAGTGGCTAGCATAGCATCTTACAAATCTATAGGTCGTGGGTTCGCATCCTCCTGGGTGTCCCTAGTATTTTTAAAGGGAGCCTGTGCGATGTCTGGTAGTCGTTAAAGATCGCTATCTTAATTAGACCTGGATTCAGATGCAAAATTTAGGAAGCATCATAAAGGGACTTTAAACAAAACAAAAAGAGAAAAAATAATATCCCTACCTTGGTAGGATACTGAAAAATATTCAGGAGTTAAATATTTAAAAATTTAGTACCAATTTACAATTAGCCAATAATTTGTTATCCTACTATCGATTCCTTTTTACGATATATTTTGTCGAAAAAATCGATCGTTTGGATTAAAACTCGATTGTTATTTCTTTAGTCCCTTGAACAAAATATTGTAATGTTACGGGCTTCGGGTTCGATAAAATGAACAATTAACACTAGGACAATAATTTATTAATCAAACACAGTGGTAATTATTATCAGATACAAACCAGGCTGTGCATGTAGTCTCTAATTACTTATAACAAACCGCACGGGTTAAAACAAGAGTCTTTTCTACGACATACACTATCACCACAATAACATATCACAATAAGGCTTACCACTTATCACACTAACCTATCCCTGTTCACTACGAAGTGTACTCCACGGGTGTTGCCAAACAACTCCACTGAGGCTTGTTAAAGCTGGTATTTATAAGCCTTAAGAAGATTCTAGAAGGTTTGGGGTTCCTCTAGAACAAAGTCTTTGATCTTCCCCGGCAGCCAGTGCGGCACCGAACAACGGACGTATTGTTCACCAAAGGCGTTTTGTCCACTACCGCTGGCTGCAACACTAATGTGAAATTAAAAAAAAAAATATATTGAAAAGAGTTCTTGACTTGTTGGAACAATCGAAACAAACTGTTTTAGTACATGATCGTGACCGTTCGAGAATAATCTAAGCTTGTCGGGAACCTTATAGACTGTTCTTATTCAGAATATAGGGAGCGATGGACAGGTGATATCGACTTGCTCTGAAGCTCGAATCCTACGGTTATCTTTGTATTACTATATCGTTAATTGCGTTACAAGTTGATACATTTTGTAACAATGCTGAATACTGAGTTTTTATTGTTTGTATAACATTGTGGATTATTATTTTTCATAAATAAAAATTGTTACATATAAGTGCTACAAGTATTCATACAATCAAATACATACGAACACCGGAAAGTTGGAAGACCCATTCTTGTTATACCACTGTATACCACGGTACCGACTTTCTAATAAACTAATAAATAATAAATAATAAAAATAAACCAAAGAAATTGGCATTTAGGAAAAATGTTTTGTATTCCCTTTCTGGTAGCACTGAAGTATGCCATTTAAAAAAATAAACAAAGTCTGTTTTGGTATAAAACTCATGTAGACGGATCTGAAAATAAACAAGTGTTGTAGTTTTCTAAGTTTTAGTAATAAGGTCTAGAGCTGCATTACTGCAAGAAACATTTTTTTTTTTTTGTTATCACGCAACATTGAGTTCAACTCTCGACGTTAAACGAGGTATGTTGTAGATTGTAAAAATGTTGTATTTACTTCCAACGTGATTCCGAATCGAAGTCAATCGAGGTGACGTAAGTCCTGGAACTACGTTTAAACCAAAATGGAGAATATTAAAATCTGCTATCCTTCCGAAAACTTGTTGCCTAGACCTACATATATAACGACTAACTTGTTTAGTAGACCACGTAACCAATCAGTAATTAACCAGCAGAGACAAATTGATTCCACGTCTTGATGGGTCCCATTGTCATATCTTAATGATAGAACTCGCTAATCAATGTTTGTCTTCTATTGAAACCACTCCTAGCACGGTCTATAGTCTTCGTGGTCTGTAGCTGTTAGTGGGTCTTAGGTTTCATCTCCGGGGTTCGATGGTAGAAAGTTGGACAGACCCACTTCGGAGTGCCGGGTCACCGTACTTGGTACCGCCAGTGTTGATGGTCTTTAGCCTTAGTTTTTTTATTAAATATAAAAATCATTTTATAAATTTTAAATTATTTTCTCTTAAAAGAAAGATAATATTAAAATTAATTACTTAAAAAAAGTGGGAAAAATATTTAAGTTTATAGGAAGGCGTGAAGTGTGAATACCGGCACTAGAAACACTCAATGGGAAATTTTCGTTCTAAATAATCAAATAGGATAGACTCGGAGATTTTTTTATTTGATGTTATTTTCTTTTATGCTATTTTTTTGTGGCGACTGCTCGTCTTAAATTTGATGCATTATTTTAGGGCTTTTTAAATATTTAATATTTTTTCAATACTACTGTCCACTTTATAGGGGCACGAAGTAGTAATGTGTGACAAGATATCATAGTAGTAAATTAAAGGAATCACTAAACTCGTGTTATTAATTTTACTGCTGTCTTTTTTACTTTCACTTACCTATATATGAAACATATAGTAAGGGAAAGTATTGCGATCGGGAAAAATTTCGATTTCCGGATTTCAACGGAAATGCACGATTTGGGGTCCCCTGAGTACAAATAACCAAGTCCCGCGAAATGGTCTGTGTGTGTGTCTGTGTGTGTGTGTGTGTGTGTGTGTGTGTGTGTGTGTGTGTGTGTGTGTGTGTGTGTGTGTGTGTGTGTGTGTGTGTGTGTGTGTGTGTGTGTGTGTGTGTGTGTGTGTGTGTGTGTGTGTGTGTGTGTGTGTGTGTGTGTGTGTGTGTGTGTGTGTGTGTGTGTGTGTGAACAGACTAGCTCAAAAACTATAAACCGTGCGAACTTGAAATTGGGTATTTAGTGTACTAAATGCCCGCGATGTGACAGCAAAAATTTCATCAAAATTAGTCAAACGGAGAGGGTTCTTTATTTAATAACTGTTTACGTTTTTATCGATTTTCTCAAAAACGGCTTTAACGATTTTGATAAAACTAAGTAATTGATGTATTGATATGCCCAAGATATGACTGCAAAAATTTCATCAAAACTGTTCAACCTGAGGGGGCACTTTACTTCATAATTTTGTATCATTTTCACGTGTTTTTTTTATTTACTCAAACACGGCTTTAATGATTTTGATCAAACGGGGTATTTGATGTATGTATATGCCAAAGATTTGGCAGCCCAGCATTTCATCAAAATTGATCAAACGGAGGGCGCACTTTTTTTAATAACTTTTTTTCTAATTTATACCTTTCGATTATCTCAAAAACGGCTTTAATGATTTTGATCAAATTCGCCATGTTTAATGAAAATAAGGTGTTCTTTAATATCAGGTAAGGTTTATCGTTATTAAAATGTTCAGAAGTGGCTAAAATAGGGAAGGGGGCTTTTTTTGTTTTCATGTAATGTTCTCTTGGTTTTGTTTATATGGAAAAATTAACTGTCCCTCGTTACGCCTAAAAATAAGAAATGGCTAAATACGAAATATGAAAAAAATCAAGTAAACTTATACATGAGAAAAAATATTCCGTCAACTCATAAAACACGCTGAGCCTTTAATGACAGACGATTGTTTACAATTAAAGATGCTCTGTTCATTTAATGGAAATTATTTTTTTCATGGTAACTATATGAAGTTTTCAACAACTACATAAAGAATTATAAAATCAGGCGACTTGGAGTATTATGCTTGCATTGCCGAATTATTACAAGTAAAAACTTATATTTAATATAAAAAAAAAAAATGTATAATTTTAAGAGCAAATGCAAACAAAACTAAGTATATGAGTGTGGAAAAATGTGTGACTTGGAGAAATGGCATTTAACAAAATATGTCAATTTCTAATCAAAGTAAGTTGGTAAGTGAAAGTTGTGTGTTGCGCGCATCGCACCAGATTTTTCAATATCACTGTTCACTTTATAGGGACACTAATTCGCAATGTGTGACAAGATATCATCGTAGTATAAAATATTTATCTACTACTATAAAATAAAAGTATTAAAGGCATCTCTAAACTCGTGTTATTAATTTTACTGCTGTCTTTTTTCCTTATGGCGTCCTTGCAATGTGTTCTATTTTTCTATGTGTTCCTCAATACGCCATTAAATCCGTCTAGACATCACCTACCAACAATATGGACTCGGTAACTGAATGATTCATAAATATGGACATGCCCACAAAGATTGTCAAATCTCGACAACAATTGTGTGTAACATGAAATGTCATAAATCCATATGAATCGGGGTCGTAAAGTTGTATAATACCACGAAATCTGAAGGATATTGTTGTTTGATTGGTCGAGAGATCGAACTCACCGGACCAATGGGGCATGACCTGCCAACAGATGGACAGTGGTCAAGGCGTGAGTCAAGACCAACTGTCCGCTGTCCACTTTGTTGAGGGTGTCCGCTTTGAGAGGGGTCGCGGGTCCAGTGTTTTTTCGGGAATTTTTTTTTTATCATCCGGACACTGAGCAAATATTTAGCTTCGCTCTGATCCGGACTGTATGGATAAGTACCGGACTATTGCGGGTGGTCAACTGTTGGTTGTGTGAGATTGATACGCGTTCGGATTGAGATCAAGGTTTTAGGAATATCATGTTTAAATTAACTGTACAAATAGGGTGCGAACGTTGGATAATATACAGCATTGGCTGACCATATCCCACCCTCAAGGCAAGACAATCATGACTCAAAGAAGTTATTTATTATGTTTCATTTTATTTTTTATATTGAAAGCATTGCAACTAGTATAAAAATAGGGAAACTGAAATATTTTAAAATATAACCTAAATTTAAGACATTTGTCAATATTTGTTTTAGTTGATTTAAAATTAACTAGTGAAGAAATTTTAATGTGGTTGAAGAGACCATCATGTTAAAATATGACAGTTATAATAAACAAATGTTGTTTCGTTATTTGACCACCAGAGGCGATTAAAAAAGACGAAATAGACCTGTTAAGTTTTTGATCAAAACTAGGATTTTTTGTATTATTCGTCTATATTTTGTCATGAAGCCAACTCTATTTGTAAGGGTGTATTCCTCGAAAAAAATACATACCTAAACAAATAACTAAATAATTTAATCCAGAATAGTTATTTTCATGACTTTTACTATAAGTGGTTGTTTTCGGTGCACGGTTGTGTTAAGCGTGCGAGGCGTTGACAACCGCGTAAATTAGACCAAGCACCTCAAAAACACTTTTGGTACGTGTTATGAACAGTACTTTTCATCACACTGCTCATACTTACTTAGTACATTAAAACAATGTTTTACATGTTATTAATAAATTACAGGATTAATATAAGAACAAATTAAATTGGTAGTGATTTAAAAAAAAACAAAAAAAAAAAACATCTGTTTCTTTACGTAGAAGAAAAATCTGGTGCGTGCGCGCAACACACAACTTTCACTTACCAACTTACTTAGATTAGAAATTGACGTGTTTTGCTAATTATCATTTCCCAAAGTCACACATTTTTCTACATTCATATCTTATTTTTGTTAATCGTTAAAGCCGTTTTTGAGTAAATAAAAAACCCCGTGAAAATGATACAAAATTTATTAAGTAAAGTCCCCCCTCCCGTAGATCAATTTTGATGAAATTTTTACAGTCATATCTCGGGCATATAAATACATCAAATACCAAGTTTGATACAAATCGTTAAAACCGTTTTTGAGTAAATAAAAAAAACATGTGAAAATGGTACAAAATTTATTAAGTAAAGTGCCCCCTCCTGTTGATCAATTTTGATGAAATTTTTACAGTCATATCTCTGGCATATAAATACATCAAATACCAAGTTTGATCAAAATCGTTATGACCGTTATTGAGTAAATAAAAAAAAATACATGAAAATGATACAAAATTTATTAAGTAAAGTCCCCCCTCCGGTTGATCAATTTTGATGAAATTTTTACAGTCATATCTCGGGCATATAAATAGATCAAATACTCAGTTTAATCAAAATCGTTAGAGCCGTTTTTGAGAAAATCGAAAAAAACTTAAAAAGTTAAAAAGTTATTAAATAAAGTACCCCCTCCCTTTGAGCAAATTTGATGAAATTTTTGCTGTCACATCGCGGGCATATACATACTCTAAATACCCAATTTCAGGTTCGCACGGTTTATAGTTTTTGAGCTAGTCTGTTCACACACACACACACACACAAACACACAGACACACACACACACACACACACACAGACCATTTCGCGGGACTTGGTTATTTCGACTCAGGGGACCCCAAAACGTGTATTTCCGTTGAAAACCGGAAGTCGAAAATTTTCACGATCGCAATACTTCCACTTACTATATATTTCATATATAGGTAAGTGAAAGTAAAAATACATATACTAATATTTATAGTACAATAATTATTATTCATTATATTAAACCACTAGTTTGGCATTGCTTGATTGATTTAGATTTTTGCCTTTTCTGATAGATAAACAAACATAACCTCGTTATATAAAAGATCAATATTTCTGCTTTTCAAACAGTAACGAAACGTATTACATTCCCTTTCAAGTAAAGCACGGAATTTAGCTGTACCATAAGTAGTTCGTTTCGGTAAAGTTTCTTGTTCTTCTTCTAAAACATCTCCCGGTATTTGCATGGTATTTTGAACCTCAAGCAATCTACTTATAAAAAAAAAACACAGTTGTTTTATTTTGTTTTTTATTATCATTTTTCTTTTGTTTTATTTATTTTTTTTTAAATATTTTCTTAACTTCCGATATTTCTTAACCTGTTTGTAAATAAGTGTGTAAATACGGTTCCCTAATTATTTGTAGTTATTTTCGTATTATTTCAATTTGTTTATTTAAACTTTAAGGCAGGGGTGAATTGTGGAATAGTGGTTAGCATGGCAGCCTACAATACTAACGGTCGCAGGTTTAGCGCCCAGCGGTGGCCCTAGGATTTTTTAATGGGAGTAAAAAATCCTTTGCCATGCCCTCCCTCGGATAGAACGTAAAATGGAGGTTCCGAGCCTGTACGATGTCAGGTACACGTTAAAGATCCCTATCCTAATTAAAACTGGATAGGCAAAATTTAGGGCTTCCACTATTGTATCGTCCAGGCTAATCGGACATAAAGTGACGTTAAACAAACAAACAAACGTTAAAGCTCTAGAGCGCTTTTTGTATATTATTTAATTTAGTTCTAAAGGGACACGTCCCAAAACAAATAAATAAAGAATTTATTATTGTTATTATTATTATTATTACTACAAGTTAGCTCTTTTAAACAGATGTTTATTAATATGTATTAGAAGCGTGGGCAGATCCAGCCGATTGTAAAGGGGGGGCTGCAGTCCTAAAGGGGGAGACTGCGGCCCCACAGACCTTCATTTGGATCTGCCAATCAGCTTTTTTACCTTTATGTTCCTTTCCCACAATTAAAATTTTACTTGTTCTGCATATTATTTGTTCTATAACTTGCTTCCTTGCTTGAAGGAAAGTCAAATTCTATCTTTAAATTACAAAAAAAAATTCCAGAGGGAGGGGCTGCAGCCCTCCACCCCCCCCCCCCCTGGATCCGCCAATGATTAGCAGTAGGTGAGTTTAGTTAGTGCAGTTAGTTAGCGCTCCGAAATGAGTTTTCAGGCCAAATTGGTACACGAAAAGTATGTATGTATGTATGTAGTATTGAAAACACTTATTTTTATGCAGTATGACGAACATTGATTTTGACTGTTACCACTAGGTTAGATGACCCCCCTTATAAAGATATAGTATAAAGATAAAACTATCCCTACAGAGATGTAGTGTCCTAATGGGGGGAGGGGGGAGGGGTAATACGGGAGATGAAGGCGATAAGACAGGTAGTAGGGTATTACTACCCGAAGCCCATACCCAGGTCCGCCCCTAACTGAAGGAGATTATACCCTAATCCCACCTTAATCCTCGGCCTCCCGCATTAGGGCTCAGTTTTTCACCTGTATTATCACCATGGCATGGGCTTTTATTTATCACTATTATTTCCTGTCCCGTTTATTTCCTGTCAGTTAGTTCAAGTTTTGGCCTTCATTGCTTCCCTCTCTATATTTTCCTTTTTTTCTAAATATAGTTTAAATATAGCTAGACAACGTAAGAAATTTACCTGAGGGTGGAGCATAAATAAGCCACGACAACTTCGCTTTGGGGCTAAATATGAAGTGTGTCAGGTTATGTTATCAATTATTTTAACAAACTTATGGATAGGAGATTGAAATACTATTATAACACTTACGTGGGTTAACAACTTTTGTTTAAGGAAATAACAATTTTGCATGTCAAACAATTTATAAAAACGCAAATATTAGACAGGTTACAAAAATTATCAATTATTAACACAGAAATAATCATATGACTTGCGCTTCAGAACACGACTAACTCTGCAGTCCATCGCTCCTTACAAACACGTACTATGACAGTTCGTTCCAACAATATAGTAAAGAACCATTCTAAACTATATGTTTTGTCTTTTGTTTAACGTTAGACTATATTTTATGAAATAATTATCAATATCAAAATAAAATCAAACCGTAGTGATAAAATATTCAATGAAAACTATTTTAAGTTTTTTTGTATAAAACAATAAATGTACTATGTATATTATTACCTTTAAAATATTAACTAGTTTAAACTTAAAACAAACTAGTTTCATAATATAAAACATTATTATTATATACATATTTACTGGTTAAATCATGCATAATCCTTGGTTCAGATATAAACTTACTATCAATATTTATCAATACTAAAAGTCTCGGGTTCGCGTTCCGCGGTGGCCTTGAATTTTTTTAATGGGAGTAAAGAAGAAAGCATATTTGTTTTCTTTTAGTCCTGATGAAGGTCCTCAGGCTGAATCGAAACGTTGGCTTTTCAAAATAAAAATATTTTTACTTGAAAATCCTGACTATGAATCAACCTATTATAAAGAATAACAGTTGACTGTTTCTATATTTCGTTTTTTTTTTTTTTTTTTTTCATTTATTTGACTCCATAGTTATTAGTTGGTTTTCGCTACTTATAAATTTTAACACCATCTTGGATTTTTGATATCTGCCAAACGTCTTATGACGTTCGATTTTTTTTCTCCATGGCTATCAATTATTATGGATTATTACTATGGCACATTTACTAGCTGGCATGTGCTTGATGCTCATAGTTTTTTTTTTCTTTTTTGTTTTTTCCTGTAAGACAATCTAGTGATCGGTTAACTATTTAAACGGTTCAGGAAAACCGCCATGAATAGTCATGAAGGACTTATCTTTCGATTATCGACCACATTCACATCCTTTCACGGACGCGAGTGGAAATCCCCATAGCTAACAAGTAGAAGGAAACCGGTAGAGACATCATTTGGAATCGTCAAAGGTGAAAACATTTCCATGTTCAGGAATGGGGTGAGCTGGAAGATGTCCAAGTTTTCGAATTATCATTCTATCTTGATGAGGGAAGAGACAAAAAGGTAAAAAAAAAAAAAAAAAAAAAATGTAACGGTTGTGATAACGTTGAATTTGGGAAAATCCCAAATTATCAGACCGTATAAATTAACATCAATTGTACCCAGAACTAGACCGTAACATGTCCAAAGAAAGCATAAATTGACAATCGATAAATAAATAAACAAACGAAAGTTGCAATGATACTCATTTACTTTTCTCCTTATTAAAATAAACTAATTTTTATAATAATTTTAAGTATTTTATTTTTGAAGAGAAAAGAAACTCGGGTCTTCCGCGTGGCATGCGCGGTACGCTAACCAATGAGCTCACTTCTTAGCGAAGCCAATCACTCCTCTTCACTGATACCTAACTTGAAGCTTTAGGAATTTTATTCAATCGGAACCATAAAAAACCAACCGCTGACAGATGACTACACCAACACTTCCGTCATCAAAGACTATCGAAGCCAACCCTATCGATGTTTGATTGATCGCGTCGCGGATGGACGAGCAGGATTGGGTTATGCTTTTTAGGAACGGCATCAGCTCGTAGAAAAAGAATAGGGACACGCGACCTTTGGTGGTTCATTCTGTGATGTGGCGGCTGTAGTACTGAGTAACGAGTTTGTTGATTCACCCTTTCACCACTCTGAAGGGCTGAGTCAATCCAGAATATTTCTTTAGTCGTGTTTTTATTTATAGACATATAACATAAAAATAAATAAATGACATTTTTAATTTAAAAACTTACAACATATCAAATCATTTTTAAAGCTGTGTTCAAATATCACAAGAATTAAAAAAAAAATCTCTTATCACTCTCCTCTCTTTGACTAAAAATATACATTATTTTTTGAATGAGAAAGAGGCTTTTTTTTGCTTTATTTTTTAATCAATGATAATTGTTATGGTTGTTTCTATTTCAAATTACCATCGTTAGTACTTCATACAGTGGTGCACCAAGAATGAAATTAGACCCAGTTATTAATGGGACACCAAACTTTCCCGTTTGAATTTTTTTACACGTTTGAATTTTTTTTTATAGAAATATAATTATTTAGGGGATAATAGAAATAATTATCGAGTTTTAGACTACTCGATCGTGTTCTTCAGCGATTTATCGTCCACAAGAATCTAGATAAATGGTAACGTTAATCAATTTGAACTAGATTTTTAAATTTTGAACACTTGAGTATTTCTTCAAAAAATGAGGGCGATATTGCATTTTTCTAGTGCAAGTATGGAGATTTGATATTTCTTTATTTGAATCAATAATATTAAAAAATAGTGATCACAGTAAAGTTTATTCATAAAATTTAAGGCATCACGATCGAAAGAAATTGAAAATACTAGCATAACAGCTTACAATGCAAAAGGTTGCGGGTTCGAATCCCGCCAGGTGGCCTTAGGTTTTTTTCCAAAGAAGTGAAAAATCCTTGGCTATGCTGTCTTTTAAAGGGGACGTAAAAATACTGGTCCCCGACCAGTCACGAACATATACTAGAACAATTTGTTCCAACAACTGTAGAACTGTTTTAAATTGCATGCTTTTTTGTTTCTATTTCACGTTACAATATTGATCAAATTTTAAGAGATTTTTTTTTTACATAGTTCTACATACTCTATTCCGTCTACACATCAGATATCCCTGAGCACCCTCGCACCACTATCTTTAGCTTCGCTGATGACACAGCTATCGTTTCAACACATCAAAATCCTACTATCGCATCGTTCGCCCTTCAAAGTCATCTATTTGAAATAGAAAAATTGTTCGAAAAATGGAAAATAAAAATTAACTCCTCCAAGTCAAGTCACGTAAGTTTTTCTCTCCGAAAATCTACTTGCCCACCTGTGACAATTAACAATGATCCAGTTCCTTCAAAGAATTTCGTACGATACCTTGGACTGTACTTAGACAAACGACTCACTTGGAACATACATACCAAATTTAAAAAACTGGAACTCAACAGACGGTACAAGCAGCTTTCACATCTCCTGGGCTACAGATCAACACTCACCTTAAGAAACAAGTGAATAATTTACACGACTATTTTAAGACCTATTTGGACCTACGGAGCAGAACTTTGGGGTTCCGCGAACGACAACCGCATCAACAAAATACAAATATCACAATCCAAAATTCTCAGAAAAATCACAAATGCACCTTGGTTTATTTCGAATAATACACTGCACAATGACATGAACATACCGACAGTAAAATCTTTCATACACGACAAATATCAAACATTCCACTCTTCAACACTACATCACCCTAACATCCATTCTCTTTCCTCCTCCCTGTTACCTGGTCAGCCTCGACGTCGACTGAAACGACAGTGGCCAAGAGACCTCTTACTTTAGTAAATTATAATGTCTCAAGAAGTATAAGTCAGAGTCAAAAGCAGCAGTGACCAAATTTGCTCGATGCGCCACAGCGCAGGTGCAAATCTACATGGGAAACATAAATAAATAAATAATACATATTTCTCGTCTTTTTTTGTTATATATTTCATCA
Source organism: Aelia acuminata (assembly GCA_911387785.2). NCBI lineage: Eukaryota > Metazoa > Arthropoda > Insecta > Hemiptera > Pentatomidae > Aelia > Aelia acuminata. Next base: position 138,033,730 of record OU426981.1, read on the forward strand.
ATTATATTGTTCATATAATTACATATACAGACGTTAAATGTACAAAGGTGGTAATTCGTCGGAGGAGAAGGATATTAAAGGATAGTAAAAGGATATTAAAAATTAAATATATTATAAAGGATATTAAAAGGGTCCCGCGGTAGCTCTAGGATTTATCAAAATTACGCGATAGGCCGTAAAATAAAGCCTGTACGATGTCACCTACTCGTTAAAGACCCCTCTCGTGACTATACCTGGATAGGCAAAATTTAGGACTCCTACTGTTGCAACGTCCGATTAGTCTCAGGGGAATAAAAAGGCGATAATTAAACAAATACAAAAATAATGATGACTTAATGATTGATACCGTGTTAGAACAAGTCCTTACCTGTGTGATTACACTGACACTTATAATCTTCAATCTAATATGACTATGTAGTAATGTTGGAATAATTTGTACCAGATTGGAACAGGATGACTACTCGGATATGGAGACACTCAGTGAAACATCTGTATCCAATATAGTACGGTAGGTACTGGCTTCGACTCGTGGAGGCGAGGCACGCTGACACGAGAACAATACGGGAACATACAATGGCTAGTTAGTGATCGGAAAGCAATCCATCAATCTACTCAGGGCAGGAGTGATCGGGCATCCTCTTCCTCGTCCTGTCTTCTGCGAAGGATTTAAATCGCGATATCATTGCACAGTTGTAGAGGAAAAGGGCCAAATATATTCATATTACGATGATACATTAGATATTTAGTTTTTTTTAAAATTAAATATAAAGCGATAATAATAACGATAATAATAAGTTTATTTGGCAAAATATACAAAATTATACAAAGTATATATAGATATAATAAACAATTAAGGCATGGGAACAGTTAGCCGGAGTTTAGTTACAAAAGGAATGAAAATTTTAAAATACCATAAACACTAAAATAAACACAATTTGAGAAATTAATAAAAACATATTAGTATCATAAATGAAATTCATTTTTTTTTCTTTTTTTTTATTGGTCCTCCCCTTCCTCGCCTTGTAGGCTATACGGGGTTTCCCGGGCCAGGTGTGAGGGTGGGGGATTGATGCCGAGAATTATTAAATTTTCCCCTGGCTCCGGGTTTTGAACTTGCTATCATTCGGTTCTCAATCGAGTGAATGAAATTCATCTAAATTACCTTCGTAGTATTATTTAGTTTTAGACAAATCTTTATCCCAACTTGAACAATTTAAGAAAGTTGGTATTATGTATAACCGTTTGATTGAAACAAAACCAAATATATACCATCTAGTTAATAAATCTACAAATAAATAAGAAGAACAGTTTCCTTAATCAGTAATATGAGTTTCAAAAAGAAAAAAAATACATCAAATGATCTAATAAATGAAATAAATCACCTAATAAACCACCAGAAATTTTTCGGCAGGATAAATCCCAAATATCAGCAGCATTAGATGTAGTTGGCTGTTGTGTAGTTGATAGCAATATGTTGCCAATCGGAAAAATCATGACCACTTATTTCATTTAGCTTCGTTGTACCAGCATTACCTTAAAAATTAAATCAATAAATTCGTTCCAAGCAAATGTATTGCTATTTATAAATAATTTGTCATTAAGAATTATGGGTTTAATATTATTGTTTGCTTTCCGAATTTCCCATTGCAGACGGAATAATTTAAAAGCCATATTATTTTATTTAAACAAAGTTCTAATCAATATATATTATAAAGCAAAGTGTACAATGTGCGTGCCGAAAAGGCTCAAAAACGACTCCACGTAGGATTAAGGAAGTTATGTCTTCGTTATATGTAATATATGATCAGCACATTACATTTAATCTATATATAATATATACTTAAGTAAATTTAATGCAATATGAGTGAACATTTCTTAGTAGTACAGTGAGCGAATAAAATTAGACATAAAAAAAGAGATGAGTTGACTTAATGTAAATCGAAAATAAAATGTTCTTACTGTATTTATGAAAAAGAAGTTGGTTTGGTTACTACATATGATGAGCATTCCAGTTGACAAAACGACTAACTCCAATAACATCATTCAAGATTTTATCATCCCTCATAGTTCAAGATAAAAAGAAATGTGATGAAAAAATTGTGCCTTCAAGAAATTTTGGTTTTCACTTTGTAATAGTAGTAAGATTCGAGATATGCAGAAACCGTTCAAATTACGGGGGGGGGGGGGGTTTGAAATGGAAGAAAGGTCTTAAAAAAAACTTTCTATGAATCTTCGGTAGTTTCTATACTTCTGGATCAAATAGGACCATCATAGTAGTCAGTGATTATGTTTTACTCGAAATATAATTTTTTTAACTGATTGGTTAAAACCAGATTTTTCAACAATAATCTAATAACTTATTATCTTCTGACTACTTGGAATGGACTTATAGGATTCAGAATCACAGAAACTATCAAAACGATGTATAACTCAACAAAGTTGCAGCAAAATTAATTGTTCATTTACCATTTTCAGCCCCCTGTAAATTATATAGGGTTCCTTATTTGGGCGGACTCTGCAGATCTCAAGTCTGCAGAATATTGATACCAAGTTAAAACCGAATTTTCAAGAAGGTGCTAATTTTTTTCTATATTTCCTTTAGTTTTAAGTAAAGTTTTTCTGGTATTAAAACTACCACACGACTTCCGGAGCGAAGCCGGGCACCCTAGCTAGTATAATATAAAATACAAATACTAATAAAATGCGCGCATCAGTGTTTCAAATATACAGGGTGTCCCGAATTTAAATGGCAAAACTTCAGGAACTTATAGGGGACCAAAAAACTAAGACAATAGGTCCTTTAGAGATTTGCTCTTTTTTGCTTAATTTTAGAGAAAATCGCAAAAAAAAGAAACAAAACAAGTTTTCATTTTTATACTTATTTATTTACATTTATATTTATGTTATGTTCTTTTTAATGTAAATATTGCTCAAAATGTTGTCCTCTTGCACCAATGCAAGCATTACATGTAGCACTCACTTGATAAATTGCAGCTAAACATTGTTCTGATGATATTTGGTGCTCTGCATCTATGATTCGGTCTCTTAATTGGTCTCTTGAGTTGATTGACACCGAATACACCTCCTGCTTCAAGGTTCCCCATACGAAGAAATCCATGAGTGTCATATCAGGTGATCTGGGTGGCCAAGGTATTACTCCTCCACGTCCAATCCATCGTTGTGGATAATTTATATCCAGCCAAGCTCGAGCAGCTCTGCTATAATGAGCTGGGCATCCATCGAGTTGGAAACACATTTCAATCCACTGTTGTAAGGGAATATCTTCTAAATAATTAGAAAAGTCGTTCTCCAAAAAATGTGTAAATGTGATTCCATTCAATCTTTCAGGTAAAAAATATGGTCCCACCAGTAATCATTCCAAATTCCAAGCCAAACGTTAATAGCAAATTCATGCTGAAACCTATTCACTCTAATAGCTCTGGGATTTTCAAGAGCCCATATATGATAATTTCTTTGATTAACAATTCCTCCTCTTGTAAAGGTAGCTTTATCGGTCCATATAATGTTTAATGGAAAAAAATTATCATCGCGAATTTTTTCAAGAAACCAGTTATTAAAATTCAATCTTTTGACATAATCTTGAGGTAATAAATTCTGAACTTTTCGAAGATGGTATGGGTAGCGATTATCACCTTTCAAAGTTCGCCATATTGCTTGATATTTCGCCATATATGCTTGCCGCGATATTCCTAATGCAGCAGATGCTCTGCCGAAGCTAGTCTAAGGATTGTTATCGAAGTGGCGTTGGACACTATTTCTTCTACGATAATCTGCTTTTATTGCTGCCTGGTATTGGTCGCCTTCATTACGTATTAAGAATGACCCAGTCTCTCGTAGTCTATTAAAAGTTAACGAAAAGACTCGTCGATTAGGCACTCTTCTATTTCGAAATCGGCGCGCATACTCCCGCACCGCTTCTAAAGCATCACCGTTACAGAAACCATACACAAAAATCATGTCAGCGTACTCAACAGTAGAATATGTATGCGACATTGTGGCTGATGCTATTCACACAAAAATATCTGAGTAACTGACTGAAGACTGATTTAGGAATTATAATCCTAGAAGGAAGCCAAAATGTAAACAAATAAAAGAATGTAAAGGATAACATTAAGTGTTTACATATCTCACTGCCTAGCCTGACGAACTTTGAAAGGTGATAATCGCTACCTATAACATATTTGTTGTTTCTTTTTTTTGCGATTTTCTCCAAAACTAAGAAAAAACGAGCAAATCTCTAAAGGACTTTTTGTCTTGGTTTTTCGATCCCCTATAAGTTCCTGAAGTTTTGCCATTTAAATCCGGACACCCTGTATAAGGAATATCCTTCTGCCTGGATTAAGGCCAAACATTAGTTTGTTGAGGCGTATTTACTTATGATAGGGTCTCAAAAGCTAGAAAACTCTTTCTAGTTAACTCCTAAAAATAAAGAAAAGGAGATAGAAATTTTATGTACAAGCCATGCAAAGAAACACTAAATATTCAGAAGGGCTGTCTATCTAGTTTGTAACAAAACATTACTTAAGTGCCTGATAATATTGGGCGCATGTTTAGTTGGCGGACAAATTATAATTTACACGTAATTATAATTTGTTGAATCAACACATACTTTATATTCTGGGAAAGACAGAAGACGTTAATAAGTATCAAAGTGATTTCTCTAATTTTAGACAGTTTAATGGAAATACGTAATAAAAATAAAACAGTCTAACAACAAAGTTTTAAACAGAACATTTAAAAAATATTTGGTCACACTGGAGTGCAGTGTGGCTAGGTTAATAGTAATAATATGATAAGCTTGCAATGCCAATGGTCGCTGTTTCGCATGCCGGCAGGTGCCCTTAGGATTTTTCAAATAGTGCGAAAAATCCTTCGCTGTGCACTTCTTAAGTAAAATGTAAAATGGCGCTCCCCAGCCTGTGCGATGAAAAACCCCTCTCCCAATTATACCTGGGCATCTAAAGTAATCTAGTACTCCCTTTAGTTATAAGTTAAGTTATAAGAATATGTAGTTAATTGTTTTTCTTTTTACTTTCATTTACCTATATATGAAATATATAGTAAGGGAAAATAATGCGATCGTGAAAAAATCTGAGTCTGTGTGTATGTATGTATGTGAACAGACTATCTTAAAATTGTTTCCATTTTTAACTTTTTTTCGATTTTCTCAAAAATAGCTTTAACGATTTTGATTAAACTCGTCATGTTTAATAAGCATCAAGTATTCTTTAATATCAGGTAAGCTTTATCGTTATTAATATCTTCTGCGGGGGGGGGGGGGCATAAATGGGGAAGGGGCCTTTTTTGTTTTCCTATACAGTACCTTTGATTTTGTTTATATGGAGAAATAATCTGTCTCTAGTTTCGCCTAAAAATAATAAATGGCTAAATATTAAATATGAAAAAAATCAAGTAAATGTATACAGGAGAAAAAAAAGAAAAATATTCCGTTAACTCACAAAATACGCTGAGCCTTTAATGACAGACGATTATAATTAAACGAAATGAAGTTTATAATTAAAGATGTTCTGTTCATTTAATGCAAATTATTTGTTTCATGGTAACTATATGAAGTTTTCAACAACTACTTTATGTTGTATGTTATGTTAATTATATTTAAAGAAATCAGACGACTTGGAGTATATTGCTTTCATTGTCTAATTATTACAAGTAAAAATTTTTATTTAGTATTAAAAAAAGATCAGAGCTCTTTAAAGAGCAAATACAAACAAAAATAAGTTAGTGAATGTGGAAAAATATATGAATTTGAGAAATGGCAATTTAACAAAACACGTCAATTTCTAATGAAAGTAAGTTGGTAATTGAAAGTTGCGTGTTGCGCGCATCGCACCATATTTTTTTTAATATATTTAAAATAAAAGGGATATTACGGAAAAAAAAAACAATTATTTACTCAAACTATATAATATATACACAGATACAGATTTTTACTTCAATTAATAAACCAAGCGAATAAAAATCTTTTGACTATATTAGAAATACGACTTTACCTGGAATCTGGCCCCTAATTGAAGTTGTGTAGGCGTACTTACTTATATCTGGGTCTCGAATGATTGAAATGTTACAATAAATTTCTAAAACTGAAGCAAAACGTGAGTTTATGTACTTATATAACTATTTATATGTATTTATGTAACTTAAAGGACACTATTGCGGGGCATGCTTCTTATGCCTTTATTGAATCCTTTTTCCATAAAGATATTTTCTTAATAATTTATCGAACTGTGTTGGTATGAATATCTATATAAGATACTAGCTAGTGTGCCCGGCTTCGCTCCGGTAGTTTTAATAACAGAAAAACTTTAAAATTAAAGGAAATATAGAACAAAATTAGCACTTTCTTCAAACTTTAAACATGGTATCAATATTAAGATTCGATTTCTGCAGAGTCCGCCCAAATAAGGAACCCTATATACTTTAAAGGGTGTTGAAAATGGTGAATGAACAATTAATTTTGCTGCAACTTTGTCGAGTCATGCATCGTTTTTTATGGTTTCTGTGATTCTGAATTCTATAAGCCCATTCCAAGCAGTCAGCAGATAATAAGTTATTAGATTATGGTTGAAAAATATATTAGTTAAAAAACTATATTTCGATTACAACTTAAGCGCCGACTAATGTGATGGTCCTATTAGATCCAGAAGTTTAGAAACTACCGAAGATTCATAGAAACTTTTTTATAAGACCTTTCTTCCAGTTCAATCTCCCATAAGATATCCCCCCCTCCCCCCGTAATTTGGCCGGGCTCTGCACTTCTCCAATCTTTCTACTATTACAAAGTGAAAACCAAAATATCATGAGGGCACATTTTTTTCATCATATTTCTTTTTATCCTGAACTATGAGGGGTGATAAAATCTTATTGAAAAAATGCTGTAATTGGAGTTAGTCACTTTGTCAACTGGAATGCTCATGATACATATTAATAAAACAATTTTTCATAATTACATACAATAAGAACACTTCAAACATTTTATTTTCGATTTATAATCAGTCAATTCAGCTCCCTTTTTGTTTTATGTCTGTTTTTATTTGCTCATTGTACTACTCAAAAATGTTCACTCATATTGCATTAAATTTACTTAAGTAGGTATATATTATATATTGATTAAATATAATGTGTTAATCAATTAACCTTCTTATGAGAAAATTTATTTCGTAAAGTATCCAGTCGGTTTTCTAATTGATATGTAAAATCATTATTTTATTTTGAAAGAAAAGGTGAAACTAATTATTTTCGCTTGATTTTTTAGTAATTTAAAAAGAACAGCTGAACAAATACATAACCTATAACAACAACAAACATCGAGTGGAACGCACCCTAGCGCTTCCTGGTAGCCTGGAGCTCGAACTAAATTTTTCATTCATAAACTCGTATCTCAATCTCAGAGATGCTAATTAAATGGTGCGAGAGGCTTAAAATTCCAGTCCTTTTCTCTTTAATTTTACACCCTTAAGAGAAAAACAGAAACCTTCTTCTCCATTAGGGGTTATACAGCAACACGCTGACATAACTTCCTTAATCCCACGTGGAGTCGTTTTTGAGCCTTTTCGGCACGCACATTGTACACTTTGCTTTATAATATATATTGATTAACCAAACAACTCCCTCCTTTTTGTAAAACTCTCCTTTATCCTTTTGTTCCAAAATAAAATATAGCGAAGGATGGTTTATGGTATTAGATAATGTTGATAATGGTATCAGATACCCTGGTGAACTGTTAATCCGCTAAAGTTCAGTCCCTTAGAGCTGGGGCTATATGTTCTGGAAGATTTGTACAATTGTTGTTGGGACAAAGTTGGCTAATACATCACCAGATCTGGGCCACAACTTTTGTTCAACTTGTGGTCCCAACCTAATATCCGTCCTCCTCCTAACGATGATAATACAGGAAGGAAGAGGGTTATAACTACCGAACTGGGGCAATAGCAATTATTCTGTGTTTGTAAAAAGTTACTCTATAAGTGCGCATTAAATAATTAAACGTATTGTAAGGTAAAAAAATTCTGGTGCGATGCGCGCAACACGCAACTTTCACTTACAAACTTTTTTAGATTAGAAATTGACGTGTTTTGTTAATTGCCACTTCACAAAGTCACAAATCTTTCCACATTCATTTCTTATTTTTTCCTTTTATGAGTAATTTAAAACACACGTGAAAATGATACAAAATTTATTAAGTAAAGTACCCCCTCCATTTGATCAATATTGATGAAATTTTTACAGTCATATCTCGGGCATATTATTAAATCAAATACTCAGTTTGATCAAAATCGTGAAAACCGTTTTTGAGTAAATAAAAAAAACACGTGAAAATGAGACAACATTTATTCAGCAAAGTGCCCCCTCCAATTGATCAATTTTGATGAAATTTTTACTGTCACATCGCGGGCACATACATATACTAAATACCAAGTTTGATTGAAATCATTAAAGCCGTTTTTGGGTAAATGAAAAAAACACATAAAAGTGGGACACAATTTATTAAGTAAAGTACCCCCTCCGGTTGATCAATTTTGATTAAATTTTTACAGTCGTATCTCGGGCATATAAATAGATCAAATACTCAGTTTAATCAAAATCATTAGAGCCGTTTTTGAGAAAATCTAAAAATACTTAAAAAGTTATTAAATAAAGTACCCCCTCCCTTTGAGCAATTTTGATGAAATTTTTGCTGTCACATCGCGGGCAAATACATACACTAAATACCCAATTTCAGGTTCGCACGGTTTATAGTTTTTGAGCTAGTCTGTTCACACACACACACAGACCATTTCGCGGGACTTGGTTAATTGGACTCAGGAGACCCCAAAACGTGTATTTCCGTTGAAAACCGGAAGTCAAAATTTTTCACGATCGCAATACTTCCACTTACTATATATGAAATATATAGGTAAGTGAAAGTAAAAAATCTGGTGCGATGAGCGCAACACGCAACTTTCACTTACAAACTTACTTTGATTAGGAATTGACGTGTTCTGTTAAATGCCATTTCTCAAAGCCACACATATTTCCTCATTCATTTACTTATTTTTGTTTGTATTTGCTCTTTAAAGTACAATAATTTTTTTTTATTATTAAATAAAAGTGTTTACTTGTGATAATTCGACAATGCAAGCATAATACCCATTGTCGTCTAATTTTATAATTCTCAATGTAGTTGTTGAAAACTTCATATAGCTGCCATGAAACAAATAATTACCATTGAATAAACAGAACATCTTTAATTATAAACATTTGTCTGTCATTAGTGGCTTACTGCGCATGCGCATGCGTGGGCTCAACGTGTTTTGATTCGAAGGAATATTTTTCTTTTTTTCTCCTGTAACTTACACATACCTATACTTGATTTTGATTACTAAATATTTCATATTTAGCCATTTCTTATTTTTAGGCGAAACGAGGGACGATAATTTCTCCATATAAACTAAAACAAAGCTAATTAATAGGAAAACAAAAAAGGCCATTTATGCCCTCATAACATTTTAATAATAATATAGCATACCGTAAAACGAGGTGACATTGTGACTAATGGGGTGACTTTGTGACAAGCCAATTTTTCTGCAGATTTTGAATTTCCCTCCTTAAAAAGAATAAGGATAGGCAATTCAGTGTACTTGTCAGTTGGTCAGTAATGTGCTGCAACATACTGGCCACATATAACCTCTTTCATTCCATTTACCATGGTGCTTTATTTCATATATGTTTGATTGTTTGTTTTTGATTTTTGGTGTTTGATTTTAAAGTTGAAACTTTAAAATAAAGCACCATGATAAATGGAATGAAAGAAGTTATAGAGGTCCATATAGGTCCAGTAGGTTGCAGCACATTACTGACCAACTGACAAGTACACTGAATTGCCTAACCTGATTCTTTTTAAGGAGGGAAATTCAAGAACTGTAGAAAAATAGGCTTGTCACAAAGTCACCCCATTAGTCACAATGTCACTTTGTTTAACGGTACCTGACATTAAAGAAAATTAATTCTCATTAAACCTCACGAGTTTAATTAAAATCGTTAAAGCTATTTTTTAGAAAATCGAAAAAAACATAAAAATGGAAAAAAACGTTATGCAAACTATTTCTGTCACATCCCGGGCATATAAATATCCCAAATAACTAATTTCAGGTTCGTAGGGTTAATAAATAGTTTTTGAGCTGTTCTGTTCACCAACACACAGACCATTTCGCGGGGCTTGGTTATTTGGATTCAGGGGACCCCAAAACGTGTATTTCCGTGTAAAACCGGAAGTCGAAATTTTTCACAATCCCAATACTTTCTCTTACTATATATTTCAGATATATGTGTAAGTGAAAGTAACAAAATCGTCTGAATTTGTTTGTAACACTGAAAATAGGAGTTCCGTGAAGGTTTCGGCAAAAAAGGCTTCAACGTAAGAGACCTTTGGTTCGGAGCCCGCGGAACTCTACCAAGTTCAATAAGGAGCTTCATGGAGGATCTTAGTGTCGACACTATGGACGTAGCGAAGATTGCATAATATATTGTGCTCGACCCCCTGGGAATCAAACACCACCATATCGATTCTTAGAATTTAATTTCAAAATCGTTATAGGACCATGACAAGTATGTTAATATATTGTAACACTTCTCTGGGTTAACAATATTTATTCAACGAAATTATAACAATTGCCGGCAATTGCCTGGCCATGGCAGCATGGAGATCCCGTTTTCTGTTAAAAACTGCTTTACCTATCCAAAAAAAACAATAGTAAAGGTAATAAAAAATTATGCATCTTACAGCTAAGACTTTTTTTTAAATGAATTAAATGTGGCACAGAGCACAATCATCTTGAAAAATGAAGTCTCCGCAGTATGTAAGGTGGGAATTCATTGAGGGAAATAAACTCAATTCCAAATTTTTTTTTATATTTTTCTGCATTAACCGTCCCATCTATAAAGTTTATCTGGCCAATTCCAAAGTAAGAAAAACATCCCTAGACCATCACACTTGCCGGAAGTTTCACTGTTTCTAACATACAAGATTCGTCAAATCTTTCATTTGACCGACGTCTTATGTATAGAACACTGCCAGACCTGAAGATGTTGAATTTACTTTTATCCAAAAACATCACTTTCCTCCAATCATTAGTCATCCATTATTCAAAATTCCGCACCCAATTTAGGCGAGATTGTTTCATTTTTTGTTAAGAAATGGCTTATTGGCTCGTTTTCTTGCCCATAAACCTTTTTCTTTTAATCTTCTGCCTACTATTTCTCAACTTACACCTGCTAAATTGCTATCTGCTAGATCTCTAGATATTTCCTTTGCAGTTTTGAAGCGATTTTCTAATGATAATCTCATCATCATGCGATCTAAACGTTCCCTTGTCTTTCTTTTCCTTCAAGTCCATTTCTTTCGCTCGGTAGATCGCTGAAAAGGATTTATTTTTTATTATTCTTACCACAGTGGACCGGTTGCACCTCACTCTCTTAGTTATCTACCGCGAAGAAAGTCCAACTTCAGAAAATGCCACTATTTTAACTTTTTCCTCCTTGTATATTTCTTTGAAACTCCTTCCATCGGCCATAATAATAGGAAATAACGTGTTTAATTTTAGCCACTCTGGAAAAAACTAAATTATAAGTCACTGATTACATCTATCTCTAATACTAGTAGGTAAGCAAATGAAATCCCTTACTTGTATACTCATTTAGGATTGAAATGATAACAATCATAGGTGATGCAATGTCTATGACCACGACTGTATATTAGTGTCAAATATTATATATTTTATTTTCACGGAAAGGAATCAAACGATGATCATTTTTTTTTTTTTTTTATGACAAATGTTTTTCACATTCAAAAAATAACATTAGGCGAATACAAATACCTACTATGTCATTGTTCGTTACAAAATTATATTCCCAATCCCAATAGAGAGATAAGGGCAGTACTCGAATTATTTTTTTTATTTTTCAATTGTCAGAGACACAAATAGAAATTACGGCACTCGGTTTACCTCATAGTTTAACTAACTCAACAGTTTCGTACGATTTATCGTTTTTGTTTTTTTGATTCACATTAACAAATTGGTTAATTGCCGCTGTCATCCAGTTCCTGACTCCCAGGATATCTCTAGCGTCTCCCGCAATACCATCAGACCAAAAAATAAAGCAGTAATAACATAAACATAAAATACTTTACTTTAAAATATCAAGATCACCCTTGCAGCCTGTACCCAATGAGAAAACACTATACCAGGGATATGTCTTTGTGCGTATACAATTAATCTTTATATTTTACTGTAAATAAGAGTAAAGAATGTAACAAACATGTAAAGAATTCGAAATTAACTATTCAAGTGCTAAAAAAATGGTAAACAATGAAAATGATGAATATCGAATAAATAAATAAAATGCCTTACTATAACTGAATCATTCGGACGATAAACTTGTCCAACGTTCCGAAATGTCCAAAATGTATCTCTTATTCATTTATTTTTGGATTCCTAGCATACTAAGACGAATAAGTTAAGGGAGTACATCTTATAAGTTTGATTGTTTGTTTAACGCCACTTTATGCTACTAAGGCTAATCGGACGATGCTACAGTGGGAGTCCTAAATTTTGTAATAATCCAGGTATTATTAGGATAGGGATCTGTTACGAAAATCTGACATCGTAAAGACTCGAAACCTCCATTTTACATCCTATCCAATGGACGTCATAGCAAGGAATTTATTTTTTTATTTTTCAATTGTCAGAGACACAAATAGATATTACGGCTTATAGTTTACCTTTTTATTAAATTATTACTTGTAGAATTTTAGACTTTCACATCGCGCGCATACACGTACATCAAATACCGAGTTTAATCAAAATCGTTTCGGGTGGCGGGATGACCGAGTGGGCAAACGCGTTAGAAAATACGCGTTGCCACGGACAACCGGACATAACATTGAGAACCAGAAGATAGCAAGTTCAAAGCCCGGAGCCAGGGGAAATTAATAATACTCGGCATTAATCCCCCACCCTCTCCCCTGGCCCGGGAAACCCCGTATAGCCTAAACGGCGAGGAAGGGGAGGACATATAAAAAATAAAATAAAAAAATCTGGTGCGTGCGCGCAACACACAACTTTCGCTTACCAACTTACTTAGATTAGAAATTGACGTGTTTTGCTAAATAACATTTCCCAAAGTCACACATGTTTCTACATTCATATCTTATTTTTGTTAATCGTTAAAGCCGTTTTTGAGTAAATTAAAAAAAAAACCGTGAAAATGATACAAAATTTATTAAGTAAAGTCCCCCCTCCCGTAGATCAATTTTGATGAAATTCTTACAGTCATATCTCGGGCATATAAATACATCAAATATTAAGTTTGATCAAAATCGTTAAAACCGTTTTTGAGTAAATAAAAAAAACACGTGAAAATGATACAAAATTTATTAAGTAAAGTCCCCCCTCCGGTTGATCAATATTGATGAAATTTTCAGTCATATTTCAGGCATATAAATAGATCAAATACTCAGTTTAATCAAAATCGTTAGAGCCGTTTTTGAGAAAATCGAAAAAAACTTAAAAAGTTATTAAGTAAAGTCCCCTCTCCCGTAAATCAATTTTGATGATATTCTTACAGTCATATCTCGGGCATATAAATACATCAAATACCAAGTTTGATCAAAATCGTTAAAACCGTTTTTGAGTAGATTAAAAAAACACGTGAAAATGATACAAAATTTATTAAGTAAAGTCCCCCCTCCGGTTGATCAATTTTGATGAAATTTTTACAGTCATATTTCAGGCATATAAATAGATCAAATACTCAGTTTAATCAAAATCGTTAGAGCCGTTTTTGAGAAAATCGAAAAAAACTTAAAAAGTTATTAAGTAAAGTCCCCTCTCCCGTAAATCAATTTTGATGATATTCTTACAGTCATATCTCGGGCATATAAATACATCAAATACCAAGTTTGATCAAAATCGTTAAAACCGTTTTTGAGTAAATTAAAAAAACACGTGAAAATGATACAAAATTTATTAAGTAAAGTCCCCCCTCCGGTTGATCAATTTTGATGAAATTTTTACAGTCATATTTCAGGCATATAAATAGATCAAATACTCAGTTTAATCAAAATCGTTAGAGCCGTTTTTGAGAAAATCGAAAAAAACTTAAAAAGTTATTAAATAAAGTACCCCCTTCCTTTGAGCAAATTTGATGAAATTTTTGCTGTCACATCGCGGGCTTATACATACTCTAAATACCCAATTTCAGGTTCGCACGGTTTATAGTTTTTGAACTAGTCTGTTCACACACACACACACACAGACACACAGACATACACTCACACACACAGACCATTTCGCGGGACTTGGTTATTTTGGCGCAGGGGACCCCAAAACGTGTATTTCCGTTGTAAACCGGAAGTCAAAAATTTTCACGATCGCAATACTTCCACTTATTATATATTTCATATATATGTAAGTGAAAGTAAAAAAATAAAAATCGTTAGAGCTTCGACTCAAGGGACCCCAAAAAGTATATCTCCGTTGAAAACCGGAATTCGAAATTTTTCACGATCGCAATACTTTTCCTTACTATATATTTCATATATAGGTAAATGAAAGCAATAACGGAATAACAAAGAAAACGTTAACATCTAATCTAGAGTGGATGTTGAACAGTACATTTATACCAGTGCAATTAGGAGAGAAAACGAGAGAGAAGGTGTTACAAGACTTGGAATAGAATATTAGTTCTTGAACTAAAACAGGGAGAACATTGCTAGTAGAACTAATTCCTACAACTAATTGAAATGGCTAACACAGTGCCTTTTGTAGAATCCATTATGCTCCCTGCAGTATTCTACAGCGTTTTATATATCTTCGGCAAAGAACATTTTCTTATATATTAATCTTATACATTAACCAAGGCAAATATTTCAAGAAACGACCAAGGAAATTTCCTGTTTTTATTTTATTTTTTTTATGCATTGTTATTCAAAAAATTTTGAAAACTTTTTTTTTTTAATATTGTAAATCTTATGTGTTGTAACAATTTTAATTTAACGAAAATAACGATTCATAGCCACACAAATTATGAAAACAGAAATATTTCAACAGGTTAGAAAAATTATCACTTCGTACACTGGAATAACCGTATGTCTTTTACTCGTCAGAAGACGGGCCTCCAAGGTCGATTCTGGACCAGCGATGTTCGAGTAGAAGGTACTCGAACATCGTAGTCTTAAATATGTACTATAACAGTTTGTTCCTGTTCGTTTCAACAAGTATAGAACTATTCTAAACCACATGTTTTGTGTTTTGTTTCACATTACAATATCAATAATCCTTTCCTTAAAGAATTGCATTTTTAAATATTTTTGTTTATATGCATTATTATTTTATTTTAATTTGCAATAAATTTACGCAAACTTAACAAACATACAACATGCAATAGAGTTTTAAAATAATGGAAAACTTGCCCCTGGATAGATTTTCACAAAAAGAAATTTTCCTAAGCGGAAATGCGGGGTTATTTCAGTTCGTTTTATCAACTGAATCCTATCCTTTAGCATTATGAAAACTCCCAACTGAAAGAGGAATGTTATAATTTATAAGTGGGGAAAGTTTTTATTCTGTGGAAGAATTTAGGTTAGATGGCAACTACAACATATATCGTAATATTGCTCATCCAAAGAAAGACTGGCTTAACTCAAAATAGCTCTATTAATATTAACCAAAAATCATGGATTATTTCCAATGATTCATAATATATTATATTCTATAATAATATTGTGTACTGTTTTTGTTCAATACCGCTTGTACTGCGCTGCCAATGAGTAATTCAAAAATCTTGAGATAATATAAGAGAAGAGCGGGGCATATTTATACGTTTTTTTTTCTCGATTTTCTCATATTTTCTTAAATATATTTCGAGGTGAGTATGATATGATTCTATTCCAAACACA
The DNA here is from genome assembly GCA_911387785.2 of Aelia acuminata. Taxonomy (NCBI): domain Eukaryota; kingdom Metazoa; phylum Arthropoda; class Insecta; order Hemiptera; family Pentatomidae; genus Aelia; species Aelia acuminata. The sequence continues at coordinate 138,049,706 of OU426981.1, forward strand.
TTGCAATGTGTATTTTAAAAAAAAAAAAAAATATATTTATTTATACGAAAAAATAGTTATGGTAATGTTATCACCAGGCAAGTTTTCCAGTCTCTTAAAACTACGTGGAGTTTTCCTGTGATTTTGAATTTATAAAACAGGTAATTTATAAAACAGTTATGAATTCTGCATGTTGAATGATTATTATGAAGCTTGTAGGTATATTTATTGCAAAATAAAATAAAAAGAAGGTTATGAAAAAAATATTTAAAAAATGCATTTTTTTAAAGAAAGGATAATTTATATTTGATTGTTTGAAAAAAAAACAACTATACAACCAAAATACAGGAAATTTCCTTGGTCGGAAAAGGGTCTTAGAAAACCTCCCCAGTCCTCTTGTTAGATCTTGGGCCTGTATTTATGAATGAGTATCCAAATTAATATAAAATCAATCTCATAATCAAAACAATGAAAAACTCCGGTTTTGGAAATTACATTGCTTAAAGCAGAAATTTTAACTCTATTGCATTTATTTTTAGCTTTAATTGCTACTAGAACGTTAAATAACCCTTCTTGAGTTATTATTAATGGTGTACCTAACCCGACTTTTTTATACAATATACATTATTGATAGATCATCACTTTAGATAGACTACCATATTAAAACTACTTGAAAAGGTGATAAGAAAAACTCGAATATAGTTGAGGAGGAAATCTTCATTTTCTGAAAAGCCTCTTGAATTGCGTAAGCCTCTTCAGTAGTGGAAACTTTTTCTCAATCACTCTCAAAACACTTAAAATAATACGAAATATTTATTTTTTGTTTCATATGAAGACGAATCTGAAATTAAAAATTATTTTAAGTATCCATGTAAATATAATAAGTAATGAAAAAAAAAAAAAAGCCAAAACCTCGTATCGTAAAATCTATTAAACTGCCTTTACACTGAACGAACATCCTGCTCCGAACAATGTTCGGCTAATCTACATACGAACTCTGGATACTTTATCTGTTCGGGGACAGCGGTAGTTTCGCTTTTGATTTAGTCAAAATGAGCTTCTAGCACTTCTTATAGGATTTGTATATTCTTTGACGTTGCTTTTATCCATAATAAGTTAGAGTAAATGTCAGAACAGCTGCTAGTTCCAATTTAGCCGTCTTTGTAATGAAAATTGTTGTATTGAGGTGCATAGGTGCCTCATAGACTCATTGAGGTGCATAGACCTCATTGTTCTCTCGACTTCATGTTTCATTGTAAATAGCTGTTCGTAGTACGCCGCATAGTGGTCCCGATTCAAGCACTTTTCTGAAACTTTTTTTTTCTGGATCTAATAATTTTTCTTGATTTTTATTCGAATGTTGGACCTTGAAAATATAGTTGAAACAAACATATAGAATAAACCTTGTGGAATATACAACATTTCAAAGTTGCATGTTTCTGGCATCTCCATCCGCGCCCTTTTTGCAGCCCGGTAACCAATGGTTGTATCATTCGCTCGTTAATTTCTATAATTTTTACTGTCACCTTGAATGTGCATTCCGTAGACAATATACAGCCATCCAAAAGATTTCTCTATCCATTGATTTAAGCGAATGAACTATTTTTTAAAGTAAACGATTTTGGTCGCCTATTCTTCATATTGGGGAATGTCTGAATAATTTTGTCCGCGATGTTTTTGCCACTACACGTTACAGAAACAGAGTTTCAATTTGTATAAGTTTCACGTCCCACACGACTCCACAACATTAGGAAAAGGGGAGTTTTTAGAGATAAAGCATGAGTCACGGCCGGCCGGCTCGAAGGGTGCGCTACCTTAATTTGATATTTGTGGTCCTAATCTCTGTTGAGTTAGTTAATAAATCACTAATTACAGTGAAATGAAATGTTTTGTATTTAATTTTTATTTATAATATTAAAATTCTAAACGTATATAATTGAAATTCAATATGTGCATTTTAAAACGTTTTCTTTTAATTCCACTTAAATTATTCCCAGTGATCAGGATCATGGGGATTACCTGCCCGAAAACGGGGTTCGCATAGTGTAAAGGTACCTTTAAGAAACCGCTAATTAAGAATAAAAAAAAAAATAGGAAAGAACATGTCCGAATTTGGGTGGCGGGATGGCCGAGTGGGAAAACGCGTTAGACAATACGCGTTGCCACGGACAACCAGACAGATGACTGAAAACCAGAAGATAGCAAGTTCAAAACCCGGAGCCAGGGGAAATTTAATAATACTCGGCTTTAATCCCCCACCCTCTCCCCTGGCTCGGGAAACCCCGTATAGCTTAAACGGCGAGGAAGGGGAGGATCCGAAAAAAAAAAACAAAAAAAAAAACATGTCCGAATTTGATTTACAAGGTATCTGGACTCAATGGTTTGGTTACCCAAGGACTCGTAATGTTTTTTTCTCATTTATTTATTTTTGATTATTTTTTATTTCAGGTAAGGAGTCCAGAAGCTATTTACATTGAAACATGAGGTCTAGCGAACAATGTTGTCTGCCGCGTACTGGCGGCTTTCTGTCTTTGACTATCTGTTTGTTTAACGACCATTTATGCTACTAAGGCTAATCGGACGATACTACAGTGGGGGTCCTAAATTTTGCCTATCCAGGTATAATTAGGATAGGGTTCTTTAACGAGTACCTGACAAGGTACAGGCTCGGGATCATCAGTGCTGAAATGTGACTGACATTCGGTATTTTAGAAGTCAATTTTTTTTAAAAACTCCACAATCAGTTGTTTGTCATTAAAATAATTGTCCCTGTTATACATAGCACCTTAATACATTATAAATAGCACCTTATTACACATTTATACATAGGACCTTTATTTACCTATTCTATGTATAACAGAGACTGGGGTAGTAAATACCTATATTTTAATCATTTGAATGACAAACCACTAATTTAACGAATGTCAGTCACATTTCAGCACTGATGATGGCCGAACGGCCGAAACGTCTGCTGAAATAAAGTTTTGAAAAAAAACAAAAACTATTGAGATTTAATGGTCGCCCTGATCCTCAATTTGAATTAATATATTTGTTTTATTTCAAGGCGTAAAACTCTTACGTCATTAATCTATAAACAACAAAAAAATGTATATAAAAATTTTGCGATAGTTGTATTTCTTTTTTTTTTTTTTTTTATTATGTAAATATTTGGTCGTGTTAGTAATTGTGTCACTAGGTTAATAAACAATTCAATATTTGGCTCAAGCTAATTTATTCGAACATCTCATAATTTGAATTATTGTTCCACTAACCCAATTATAATAATTATCTATTATTTAGCATCGATAAAGGAGAAAATTAAGAGGATTGATCAGTATTACTACCCTGATCAATCCTTCTTTTGCGTAACCAATGTTCATCACATTTAAAAATTTACTTAAGCCGAATACAAATACCTACCATTTCATGTTCGTTACAAAATTACATTTCATATTGAGAAAATGGCAGTACTCAAAGTGTTTTTTTTCTTTTTAAATTGTCAGAGACACAAATAGAAATTACCGCAGTCGGTTTACCTCATTGTTTATCTAACTCTACATTCTTAAAATTATTCTTTTGTAGGATATTAAAATATAATAAAGAAAAAAAATAATAATAAAGGCTTAGCAAATCCGAAGGTTCGATGCCGACACCACAATTAGTTCCTTGCACATCTCCATCCACCGACCACCTTCTAGAACCTTCGAGAGATCTGCCTTCATGCAATCCTCTCACCTCCGTCTCGACCTACCCCTCGGACGTTTCCCATTCGGCCCCGTGCTGTTTAATCTTTTAGGGATTCGTTCACCACCTAGTTTTACAATTTTTCAAGCCCATTTTATTCGCCAAACTGCAATCACCTTTAAGATATTTACCGGATACTGTTCACTTAGTTTGCCGTTCTGTAAACTTTTAAATTCTCCGGCTGATTTGTCCCTCTTAGGTCCAAATACTCCATGCAATACTTATTTTCAAAAACCCTCAGCCTTTGCTAATCCCTCATTACTGGCAGCCACGTTTCACACCCGTAAAGGACTCTTGGAAGAATGATAATTTTGTGAATGCTAATGTTTAAATTTCGGAACAGAAGGCGCGAGCTAAGCAAATTCCCTACTGAAAACTAGCAAGCATTACCGGATTTTAATCTTGCCTTAACTTCCGCATCGATTTCGTTTTTTTGTTCAAACGCATTCCTTTCTATATCAATATCAGAAAAATTGTCACAACTTTTGCGAAAAAAAAATATATGTTTATAAAAAAATTTGTTTATTTCTTCTCCTTGTAAATTCGTAACTGATTTATTTTATTCTTAAATCTTAAATGAACCCTAGTTACAGACTCTATTGTAGGAGCTTTATAACAAAAACCGCATACAATATATATTTTCGCTCAAGTTGCTTAAGCGTTTTACAAAGTCTAGCAGCACGGTCTTCTCTTTAAACCCAAGACCTTATTACCGTTCACATATAATCTTATCCTTCAATCTTTCCTCTCCGATTGATTTTTATCGGTAGGGCAGGGATCGGATTTTTTTTCAAATCATCCAATCTTGGCAGGAGTACCTCATGGCTCAATAATTGCTCCTCTTCTCTACATCATATACACTTAATACATACTTGTCAACAATGAGACGTTGATTGCAACATACGCTAATAATATAGCAATTATCGCTAAACATCAAGACTAATAAAAGGGAATTACATCACTTAAACAAATTATACGACTAATCTCAACAATGGAAGATTAGACGCAATCATGATAAATATATAAACACCACGTTTACACTTAGAAAACACTACTCCCTCCCAAGTTTATCCTGCCAAGAACTAAGTTCCACATAAAGACTCGGTACGCTATCTGGGACTCACATTCGACAGAAGGATGACGTGGGGCTTATATATCAAAATGAAAAAAAAGAACTATAAAAAAAAAAGGCTCAAAATTCTCTACCCATTATTATTTAAATCTTCAAAACTTAAACTGAAACAGAAACTAAATACCTACACATACTTACTGAAGCCCATATGGACATATTCCTCACAGATATTCGGCTTAGCTTCCAACTCACTTCCAAAAACTTCCAACCTTTCAATCAAAATTGTTATGACTTATTCCAAAGGCATTGGTACGTGACTAACAAAACTTTACATACAGACCTTCATCTACCAACAATGGATAAGCAATTTACAAAAAAAAAATTTCCAAATATGAGTCGTAGTGAAAAAGAATATATTTGTTTGTTTAACGTCATTTTATACTATTAAGGCAAATCCGATGATGCTACAGTACCGTTTTGAAAATTTTCTTAAAAAAGAAAAGTGAATGCTACCTACGCAGATATTACTCAGTAAGTAGTAGTAGTAGCGCCATACTTATTAGCACTACAATAAATAGAAATTGAAAATCCTAATAATATAAAAATATAAATTATTATTATAAACATCTGGTGCATGCGCGCAACACACAACTTTCACTTACCAACTTACTTAGATTAGAAAGTAATGTGTTTTTTTAATTGCTCTTACCTAAAGTTACACATTATTCTTCATTCATTTCTTATTTTTGTTTTCAATTGCTCAAAAAAAAAATACAATTTTTTTTAATTATTGATTAAAAGTATTTACTTGTGATAATTCGGCAATGCCAGCATACTACTCCAAGTCGTCTGATTTTATAATTCTCTTTTTACTTGTTGAATATTTCATTTAGTTACTATGAAAAAATAATTTCCATCAAATGAACAGAGCGGCTTTGATTATAAACAATGGTCTGTCATTAAAGGCGTACTCCGCATGCGTGGGCTCAACGTGTTTTATGAGTTGACTGAATATTTTTCTTTTTTTCTCCTATCTATGTTTACTTGATTTTTATCATATCTCATATTTAGACATTTCTTATGTTTAGGCGAAACTAGAGACAGGTAATCTCTCCTTATAAACACATACAAAGATACTTTATAGGAAAACAAAAAAAGGCCCCTTCCCAATTTAAGCCTCCTCAGAACATTTTAATACAATAAAGCTTACCTGATATTAAAGAACAACTAATTTTCATTAAACAAGACAAATTTGATGAAAATCGTTAAAGCCGTTTTTGAGATAATCGAAAAAAAGATAAAAATTGGTAAAAAAAATATGAAATAATGTGCCCCTTCCGTTTGACCAATTTCGATTAAATTTTGGCTATCACATTTTTGGCATATACATACATCAAATACCAAGTTTGATCAAAATCATTAAAGCCGTTTTTGAGTAAATAAAAAAAACACGTGAAAATGATACAAAATTTATTAAGTAAAGTCCTCCCTCCGGTTGATCAATTTTGATGAAATTTTTACTGTCATATCCCGAGCATATTAATACATCAAATACTCAGTTTAATCAAAATCCTTAGAGCTGTTTTTGAGAAAATCGAAAGAACGTAAAAAATTTTTAAATAAAGTACTCCCTCCCTTTGACCAATTTCGATGAAATTTTTGCTGTCACATCGCGGGCATATACATACACTAAATACCTAATTTCAGGTTCGCACGATTTATAGTTTTTGAGCTAGTCTGTTCACTTACACACAGACCATTTCGCGGGACTTGGTTATTTCGACTCAGGGTACCCCATAACGTATTTCCGTTGAAAACCGGAAGTCGAAATTTTTCACGATCGCAATACTTCCACTTACTATATATTTCATATATAGGTAAGTGAAAGTGAAAAGTTATTAATTAACGTCATCTATCTCATTCATAAAATTAAATTTTTATGTTTGGAAAAAAGTACTGTAAGACACATGCAGCATGGTTTGAGGTTCCTCCAGCTCCGTGCTCGCATTTCATGACCTGTTTCAGGTATAACCTACTGATACGATATTTCATATCATCATGTGTTATATTCTGAATTTAATTAATATGTATTATGGCATAAGTTTAAGTTGGTACATTTTTGCTAACTGTCCATTGTGATTGTACTAAACCCTATTCCAATTATATTCTTTATTAGTTCCTTTTACAGGTGTGTATCACCTCTCCTGAAATAACCCGTAAATGCTAAATGAATGCACCATTAATACTTACTATAGTCAAATAAGAGATGTAAAAAATAAAAACCCTTTATTTAACTTTAACCCTTCTAAATTCTTTGCCAAACAATTTTTAATTTGGCGTAAAGCCCGTTGATTTTTAGATTAGCTGAAACGTTTTTATCATTATCAGTGAATTTTGATTTGACTGTATTAAAAAGAATAGGATATATTTCATTCAACGCATTATACAATAGCTACTGAGCTGTCTGCTCGTACAAGTATAATAAATTATAAGTGTAAATAATTAGTATGATAAAATATAATTATACGATACGACACAATCCCCATTTTATATTAATACGAAGATGAATGCCGCTCAGGTATGAAGACCGTTAATAGTTCTCAATCATCTCACCTTAGGACGGCAGCGCGGACTTACTTTTGAAGAAAGTTAAAAAGTGTTTACGAGTTTTGGGAACCTTTCCTTGGCAAAGTTTATAACTCACTTCTAGCTCAGGATAAAAAAGCGAGAGAGATTTATTCTTTTTTTTCTTCAATAAAGACTTGGTTGTCAGGAAACAGTATATGTGTGATTTAGGAGTTTTGTTTGTAATATTTTGTTTTCTTATATGGTCGTAAATAGACTTTCACGGTCGCAAATAGTTCAGAGGTGTATACTAAGCTATGTGAGTTATTTAATTTAAATTTATGCTAAAAAGTCAAGAACTGAGTAGACGAATAATCTACTGTAACACTTCCTAGACTACAGATCATCACTTAATTTATGTAGGAGAGAGAAACACTTTATTCATCAAAAAAGCGATGCTGCCCAACTACATTGGGTTGCTTATACACAGCACACTATACATCCTTATCTTAGACTATTTGTAACATTTTATCGTAATAATATATAATAATAATAACACACATATGTGTACCTACAGGGTTACATATTTTTTTTTGTACATAATTTTTTTTTTCCCATTTTTATTCTTTCTCTCTTTTACTCAAACCCTCGAGTGCTCTCTTGAATACGAAAAATAGACATATAAAAATTAAAACCTTTGAATAAAATATATCTATCATGCAACAATAAAAATAAGTATAAAACCAAATCAACTCACTACCAGGCATATTAAATTAGAAATAAAAAAAGATATTCAAATTTAACAAATCATTACATAACTAATTAATGCCTAAACTAAATAAATAAATACACATATAAATAAATAAATAACTTATATACAAATATGTCCCTTCACCAGCCTCAAATTCAGCCACCACCATAAATGTGGTGATGTATTATTCCCAGGGAGTCCAGTGCTATACTCTCCACCAAGCTTGCTACGTCCTTTATCTCCACACCAAGATCCTCCATGAAGCTCCTGCTTAACCTAGGTATGGTTCCGCGGGCTCCGAACCAATGGCCTCTCACGTGGAACTCTCTCGCGAAACCTCTCTTTGAGAAAAGGTATACACTTTTCATACATATTTTTATTACTGAAACCTATGTATTTGGACCTACGGAGCAGAACTTTGGGATACCGCTAAACAGGTACACATAAACGAAGTTCAAACCTCACAGTCAAAAATTCTTCGAAAAATTGTAAACGCTCCATGGTGCATTTCTAACAACACAATTCACAAAGATATGGACATTCCAGCAGTGAAATCATACATTCACGACAAATACACTACATTATACTGCTCAACTCACAACCATCCAAACCCACTTGTTTCTTCTCTTTCTTCCTACCAGTTACCCGTCCAACCTTAGATTAAAAAGACAATGGCCGAGGGATATGCTTGAGCACATCATTTAAATCAAGCAAATCGAAGATAAACTTTGCATTATCCACAAATTTGCTAGATGCGCTCCAGCGCAGGCGCAAATGACTTCAAATATAAATAAATAAATAGGAATAAATTTATAGACTAAGACGCGGGTAATAAAAGAGAAAGCCGTCGAATTTTCAGATTTAAATTCATCAGAATAAATTAAAAAATGATTCAGATTTTTTTTACCTTAGGTGTGAGGATTATGTTAGTATGTGAGCTAGGCGTTCAAACCTACGTCTACTTCGCCAAGCCTGGGGGAGCACTCTCATTGTTGGTCAGCGATTCTTTAGGACTTGGCCGGGAAGAACTTTCAACGAATTTCTACCGACTATCCGCCACACGCTTGTTTGACACCTTTCATAGGCGGTGGTGAGACCCATGCGAGGCCTTTTTTTTTTTTTATAACCTCGGGTTGACTGGGAAACGTCCGATGCTAGCCCGAGACGGAGGTGGGAGTATTGCGTGAAGGCAGATTTGTCGAAGTTGGGTCTGCTTCGAACCTTCGGGTAGCTAGTCTATATTTAAAATTATAATTTATAACATAAAATTCTATGTATAATATTTAACAAGGAATGGTATTATTTTTTTGAGCATGCGACAGATTCTGCCTTTGCGTTTGTTTTGCGTAGTTGCATGTAAACTCGATTTTGTGTTTCAGGTTAGCACATCGGATGAGTTTTGAAAAACCAGAGCAAATCATATCGTTCTAACATAATGAGAATTGCCAAAAATGGTTTTAAATTTTGTTCTTAAATCGGATAAAAAGGAAAACGTTCAAAATTATTTTAAACCTGTGCATTTTTAAAATAAAAGTATATCGTATTTAAAATACTTTCATTTTAAATAATACCCAGGTCTGAAATAAAGTTCCGAATTTATAGGTTCCGGACATGGTAGTGTTATAATTTATACGTGTTTCCCCAACTTCTTGTTGTTTCGACTTCCTGGAATAAATTACAAGACCATTGACCAAGTTCAAACTTTACGTTCAGCTTTAAGTAATGTAATATAATTTCACACCGTTAATGTTACAAAACGTTTATTTCCATGAGGGCCATAACAAGGGGTTTAGTTTAAGGGTTGTTAGGTTATTTTATGGTCTAACAGTTCTTATTAAGATATTTCCAATAAACTTTATGTATAAAAATGGAGCGAGTTGTGGAGTCGGCATCGAACCTTCGGGTTCTTTAAGCCTCTAATATTATTTTTTTCCTAATTTGTAATAGGGAGAGACCGGTTAAGGGGAACATTATTAAAAGTAACGAGAAGGGAATCTAGAAACATTAATTGGACACAGTTCAAAAAACTTCAATAGAAAATATGAAAAAATTCTCACCTCTATTGTAAACTGCTTTTTTTAATGTTTGCCCCCAGAAGTGGAAAAAAATTATTGGAAAGAAAAATTATTTCCCATCCAACGAGCTCGGACATTGTAGCTTATGAAAGAAGGGTCCGTTGCTGGTAACCGGTCAGCTCATTAGTAAGTAACTGGTCGCGTGACTGGACAAAGGGCGCCTTCACATTTAGGGCTAATTGGGGCCAAAGGGTGTGTGCCCCCCGGCCCAGGGAAAATTTTTTAAAAGAGCTCGCTTTTCGAAAGGGGCATTCCCGTTTGAAGGACTTTGTCTAGCGGGCGGTGTAACCACAGTATGTTATTATACAATAATTATACTTCAATGGGACCTTTCTGGGAGGAAATCATCTTCAAGCCCGTAATATTTATAAATGAGATCTGTTTGTTCTTCATTGAAATCCATACCGTTTGTCCTAAACCTCCAAATTTTTCTCAGTGCTTCTTTCATACCAGGAACATCTATCCATATCAAAATTGCATAACTTCAGCCAATCTCTGGGTATATTCTTTATTGTTATAAAAGTCGTATGATCTCGCTTTACATTGGAGACGAATCCAATGTAATTTTAACGAGTCCAATTCCCCGGAAGAAACCGGGATATTCAGCTAATTACATGATAATAACAATATACCGTAACGTTAAACCGTTAAATAAAAACATATGGTTTAGATTGCCAGACCTTGTGTTGGAACAAACTGGCGGTTGGAGCGAACAGTCATAGCACGCATTTGTGACCTCGATGTTCGAGCCCCATCCACGACGTTCTACGAGGTTCTAGCCCCTACCACTTACGAATATTTAGAAGGAGGGATTGACTCGACTGTTGTAGTTGTAACCTATCTTCAGTAGGTACTTCATTAATTTCAAAGAAAAACTTGAGCATGAACGATATCTCTGTAAAATCAGAGTTTTTGCACAACCAGATATTGTCTTATTTGGGATCACGTGTAGTATATTGGCTAGCACAACAGCCTACTATGCGGTTCAGATCCCGGTGGTTGTGTGTAATTAAAAAATTATTATATTAATTCTATATTAGTCTTGAGGCTAAGAAAATAGTAGTTCAGTCTTTTAAATTTGATCCTTTATTGGCCTCACACTATTTTTACAATAGTTGGTTCAACGTTTCGGCACTAAGCCATTTTCAAGAAGCAGACCTAAAATTTAGAATTTCAATACTTTTGAACTCAATAAATTAAAATAAAAAACATTCAAGTGAAATATATATGGTTTTACCCACCTTTGACCACAATTTTTAAATAAATTAGGCTGACTACCCTTGTCTAAAATTAAAAATTTTTATTACTAGTTAACAACTATTGTCACTTTTGGTAAGAATCACAGTCAAATGGATTATTTTACCAGTCCCCTTATCCCTTCCAACATGTAACTTCACTAATGCTTAAATAAACAATTTGCAAATTTTAAATTAAAATCATGATTAAAATTCTTACATTTTTTTATATTTTACTATTTATTAATTTTCTAAAATTTTAAAATTCATAATAAAAAAATTTTTTATATAAATTTTCAGACATTTTACTTTTTATTATTAGGACAATCAATTATTAATTTTACTTAAAATTTCCGCATAGTATTTGTTTAAATTTTTGGAGTCATTTTTAAAATTTACTGTCTTATCAATATTTTCTGAAATTGACATGGCTTCAAGTATTCTTTTCTTATATACACTTGATTCCCTATGCATCACTTCAACTCCATCAAAATCAAATCTATGCTGTGTTTTATTTACATGTTCCACAAGACCTGTTTTTTGTCATTTTTTGTATATTTTTCACATCGTTTTTATGTTGGAACATCCGGTCAGAAACATATTGCTTTGTTTCACCAATGTATATTGCTGGGCAATCCAAACAAGGTATTTTATAGACTACTTCGGATTGGTTTTTAACATTTATTATATCTTTCATATTGCTGTATATGTTGCCCATTTTATTTGTCGGCTTAAAACTTAAATTATATTCACTTACATCATAATCTTCAAAAGATTTTTTGATATTTTCTCCTAGACCCTTTATATATGTACATTTATAAAACTTTCTGACATTATTATTATATTTTATTATTTCATTTTTTACATGTCCTTTTATTTTATTATAATTTTTTGCCCATACCTTTTTAATTAGCTTTAGAGGGTACATATTCTCAATAAACGTGTTAAATATATTTGTTTCTACTTCTGTCACAGGTGGGTAAAAACATATATTTTTCACTTGAATGTTTTTTATTTTAATTTATTGAGTTCAAAAGTATTGAAATTCTAAATTTTAGGTCTTCTTCTTGAAAATGGCTTAGTGCCGAAACGTTGAACCAACTATTGTAAAAATAGTGTGAGGCCAATAAAGGATCAAATTTAAAAGACTGAACTAAAAAATTATTCTCATTATGTTGTCTTATTTTCATTCTAATAAACAAACAAGTGAGCGGAACATGTGTAAAAGAAATGAATATAATTCAATGAATAGATATCCAATCGGCTCGATAGAGGTATTAAAAATAATTTCATCTTATTTATAAATACACAGTATATGCATTATTTAAAGATTACTTAAATATCAATATATTTTTTTATACACCGCTGACCACTAAACGCGACTATTATAAAAAAGACAAAAAGACTAACTACAAGTATATTTAAATATTGTGTATTTATAATTCTTGTAGCATTGAAAATCGTTATTATTGAATAAATACTGTTTTACCCACATAAGTGTTACAATACAGTGGTAAATGCACCAGTAGCTGACATCTACCTTGAAAGTTGGAATAAGAAGGTTTCAGCTCTTCCTAAAACCTTTATTAAAAAATTTTATAAGCATCTTTACACAGTTAAATTATGGGAATCAAAAGTTGTTTCGTTATTTGAACGCCAGGTGCGATTAAAATGGACCAAATATATCTGTTTACAGGGACAATCGTGAGTCTTATGATGAAAATGTTGTTCACTTAATAACCGATCAATAATCAATCCGAGATTAAATATAATTGTTTAAACAAATAGAGGGATTCAAGGGGAGGAGGCTTTGGGTTGCTACAGCCTGTTTCGACGCTTATTAATATCAAAAGAAATTATTAATTAAAGCATTATTTTCATGATTATTATTTTTTAAATAATTTAATCTGTTGAGTCTGTTTCTATCTTGCTTGTAGAACGTTTGTAGCCCTGAAAATGCCGGAATGGGCGAAATTGTTGGCTTGTATTTGCTTTATTATTAGGTGAGATTTAGAAATAATACGAGATTTTGAGGCCTAACCTTTTGTATCTATAATTTATTCTTTAATGTCTGAGGGAAAAGGTAATATCATGTAATCTAATATAAAATTCATAACTTGATAGGTTATGCATATACCTAACCGCGAGGTGTAATGTAAAATAAAATATGTACTTCAGAAGAATAAAAAAAAAAGAGGATACTTTTTTATTTTTAATTAAAGTGTTAAAGCTGTGTGTGTGTGTGTGTTAAAGCTACTTTTCCCACTTTTTTCTAAATTCTCAAAATTAAGACTGAGACAAAAACTAAATACGTACACATACTTACTTAAACCCATATGGATATACTGTTCACAGATTTACGGGATTGCTAAAAAAATTCATTTACAAAAACTTCAGACCTTTCAGTCAAAATTATTACGACTCATTTCAAAAGCACCTTGGTACGTGACTAATCAAACCTTACATACTGACTTCCACATGCCAACAGTCGACCAGCACATCAAGACTCTTTATAAACGTTTCCACACTAACCTACATGGACATATAAACCTACTAATAAGAGATATGGCCACAGATGAAATGCCCGTGAATGTGAGGAGGAGATTAAAAAGGCGTTGGATGAGAGATCTCCTTCTTTAACCGACATGAATAACTGAATCAAGCCAGGGAAGAGGTACTGTTGGGTGCCATCCTTCCCCATGCCTGACATCTCATCATCTGCAACTGTATACGGCTATCAAATCTGCTGATTGTCTATCTATTGCTGACAGGCGCGGATATACGAATGAAGTGAAAAAAAAATTAAAGTGTTTATTTTTTTTAATTAAACACAAATATGGTTTGTTAGGTCTGCCATCTGCAGATTAGCAACTAGCAAACGCGTGAAATCCCTACTGGATAAATTGCTAACTTAACTATATCTCGCGGCCACCGCCTCACAAGTCGCTGGGGTGGAATGTAAAGATTGATGTTCGATGTTAATGTCTGTGCTAAGGTGTTCGTGTTAAAAGTTAGTCTTTGGTTGTTTTTGTAGTATCGTGTTGCTGTATGATGCTAAGGTCCATGTGCAAAAAGTCATTTTTGACTATTTTCCTCAATACTTTGGACTGTAATCTTGAAATGTTCATAAAATGTTTAAAAAAAAAAAAAATGGATCGTTTGAATCATATTATGCCCATTACTGATGTATACGATAAAGTGAAGCATGAGACCATAGCAAGATTGGAATTAGAAAAGAAAGGATGAAAACAAAATTTACAGCATAATTTGCATATTTAATAACTTTATGTGAATTATAATTGAATTAATTTGCCATTGGATTTTAGATTAAATAACAATATGTATTTGTGTTGTTAAAATATGTGGTATCGGTTCCTTGGAGGTAGAGTCAGTATGTAATTGGTCCAGCTCTAGAGTTGTGCAGGTTGCCTACCCTCAGGCAAATACCGTGACCTGAAATATGAACAATATTTACCTTGTTTTTCATTATATTTTTTAGCTTGTTTGTTTTTATTATTCGTTACTTATCTTTTAATAAATATTATAATAATAAATTCTACTGCTTTTGAGTTTACAACTTTTAGCAACAACAACTTTTTATAAGTCAAAAAAATAAATTAAAATTATATATTCTGTTAAGAATGAGAAGCTATAACGAATTTTTTTTTTTTTTTTATAAAGCCACTTTGAAATAGACGATTTTTCACACTTTCATTTTTTTCATGTCAATACACCTGACCTTTAAAATAACTGAATTTTTTATATATTTATATTATTAGTATTTTTCCCCCTAACTAAATCACTAAACTTTAAGGAAAAGATAGCAGTGGAGATAAAAAGTAAAATCCATTGTTGCTGTTTTATTTTTCAAATTTGTACCTAATCAACTATAAAATTCAATTCTCTCATGTCTGAAATGCCTATAAAATTAATTCCTTGGAGGCACCTGTGGTGTAGTGGTTAGCATAGCAACCTACAATACTAAAGGACGTGGGTTCGCTTCCCGCGGTGGTTCTACGATTTTTAAAAGGGAGTACAAATTCCTTGGCTATGCCGTCCTTCGGATAGGACTTAAATGAAGGTCCCGAGCCTGTGCTATAACAGGTACTCGTTAAAAATCCCTGATAAAATCATATCGGGATAGGCAAAATTAGAAGTTCCACAGTAGTATCGTCCGATAAGCATTCGAGGCATAAAGTGACGTTAATTAAACAATAACAATAAATATATAACTGTTCCCTAGATAATGTTTCAATAATTTTTTTTATTCTTAATAATTTTCTCATCTTAAGATATTAATTCAAATCTTCCCAGTTTTAGTTACGGAACAGATGAAGACAAAATTCATGAGTGATCCAACCAATAAACTTAAATCGCTATTACTTGAACCCAATACCCTGGTCTGAGGTTACGCCGATTGGGGTATTTATGGGGAAGGCGTGGTTCTGAATGCGGATTTGGTACAGTAAGTCTTCTGATAAAGGTTCTACGTTTATTGTTCTGTAAAATTTATATCCCTGCGTTCTCAAATTACTAATTAGGAAATATATAATTCCAGATATAATTATAATAAATGCTCATACTATATCACAAAGTATCTACGTTATAAGTTATGCTATGCTACGATTGCATAGATCTCATGTTTAGCTCTCAAAACCGTAGAGAGAAAGAAGAAAAAAGCGTGTTCCATCGAAAAATCGTTTAGTAGATTAATGACTTATACAATTGCAGCTAAAAAGAGGATTATGTAATAAGAATATAATAAGCAGTAAAATAAAATAAAATTTTAAGTAAAAAAAAAATTGAGTTTAATGAAGTTTAAATAAAAGAAATTTGCTTCTTTATTTTATTTCGTAAAAAAAAAAAAAAAAAAAAGTGAACAGGATCTAATTTGGTTAATAATGGCCCGATTTCCATCATTCTTTCTTATCTTATTAATCGGGAGATATTCTAATTTTGAATTTAGATAATGCACGAAAAATTATAGTTTTTGAGTGACGGGCGGAAAACGCCCCAAGGCGGATGGGAAATATTCAAGCTCCTTCAACAAACTTTTACAATGTTCCTTTCCTTATGAACCTAATTCGGTTATAATATATTACGTACGTAATGTATTATATTATTAACAATGGTAGGTTGAATGATTGTCAGGATTTTCAGTTAAAACTTTTTTATTTTTAAAAACCAACCTTTCGGTCCAACTTGTGGATCTTCATCAGAGCTTCTGAGTCAAGAGTAATACAAAGACTTATTACTCTGGACATATACAGAGTAATTCAGTTTCAGTATTACTGAAAGGCCCTGATGAAGATCCGCAAGTTAGATCGAAACGTTGGTTTGTAAAAATAAAAAGTTTTAACTAAAAATCTTGACAATCATTCAACCTATCGTAAAGAATTACAGTTGACAATCTCTCAACTCTATTATTAACTGTGTTAATATGTATTATTTCCAAATTCAAAATTTGGTACATTGTTGTAACTCTCCGTTGTTTTTGTGTTTAAACCTTATTCCAATTGTATTGAATGCTAGCTGTATATACCGGTTTCACCCGGAGAATTTCATTTTTTAAATCTATAAAGAGAGACTTTTATCGACTCAAACGGTCGATTTTGTAAAAACAAATGTAAAGCGAGATCAAAACGATTTTTATAACAATAAAGAATATCAGCTGAAGATCGGCTGAAGTTATGCAATTTTAATATGGACAGGTGTTCTCACCTTGTATGAAAGAACCACTGAGCGAAATTTGGAGAATTTAGGACATACGGTATGGATTTCTATAAAGAACAAAAAAACAAACAACCAAACAGAATTTCATCTTTATTTATATAGATTTAACTCCTTTGAAATATACCAGCAATAACAAATAATGTGCATTAAATAAATAATATTCCTTTTTATTTCTTTTTCCATTTTCTGCTTAGATTCTACATTTCCTCGGTCTGATTCCTTCCTCCGATCAGATATTCAGTAATGCTTTCCCAAGAGATAACCACCCACTCTCCCCTATACCCCCCCCCCTGTAATATGGATGATCCTATTGGCTACAGTCGATTCTCTCCTCAGCCAATCAGATAACAGTTAAATTGAATATCCCTTCGTCGGCCATTGATGTATTGATCAGCTGTGGAAACCAATGCGATTAAGTCCATATCATGATTACTTCCTCTCCCCTGGTAATATCTTCACTTATAGAACGTCTTCTTGCTTTCGGAAAGTTCTTATTGCCCTGACCTTAATTTTAAGAAAGGCCTATTTAAACATTTTATTATATTTATTCCTGTTTGTCTTGTATAAAAAAAAATAATTAAAGAAATAAAGAATTAATTTTTAAAAGTTAAAAAATATGATGTCCTATAATATAGGGTTTCTAGCATACCTGTCATTCCTAGCATACTATCAATCTTTCAAAAAATTGTTTATTTATCGCTCACTCAATGAAAGTACACCAAAACTCAAAAAACTTTAATTTTATTTTTTATTTTGAAACCTCTGTAATTTTTTTTTTTTTTTATTCTTTTCCTTACGTGGTACTCCCACATAAGGACCATTTATTTGTCATTCAATCATGTTCCATGCCTTAAAGGCATACTACATGATATTACAATAGTTTTAATTGTTATTTATAAAATTTACAAAATTTCAGAAATGAATTCAAACAAATTATGAGAAAAGAATAACAAAAACAAAAAAACAATAATGAAAAATGAAAAAAGAAATACAAACGAAATAAAAATAAAAGAAATTATGATATGAAACAAAAGCGAACAAGAAATTACCTACGTTGCCCGCCTCTGGTAAGTGAGTCCAAGTCGATAGTTCTAATGAATTTAAGCAAATCAGTCTTGAATTGAGAAAGTAATGTTTGTTCTGTCTCTGGCCAGTTTTCGTTTTTAAGCATAATACTTTTTATCAAATTAAACCGTTGCACAGTGGGCGAAAATCAGATTTTAGGTGGACAAAATTCATATAAAAGATTGTATAAATCGCCCACTAAATATTGTTTAGTATGAGTTGGAAGAAGGGAAAATGTAGATATTTACTTTCTTGGATTGTCAACAAGCGCCGAAGAGGATTATGAATACGTCTATAACAACGGGCATATTTTTCACAGTGTTGTTCTTGTAATAACCTTGCCATTCTTTGACCAGAAACTTCACTTGATTTTTTAATTTCATGAGAAATGGATACCAAAGAAACAAGTGAGTATTAATATTTCAATAATCGGGGTTGCTAAATGGATATAGTTTTACCTATAATAAATAATATCCTGAGATAGAACATTTCCAAATTTCAAAGGAGAATTACTTGCAGAGGGCCAAGGAGTGCCAAGCTAATTATTTCATCAGTATTTCACTCAAACCATATATTTTTCATATTCACATAGTTTTTTTTTGCGATATTTTGCGTTTTGAAGAATATTTACCAATTTAGAATGGATTTCAGGTTTAGTGCTCACCGTTCCACGAAAAGAATTTGTAACCGAATGGTTGAAATATGGGTCAAAAGATAGAAATAAATGTCTCTTAATCTACATTCTAAAATTTGGAAATAACGATGAAGATAAAATAACAAATATACAAAGAATTAAAGGCGTCATAAAAGATTATTCTAAAAAAATCAGTGACAGGTGGGAAAAATGTCATCGGAGAGCTCATGTTTTTTTTAAGGACTTTTTTAAGGAGCGAAGAAGCACAAGAGAGCATAATACAAGGAAATGCTCTAGAGAGGCCGCTAACAAAGATCTTCTTATGATGCTCTTAGTTTCATCGGACCCAATTGTCGCCAGTTTTCGGAAAACTTTGCTTAAAAAAACAACCAAACCGTTTGATGTTGATGTAATTAGCCTATTGAAGTGTAGTTTACGGTATGATGAACTTCAAGAACTGTCATTAGAAAATGATGCTGACGATACTGACTCGTCAGAAGAAAATGCTGAAGGTTGTAGCAGTATTGATTCACACGATGATTGATGAATAATTCATTAATTGTATATATTTGTCATTATTAAAAAACAGATCAAGAAAATAACATTTTTCTTTAAATTGTTAGTCCATTTTTGTTCATTATTTTCGTAATATAGCCTATGTTTTCCTATGTGTATAATTTAGCAGTACTTGCGTCAGTCTGTAATCACTGCTGTGTATACGTTTGTAATTGTCTAGTGTAATTTTTGGTAAAAATCTGTGCAAACTTGGAGATTTAGGGGAGATCGCCCACATATCGTCCCATCTTTTTACCAAATCAATTGTTAAGTCTCGCTTTATAAACGATAATGGGGCTTTATGATACGAGGGCAGCAGTTCTCCTTTAGCTGCCTCTTTAGCTAGGTAATCTGCCCCTTCATTCCCCTCAATCCCCGAATGCGCCTTTACCCATTTTAATGTAACTGTCTTTCCTATATTTTTCAGAGTCAGTAAGTTCAACCTAATTTGGTCCGTCAAATGGTCATGAACTGTAACTGGTTTGTTAGCTCTTAGAATCTAAATTAGATTTTGATAATATTCAACAATATTGATATATAATATGGATCCAAAACGTAACTTGAAACCTCTTTCTGAATTTATTTACTTTGTATAGAATGGTACAATTGAATTAGTCGTTTGAGAACTCCGATATGACCACAAAATCAAATTTTGGCTTATTTTATTTTTGGACTCCTTGCATGCGGAGGCGTCAAATTCAAGAGATACCCTACCAGCCCAGCTGATCTATAGGCTTTTATAGACTATTCAAATAATCTTTGTAAGGAGAAACTCGACAAACCCAAGACATCGAAAAATATCTTCCTTTAATCTAGGTTAAAGACTAGTATCTAGTATCTAGGTTTTGGCAGACAATTTTTGTTTGGCCTGTCACTGCCGAAGAACCTATATAAGATTTGAATGAAGTGAATGGCCTATATGAATGAATGAAAAAAAAATCCAGTAAACGTATACAGAAGAAAATAAGAAAAATATTCCGTCAACTCATAAAAACAAAAATTCTTAAGTTTGCCAAAGGTTGCCCAAAAAAAGAAAGAAAAATATATATAGGAAATCAAGAAATAGAGGTAGTAAATGATTACATATATCTAGGTGTAAACTTTTCAAGATCTGGACTCTTTCTTCAAGAATCAAAATGTGCTATGACTAGGGGCAATACTGCAGTGGACGCTACATTGGGCATTTGCGCGAGAGCTAAGATCCAATCTTGGTCAACATGGCAGTAAGTTAAATAATGCGTGCGTTATGAATACGCTCCTATATGGTGCGCAGCCCCCAGACCTCCGATATGGAAATCACTTAGAGCTGGTTAATACCAACTTCTAAAAGCGCCTTCTACATTTATCGAGATGCACACCAGGGTATATAGTACGGCTAGAAACAGGAAAACTACACATTAGTTATTATATTCTGAGATCTGCTATTAAATGGTTGCTCACAATAAACAAACTAATGGACCAAAATAGACTTCCGAAAATCTGTTACAACGAGCTATTACTGAATACCCAAGCAGGACTAAGTTCCTCTATAAAATATAACTGGTGCTTGCAAAGATGTCTGAAGAAAATCGGCGAAGAAGAACTAGTTTTTACCAAAGAACCGTATTCAATAAAACAAAAAACAGGTGCAATCCTATCAAAATTCCATTTATATCTCCATAATGCCGATCTAGAAGCTTTAAATAAATCACTATTCAATCCATTTTATAAAAATATCGCCCCTAAATCGCAATTAACAGCAGCCTATATTAGATCCAATTCCAATATTAATAACACACCGTTTAATAGCACAGCTCAGAACTGCAAATAACCACCACATTAGATTCAGCCACAAGATAACTTCATAGAAATTACGCCATCTTCAATCTGCCCTATCTGCAATATGAAAACAGAAGAAAACCTCATCCACATACTCTGCATTTGTCCTCAATTTAATAGCGCAAGAAAGTACTTTTTCCCAAATATCACCACGACAAACTTCATTAATATACTCGACCCAGATTCAAAGGATGAAGCTACAAAACTGTCTAATTTCGCATCTACTATACTTAAAATAAGGACATTCTACTTAGAAGAATAAATGGACCTGTTAAATTATATATCAGTGAAATTATATTAATAACCTTTATTTCATTGTAAAATTTATTGTTAGCATATCCTATTTCTTTTCTTTTTTTTGTATATTGTAATTAATATCTCAAAGTAGTACAGAACTCCCTTGTATAGGGCCATGCCCTTAAAACATGTAAATAATAAATAAAAAAACTCATAAAAAACGTTGAGCCCACTCATGCGCAGTACGCCTTTAATGACATTGTTTATAAATTAAAGAAGTTCTGTTCATTTAATGGAAATTATTTGTTTCATCGTAATTATATGGAGTTTTCAACAACTACACAGAGAATTATAAAATCAGACAACTTGGAGGGAATGTTATGCTTGCATATCAAAATTATCACAAGTAAAAATTTTTATTTAATAAATAAAATAGTGTACTTTAAAGAGCAAATACAAACAAGAATAAGTAAATGAATGAGGAAACGTGTGTCACTTTGAGAAATGGCATTTAACAAAACACGTCAATTTGTAATCAATTTAGTTGGTATGTGAAAGTTCTGTGTTGCGCGCATCGCACCATAATTTTTTTTAGTTTATAAGACTGGAATCTGTAGTTAATATAACAGTTTGTACGTTAGACCTAATGGAAAGAAGAATACAAATTAGAAGTTTTCTGCCCATCAATTATTTATTGCTTTTTATCAAAAAATTAACTTTCATGCATAATTTCAGAAAATTAAATAATCTTTGCAATTAAAGAATTATAGTGAAATATTTTTCCTTTTTTTTTTTTTTTTTTTATTGTAATGTTGAAATATGGTACATATAATGGGGAGAGCGGGGTTGGTTGGCATAGGGGGTAGGTTGGCCATTGGCTTATTGTTTCCGTCACACCTATTGTGAAAGCCCCACCATTGCACCATGTGACCCGCTCGACCTCGGGAGTCTTGTCCTGAGTTTTCAATCCGATGCTAACAGTGTAGAGAAGAGTGTGCTTCATTGATTGATTTTACAACATGTAAGAAAATTTTTATATTTTCAGTAAATTTGGTTTAAAGGCATTGTAAAAGATTTGACTCCGATTCTGTTCACATAGCCCCAGACTCCTTTAAAAAACCTAACCTTTCGACTAACCAGCTTCTTGTTTGATTGTTCTCCCCGGTCCTGGCAGCCATCTTTCATATGATCTCTCCTGTGGGGTTAGATGGCTCTCCTTAACTGTTTGTTGGCGCAGTAGCAATTAACAAAAGCAAGGTAAACATCAACAAAGGTGAAACTACCAATTGTCTTTAGTTCCAGCAAGGAGGTTGAGAGCAATTTTCTTATGCAGGAAGTGACGACAGTCTAAACTTCTATCTTCTTCTATTGTCATTCTATTTTCCCTTAAAAGCTGTTAAAAACCGATTCAAAATTATTATACCATTATAGTGCAGCTTTTAATAACAATAATATGTGTCAGGCAGTACTTGAATGAGATGGCTTAACAACCCAACCTTCTAGGCCAACCTGCCCCTCATAGGGGTTAATTGGCATACTCTGGATTGACGAATTCTTCAATTTTCTATGATTTTAGTATTGAATATTATGTTGTGAAAAAAAATACTTAAAGTACTCTAATACGTGAACTTTACAGTGGTATCAGCCCCATTGGGATTATATTAACAGGAACGATACAACAATCAAAAAAGTGAAAACAGTTGCCAACCAACCCCGCTCTCCCCTACATATATACTAATTTTATTAATTATGAATATTTTTATTAATTATTAGATTATAATTTAATAGTCAAATTCATCTTGTAGACAACAATAGATATTTCAACCAACACATTTTTTTTTTTTTTTTGGATAATATTAGTCTTTGTGGTTGCATATCTAAATTTAAAAATCTAAATGTAAACTTGTAATTTTCATTAAAAACGTAAACTCTTTTTTTATTTTTCTTGCTAGAAATCTTTCTTATCAAGGTATTGAATTCTAACAATTCTAGACCAGAAAAAGTGAAGCAATTCGTTTGAAGGAAAATTCAATCAGAACGGTTATGAGTGGTACCTATTTGTTTTTTACATATTTCATTTGGGAAATTTAGGGAAAGGGATAGTTATAAAAAAAAGAAAAATCGAAATATATATCACAAAAAAAGAATGTAATTTCACTCTAAAAATAGCTGTACAAAAATTAATTTCTATATATTTATAAAAATTCCATCATATAAAATATAAAGTCTATTGTACATAAATGGTATGAGATCACATTGATACAGATTTTTTCTCTTCTTAACCTATATATAAAAGCTATTTACAATATTTATAAAAAAATAATACTATACAGTAAATGTCCAAATTAAAGCTTATTTATTGACTATAATATTTGGGCTTTGACAGCACCACATGCGAATTCTTTCGCCAAGTACAATATAAATATATATTAATCGCTTAGGCACTAAAGGGTACATTTGTAAAAGTTCGTACAAGAAATTTATAATAAAATACTTTTTGGAATTTCATAATGATAGAAAAAATAAATTTACTAATTTGGACGGATATGAAATAATTGAGCAAAACCTGATTATTTTTATCATATCAAAATATATATAGAAATCCTAGATTAACAATTTTCATTAAGTTCATCTGTTCGGTCTAACTTGAATTTGAATAATTTTGTATACATATATTCTTTTCACACTAAATTAATTCAATTCAGTGATAGAATACTTGGCAAGACATTGCCTATCATAAGATGGTAATCAAAATAACCGAAACTCAAGTTACAGCGGTCAGAGTACTTCATTAATTTTTTTTTCAATTTTTAGTGCCTTTGTATCGTATGTTTTTTTTTTGTTTTTTTTAATATTCAGGAACAAATTCAGATATCTTGGTTGTACCAAATATACCAATTAGCAAATTTTATTTAGTTTTGACTAGTGGTTTCAACAAAGCCAAAACTGTTGTTAGACAAAATAATTGTTAAGTACTTTATACATATCTTCACTCACACAGAAAACAAATCGATGGAGCAAAATATCAAATTTTAATTTCATTGTCAGTATTTTTAAGAAAAAAGAAATGCCACACTGTGAAATGTCAGACTGGAATTAATTTGTATCTTGAAATGAAAAAAATAAAACGATTATCTTTGGCGGTCTTGAAAGAAAAAAAATAAAACGATTATCTTTGGCGGTCTTGAAAAAGTATATTAAACATTTTTCGTATTATTCTTTTTTTTTTATCATTTACTAATTTATAAATGTGTACATTTTGCTGTGTAGTAATTCTTCTTTTTCATAAAATTGACTTAATTTTTTAGTCTTTCAAGACTGCCAAAGACATTTAAAATAAATATAGTTTTCAAAATATCTATTATTTCATAAAAATGACAATGGTTCAAACTTCGATACTTGAAGGCATATCTAATAATACTATTATATCTGAAAATTTTATATAATAAAAAAATTCATGGCATGTATCAAAACTTCTTAAGAAAAAAACTCATATTTTAAATACACGTTTGCCTGATTAACTTGCTTCATTTCTTATGATGCAATTATCATAAGATTCTTCTCATTTCTTATGATTATAGTTTCTTTGGAAGATGATTATGATAATAGATAATGTCAATATGTTTTGAAACATCAAAATTATCATGTTTGACAAATACTACAATTTACTGCACAGTCCAAAGTATTTATAGTTAATAGTGTTTTTCTTGAGAAGTTTTTATTTATATTTATTTAATTCGAGTCTGACTTATTTATAAGAAGTCCTTTTTATGAGTAAATACTGAATATAAGAAATAAGATCATAATTTAGGACTTCGTTAGTAAAAACAATTTGTTATTTTGGTTTGACAAGGGTCTTAAATGAAATGTTTAGCTAAAATGAGATCTCTGCTCCGAATTTAAGGTTATTTTAATGCATAAATAAAAAGTTCTGATTTCACTTTCATTTGTCTACTTTCACTTACCTATATGTTAAATATTAAATAAGGGAAAGTATTTTGATGGTGAAAAATCTCGACTTAGGTGTGATCATTTCAGGTTTATTCCAACAAGCTGTCCAGAACGGACCTGAATGGTTCGCTCATGCGCAGTACATTTTTGGCAATCGAATAATGTATGTGCGCTTTCGAGAACAGCCTTTCATTTTTAACCATTTTATCGGTGTGATAACTTTTCAACATTGTCACCGTTGTTAATAATTTGAGATTAATTTTTTGTTGCTCACATCAGTTTTGTTTGTTTTTTTCAAAATTAAAGAATAACCTTGTCAAACCAATTTTTTTTCAAATTATTTTTTCTATTCTTTCAGTTAATACTGTTATTCAACCATTCTGAAGAGATTGAAAGACATGACATAGCATTCACTCCACCGTAATTTAGTTTATCGTATAGGTTATGTTGTTCAGTACGCCATCTCCGTGCCACCCCACGGCCTGTACGGCTTCTGGTGACTAGAGGTGGGCGGGTACTCCTGAGGGTAGTGCTGAGCGTAGTGGTACGGGGGCGGTGGTGGCGGATGTGATACCGGGGTCAACGGGGTCAACGTCGGACCCTCGCACTCGAAGGAGGAGTTGGCACCGGAAGAGGACCCGCTGGTGTCCGCCCAGGGTTTAGCCCCGCTGGGCCCCACTTCCGGCCAGGGCCTCGACAGCTCCCTCTGTGCGGCGAAGCACTGGAGGTGGGACATGAGCCTCAGCCGAAGAGGATCCTGGCTGTCGAGGCCTTCCACGGTTACCAGGTAGCGCGCGACTTCGGCAGCGCACTCCCGGAACCCGATGTTGTGGTAGTCCATCGCCAGTTTGGAAGCGTCGTAGGAGGAGTTGTCCAAACCTGCAACAAGGAAAAGATAACAATGGTTAAGTAAGGATAAAATCATATACAACTAAATAAAGAGGCAAGGATACTAAATAGGTGCAAAAATAATACAGGTGTTGAATATTCATTTTGTTTAGGCAAGTGATTGCCCAGTAAACAAAGATAATTCACAGTCTAGTTAATGGATGATAAACAATTGTTATTAAAGTTGTTTTTCCTCAAAGATTAGTTTACTTTGTGTTACATTCTCTATGATTAATGACCTTAGAAATTCACTATGTCAAAACAAAATTTTCATAAATTTATTTTTCTGAGTTCAAACGTGGTCGAAGTGCGGCTCAAACCACGCGTAACATCAATTTTGTTTGGGGTCAAGGAAGCAACCGTGAAACACCAACTGCAGGGATGGTTCCAAAAATTTATTCTTAGAGATTATGATCTGATAGTTTTTGATCACGACCAGCTGAGGGATTTGGTAGAAGAAAACCTATGCAAAACTACTCGGGACATTGCGAGAGAAGTTAGTGTTGTCCACTCAACAGTTGTTCGCCATCTGGAACAAGCTCGATACGTGGATACCTCACGAATTGACCGATAGCCAAAAACATCGGCGTTTTGGAATTTGCAATTCTCTTCTGTTCCGCTACCAAATGAACCATTTCTGGGTCTTTTTCGTTTAAAGCACGCCAACCGAATCTACCGCTACAAATAACACAACACATGTTTCTTAAAGTAACGATATTTAATAACTATTATTTTATTTGTCACTTTATTTTAACTTCCAAAAATTACAGATGTCTTCCAACATAACCTCAAATAAATCTTTGTTTTCATTCCTATGTCTCCACAGAAATTCAGCAAGATAAGAATCTATTAAAGTTCTCCTAGTACCAGCTTCTACTTTATTTCACCTTTTAGCCGCAGCCCATAGAGATTCTATCGATTGTGTATGAGCTCCTGTTTCTGGATCAATGAAATTATTTGAATGAATTTTTAAAGTCATAGCCTGGAATTTGTGTATGAGCTTAAATGAAAATCAATGCAGTATTTAATGGAAATTTAGAAACAGTAAATCATGTACCTTAAGCCAATTTCCATACGACGGGATCTATTATTACATCTCCATCTGAATCTATTCTCTCACTTGCTTAATTTCATGTTATATGCATTGCGGCATATCCTATCTTTATGAAGAAGACCTTTTTCCTGTAGAAAATCTAGAGTTTTATATAAAATCTTTGAATTGGTCGTGTAACCTAAACAAAGCCATGTTTACAATAGTAACTAAATATTTTAGTCATATTTCGTAATTGTAAAGAACCGAGTATTACGTAACCAAGTAAGGATATCGCAAATAGTAACGTAGTAGTTTCCATATGTACATATTTGTACCTGTAAATTAGGTTGGCGTGCTTTAAACGAAAAAGACCCCCATTTCTTAATCGAAACGTGACATGTGATGAAAAATGGATCCAATATGACGACATGAGACGGTCAGGCCAGTGGCTTCTCAAAGGGAAAAACTTTGCAAAAAAAACTATTTTTGCACCAACCCAATATTATGGGGCCCCTTAAATATTTAAAAAAAATACGCACAAACCGCATCAACTTGAAGTAAAAGTTTACAAAAGGCGTGCGGGAGCTCTGTTGCAGTCAGTTAGCTGTCATCTGTTTTATGTTATATAAAAATTATATCTATTTATTTTTCCTGATTATCAACATTTTATGAACAGTTTTGATGAAAGTACTTAACAGTCTCAGGCTCTATTATATTAATCAACATGGCTTAGTTCGACAGTTCTAGTCGCGATCACCTGTGAGGTGATGCATAAGAAAAAATCTGGTGCGAGCGCGCAACTTACACTCACGAACTTACTTAGAATAGAAGTCGTCGTTGCTGGATAATATGTAAACGCCTTCCTCAACTTCACACATTTATATGCTTATATTTTTATATCTTATACAAGTATAGATTATCTCTAATGCAAAACTTGAAAGGCCTCGGTACTTTTCGATTCATTATTGCTTATTTCTTTTTTTAAGGGACCTAATTTCATCAACTGTCGAGTTTTTTTTTACTGCGAGTTGCTTTTAGTAAATATATCGTGAAGGTGAATCGATAGAACTTGTATTTAATTTTGAGCATCACGTTCTTACTCTCTAAAGTATAATAATTATTTTCTGTTAAATAAAAGTTTTCATTTTCAACAGTGATAATGCAGGAAATGATATTTTGGCTGTCACATCGCTGGCATATACATACATAAAATACCGAGTTTGATAAGGTCAGTGTGAATTTCAGTAATTGAAGTGCCCCTCTGAATGCTGTGTTCGTGAATTAGACTTCTGGCCAGTCCCCTCGTGGAAAGCCTTCTATTTTTACTTGCACTTACCTATATATGAAATATATAGTAAGTGGAAGTATTGCGATCGTGAAAAATTTCGACTTCCGGTTCTCAACGGAAATACACGTTTTTGGGTCTCCTGAGTCCAATTAAGTCCCGCGAAATGGTCTGTGTGTGTGTGAACAGACTAGCTCAAAAACTATAAACCGCGCGAACCTGAAATTGGGTATTTAGTGTATGTATATGCCCGCGATGTGACAGCAAAAATTTCATCAAAATTGCTCAAAGGGAGAGGGTACTTTATTTAATAACTTTTTAAGTTTTTTTCGATTTTCTAAAAAACGGCTCTAACGATTTTGATTAAACTAAGTATTTGATCTATTTATATGCCCGAGATATGACTGTAAAAAATTCATCGAAATTGATCAACCGGAGGGGGGACTTTACTTAATAAATTTTGTATCATTTTCACGTGTTTTTTTTTTATTTACTCAAAAACGGTTACAACGATTTTGATCAAACTAGGTATTTGATGTATGTATATGCCAAAGATGCGATAGCCAACATTACATCAAAATTGATCAACCGGAGGGGGGACTTTACTTAATAAATTTTGTATCATTTTCACGTGTTTTTTTTTATTTACTCAAAAACGGTTTCAACGATTTTGATCAAACTGGGTATTTGATGTATGTATATGCCAAAGATGCGATAGCCAACATTACATCAAAATTTATCAACCGGCGGGGGGACTTTACTTAATAAATTTTGTATCATTTTCACGTGTTTTTTTTTTATTTACTCAAAAAAAGGCTTTAACGATTTCTATCAAATTCGTCATGTTTAATGAAAATTAGGTGTTCTTTAATATCAATGATGAC
This sequence comes from Aelia acuminata, assembly GCA_911387785.2. Lineage (NCBI taxonomy): Eukaryota > Metazoa > Arthropoda > Insecta > Hemiptera > Pentatomidae > Aelia > Aelia acuminata. Next base: position 138,079,210 of record OU426981.1, read on the forward strand.
GAACCATTGTTCATAATTTAATTCATTCATTCATTCATAAATTCATTCATAATTAAAGCCGTTCTGTTCATTTGAGAAATGACAATTAACAAAACGCATTAATTTCTAATCTAAGGAAGTTGGTAAGTGAAAGTTGTGTGCTGCGCGCACGCACCAGATTTTTAATTTTAAAACCCTTACTAGGGCATTTATCCCCTTACTTAACAAATCAAACACATTAACGATCTATGCTCACTTGAGAGGTGCATTACATTTGTATAGCTTCCAAGTTCACCTAAAAAAACCTATAATACTGATTCGAGGAGGAGAAATAGATAGGACTGCCAGAGGGAGGAGACCGGGGATAGTATCTTATCTGAATTACAGAAATTTTAGTTTTCCAATGTACCGAACAAGTAACCGCTAATGAAGGAAGGTTAATAATGAAAACCCCATTTTGTACTAATACCGTTCAAATATTAGAAGATATACCCTGAAAAGAAAATTTCTCTTAACCTCTTTATTCCTCGGGATGACAGAATTATTATATGAATATTTGAAATCATAAAAACCCTACACCACTGATAAGGCAATGATAATGAAGTTATGTTGGAGACCGATCAGCTGATGGTCGTGTGAACTGGAGCGCCATCTACAGCCAGGTGCGGTTCCCACGATCGACGGCGACTCCGGTCCCTTATCTGCTCTATGGCTTCCGCTATATTAGTTCTGACAGTTTTTTTTTTTATATATATAATGTTTGTGTTGTGGTTGTAGAGAGTGAAATCCAGCCCTATACCTTAGTAGGTCACTTGCGATAACTGTACGTACTTTGGGTATGTATATACGAATATGATATATCCATATAAAATAAATTTACAGCCACATCATCATCCTTAACTTTATGCATATACTATTTCAACTATTTTCATAATACATTAATCTAATAGGCAATTAACAATAACACCTGATATTAAGTTATGTACAACAGATTTTAAGACTTTAGTCCTGTTTAGACGTAAAAATTATTTATTAAAAATTATAGTTATTAAAGTAGATCCAAGATAAAAGCAATAAATGGAAACCAGATAAAACTCACAATAGCATATAGGAAGTAATGTGGAGTAATATTGAATTCTAGGTGAACATATAATAAGGTTACAATGGTCTGAATCAATGAAATAAATAAGATGAAATTTATACAAAATACAAAGTAGTGTGTAAATCGAAAATTTAAAAACTATAAACAAGATGGATAATATAAAAATATAATAATAGAAAATAAATCACTGAATGTGGGGTAAGAGATTTATGGAATAACCACAAGATTTATGTATTTAAAGGGTTATACGCTAGAAGTATAGATGATTATTAAGCTGAATATGACAGCTCTTGTGTTTTGTAAACTAAATTTCATCTTATTAACTTAGGCTTCATTGCCTATAGAACATAGTAACCTTATTATAATATTTCCCATCTAAAGTTCAATATTTCTCTAGATTACCTCAGATATGCTATTTTGAGTTCTATCTCATTTTCATTTATTACATTTATCATGGTCTTATTTTAATAAGTACAATTTTTAAATTCTACAAAAAAAAATGTTTATGTTTATTTTTATCCAATTTATTTTATTTTCTTTAATGCTTCACAATGCTTTATTTTTCTCATTTAACCCTGATGATGACCTGAAATTTGGGTCGAAACTTCGGCTACAATAAAATATGTAAATCTCACATATTTGTGCCACTTATTTAGAACGCACCCCCAACCATTTCCTGTTTATTATATCTACGGTAAATTATCTTCCACCATTGTTATTAATAATATAACTTTTTTTTTACTTTCACTTACCTATATATGAAATATATAGTAAGTGGAAGTATTGCGATCGTGAAAAATTTCGACTTCCGGTTTTCAACGGAAATACACGTTTTGGGGTCCCCTGAGTCCAATTAACCAAGTCCCGCGAAATGGTCTGTGTGTGTGTGTGTCTGTGTGTGTGTGTGTGTGTGTGTGTGTGTGTGTGTGTGTGTGTGTGTGTGTGTGTGTGTGTGTGTGTGTGTGTGTGTGTGTGTGTGAACAGACTAGCTCAAAAACTATAAACCGTGCGAAACTGAAATTGCGTATTTAGTCTATGTATATGCCCGCGATGTGACAGCAAAAATTTCATCAAAATTGCTCAAAGGGAGGGGGTACTTTATTTAATAACTTTTTAAGTATTTTTCGATTTTCTCAGAAACGGCTCTAACGATTTTGATTAAACTGAGTATTTGATCCATTTATATGCCCGAGATACGACTGTAAAAATTTCATCAAAATTGATCAACCGGAGGGGGTACTTTACTTAATAAATTGTGTCCCACTTTTATGTGTTTTTTTTTCATTTACCCAAAAACGGCTTTTTTGATTTCGATCAAACTTGGTATTTATTATATGTATGTGCCCGCAATGTGACAGTAAACATTTCATCAAAATTGAACAATTGGAGGGGGCACTTTACTGAATACATGTAGTCTCATTTTCACGTGTTTTTTTATTTACTCAAAAATGGTTTTCACGATTTTGATCAAACTGAGTATTTGATGTATTAATATGCCCGAGATGTAGCTGTAAAAATTTCATCAAAATTGATCAACCGGAGGGGGTACTTTACCAAATAAATTGTGTCCCACTTTTATGTGTTTTTTTTCATTTACCCAAAAACGGCTTTTTTGATTTCGATCAAACTTGGTATTTAGTATATGTATGTGCCCGCGATGTGACAGTAAACATTTCATCAAAATTGATCAATTGGAGGGGGCACTTTACTGAATACATGTAGTCTCATTTTCACGTGTTTTTTTATTTACTCAAAAATGGTTTTCACGATTTTGATCAAACTGAATATTTGATGTATTAATATGCCCGAGATATGGCTGTAAAAATTTCATCAAAATTGATCAACCGGAGGGGGTACTTTACTTAATAAATTGTGTCCCACTTTTATGTGTTTTTTTTCATTTACCCAAAAACGTCTTTTTTGATTTCGATCAAACTTGGTATTTAGTATATGTATGTGCCCGCGATGTGACAGTAAACATTTCATCAAAATTGATCAATTGGAGGGGGCACTTTACTGAATACATGTAGTCTCATTTTCACGTGTTTTTTTATTTACTCAAAAATGGTTTTCACGATTTTGATCAAACTGAGTATTTGATGTATTAATATGCCCGAGATATGGCTGTTAAAATTTCATCAACATAGATCAAATGGAGGGGGTACTTTACTTAATAAATTTTGTATCATTTTCACATGTGTTTTCAATTACTCATAAAAGGAAAAAATAAGAAATGAATGTGCCACTTTGTGAAGTGGCAATTAACAAAACACGTCAATTTCTAATCTAAATAAGTTGGTAAGTGAAAGTTGTGTGTTGCGCGCACGCACCAGATTTTTTTAAATTCTAATAGAAGAAAAATATCTTATTTTTATTCCATTCCAAAACTGAATTTAAATATAATGCTGGAAAAAAAATAGATAAAGATATACAGAATATTGCGATAAAGTCCGCTACCCGACATGTTAAGAGAGAGTGATGCTACGTCACAGACTACCTACCTGACTTTTTGTTTCACTGATAGAGGTCGCTTCCGGTCTTCCGGTTAATATGAAAAATGGTGTGTTGCTGTCGGGGGTGATAAGCTACCACCGGAACTGAACCGTATTTTTTTTTTCAACCACCTAGACCTCCCGATCCCGTTGCCTCTTTCTTTTCACCTAACGCTGATAGGACAAAAAGCGGGGAGACAGACAAACCGTCGTAATGGTGCGTAGGAGGTACGCAAGAGGATGCGCTTTCCGTTAGGTCGGAGGGTCGAGTTACCGCTGTCTTTGTACCTGGGTATGTCGCAACCCGGCTTCGGACCCAACGGAACCCTTTTCTTTCTCCGTATCTTCGGGGTGTGTCGATAGCTGATCGGGTCGTCCTAATTTACAGGCAGGATCGTGGGCCTAAGTAGGGCAAAAAACACCAGCTTATATGTAGATATCTAACTGCTTATTGAACAAAACTCATACGATTTTTTATATTTTATTTAAAGCCACAGTTTGCTTTTAAATATTTAGGATTATATCATAATTTTATTTATGTATCATTCATTCGACGTTTCGCTATTTTCAAGGTTACCTGCAAGATTTCAGAGAGTACGATATTTTTGAAATCGATAATTTTCAAATTTCAAAATTCTATCCTATTTGTTGTTTGTTTCTTTAAAGTCCCTTTATGCTACTAAAGCTAATCGTAAGATGCTACAGGGGAGTCCTTTTTTTCTGCCTATCCAGGGATCTTTCGTTTCGTTTCGTTTCGTTTGTTTGTTTAACGTCCATTTTTATGCTACTTAGGCTAATCGGACGATGCTACAGTGGGAGTCCTAAATTTTGCCTATCCAGGTATAATTAGGATAGGGATCTTTAACGAGTACCTGACATCGTACAGGCTCGGGACCTCCATTTTACGTACTATCCGAGGGATGGCATAGCTAAGGATTTTTTACTCCCATTAAAAAATCCTAGGGCCACCGCTGGAATTGAACCCGCGATCTTTAGTATTGTACGTTGCCATGCTAACCACAACACCACAGGTGACCCCTCCAGGGATCTTTAACGAGTATCTGACATCGTACAGGTTCGGGACCTCTATTTTACGTCCTATCCGATGTACGGCATAGCCAAGGATTTTTTACTCCCTTAAAAAATCCTAGGGCCACCACGGGACGCTAACCCGCGACCTTTTTAGTATTGTAGGTTTAATTGTAACAGTTTTATGTTCACAGGTGGTAAATTTACCTTAAAAATGAATTGAATACCCAAACTCCGAGTGTAAATAAAACAAATTAGGCCATATTTGAGGATCTATTAGTAAATATTTAAAAAAAAATAGAAAAATGTTGGTATAGGATATTGTTTTGTGTATATAACACTATTAATTATTATTATTTAATATTTCAATTTTACTACTATTACTATCATTATAATAGATTTTTATATTGTTTACATTATTATTAAGTATATCTAACATTAAATTGTTTTATTTTTTTATTTCAGGTAAGTTGAAAAAATCATTAATTTTCCTGGATGCCTACTGCCACGTGAGTAAAAATTTGTTTTTATGAATCACAGTAATCAAACACGTTTGGTTGATTAATTCATTAAATAATTTTATTTTATGAAATCGATTAATGAAATATTTTTAATATTAATAATTTTAATGAAAAGGGACTTTACATTAAGTTGGTAAAGAATGATCGGTAAGTTTTTTGATTATACATATTTACATTTTTTTCGAAAAATAACCCTGAAACGTGCATTCATTTCTACTCAACATAAAAAGTAAACATATTATTCGAAGTCAATGAAGAATAAAAAATCCAATTTCTATCAACTTTTAGCCTGTATTTATAATTTTCTTATTTTTTTACTATCCTATTTTATTTATATTTGTCTATTTAGTTTTCTTATTATAAATCATATTTTAATAAGTTCATTTCCCAGCAATCATTATTGTTACAAACCATATTTGTTGCTTTGTAGCATAATTATTATTAGTACTCCATACGTTGTAAACGGTTCCGCATCATGGTTTAGGGTGAATATATTATGTATATTAGGATCGACACCTCAACGAATAAATGGTTATCGTTACTTCATTAAAATAACAGTTACAAATGTCACCTACAATATTTACCGATTGTGAAACTTACAGGAGTGAGTTCCCACATACCTAAATACATTTCTAAGTTATATTCAAATCAAAGTCCGTTATTTATCATATTATAAAGGTTTAACTTTGATCTCCCACAAATGTTATCTAACAATATATTACATGATATAGGCCTATTGCGGATTAAAAGTTCTTTTTCCCACAATAATTAACATTCTCAAAAAGATTGTACATGGTTATGTTAAAGTGTTGAAATGTAAAAGTTGAAAAACGTGCTCATAAAAATTGTTAAGCAATACAAATTAATTAATTGTGTTGTATCTTTTAGAATAGTCAATGACCAAAAAATATAGTACTACAGTTGAAATTCGGCATATTTAACCCTTTGCACTCAAACGGCGCCCCTCAGGCGCCATCCTATTCATTACTGCAACTCGAATGGCGTCTGAGAGGCGCCATTACTATTTATGCGAATATTGTACCCCAAATTGTGCACGCGTTGTAATTTTTTTTACTATGTGTGAGATTAGTCTGATATATACCAGGTGGTGGGCACTTAGATCTTTCAGGGCAAAAAATAAATTTTGAAATTAATATAAAATTATAAAAAAAAAATGAAAGGTAACGTCCGAAACGGAGTGCATATGGTTAACACATTCCATGAGGAATATTTAAAAAAAATTAAATATTATCTATATAAATAAAGATCAAATTCGTTTTTTTTTTTTTTTTTTTTTTTTTTTTTTTTTTTTTTTTTTTTTTTTTTTTTATAGAAATCCATACCGTTAAAATTGCATAACTTCAGTCGATCTCTGGATATATTCTTATATCTATATATTCAAAATATTCGATTTTTGTTTGGGTAATGTATTGTATAACATGAGCCTTTGAGTTGACGGAATGACTTCAATTTTAATATTTTGCAGGAAAGCCATTTAAATAAAATTTCTCTTTATGAAAATACGATCTTTTTATTTTGTATATATATATATATTTTATTAAATTGTTAATTTTTGATATTCCTGTCACACAGTTAAGAAATTTGTTTATATTACAAAATAAAATAGAGGCACAGCCTTATCAAGTTCAGTAACTTCTGCTTATTCGAATTCCGTTGAAAATTTACAAATTTTCCAATCAGGAATATTATATGAACACTTTATTTTCGATATATATTCCATTAGTTTATCTTTTATTCATATTATCTATAGGATATCTATTTTATTCAGTGTTAATTCTTATTCGGTCACGGCACTAATAAGCAATTTTTCTTTTGTTGTTACGACTAATTTACTTAATTGTTTTTTGTTGTTAATTCATAATTTACTCTTATATTATATATTGATTAAAGGCAATGTTTCGATCAATTCTTTCCTCTTATGTGGAACTTAATTTGCTTAGAAATCCTGTTGGTTTTGTTTATTTTTATTTTCAATTCATTGCAGATGTAATGACCTTATCTATATAAATAAAGATGAAATTCTGTTTGTTTGTTTGTTTATTTGTTCTTTATAGAAATCCATACCGTTAGTCCTAAATTCTCCAAATTTCGCTCAGTGGTTTTTCATACCAGGTGCGAACACCTGTCCATATTAAAATTGCATAACTTCAGTCGATCTCTGGATATATTATTTATTGTTATAAAAATCGTTATGATCTCGCTTTACATTGGTTTTTAAGAAATCGACAATTGACGAATTTTCCCGATTAGAAAAATGAAATTCCCCGGGTAAAACCGGGATATACTGCTAGTTTAATATATATTTAATAATTATGCACAATAAAAAAAAAAATCTAGGTGTGAATAGGATAGGGATATTTTACGAGTACCATACATAGATAGGGATAAAAGAAAAAACAAAACAAATTAGATTCAATAAATACTCTCCCGCAGAATCCCCCTAATCGGTATTATTGGTCTCATGCTATCACTAAACCCCCTTCATTATCTGTTTGTAAAGATGAACAATGGGATGACCAATGCCCGAGGGACATGAGATAAAACAAACAGAAGGATCAGGACACATTGAAGGGAAGGATAAAGGACGAAACTGGAAAGAAATAAGGACCGAGTAAGGGTGGCTGGAGGGGGTTGCTTGTGGGAAGGGTAGTTTGCTGCCTTCCCACGGCGGCACATCTGTCGCCATTCTCACGGCCTATTTGCATTACCTATCATCGCAATAATATTCATCTGTCTTAGTCTCATTATCTGGAGGATCACTTCCTGGGAATGAGTGTCCGAGAACGATCATGGGTGTTTGAGCGTAATCATGGTCATATATCATCTGCTCTTCTGGGTAACTGAATGGGCCAAGACAGTATTATTCCATGATAATCGCAGAAATACTTGGATTATAACAGAGGTTCATATAAAACTAAATAATAAAAAAAATCGGAGATGTAAAGATAAATTTCAAATTTGATTTTTTTTTACTTTCACTTACCTATATATGAAATATATAGTAAGTGGAAGTATTGCGATCGTGAAAAATTTCGACTTCCGGTTTTCAACGGAAATACACGTTTTGGGGTCCCCTGAGTCCAAATAACCAAGTCCCGCAAAATGGTCTGTGTGTGTGTGTGTGTGTGTGTGTGTCTGTGTGTGTGTGTGTGTGAACAGACTACCTCAAAAACTATAAGCCGTGCGAATCTGAAATTGGATATTTAGTGTATGTATATGTCCGCGATGTGACAGCAAAAATTTCATAAAAATTGATCAACCGGAGGGGGGACTTTACTTAACAAATTGTGTTCCACTTTTACGTGTTTTTTTTTATTTACTCAAAAACGGCTTTAACGATTTTGATCAAACTTGGTATTTAGTATATGTATGTGCCCGCGATGTAACAGTAAAAATTTCATCAAAATTGATCAATTGGAGGGGACACTTTACTGAATAAATGTTGTCTCATTTTCACGTGTATCTTTTATTTACTTAAAAACGGCTTTAACGATTTTGATCAAACTTGTTATTTGGTGTATGTATGTGCCCGCGATGTGACATTAAAAATTTCATCAACATTGATCAAATGGAGGGGGTACTTTACTTAATAAATTTTGTATCATTTTCACGTGTGTTTTTAATTTACTCATAAACGGCAAAAATAAGAAATGAATGTGGAAAAATTTGTGACTTTGTGAAGTGGCAATTAACAAAACACATCAATTTCTAATCAAAATAAGTTGGTAAGTGAAAGTTGTGTGTTGCGAGCACACACCAGATTTTTTTTTTTTTTAAGTGAATCATGTGTTACATGATAACAATACTTATAAAGAAGTGCTTTGAGGTGGGAGGAACAGTTTCATTATTTTAATGATTTTTCTTATAGAAATCATAATAAAAATAAAATATAACATATTATAGATTCCTCATAATTTTTTATTTATTTATTATTCCGCAAATAGATTTGCCCCTGCGCTGTGGCGCATCAAGCAAATTTGGTCACTATCGTTTTTGACTTTGATTTTCTTAATGCATTATAATTTACTATAGTAAGAGGTCTCTTGGCCACTGTCGTTTCAGTCGACGTCAAAGGTTAGGGTTATGTAGTGTTGAAGAGTGAAATCTTTGATATTTTTCCTGTATGTATGATTTTACTGTCGGTATGTTCATGTCATTGTGCAGAGTATGATTTGAAACAAACCAAGGTGCATTTGTGATTTTTCTGAGAATTTTGTATTTAGTTTATGTAGATGTGTTTCGCGGAATTTAAATAATTATTTTGAAGTCGGGTATAATTATGTTATTTATTATTATTATTTATTTATATCGTCGTCACCATGCTAAAGTAAGGAGTGTGCAACTAAAAACATATGCATATTCGTTGCTTTAGCACCTGAGACGGTTAGCGTAATTTGCTTTGGCCCGCCATTTCTCTACCATGCTTTTTTTTTTTTCGTCTTATTTAAACCGAAATAAGTGTTACAGTAATAAATACTTGATAACATTATATTTTCTTTGTACTCCTTAAACAGCTTATATTTAAACAGATAATTCTAATTTCTCCACAATGTGCAAGGAAGTTGCACTTTGTAAAACCTAGATGCCCTCACTTGTTCTTTTTATTTGATTAACTATGTTTACTATATATTTTTTTAAAACTTATATTTATTTTTATTTGTCCTCATATTTTAATTTTTGCCTGTCAACAAACCTTCGACAATCAACTAAGTATTTAGATTTTATTTTAATCCAATAATGAGGAAGGTTGTACTCAACAATAACTCTTACACGGGCTTGCTTCGGTTATTGTACTTTGCTAACGAAGCGATCTCTCATCAACTTCTTTTCTTATAGGCGTGTCTCTAATCATCATCTTTCATTATTTTAATCTCGATCTCAAAGCTTTTTTATTTTTTTTTATAAATTTAAATAAATAATTTTAATTTAAATAAATTTTCCCTTTCAATTTTATATTGCAAATGTTCTGAATAGTTCTATTCATTTAAAATTTAGGACTCCCTCTGTAGTATCGTCCGATTAGCCTAAGTGGCATAAAGTGACGTTAAAATGAAGTTCTGATCCCGTTAAGAACTATATATAACTCATTTTTAGCCATATAGTTCAATTATCAATAACTAGTATTGGCAGGATAATTTTCGAATTTTTTTTTCACTTCCTGACCCGAATCGACCACGTGTCACTACGACGTATTGACACGTGTATGCGTCCCGTTGTACCAATATGCACCAGGTACAGAACCACACTCATAACACACGAGGTCCTAACCGTAAGAAAAAGTCCCCTCGTATCCACCCTTCGAAGCTAAATCGACGGGGGTCGGGGGAACGCCTCGGTTCGGTCACACGACCTGGGAACGACAATGGAAACCTGGCCCTCTCTGGATTAAGTGATACAATGGGTTCACCCAGCCTTTAATAATGGTAATTCAAAATAGTCCATTTTTATGCTTTTGGGACATAAAAATAAAATGGTTTATAGTAAAATTACACAAAAATAACATCATTAAACCAAACATTTAGGGTGATCTCGGGGTTAACTGTGGTTTGATAGCATAGCAACCTACTTTACCAAAGGTTACGAGTTCGCCTCCCCGCGGCGGCTCTATAATTTTTTAATGGGAGTAAAAAATCCTTGGCTTTGCGGTCCCTTGGATAGGACGTAACATGGAGGTCCAGAGCCAGTACGATGGCAGATCCTAAACCTTAAAGATCCCTATCCTAATTAGACCTGGATAGGCAAAATTTAGGAATCCCACTCTAGCATCGTCCGATTAGCCTTAGTGGTATAAAGTGACTTTAAAATAAACAAACAAACAAAACAAACATAATAGTTATTGATAGAGACAAAATAACTACATATTTCTATAAACAAAATAGAAGGGAAATTTAACATTAAAGTCTTAAAAAAGAATTCCGAATAAAATTCTAGAACCATGAGTAAAATTTCAGTGTACCTTTACAAAAAACAGATTATATCATGAATTCAGTTAATTCTCGTTTATAAACGAAATATTATGAAAATATTTCACCTCTCTATAATAATAATAATAATAATAATAAAGTGTTTTTTATTGAAAAGAAATATATGACATGACATAATGAAAAATTGAAAACACCATAAGCATGGACATTGTCCGTCTGCTGTGGAGTTGTCTTGAATAATATAATGGTAAACTTATGTCAGTAGAAAAAAAAATGAACAATCAACAAATATGCAATGAACAATAAACAAATATATGGTTTTATCCATAATTACATTTTACATAATAATTAGATGAAATGAAAATGAAATAAAATTAAATTAAATTACTAGAATATTTACATCAAATAATAATAATGAACAAAAATTGGAATGATCTCCTGCATAATTGAAAAAAATTGCAATTCAAAGGATAATTAGTAATTAAATTCTGTTATTAATAGTTTCCTGTATGTTTGCGCTTTAAGTATGTAATTAACGAGAGCTCGCCAGTTTAAGCCATTTAAATATTGCAAAAATAAATTATAATCTATCTGCTTTAAACCAAAAATATGTACTCTAATTTCTGCTAATATAGGGCATACCGCAAAAAAGTGATAAGTATCTTCTACTACATTCTGATTGCAAAGTGAACAAATGAGTTGCTGTTCTGCTCGATTTATTGAATAATTTAAATAAATGGATTCAGTTCTGACTCTTATTATTGTTTGTATCATCTTAATACTGTATTTATCCTGTATATAGTGATTGTCCCCCAAGTCGTAGTTCAATTCCTTGTAAATCAAATGAAATTTAGCGGCTCTTGCTTTGCTTTTCATATCCAGTCCAAATTTATTTTTTGTATTTTTAATGATTATTTCTATCTTTGATTGAATGCTGCTAGCCTTTACCAACCAGTCAATATTATCCAAATTGTTAATTCGGCTGAGTTCCATTAATTCTTGATACCACCATAATTTTATTTCACCTCTCTATAAAAAACTGAGACAGAACAACGCCCATGACGAGTTGTACTCTGTAAATCCGGTCCACCTATGGATTATTTATTTTGTTTTCTTTCTATCACTCTAATGTTTGAAATGAAGTATGTCCGTATTATTATTATAATATGACTAAAATGAGTTTCCTACTTTCGCTTGAATGCAACCCAAACCATCCCTTCAAAAGCACTGCTGCATAACCCTCGACGACAAGTATTACTATTACATATTGTAGTACTACAGAGACATATTACTAATTGGTGCTGGGCAGTAATGCGTGGACCCTGACTCCCCCATCATCGTGTGGGAACCCGGTCACTAATAGCATCAGCAGAAGTACCCTCGAGGATCGATACCGAAGCCGTGTGAACTGCGGGAGACACCTGCCACCACCTGTTGCTCTGACGTTCCCACGGGCGGGGAGTCGTCCTTGCGGAACTTGAGGAAGTAGTGGCCTATGCTGGCTGGCTACTGTGTTCGGGGGAGCTATTATTATTTTTTTCTTTTTAAATCAGAAAAGTTATCGAGAAAAGTGTAAAGCAGTGAATAATTTGTAGTAGCAGCATCCAATCTAAAGATATAGACATTTAACAAACCGAGAATGAGGGTCACAACTACGGCAAAAAAAAAAAAATATAATATACCAAATTTAATGGATGCAATTCATTGTCACCAAATTCTCAACATTAAAATATGTATTTCAGTCATTCATTTCAGTTCTAGGACGTCTGAGGGGGCAGGCTTTTAAAAGATTCTTATCTAATCATAAATATACTATAAGTACCGGAAGATCTAAATTATTTAAATGATAGATTGGTGAATATCGCCTTACACCTCTGAAGTTTCGCAGTTGACAAACCTGCTGCTGGGAGATCTGCTACCCCCCCATAGAAATTTTGAGAAACAAAAACTAGGAATTACCTTAGTAAATTCGTATTAATTTACTATATTTATTTTTTAACGTTTAAATATCAATATGTTTTAATTGAACAATTCATTGAGCCTTTTAAGAATTAAGAATCTTTTATGTAAATGATACATTGGTGAATATCTTCTTCCAAATTTCTTCTATATAAAAATCACAACAATTCCATTAATTTGCCAACGTTTCGGACTATTCGTCCCTCTTCAGGCCAAATTTCTTCTGCAAGATCTTGTTTTCTTTACAATTTCTGGTGGTTTGGTCAATCTATTTCTATATTACAGCTTTATTCCATTACATTGTAATTGGTCAATTAAATTTAAAAATATTGTTCACATGTCACAATTTTATACTTTTTTCTGCCACATACATTTACTAAACTTATTCTTGTCACACTATCTATTATAATTATTATCTATTATCAATAATGGATAGTGTGACAAGAATAAGTTTAGTAAATGTATGTGGCAGAAAAAAGTATAAAATTGTGACATGTGAACAATATTTTAAATTTTATTGACCAATTACAATGTAATGGAATAAAGCTGTAATATAGAAGTAGATTGACCAAACCACCAGAAATTTTAAAGAGAGCAAGATCTTGCAGAAGAAATTTGACCTGAAGAGGGACGAATAGTCCGAAACGTTGGAAAATTAATGGAATTGTAATTTTTATATAAAAGAAATTTGGAAGAAGATATTCACCAATGTATCATTTACATAAAAGATTCTTAATTCTTAAAAGGCTCAATGAATTGTTCAATTAAAACATATTCATATTTAAAAGTTAAAAAATAAATATAGTAAATTAATACGAATTTACTAAGGTAATTCCTAGTTTTTGTTTCTCAAAATTTCTATGGGGGGGGGGGGGGGGGAGCAGATCTCCCAGCAGCAGGTTTGTCAACTGCGAAACTTCAGAGGTGTAAGGCGAGACGAGAGTGGGAGGATTCTGTGAGCTAAATAAGCATCAATTGTAGCTGTCGGCATCGAACCTTTAGGTTCTTTAATCCTTTATTATTATCATAAAAAAAAAAAAAAAAAATAACTTAGGAGAAAGTGTTGGAAGGTTACAGGCGGATTGTATTTTATTCATTGACCAGTTTTATCGTCCCTCAATTTATTCTTTAATCAAATTCATGAGCCAAGATTCTTTGAATTCGTATTGTAGCATAGAGGCTTCAACATGCTTGGAACAACATATCCCACCCATCTTCACCAACTCCTTGCTTTCAAATCCTGACTAACCATTACCCACAAACGGTTCTTCATACGAATTTCTTCAAAATATGGCTGTTATCCTGTCAAAAAATCTCTAAGGTAAACATCGAAGCGTGCCTCTTGTCCAGAAAATAGCCGTATAGGATCATTTCACTCATGATAAAGAGCTTGACGAAATCTCCAAATTGGCGAAAGGTATTCAATAATCGAAAAGAGATCTCGTTTCAAAAAAAAAAAAAAATTGACAAAGGCTAATTCGATGACAGGAGAATGGGAAAGACCGTTAGGAGAGAGCATTGTGTGCCCTCTTTGTACTCCCACTAACAAGATAACGCTGTTAGGGAGATGCAGCTTCTTCGCTTCAATCTTATTAAGGAATGGCAATCTTTGTATAACAGGATGATATTTTTGTCTGGGTCAGGTAAAGTTAATATAAAGTTACTTTACCCGGAAAAAAAATATTATCCTGTATACATTGAAATATATCATTGGACGACAATGGTACGGTCAAAATAAATAGCACTAATTATAAGAATTACATATTTTATTTTTTCTCAATTCTTCCAAGGTCAGGGATTAATGAGAAGAAAACAGAAATCAACCAATCAGAGAATTTATTTAAACGAATATCAAATGTATGTTTATGTTTATGTGTATGTTGTAACGTCTCTTTATGGTACTAAGGCTAATTGGACGATGCTACGGTGGGAGTCCTAAATTTTGTCTAACCAGGTATAATTAGGATATGGATCTTTAGCGGGACATCCATTTTACGTCCTATCTGAAAGACGGCATAGCCAAGGATCTTTTTTGGGCTCACCTGTGGTATAGTGCAACACGCAGACTTCTGGTCACCTCCTTGATATTCCCCCACCTTGACTATTGTTGCACGGTATATGGGGGTATCTCAGGGGATCTCGACGCAAAACTAAAACGTTTAATAAATTGTTCCATCCGATTTATATTCGGGATCCCAAGAGACGTCTCCATATCGCCTTTTTACGAAGAGTAAGTATTTCCTGGCAACCTTCCTTTTCCAAGTTATCCGATTCTGCCGACCACCATATATCTCCGAACTTCTTCATCCCAAATCCTCGGTACATTCCCGCAATACCCGCTCTAGGCCTTCAGATCTATATACACCGGCCCACCGAACGTCAGCTTTTGATAGATCTTTCATTATCCGGTCTACCTCGTTATGGAATTCCATTCCCACTTTCATCCGTAATTCCAATACCCTCTCCACCTTTAAATCCCGTCTCCATCATCACTTCATAGTCATCCAGCGTCCTTTTTAAACCAATGGAAGTTCTCATTCTCCTTATATATTCTATTCTATTCTATTTTTTTTTTTTTTTATTGTTATCCGTCTTTTTTTCCTCCTTTAAGAAAATATAAATACTATTTAACCAATCTGTAAATAAATGTGTAAATATGTATATATTATTAGATGTGAAAACTAGTTTCTTTCACCTGAGCAGAGGTTCCCTAATTATTTTTAGTTATTTTAATTTGTATCATTTTAATTTGATTATTTATACTTTAAGGCTCTAAAGCCCCCTTTGTATACTATTTACATTTGTTCTTAAGGGACACTGTCCCAGAACAAATAAATAAAGAATTTATTTATTATTATTATTATAGTGGTTAGCATGGCAACGTACAATACTAAAGATCGCAGGTTCTCGTCCTGTAGTGGCCCTAGTAATTTTTAAACGGAGTAAAAAATCCTTGGCTAATAAAATAAAATCTAACTACGGTCAGAAAAAAATATATTTATAATTATTTCGTCCGTTCTTACCTTTGGCATGGAGACTCTTGAGGTGGTCCACGGTCATCTGGAGGATTTCCGCCTTCTCCAGCTTCGCCGAGCCTTGCTTCTCGAAGGCCGAGGGTACTAACCTCCGCAGTTCGAGGAGGCTGGTGTTGATCCTGTCCCTTCGTCTCTTCTCGATGATGCCTCGCCTCTTCTTGCGGCTCAGCATCTGGCAGGAGTCGGCATCTCCGGGAGAGGAACATCTGCAAGTAAAGGAAAAATATATATATTTATTTATTGAGTAACTTTTATGGAAGATTTATTAAAGTACGATCTTATACTCGAAAATTATATCATGAGTTTAAATATTCAGGATTTTCTTTAAAAGGAAAATACTATCTTCTCTCTCTCTCAGAATCTTTACCATTTTCTGTTGCTTCATTATTCTATTTTACTCAACGTTTCGGGCCTTTTGGCCCATCTTCCACGGATATCTAGAGTAACATAATACTCCGCTTACTTTTCGTATAATAAAAACCCTTTTCATTGCATAATATAATACATTACTTTTAGAAACTATGTTTCTATATGAAGAATATGTTCTAGAATATAGAATATGTTAGAAACATATATAGTAACTACTATTAGAAACATTACTTTTATATTATATTATATTAATTACTTTTGGAAAGAGTAATTTTCGGTTTCAAACCCTACTCAATATTAAGGAAGAGACATCGGGTTTATTTTTTTAATGATTTCGACAGAATAATTGTAATTTCCTTTTTATTGCCTGTATCGATATTTATGACTAGCTGTATAAACCGGTTTCACCCGGAGAATTTCATTTTTTAAATCTATAAAGGGTGACTTTTATTAAATACAAATAAATTCATTCGATTTATCCCTCATCCCTTACAATTTTATGAAGTGCTGTAGAATTATATTTTGTACTTTTATTATTTTCTTAATAAGATCCAAAACATAATATTATTAATACAAATAATAATGATATTACTTACTAGCTGTATGTACCTGTTTCACCCGGAGAATTCATTTTTTAAATCTATAAAGTGAGACTTTTATCGACTCAAACAGTCGATTTCGTAAAAACCAATGTAAAGCGAGCTCATAACGATTTTTGTAACAATAAATAATATACCCAGAGATCGGCTGAAGTTATGCAATTTTAACATGGACATGTATTCGCACCTGGTATGAAAGAACCACAGAGCAAAATTTGGAGGATTTATGACAAACGGTATGGATTTCTATAAAGAACAAACAAACAAACAGAATTCCATCTTTATTTACATAGATTGTTATATAAATAATAATCATAAATAACTGTAAATATTGAAAATTTCGATACAGATAATAATGCATTCCCTGATTAGAAGCTGACATATTGCATACGAACAAAGGTTGATTCCTATCCATACGAACATCTGAATACACCTGATATCCCATCCATTACCCTGCGAACAGCCCACAATCTTCGCCTGGAGAGAACTACGATCTAGCAGCTGTCCAGGAGTCGACGTCCTGGAGAAGCCAGTTGCTGTATGAGAAGGTCAAGGCTGTAGCTACAACCGGAACAGGTGTTCGCCTACTACGGTCCCATTCATCCTTCGCTCTCAGGCTTATTTCCTTCTTCTTTCTTTTATCCTTAAGGACCTTCTGTTTATTATGATGTCCTTAAGTCCCTCTAGTGTCTCCTGCTTTGTTAGCTAACGGGATTAATGGGTATTTATTCTATGCTATTTTACTCATAACTAATTAATGGTACAAAAAAAAAAAAAAAATATAATGGTGCATTTACACTCTACAAACTTTACCCTCGATCAGCCTTCAAGTCGACTGTTCGGGTATTCTAGGTACTTATTCTGTTCGCCTGTATTAGGGGGTAGCGCTAGTGTCACTTTTGATTTGGGTTTTTCCCAAGTGACAGTTTTTTGTGATATTAATGCATCGTTGTATTCGTCTCCTATTTTTTAATTTTTCAGATAATATAAAATATATTGATAATGGAGATTTTTCTTCACGGGTGCGTCAGCCATATTTTTTCGCTTAACGTCACGTTAAGGATAAACGGCTGTTCGTGGAAGATCGACTAGCGGTTTAGTTCGGCCGCGAACGTCTAATAAGGGTTACTTTTGAGTTGTTCCGTTACTTTTTGTAACGCTGTTACTAATTCGAGTTCTAATTATTTTTTCGTATTTTTTATTTTTTTTATCTCGTATACCTAATTACTTTAACCCAATTATGTATATATTCCAAAAATAGCTACCATTCTAAATCTAAATTCACCTCAAGTGGAATTTCATCTAAACTTGTATGTAATTAAAAATAAAAATAAAATAGTTAATACTTTATTCTAATATCTATTTTGTCAAGGAAGGCGACCGAAATTTATTTGTTTAACAAATTGAAAATCAATTATTTATAACCGATCATTTTTTTCCTTTATTTACTAAAGTGCAATTTATAGTTTTTTTTTTCAATTAGGAAATTTAAAAAATTATGGACTGTACGACTTTCTGAAATTAACAGAATTATATCATAAGATATAAACCCTGATGACCCTAGTGGTTGACGCCTTAAAAAAAAATAATGGTTTTTAATACTTCCAAGATAATATTCATTTCCAATTTAAATACAACTCACCGCGTTACTTTAATCAAAATTATACATGATTTATAAATTAGAAAATAAAATTAACATTATTTGAAATATGATTTTTAAATCTGAAGAGGTATACTTTTGAAATGCTCAACTGGAACATGGGATACCCACATGATGGCAGATTACTGCTGGAACCTAAAACGAGACTGTTTGAAGAAACATACAAGAAAGTCACGCAAAGTAAGCTTCCGAAGTGTGAAATGGAGTCTCTTTGAAATGTAATTGGATTAGTTACAAAGTAATTTACATAGTTTTAATTTATTTAAAATGTTTTTATGAAAAGAATTAAAAAAAAAAAAAAATAGGTAATGTAACCAAAGGATGGCTTGCCAAATATGTAATAAAATTTAATGAACGACATATTTAATCTCAATTATTTTCACAAAGTAATTTTTGAAACTCATAAACTATAACATAAAATAATTTTAAATGAGTAAGATATTCGTTATTTTGTCACTCTTAAAGTAATAATTTTTATGGAGATAATTATGAAATGATCTTGTATTTTTTTTTTTTAATGTAACTTGGTTAATGTTTGAGAAATATCACTATAAACCAAATGTCAACCAGCCGAAAACTCGGTGCTGGAATGACGTAAAGATACCTGTCCTGAAGTCGCAACTTCCGGTCACAGGACAAATGCCAACCTGATACGCGGAAAGGTGGACGGACATTTTTTCATCAGTCCGTTTCCCATCGTCTGGACAGGTTGCGTAAAGATTAAAGGTCCATTCACAAAACCCGAAAAAGGTTTTTTTCTCAGGGCCCTAAGAGATGCAAGAAAAAAAAGCTAGGTAGCGCCACACAACAAAAAAACACACACACTTTAGTGAGGTCTATTGTCGTTAATTAATTGTAGTAGCGCTTGTGTCAGCTCCCTACCTGCTTATCTGTTAGGGTCAGGTCTTTGTGTGTAGGGATTTTATCTTTTTACTTTTTTATTTTCTTTGTTAGTATCTTTTTTTTCTGTTTGTTTTAGGAGTATTTTATTCAATATCTTTAAGCAAAAACTTATACAACAGTATTTTATTTTTTTAATGTAGGCACAAATAAAAATAAATCTGTTAAATAGTTTAGTAAAGCTCTCTCACCGTCTTTTATTGATGGATTATATGTGCGGTACGGAAGTAGAAATGGAAAGGTTTGAAGCCGTTGTGAAATTTATTTAGAATCAACAATACCTAACTAGAAAAAGTGAATTGGAGAGAAAATTAAGGCTGGGCTAAAGGCTGCAAATTCTTGTTATTTTTCGGATGCAAAATTATTAATTTACACAACTATATTTCTTTCGACGGTTTTTTACGGATGCGAAACCTGGCTGTTTACAGTAAAGTGAAAATAATGTAGTAGGCAGAATATTTTTGCCGAAGAAGAATTATCCAACAGGAATTTAACAATGCAGAATGGCGTGATCAGTATCCGGTAAACGTAATCGAAGCTATAGTGGGCGTGCAAAATTGAGAGTAATGGTTGCGAACGAATACCTAAAAGATTGGTAAATGCTTTCCGAAAGTGGGAGGATTTGGCGAGGGCTGGATTGGACTTGGGGAATTGGATGAAGCTGTGTAGCCAGCAATTGGTGTCGGAAAATGAAAATTGAATTGTTCCGGTGTAAATCCATGAATAGAGGTATCCTGAGCAATTGACCGATCAAATTTAAAACATTCAATATAAGATTTATCATATATAAATCCCAGAGGTATTGTGGATTATTTGATTCAGAATTGATCAAAGATTAAAATTTTTTACAGATGAACCAAATGTGTTTTTTTCTGTCACCCATCAAACTTACAGTATATTTTGATATTTTTTTTTTACAGCGATAGATTTGTTGTTGATTGGAATTTAGACTTGGATATTTCTTCTCTCTATTTTGAACTGCAAACAACAACAAGCTCTGAAGTGATCAGATCAACATTGAATTGTTCCGCTATCAATACATGAATAGAGAAGATGTCCTGAGTAAGAAGAATGAGGACGATCTCTTTTCGGACTCTGGTGTGTCCTGCGCGTGTTCCAAGGGTGCCATCCCTGAAAGAAAGTCCTGACGAAAGGATTGGTCAAGGATAAAGGATAACTGCCCCTCATTTGGTTATTGATATTAAGGACCCGCCACCGTTAGTTCTGACATGTCTCATTTTTCAATTTTCTTCGCCTCCGAGGGCTTTCCCGATGAGAGAGAGAGATAGATAGAGAGAGAGAGAGAGAGAGAGAGAGATAGAGAGAGAGAGAGAGAGAGAGGGTATGGTAGAGGGGAAAAATTCGCCCACGCACCGTTCTGACGAGATTAGCAGATCGGAAGAGAAATTTAGTAAATCATTTTTATCTTCTTTGTAGTCCTTTTTTTTTTTTTTTTTTTAAAAGAGAATTCTTGTTATTGATTAGCGAACATAAAAGGATCGTTATATTCTCACGGTCTTTTTCACCTTCCATTACGAAATTTCACGGACCCTTATTATCTATTTACTTTTAAGATTTTCTTTTGCCAAGGTAATCTAATGGAATCATGTTTCCATGGCGTGGTCTTGTTAGGTCAAATTATCGCATCAACATTTTTGGCCCCCACAAAAACTACCTCTCACAATACTAATTGGCATTATTGCTGATAATTTTTTTTTTTTTTTTTTTTTGATACTAATATTTAGTTCGGTGTGTCTAGTAATGAGTAGTGACAAAGAAGGGGAGACTAAGTCATTTTGTAATCTTATATACACATACATTATCAATCCAAAATATTCTTACCGCGTTCAACGTTCAATGAGGAAGTTCAATGACATTTTTTTCTAATTGCAATTGATATACATCAATGATCAATCAATATGATGCCAGTTTTTTATTTTGTTTATTATTTATGATACCAGTTTTCTTTTCTTTTTTTTAATTTTCATACCAGATTTTAATTTATGATACCAGGTTTTAATTTAGTTTATATATGATACAAGCTTTTAATTTTTTTTTATAATTTATCTTTAAATACTTGCGTTGTAGATTAGTAAGTAGAATATTAAATTGTTATATAGGCTTATAGATAAGATTGTAATTATTGCTTTGTTTTTGTTTTTTTCGATTTAAAACTAATCATACTAACACGAAATGGGCCAGACTCAATGGCTACAAGTGTAATAATAAAGCCAACAAACCTTAAATAAAAATAAAAATACATTTGTGAAAAATGCGAAACGTTGACCTTTTGGAAAATCAGTTAAAAAAAAGTTTATTTAGCACTTAATACGGTTGATAAAGACATTAATGTAATTGTAGGATGATAAATTATCAGTCAAAAGTTATTTGGAGGGACTAAGTTTCGATCTAAACTTTTAGATCTTCATCAGGACTCAGTCCAGAGTAATACAGAGACTGGAGATTATGTATTACTCAGGACTCAACAAGTCCTGGAGAAACGTAGGCTCTCTGAATAGAAAACTTTTGACTGAAAGTCCCGATAATTTATCATTTTATTTGAAAGAAAACAGTCGACCATTACACGCCATTAATGTGATAATTTATTCATAAAGATCTCCTCTAAAAATATCAAAATGGTCTCCCATAAAAAGTTAAAAGTCCTCAAAGTTATTTGCAAACAAATAAAAATAAATCTTTTTTACTAACATACTTTACGATGCAAGCACCGATAAAATATTTATGAATCGAAATCCACTACATCCAATTTTATAATTTTTACTATTACCGTATTTAAACTTTTAATAAAAATGTAGAAAAATAAATGCATAACAACAGCATAAAGATTTTAGTGAATATAACAACAACAATGAAGATTTTTCTGTATTTTAGTCAATTTTTCAAAGAAATAATAAATCAAAGTTACTGGTTAATTTATTATTAACTTAATTGTTTGCAAAGATTTTAAAACTGGATTTGGAAGGTTTTGATTCTAAAGGCGTTCTTTGTTGTTGACCTTCCTGAGCCGAAGATTGTATATCGAAGTATTACAAAATATTTAAAGTTGAAAACACCAAATTTCTGTTTTGTAAATAAATGTTTCATCTTTCTATTTCATCTTTAGTTTTGATTAAAATCGTGTAATGGATAATTAATGATAAAGAGTTATATCGAAGTGAATCTTAACAGGCGTTTAAGTCTCTGTTAATTGTGTTGTCCATCACCTCTTCTATGAGTTTTGTGCCTTTAATGGTCATATAAACTTCCTTATACGAGATGAGGCTACAGACGAAATTTTTAAAATTAACTCGTTTAAATTTATGTGATATTGTATTTTTGACATTATACGTTTTAAATTATAATCACAGTATAAAAACTTCAGACCTTCGAGTCAAAATCATTAGAACTTAATTCAAAAGAACCTTGGTACGTGATTAATCAAACCTTACTGACTTTAATATACGTATAGTCGATCAACACATGAGGACACTTTAAAAACGTTTGAACTCGGACATATAAACTTCCTTATACCAGATGTTGCTACGGACGAAATGTTTAAAATTAACTTGTTTAAATTTATGCGAAATTGTGTTTTTGACATTAAACGTTTTATATTAAAATCACAGTATAAAAACTTCAGATCTTCGAGTCAAAATTAGTACAAGTTAGTTAAAAAGAAACTTGGTACGTGATTAACGTCGAAGTTAACTGACTTTAATATGCCTACAGTCGACCAACACATAAAGACAAACGTTTTCACACTAACTTATACGGACATATAAACCTCCTTATACGAGATATGGCTATAGGCGATATATATATAATTAGTTCGGTTAAATTTATGTGAAATAAAGTTTTTGACATTATAGGGTAAACCACACAGTTATTGAAACCCCAAACATTAACTTAAAGAAATAAGTAAACAAGACCTAATTTTATTTCAAGATATACATGAATCTAATGTTTGAAGGGTTCTCTAAGTCATTTATGAAGTAAGTGTTAAGCAAACTAACCAAATGGAAGATTTCACAATTAAATCCACAGGGTGTCAATAACTAGTTTTTGCACTTTTTACAAAAAATAGTGTCATATTATAAAACTATTAAACTTTTGACCCGAAAAAACCTCTTGAGTCTATTTAAGGATAGATAAAGAGGAGCTATAGGAAGTTTCAATTTGATACCTTCATAAAAAGTTTTTTTTTTTTAATTTCACCACAGAAATGTTTAAGACACAGAAAGGTGTCAATAACTGTCCGGTTTACCCTACGTTTTATATTTTAACGACGGTAGAAAAAAAAAATCCAAATAGTTGAAATAAAAGTGGGCTAAGTATTGTACTCACTGATCCTTGGAAGACTCCTCGGAGAATGGATCGTCTTGGTCGTCGCTCTCGCTGTGAGATCTCTTGAGCGAAGGCCGCTGTGGCTGGGGGTGGTGCGGGCCGGGCCATGGCGGGGCGTATCCCCAGAACTCGGGTCCTTGCGGGGGCTGCTGAGGGGGCTCCGGGCCCCCCCGGGGTACTACTACGCGCCACAGGTTGAGAGAGCGGAGGTCGGGGTGCGCACACACGTGCCGGAGTGTGACGAGTGAGCTGCGCTGGCTGCGTGCAGTGCGCCCCACCACCGCTGCGCCCCACCACCCGCCTCGTGCCGCCCCTTTTATCTACCCCAAAAGCGAGGGGTCCGTATCTATTCGGGGTGTTGCCAATGTATCTAGTCTAGGTAGTAGGGAGGATTAGCTGCGCATAGAGACATAAAAAAAAAAATCAAGTATAATAATATTGTAACTCTATATATGTTTACTTAATTATGTACATTTTTTTAATTATTGACTTGAAAATTAATAAAACCCAGAATAGTGAAATAAATAATTGTTTTATTTGTTTGTTTAACGTCACATTGTGCCACTAAGGCTAATCGGACGATGCTACAGTGGCAATCCAAAATTTTGCCTATCCAGGAATAATTAGGATCGGGATCTTTAACGAGTCTCTGACATCGTACAGGCTCGGGACCTTTACTTTATATCCTATCCAAGAATTTTTTACTCCCTTTAAAGAACCCTAGGGCCACCATGAAATGCGTACCCGGGACCTTTAGTATTGTAGGTCGCAGGGTGACCCCTCAAGCCAAATTTCGTTTTGCTTTTAGTGATTGTTAGACCTATCCATATTGGTTGAAACAGCGAAGTTGCTGCCTTCTCTTCTCGTTTATAGTAGAAGGCAAACAATTTTTTTTTTTTATTAATAAAAAAAAATCTTAATAAATATAATTTTTTTGTTTCTTTTTTTATTAAACGTCACTTAATGCTTTTAAGGCTTATCTGAGCTACAGTGAGAATCCTAAATTTTGCCTATCAAGTTTTAATGAGGATAGGGATCTTCAGCGAGTATCTGACATCGCACAGACTCGGAACTATAGATCTATAGATCCATTTAAAAATCCTAAGGTCACCTAGTTGGCTACGAAAAAGTGACTTTCTGTGTAGTAGGTGGCTATGCCAACCACAGCAACTAATAATGCTGCTAAAGATCTTTTTTTTTTTTTTAATTAAAAAAGTTCAAATTTAGGCCATTTATTTTTAGAACTAATAGCATTTTTTTTCTTCTAGTATCCACTACATGAATCTACGCATGAGCATTTTTTTAAAATTACCTATATATAATCGCAATATGTTTGAATCAAATCGTAACTTTGACACACTCGCCATCGGCAGAAGTGGACCCTCTTATCTTGGAAGCAAGGACACGAAGACAACCTGTGGCTGGATGGGAGATGGGAAAACTAATTGCCGAACATCCCAGCGCCGCTTGATAACAGCTGGAGCGTGGCCACTGCCGCTGTAGGAGACACGCGGCTAGGCCGTCGGCCGAACAGGTGGAGTCCGTCTGGACGTTCGGTCGTCTTCTGGGTACAGGTTGTTCTGTGCGATCGGGGCGCGACAAGGCCGAGGAGGATCAATACTAAAAGTGATTGATCTTTCAAGTTTCTTAGGAAATAAAAATTTGAATAGGAAACTGCTCCTAGCCCTTCACAGAATTCTTATTTTAAAAGAGAATATTGTCGTTAAAACTAAAACATATTTTAATACTAAATCAATTTCGAAAATCGAGATAAAAATAAAAAATACTTGGATAAACACAATAAAAATTATAATGGAAATAATTTCGCAATCACAGAAGAATATTACTAAATTTTAATTATTAATTGAGCAATGACATATGAATCTTGAATTTTTTTTTTCACCAACAGATTATAGGGCAACCCATACAGTTATTGGCACCCCAACTTTAACTTAACACTTTAGGTCCGGCGGCGTATTTTAGGGTTATCCTGAATTGGACGGTATCGGTCCCAGGGGTCCGACTGTAGCTAGCATGAGCCACAGACGATATCGGACGTCGGGGCCCGATGAGAATACTTTGACGAAGTCGTTATCTTTTGATTAAAAGGGAATTAAATGGGCGTCTCGAGGGAATTATATCTTGGTAAGGATTGGAACTAGACATAATAGGCGCAGGAGAGGCCGATACAGGATTTACGCCATTCTTCAGCGAAAATCGGACCTCGGAGTCCGATTCTAAAAAACAACAGAATTTCAGCTGTTAGCAACATTTTCTGCCCTATAATGCAATAATCTCATTAAAATCGACTAAATTGAGTATTTGAAGTGTTCGGACTTTTTGACATTGTCATGTGAAAATCGGCTGTTAAGAGGGGAATGTAAGACATCGGACCCCGGGGACCGATGCCGCACCTAACGTGTTAAAGAAATAGGTAAACAAGTCCTACTTTTATTACAAGATATACATGAGTCTAATGTTTGAAGGGTCCTCTAAGTCATTTATGAAGTAAGATTTTAACAAACTAACCATAGGGAAGATTTCACAATTAAATCCACAGGGTGCCAATAACTAGATTTGGCAATTTTAACAATAAATATTGCCATATTGTAAAACTATTGAACTTTTGACCCGAAAAAACCTCTTGAGTCTCTTTAAGGATAGATAATGAGGAGCTATAGGAAGTTTCTATTTAATCCCTTTATAAAAAGTATTATTTTTTTAATATTACCACTTAAATGTAGTCTTAAGGGTGCCAATAACTGTACGGTTCACCGTAATATACTTTCGTTCATTTGGTTATACTATACTATTGTTTGGAAACAAAATATTTATGCTGTTGTAAATCAGAACAGCAAAAAAGATCTCTAAGGTTTGATACGTATAGTTTAGTTTGCCCTTAGGGTCGAGTAAGGTGATAATGAAAAACTCGTTAGTGTTCGGGCCACCGTAAATCTCGCCGCCCGCCATTGGACCGATAATGGACCTTGTTGCCAACCGAATATCGATTAGTTTCCTCCCTAATCGAGTTCTTATTCTAGATCGTGATAAAGCTTGCCTTCGATGTATAATGTATAAATAAGATTGTAATCTTTGTAAATTAATAGTAAATAACAGTGAATACACGGATATTACAAACCACATTTGATTAAATAATTTTTTTTAAGTAGTAAAATTGGCTAGAGTGAAGTAGGCAAAATTATAGTTAACGATGAGATAGATTTTATTGTTAACATTTTTTTTTTTTTTTACTTTCACTTACCTGTATATGAAATATATAGTAAGGATACTGTGGTAGTAGAACGTTTTTTTATTGGAGAGACTCGGTTTCGATCCTTGTGGATCTTCATCAGGGCCGTATCATAAAAATAATAGTAATCTTAAAAAAACTAAAATAATCATATATTTTATTTCACAAGGCCTTTTATTTTTCGGTACACCAGAACTTCCTTAAGACTTCATCAAATTTCATGAATGAGGGGGGCATCATTCAAAGCTTTCCCTAACCGCTACACCCGAAAAATATACAAATCACTTATTTCGCTTCCGATTCCGAGTTATAAGCCGCAGTTTTTGCGAGAAAATCAAAATGGTGGTAGAGCTTTCTAAATGGTGTAAACCTTTTAGAGTTTTCGAGGAAAGCATTTTCGGTCATATACATTTTTTCGATTAACCCCTTCGTTTGCGAGCTGTAAGCGGCGAAAAACTGCAATTCTCAGCGAAAATGGTCCCAGGGCTTTTTCGAAGGTGTCATTTTTTTTTCAGTTTGTCGAGAAGAACATTTTTGGTTATATACACAAAAACAGTTGACTGAAAATCCTGATAATTTATCATCCTATTTTGAAGAAAACAATTGACCATTACACACCTCTATATTTTATTTTTCGTATTTCTATATATATTTTTTTCTTTTTTTAAGCAAGAATTGATCCAAGGATCACTATTACTAAATGTTCTTGTGTGTGCAGATTGTATTATCTCTTTTAAAATAAAATATTAAATAGTCGAAAAAATGATCTGCATAAATAAAGATGGAATTCTGTTTGCTTGTTTGTTCTATATAGAAATCCACACCGTTTGTCCTAAACTCTTTAAATTTCGCTCAGTGGTTCTTACCAGGTGCGAAGAACACATGGCCATATAAAAATTGTATAACTTCAGCCGATCTCTAGGTATATTCTTTATTGTTAAAAAAATCTTAAATGATCTCGCTTTACATTGGTTTTTTGGTAGCCTCATGTTTTTCTCATTGTCAGCTTCACGTTAGTACATACATGCTCTGGAGTAGTTTCACCTAAAGACCTAATTATACATGCCCCAGAGGGTAAAACTAAAAATATTGTATATCCTAAAGCTTTAGAATAATAATCTATTAATGCTATGTTTGTTGTATCTTTTGTTTATAGATTTGTTCACGTTTATTAGAAAAATGAAATTCCCCGGGTGAAACCGGGCTATACAGCTAGTTAACAAATATGTTTTACTAAAGTAAAAAAATCATTATTTTTTTTAATGACTCATATTAGTAACTCATATTTTATGTTATTTTAAATAATTTATTTTTGAAGGGAAAAGATTTGGCCCCACCGGGAATCGAACCCGGGTCTTCCGCTTGACATGCGCGGTATGCTTACCATTGCACCACGGAGCTCGCTTCCGAACGGTGCCAAATCCTTCCTATTCACTGACACCTCTCCCACGATCTCGCAAGTTTTGCGAGTATTTACGGGAGGTGGACAATTTTTGTCTAATTTTGTGCATCTCTTGACTTTCGTCAATTTTTAAAATATTTTATATCCATTTAAACATATTGTGAGTAACCACCTTGTTTTTAAATTATTTAAAACGACTAAAAAACAAGGTGTTCACCCACAATAATGATTAAATTAATATATTGTATGTTATATTACATATTTAAATTATGTTTATATTTCATAATTAACAGATTATTATGATAATATTTTACTTTGTTTAAATTTTTAGATGATTTAAAATATTTAATATATATTTAAACTAGCTTTGGGGCCCGGCTTCGCTCAGGGAGTTGTGGAATAGGTAGATGAAACAATAACTTTAAAATGTAATAGTACAGAAAAATAGACCAAAATTAATAGTTTTTGGCAGCAAATATGTCCTGGTATATTCCATTTATTATGGTTTCTATGTTCTGATTCCATTGAGACCATTCTCATGACGTACCGCATCCTTATCAAGTTGAGTAACTTCTCCTATTTCGAATTCGGTTGAAAATTTGCGAACAGAACAGAACTATTAAACAGAAATATTATCTGAACACTTTATTTTCGGTATATATTCCATTAGGTTATATCTTTTATTCATATTATCTTTAGGTTATCTATTTTATTCAGTGTTAGTTTTTATTCGCTCACTACACTAATAAGCAATTTTTCTTTTGTTGTAAATTTACTGTTATATTGTATATTGATTAAAGACAATGTTTCGACCAATTCTTTCCTCTTCTGTAAAACTTAATTCGCTTAGGAATCCTGTTGGTTTTGTTTATTTTTAATTTCACTTCATTGCAGAGATGTAATGACCTCATTGAAAAATAAAAAGGAAAACATAATTATTTATACATAGTCTCGTGTAATTTAAAGAAAACAGCTGAAGCTAAAACCATAAAAAACCGAACTAATGAACGATAACCTTATGAATTGAGCTTAGGTAGCGCTCCTGGCTTCCAAATGTCGAACTAAATTTTTTCATTCATTAACTCGCCTGGGCTTATTAGAGGGGCTAATTACATGTAGCGAGAGGCGTAAAATTACAGCCCTTGTCCCTTCAACATTACACACTTAAAATGAAAACTGAAACCTTCTTCATCGTTAGGGGCAGTAGGGCAATATGACAACATAACATTCTTGACAGGACGTGTAGTCGTTTTTGAGCCTTTTCGGCACGCACATTGTACACTTTGCTTTATAATATATATTGATTGATTATTTTTCAACAAATGATGTGAAAGAAAAACAAATTTAAAGTTATATAACAGTCAACTGTTCTTCTTTAAGATGATTAATATTTATAATATTATATGAAATAATATTAATATTATAATAACATTCATTTTAATGTAGGGATAAAATCGTTGGCTTTTCAAAATGCAAAAAGATTAAATTGAAAATCCTGACTATTAATCATCCTATCGTAAAAGAAAAACATTTTATACTGTCTCCTACTATTATTACTTAATTTTATTAAAATTTTCCTTAGAAAAAATATATTTACTGTAACATGAAACTCAGAACATAAGATATTAAAAATTTCTAGGTTTTGTTTGAACAGTTACCAAATGTACTAGTCCATGTTCCTGAATCTTCTACGCTTTTCGGGAACCTTCTAGAATGTTCTAATTCAGACTAAATATAAGGAGCGATCGACTAGAGAGTTAGTCTTTCGCTGAAGCTCGAATCATATGGTTACTTTAGTGTCACTGTGTCGTTACAAGCTGATACTTTTTGTAACCCTCTTGATTATTCGAGTTTATATTGTTCGTCTGACATAATGTAGTATTATTTTTGTCTAATAGAAACTATTTAAACCCACAATAGTGTTACAATGTTATAATACATATTAAAAATTCAACTTCAGAAAAAGAGGGCGGTAAATAAATTTTTTAATAAACTGACAAAAATGTCACAACTATATCAATAATAAATGAAGGGTCATGGGGAATAACCACGGTAGTCCAATCTAGTCCATTCTGAGAAAAAAATGAAATTTAAAGTTTATGGTCACCTTGATCCATTTTCCAAAAGTTAAAATTAGTTTCAAAAACCATATTCCTCTAACCCAGATAATTATTTGCCACTGTACGAAATTTCCAAAACCAAATAGTAGTTTAAATGCCAATGAAATAACAAAACCACTCAATTGCTCATTGTTGGCAGGAAACACCACGATAGACCATTGCTTATTTGTTTGTAACCTGTAAATTATTATTACTTTTATTTAAATAAAAAAATTATTTCTATTTCCTAATAGAAATAAATTTGTTTTTCTATTCTGTCTACTTTTTGTGAGGTCGATAGTTACGTTACCCGCGTTGATCTTTTCGCCCCAGCCCAGTAGTAATTTAACTTTTATTAATGAACCGGACTCGAGTTTCATTAATGCCATAAATTGTCAAAAAAATATATTGATAACTGTTGTTCTCATCTTCCACTGTAACGTTATAAACATAAGAAGATTTATTTGGTATAGATTCCTCGGAATTTGTTCTGGGACGACGACTTTGGATTGGTATAACAGTTATGAGACCGCTAAGGAAGGCGTTTTGCTCATCTCTTGATGACATATTATTAAAATTAGATATTTTCTTTCTGACATATAAAGGAAAAAAGGAAAGTTTTCAAAACTCTTAAATCGTTTACAAAAATAGTTTTCACCTGACTCGTGAGTTAAAATTATGATTTTTTTTATGACATCAGACATTTCTGTTTTTTTGTTAATTTTGTAGACTTTTTATTTTTTTTTATTTATTTATTTCCTCCCTACCTTGCCTTTCACCTACACGGGTGTTGGCCTAAAAAACTTTATTTATTTTGTTCAACTTTCTCTTGGATGAATTTTCTGTTTTGTCTAGGAATACTGCCTTCTACCCAGGTAGCTCGCTGTCCGGTGGTCTTCCATATGGTGGTCCCCTTCTCACGAGGTTGAACACGGCTGGCCCGACGGCTTCCTTCCACCCGTAGACGAACTCTTTGTAGTACGGGTAGTTACGTTCTTTCATCAACTCAGGGAACTGGTTCTCTGTGAGGACGTAGAGCCCAGTGTCCCTGAGTAACTTAGACCTCAGTGCCTCAAAGGCGGTGCAGTTCAAGACGACATGCTCAGCCGTCTCCGGTACTCCGCATGCTGGGCACAGGGGATCGATATCCTTTCCAAAACTATGGAGTTTAGCTTTTTACCATAGCGTTTACCATGCCCGGTAAGGAATTGAGAAATCCAATAGTCCGGGAGGACCCACTTTGCTTCCAGACGTGCCCACACCGTAGGAAAGTATTTTTTCAAGGTAGAACCTTTCGTGGTTGCTACCCACCGCTGGTTCCACTCTGTGGTAGTGTTCTCCCGGATGATCTTCTTCCATTTCCTAGGGTCCTCTTCTACCCTTACCCGGATGTTTTCCGGAAGACCAGCTGAGCTTTCAGTTTTGAACTTCCGATTTAAATTGTCTTCTCGCAGGATGAGGTCGAGAGGAACCCCTCCTGCTAGGACCTGCACCGCCTCATGAGGCACAGTCCGATATGATTTCGTAATCCGCAGCAGAGCCATTCTTTGAAATGTCGCCAACCTACGTTTCTGCCTTAATATGAGATTCTGGGACCACGCAGGGGAGGGATACCTCAGAACACCCAGAATCACTCCGTTGTAAATAGCCATGTTTGGTGGGTATCTGAGGGCCCATAACGCGCCTCCCAAGCGGCTCAGGCCATTCAATGTTTGGGCTACCCTGTTTCCCAGGTAGTCCAAATGAGGGGTCACATTAAAGCGTCTACCAAACCTTACGCCAAGGTAAGTGACCACTTCACTTGGACGTACTCTGGTGCCTTCTATACTGATATGTATAGGGTGGGCTCTATCCGTCTTCCCTTTTAGCTGGACTTAATTTTGTAGACTTGTATTCATCTTCACTTGAACTAAAGTCACTGTTCATATACACTTCAACCATGGGCAGACACCAGGAGGACTTCAGCTGTTTTCCCCCTTGGATCGATTTTAAATTATCGATTTTGTGTGGACTATCGTTTTTTTTTTTCTCGTCTGTAGCAAGTATGAAAAAAAAGTACACTTCCTACACCTTCAGATGGCAATACTTGTTTCAAATCAACAAAAAGTGGACTACCGTGGTTTTTCCCCCTGTACCTTCAAATGTATTATTTATTTATTTTTATTCATTTGAAAAACGTTGCTTAGACTTGGAAGCAGTTTGTTTTTAATTTTTTTTTTTTTTTTAATTTCACAAAAATATCTTTTAGGAATCTAATAATACAATAGAGGCAGAAAAAACACATCATATATAGCTCGGAAATAAGTTGTCTGTCTTTAACAACTTTCCCTTAAAGTTTCCGCGAAACGCAAATCAATGTAAAACTTTTCTAATATCTTCTGAATTCTTGAAAAGAAGGGGGTTTGCAGTTAAAGCCCCGCTCGCTGTCGCGATTTAATGAAGCCATTATTAAGTTGGCAAGTCAGCAAATGGTGTCTTCTAACTTCCTGCATTTATCCGAATCGCTTTTATCCGAAGTTTAGCGAGTCCAAGAGAAACGAATGTAAATATGCAAATTTTGAAATGTTCTAAGTCTAAGTGCCCAACTTACAAAATAAAATGTACTATTTATTTTATAATCTGTTTTCACGGTTAACTTTTGGAACCAAAGGTTGCTTCAGTATTTGACCGCCAGGGGCAATTGCAATAAATCAAATATACCTGCCTATACGGATAGGTTTTTTAACAATCTTGGGTTTAAAATGTTGTAATTCATTTATTAACAGGTTAGTAAGAATAATAATCATCACCTGTTAATAATCATCCCATGATTGATTTTTAAAAAGTTAATCATTAAAACAGGACTATTTGGTTGGTCCATTGTAGTCGTCCCTAGCGGTCCGTAAGCGAACTAACGTTTGCTTCCAAACTTCGTTCGAAAAATTTAACCGTGTAAATAGGCTGTTATGTTGTTATATTTGCATGCAGATAAAAATAATAACTGAAAACAATGTAAATAAGTGAAGTCAATCTGAATGGCATTGGTTGTGTATGGAGAGGTAAGCAAGGTGTAGGCAAAGCTAAATTCGAAATTCGAGAAACAAGTATGTATAGGAATTAGGTAAAAAAAAAAAAAAAAAAATCTGGTACAGTGCGTGCATCACACAACTTTCACTTACTACCCTACTTAGAGTGGAAATCGGCGTGTTTTGATAAATATGCAAACGCCATTTAGCAACTTCACAGAAAATAGCTTTCTCCACATCTGTTTTTCTCCATAAATTAAAGAATATTATAATTATTTGAAACTTTTAAATCCTCAATATTTCTCGATTAATTAGGTAAATTTTTGTTTTTTAGGAGCCTAAAACTATTTTAATTCTATCAATAGTTGAGTTTTTTTTTTTATTTACTGTTTAACTTTTAGTTAAAGTTACTATAGTTACAAATTAATTTAGTTTTGCAAACTAACTAATATTTAGTTACTTACATAACTAATTATATATAACTAAATAAATATAACTAAACTAACAGATTACATCATTAACTATCCGCTACAGACAAACACACATGTGACCATAAATACAGACAACAAAGTATTACTTGACTCTGTTAACAACTTAGATATTCACAATTCCTTGAAGGAAAAAATTAGACATAACTTAATAAAATTAAAAACGATAGGGAAAACAGTAACAATAAAATGGGTAAAGGGACATTCTGGTATCGAGGGCAACGAACGAGCCGATTACCTTGCTAAAGAAGCGGCTAAAAGCGAAATGATGCCCTCGTACGATAAAGCCCCTTTATCCTACATTAAGAGAGATGTCACAATGGATTTCGTCAAAAGGTGGGATCAATTGTGGATGATCTCAACTAAATCACCAAGTTTACACAGATACATACCTCGCATTACACTTCAAAATTACAAACTTATACACAGTAATGATTACAAACTAACGCAAGTATTAACAGAGCATGGTAACACAAAACAATATCTTAAGAGATTTAACATCATACAAACAGACATATGTGACGAAGACGGACAAATCCAAAATTTCCATCACATACTTTATGACTGTAAATTATTTGACAAACAACGATTCGCACTAATAAAAAATTTAATTCTTAAAAATGGAAATTTAAGACAGACTTCCTAAAATTTATTAAAAGTATTGACTTTGACTCACTTACAAACCAGCGACGGGCAGCGTAGGTAACTTCTTGTTGGCTTTATTCATTGGCGGATCCAGGGGGGGGGGCTGTGGGGACTGCAGCTCCTCCCTTTGGAAAATTTTTCGTCATTTAAAGATAGAATTTGACTTTCCTTAAAGTTAAAGAACAAATAATGTGCAGAACAAGTAGAATGTTAGTTGTGTGAAAGGGACATAAAGGTAAAATGCTGATAAGCAGATCCCAATGAAGGGCTGTCGGGCTGCAGCCCCCCCCCCCCTTTAAGACTGCAGCCCCCCTTTACGATCGGCTGGATCCGCCCATGGCTGTATTTAATTTTTTTATTTCTATTTTTTGTTTGCTTTCTTTTTATATTTTTACTTTCTTTTGATTAATGTTTTACAAATTTTCTTGTATATTAATACCATACTTTTGTTGAAATATTTTGTTAAATTCTTGTGTTTAATGTAACTATCTATATAATCTTGTAATGTATATAATGTAATGTCATGTAGTATGTCAATAAGGCATGGAGCATGACATAATTTCAAAACTAAGTTAATTAGTTTAAGGTAGTCAGTAGCTAGACAAGTTCCATTACTTCCCTTTAAAGCCCGGAGCCTTCACGAACCATCCTGGTAGGCCATCAACTGAAAGAGTTCCTTGATTGAACTTGAAGAGGAGCAACCGAAGACGGGAGGTAGAGTTCTGGGCTGAGAGTAAAGCTAGGCAATTAATTAAAGCTCTCTTAACTTCTTGAGCTGAGTGGCTGCTGGGTCTCAATTGGGAAGGGTATCTGAAAGTGGAAAAACCTGCGCCACTACAACCCATGAAGGGTATTGGGTTCAGTACTGTGTAAGGAAGTATTGTTTGTTGGTAAGCGGTCGTGCAAGAAGCTGATTGGACTGTGATCACGCTCAACCCCAGAGGCTGGGTTTGCCCAAGGAGGATCTCTCGACCCAACAGTCAATCATTGAATATCATTGATATTAATATTATGAAACTGGGTATTTGATGTATGTATATGCCAAAGATGTGATAGCCAAAATTTCATCAAAATTGGTCAAACGGAGGGGGCACTTTATTTCATAATTTTTTTCTAATATTTACCTTTTTTCGATGATCTCAAAAACGGCTTTGACGATTTTTATCAAATTCGCTATGTTTAATGTAAATTAGGTGTTCCTTAATATCAGGTAAGCTTTATCATTATTACAATGTTCTGAGGGGGCTTAAATGGGGTAGGGGCCTTTTTTGTTTGTTTGTTTCCTAGTAAGTACCTTTGTTTTTGTTTATATGGAGAAATCAACTGTGATTTATATGTGAGAAATTAATCATGATTGACCCCACAGAATATTAATGATACCCTGTCAAACCAGATTCAGAAAATAATGTCTTACGTGTGAGCTTCCTTGCTCCCTTATCTTTTTTTCTGAAAGTAGAAATTATTATTTTTGTGATACTGTATTCAGTGATCTTCTACCACTTAATAAACTACATATTCTAAGCTTCTTAACAAATTCTAAGCTTCCCAACCATATTTTTTAGATTACTTCTCATATTAACGAAAAAAAATTTTGGGCGATCATATATCTTTTTTCACTTTTATTTTAATATGAAATCTTGATCATTTCATATTTTATATTTAGCTATTTTCTTTTACAAGTGATAATAAGGGACTGTTATTTGCTCCAAATTAAAATTAAAGGTAATTTTATAAAATATTTCTTCCTTGTCCATTTAAGTCTATGAGATTGTTTCTATGATAACATAACCTACATTAAATTAAACAACACTTCATTATAATTAAACGTTAAAAGTTTTATCGAAATCATTTGAGGCATTCTTGGAAAATCGTAAAGATCACGGGCATATACTCGTACCTACCTCAATCAAATATCTAATACCAATTTCGTCACAAAAATCTGAGCTAGTCTAACACAAAATCACTAGCTAGGTAACCATTTCGCGGGACTTAGTTATTTGGACTCCGGGGACCACAAAACCTGTATTTCTGTTTAAAACCGGGAGTCGAAATTTTTGAGCACTTTTCCTACTACTTTTGCAATACTTTTCCTTACTATATATTTCATATATAGGTAAGTACGGGTGGCGGGATGGCCTAATGGGATGACGTGTTATGAAACACGCGTCTCTTCCACAACACATGAATGATAACCCGAATATAGCCAGTTCAAAAACCGGAGCCAAGGGACATTTAATAATGCTAACAATCAGGCAAATAATAACCACCCCCTTCCTGGCTTGATTCAATTATCAAGATTGTTTGAGTGAAGAGATCTCTCATTCAGCACCTTTTTTTATCTCCTCTTATCCTGGTGTGTTTCAAATATATTCCTTAGTAAATTGTTTGTATGTTCAAATTCACGAAAAATCTTTTGTAAAGCTCCTTTATGTAATGTTCAGCTTTTGGTAGAAGGAGGTCTAATGTAAAGTTTTGTAAGACAAGTAACACTTGTGGGTGTTTACTGATTTTAAAATAAATCAAGACATTTTTCAATAAATAAAAAAAAAAATCTGGTGCGTGCGCGCAACACACAACTTTCACTTACCAACTTACTTAGATTAGAAATTGACGTGTTTTGCTAAATATCATATCTCAAAGTCACACATTTTTCTACGTTCATATCTTATTTTTGTTAATCGTTAATGCCGTTTTTGAGTAAATAAAAAAAAACACTTGAAAATGATACAAAATTATTAAGTAAAGTCCCCCCCGCTAGCTTTAAAATTGTCAAGGCCTAAACTTTTTGCAACTTCCATTGCCTTTTCCAGTATTAATGGTCCAGAAACCGGGATGTTGTTTAATCGCGCACGGCACAGCCAATAATCATACGTAGCTTGATCAATCGCCAGCCCCCTTCTGCTTTAAACGCCTTCTTTGAATGATCGTTTCCATGTTACGTCCATTTTTGAAGAATATTTCTTAAAATCTCGGCAACTCACGTTTTTGCAATTTTAAATTTTTTCGCAAGGTTACGAACACTCACTTTTTCAAGTTCACTTGCGAGTATTCTTTCTATTTTGTCTTTAATCGTGAGCACTTTCCTTTTCGAAAACTTGTTGACAGTTTCAACCGAGAACCTAAACTGAATCAATTATCAAAAATAATTATTCGAAGTGAACAGAGCTGACATATTGGTATTCCTGGAACTTATATTCTGAAAACTGTTTACACTTTGAATGGGATTAACTACATAGTTAAATAACAACCTGCCTTGCGTTCTCAGAAACGGCCCGATTTTTTTGCCCTACTGTCCGGGTGTTAAAAGTTTTTACGTAAAATTATTGGTGAAATCCCTGTCCGTGTCCGCTTATGAGAGTGTCCGTTTACTAGAAGTAATAAACTAAAGAAAAGTTAGAAATTATGAAGGGGAATTTAAAATCGTCCGCTTATGAGAAATGTCCGCATATTAGAAGTGTCCGTTCAGGGAAGTTTTACTGTATAGCAAATGAGCCCTAAGAAGAACGAATAGAGTGATAATGATCCGGATTCGATGAGAGGAATTACAAAGTGTCGGAGCTGGAAATCAGAAAGCAATAAACAGACCATATCGAGACAGCTTCGTCCAATTACTTTGGTCTACAAACCTCAGCCATCATCGTTTGGATTTAGTATTAGCGCCGTAATATAATTCCCCCCCCCTTTCAGTTTTAATAAAACGGCTTTAGCAAACATTAAGTAGGGAGGCTCCCACACTACACACTATACGGGGAGGCCCATCGTGAGAACTGCGGAGCGAGGTAGTGCACACGCGCAGGACACGTGGCGCCCAAACATTCATCATCAACTGGTGCCCTACCGAACAGCATCTGCCCCTCTAAGTGCTTAGCTGTATCAAGGTGTTGTTACTGTAGTTACAGTTACATGTCAATACTTATTGCTGCCTCTTTGCATATATATATATATATATATATATATATATATATACATATATTATGAAAAGATTTTTCATGAATTTGAACATACAAACAATTTACTAAGGAATATATTTGAAACACACCAGGATAAGAGGAGATTAAAAAGGTGCCCACTAGGCCATCCCGCCACCCCTACTTACCTATGTATGAAATATATAGTAAGGAAAGGTATTGCAAAAGTGGTAGGAAAAGTATTGAAAATTTTCGACTTCCGGTTTTAAACAGAAATACAGGTTTTGTGGTACCCTGAGTCCAAATAACTAAGTCCCGCGAAATGGTCTGTGTGTGTGTTTGAACAGCTCAGATTTTTGTGACGAAATTGATATTAGATATTTGAGGAAGGTATTTGCCCGTGATCGACACAATTGGAATAAGGGTAAACGAAAGGGACTCTTTATCCAAAAGTCTCTTTTACTCTTTACGATTTCCCAAGAATGCCTTAAACGATTTTGATAAGCAAATAACAGTCCCTTATTATCACTTGTAAAAGAAAATAGCTAAATATAAAATATGAAATGATCAAGATAAAAGGGAAGTGGAAGTGTGAAGTTCATCATTGGAGTGTCAAAAATTGTCCAAACCCAACATTAAAAAAACGAAACTTTGGCCATTATTAAAATCTATTTATCATACTTACTTAACTGGGTGAAATCACCCATTTTTCGTTTAGATATGTTTGTTTGTTTGCCTCCTTAAAGCTTTTTGTGTATAAAATAATTAAATTAGAGATTTTATTTCGTTTCCATTGCGAATTTACTAATTTATAAATAAAAAAATATTAACTTTTATTGTAGTCTTTATTACCTATTAAAAATCATAGGAAATCAAATCTTAATGCATGTGTCAACTTTAAAACCATACATGTCAACTTTCCAAAGCTTTACATTTTGACTTGCTTACATGTGTCGACTATTGGATCATTGTAGACGTTTCTTAGAAATCATTTTTTATAAAAACCGTAAATGTGGACCATAGGATATTGCATTCCTAGTTTTCTAGAGGGGTTGCCCGAACTAAATTCATAACAAAGATTATCCTAACGTCAATATATTGGTAAACAGTGTCAATAATATAATTTTTTTTCTTAAACTGTCAACTAGAATTAGAATAGAATAGAATAATTATTTATTTTCTTCAAAATATAAAAAAAAAAAAAAAAAATAATAACGATAGCATGGACATAGTCCGTTTGCTAGATAAACTGTCAACTATTGGTACCCTATAACCTTCAATAACCATTATAAAGTGACATAGAAAAGAACAGCTCAAGATACTATTGTACACACGAGTTACCAACAGAACATTGAGCGCGCCCTAGCGCCAGGAACCAATACAATCGACTCCTAACTCCCACCCCCCATTTCCTCGATAACACTTCTCTGCTTTTAGCTAAAAGCAAATAAAAAAAAACTTCCCATGCGTTCTACCATTTATTGTACCTCTGTTCCTCTTTGGAAGTATAATTGTTATATATTTTATTATATCATTTAAAAAATATTAAATGTTTTTTTTTTCGTAATTTTTTTAAACTAGCTAGGGTGCCCGACTTCGCTCCGGTAGTTGTGAGTTAGTTTTAATAACTACTTTTAAAAGCTTTAAAATTAAAGGAAATACTGAAAAGAATTAGCACCTTCTTGAAACTTCGGATTTAACTTGGTATCAATATTAAGATTCGAGAACTACAGAGTCCGCCCAAATAAGGAGCCCTATATACTTTATTGGGGGTTGAAAATGGAAAATGAACAATCAATTTTAATCCAACTTTGTCGAGTTATGCATCGTTTTTGATGGTTTCTGTGATCCGAATCGTATAAGCCCATTCCAAGCAGTCAGCAGATAATAAGTTATTAGATTATAGTTGAAAAATCTGATATCTCATTTAAAAATATTATATTTCGAGTACAACTTAAGCGCCGACTACTGTGATGGTCCTATTATACCCAGATATATAGGAACCACCGAATATTCATAGAAATTTTTTTAAGACCTTTCTTCCATTTCAACCTCCCTTAAGATATAATTTGAGCAGACTCAGGAAATCTCTAATCTTATTACTATCACAAAGTGAAAACCAACTTCTTTTTCATAATTACATACAATAAGAACTTCAAACTTTTTATTTTCGATGTATATTCAGTCAATTTATCTCTTTATTTGTATGTCTGTTTTTATTCGCTCACTGTACTATTAAGACATGTTCATTCATATTGCATTAAATTTACTTAAGTATATATTATATGTTGATTAATGAAATGTGTTAATCAATTAGCTTTCTCATGAGAAAATTAATTTTTAAGGAATCCAGTTGGTTTTCTATTAGATTGCAGAGTAGTAGAATCATTATTTTATTTTGAAAGCAAAGGATAAAGTAATTATTATCGCTTAATTATTTAGTAATTTAAAAAGAACAGCTGAAAAAATATATACCTTTTCAAACAGATCTGAATGAATGAACAATAAACGCACCCTCGCGCATCCTGGTAGACTGGAGCTTGAACTATATTTTTTATTCATAAACTTGCATATCAATCTCAAATAGGCTAATTACGTGGTGCGAGAGGCTTAAAATACCATCCCTTTTCTCTTCAATTTACACCCTTAAGAGATGGCTAAACGACTAGATACCTTACTTAATCATACGTGGAGTCGTTTATGAGCCTTATCGGCACGCACATTGTACACTTTGCTTTATAATATATATTGATGATGGCATTCTCGACAGTTTTTTTTATTCGCTATCATTTTATGTTATTATATGTTAACTAACTCAAAAGTGATGTTTGTTTGTTCTTTATAGAAATCCATACCGTTTGTCGTATGTATTCTTCGAATTTCGCTCAGTGGTTCTTTGATACCAGGTGCGAACACC
Organism: Aelia acuminata; assembly: GCA_911387785.2. NCBI lineage: Eukaryota > Metazoa > Arthropoda > Insecta > Hemiptera > Pentatomidae > Aelia > Aelia acuminata. The sequence continues at coordinate 138,120,858 of OU426981.1, forward strand.
TGTCCTTATTAAAATTGCATAACTTTAGCCAATCTCTGGGTGTATTCTTTATTGTTATAAAAATAGTTTTGATCTCGCTTTGCATTGGTTTTTACGAAATCAACCGTTTGAGTCGATAAAAGTTCACTTTATAGATTTTATAGATTTAAAAAATGAAATTCTTCAGGTGAAACCGGTATTTACAGATAGTATAAAATAAATAAAAAAGTTGTGAAGAATAAAATTTATAAAAAATCAGATTGAAAAAATGCACTCCCACTGAAAAAATTCCCCTAATCGGTATTACTGGCCTCATTCTATCGCTAAACCATCTTCATTATATGCTTATAAAGGTAAACAATGGGAGGACCAATGCTTGAGGGACATAAGATAAAACTAAGAGAAGGATCAGGAGACGCTAGAGGGAAGGATAAAGAACGAAACTGGAAAGAAATAAGGACTATAAGAGCCTATAGCAAGGTTGGTCGGAGGGGGTTGCTTCTGGGAAGGGTAAAAGGGTCGCCTCACCGTGTACTCCCACCTTAGGGTACCCCTACCTCAACCCTTGCGCACCCGACGACCACGGAACCAGGAAGAGGTAGCTAAAGATACCTATCCTACAATAGACTGACCTATCCTGACTGACCTATCCTCTGGCCGAAGACAGACTAATTGTCTCCTCTGCACAGACTACCTAGGGTGAGCCGAGCAGCGGCGCGTGGGAACTAGGGGCGGGGTCAGCTCCCAGGCCGGAGTGTGCCCGCCACGCGACTCCCCGTAATTAAACTTGGTCGGGAAAACATTTCCCCTCTTCGCTTGCCAAAGTATATTGTAGCCTTTGTGAGGGAAAATCTAATCGAATTAGTCTCCTGTTCCTGTGGGAAATCCCCGAGCCCCGGGTGGGAGAAATCGCTTTTCACTACGTCCGAGTAGGGGTAAAATGAGAAATTAATTCGAGTAATTTACTCATCTCATCTGTCCTATAGCATAATGAATAAAACTGAGATGCGTGAAGCCACGCGCACACACAGTGTATCTAAGTAAAAGTGATAATGGACTGCATTCATTTACTATAACCAAAATAATAGCGGTCACCTGTGGTGTAGTGGTTAGCATGGCAACCTACAATACTAAAGGTCGCAGGTTCGTGTCCCGTAGTGGCCCTAGGATTTCGTAATTGGAGTAAAAAATCCTTGGCTACGCCGTCCCTAGGATAGGACGTAAAATTGAGGTCCCGAGCATGTACCATATCAGGTACTCGTTAAAGATCCCTATCCTAATTATACCTGGATATTCAATATTTCAAGACTCCCACTGTAGCATCGTCCGATTAGCCGTAGTGGAATCAAGTGACGTTAACGAATTATATAATCCTCCAAGATTGATTCGAAGAAATTTTAAAATGAATATCAAAACTTTATAGTGCAATGAAAATGGTTGGGGAGCTGTCAAATAAAGCAACACTAATTTTTATTAACATTATATTGTGCAGACGTTTTGACCAGAGATACAGGTCTTCATCTGGGCTAATTATAAACAGGAAAACAACTAATGAAAGTATATGAAAAAAAGAAAAATGAAAAATAATAAATAATTGCAGATAAAAATTATATGAAAAAGGTATATTTGTAAGTAGAAATAATAAATTAATAAAGAATAGATATATAGATGAGTATAGAATTGAAAGGAGATTTGGTTTGTTTTTGAATAGCAATATAGATGAATAGTTCATTGGTAAGGCATTCAGTTGCTCAAGTACTAGAATACGAATCCGTCTCGGCATTGTATTTATAAAATTGTGCCGCAGATCATCTCGTGTGGCAAACCCAGCCTATATAATGTGGGTACCAATAATTGAAAAATTATGGGGGAAACCTGGCGATTGAGCGTGATCTCGGTCAAATCACTTCCTCGCACGAGCGCCTACCAAGAAATAGTACTTCCTTACACATTGATGAACCCAAGACCCATCATAGGTTGTAGTGGTACAGGTTTAAAAAAAACTGGGATCATCGCGGGCCGCCTTTAGTACTGTAAGCTTTAGTATTGTAAGCTGCTATGCAAACCACCACACTACAGGTTACCCTAGTTTGTAGTACAGTTACTAAAATTTTAAAATTAAGAAGTTCGTCTTACTCAGAATCAATGTTTCATGAGAGTAATTCATTTTTCCGCTGAAATGGCAAAAAAAACAACGATAACAGATAATCGGTTATGGCGAAACAAATTAACTGACTTTAACTTTGCATTGAGCAATTTAAAGAGGGCTTCTCCTAATGAAAAATGTTTTATTACTAACTTAGGTGGCTGGCATTCATATTTACGTGTAACTCATTCAACGCATTCATTTTTCGCTCTTTCATTTCAGAGACAATAAAATTTTCCCTGCTATGAACATTTTTCCAGTTATATGTAGAAAACTGAAAAAGGTTGGAACATGTTTGCCAAAATATTAGAGTATTTTGGGATATAATAGTGAAAAATGGAGACATCAGAATCCATTAATTTTAATTGAGTAGGACGCTTTTAGTGATTCGCAGGAGATCGCGTGACATACCGGAGTACCCTGTGATGTTTCTGTCTCTGTAATTTACTCCGGGAACGGTAATTGAGTCTTTTATATTCCCAGCTCTTGCACATTATATACTACATCTCCATTCCTCTCTGCTAATTCATCATTTAATGGCGCATAATTTTAAAACGACTATTATTACAATTTTATGTTTAGGTATTTGTCTGTATTAAAGTAAAATTAATTTCAAACTTTTCATATGAATTCATTAGATTGAATCTTGATCAGAAGATAGGGACAATACAAGAAATATGTTATATATGTATATATATATACGCATATGTACAATTAGCTTTGTAATAGAATCAGTGGTTTGAGAAACACATGTTCAAAAAAATCGGTTTCATTTTTAACTTATTTTTTAGCTTTTTTAATATGAGTTGATTTCCCTTCTTTTTGTTGTGCACTTAATTTTTGTATAATATAATGAAAAATTAAATGATTCCTTCAGTTTATTCCAAAATGGGGTGTTTTCCACTGTAAAATGATTTTTGAAATCATTATTACAAATTTTCCAATTTTTTTTTCCAACAGGCTGTTTTCATATTTTTTTTTTTTTTTTTTTTTTTTTTTTTTTTTTTTTTTTTTTTTTTTTTTGTGTAGCACAGTTAAATGATTAGTCAAAAGCTAATATAGAATATAAGCGAACAGTTTGCGGTTGAACGATATTACATTATATTATATTAGATCAGTTGTTAATTATTAATAAAGGGAAAATCGGATTTTGATGTTAATGAAATGTGTACTTTTTTTTATGTTCAAAAATATGTTAAAGAACATAAAGAGGAAATGGTTCGGGGTGCGGTCAAAATAAGTAGCACTAATATGAGAGATTTACATGTCTTATTATAGCCAACGTTTCGACCCAAATTTTAGGTCATCATCAGGGCGAATTGAAAAAAACATAAACAATTATTAATGTGTGTGAAACATAAAACAAAAAAAATATATTGGATCAAAATTAACATTTTTTTTTTTAGAATTTAAAAAATTGTAAGATTATAGTTATTGAGATAAGGCCATGATAAAATTTACAAAGGAAGATGAGATAAAACTCAAAATAGCTCATCCGAGGTAATGTGTTTAAATATAAGTTATAAGTTATATTGAACTCTAAGTGAACATATCGAGGGCAAAAACGCAGGCCTCGGAACTAACATTTTTGACCAAATTGGTGTTTTTATGCGGTTCTGATTATTTTTATGAGCGCCATCTATTTCCGAAAGGGAAAAATTCTACAAAAATTATTTACTTGTCAAAATTAAAGAAAACAGTAACCCGTCATACTCGCGAATACTTCATAGAAACAGTAACTTGTAAGTAACGGTAATTTTTGAAAATCCTAAGTGAAGTACTTTTATCATCACATAATTTATATATTTGACATTTCTAAGGACAAAAAAATATTTCAAGTTCAAAAATAAATGCCGATCAACATTTTAAACAGCTTTTTCGTCCCCCTGAACAATTTACGATTTTTGAGATACGAGGTCCTGCGTTTTAGATCCTCGATATTATAATTACAATGGTCTTTAACAGTGATGCCTTTCAATTTTATTAATTCTATAAAAAACATTATGTTTATTTTTAATTTTAAGTGATATATTTAATTTTTCACATGCATTTATACTAATTTCTTATTTTATTTTATAAAATTAAATAATAATATCTTTGATTGGTTGTTTTCTGGTTTTTCTCATTTAGCCCTGATGATGAAATAAAATCTGGGTCGAAACGTTGGCAAATATAAAATAAGTAATTCTCACATATTATTGCTATTTATTTTGACCGCACCCCTAACCATTTCCTCTTCATTACATCTACGGTCAACTATCTTCCACTATCATGTTACAAATCATACTTCACTTAAAATTTACTAAGAATTTAAATATCGACATATTCACTGTGATGACAGATAACTACTAAGAAAAAACCAGAAGTCGAAAATTTTCACGATCGCAATACTTCCACTTACTATATATGTCATATATAGGTAAGTGAAAGTAAAAACAATATTACTCATTTATATTCATCGGCAGATCCAGGGGTGGGGGGGGGGCTGTGGGTGCAGCAGCCCCTCCCTTCGGAAAATTTTTCGTCATTTAAAGATAGAATTTGACTTTCCTTAATGTAAAGAAGCAAGTTAAAGAACAAATAATGTGCAGAACAAGTAGAATTTTAGTTGTAGGAAAGGAACATAAAGGTAAAAAATCTGGTGCGTGCGCGCAACACACAACTTTCACTTACCAACTTACTTAGATAAGAAATTGACGTGTTCTGTTAAATATAATTTCCCAAAGTCACACATTTTTCTACATCCATATCTTATTTTTGTTAATCGTTAAAGCCGTTTTTGAGTAAATAAAAAACCCGTGAAAATGATACAAAATTTATTAAGTAAAGTCCCCCCCTCCGGTTAATCAATTTTAATGAAATTTTAACAGTCATATCTCGGGCATATACATACATCAAATACTAAGTTTGATCAAAATCGTTAAAGCCGATTTAGAGTAAATAAAAAAAACACGTGAAAATGTTACAAAATTCATTAAGTAAAGTCCCCCCTCCGGTTAATCAATTTTGATGAAATTTTTACAGTCATATTTCGGGCATATAAATAGATGAAATACTCAGTTTAATCAAAATCGTTAGAGCCGTTTTTGAGAAAATCGAAAAAAACCTAAAAAGTTATTAAGTAAAGTACCCCCTCCCTTTAAGTAATTTTGATGAAATTTATGCTGTCACATCGCGGGCATATACCTACACTAAATACCCAATTTCAGGATCGCACGGTTTATAGTTTTTGAGCTAGTCTGTTCACACACACACACACAGACACACAGACACACACACACACAGACCATTTCGCGGGACTTGGTCATTTCGACTCAGGGGACCCCAAAACGTGTATTTCCGTTGAAAATCGGAAGTCGAATTTTTTCACGATCGCAATACTTCCACTTACTATATATTTCATATACAGGTAAGTGAAAGTAAAAAAACGTATTTTTATCATCTCTGATTAACCCGACCTTTTTGCCATTCCGAACCACCCATCGTTCCTATCAAGTTAGGATTAGCAACGTTATACTGTAATTGGAATTGAAGTTGTTTTTCTTGATATTTTAATCTGAACCTTCAGTTTTCCCGCCAAACCAACAACCCTAAAACCATTTATCAGATTCGGGTTCGTGCTGAATTGAAGAAGAATCAGGTCCAACTGAAGGAAATAAATCCAACCCACACCGGGGACGCCGAACACCAATAACTGTCACAGCTCTGGTTAAAATTGCTTCTCCTACAGAGCTTGTTCGATTCCTCTTGTAGGCTGAATCTCTCAGTCGTTTATATGGAATGTAAAATTTATATTGATAACATGGGCAAAGAGATTAAGGTTTTGTATATTATATGTATATATATATATAGGACTCCCACAGTAGCATCGTCCGATCAGCCTTAGTAGCATAAAATTACGTTAAACAAATAAACAAACAAAGCATAAGGCTTAGAATAGTTTGAGACTTGTATGTATATATAATGTAAAATGTATATTGATAACATGGGCAAAGAGATTAAGGTTTTGTATATTATATGTATATATATATATATATAATATACAAAACCTTAATCTCATTGCCCATGTTATCAATATACATTTTACATTATATATACATACAAGTCTTAAACTATTCTAAGCCTTATGCTTTGTTTGTTTATTTGTTTAACGTACTTTTATGCTACTAAGGCTGATCGGACGATGCTACTGTGGGAGTCCTAAATTTTGCCTCTCCAGGTATAATTAGGATAGGGATCTTTAACGAGTACCTGACATCGTACAGGCTCGGGACCTCCATTTTACGTCCTATCGAAGGGACGGCGTGGCTAAGGATTTTTCCCGAGGGCCACCGAACCCACGACCTATAGTATTGTTGGTTGCCATGCTAACCACTACACCAAAGGTGACCCCTATAATTTGTTTATAATCGAAGTTTATAATATTTTTATATGTAGTAGTATTATAACTTAATATCTAGTTATATTTAATATGTAATTTATAATAAAAGTCATTATTTTGTAGCTTAGAAAGAAAATTATTGTTAGGAGAAACAAAACGGAAAAGATATGATTTAGAATAGTTCGAGGCTTGTTGTTGGAACGAACTAACAGCTGGAACAAACTGTCAAAGTACATGATTGTGCCTACGGTGTTCGAGTACAATCTACGCTGGCCTTGAACCTTAACGTGCCTTTACACTTTGCGAACTTTACCTTCGAACACCACTCTCGAACAGCCTTCACGTCGACTGTTCGGGTGTTCTAGGTACTTCATCTCTTCTCCCGTGTTCGGGGGTAGCGCTATTGTCACTTTTGATTTTTGTTTTTCCCAAGTTGTTTGTGATATTAATGCGCCGTTCTAATTCGCCTCCTATTTTTTTATTTCTCAGATAATATAAAATATATTCATAATGGAGATTTTTTCTTCATCATAACCTAGCGTTGGGTGAGTCAGCCACATTGGTTCGCTTAACGTCACGTTAAGTATAAATGGCTGTTCGTTTAACGACGGTACGGCGAGGTTCGAGGGAGAACCTGTTCGAGGGTGAGGTTCGTAGAGTGAAAAGGCACCTTTAGAGGCTGTTCTTACGACTAAATGTAAGGAGCGATGGACTGTTAGTCTTAGATCTGAAGCTCGAATCATGTACTTATTTTTGTGTTACAAAGTGATAATTCTTGTAACCTGTTTAAATATCTGTGCTTTCATTGTTTGTGTGGTATTGATTATTATTTTCGTTCAATTAAAGATTGTTTAACCCACATATTTCTTACAATATTTAATATGAAATTTATCCAAAACCATCAATTTATAGCTAAGAAAAAAATTATCATTTTGCACAAATACAATGGATAAAAAAATTATATTCTAAACAAAAATTAGACATGGCCACTATTTGGTCAAAAGTACAAACTATTTGGTCGTTTGAGAAACACGATATGTTCACAAATTCAAATTGTTGGAAAAGTGAACAAAATAAAAAGCTTCTCCTTTTGCATTAAGTGGTTTTTTTAATTTAAATTACTTCCTACGACACATATTCCTACTCGGAATACATTTTTCATGATTTGATAAATCTATATTCATTCGGTAGATGTGAAAAATAAACGTTTTTTTTTTTTGGATATTTAAGGTTTCTCCTGATAATGAATGACCAGGGATTGTTGAGAAACCATATATTTTGGAAATTACTGTACAAAACACTAAGAAGCTTACATATATTGTCTTAGCAATAAAAAATATCTGAAAGTGTAATTATATAAGGTTGAAATGGGCGAGATTCAGATTTATAGTTATTCATTCAAATCTTCTTTAGTTTCTTAGACAGTGACAGGCCAAGCAAAATTTTACTCCAAAACGTACTTAATGCTTTGGTTACAAGAAGATATTTTTCAATTTCCTTGATTTGTCCAATTTCTCGGGACGACGATTATTTGAATGGCCTTTAAAAGCCGATAAAACAGCTGGATTTGTCGGGTATCTCTTGAATTTTATGTCTTGGCATGCACAAATAAAATAAAACGAATATTGATTTTTTTTTTACATATCGGATTTCTCAAAAGACTGATTAAATTGTCCTATTTATATCATTTTTTAAAAAATATTTTTTAGAGAAGAAAGATTTTTGTGAATTCTCTGTCTCGTTCGTATTTTGTACAGCGTCATTATGTTGTTTTACCCAACATTATCCATTTTAGCTTAATTCTTTGCCTCATCATATTGAAAAGAAACCAAGAGTAAATAATAAAATTTTCTAAAAATGGTTTAAGATTAGAAAAAAAAATATTTAAATTTTATTGCAGCCTTGAAACTTGATTTTAGGTTTTAGAATTAGAATTTATAGTAAATACACCTCTATATACTCAAGACTTAAAAAAAAAAAAAAAAAAATCGAAAAAATGAATTTTCGTAAAGTAATTACAATTTTTTACAACATTTTGAACGAACTTTTTCTAGCCCTTCGATTTTGTGATTCTTAAACTGAAGTTATTTTTAAATCAAATTTCATGAATGTGCCTCTTATTCTTGCAAAGAACTAAACATTTTGGGATATGAACACATTTTATTGAATTTTTTTTTTTTTTTTATATGCCTACGCTGTAAGTAGTCAGGGATTTGTTTTAATATTGCCTGTTAATATATTTCTTTAGTTTTATTTTATTATCTTATCTCGAAGCCCTAAATATGTTGCAAGAGCAAAGAGGAAATATGCCATTAATACACAATTAGGCGACAACACAATGAAGCATTGTGCCGGAACGTAACTACGGCGACGGTTTTGTCAAAGACAGATGTAAAGGGTTCTCTAATTGGTCGGCCGGCTCCCCCCTCCCCTTCAATTAGTCTGTAAGGTCCTTTGTGGTTGGCCAAACCGATACTGCTAGCAAAGGCTTCATTAAGGTCCGAGATTGGTTTGCCTTTATCTAAAGTTGTAATATGAAATATATATGTATGCACTTCATTGGGACTTATTATGTAAAATATGTATTCGGATTATTGTAGGAAATATTTTGAATCTTACTTGAAATATAACATATTTTACAGGATTAGATTTTCAGAACGAAGTTTGGGACCAAACGTTGCTTCACTTTTTGACCGCCAGGGGCAATTGCAATGGACCAAACAGACCTGTTTACAAGATTGAGTTTTTTTTTTATAAAATAATTTAGATGTTCAATAGAATAGCTAGAATTTCGATTTCTTTTACAAGGGGGTCCAATTTTATGTTACCAGGGACAATGTTTTTGTTTTTCAAAGAAAAATTAATTTTGTATTTTAGTGGGGGAGGGGGATATTTAGATTTTCCGATTTCTTTCCCACGGGATTCCAATTTTATGTTATCGGGGACGATGTTTTTGAAAAAAAAAATATTCATATCATATTTTAGTGGTAGGGGGGGGGGGGGGCGAGTAAATTGGTGTGATTCAAATAAAATAATTATAATATTTAAAATACACTATTTATAATTTTATTTGTTGTTAAATTCGTTTGTTTGTTTTTTTTTTTAGTTTTTTTTATTCAAAATGCATACAACCTGGCCTTTTTTACCTTTGTTTGTTGTTGTTGTTTTCTAAAAGCAAAACTGTTTACGTTTAATTTATGAGAAATAGATATTTATAAAATAAAAAATCTGGTGCGTGCGCGCAAAACACAACTTTCACTTACCAACTTACTTAGATTAGAAATTGACGTGTTTTGCTAATTATCATTTCCCAAAGTCACACATTTTTCTACATTCATATCTTATTTTTGTTAATCGTTCAAGCCGTTTTTGAGTAAATAAAAAAGCCCGTGAAAATGATACAAAATTTATTAAGTAAAGTCCCCCCTCCCGTAGATCAATTTTGATGAAATTTTTACAGTCATATCTCGGGCATATAAATACATCAAATACCAAGTTTGATCAAAATCGTTAAAACCGTTTTTGAGTAAATAAAAAAAACATGTGAAAATGGTACAAAATTTATTAAGTAAAGTCCCCCCTCCGGTTAATCAATTTTGATGAAATTTTTGCTGTCACATCGCGGGCATATACCTACACTAAATACCCAATTTCAGGTTCCCACGGTTTATAGTTTTTGAGCTAGTCTGTTCACAAACACACACACACACACACACACACACACAGACACACACACAGACCATTTCGCGGGACTTGGTTATTTCCACTCAGGGGGTCCCAAAACGTGTATTTCCGTTGAAAACCGGAAGTCGAAAATTTTCACGATCGCAATACTTCCACTTACTATATATTTCATATATAGGTAAGTGAAAGTAAAACATAAATATTAATTGCCTTTTCAGATTTTTATAAATACAGAAGAAAAATGAAATTTTTTATAGAATTTTTTATAATTTTTTTAAGTAAAATTTTTTTTTGAAACTTAGAACGAGAAAGTAGCAATAATGGTTGGTGGATTGTTTATTTATAAAAATTGCCAAAATTTATTGGTTGTTTAAGGATTTAGATGGAATTTTATTTCTTTTTATATTTATAAAAATTCTTTAGAGAATCTCAAATATTTATAAATAAATATAGTACATTACATAAAATAAAGTAAAGGAACTTTTAGAAAGATATTTGGATTCAAATTAATTAGTAAAAGATAAGAATGATTTTAAAGGAACAACAAAAATAGAAGAATGAAAATTTTTGAATAAAATTCGTATTATCTAAAATTATAAGTTTGGTTGGTTGATTTAAAGAAAATAATTTGAAGATGACAAAAAATCTGATATTGTAATTTTTTATTCTAATAAAATTGTTTACTTTGCTAAATGACTATTAACTTGTATTTAATTTTTAATTAAAGCAGCAGGCTGACCTAGTCTTTTTAGTACATTAACTATGGTTTTGTAAAAGCAATATTTTTACATTTAATTTTCTGCTTAGTATTTTCAGAATGGAATATAAGTAAATATTAATTCCCTATTCAGATTTGTTTATTTTTGTATTTAAAGATAATTTATTTAATAAAAATTGAGCCTTAAGATGATTGCAGTTTCTTGGTGGGAGTGGGTCATGGTGAGCTTGATCAGAGAGTTAGTAAGAAGCCCACTAGAGCGCTCTGCATGTAAATCGCAACTACAAGATAATTCGGATGATCGCTTTTATTTTTTGAACATATTATGTACAAATACATTTAGTAATAAACATCTAAAAATATTATAACAATATCAATAATAAAATCGTTATTTTATTGAATATAGTTGAATAACGCTGCTTGCTCCCTGAAGATGATTTACACTTGAACTCTCGATCAGTTGAATTGTTCTGACGACAAGACCTCCTTAGTATTACAATAATATTATTAACCTTGCGCAGAGGCAATATCGTAACCAATGAAGGTCTACTGAGGTGCGATTATTGCTAGTTGAAAACTTTTACCAATACCCCGCCATGGGCTTGTGAAATACCAAGCCTATCGGCAATTTTTGGAAATCCCTACGGGGATTCATTAATAGATCATCATTCATTAATTCTGAAAAAATTTTAGCGAAAAATTAACTTCTTTTGATTTATTCCGATTTCATAAAACTACGAATATGAAGTTCCTGCAAAATCAAAATTAATAAAAAATAATTGAAATGAATAACGAATGATAATTAATTACAAGACATGAAAAGATTAATAATTGAAATGAATAATTACATCAAAATTGTCTATGTTATATTTATTATATTTCACTTTGATTATCTATTATGACCGGCCGAAACGTCGGCAGAATCAAATATGTGATACTTGCATATTATTATTTAGTTATTTATCTGACCGAATCCCCGACTATTTCCACTCCGTTAAATCTACAGTCAACTATCATCCAGATCAAACGAATTTTCTTTTATACCATTATTGCTAAAACTTAAAATGTCAAAAATAAAATGTATGTAACCCCACTAACCCACTGGTTTCCAAACCCGCTTCTTATTGTATTCTTAGCAATCCAGTCCGAAGTACATATCAAGACAATTAATTACTTACCATATACCTGATAATTTGGTTGTATTTCACAAATAATTTGAGAAAGGGGGCCAATAAGTCCCCATAGCGCAGCCGTCTTAACAAATTTTATCGGCTTCGTCTACTTACAAATAGTTCTGGTGAAAGAAAAATTTGTTTGCTTACGATTAAGCTGCGGTTTCTTGGATGTTTTCATTGCTCTATGATTCAAAAGGAACTAAACAATTTTTGACAACCCTGCAGAAATGGGCACCACCCTCAAAATTGGCGCAAGAAGACAACATACCCCTATTAGCCCGAAATATAATAATAATATTACATTGTACGTATTATTATTATATGTATTATTATTATTAGGTTTGGGTCATCTTATGGAAATAATAAAATTCCAAATTACGTTATACATCACTTCATAAAATTGTAAGGGACGAGGAATAAATTGAATAAAGTTTATTTAGTATTGCCTCTACTTAGAAGGGTAGAGGCAAAATTAGTAAAAAAATAAATAAAATGGTAACAAATAATCATTATATTATAACATATTAAATATCATGGATGGAATAATGGAATAATCTCAAATCTTACCATATCACAGTTTTTCAAAATACAGTACAATCTTGATAATCCGGCGGTTGGTTACACCGGCAAGTTCGGTAATCCGGCGCTATGGGGGACACCCAAAAGAAGGGGAATTAGATCGCATGACCACAAATATAAGTCCTCTCCATGCCCCCAAACACGACTCATCTTGCAGCCCATGGATAAAAATGTAATCCAGCGAATAAAAATTAATTACAAAAAATCAAAAGATCTGGCTATACACTTCTTGTTTGAACTCTAAAGACGTGATATACGATTCCGACGAAGGTAACTCTACAAGATCAACTCTACAATTGTCTTCAGAATTTTCACAAGAGTTTTCGAACGAATGTGAACTGTAACTGCGTTACCCTATCAAATGAGGAAATCAAAGAATGGCTTCAAAGCACAAACAAAGATAATTTTCAATCCCTATCTGACGACGAAATCCTCAGCCAAATTCGGTCCACGGATGAATAGGAAGATTGCTATGACCAGGATGTTTCAACAACGACGCATTCAATGTCTGCACAAAATGGTTAGTACTCAAAAGTTTGAAACAGTGCGTTTTCGATAAAATGTTTAAGGCAAAAAAGCAAAGAAAGAATTAATGACAACTTTTCATAATAGTTTATTTAATATGAACGTATTCTTCATATGTACGTAGTATTTTGTTTTATACGTACAAATATAAATATTATATTATAGTAAAAATATTGTATTTTAATACGTTTTTTTATTTTACTTCCGATAATCCGGAAATTATTGATAATCAGGCGGTTGTCTGGTCCCATATGCGTCGGATTATAAAGATGTTACTGTACATATATGCTACACAGTACAAAAAAAAATCAAAACCCTGTAGAAATGGGCACCATCCGAAAATTGGCACAAGAAGATAACATATCCTTTTAGGGTATGTAATAATAATAATAATAATATTATAGGTATTATTAATATTATGTTTCGGGTCATATTACTAAAATAATAAAATTTCAAATTATATCCTACACAACTTCATAAAATTGTTAGTGACGAGGAATAAATTGAATAAATTAATTTGTATTTCATAGTTATTAAATTACCGATACTGTTATTAATGCAAGGTCATATTTAGCATTTACCGTGTAATTAAAATATAATTATAATATTATACATATACTGGGTATCATATATTTTTTATTATTTTGTTAAATATTTATTTTATTATTGTAACGTATCCAAGTTATTCAGATAATCGTGCAGTTAGTTTGCTACCTGGCCGCCAGAATGATCCACCAGTCCCGTACCATTAGCAGTTGACTAATTAAATGATCATATTATTATATGTTATGATTGATGAATATTACTTAATCAGAAATTTAAATTTAAATCAATAGAGATTTAGGATATAATAAATATTATATTCTTGATATAACAGGCTGCTTAGCCTCAGTAAACTACCAAACCGAAGATGGACTCCCGAACAGGTTAGCTGTCTTCAAAACAAGACCTCTCTCATATTACTTTTGTAATATTAACCTTGCGCAGAGGCAATATCGTAACCAATGAAGGTCTACTGAGGTGCGATTATTGCTAGTTGAAAACTTTTACCAATACCCCGCCATGGGCTTGTGAAATACCAAGCCTATCGGCAATTTTTGGAAATCCCTACGGGGATTCAATAATTATAATCATTCATAACTTTAGTATTACTCCTACGATACTAAGAAAAATACTTAATTACTTTTGGGTTACTCATGGATTGATACATGAAATTCTTGTACCTGTTACAAGTGATACTGATACTTTTTTGGATCTGATACTTTTAATAAGATACTTTTGTAACCGGTACTCAAAATTAAATAACCGTTGCTCTTGAGTCAAGACTAACGACTATTTTGTTTTTGATAATTGAGAATTTATTAGGATTCGTTGCGTATGAAATTATGTATATTTTATGATTTAGTCTAATTCGAGGCCGATAATATATTGAAAGTTCAAATATAGGGATTTAAATTTTAAATTGAGAATGAAATGAATCAGTATTATTATCTATTGAGCTTTCTGCTTATAACCATGTCTTTTTCAGGCATTTGCTCCATTTGAAAGATTTTTAAATAATTAGGTATATTCTAACAAAGAAAAAATCAAAAATAATTAATTTCAATTATCCAATTTTTTAGGACTTTTAAAGGAAAAAATAAGTTAAATAATTTCACTAAATGTATATTTTATGATTTAGTCTAATTCGAGGCCGATAATATATTGAAAGTTCAAATATAGGGATTTAAATTTTAAAATCGATATTTAGCCGATCGATCGCATTTGATCGATCAAATTCTATTAAGGCATTTTAGCACCTTCCACCCTCTCTACCAATGAGAAAAAAATTAGAACCAACTGTTGCCAATAAAAGAATTTATACCTATTTAAATACTTTCTTTTCATAAATTACATAGTTAGCATAGATGAAATCAAAACGCATTTTTATCCAATAATTTTACAGCCATTCTTCTTATTTATAAAATATGTTTGGTTAAGTAATATAAGAAGTAAAACTCAATAGAAAAATAAATTAATTTTATAAATAAGAAGAATGGCTGTAAAATTATTGGATAAAAATGCGTTTTGATTTCATCTATGCTAACTATGTAATTTATGAAAAGAAAGTATTTAAATAGGTATAAATTCTTTTATTGGCAACAGTTGGTTCTAATTTTTTTCTCATTGGTAGAGAGGGTGGAAGGTGCTAAAATGCCTTAATAGAATTTGATCGATCAAATGCGATCGATCGGCTAAATATCGATTTTAAAATTTAAATCCCTATATTTGAACTTTCAATATATTATCGGCCTCGAATTAGACTAAATCATAAAATATACATTTAGTGAAATTATTTAACTTATTTTTTCCTTTAAAAGTCCTAAAAAATTGGATAATTGAAATTAATTATTTTTGATTTTTTCTTTGTTAGAATATACCTAATTATTTAAAAATCTTTCAAATGGAGCAAATGCCTGAAAAAGACATGGTTATAAGCAGAAAGCTCAATAGATAATAATACTGATTCATTTCATTCTCAATTTAAAATTTAAATCCCTATATTTGAACTTTCAATATATTATCGGCCTCGAATTAGACTAAATCATAAAATATACATAATTTCATACGCAACGAATCCTAATAAATTCTCAATTATCAAAAACAAAATAGTCGTTAGTCTTGACTCAAGAGCAACGGTTATTTAATTTTGAGTACCGGTTACAAAAGTATCTTATTAAAAGTATCAGATCCAAAAAAGTATCAGTATCACTTGTAACAGGTACAAGAATTTCATGTATCAATCCATGAGTAACCCAAAAGTAATTAAGTATTTTTCTTAGTATCGTAGGAGTAATACTAAAGTTATGAATGATTATAATTATTGAATCCCCGTAGGGATTTCCAAAAATTGCCGATAGGCTTGGTATTTCACAAGCCCATGGCGGGGTATTGGTAAAAGTTTTCAACTAGCAATAATCGCACCTCAGTAGACCTTCATTGGTTACGATATTGCCTCTGCGCAAGGTTAATATTACAAAAGTAATATGAGAGAGGTCTTGTTTTGAAGACAGCTAACCTGTTCGGGAGTCCATCTTCGGTTTGGTAGTTTACTGAGGCTAAGCAGCCTGTTATATCAAGAATATAATATTTATTATATCCTAAATCTCTATTGATTTAAATTTAAATTTCTGATTAAGTAATATTCATCAATCATAACATATAATAATATGATCATTTAATTAGTCAACTGCTAATGGTACGGGACTGGTGGATCATTCTGGCGGCCAGGTAGCAAACTAACTGCACGATTATCTGAATAACTTGGATACGTTACAATAATAAAATAAATATTTAACAAAATAATAAAAAATATATGATACCCAGTATATGTATAATATTATAATTATATTTTAATTACACGGTAAATGCTAAATATGACCTTGCATTAATAACAGTATCGGTAATTTAATAACTATGAAATACAAATTAATTTATTCAATTTATTCCTCGTCACTAACAATTTTATGAAGTTGTGTAGGATATAATTTGAAATTTTATTATTTTAGTAATATGACCCGAAACATAATATTAATAATACCTATAATATTATTATTATTATTATTACATACCCTAAAAGGATATGTTATCTTCTTGTGCCAATTTTCGGATGGTGCCCATTTCTACAGGGTTTTGATTTTTTTTTGTACTGTGTAGCATATATGTACAGTAACATCTTTATAATCCGACGCATATGGGACCAGACAACCGCCTGATTATCAATAATTTCCGGATTATCGGAAGTAAAATAAAAAAACGTATTAAAATACAATATTTTTACTATAATATAATATTTATATTTGTACGTATAAAACAAAATACTACGTACATATGAAGAATACGTTCATATTAAATAAACTATTATGAAAAGTTGTCATTAATTCTTTCTTTGCTTTTTTGCCTTAAACATTTTATCGAAAACGCACTGTTTCAAACTTTTGAGTACTAACCATTTTGTGCAGACATTGAATGCGTCGTTGTTGAAACATCCTGGTCATAGCAATCTTCCTATTCATCCGTGGACCGAATTTGGCTGAGGATTTCGTCGTCAGATAGGGATTGAAAATTATCTTTGTTTGTGCTTTGAAGCCATTCTTTGATTTCCTCATTTGATAGGGTAACGCAGTTACAGTTCACATTCGTTCGAAAACTCTTGTGAAAATTCTGAAGACAATTGTAGAGTTGATCTTGTAGAGTTACCTTCGTCGGAATCGTATATCACGTCTTTAGAGTTCAAACAAGAAGTGTATAGCCAGATCTTTTGATTTTTTGTAATTAATTTTTATTCGCTGGATTACATTTTTATCCATGGGCTGCAAGATGAGTCGTGTTTGGGGGCATGGAGAGGACTTATATTTGTGGTCATGCGATCTAATTCCCCTTCTTTTGGGTGTCCCCCATAGCGCCGGATTACCGAACTTGCCGGTGTAACCAACCGCCGGATTATCAAGATTGTACTGTATTTTGAAAAACTGTGATATGGTAAGATTTGAGATTATTCCATTATTCCATCCATGATATTTAATATGTTATAATATAATGATTATTTGTTACCATTTTATTTATTTTTTTACTAATTTTGCCTCTACCCTTCTAAGTAGAGGCAATACTAAATAAACTTTATTCAATTTATTCCTCGTCCCTTACAATTTTATGAAGTGATGTATAACGTAATTTGGAATTTTATTATTTCCATAAGATGACCCAAACCTAATAATAATAATACATATAATAATAATACGTACAATGTAATATTATTATTATATTTCGGGCTAATAGGGGTATGTTGTCTTCTTGCGCCAATTTTGAGGGTGGTGCCCATTTCTGCAGGGTTGTCAAAAATTGTTTAGTTCCTTTTGAATCATAGAGCAATGAAAACATCCAAGAAACCGCAGCTTAATCGTAAGCAAACAAATTTTTCTTTCACCAGAACTATTTGTAAGTAGACGAAGCCGATAAAATTTGTTAAGACGGCTGCGCTATGGGGACTTATTGGCCCCCTTTCTCAAATTATTTGTGAAATACAACCAAATTATCAGGTATATGGTAAGTAATTAATTGTCTTGATATGTACTTCGGACTGGATTGCTAAGAATACAATAAGAAGCGGGTTTGGAAACCAGTGGGTTAGTGGGGTTACATACATTTTATTTTTGACATTTTAAGTTTTAGCAATAATGGTATAAAAGAAAATTCGTTTGATCTGGATGATAGTTGACTGTAGATTTAACGGAGTGGAAATAGTCGGGGATTCGGTCAGATAAATAACTAAATAATAATATGCAAGTATCACATATTTGATTCTGCCGACGTTTCGGCCGGTCATAATAGATAATCAAAGTGAAATATAATAAATATAACATAGACAATTTTGATGTAATTATTCATTTCAATTATTAATCTTTTCATGTCTTGTAATTAATTATCATTCGTTATTCATTTCAATTATTTTTTATTAATTTTGATTTTGCAGGAACTTCATATTCGTAGTTTTATGAAATCGGAATAAATCAAAAGAAGTTAATTTTTCGCTAAAATTTTTTCAGAATTAATGAATGATGATCTATTAATGAATCCCCGTAGGGATTTCCAAAAATTGCCGATAGGCTTGGTATTTCACAAGCCCATGGCGGGGTATTGGTAAAAGTTTTCAACTAGCAATAATCGCACCTCAGTAGACCTTCATTGGTTACGATATTGCCTCTGCGCAAGGTTAATAATATTATTGTAATACTAAGGAGGTCTTGTCGTCAGAACAATTCAACTGATCGAGAGTTCAAGTGTAAATCATCTTCAGGGAGCAAGCAGCGTTATTCAACTATATTCAATAAAATAACGATTTTATTATTGATATTGTTATAATATTTTTAGATGTTTATTACTAAATGTATTTGTACATAATATGTTCAAAAAATAAAAGCGATCATCCGAATTATCTTGTAGTTGCGATTTACATGCAGAGCGCTCTAGTGGGCTTCTTACTAACTCTCTGATCAAGCTCACCATGACCCACTCCCACCAAGAAACTGCAATCATCTTAAGGCTCAATTTTTATTAAATAAATTATCTTTAAATACAAAAATAAACAAATCTGAATAGGGAATTAATATTTACTTATATTCCATTCTGAAAATACTAAGCAGAAAATTAAATGTAAAAATATTGCTTTTACAAAACCATAGTTAATGTACTAAAAAGACTAGGTCAGCCTGCTGCTTTAATTAAAAATTAAATACAAGTTAATAGTCATTTAGCAAAGTAAACAATTTTATTAGAATAAAAAATTACAATATCAGATTTTTTGTCATCTTCAAATTATTTTCTTTAAATCAACCAACCAAACTTATAATTTTAGATAATACGAATTTTATTCAAAAATTTTCATTCTTCTATTTTTGTTGTTCCTTTAAAATCATTCTTATCTTTTACTAATTAATTTGAATCCAAATATCTTTCTAAAAGTTCCTTTACTTTATTTTATGTAATGTACTATATTTATTTATAAATATTTGAGATTCTCTAAAGAATTTTTATAAATATAAAAAGAAATAAAATTCCATCTAAATCCTTAAACAACCAATAAATTTTGGCAATTTTTATAAATAAACAATCCACCAACCATTATTGCTACTTTCTCTTTTTTATAGTAGGTACTAAGTTATAAAAAAAATTTACTTACAAAATTTATGAAATTTTTTTTTTTATAAATATAAAAAGAAATAAAATTCCATCTAAATTTTATGAGAAGAAATGGTTGGGGTGTGGTCAAAATTTTATCCTCTTCATTACATGTACAGTCAACTTTTCACCATTTTCATCGATATTCTTAGACAACAAATAAATTATGCCACTTTTAATAAATAAGCAATTTAACAACAATTATTGCTCCCTTATTCTTTTTTTTTTTTTTAGTTATAAGTTCTAAGAAATATTCATAAAGATTATAAAAAAAAATTTACTCAAAATATATATAAAAAATTTTCACTTCTGCTGTTTTTATAAAAATTGTAATAGAATTTCACATATAAAAAATCTGGTGCGTGCTCGCAACACACAACTTTCACTTACCAACTTACTTAGATTAGAAATTAATGCGTTTTGTTAATTGCCACTTCTCAAATGAACAGAACGGCTTTAATTATGAACAATGGTCTGTCATTAAAGGCGTACTCCGCATGCGTGGGCTCAGCGAGTTTTATGAGTTGACTGAATAGTTTTCTTTTTTTCTCCTCTTTATGTTTTCTTTATTTTTATCATATCTCATATTTAGCCATTTCTTATTTTTAGGCGTAACGAGAGACAGTTAACTTCCACATATAAACAAAAACAAAGGTACTTTATAGGAAACAAACAAACAAAAAAGGCCCCTACACCCCCCCACAAAAAGCGCCCTCAGAACATTTTGATAATGATAAAGCTTACCTGATATTAAAGAACACCTAATTTATTAAACATGACGAATTTGATAATAATCGTTGAAGCCGTTTCTGAGATCATCGAAAAAAAGGTAAAAATTGGAAAAAATTATGAAATAAAGTGCCCGCTCCGTTTGACCAATTTTGATGAAATGTTGGCTATCACATCTTTGGCATATACATACATCAAATACCCAGTTTGATCAAAATCTTTAAAGCCTTTTTTGAGTAAATAAAAAAAACACATGAAAATTATACAAAATTTATAAAGTAAAATCCCCCCTCCGGTTGATCAATTTTGATGAAATTTTTACAGTCATATATCGGGCGTATAAATAGATGAAATACTCAGTTTAATCAAAATCGTTAGAGCCGTTTTTGAGAAAATCGAAAAAAAACATAAAAAGTTATTAAATAAAGTACCCCCTCCCTTTGAGCAATTTTGATGAAATTTTTGCTGTCACATCGCGGGCATATACATACACTAAATACCTAATTTCACGTTCACACGGTTTATAGTTTTTGAGCTAGTCGGTTCACACACACACACACACACACACACACACACACACACACACACACACACACACACACACACACACACAGACCATTTCGTGGGACTTGGTTAATTGGACTCAGGGGACCCCAAAACGTGTATTTCTGTTGAAAACCGGAAGTCGAAATTTTTCACGATCGCAATACTTCCACTTACTATATATATCATATATAGGTAAGTGAAAGTAAAATTAATTAGACAATTATGTTAAAAAAAAAATCTATTGGTTAAAATTTTAAACCATTTTTTTATGTATAACTTCTCCAATTATACTTTTTGTTAGTAAAACAAGTCTTTCTTCAATAAATTTTATTCCATTCCCCAATATCATAATTTTTTTAAATGTCTCATCATGAAGCCCTATGTTTTTCTTAGAAAACTCATGTGTGCAGTTTGAATTTTCTTTTATTTTATTATATTTTTTTTTTTTGGACAACTCAACCCTCACCTCTTTACCTTCCATTGGATAATCCAGTAACTATCATGAATTTATAGGATTTAAAAATGACCTATTTTTTGTACTTAATTACGTAATGTTCTGCTAATGTACATCTTAAATTCACCTTCAAATTTCAAATTTTTTAAGGTTAAATTATAGATTTAAAAAATGAAATTTTCGGGCTAAAAAAGACTAATTTATATTATTGAATGACATACCTTCTGAAACTTTTTTTAAAATTTCTATAGTAGTAGCTTCCTGTACACTAATCATATTTCAATCATAGTACAGTTGAATAAGAAGATGGTGCCAGATATTAATATTCAACTAAATTTCACATAGGTAATATGTTTCAACATAGATGTCCACATTTTATAATATAGTAAGATGCATCTGCACCAAACGCTTTTCCTACGTAAATTAAATAAAAATTGTATTGAATTGTTCCCGAGGGTATATGATTGATGATTAAGAAATTAAGTGTAACATACTATCTATCATATAAAGATTTTTTTTTTTTTAGTTCATGAAAAGAAAAATAGACTTGTTTCTTATTTTAACCCGAATTTGTTCATACTGTCAGGACCTTTCAATGGCCTAATATCATGTAAATCTCTTTAGTGTTTTTTTTCCCTTATTGTACATAAAAACAAAACAAACTAACAAATTTTATTGCTTATAATAATTTTTTTTACTTTCACTTACCTGTATATGAAATATATATGTAGTAAAGTAAGGGAAAGTATTGCGATCGTGAACTTTTTACTTCCGGTTTTCAACGGAAATACACGTTTTGGGTTCCCCTGAGTCCAAATAACTAAGTCCCGCAAAATGGTCTGTGTGTGACAGCCAAAATTTCATTTTCCTTATTATGAAAATAAAAACTTTTATTTGACAATTGAAAATTTTATTTTACTTTAGAGAGTAAATATGGGATGCTCAACATTTTTAAAGCATTGAAGGTGTGAAAAAATATGGTATAAGATAATCTTTATTTAATTATATTCTAGTTTAGAAACTTTAGTTCTATAATAAATTTCTGAAGGCAGTATTAAGTGATTTTAGAGGAACAGTAATCTTTCTCGATTTAGTGTACTTTAGAGAGCAAATACAAACGAAAATAAGTAAATGAATGAAGAAAAAAGTGTGGCTTTGAGGAATGCCATTTAACAAATCTCGTCAATTTCTAATCTAACCATGTTGGTAAGTGAAAGTTGTGTGTTGCGCGCATCGCACCATATTTTTAATAATAAAGAATAATGTCAGCAAAAATAGAAAGGAAATAATTTTTTTTTTTTTTTTAAAGTTGTATATGATTTTTTCTCTTTCGCCCATTCAAATGGTCACCTGGAACGGTTTGGAATTATATTTAAGTATATCAGATCAAATTGATATGAAGCGAAAATTCAACGTGAAATGGTTAGATTGCATGCTACATTTCAAGTTTCTGCTACAATGCTTGATTCCTTTTGGTATATGATAATTTTTATTTCATTTTTCTTCAAGTTGTGCTAATTTATAATCAAAGTATTATTTATATCAATTTAATTTTTTTGATTTTGTTTCTAAATTTAGATTAATTTACTGAATTCATTTAAAAACTTTTATTTTAAAGTTCCAAGTTTAAAATCAGAAGCGCACAATAGGCCCATTGGCGCCGCTTCAGAGGGGTATTTCAGCCACAGGAAAAAAAAAAAAATTAAAATCAGAAAATAACATAAAATGTACAAGTGAGTTATGTAAAATGTTAAACAAATGATTAGGTTTAAAAGTTTTTTATTCAGTATGTTATATTTATGAAATTTAAAAACAAAATTATCGGCCCTTTTTAAAGATTTATACTTGAAAAAATTTAACCTTGATTTGAGCTTCCCCAATACTTTGATCACTCATCACTGTTTGAAACATGCATAGTTATTTCCAATATGATGTGTATTACAGTACTAAAATATGCCAAAGAAAGAAAAAATTCAATCTTTATCCTCATGATAAGAGAAAAGATCATGAGTGTAGCAATTCGTGAAATAGTTTTTTATTTTGAAAAAGAAATACTATTTAAAAAACATATTTTTTTTAGTTGTATATTCAAAAGAAAAATATAAAAAATTTTAGGAAAATGTTATATTTTAAAGCTGGTTAATCTAGGGTCAGGGGCATGCGAACCCAAATAAGAAAAAATTCTTCATGTATAAATAATACATGTGCACGTCGGATATAAGACGGTTACAACTCAAAAAACTATTTTTTCAGATAATCACAAGTGAAATTTGATCTGCATTCTATATTTTACTTTGTACCTACAAACAGCGACTAGGGAAAGTAGTCTTTGATCATAAATAGTCTATTATAAGGGCAGTTTTTGCACTTTTTACTTTATATAATTTTATATTGTGATATTCAGATTGGATATTGGGTTATATTTGGAAGGATTGGTGTCCATAATGCTTGGATGTTGGTGTTTTTAGTTATGGATAAGATGCATTTGATAGCTCATCTGAAAATATTTTACTTTATAACACTAAATGTACTTAATTAAATAGAATATTTTTTTATTTAGACTTTAAATTATTTTTTATTTGTTTTGTGAATAAAACAAATGTACCACAGGAACTTCAACCCAAAATTTGTTTACTTTCCAATAATTATTTGTATATTTCTTTTATAATTCTATAATGTTTTGTTTGTACAAATACAGTAATTAAACTTAAAGCACAGTACTTGATTTTGATATTAAATGCTCTTTTCCTGTGTATATTGTTAATAAAGTGAGGGTGCGCTGAACACCTCTGTATCATTATTCATTTTTGTCGATAATTTGTTTGAAGATGTCATTTATATTTTTAAAATAATTTATTTGTTGTAAAACTTCCATTAATATAAACATAATTAAATAAAGTATTTGATTTTAATAAAAAATGGTTTTTACCTTTTTCCTTTTTTTTGTCAAGAAAAATTTTTGGGATGGTCGGTCAACATTGTTACCTATTTTTGTTACGGTGGCAAATTCATGTTACTGCTCTAGAGTTAAATAAAAGCACTGCAAAACTTTGGAGGCTCCAAATTGTTGATGATAGTAAAGTTGATGGTTCAGAGTAGTACCAGTTTAGTTTTACAGATTTTGAGAATTGTATTCAGACTAGTACCAATTTTTTTTTTTTTTTTTTTTGTTTTATATTTTGAGATTTCATCTATAAGAACAGCACAAGATTTTATATTTTCAAGCCCATAAATTCAGTGGTTTTTGAGATAACAGTTGCCAAGGGATACTTACTAAATCTTCATTACTTTTTACTTTCACTTACCTATATATGAAATATATAGTAAGTGGAAGTATTGCGATCGTGAAAAATTTCGACTTCCGGTTTTCAACGGAAATACACGTTTTGGGGTCCCCTGAGTCGAAATAACCAAGTCCCGCGAAATGGTCTGTGTGTGTCTGTGTGTGTGTGTGTGTATGTGAACAGACTAGCTCAAAAACTATTAACCGTGCGAACCTGAAATTGGGTATTTAGTGTATGTATATGCCCGCGATGTGACAGCAAAAATTTCATCAAAATTGGTCAAAGGGTGGGGGTACTTTATTTAATAACTTTTTAGGTTTTTTTCGATTTTCTCAAAAACGGCTCTAACGATTTTGATTAAACTAAGTATTTGATGTATTAATATGCTCTAGATATGACTGTAAAAATTTCATCAAAATTGATCAACCGGAAGGGGGACTTTACTTAATAAATTTTGTATCATTTTTATGTGTTTTTTTTATTTACTCAAAAACGGCTTTAAAGATTTTGATCAAACTGGGTATTTGAAGTATGTATATGCCAAAGATGTGACAGCCAACATTTCATCAAAATTGGTTTAACGGAGGGGGCACTTTATTTCTTAACTTTTTTTCCAATTTTTACCTTTTTTTCGATTATCTCAAAAACGGCTTTAATGATTTTGATCAAATTCGTCATGTTTAATGAAAATTAGGTGTTCAATAATATCAGGTAAGTTTTATCAGTATTAAAATTTTCTGAGGGGGCTTAAATAGGGAAGGGGCCTTTTTTGTTTTCCTATAAAGTACCTTTGTTTTAGTTTATATTGAGAAATTAACTGTCTCTCATAGCGCCCAAAAATAAGAAATGGCTAAATATGACATATGAAGAAAATCAAGTAAACATATACAAGAGAAAAAAAGAAAAAAATTCCGTCAACTCATAAAACACCTTAGGCTGACGCATGCGCCGTACGCTTTTAATGACAAACCAATGCGTTATAATTAAAGATGCTCTTTTCATTTATTGAAAATTATTTGTTTCATCGGAACTAAATGAAATATTCAACAAGTACATAGAGAATTATAAAATCAGACGACTTGGAGTATTATGCTTGCATTGCCGAATTATCACAAGTAAAAACTTTTATTTAATAATAAAAGAAATTAGTTTTTTTTTTGAGCAAATGAAAACAAAAATAAGAAATGAATGTGGAAAAATGTGTAACTTTGAAAGTGGCAATTAACAAAACACAATAATTTCTAATCTAAGTAAGTTGGTAAGTGAAAGTTGTGTGTTGCGATCACGCACCAGATTTTTTATTTTTTTGATTAATCTATTTAGAGTAGGTTAAGTACTTATTTCAATTTAGCTAACCTAATAATTGAAGGGTAGAGTGGAAAAACCACATCAGTCCTGCATTTTTTTTTCCAGGAAATGGAATAACAGTACCATCTAGTAGTTGCTGAAATTCACTTTTCTAATAGTTTATCATAAAGAAAAATTCGTAAGTAAGCTAAAATATTTCTTTGAAAATGGGCTGTACTGTGGATAAATCTCGTCAGTCCTCGTGCGAATCGTAGTACATTTTTTTTGTATGTAAAGCTTTATTACCTAATTTTAACATCAGACAATTAACTTAAGGGAATTGATTCAAGAAGTTTTTCCAGAATTTAATTTTGTTTTTCTTGGTGTTACTTATACTTACATTTTTTAAATCTTTTAGTTATAACAATATAAGTTAGTGATATAATGTGATTTATTTGGTTTCTTTTTGTTCATTTCTTGAGCCTTCCATAAATAGAAAATAATTCAAATCAATCAAAATTTCTGCATTTTGTAATAATAATAGTTACAGGGGACTGGTGGCCCAGGGAAATAAATAAAAATAAAATAAAAATAAATAAAGCATAATTTTTTTTTCTTCCTAGTTTGAAATAGACATCACCTTGTAACAATAATGAGCATCAGTACATGTATCCAACCTATTCAAAAATAATAAATGCCCTAATCCTCAAGGCCCAAGTAAGGTAATAAAAAACATTTTATAATAACGTCCTTCAGGGTTAAATAAGCATATTAGATGTTCTTCATTATCAGAAGGTTTGAAGCCTTGCAGATATAAATAATTCAAATGAATTTTTTCAAAATTAGCTTTAATCGACTGACAGGGATTTTCCCCTGTACCCTTCCTCATTTTTTTCTTCTTATTATAAATTAATGAAATTGACTTATCAAAGGAATTTTAGTATCGTAAGTTAACGTATCGAAATGGTACATATATCATTTTGATGGTTTTTACGGGGGCTTTATGACCCATTATGCTCCAAGTATATTGACCCACCGTTTATTATTTCTAAAAGTTAGTGTATTTAAGAAAAGGCTAGTATTAAGCCCATTTACTGAACAAGGATACTTATTGTTTTGTTGCCTTTCCATGGATACAACTCTTTTCATGTTGTTGTTATCATCTGAAAAACTACCTTCTTCTCCAGTGTCAAAAAAATAACCATAAAAAAATTCCTGGTGAGCTGTTATTAAAAAAAAAAAAAAAAGCTGGGCACTTTAATAGTAGAGGTGCTTAGTTGTGTATTCTTATGACTTTTTACCATTTTATATTTTTCTCCTAATTAGAGAGAAAGAAGCTTTATCTTCTTTCACATCAAGAACATTTATTGATAATTAACCTACTTATATACGCCTTTGTTCAGTAATACATCTAATATATAAATCATGTGTGCCAAGTCAGAATGTAGAAAGATTAATCTCCAGGGACTATAATATATTCTTAGTGATTTAATTGTGCCAGAAGACACAAGAAAACTGTTGTGAGGAGAAGAGTGTCGGTAAATGAAGTCTTTTTTATTAACTGTTAAACGCTGCTAGTGTTTAACAGTTTATATTTCATAGTTATAATAATCCGAGAAGTTGCTTCATGCAAATTGGTTCTGTATTAAATTAAATTCTGGTTAATTAACCAAACAAATGTGGTGAAAAGTTTTTTGATGATTTTTGGTTTATATGAATTACAATAGTTCCCAGTATGACTTATACTTTTTAAATGTATAATAAGAAAAACCTAGCTGTTTAATGTAAGAGTTCTCTTAGCGGTATAATAATTTATTTGTAAGTTTCAAATTAATTTTTTATCAGATTTTTCAAATATAAAGTTTACATAAAAAGAGATTAAGAAAGTGGTTTTGATGATGTAGATACCTATAGCAATTTGAAAAGGAAACAAATAATCAAAAACTAAACTAAAATCAGTGAGTCAAACACAGTAAATTAAATTTACGAATAAAAGTTTTACTATAGCGAATGAATATTTGTATTCCTTTGATTAGTGGAAAATAATAAAATTACAAATGAAATCAAAGCAACCAAATGAAAACAAAAACCTGATTCTCATTGGGGTCATTCCATATCAAGTGGTCCAAAGTGGTTGCTCGATCATTTAAGAAAAAAATTATAATTTTACCACCAATTACATATGGAATCAGTAGTTCAAATCAATTTTTTAAAAATTTTTAGGATCAACCGTTTCAAAAGGGCAGCCATTTTTGTTTCACATTTCAGGCCGATTTTTGAGTTTTTAATCTCTCACAGAAAACTCATTTTCTCAAGACTGGTAAGTCATAGACTAATAATTCAAACACAATTGTTTTCCTTAAAGTCTGTTCTATATTTCGTGTTCTCTTTATTATTTGAATATTTTGCAGTCCAATACTTGAAAAGTGCTATTGAAAATAACTGCTTTAAATTCTCAAAACACCGTTTTTGAGGATATGTTTTGGTTATAAGGGCATGTACACCAAAGCTGATTTTTGACATGATAATAAACCTAACTAAGTAGCTTTCATTAAAAGTACTCTTAACCCGTATATTCTTTACATTATTTTTTTATGAGTTTTTAAACTTCACATTTTTTCATTTTTTTGTTAACTTTAGTCTCCAATATCTCTGGTGGGTCAGGTAATAAAAATCTATTTTTTTTACATGTTGTGCTTACATGCAACATAAACCTACTGCAAGAAATTTCAACCTGTATATTTGAGTACATTGGTAGCTACGAATTTTTGAAAATAGTCATTTTTGTGCTTATTTAACAATGAAGAAAAACTCATTTTCTCTAGGATGGTAAGTCATAGACTAATAATTCAAACACAACTGTCTTCCTTAAAGTCTGTTCTATATTTCATGTTCTCTTTATTATTTGAATATTTTGAAGTCTAATACTTAAAAAGTGCTACTAAAAGAACTGCTTTAAATTCTCAAAACACCATTTTTGAGGATATGTTTTGGTTATAAGGGCATGTACACCAAAGCTGATTTTTGACATGATAATAAACCTAACTAAGTAGCTTTCATTAAAAGTACTCTTAACCCGTATATTCTTTACATTATTTTTTTATGAGTTTTTAAACTTCACATTTTTCATTTTTTTGTTAACTTTAGTCTCCAATATCTCTGGTGGGTCAGGTAATAAAAATCTATTTTTTTTACATGTTGTGCTTACATGCAACATAAACCTACTGCAAGAAATTTCAACCTGTATATTTGAGTACATTGGTAGCTACGAATTTTTGAAAATAGTCATTTTTGTGCTTATTTAACAATGAAGAAAAACTCATTTTCTCTAGGATGGTAAGTCATGGACTAATAATTCAAACACAACTGTCTTCCTTAAAGTCTGTTCTATACTTCGTGTTCTCTTTATTATTTGAATATTTTGCAGTCCAATACTTGAAAAGTGCTATTGAAAATAACTGCTTTAAATTCTCAAAACACCGATTTTGAGGATATGTTTTGGTTATAAGGGCATGTACACCAAAGCTGATTTTTGACATGATAATAAACCTAACTAAGTAGCTTTCATTAAAAGTACTCTTAACCCATATATTCTTTACCATATTCTTGTATGAATTTTTAAACTTCACATTTTTTAATTATTTGTTAACTTTAGGCTCCAATATCTCTGGTGGGCTAGTTGATAAAAATCTCATTTTTTTACATGTTATGCTTACATGCAACATAAATCAACTGCAAGAAATTTCAACCTGTATATTTGAGTACATTAGTAGCTACGAATTTTTGAAAATGGTCATTTTCGTGCTCATTTAAAAATGCGTAAACTTGATCATACATCATTAAAATTTTACTGTTTGTGAATTTTTTACTTTTAATACCCCTTATTAATTGTTTTTTTTTTAATTTTATCTATGTCCAACGGAAAATATTTTTAATCACTCTTTCGTTTAAAAAAATAATAAAAATTTAATAGAGTAGATTTTAATTATAATTAAACCCAATATTTTTTTTTTGCATTAGACATAGATAAAATTAAAAAAAAAAAAACAATTAATGAGGGGTATTAAAAGTAAAAAATTCACAAACAGAAAATTTTAATGAAGTGTGATCAAGTTTACGCATTTTTAAATGAGCACGAAAATGACCATTTTCAAAAATTCGTAGCTACCAATGTACTCAAATATACTGGTTGAAATTTCTTGCAGTAGGTTTATGTTGCATGTAAGCATAACATGTAAAAAAAATAGATTTTTATTAACTGGCCCACCAGAGATATTGGAGCCTAAAGTTAACAAAAAAATGAAAAAATGTGAAGTTTAAAAACTCATAAAAAAATAATGTAATGAATATACGGCTTAAGAGTACTTTTAATGAAAGCTACTTAGTTAGGTTGATTATCATGTCAAAAATCAGCTTTGGCGTACATGCCCTTATAACCAAAACATATCCTCAAAATCGGTGTTTTGAGAATTTAAAGCAGTTATTTTCAATAGCACTTTTCAAGTATTGGACTGCAAAATATTCAAATAATAAAGAGAACACGAAATATAGAACAGAATTTAAGGAAAACAATTGTGTTTGAATTATTAGTCTATGACTTACCAGTCTTGAGAAAATGAGTTTTCTGTGAGAGATTAAAAACTCAAAAATCGGCCTGAAATGTGAAACAAAAATGGCTGCCCTTTTGAAACGGTTGATCCTAAGATTTTTTAAAAAATTGATTTGAACTACTGATTCCATACCTAATTGGTGGTAAAATTGTAAAAAATTTCTAAAATGATCGAGCAACCACTTTGGACCACTTGATATGGAATGACCCCAATGAGAATCAGGTTTTTGTTTTCATTTGGTTGATTTGATTTCATTTGTAATTTTATTATTTTCCACTAATCAAAAGAATACAAATATTCATTTGCTATAGTAAAAGTTTTATTCGTAAATTTAGTTTACTGTGTTTGACTCACTGATTTTAGTTTTGATATGGAATGACCAATTGATTTTTTAAAATCAATTGATATGGTCAATAATGAAATCCTCCATTCTAAATTCTGAAACTCCATGTATAATTGCCTTTTAAAGTTGGTTTCTCTTCTATATTTCTTTACATTTGCAAACAGTTCATATTCCTGATAAACCTAGTTCTTCAACTCTTTTAGTAACAATCAATGTCCAACAGGAATCCTTTCTTTTACAACTCCTTTCTTCTATATATCTGACAATTGCAGAGGATATGGGCAGCCTCCCCACCGGGGAAACAATTATTGAGACTCAATGGAGAAAAACCACGACCATTCCGATTGGCTCCTAGCATCTTATTACTCTACATCGACAGCAAACCAAATCATTTCAATATCTCTATGTCAGAAACCTTAGAGTGATTTTTGATGAGCACTTATGGAATAATCATACTTCCCAAATCACCCGGAAATCCATTGCTATATACTTATGCTTGTATATACATTACATATACTATTCCTGATATCCTTTGATTGAATGCCACTAAAAACTCAGCTGATAGTTTCTTCTCTCATATATCCCTAATTTTGATGTAGAGTTTATGTATCAATTTTCTTTAACAAGAAAATAATGACGTCGGTATTAACCAGGTGCAAATTTGTAGATTTTTAATTAATTTTCATGCACAAAATATTTGAAATTATTCATTTTATTAGTATTTCAATAATATTCAAATGCTCTATTTTGTTTTGTGTTTAGTTATTATACACAAATTGAATTCCACTAGTCTGTGTATTTGTTTAGCGTCCCTTTATGCAACTAAGGCTAATCGGACGGTGCTACAGTGGGAGTCCTAAATTTTGCCTATCAAGGTATAATTAGGATAGGGGTCTTTAACGAGTACCTAACATCGTACAGGCTTGAGATCTCCATTTTACGTCCTATGCAAGGGACGGCATAGCTAAGGATTTTTACTCCCTTTAAAAAATGCTTGGGACATTGCAGGACATGAACTTGTGACCTTCAGTATAGTAGGTTGCGAATTCCATTAACCATAAAAATAACTCTGACTTAGTACATGTTTTATTTATTCTCGTGGGAACTAGATATCCCATAATTAAAAACTTTCTATATTTCAGAAACATAAGATTGCCGATACCACTGCGTGATCATAACGCATCTTATAAATTTAACAGTTTTATTATACTCAGAAACACAGTCCATACACCTTTAACACTTCACGCCGAGGCTGTAATTCATGCTCCTCGCCCATTGCCGGCTTAGATTAATGATTTTCGCTCGATCGGATGGGAGTTATTCAAGGGCATAATGCAGTATTGACAATCCAACATAATTTAATAAAATACAATCCTTCCTCATTATACATCGCCGTGCAAAGTTTTGTGATTTACTAAAATGTCCGATACGGCAGTCTAGTGTGAG
The DNA here is from genome assembly GCA_911387785.2 of Aelia acuminata. Classification (NCBI taxonomy): domain Eukaryota; kingdom Metazoa; phylum Arthropoda; class Insecta; order Hemiptera; family Pentatomidae; genus Aelia; species Aelia acuminata. The sequence continues at coordinate 138,153,461 of OU426981.1, forward strand.
CCACTGTTGGTACACACTGGTGTGAACATGTTAAATATGTTACCGGAAACTACCACCAAATAAAGAAAACCAATATTTAATTACAGAAGCCAGAAACCTATGCGCAGTTTATAAAAGAGAAGGAAAGTTATTTTTGAAAAAGGTTTATGTAATTAATGACATATTTTTAATAAATTAAAGAAGAAATAGTCAGGATCAATGGAGGATAGATAAAAGAATCAGCTAGTTGCAATAGTTAAGTTTTTCATCATTTATTTTTTACTCTCAAGGACAGATCCAGAGGTTGGGGGCCCCAAATATTTTGGCTTTTCCATTGTTCGTTTTTATTTAAAAACAAATTATGCTATTAGGTTACTATGCCCTAAAAATAATATTTTTAGTTGTTTAGATTGCAGTCCTTCTTTATGCAAGGTAATAATCTCATTGAAAAATCGGTATAGCTGTCAGCCATGTGATTATGAGAGAGGGGGGTGAGAGAGGGGACATATATATATATATATCTTACTATATACTAATGTATCTTGCCAGACAGAATATATTTATTTTATTTTTATTTAATTATAATTTGCTATCAGGGAAGCACCCTATACAAATAGTATATTGACTAAACAAACTTATAGTAATAGATTATTAATTTTTAAAATACATAGATATAAATATAGAAAACTTCATTCAAAATTAGATAATCCAAGATTTAGTTAAAATTCAAAACTTTAAAACGAGTTCTAGATTTAAAATATTCAAACATTAAAATAGATAAATAATATATATTAATAAATAACTAATAAATTGACGATTGAAGACCCCACGCTAAGAACGTGTTCAGTAACCTTTTGCAAATTTTACAGGAGAGCAAAAAGAGTGTTTAAATCTTGTATAAAACACAACCTAGTAACTCTAAGTCAATAGGAAAAAAATAGTATATGCCCAATATATTTTCAAATAATGGTAATATTAATAAAAATACAATACATTATTTGTTAGTCAAAAAAGAATCAATGACCAAAAGCGAATTGTAATTGCGTTTGCCCCCAAAAAAGAATTGTAAATATCTCAAGGACTGAAACGGCTGTTTTCGTGCAAACTATACAGATTTGTAGTAATCGAAATGGTTTACTATAATGCGCTATAAAACAATATTGACAAAAAAATGGACTGAACAAGTTCTTAGCTTGGGGTCTTTAATTTCTATATCCTACCATGGGTACTTAGACTATGGATACTGTTATATTACATACACCCTACTCAGTCTCTATAGTTTAAAATATTAGTCATTGAATAAAACAAAATTTGTAAATCTCTTATGTTTTGTGGTTTAAGAATTTGAATTACACTAAAATTTTTCATATCTTGGAAAAAATTTCCCTTAGATTAGAATAAATAGGGCATACAAACAATATGTGATGGAGGGTTTCATTATTTTTCAGATAGTACATTTGGCACTCTTGTGTTAAAGTTAGCAGGGAGTAATAAATAATCAGTAATTTGGAAGCTGTTAGAAAAAAGATTTAAATATTCGCTTTAGGTAGAATGCTGCAATCGTTCAATGTCTTTATCTAATAAAGAGCATTTATATTTATTCAATATTCTATTACTACTTGCTTTTATCTTTGCTGATTAGTTTCAAATATCAATCCACCCTCTTCTATGGCATCAAACACATTTTTTAGTTGGGAATACCAGTTGTATTTAGTCTGAATAGAACTAGATGAATCCAATCTGTTACTGATAGAATACATTAAATTAAAGCTTCATTCAAGAAATAAAAAACAAGTTTATGAAGTTTTTTTTGTCAAGCGAAGATGAGTAACTTCTATATTAAGCTAATAAAATGTTAAAATAAAATAGTGGCGCTATCTCTGGAGCGCTATTGAGAACTGTTATAGTGTAGAGTAGTATCCGCTAGGAGCGCTGCCGCCGTCTTCCAGTCGATCAGTGGCTGTTCCAACAGCGAACGGTCAACTTCTGTTTGTGAGTGTTGTGTGTCAAATTCTGGTCCTACGCGATCTGCGTGGATCTTATCATGGAGTAGTAAGGTAATTAATATCATAATATTTAATATAAAGGAAAAATATAAAATTATACATAGAGTTTATCACTTATTGATCAATTATCACTAGGGTGTTGGGCGAAAGAATCTAGAAATAGTTTTACTATTTTATTCTATTCACTGTTTTAATTTGCTTTATTCAGTTGTATCATAATTCATCATTTAATAAAATGATTTATATAAAATGGCAGAGGGAATTTATTACTTCATTTTCAATCTATGTGGTCTGTCCCATTGCCCTGAATTGTTGATTAGATCGACTTCTCTGAATCAGATGAGATCTCGACTGTCGAATGCAATGCAGATACTTATTCTTATTTAATTGAGTAAATATATATTATTCATTCAATTAATTAAACATTATTAAATCAAATTAACATTATATATAGGTATATTTAAACTTCATGAGAAAGAGTTTTGTCTGCATAATTTTTTTTAATTAAATGAAGGAATCTCTTCCAATGGGTTATCTTTTATTTAATTATCCCAACGCTTCGTGTTTTTGAATCATCTTCTGGGGTTATCTAATGTACATTTTTAAATTCCATCATTATTTGCCTAAACACAAATTGTTATATGTCATTTCTTCATTGTACATGATCCACTTTTTATTAACAATTATTTTATTATTATGAGTCCAGAGCCGTGAACAATTGTTTATAAAAATTGGATCATGTACAATGAAGAAATGACATATATATATATTTTCGTATATAACAATTTATGTATAGACAAATCGCAATGGAATTTAAAAATGTACAATAGATAACTCCAGAAGATGGGCCAAAAGACCTAAACTTTGGGAAAATTAAATACAAGTTTACCCATTGGAAGAGATTCCTTCATTTAAAGAATAACCTTCATTTAAAGAATATGTTTATTAACATAAATTTAATATTTTTATAATAAAATACACAATACTGTATGCAGTGGTGCGGTGTTTCCTGCAATTGCGCAAGATAACATTTTTTTGTACCCATTACATATAATCCTATTAAAAGAAAAAGTCATTCATGAAATTTTATTTCATGTTTTATCAATGGTAATATTTATCAATGTTATGACAACCAAGCAAATCAGCTGTACATTATTTATTGTTTAAAGAAAAAAAAAATACAAATATTTTTCCTTTTCTATGTTTTGCGGAAGTACAAATGATAAAATGATTTTCCATGAAGAATTATTGGGTTACAATGAAATTTTCTCAATTCTTTAAATAATTAAGTGGCAACATATCAAATCCTTCTTTTTTTTTTTTAGGTTTATTAAAAGACAAGTCAAATCTTAAACGTAATTCAACCAACGTTTCGGAATTGCTTTCATCTTCAGCGTTTTCTTTTAACATTATCTATTGTCACCTATCTCCATTCCTTTTTTTTTTTTTTTTTTTTTTTTGTCAATTTTTCTATTTTCCATTATTATTTGTAAAATTATGTAGGCCATTTTCAATTATAATAAAACTTATATTATTAGGGGAAGTTCGGATTTTTATGTTGACGAATGGCCAAATTTGGGGTCCAAGGATTTTTTAAAAACCCACGACTATGCCGTCCCTTGGATAGGACGTAAAATGGAGGACCCGAGCCTGTACGATGGCAGGTACTCGTTTTAACGAGATCTCTTCATCTTTAGCGAGATCTCTATCCTAATAATACGTGAATAGGCAAAATTTAGGACTCCCATTGCAGCATCGTCCGATTACCCTTAGCAGCATAAAGGAACGTTAAACAAACAAACAAGGGCCAAATATGTACGTTTGTATGCTCAAAAATGTTTTACTAAATATATGAGAAAGATTTAATAAAATAATCACAAAACGTACGAAAATAACTTACAAATATATTTTAATTTTATATTATAAAATTGTTACTAAATTAATATGAATATAGAAAAATGTATCAATTAATTAATTAATTTTTGGTTGTTTCCCCTTTAATTAGGGTAGATTCTGCAGATTCTAATAGCTAATATAAGTTTATGAGCAAAGTTTTATTAACGTACAACTTTTTTTTTCATATTTTTCCTGTTTAATTTTTTTTTTTATATATATCATATTGACTTAAAGATAAGACACATGCACAAATATATATTTTTTAATAAGAAAATCTAATATTCATTATGGATTGCATTATTAAAAATGTTAAATAATGCACCAGTAGGGTCTTTATCTGAAGATGCGTAGATTTCACTTGCTAAAATTTCATGTTTTAAAAGTTATAATTTCGGGCCATAAAAATTCATACGTACTCAATGGTGTATTACCTCCACTTTTTAAATAGTAGCCAGGCAGGAGAACCTTTAATTGTTCTTTTAAAAAATTATGAAAACAATTTTAAAGTGAGGGAGTGAACGGTAGTGAAAAATGTATTAATGTAGTAGTAAACTTTGAAAACCGAAAGCAAAAACGCGTATATTTTAAAGAAATACAATCTTAAAAAATAATAGAAAAACAATAAAAACAATTTCAAATTCAAAAAATAAAATTCCAAACGCGTATAGCCAAAAGTAAGCTTAATATTAGAGTTAGGTTAGGTTACAGTTACATACTTTTGGTCATAGTTTAGGAATCGTCACCTTTACGTTCAAAAGCATTCTCAAAATCTTTTGAGAATTCAAAGAATGGAGGCATTCGCTCCCTCATTTAAGAAATTTTTGGAAAAATTGAGGGAGTGAAGTTTTCAAAGTCTTTACTATTTTTTAATCACTGTAACAAGGTTAAAGTTGAAAAATATTGCAGAATCGAAAACTAGGACCATTTTCCATCGAAAAACAATAATTAAGTGAACAAATTACTTGGAAATTCACCAGTTTTTTTGAAGGGAGGGAGTGAAGTAGCTATTGACCACAGCGCAGATTTCCCTTAAAAACCTAAATCTCACAGCGGAGGCAAGCGATCGCAGCCCCTGGTCGGCAGTCAAAACGATCCTAGGGTCTTCCCTCAACCGATCCTTTCCACCCCGGGCTTTGAGCTATGTTCCTCTCAACGCTCAGAACACCCAACACTTGATGTGAGGGAGTGAAGTAAAAACGTCTGGACATACCTTTTTTATTTTATTTATTGTTATTGGTAACAATAAATGACACCGCTTATTTTTTCATGGAATCTTGAAGTAATTACTGACTTAACCGATTAATCAATTTAATCAAACACTCAATTGTTGAAAGAATACGAATTTTTAAAGTAACTTGCCTGGGAGTCGGACAAGGTGTGGGAGTGAAAACACAGTTACTTTTAATTTTTTTTAACCAATTATAAATTTAGTTCGTAGCTAAAACATAGCCTACATAGAACAACAAAAGGAGTGAAATAGTTCCTATTACTTTCACTTACCTATATATTAAATATATAGTAAGTGGAAGTATTGCGATCGTGAAAATTTTCGACTTCCGGTTTTCAACGGAAATACACGTTTTGGGACCCCCTGAGTCGAAATAACCAAGTCCCGCGAAATGGTCTGTGTGTGTGTGTGTGTGTGTGTGTATGTGAACCGACTAGCTCAAAAACTATAAACCGTGGGAACCTGAAATTGGGTATTTAGTGTAGGTATATGCCCGCGATGTGACAGCAAAAATTTCATCAAAATTGCTCAACGGGAGGGGGTACTTTATTTAATAACTTTTTACGTTTTTTTCGATTTTCTCAAAAACGGCTCTAACGATTTTGATTAAACTGGGTATTTGATCTATTTATATGCCCCAAATATGACTGTAAAAATTTCATCAAAATTGATTAATCGGAGGGGGGACTTTACTTAATAAATTTTGTATTATTTTCACGTGTTTTTTTTATTTACTCAAAAACGGTTTTAACGATTTTGATCAAACTTGGTATTTGATGTATTTATGTGCCCGAGATATGACTGTGAAAATTTCATCAAAATTGATTAACCGGAGGGGGGACTTTACTTAATAAATTTTGTATCATTTTCACGTGTTTTTTTTATTTACTCAAAAACGGTTTTAACGATTTTGATCAAACTTGGTATTTGATGTATTTATATGCCCGAGATATGACTGTAAAAATTTCACCAAAATTGATTAACGGGAGGGGGGACTTTACTTAATAAATTTTGTATCATTTTCACGTGTTTTTTTTATTTACTCAAAAACGGCTTTAACGATTAACAAAAATAAGATATGAATGTAGAAAAATGTGTGACTTTAGGAAATGATAATTAGCAAAACACGTCAATTTCTAATCTAAGTAAGTTGGTAAGTGAAAGTTGTGTGTTGCGCGCACGCACCAGATTTTTTTTTATTCTTCCCCTTCCTCTACTTATAGGCTATACGGGGTTTCCCGGGCCAGGGGAGCGGGTGGGGGATTGATGCCGAGTATAATTAAATTTTCTCCTGGCTCCGGTTTTTGAACTTGCTACCTTCGTATTTCCAATCAGACGTTGCCAAGAGCAACGCGTATTTTCTAACGCGTTTGCCCACTCTGCCATCCCGACACCCAAGGCTTTCGGCTTTTCGCCTATGGGATTCTTCGGCCCTAAATAAACGATTTAATTAAAAAAAGTACATTTCGATAATTGTGAGGTTTAAACCTTTTTCCCTATATCGGTTATATAAAGCCGATATGTCGATATGTACATAACCCAGCTGTATAACAAATATTTATGTTCGAGTGTAATTCATGTATCCTTTTTTTACTTTCACTTACCTATATATGAAATATATAGTAAGTGGAAGTATTGCGATCGTGAAAATTTTCGACTTCCGGTTTTCAACGGAAATACACGTTTTGGGGTCCCCTGAGTCTAATTAACCAAGTCCCGCGAAATGGTCTGTGTGTGTGTGTGTGTGTGTATGTGAACAGACTAGCTCAAAAACTATAAACCGTGCGAACCTGAAATTGGGTATTTAGTGTATAGATATGCCCGCGATGTGACAGCAAAAATTTCATCAAATTTTCTCAAAGGGAGGGGGTACTTTATTTAATAACTTTTTACGTTTTTTTCGATTTTCTCAAAAACGGCTCTAACGATTTTGATTAAACTGAGTATTTGATCTACATATATGCCCGAGATACGACTGCAAAAATTTCATCAAAATTGATCAACCGGAGGGGGGACTTTACTTAATAAATTTTGTATCATTTTCACGTGTTTTTTTTATTTACTCAATAAAGGTTTTAACGATTTTGATCAAACTTGGTATTTGATGTATTTATATGCCCGAGATATGACTGTAAAAATTTCATCAAAATTGATCAACAGGAGGGGGGACTTTACTTAATAAATTTTGTCCGATTTTTACCTTTTTGATCGATTATCTCAAAAACGGCTTTAACGATTTTTATCAAATACGTTATGTTTAATGAAAATTAGTTGTTATTTAATATCAGGTAAGCTTTATCATTATTAAAATGTTCTGAGGGGGCTTAAATGGGGAAGGGGCTTTTTTTGTTTTTCTATAAAGTACCTTTGTTTTAGTTTATATTGGGAAATTATCTGCCTCTCATCACGCTTAAAAATAAGAAACGGAAAATAAGAAAATCAAGTAAACATATACAGGAGAAAAAATGAAAAATATTCCGTCAACTCATATAACACCTTGAGCTCACGCATGCGCCGTACGCCTTTAATGACAAACCAATGCGTTATAATTAAACTGTTCTGTTCATTTGAGAAGTGGTAATTAACAAAACGCATTAATTTCTAATCTAAGTAAGTTGGTAAGTGAAAGTTGTGTGTTGCGCGCACGCACCAGATTTTTTTTTTCTAGTAACTAGCTCTCATTTGAATGGTTGAAAATGGACCGGACGTACGATTTACACATTTTCAGATAATGACCGAGTAATGTAAAATGTCCAATTAAATATATTTTAATCGCCTGGAATTATCCGAAATTACTTTACAATTTTACAGGATTCTGTAAGTAGGTTTCGTTTATACAACCGGAGAATATGATTTACATACATATAGAATGACAGAGACAGGTGTAAATTACATACATAAAATGCAGGTGGGGCTTATATTGCCACTTTACATACGTAGACAGCTCCAAGGGCTTTAACAGGATTTCGTCTAGGGGGGTGGGGTAGCAAAAATTCTTATGATGTGGGAAGAGTTTGAGGTATTTTGACCTTGTAAGGCTTTATTAATTTTTCAAATAAAACTTATTGATGTTTAAAATTTGAAATAGGGATCGCCCGTGGTTTAGTGGTAAGCATGGCAGCCTTCAATACTAAAGGTCGCGGGTTCACGTCCCGCGGTGGTCCTAATATTTTTTAAGGGAGAAAAAAATCCTTGGGTATGCCGTTCCTCGGATAGGACGTAAAATGGAGGCCCCTAGCCCGTACGATGTCCGGTACTCGTTAAAGATCCCTATCCTAATTATAACTGGATAGGCAAAATTTTGGACTCCCACTGTAGCATCGTCCGATTAGCCTTAGTAGCATAAAGGGTCGTTCAATAACAAAACATACGATTGAAAAGAGTTCTAGACTTTTTTTGGGACAGTTGGAACAAACTGTTCTAGTACATGTTCGTGACTGTTCGAGTCACGTCGGGAACATTCTAGATTGTTCTAATTCTGATTAAATATAAGGAGCGATGGACTGGAGAGTTAGTCTTGCTCTGAAGAGCGAATCATATAGTTGTTTCTGTGTGACTATGTCGTTACAAATTGATACTTTTTGTAACAGTTAGTTATTTGAGTTCGTATTGTTTTTCTGACATTGTTAATTATTATTTTGGTTTTATAAAAATTATTTAAGCCCACGTTAGCGCTACAATATAATGCTATGATACTTCTTAATATCATAAATTATTACGAATTCATTTAATTTGAAGTTTTTGGCTTAGGAAATCTGTTTAAAGTAATCTTTTCAAGAAACCACAGGAAGTTGGTTCAACGAACTATTCACAGACAAATAAATATAAAACTTTGATTTAATCACTTGTTTTATCTTTATGAAACAATGTTTTTAAGATAATTTAATCTTTATTTCTTTTCGTCCTTGAATTATTCTGCATTATCGATGTTTGTCATTGTTTTCAGTGATTAACTGCAATTTATCTTATAAGTAAACTAATCTTATTTCCGGGTCAATTTTTTGTTTTTTGTTTTACACATTTATTTTAAATATATTTTTATTTTAATCTTTTTTTGCTGATATCGATTTCGATGGGAATACGTTTGAACACGTAGAGAAATTTAGATATTTAGGGGCAATGGTAGATAGGAAAAATGAAATAGATGAGGAAATCAAGGTTAGATTAAAGAGAGGAAATGTAAACTACTTTTCGGTTGCTTAATTGATCAGCACCCGACTTCTGTCCCTAAATTAAAAAATTAGGATTTTCCTATGGCCCTTTACGGATGTGAAACAAGGCATGAGCAAAGGCTGAGAGTTTCTGAAAATAAGGTATTGCTAAAGAATATTTAGACCGAAGGAGAAGGAATCAACCGGAGAATTTGGACGTTTACACAATGCCGAACTAAGTGAACTGTATCCGGTAAATATAATAGAGTTGTTGCAGCGCGGCGTATAAATTGGCTCACGTTCACGAAATCGTTTTCCAACACTGATTGACAGATCCAGGAAAAAGGGCTTAGCGCGCATATATATATATATATATATATATATATATATATATATATATATATATAAACTCCCCGCCAAAAGTATTGCAACACTTATACATTTTTGTTATTTTACCAGAAGTAAGTACCATCGTCCTGTTTTCCATAAATAAGGATAGGCTATATTGTTATCTGTAATTTAATAGCAAAAGGATTAGATTTTATCTTAGAATCCTGAGGAAACAGAAAGAATTAGGAATGGTATTAAGATAAGTTTCACTCCAAATTATCCAAATCCCATTCAGTGTCCATTTGACTAGGTGAGATACACATCTCAAGTGATAATGAATGCTAGATGACAAGTAAGTGAAGTTACGGCTGCTCGTATCGTAGCCCTTTCCGAGGAAGGGTTATCTACACGTCAAATTGCTTTAAGGGTCGGCGTTCATTTCAGCTCCGTCTCAAGGTGTATGAAACGGTTTAGGGAGACAGGTAGCTACTCCAGAAGGCCAACAAGTGGACGTCCAAGGATCACAAACCCTGCCGATGACCGTTTCATTAGGCTACATGCACTCCGCCTCACTGCTCCAGACATTCAAAACCTCGTACGTGATCAGAATATCCACCAATACAGTCAGGAGGAGGTTGGTAGGTGCAGGTCTTCGGGCAAGAAAACCGGCAAAAGGCCCTCAGCTTACCGCACGACACCGTATGCAAAGGCTTAGGTTTGCAAGGGATCATCAACACTGGACTGTAGAAGAATGGAAAGCTGTATTGTTCACAGATGAGACAAGAGTGGCCTTGCACAATTCAGATGGTCGAGATTGAGTATGGAGAAGGCGAGGAGAGCGGTACAGTCGGTGCTGTACAGTTGGAGTCACTCCTTTCGGAGGGGGGTCCATCATGTTCTGGGGTGGGATATCTTTTGAGGCTCGTACAGAACTTGTTCCTGTAAGAAGAGGCGCCATGACAGCTCAGCGCTATGTAGAGGAGATTTTAGAAGAACATGTAATGCCTTACATGCCCTTTATTGGCCCTCAGGCACTGTTAGTGCATGATAATGCCAGACCCCACATCGCCAGGTGTGTCAACGACTATCTGAATTACACTGGAATTCGAAGAATTGCATGGCCTGCGAGAAGCCCAGACCTCAACTGTATCGAACATTTGTGGGACACACTGAAAAGAAGAGTTCGACGTCGTCAACAAGCACCGTCAAGGTTAGAAGAGCTGGAGACTGCCGTTTTACAAGAATGGGATCAGATCTCCCAGGAGACCATTCAGCAGCTCTTCAATAGCATGCCAAGACGTATGGATTAGAGCTAGAGGGGGTTTGACAAGGTATTGAACCCAAAATCATTAAAAGAAAGTTAACTTTTATTTTTGTCATTAAAAGAAAATTTTTTTTTTTTTTAAAGTGTTATTGATTTTTAAAAGGAATAAATTTTAATTTTCGTTGTATACCTTTTTTACTGTAATCACACAACCAATTAACTTTATTACAATATAAATAAAAAAAGAAAAACAACTTTATACAGGTGTTGCAATACTTTTGGCGGGGAGTTATATATATATATATATATATATATATATATATATATATATATATATATATATATATATATATATATATATATATATATGGGGTAAACCATACAGTTATTGCCAACCCAACTTTAACTTAAAGAAATAGGTAAACAAGTCCTAATTTTATTAAAAGATATACATGAGTCTAATGTTTGAAGGTCCTACAAATCATCTATGGTGTAAGACTTTAACAGCGAAGATTTCAAAATTAAATCCACAGGGTGCCAATAACTAGATATGGCACTTTTAACAATAAATATTGCCATATTGTAAAACTATTGAAGTTTTGACCCAAAAAAAAAACCTATTGAGTCTTTATGAGGATAGATAGAGTGGAGTTGTAGGAAGTTTCAATAAGATCCCTTCGTAAGAAGTATTTTTTTTAATGTCACCACTGAAATTTAGTCTTAAGGGTTTACCCTATATATATATATATGAAGAAACGCACACTTGGTAATCTTAGTGAAGATAGTGTTCAGAGGAAATAGATAGTTCTGCTTTGCTGATCCCTACTGCCAACTCAAATGAATGGGCCCCGCCGAGCAAATACAGAATAATACTTGACTAGTCTTCGAATTATAACAGTATCCTATGTGCATCAATCCAACTTATAAACGTTTTTAGGTGTCTTTACACTGTACGAACTCGATTGGGTACTTTATCTGTTCGCCATTCGTTCGGGGATAGCTAAGTTAAGATAAGCATTATCCATAATATTAAATCCAAGCAATTTGATGAAGTCAAGATACTCTCTATTTATTTAGCGGGCATTATAGGGTATAGAAATCTAGCCGCCTAATATTGGATAACACGATATAAAATAGGTTTCACACTTACTTATCTAGGTAACATAGATTTCATCACAAACATAAAATGCGTAAACCGAGCTTGTTTGATGATCATTTTATTTTATATTTTTTTCTAATATATTTGAATTGTTTAATGTATATATCTACTGTTTTATATATATATATTATTATTTATACTTATTATACGGTAGTAATAGTTGTTCCTAAGCACTTCCTTAATTAATATATTGGACTTGTTGATATTGCCGTTGTTTGTTTAACGTCCCTTTATGCTACTAAGGCTAATCGGACGATGCTACAATGGGTGTCCTAAATTTTGACTATTCAGGTATAGTTAGGATAGGGATCTTTAACGAGTACCTGACATCGCAGAGGCTCTGGACCTCCATTTTACGTCCTATCCGAGGGACGTCATAGCCAAAGATTTTTTACTCCCATTAAAAAATCCTAGTGCCACCGCGGGACGCGAACCCTCTACCTTTAGTATTGTGGGTTGCTCCACTTTACCCTGAAAACAAGCTGTAACAATTTAAAAAAAAAATGGAAAAATATTTTATTTATAATAAATCAGAGCAATAGCTAGAACAGCCGCTTGTTCCAACTCGGCCATCTTTGTAACGAAAATTATTGAATTAAGGCGCATAGTGCGGTCAGACATCATAGTTTGACTTTAAGTGAAGTTAATCACAGTTTGCTCTACTTCTCGTTTCAGTGTAAACAAATGTTCGTGGTACGCCGGTACGGTTAGGTTCGGGGGATTACCTGTAAGAGCGGTAGGTTCGCACAGTGTAAAGGTACCTCAAGGTTACAAAACTTTGGGGCCATTGTGCGACACATGGTATTAAAACCCATTCAAACATTTCAACGAGGATAATACTTGAACCATTTTTTATCGGACAAGAGTTTACGCATTATTAACAAGCGCATCTTCAAGAAGGGCCTCCGAGAGAATAAAACAAAAAATTGAAAACGAGAAAGAAATTTATAAATAATGTTTCCATTGAACTTAAAAAAAAATATATATATATATATATATATATATATATATATATATATATACCGGACTTCTATCAGCTTTCCAGTTGCTGAGACATATTGATTAATTTTTTGAGAATGTTTCTTACTCGTCGAAATTGTTCTGGCTTTGACAGGTCTGATTAAAATTTAATTTTCCTTCTCCTGTTAATAGATTTAATCGCAAAGCCAACAGAGACAGCTTTTGCAACTCAATCTTGTCTTATAATTAAAAAAGGCTTATTTAATATTGTTAAAATATTAAAGATTTCATCTTAATAAGGTTCTTGGTTAAATAGCTTTATATACATATATAAAAAAAGCTCGTGTCCCGATGTTTTTCTGGAGTAAAATCAGAAACTACTCAACCGGTCTTCATAAAATTTGGCTCATTGTGTGTAGTTTTCTCAAACTTAAAAAGTAGGATAGTTTTTATCTGGATTATTATCCTCAGTATTTCTTTGATTGCAAATTAACTGCTTATACTACAATTGAGTGCGATTATTTGTAAGCTCTATAAATTTCCAATAGATGGCGGTGTAAGGGGATTTATTGACACAACAGTTCCTTTTCTTTCGATCTTTAGGGAGGAACTGCCATCTCAATTTCTCAAAAAATGGAACGAACGAGTTTTGCATCTAACCTCCTCATATATTGATGAAATATCTTAATTGGTTGAAACAGATGAAAAAATATCTGATAATTTTTACTAATCGAAACACCGTGCGACTTCAGGAAACTTAACTACACAGGAAAACCACGTAGCATTCCATTTCTTCCGAAATTTATCCTACATTAACTCCCTGGCATTCCCTTAACAGATCCAGAATGCCAGATGATTACAGCATAGCTCGGGCGCCGAAATTTTCCTTAATTGTCCGTAATGCCGGTTCGTGTCGTGTAATGCCAAAGATTAAAGAGCATTTATGTAAAAAAGGCCGTTGGCTTTTCCAGATTTATTAAATGCTTTTTCATCATTTTTCAAGGGAAAATTAATGTCCTCCTTTTCTATGTATGGTTTTTTTTCCTTCCCCCGAATTATTTAATTTTTCAATAGTAGGAAATTTTGTAAAATACCCCTAATCGAAAATCAACAGATTCTCCTTTTATTTAAGAAGGAAGAAAATAGTAATCATTAAAATAACAATATTCATAATAAAGTAATAATAATAAAATCCTTCCTTTACGACAGATTTTTCTCCGTTCGCAGGGATCAGAAATTTCTTCAATTCGTCCAGTCCTAGCTGGGGTACCACAAGGTTCAATACTGCCCCCCCCTACTCTACTTTATATTCACCCATGACATACCAGAAAGTAATGAGACATTGAACGCTACTTACGCAGACGATACAGCAATACTAACAAAACATCAAGATCCGTCACATGCTTCAATAACCTTACAAAACCACTTACAGAAATTAAAAGACTGGTGCAAATTGTGGAAAATTAGACTTAATCACGACAAATCACAACATATAAATTTACTCTCCGGTAAAATACTTGCCCACCAATTTATATCGAAAATGTCCGAATTCCCCAAACATACACAGTACAGTACTTCGGACTAACCCTCGACGGAAGGATGAGATAGGGCCCGCACGTTAAAATGAAAAGGGAAACCCTAAACAAAAGACTAAAGCTACTTTTCCCACTTTTTTCTAAATCCTCAAAGTTAAGACTGAGACAAAAACTACATACGTACACATACTTACTTAAACCTGTATGGATATACTGTTCACAGATTTACGGCGTTGCTAAAAAAATACATTTACTAAAACTCCAAAATAAACCTACTAATAAGAGACATATAAACCTACTAATAAGAGATATTTCCACAGATGAAATGCCCTTACATGTGAGGAGGAGATTAAAAAGGCGTTGGATGAGAGATCTCCTTCTTTAAACGACGTGAATCAAGCCAGGGAAGAGCCCCCCGACGATGATGGCCAGTTTGGTTCTACGCCATCAAGCTCCAACAAACAAACCACATACCCAAAGACACAAAGTTTCTGTTCCATTTTGGAATATGCCTACAAAAATGACAGTGTACTCTGTAAATAAGTGCTAAAAAAAGGAAATTTTTTATCTCCAAAACGAGTCCTGGTTAAAGAGGTTCCAGTTTTTATAGTGTTTCGATCAAGAGTTACAGAATCAGCTCCAACGAACCTTAAATTTTGGCCAATGCTTGCCATAACGGACTCGGATACAAAACATCGTGGGCTATGGAGGTTGGAATTAAGTTCCTTCGGAAGAGATCGGTCGTAAAGTTTAAACAGAACGAGGACGATTTTAACGAAATGGCGCCCCCAGAACACCACAACCTGTCCACACCTGCCCGGAATTTTAATTAAATCTAAATTGGTTTCTGTTTGCAATAGCTTTCTGTATTAAGTGTAACTGGTTTCTGCTGTTCGGGTTTTAAAGTGTTCTCATGGCATGACGTGTGAAACCTAATACGACGATTTGTATTATAATTCAACCCATACTTTTACTTTCACTTACCTGTATATGTTATATGTTGTAACTTATATATAACAAATATATATATATAGGCGCTGTTGGGCATTATATAAACACATAATTGTCTGCTTCACTTGTGAATCACTATATAAATATAAATAATTGTTAATAAACGAAAATAACAATATCTTAAGGCATTAAGGGCATGAGGAAGGGAAGTGCCCAACAGCGACTCTATTCGGGCTTGCAATCAATTGAGGAGAGGAGGTCTCTCATCCAGCTTCTTTTTAGCCGCCTTCTAACGGGCATTCATTAATTAATCTGTTATTAAGTCCTTGCAATTTAACAAAAAATCGTAAATAAAGAGTTCGTATGTGTATGATTCTCATATGAATTGACCATTTTGTGTCCCCGGTCTTAACCTTCGTTTTTCAGATATTTTTTCATATCTGAAAAAAATTGTTGGATATATATTTTATAGTTTTCGGTTATAGCAATACAATGGTAACATTTAAATGAACCTAGGCATAAAATACAAAATATCTCAATGTGAAGTTTGAAAACGTCACGAGTGCTACAGTCCCCAAGCTGGTTATGCTTAGTTCACCACATCCTAAAATGAACCCCTGATAATTGATTAAATTGGAACAATGAGGTATTTCATTGTAATACGGTGGTGTAAAATATCATTCAAGGTATGAATGATATTTTTAGCTGTCTCTAATACTTCGAATGTAAAATAGGAAAATGAATCTGTCCCCAAGGTTAGTAGAAAAATTCATGGCGTGTGTTGTCGCCTGTTCTGGGCAACACTGTTCTTTGAAAATGTTGGGAACGACCATTATAACCTTTTTTTATAATACTGGCTATCATTCGATGTGCAAACTTGAAGAAGAAAGTGTCTAATAGGCAGCTATTTGATATCCCATGCAAAATCATGTATGTCACAAAAATTAGTCGTCACGAGGTTACGTTGATTGTATGTATCAGCGGTCATTGAAAAATCCGAATGATAGGGGCAAAAGATGTTGGTTAGGGACATTTATTCGAGTTCATCCTCTCTTATAAGTCCGACACTTATTTTAGCTAAGGATGGAGATTTTCTGTGAAAATGTCGCGAGTGTTAGGATAAAAACGTAAACTCGTGACGGAAAAATAATAGTGAGGAAGTGTTGTTATGTTTTAATGCCTATATGATTCATTTCTTTCGTATAGCTATTTTAAGCTTTAGCAAATTTTATTCACAAAGCCGAATTTTTTGAACCCAAAATTCAATGTCTAAAAAAGTCAAATGGTCAAATGAAATGAGAATCACTCATGTGTTGTTGGATAGTTGGTAGTTTAAGTCTGTATGCAGAGTTTTGTTACTTAAGCACCTAGGAGCGTCCGTTATTAGTCTTAAAATTTTCGATTAAAAAGTTTATTTTTTTTGTAAATGCCTCTTCTTTGATTGGCCCAAATGGATTTGAGTAAATAAGTCTATGTATTCAGTTTCTGTATATGAATTGAAATTATCAAGGTTACAGAAAGTATTAACTTGTAACGTTACTGTAACATAAAAATAACCATATGATTTCTTACTAATAGTAGCAGAGTTTGGCGATGCATTCAGTCCTGGAAGACGTTTTTTCTTGTAGATATGGATCCATTGATTTTTCGACTGCCTGCGTTTACTACAAGCATTTGATTATGGAAGGGATAAAACGATTTAAAACACAAACCCCGTAAACAAGCAGTTAACTGATCGGAAAATAAAAGATTACTCATGATTGATAATCAGTAAAAATCCTCCTTATTATTTAACTCTGATAAAATATCGTTCTGAAATATTGGCCATGACATTTATTGCGATTTAAAGGCCGTGAACTAATGGACGTATCTTATCATTTCATCTTGATGAAAATATTAGCTTTAGAAACAAAATCTGTAAATACGATGAAAAAAGACAAAAATTATTTCCAAGATAGATACGCTCTAGCGTAAATATAATGTAAACAGACAGAATGTTGTTGGGGTAGTTGAGAGTCAATAAAAATAGATATCTATCTATTTAGGCTGTCTCATCGCGGGCATATACATACATCAAATACCCAGTTTAATCAAGATTTTAACACATGTTTTTGAGTAAATAAAAAAAAAAAAAACACCTGAAAATGAGACTACTTTCTAATTTACTAAGCAAAGTACTCCCACCGTTTACCAATTTCGATGAAATTTCGGCTGTCGCATCACGGGCTTATACATCCTTCCAATTACCAAGTTTGATCAAAATCGGTACTCACGCTTTTTAGTAAATAAAAAAAAACACGTAATTTGAGACAAAATGTATTTCGGAATATTTTTCTTTCTTTTTTTCTACGTATTCCATTTCTCATTTTTAGCCAGAGAGACAATCA
Organism: Aelia acuminata; assembly: GCA_911387785.2. Classification (NCBI taxonomy): domain Eukaryota; kingdom Metazoa; phylum Arthropoda; class Insecta; order Hemiptera; family Pentatomidae; genus Aelia; species Aelia acuminata. The sequence continues at coordinate 138,171,307 of OU426981.1, forward strand.
ATTTATCCATATTAACAACATCAAATGTACCCTGATAAAGCCCAATGATTGGTATAACGTATTATAACCCATTGATATAACCTGATAAAGCCCCATCAGAACATTTCTTTGTTGATAAAACCTAATAAATTTCAAAGAGTACTTGATTATCATGGGGGGCCGGGATGGCCGTGTGGACAAGGGCGCTTGCAATAGATAATCAAAGTTAAGCAACGTCCATCGTGGTCAGTACTTGGATGGGTGACCGCTCCATTCGGGTGACCGCCCACTAATAAAGTCCACGAAGTCCAAGTCTACCCCCACCCCCGGGTATGTGAGGCCCGTCAGCCTACTGGAGGCGACTCACACCGACCGGGCGTAGGAGTGATGAACCTTCCCCGTGTATCTCATCGAGAATCGTGGTGTGGTTTTCCAGGATGTCAGTAACCGCCCGGAGGTTTGGTCCATGGACGGTATGCTTCAGGGAAAGAAATATAGGTCCTCGGGGCCTGCTGACTCTGGGCTACCATAATCCTTGGACCTAGACCAGTTTGTCACTGTCCTTGAACCCGAGAGAGCTGACGCCATCGGTGGGAAGGACACTGCCAAATTGGCCCCAATGGGATTGGTTATGGAGCTATTGGCAGTCTGCCGCTGTACCATGGTGACCATGGCTTTCAGCAACGTGAGGTTTGGGCTACCCCCTCCAGGCTGTCTGTACTCCGGCAAGCAAAACAAATGTCTGTAAGAAGACCACATTGCGCGGCCAAAGGTCTCATTAGGCCTAATGCACCAACCGAAAAAAAAAAAAAAAAAAAAAAAACTTGATTATCATGGTTAGAGCCGCTTTTGACAAGATCGAAAAAAAAAAAAAACGTAAAAATGAGAGAAAACATAAAATATACCTACATACACCAAAACCCTATTTCAGGTTCGTACGGTTTATAGTTTTTGGACTGTTCACACACACACACACACACACACACACACACACACACACACACACACACACACACACACACACACACACCATTTCGCGGCGGTACTTGTTTATTTGGACTCAGGAGACCACAAAACGTGTATTTCCGTTGAAAACCGGAAGTTGAAATGTTTCTCGCTCGTAATACTTTCCCTTACTATATATTTCATATATAGGTAAGTGAAAGTAAAAATAAATATAGAAATAGAAAGGTACAATAAATAACTGGAGAGTGGAGAAGGGGTGATTGTATACGAAGCAGAATGGAATTCCAAAGGCTCTGCTAGGATATCCTTTGTGAAATATCTGGGACGAACCCATTGCATTGTCCATTCAGCTCTGGGGAGCCTCTTTTCAGTCGGGTTATACCGATCAGTAGGGCACGGTATGCATTCCAATGATCATCATAGCAATCTACAAGTGGAGGAGTATATATAAGTCGTGCTATGAGCAGGATTTCGGTCCGGTTTTTCCCAAACCTGAAAACCCGGATTTTTCAACAATTTTACAAACCCAAAACTCAGGTAATTTTTTAATGTAAACTCGGGGATCAGGTATTTGGTCGAGTTCAACAAACTCATTGATAGTTATTCTGTTAATATTTAAGAGTGACTAATAATTAGTTTTAAAATTTATAATGTCCGATGTGGCCAAGTCCAGATACCAATCCTTTCACAATAAGCTGCCTACTAATCCCAACCCTCTTGTTTCCACCCCAGCTATCTCCTTAATTCCTGACAATCCACCGAGGCCTCTGAAAAGAAGATGGTCTCGGGAGCTTTTAATTTAGCATTAATATTACAGAGATAGGTACTGATGGGTAGTATCTAAAAGTTTACTAATGCGATTTTTTTTTCATCGTATTTATTACATGTATTTCAATTAACATGTTAATGTGCATGAATTTTTGTTGGTAAAATAAGAATATATGTATAAAGAATTTGGGAGTGAACAGTAAGAAAAATTAATAACCTACATAAAAAATAGGTAAATTTTCTATTCTGCCACGCTAGGCTTGGATTGAACATTTCGGCACATTCATTAAAGTAGGCGATTTAATTTATAGGGCAATTAGCTTCATTAACTTAGATCACAACTTGTACTTTTTGGCGCCCAAACAAAAGTAAAAAGTAGTAAAGGAACAAGGTAAAGGCTTGTATGTAGTAAGCTCTAAGGAAAGGGCTGTTTAGCCGGTCCTAATTTTGATAGTAGACCTATAGCCCGACTTGATCTAGATTTATTTTTCTTACAGATTTCACACGTTTGACAATACTGATTTATTTTATCATCCATGTTTTTGAAATAGTAAAAAGGTCTTAGTTTGTTTGCTATATGAGTACTAATATGACCATAAAATGATGCATAAATTCTTTTTCTACTATTCAAAAGTTTATAATTGATATCACCATCTTTAACTATCTTCTTGGTCTTTTCTATTTCTTCCTTAATATCTCGTTGATCAGCAAATATCTCTTTAAATTTTATCATATTTACAATTTTTAAACAATCATCGTCATTAGAAAACATTTCGAGAACAGGATTTCTAGATAAAGCATCAGCCTCAATATTTTCTTTTCCTTCTTTATAAATGATTTTGAAATTGTACTGAGACAAATACAACATCAAATCACCCATCGCTTCATCAGTTCTAGATTTTGATTTTAAGTTTACTAATGGTTTGTGATCTGAGATGACTACAAATTCTCTACCTATCAAATAATATTTCCAACAAATAATTGCTTTTATACATACATATATATATATATATATATATATGTGGTTTCTTATAACAAATATTTAAAAATAATTGAAATACATCTATCGACTGGTCCGATTATAAAGATTGAGGAAATTTCAGGATTAGTGAACTTACTATAAATACTTAGCAGACTTTCTTTTCCTGGGGTCTCCTGTGGTGTTGTGGTTAGCATAGAAACCTACTCTAGAAACCTACCCAAATACTAAAGGTCGTGGGTTCGCTTCCCACGGTGGCCCTAGGGAGTAAAATAACCTTAGCTATGCCGTCTCTGGGATAGGACGTAAAATGGAGGTCCCTAGCCTCTGCGATGTCAGGTACTCGTTAAAGATCCCTATCCTAATTATACCTGGTTATGCAATATTTAGGACCCCAGCTGTTGCATCGTCCGATTAGCCTTAGTGGCATAAAGTGATCAATAATCAAACAAACAGACTTTTTTTTTTCTACTCTTGTACTTTATTCTTATTAGCTTATTTTAAATATTATATAACGCAATTTATAAATATATGTCCTAGTATATTATTACTATATTATTACATATATTTCCTCTTATATTATTATGTTTGGAGATGGGATAGCCAGGAGAGATGTACTTTCCCAAATCCCCCTGACTGGTGCTCACATCAGTGGAGAGTTTTCCCAAAGCACTCCTGGATTCCCTTCAATCACTGACAGTCTTAGGATAGCTACTTCTCTCTTCCTCCTTCCTCCAACATTTCTACTTCTTCTCTTATTTATATTTTTACATTCGGTTTTATTCTTAGATATTTTTATTTAAAATAATAATAAATAAATAAGTGAACAATAAACAATAACAAAAAGAAAATCAAAATATCTGGTGCGATTCGCGCAACACAAAACTTTCACTTACCAACTTACTTAGATTAATAACACAGGTCTACTGTAGTGTTGGTGCCGAGAGTTTTATAGCCGATTCTGAGTATCTGCCACGAATCCAAATCTGCCATTAGTTATCCTCTATCAGTTCTAGTTGTTGAGATATATAAATGGCGTGATTTACCTCTTAAAACATAATTATATAACATAGTACATAGCAGATGGAAAAAAAAACAAAGATATTAAAATTCTTTACATAAAAAATTGTAAATCAATTAAAACCGTATAAACACGCACATTCCTTACATAATCACTTTGTAACTAAAGCTAATGTTAGTTTTATTTATTTTTTTTTTCAAGAGAAACCAATTACATTTCAATGAGACTCTATTTCATTCTTCGGAAGCTTCTTTTGCGTGACAATCATGAATTAACTACTCTTAAGGTAGGCTGAAGCTAAAAAAGTATAGAAAAAATTCTATTGCATTATTGGAATCAGCGCCCCAAACATAGTTAAAATCTATACGATTCTAGCCACAAAAAAATGTGTTTTTTTTTCTGAAGAGTTGTGTAATCGAATTCTGTGATAAATACATAAATGCTATTCCTCAACTTCACACATTTTTCCCACATTTATTTACTTATTTTTGTTTATTTCCACCGCGTCAAATTATATAATCCTCTATTTAGTTGTTGAAAACTTGATTTAGTTACTACGGAAACGGATAATTTCCATTAAATATATACGTTACAAAAAAAGTTGACAACTCTTGAACAGAACGTCTTTACTTATAAACAATGGTGTGTTAGTAAAGGAGTACTGCGCATGCTTGGGCTCAACGTGTTTGATGTGTAATCGGAATATTTTTCTTTTTTTTTCTAATTTATAAGTTTCCTCGATTTTCTTTTATAAGTTTCTATTGATTTTATATATTCCAATTGAAGGGTTCGGGGCAAAATAGTGCAAAGCAACATTTTTAACAAAAATAAACTGTAGCAGCAGTCTGCTGTCTAGTCCTACGTAATATACAGCAGACTGCAGCTAAAGTTTATTTTTATTAAAAATGTTGCTTGGCACTATTTTTCCCCGACCCCTTCAATTCTGATCTTTAGGTATAATGAGAGACAGTCAATTTATCCATATTAACAAGATATACTTAATACGAAAACGAAAATTTTCCTTCGCCATTTAAGCCCCATCAGAACATTTCTTTGTTGATAAAACCTACCTTATTTCAAAGAGTACTTGATTATAATTAAACATGAGGAGTTTAATGAAAATCGTAAGAGCCGCTTTTGAGAAGATCGAGAAAAGAACGTAAAAATGAGAGAAAATATATTAAATAAATTGCCCCTCCAATTTTGATGAAATTTTCGATGTCGCATCACGGACGCATACATACATCAAATACCCTATTTCAGGTTTGTACGGTTCATCGTTTTTGAGCTAGTCTGTTCTCACACACACACACAGACCATTTCGCGTGACTTTGTTATTTGTTATCAACGTACACCAAAACACGTACTTCCGTTGAAAACCGGAAGTCGAAATATTTCACGAGAAACAGTTAATTTCTTCATATAAACTAAAACAAAGGTACTTTACAGGAAAATAAAAAAGCCCCTTCCCCATTTAAGCCCCCTCAGAACATTTTAATAATGATAATGCTTCCCCGATAATAAAGAACATCTAATTTTCATTAAACATGACGAATTTGATCAAAATCATTAAAGCCGTATTTGAGATAATCGAAAAAAAGGTTAAAATTGGAAAAAAAAAATATAAAATAAAGTGTCCCCTCCGTTTCACCAATTTTGATAAAACGTTGGCTGTCACATCTTTGGCATATATATACATCGAATAACCAGTTAGATCAAAATCGTTAAAGACGTTTTTGAGTAAATAAAAAAAAAACGTGAAAATGATACAAAATTTATTAAGTAAAGTGTCCCCTCCGGTTTACCAATTTTGATGAAATTTTTGCTGTCTCATCGCAGATTTTTGCACACACACAGACCATTTCGCGGGACTTGGTTTTAGGACTCAAGGGACCCCAAAACGTCCCAGAAAGGGACCCCAAATATATCCGTTGAAAACCGGAAGTCGAAATTTTTCACGATCGCAATACTTTCCCTTACTTTATATTTCAAGTATATGTAAGTGAAAGTAAAAACCTATATCAAAAGAAATTTCTTCTTAATAGGGCTGTTGGTATCCAACTTATTTATTAAAAGGCTAATACAAATGGTCAGCCTGGTTTGTGTGATTTGCAATCTGCAAATTAGCAATAAGGAAATGCGTGATATTCCAACTGGATAAATTGCAGACTTAACTAAGTTAGCAAATCTCTCGGCCACCGCCTCAGAAGTCGCTGGGTTGGAATTTCGGAATTTGTGTTAGTTTTTAGTGTCTGTGCTAAGGGGTTCGTGTTGAAAGTTAGTGGTGGAAGTTTTTGTAATATTGTGTAGCTGTATCGATAACTGTTGGGATATTCAGGTCCTTGTGTAGTAAGTCATTTGTCACATAGTATGCTGCGTCTGCTATTTTCCTCAATACCTTGGACTGGAATGACTTAATTCTTTGGATGTTTTAGAGCTTTGCTGAACTATGGGATTCTTTCTCGGTTGTCCAAGGTTGTTTGCAAATTCATTGCTAATTAAATATTTAATTGAAAATTGTCAACTAAAATAGATTTAAAGTAATCAGCACGCTGGGAAAGATATGGGGATCAGTATAATCCAGAGGTCGAAAAGGTCATTAATCTTTTTAAATAAGTTTCATTTTAAAAGTATTTGAAAAACTTGTTACGAAAAAGTTTGCTCAATAAAAGTTTCCATATAACTTTATTGTAAAAGTTTTAAAATCTTCAAAAAGTTTAAGGTTCGCCTAAACCTTTTTAGCAATTAAAATTAAAGTGTGAGTTTGACATTAACTTTTTATTTACAAAATATTAAAAATTGTAATCTATTAAAATAAATTTTTGCATTTCCGAAATTATTTTCTTTGATTAAAATCTTTTTATGACTAACTTTTTGAAATGAACTTTTATGCAAAAAGTTATTTGGATAAAAGTTTTAAGATAACTTTATTAAAAAGTTTCCGTAATGAAAAAGTTAATGTTCAATAAAACCTTCAAGTAGGGTAAAAAAAAATATTTAAGTTTAACTTAAACTTTTTAAAAATAAAAGTTAACTTATATTTTCGAGCCCTGATATAATTAATTAATATTAAGTATAATTATTTGACTTGCATCCTTTGGTGAAATAAAACTTTGACAGACTGTTATTGAATTTTTTTTATTTTTCTATTTGACAATAAAAGCCTATTTAATTACGAAAAATTATTCTTGTTTAATTTGATGGACATTGTTTGAGATGTATTGTAATTTTAGGTACTGTTACCATGATAATGGCTTAACGATGGGAGAGTGATGTGGTATAAGTGAGGTTCGATAAAGAGCTTGACTAAAATCTTTTTTGGCCTCAAATAAATAAAAAGTTATCATGAAAATAATATTCTTTTGAATATAAATTTGAATGAGTTAAAAATGAGAGTGTGCTGGCGCGACCTGGGAGATAACTCGCGAGTCATTAGTTAGCGTCATTGCCTTCAGCTAGCCTCGGTTCGCTAATGGCTTCAACTTCTTCCCTTTATAAATGACCGTTTAATAGTGCTTTAATATCCAAAAAAAAAAGATTTAAAAAATAGAAAATCCTCTACTGTCCTATGGGCAACCTTGGATACATACTTAGGAATTATTGTTTTTGATTAAGAGTTGTTGGAAAAAACTCTTGAAGAAGATCGCCCGGTAAAACCAATAACCTAATCGGTGATTAGTTATTAATTTTTCTCGCTTCTTCTTGAGACTATCCTTACTAATTGGTGATTTTTCCAGGAAAGATTTACTTAGTGCAATAAAAAAAAAAAAAAAAAAAAAAAAAAAAAAAGCCACGAAGGATCTTGGATTCAGTACTGAGTAAAGAATTACTGTTTCTTGGTCAAAAGTCGAGTTAGGAGGTGATTTGAATTTAACTTGGTCATGCTCAACCGCCAGGGATTTTACATTGTCTAACCTTAAAAAGAAATTTCATTGGAGCCTTAGCGTGGCTCTGAAGATGGAATCATATGGTTACTTGTGTCATTGTGTAGTTACTTTTGGTAACGTTGTTATTAATTATCCTTTGTCTGGTATTGTGAATTATTATCCTTCGTAAATAACAATTATTTAAACCCATATACTGTTACATTATTTTAAGTAGGTAATATAAAATTACCTCTTCTAATTTATAATGCTCTTCTAATTCCATCCTCAATTCCGCTACCGTTCTCCAATCCGTTGGCTTGGCATTTTTTTTTTTTTTTTTAACGCCACACCAGACACCAGTTGTAACAATAACGTGGGTTTGAATAATTTTTATTTGAGGCGTTTGGTATCAAAACCGGCTACATCCATTTTCAACAATATTTCAGGACTGATCAAAAAAAGATCAATTTAAAAAATTAATCAATTTATCAATTTTTTTGTTCTTTTTTGTCGTTTTGCTAACAATTACCTTCAAACAAAAATTTTTGACAACTTTTTATCAAATTTTCTCTTTTAAATCTCATTTAACATTAGAAAATATGTTGGATGTACCTGACTTTGATGAGAAAATATCAATTTTTGGTTAAATTAGTTAGTAATTAAGTAATTAAGTTAATTAATTAATTATTAGTAGTACATTGGTTAATAGACAATTTTTAAAAACAAATCTCTTTATTTAATATGAACAATATATACATAGTTTTTATTTTTAAATATACAAATTTTCATTTAAATCTTGATGTTTACCCACATCCATATTGGTATCATGCATATTTACTTGGATAGGTGACATTGTGATGTCTATAAAAACTTAGTAGAATTCTAGGGTACCTATTGATCTCCAGTCTTCTCCATAATGTTTTTCTTAATAGAGTATCAACATCTTCCACGTTGTTAAATTTTTTCGAAAAATTTAAGGTTTTCTGAAAAGTGAAGCTTGAATGGAACCGCTTTTGATAAGAAATGGAATCTTTAAGTATTGATTTTCGAAGGATCTAGACGTCTTTTTAAAAAAAAAAACATGTCTAACACATTATTTCTAACATTAAGAACTTAAAAAAAAAAGAAAAAAAATGTTTTTGGAGAAAATGGATGTAACTTGTTTTGAAACCAAACGCCTCATTTATAAAAAATTATTTTATTTATTTATTTTGGATTTTGCAACAAATGTCACATTCCGGTCCTCATCACTGAATTTCCCCAGACGTCCCTGTCTCTGCTGTCCTCCTCAGTGAGGCCTCTGGCAGCCATGTCCTTTCTCACATCTTCTATCCACTGTTTGCGTGGTCTTCCACCTTTTCGACGCTTCTCAGGGACTTATCTTAGCAATCGACGTGCTTCGTTCATTTGCAAAACATGCCCATACCACATCAGTCTTCTTTCACTGATGTTAAGGATGTTCAATTCTGCCCCCACTCTACTCCTTATCACCTGGTTTGATATCTTTTGCAGCCTGGATATGGCACAGCTCCTTCTCCAATAGTCCATCTCCAGGGCCATTAATTTGTTTGCATGGGTCTTAGTCAATGTTCATGACTCTGCCCCGTACAAAGTTGTGGCAATGAGGAAAGAATTGTATATTCTTTTCTTTATGTGGAGAGACACTTTTTTGTTCCACAATATGCCATTTAATATACCAATAATTTTCTTTGCTATGGTGATTTTCTTTTCTATGTCCCTTTCTACTGTGCCATAGCAGTCTATGGTGACACCAAGGTACTTGAAATCAGAACTTTAAGGGATCGTCCAATCCTCTATGGAGAGAGAAGAAACAGACGAGTTAACCGCCATGTATTCCGTTTTATCACTATTTATTACTATTACTATAAAAAATTAAAATTCACAATGTCCGACGAACAATAAAAACTCGAATTATTTACATCTTTCCAAAACGTTACTACTTGTGAAAATACAGTAATACACTAAGCTTTTATCTTCAGAGCCACATTTAAGATCTCTGTCCTAATTATACTAGGATAGGCAAAATTTTGGACACCCACTGTAGCATCGTCCGATTAGCCTTAGTAGTTTAAAGGGGCGTTAAACAAACAAACGATTTTAGATTCATTTGACTCACATCTATAGAAAATAGAATCTATAGAAGACTTGCAGTCCATTCCTTAAGGATAAGAAAGAGAGAGATATTCAGAATATTAAAGTGCACAGACTGTTCGACTTTGCTAGTCTTTAAAAGGCGTTGAAAAGAAGGAAGATTTTTATTCAGATTTTTCCTCGAAGCTTACTCCCCTAACATTTATATAATTCAAGATTCTTTCGAACCGTACGGCGATTCATTTTTTCTTCTCTTTCTTTCTAGAATTTCCTTTTTCTCTGCATTTCAATTTCCATAGAGCTTTACGGTCAGTAAAGCATAAAACTGTCTGATTTCTTATTTATTTTATACTCTCGAAGAAATACGGTGAAGACAACGTTTTATTTCTAGGTTGCGCCAGTGATAGGACGCGACTTAGGGGTGGAGCATCTGTTTTAGGGAATAGAATTCGTTGAAGTTATACTTAATTATTTAATTCAACTTATTTAACTTACTCAAGGGTTGTAATGTTTAAATTTCACAATCGTATATTTTTGACATATATTAGCTTGGAAATTTAAATAATCATAAATATTATTTATCTCTCTTTTTTTTTTTTTTTTTTTTTTTTTGTCGCTACGCTATAATTTCCTTAAGACTTCATCAAATTTCATGAATGAGGGATCATTTGAAAGCTTTCCTTAACCGCTACACCGGAAAAATGTACAAATCACTCATTTCGCCTTCGATTGCGTGTTTTGGTAATAGAGGTTTGGTAGTGGAGGTTTCTAAGCTGTGTTAATCTTTTCAGGTTTTAAAGGAGAAGTTTTTCGGTCAGATACATTTTTTCGATTAAAGCCTTCGTTTGCGAGTTGTAACCGAAAAACTGTAATTCTTAGCGATAATGTTCGCAGGACTTTTTCTAAGATGTCATTTTTTTTTCAGTTTGTCGAGAGGAACAATTTTGGTTATATAAAATTTCTCGATTGTCGCCGTCTTTTGCAAGGGAGGAGCAAAAAGATGCGATGTCTCTGTCAAACAAACAAACCAACAAACAATCACGCGATGACCATATCGTAACTTCAAACAGTGTTCAAAGAGTTACCGTAAACACGAAAATACTATGTAAATATTTAAATACCTTAAACTTAATGTTTAACTTATTTTTATGTCTGCAATTTAAACACAACTATTCTTTACTTAAACCTTCACCTATGCCTATGCTGCACTATATGATACTGTATATACGGTGTGTATATACACTGATATTAAGGATGCTTCGCACGGATCAGCAGTCATAATTTGGGACACATCAAAATAGCGAAAACAGTTTTTTACTTTCACTTACCTATATATATGAAATATATAGTAAGTGGAAGTATTGCGATCGTGAAAAATTTCGACTTCCGGTTTTCAACGGAAATACACGTTTTGGGGTCCCCTGAGTCCAATTAACCAAGTCCCGCGAAATGGTCTTTGTGTGTGTCTGTGTGTGTGTGTGAACAGACTAGCTCAAAAACCCGAGATATGATTGTAAAAATTTCATCAAAATTGATTAACCGAGGGAGGACTTTACTTAATAAATTTTGTATCATTTTTACGTGTTTTTTTTTTATTTACAGAAAAACGGTTTTAAAGATTTTGATTAAACTGAGTATTTGATCTATTTTTAAGCCCAAGATATGACTGTAAAAATTTCATCAAAATTGATCAACCGGAAGGGGGACTTTACTTAATAAATTTTGTATCATTTTCACGTGTTTTTTTTTATTTACTCAAAAACGGTTTTAACAATTTTGATCAAACTGGGTATTTAATGTATGTATATGCCAAAGATGCGATAGGCAGCATTACATCAAAATTGATCAACCGGAGGGGGGGACTTTACTTAATAAATTTTGCATCATTTTCACGTGTTTTTTTATTTACTCAAAAACGGTTTTAACGATTTTGATCAAACTGGGTATTTAATGTATTTATATGCCAAAGATACGATAGCCAACATTACATCAAAATTGGACAAACGGAGCGGGCACTTTATTTCTTAATTTTTTTCCAATTTTTACTTTTTTGTCGATGATCTCAAAAACGGCTTTAACGATTTTTATCAAATTCGCCATGTTTAATGAAAATTAGGTGTTCTTTAATATCAAGTAAGCTTTATCATTATTAAAATGTTCTAAGGGGTCTTTTTTTGAGGGGGTTGGGGCCTTTTTTGTGTACTATAAAGTACCTATGTTTTTGTTCATATGGAGAAATTAACTGTCTCTCGTTACGCCTAAAAATAAGAAATGGCTATATATGAGATATGATAAAAATAAAGAAAACATAAATAGGTATATAAATAAAAAGAAAGAAAAATATTCAGTCAATTCATAAAACTCGTTGAGCCCATGCATGCGTTGTACGCCTTTAATGACAGACCATTGTTCATAATTAATGCCGTTCTGTTCATTTGAGAAGTGGCAATTAACAAAACGCATTAATTTCTAATGTACGTAAGTTTGTAAGTGAAAGTTGTGTGTTGCGCGCACGCACCAGATTTTTTTTTTATTGTATCTGTTTTTGCTCTTTTAAAGGGCACGACCCGAAATTGAAAACTGTGAATAGAATCTTTAAGAAGATTAAAAATAAATAAAAGAAATATAAAATCTTGTTCTTTTATAAAGAGGGTGATTTGAGTTTCACCGTTATTGATTTTTATTTGATGATAATGACAGAAAAGTGAGGTGTTTTTCGATATTTCGAGAATTTTTTTTATCATTGATAACTCTAACAAAAAATTTTGAAAACTATTTAATTATGAAACTCCTATAATTTATTAAAGGATTGAAAGATTGGTAGAGCATAATTATTAGGAACAAAAGAGCAACAAATTACAATGACCTTGTCGAAGAATTTCTCTCATCAAATAACATGTGTTGCAACATCACATTAAAAATCCATTTTTTGAATTCCCATTTGGAGCAGTTTCAGATGAACATGGAGAACGATTTCATCAAGAGATAGCACAAATTGAAAAAAGGTATAGAGCGGTAAATGCAATAAGTTGCCTGCAGACTACAGTTAGACATGTGATGAGAAAGCAAAATCTATGCTCATCTCAATGATATTATTTTTTTTTTTCTACTGAGTTTTACTTTTTATATTATTGCACCAAATAATACAATATCAGTTAAGATGAAAATAAAATAAAGAAAAAAACTAGGCAATAATATTTTTTACAACTGTGCCTGTAAATTCCAGCTCACTAGATTAAGCCCTCGGTCTGAAATATCAAATGAAGCAGTGAATAATTTCAGCTCCGAGACGCGAGATGTAGCGGAGGGCCCACCCCTATAACCTGATGCTGTCGCTTTAAACTTGTACGAAAGGTCCCTGGCTGAGAAGCCTCGGTATTAATCTTTAACAGGATCCTGTCCCACCCTTCCCAGCTCAAGCATCAAAACAGTCTTGCCTGCCATCGGGTAACATTTCGACATCTGCGTGAAAGTGAATGTCTAAATTCTAGTGTAAAAAACCAACATGTAACCCACATACTAGACTGAAAAGACAAGTACTCTACCGACGATTTGGCCAATTATAAAGATAACTAAACAAAACATCTCATATTTCAACCGACAATAAGTTACTAATTTACAAGACCATATTGAAACCCATCTGGACCTACGGCCTCAAAGTGTGGGGAACGGCAAAACATTCCAACATCAAACATATCCAGTCCTAAGTCCTTCCATCCATAGTCAATGTTCCATATTATGTAACAAACAAAACCTTACATCACGACCTCAACATTCCTTTTGTCCTAGACAATATCCCATCCAGATTCTTTAAATTTCATCATATTCTTTCCTCTCATCTTCAGCTCAATCCCTATCATGCCCCAACCATCCCTACAATCCTCCCAGAAGGTACATACGGCTGTGTCCAAGAAACCTCTTGTAAAATACTATGGGAGTCCTGGCAATTGCCAGCTTCTTCACTCAGATCCTGTCTGATTGTAGCTGAGTGCTCTCACCTGGTCTTCACTGGTTTTTTATTCCAGTGATGGGGTCGGGAGAAAAGCACTGGGATCTCCCAGAGTCTTGCTTTGCCTTCCAAGTGGGCGGTATATATACTGTAGTATGTATTGTAAAAAGTTATGAAAGTATGTTATTTTATTTTTTATTTCCAACTAGCTGTATATTTCGGTTTCACCAGGAAAATTTCAGTTTTTAAATCTATAAAATCTATAAACTGAGACTTTTATCGACTCAAACGGTCGATTTTGTAAAAACCAATGTAAAGCGAGATCGAAAAGATTTTTATAACAATAAAGAATATACCATTTTCATTTGGACAGGTGTTCGCACGAATTTATAGAACAAGCGAAATTTATAGAATTTAGGACAAACGGTATGGATTTCTATAATGAACAAACAGAATTTCACCTTTAAATGCATAAATTATAGCTTTATATCCCGGTTTATCACGGGGAATTTCATTTTTCTAAAGAAACGGTCGATTTCGTAAAAAAAAAAACATTGTAAAGTGAGATCATTATGATTTTTATAACAATAAAGAATAACAGCTGAAGATCGGCTGAAGTTATGCAATTTTAATATGAACAGGTGTTCACACCGGTTCTGAAAGAACAACTGAGCGAAATTTGGAGAATTTAGGACGAACGGTATGGATTTCTATAAAGAACAAATAAACCAATAAACAGAATTTCAACTTTATTTATATAGATTCGAGGTTTACATTTTTTCTATTAATATTACTTTTTTTATGTAAATTTCTATAAGTTATTGTGTGAATGAGTCCTCACAGTTCTAATATTAATGCCCTAGATTGTGGCAGAATGTATTATTAAAAAAAATTCTAGTGTAATCTTATGGTTACTGCAGGTTAATACAGAAGTCGATAGTGACTTCAACTCTCAAGTCCCTTTGGCGCGGAAGTGTCCATTATAGAGGAAGTCAAAGTTCTAATCCAGATGGCCCTTCCGGTAGAGGCTAAGCCAATCGGGGCTTATCTCTAATCTCTTTGTGCTCCCCTTGACTTCGCCACTTCCGCTAAGTCCTAACGAATGCGCGTTTCAATTTTATTTTTTTCCTGCTCGTGAACATTTATTCTGGTGTGCCTATTCCCACTGCTTCGCTTGCTGTTTTTTTAGAAAGTTCGATACAAACATTTTGTTTAAAAAAATATCTTCAATTTTTTTTAATTAGGTCCTTTTTTGAAAAAAGACTTCCAGTGAGTTAATAAAGTGGTTATGTTTTAAAATTATCATGATTACAAACTACACATCAATACAAAAGAAAACATGTATTTTCACAGATATCCTCTTTTTATGTATTTCGTATATATGGTAAAGTGTCTTAAAATGAGACACGCTCCTAATTCTAGATTGCTACATCTTACAACTTAAAAAAAAAAACCCAACTGATAAAGGTTGAGACAGATATGGGCGTCACCAGTACCAAATTATTGTCAATATATCAATAATCAATATTCTTATTGATAGGGTAGGTAGAAATTCGAGAGGCTAAAAGTTTAAATAATAAAAAACCTAAAAACTGTTGGAACATTTAATTCCTACTTCAACGATGTGTTTTAAAGATACCTATTAGGTCTCTTAAAACTTGCCAATTTAGGTCTCAGTTAGAATATAGTTAGTTTCTAAGGCTTCATGTTGAAGGATGTGGGCCGAATTCCTTGATTGAATTTTAACCAATATCTATTTCTGTTCGTACTAATTTCATTGCTTTCCATCAACATCCATAAGTTTCAGGCATTTGATGGTAAGTAGGATCAAGTTGCTTCGTTAAAAAAAGAAATGGAGACCAATTCCGGTGATACAACTTTGATAAAGGATTCATAAAACAACACAGTTCAAACTGAAATAAAAAATTATATAATTCATCAAATAGGCATCAAATACACCTGTAAGTCAGATTATGCTTTTAAAAAATTGGAACCCGACATATTTTAAATAAAACTAAATTTAAGATATTTATTAATATTTTTTTAGATATTTAATATTTTTATAGAGTAATACAAAGAGTCTTTTTAAATAATTTAATCAATTTATATAATTTTAAATATAACCATATATATATGGTAGATCCCTTTTTTGGATGATTACACCACATAATAAGGACTTTTGGAATATTTACCTTTGCGAGAGGTAATTAGCTAGGGAAAAAAACCATAGTAATTAGTTAATGACAATTTAGGGGTGCGAGAGCTAACTCGCGACGGTGGTGGTCCCTGGTGGGGTCGGGGAAAACACGCCCCCCCTCCCCAATCTGTAGTCTTACCTAATAAAGATTTTTGGACTAATTACCTATGCGAGGGGTGATTAGTCGCGAAAAAAAGCCGTGTTAATTACGGTTTTTAAAATTTTAGTTCGCGAGAACTAACAAGAGATCGCATTGACAACGTTGGTCGCGGTAGTCGGGGGAGTGGGGCGGGCTCCGCGATGTCAATGCGATCTCTTATTAGTTCTCGCGAACTAAAATTTTAAAAACCGTAATTAATACGGCTTTTTTTTCGCGACTAATCACCTCTCGCATAGGTAATTAGTCCAAAAATCTTTATTAGGTAAAACTATAGAATAGGGAGGGGGGGCGGGTTTTCCCCGACCCCACCAGGAACCACCACCGTCGCGAGTTACCTATCGCACACCTAAATTGTCATTAACTAATTACTATGGTTTTTTTTTTCCTAGCTAATTACTTCTCGCAAAGGTAAATATTCAAAAAAACCTTATTATGTGGTGTAGCGGTGGGGGAGGGAGGGAAGGCTACGCTCCACTCCCCCGACTACCGCGACCAACGTTGTCAATGCGATCTCTTGTCAGTTCTCGCGAACTAAAATTTTATAAATCGTAATTAATACGGCTTTTTTTTCACGACTAGTTACCTCTCGCATAGGTAATTAGTCCAAAAATCATTATTAGGTAAGACTATAGAATAGGGAGGGGGGGGCGGGTTTTCCCCGACCCCACCAGGAACCACCACCGTCGCCAACTAGTTGTCCCCGCGCTCCAGTTAGCTCTCGCACTCGTTAATTTTCATTAACTTATTACTATGGGTTTTTTTCCTAGCTAATTACCTCTCGCAAAGGTAAATATTCAAAAAGACCTTATTATGTGGTGTAGCGATGGGGGAGGGGGGGTGGGTCTCCGCCCCACGTCCCCGACTACCGCGAGCAACTCTGTCACTGCGATCTGTTGTTAGTTCTCGCGAACTGAAATAGTCACTAAGAGTTTTTTTTTTTAACCTGAAATATTAACTAGCCTACGACCGGTTCTGATGAGGGCCAGTCATCCACGGCAATATGGTTATATTATGGGATCTACAATCAAAAATTTTGAGACTAATAACGAACGCTCCCTGGTACGTAAATAATAAAACTTTACATACAGACTTACAACAACCTACTGTCGAACAACACATACGAACTCTTTATTCACGATTTTTTGTTAAATTACACGGACATAACAATACACTAATTAACGACATGGCCACGGCTGATATGCCTGTAGCTAGGCGGCTAAAAAGAAGCTGGATGAGGGACCTGCTCACGTAAGGTATCAAGCCCGGAAAGAGGTGCTGCTGGGCACGTTCCTTTCATCATGCCTAAAATGCCCTAAGTTCAATAATTGTAAACAACACATTCGTTGATTGTCACGCTGGGTGGCAGGTGTGAATCGAAGATTAAAAAAAAAAAAAAAAAAAAAAAAAAAAAAAAAAAAAAAAAAAAAAAAAAAAAAAAAAAAAAGTAATACATTAGAAAATACGTTGTTCGATAAACTGTTATTGATTTTGGTTTCATGAAATGAAATATTTGCTCTTGTAAACTTAAATAGCTGTAATTTTTGCAAAATTATTCCTGCGTTTTTGGCCATATTTGTTATGAAGAAATACGACCAACTATCATACATAGGCATAGCATACATTCTAGTTTGGGCAAAACGGCTAAAGTCTTCTTGGGAATAAAAAAATTCTTATAAAGGATACCCACTGTTGAAATAATATTGTTCTATTATTATTCAGAAATTGAGAAATAGAACCAGACAGAATTTATAATGATATTTTTAAGCTTGATATATCGTTGTTTAAGCTTTACGTTCGATATCTTAAGTCATTTTGCCAAAACACCAGTGAATTATTATCATAATTTATTAAAATATTTTAAAAATATTTATTGTAACTTTTCATTGTTACAGGTAAGTGAAGTATCCAGAAGTGAAGGTATCTGAGGCTCATTTCAACAGGTTGTATGTGTAGATTGATTTTATAAGTAAAGTTTTAGTTTGTTCTTTTGAATACTGATAACGGTATCAAATATTCCAAAATAGACACCTTTCTTGTGAAAGCGGGAATTTAGTTTTTAGTCTTAGCTAATATATTTTTTTTATTCGAATCTTCCTCTTCTCTGTTCCCTCCCACCACATTGTAGCGAAGTCTAGAACAATTGTCCAGACAGACGGGAACTAGTTGGCATTTGTCAAAGATATAAATTGTATGTTATGTAGTCATTGGTTATCTGCTTAGATTAGAAGATATAAGATTCGGTCACGGCCGGGAATCGAACCCAATTTAAAACCTGTCTCGTTTAGGATTTAAAATGGAGTTCCTAAGCCTGTAGGATGTCAGGTACTCGTTAAAGATACCCTATCCTGGATCCTGGATCCCCTTGTACCCGGATAGCCAAAATTTAGGACTCCCAACTGCAGCATCGTCCGATTAGCTTTAGTGGCATGAAGTGACGTTAATTAAACAAGCATCTTGACAAACGTTGATATGGTTCTGAAAAATTTCATTTTTTTGGATATCCATTGAAAGCGATTTTTTTTTTCGTTCTTATACATATGATATAATAATATTCTAATACAACATAAAAATATAATATTACAAGAACTGGTCTTTCTATAAGTATAATCAAAATGGCACTCTAACTGTAAGTCTAAACTTTTTTTTTTTATTATTAATAGAAAGGTTACTATCTATAACATTTAAGGGTATTAATATTTGAGATGAAATTTTCACTCACCTGTAAACTGGCAAAAGCTACAGACGACAAACTATGCAAGGCAGGTGTGTGGTCAGAGTAACACAAAACGATTCCTTTATAATGCGTGACCACTCTGCACAATATAAAAGAGTCTAGCTGCTCTGAAAGCCTTAGTATTTTCATGGCTAGTTCTTATTTAATACTCATACACACAACGCTTTCCTATCCTTACTTATACGCAAGTATACATATGTACATGTAAGGATGTGTATTGTTACAATTATGTGGGTTAAACAATTTTTATTTCAAATACGTGTTGAAACTTTGAAGTTCTGGATCAATCAAAATGGACAATCCAGAGGATATTCTATCTATTGTTTATAGTAAACGAAGCAATAAACCGTTATTTAATATGTAAACAATTACTTAATACTTGAAAGAGAAATAAAATCTGAACAAGAGTAATCATCTTTATAAACTAAGCAACAACATACCTACTCATGGGTGAAACTCCTTAAATAGTTTTTTTTATCTTTGTTTCTTCATTCATAATTTTTGCCACAATATCAGAGGTCCTGAGCCTGTGCGATGTCAAATACTTGTTAAAGGTCCCTATCCTACTTATACCTGGATAGGCAAAATTTAGGACTCCCACTGTAGCTTCGTCCGATTAGACTTAATGACAGTACAAGTTTAAATTTATCAGTGATTAAAACTCACTCACACTCACTGTTTCGGGATCTATGCCTTGAGTAATACTCACGTAACCGGGCCAATAAAATCGCTTTCGTACCAGTAATCTCTAAATCAAGCACTTCTGATTCTCTACTCAGCTCTGCTACTAAATGTTCTCCAATCCATTTGCCCTGGCATTTTTTTTCTTTAAATCCCACTTCTAACACTTGTGTGTTAAACCATTTTTATTTAACTAAAATAACAATTTTCAATCCCATACAAATTATGACAACACAAATAATTAGACAGGTTATAAAAATTATCACTTATAAAACAGAAATAATCATATGACTTAAGCTTCAGAACCAAGACTAACTCTCCAGTACATTGCTCCTTATATGTAGTCGTAAGACGACGGGCTTCGAATGGTCTGCATAGATGGTACTCAATCATTATAGTCACAAACTTGTACTATGACAGTTTGTTCCTACTGAATGTTGGTTCCTACATCAAGTATACAACTATTCTAAGACATATGTTTTGTGTTTTGTTTCACGTTACAATATTATCGAGAACTCTCAGATTAGATACCTACCTACCTAAACTTTTATTCCTAAATACATTTAGAATTTAAGCGATATTCGGAAAAATGTTTTTATTTATATGCCCAAGAAAGTCTTTTGATCCCATAAGTTATATCTTCGTTGATACTGCAAAAGGTCGTATGTCATAAATTTTTGATTTTGCGATTTTATTGGATTTTTAATCAAAACGAGTAGATCTAGGTTCCTAAAAGACGAATCGTGTCATCAGTAAATATAAAAGAAGAATCATGTACAGTAAAAAAATATTCGAATTTCATGATTCGCTTGGTCATTAATCCTGAGTGACTTCGGCCTCTAAGGAAAATTTAAACTATAACACAAAACAGATTTAAGAATGAATATAATAACAATTTTAATGTTTCTTTCGATAATAAAACACAAAAACTAAAAAAATAATTGCAGATAAAATGATTTTTTGTGTTCTCCTGAAAATCAGCTGTTAATTGACATACGACGTTTTGCATTATCAACGACGATATGAAAAACCTCGCTTGATTCTTAACAAAATTTACATAACAAATTTCGTCGCCGTGCCTACGTGAAATTCAAGGGAATTTGATACGTTATCCATTAAAATTCATTCGCGTGGGCCAGAAAATGGTTTCGATTCTCTCAAATAGGATTAAATAACTTCAAAGTCGACCATGAATAATTAATAATATTCCGACAACAGTTCAGGTATTATCTTTACTAAAAACGTAGAATCATCTAAACGATACCTAAAGATATTACATCTTCTATGAAAAATATTAAGTTTAAATAACTTGATAGTCCCTTAGAACTTGGAGACCTTGACAGTTATAAAAGATATTGTTTGACGTCAACGACGTTCTCAGCGACTCTTCATCCATAATTGATGGCCGTTCCATTCATAAATATTATTGACGGACACCGGATGTGAATGCATTTTACCTCGTCGTGTTGAAGGGAGAAGATAGCATCAGTATGATACTGCCAAGAATATTAAGTAGATGTCCTGATATTTAAGTTTAAACTTTTAGTCAGTGTTGGGAATTAAGTCTTATTTTACTATTTCCAAATTAAGCACCTCAATTACATACGAGCCGACCCTAATGTCTTTTAAATCGCGTAAGTGATAATAAAATGATACCTGAGCGTGTTATAATCAATTCTATATCATAATCAAATACAGCTCCTCAATTAACCTATGAGCCGACCCTAATATCGTTTATATCGCGTAAGTTATAATAAATCGATACCTGAGAGCGGTATCGAAAAATCGATATTATCTCCTAATTCAGTTGTTTAGCTAACCTATGAGCCGACTTCACAGTCGTTTACATCGCGTAAGTTGTAATAAATCGATACCCGAGCGCGTAATCAAAAAATCTAAATCAGCACCATAATCAATCTAGAAGCTGACCTCAATTTTGTTTATATCGATTAAGTAATATTCGTTGTAATGTAATATAAAAATCGATACCTGAGCGAGCCTAAGATTTTATTAAATCTATATTATATTCATTATCAGCATACTTGATAAGCTAATAATCGATTTAGGATCGATATAAGGTAATTCATTATATCACATTAGGTGTAAAAAAATATATGTATACCTGCTAACATGCAGAAATCCGTAATAAAAAAGTTATGTATTTATTTTTAAATAATTAAAATCAAGCTCAGACTCTTACATTACATATCATTATGATAAAGATCATATCAGGACTTTTACTTTCTAGCTCGAAATATAAGAGTCATGATGTGATTTTTATTTATTTATTAGAAGCACGGATTTGACATATATTCTGCTGAAAGAAAACCCCCTTGTTTTAAACTTGAACGAACCTCAAATCTCTCAGAGAAATGATGAACGATTCTAACTTTATTAAATGTTTCGGTCTAAGTTTACTAACTTGTTTGGTATTCTCTATTTTGCATTTAACTAAATTAAATATAAAAAATATATAAAAGCACAATTTTTTATATTAACAATAATATTGTTATAGGAAGCATATGAATTTACAAAACATGAATTATGCCTTTGCCATTTTATTCATTTTTCTTTGCTTGTTTTAACGTAACCTTATGCCACTAAGGCTAATCGGACGGTACTACACTGGGAGTCCTAAATCTTGCCTATCCAGCTATAATTAAGATTGGGATCTTTAAGGAGTATTGGTTAAGGTGACATCAATGATAGCTTCTCTCACTCTCTCTCTCTCTCTCTCTCTCTCTCTCTCTCTCTCTCTCTCTCTCTCTCTCTCTCTCTCTCTCTCTCTCTCTCTCTCTCTCTCTCTCTCTCCCCCCCTCTCTCTCTCTCTCAATATATATATAATTAGTTGTTTTTCATATTATAGCTCATTACGTGTGTGTTTTTTTGTTGTACATTTTCCTTGTTTTAGTTTTTAAAATTGTTTTTAATTGAGTGAGGTTATGATAAGTTTAAGTTTTATTAGTTTATCTTTCGGACCAGGACATTTTTCGTTGGATTAGCCTTAGAGATCCTAATTATTATGGTTTATTCATATTATATTCAAAAATAATTATTTTAATTCCCTTAAGGATTTGTTGGTTTGTTTTAACATCACTTTATGCCATTAAGACTTATCGGACAATGCTACAGTGGGAGTCCTAAATTTCGCCTATCCAGGTATAGTTAGGATAGGGATCTTTAACGAGTACCTGACATCGTACAGGCTCGGGACCTCCCTATTACGTCTTATTCGAGGGACGGCTTGGACAAGGATTTTTCAATCCCATTAAAATATCCTAGGGCCACCTTTACATTTTGCTTTGCATAATAATAATAATAAACTTTTTGTATTATTCATATACGAAATTTATTTTGTTAGCTGTACGAGATAAGAGTAGGTAGGACGTCCCTTCTGCAGCGACGAAGGGCCGCTGGCTTGGGCCGAATATTTATAGCTTACACAGCCCGACCCTTGTTATTTTTTCCTAACTGAGAAATAGGAAAAGGGTCCTTATTTTTTTTTTTAGTCCTTCCCAGGAATAGATCCGAACTTTTAACTCGTCCTGAGTTATCGCCTTGAAGGATCGTACAGCTTCAATAAATTTAATTGAAAACTATTTTCGACTTGGTTTTTATTCTGGTGATGCTACTTTCCAGCACCATATGTGAGCTCTTCCATTCCTGAAATCAATTTTAGTAACATTCAAATACCTATTTTTCTGGAAGCAAGGATATTTATGATACTATATTATATTTATGATGATGGAAGATAGTTTACCGTAGATGTAATGAAGAAGAAATAGGTTGGTGGTGCGGTCAAAATAAGTAGCACTAATGCATAGGGGTCACCAGCACCAAATTATTGGGGGGGGGGGACGTTTCAACATTCTCCTCCCAACGATGTATGTTAAAGGTAGTTAGTTATATAGGGGTCACCTGTGGTACAGTGGTTAGCATGGCAACCTACAATACTAAAGGTCGCAGGTTCGCACCCAGCTGTGGCCCTAGGATTTTTACAGCCGTCCCTCGGATAGGACGTAAGTAGGAGGTCCTGAGCCTGTACGATGTCAGATACTAGTTAAAGATCCCTTTCCTAATTATACCTGGATAGGCAAAATTTAGGACTCCCACTGTAGCATCGTCCGATTAGCCTTAGTGGCATAAAAAGAACGTTAAACGAATAAACAAAGGTAGTTATATTATCTTAAAACTTGTCAATTTATGTCCCATTACCAGGATATAGGTAGTTTCTAAGGCTTCATGTTGAAGGATGTGGACCGAAATTTCTTGATTGAATTTAATCCTAGTTCTATTTCTGATCCTGGTACTATTAATTTCATGGCTTTCTATCAACTTCTATAAACTTCATCGGAAATTAAGGGCCTATTCCGGAGATCTAACATTTTTGAAGAGTTCATAAAAAATACAGTTACATGAATATGAATTTCATAATCTAATTATTGGTTGGACGGCTAAATATTCTCCTAGATCGGTTAGGTAGAAATTCGAGGGCTAAAAGTTGAAATAATAAAGCCTAAAAACAACTGTTAGGACATTCAATTCCTTCTTCAACAATGTGTTTGAAAGGTATTTATAGTCTCTTAAAACTTGTCAATTTATGTCTCAGTTAGAATACCGGTAGTTGCTAAGGCTTCATGTTAAAGGATGTTGGACGAATTCCTTGATTGAATTTTATCCAGATTCTATTTCTGATCCCACTAATTCCATTGCTTTCCATCACCTTCTATAAACTTCATCGGAAGTGGAGCCCAATTTCGGAGATGTAACTTTTTTAAAGAATTCATAAAATAATACAGTTATATAAATATCATAATCTAATTATTGGTTGGACGGCTAAATATTCTCCTAGATCGGTTAGGTAGAAATTCGAGGGCTAAAAGTTGGAATAATAAAGCCTAAAAGCAACTGTTAGGACATTCAATTCCTTCTTCAACAATGTGTTTGAAAGGTATTTATAGTCTCTTAAAACTTGTCAATTTATGTCTTAGTTAGAATACAGGTAGTTGCTAAGGCTTCATGTTGAAGGATGTTGGCCGAATTCCTTGATTGAATTTTATCCAGATTCTATTTCTGATCCCACTAATTTCATTGCTTTCCATCACCTTCTGTAAACTTCATCGGAAGTGGAGCCCCATTCCGGAAATGTAACTTTTTTAAAGAATTCATAAAATAATACAGTTATATAAATATCATAACCAAATTATTGGTTGGACGGCTAAATATTCTCCTAGATCGCAC
The DNA here is from genome assembly GCA_911387785.2 of Aelia acuminata. Taxonomy (NCBI): domain Eukaryota; kingdom Metazoa; phylum Arthropoda; class Insecta; order Hemiptera; family Pentatomidae; genus Aelia; species Aelia acuminata. Next base: position 138,195,960 of record OU426981.1, read on the forward strand.
AGTGGGACGAATGACCAATCTAGGTGGAAAAAATTCATGATCGAAATTGATGAAACCCTTGTAGTAAGTGTAAAGGGGAGATGTTTTTAGAGCAGTATTAGAGGTTCTTTTGATTTTAGCAGGTGGATTCCGAAAGAAAAACAATGATGTAAATTGTATCTGACTCTACAGGCTAAATTTTGTTAAAACTATCACTTTTTTCTTTTGAAAATTGTACATCATCGTACAGATATTTTTTCATTATTATTTTTTAATTAGTGAATATGGACCGCCGCCATAAAAGTAAGCTATTTTCCAAACAATTTTACAATAATTTGACCCATTTTATAATTTCTCTTTTTAATATGTTGTAATGTAACGCATTTTTAATCTTCAAAATTTTAATAAATTTATGGTAGAGGTTGCTTAGATGTTATATTAAATAAATATGAAAAAATTATCTGCCTTCATTTGCTAATTTGCTTTTCAGGAAAAGAAATTTCAATTCCAAGAAGGGAGCTATTTAATATTTGGTGAAATTCCAAAGGTATGGATTCCAAATATTTTAATACACTACAGCAGTTCAAATTAGATAATATTCTTCCATCGTCTTCAGTTGCGTTGAAGAGTCATCTAAAATTAGCAGTTGCAAAAATTTAAACGAAATGGCAAAAGGCTGGAAGATGTTTAGACATATTTTTCACGAAAAACAATGACTGGCTTGACAACAATTTATCATTTGAGTGCTTGTGTGAAGAAACTGAGTCACATCCTGTATCAGCCAATGTTGGTCGACCTCCTAAAAGATTCGAGGACTGCTGTCCTGCTGTCCCGAGGAAAATTCAATTAAGTTAAAGATATAATAGAGTCTCGGAGAATAGAAGAATTAGCGTTCGCAGCAGTGGTATCAGTTAGGAAGTCAGGAAAGCGGGACGCTGCAATTTTTTCAGAGAAATTGCTCAATCTCCTCACGAGATTGCAACTCAAATAAATAAAAACAAATAGATAATAATACTAAACAATCTTTTTCAAACGAGGAGGCCCTTGCTTTCATGCTAGATTGCAAATTGACCAAGCACACATATAATTTAATTAGGAAGCTACTAGCTCTAAGAAAGGGCCATGATATTTATCTATCATACTATCAAGTATCAAAAGCTAAGAATGATTGTTATCTCTCGTCGTGTGATATGACTGTTAATGAAACAGTCGCTACCATAAACGTCCAAAACATTGTAAACCTTACAACTCAGAGACTTGTTTTAGCTCTAAAAGAGGCGATGCAAAACCTTGCTTCAACAGTTACCAACTTACGATTGATTTGTAAATGGGGCTGTGATGATAGCAGTGGTCACAGTAGGTATAAACAAAAATTTAATGATAGCTGTGCTGATAATGAGTAGTTGTTTGTCATTCGTTTGTACCCGTAAAACTATGTAACTTAGAGAATGAAAATAATGTAATATGGAATAATTTATTTCCATCTTCTACACGAAACTGTAGACCTTTTACGCTTGTATACTCAAAAGAGACAACAGAGTTAACTAGAGTAGAAAGTGAAAAAATCAAAAATCAAATAGAATCATTGTAACCAACAAAGGTTATTGTAGACAACAAAGAGATAATTGTAAATTATACACTTTTGCTGACTATGGTAGATGGTGAAACTAGCAATGCATTAACCGAAACGAAATCAAGTCAGTCTTGTTATATTTGTGGAGTTACTCCGATATCTATGAACGATCTTCCTGTGTCGTATTCAATTAGAAAAGAAAATTATGACTTTGGAAGAGCACCTTTCCAGAAATGGGCAATTAGAAATTTCCATTTGATCTTCATTCATGAAGATAAAATGGAAATAAAAAAAGGAAAATGCAAATCCAACTGAAATTTAAGGAAGAAATGGGTCTCATAATTAATCGACCGAAACCTGGTTTAGGAAACACTAATGACGGAAATATAGCAAGTCGATTTTTCAAAAATCATGTTCTTAGTGCATCCCTAACTGGATTAAATGTTGATCTTCTGAGTATAATATAAAAGAGATTTTATATTATTTTAAGAACCTTATCTTCTGGATATGAGATTAATGTAGACCATTACAATACATATGTTCAGGAGACAAGAGGCTTATATCTAAATTTATATTCCTGGTACTACATGTCTCCTACTGTCCATAAGCTACTTGTCCACAGCACCGAAATAATCAGGAATTGCATTTTGCCGATCGGAATGCTCTCAGAAGAATCATAAGAGGCGAGAAACAAGGACTTAGAGTCACATAAAACCTCACAGCTACCAACAGAGATTTGATTTCGATGCTACTTATAACGTCGGACCTTTTGATTAATTCTTTCCGACAAAAGCCGAAAAAAAATAAAAAAACTTTACCTATTACAGATAATTTCGCAGCAAACCTTTTAAAAATTCAAGGTAGCAATGGTTTGAGCATCTCGTCCACAGATGATTCTTCTGGAGAAGATGAAGTCTCTTCAGGTGATAATAGTGTCATCAAACAATGCAAAATATTGTTTCCAGAATTGAGCTTCACAATAAGAATACCTGTCTTGTATTGTTTCAAGTTTTGTAAAATACACTATTTTCTTAGTTTTTGTTACTAGAATGATTTTATTTTAGCTTATTTTGACTTAATTGTTTATTTTAATCGGGCAGCCATAACGATTTCATTGAGCCAGAATTTTTTCCTCCTAGATAGGTCATTCGTCCCACTGTGGATCCGTTAGGTAGAAATTCGAGAGGCTAAAAGTTGAAAAAATAAAGCCTAAAAACAACTGTTGGGGTCAGGACAGGGGTCACCTGTGGTTAGCATGGCAACCTACAATACTAAAGGTCGCAGGTTAGCGGCCAGCGGTTGCCCTTGGATTTTTTAATGGGAGTAAAAAAATCCTTAGCCATGCCGTCCCTCGGATAGGACGTAAAATGGAGGACCCGAGCCTATACGATGTCAGGTACTCGATCAGATCCCTATCCTAATTATACCTAGATAGGGAAAATTTAGGACTCCCACTGTAGCATCGTTCGATTAGCCTTAGTGGCATAAAGTGACTTTAAACAAACAAACATATTAAGTCCGTGCAATTTAACAAAAAATCGTGAATAAAGAGTTCGTATGTGTTGTTGGAAAATTTGTTGTTAAGTCTGTATGCAGAGTTTTGTTACTTACGTACTTAGGAGCGTCCGTAATTAGTCTTAAAATTTTGGATTGAAAAGTTTATAAGTGACGTTAAACAAACAAACAACTGTTGGGACATTTAATTCGCCCTTCAACGATGTGCTTGAAAGGTACCTATTAGGTCTCTTAAAACTTGTCAATTTATGTCTCAGTTAGAATACCGGTAGTTGCTAAGGCTTCATGTTAAAGGATGTTGGCCGAATTCCTTGATTGAATTTTATCCAGATTCTATTTCTGATCCCACTAATTTCATTAGCCCCCAGCAACTTCTATAAGCTTCATGGAGTTGATGGAAAGTAGGATCCAGCTGCTTGGTTTAAAAGAGAAATTTAGGCCAATTCCGGAGATCCAACGTTGTTAAAGAATTCAAAAAACAATACAGTTAAAGCTGGAAAAAAAAAATGTATAATTCATCAAATATACAATTCACCTGACGATGATTTTAAAAAAGCGAAAAGGTGCCAATTTGTGGAAATAAAGTATCAGATGGAGAAATTGGGTATAAAAAATCAATAGAGTATGTTGTAATTAACTAATATGTTATATTTATATTTTATTAAATTGGTTGGTTAAAGTCTGAATAATTCGAAAAATTGTATTTTTATTTAATTTTTTACATTGGGGAGGTGGACGGTCCATTCCTGGCAAATTACGTCCTCCCTCCCCCCTTGCAGGAGAATTTCATATTTTATTTAATATAACGTATTAATATTTTATATATGTAATAAAATTTTATATAACGTATTTTATTTTATTTTATATAATATGTGATTCTTAGTGCTACTTATTTTGACCGCACCCCAAAAATTTCCTCTTCACGAAAATGAGAAAGTGATTTGCACCTTCCAATCAACGTAACCCTCTATCTCTGATTGGCCCTCTCGTATTCACATTTTGATGATTAGATCAAAGACTAGATAACTTTGTTAGCTATTACCTTGTATGAGATGATATATACTAGAGTATATAATCCCCCCCCCCCCGTCGAGCCATCTCCATAAATATCCCCCCTTCCATAAATATTTCAGAGATGGGGGCCGCTGGGATGTTATCAAACGCCTCCGACCTCCTACCTTTATCGAGCCCTTGGCGGTTCCTGATTCAATATAGTTCCAAACCCTTGCTCGGGGAACCTAAAACAGTTTTGTGAAGAAAACCGCTCCCCGCTTCAAAACAATTTACTGATGTTATAAGGTGGTGCTATACCGCCTGATGTAGCAAGGTCGTTTCGTAAAATAAGAAAAAAATTATAATCTGCTTACTCAATATGGATGTTTAAGTATTATTCCTTAATAACGTTTAACGTCACTTTATGCTACTAAGGTTAATCCGACGATGCTAAAGTGGGATTCCTAAATATTGGCTATACACGTATAATAGGGATCTTAAATGAGTATCTGACATCCCACAGGGTTGGGACCTCCATTTTACATCCTATACAAGGGGCGGAATATCCACGGATTTTTTACTCCCTTTAAAAAATCCTAGGGTCACGGCGGGAAGCGAACCCGCGACCTTTAGCATTGTAGGATGCTATGCTAACCACTACACCACTGAAGACTCCATAATATTAAAATAAACGGTCAAAGGTGATGCGCCACCCTCTTCCTCTCCCTGACCATATTTCTAGATCCGCTATTGACATAATCTGAGAATATTTTTTTAAATAATCCAAACATTCATCATTAGTCGTATTTTCACTAGATGAGAGGGGATTACCTCTTGTGTAGTGGCCAGTAATATTTAAGGTTGCGGGTTCGCATCCCGCATTGGTCTTAGAGTTAATTAAAGTGAGTAAAAATCCTTGGCTATGACGTAAATTGGAGGTCTTGAGTGTATGAGGTGTCAGGTACTCTTTAAAGATCCCTATCCTAATTATAACTGGATAGGCAAGAAAAGCCTCATTAGCATAAAGTGACGTTAATTAAACAACAAACAACTAGATGTGAGGAAGAGTTGTATCGATAATTTTTTTTTTTTTTTTTTTTTTTTTTTTAATAGAAGGTTCCTATTCTATTTTACTTTCACTTACCTATATATGTGTTTATGTGTCTGACAACAGACTAGCTCAAAAACGACAAATCGTAGGAACCTGAAATAGGGTATTTGATGTATGTATACGCCCGCGATGTGATAAATATTTTTATCATTAAATGTTTCTGTAGATATGCCTGCTTAAAACATGTGCAATGTTCTTTTAAAACGAAAAATAATGTTGGCAATATTAGTGGCATCGTAAGTTAAGTTTTTTAATTCGCTGACAAGAGTGGCGTGGTGCAAGTTTTTTATTACTACCTCCGCAATTCTTTGAATTCGAAGGTGAATTCCGCACCTTACTAGATGGCAATGGTTATACACATTTTTGGGGTCTGGCTAACACCTCTAGTTTAATTGAAAGCTTTTTTAACCAGATTCTCTTAGTCATTGAACATTCCTTATTTTGATTTTTAAATCCATGATTTAAGACCTATCTGGACTTACGGAGTCGAACTTTGGGGTTCTACCAAACCATCGAATTCTTCTCGCATCCAATCCCTACAATCTAAAATCCTTGGAAAAATCCTGAATGCTCCTTATTTCGTCCCAAATAAAATAATCCATGAAGACCTTAATGTTCCCTATGTAACCGATCTGGCCCGATCCCGATACCAAACCTTCCATAGTAAACTCCCTTCACATCCTAACCCCCTTGTCTTCAACCTTCCTTCCTCCTCTATCCCAGATAATCCTCCGAGGCGTCTGAAAAGAAGATGGCCTAGAGATCTTCTAAACTAAACAATATTTGAGTGCTACCGCTGGGTAGTTTCTCCACGCACCTTTCCATGCCAATTATATACTTATATCAAATTTACTTATTGTATTGTTATAATACAGTTGTAAATTTCAATAAATAAATTATATAAAAAAAAAAAACCATGACTTAACACTGGAGAGCAATGAAGGCAAATCTTTCATTGATTTGAGACATAGCAATAATGATCACAACATGATCGGCGCCATTGATTGGGTTACTTAACCTTACATTCCGGTGTATGATGGTGTATCTATTTTTCCGTTTTAGATAGAAAGGACCTCCCTTAGCTTTATTTAATCCCAGCTTCCACTTGCCTCGCTCGCTTAAAGGTATAAAGAATCCTTTTTCAGAGTATTTTTTCAATTGTTAGCGGACCAATTCCTTATCAGTAATGGCGCTAGCATAACAGAACAGTACCGGAAATCATTTCAGTTTAGTTTTGTTTGCGTTATGGAACTGATTCAGAACAGTAGAAGAAACAATTAACGGGAATATTGATGTTACTCGACTACGTCAATAAGTTTTCGCAGGGGGCGGGTTTATTCTGCTCAGTTTGCTCAAGAGAGTTGGAAAATACTTGTTTGGAATGGAATCTCTTAGTTTATCGACTTCGGACTTCCATCGTCATGGAAATGTCGTCGAATCGAGGGGCGGAACCGACCACAATCAATCAGGCGAGCTAATATTTGGAATCGAATGAGACGCTGCCGTCAACGGAAAACCTAATAAGATTCGGGGCTGTTTCGGTTTGCCTTGGCAAAGTAATTGCCGGCCCAAACTGGTTCCTTATCAATTTTTTGTTTTTTTAGAATGGTATCAACAGATGATTTTGCAGTTTATTTAGTGCTATTTATCAATGTATTGACATAATACAAATTATATCCAATAGGAAAGGGAGGTATGTAGTAACTGAATAACAGTAATGCTATGCTAGAGTCTCATTCGGATAACACCCGCAAGTTAATTTTTTGGAACTGTTACTTTTATTTTTAATAAATGAAACACAAGTAGGATAATGATTTTTTTTATTCATTTAAAATTATTATCATTATTATTAATACAATGATGTTTGATTGTGTGATTTGCAATCTGATAATTAGCAATAAGCAAATCGGTTGAATTCCTACTGGATGAATTGCTAACTTTATACTAAGTTTGCATACCTCTCGGCATCCGTCTCAAAAGTCGCCGGGGTGGAATGTAAGGTTTTGTGTTAGATGTTAGTGTCTGTGCTAAGGGGTCGTGTTAAAAGTTAGTCTTTGGTGAAAGTTTTTGAAGTATTGTGTGGCTGTATCGATAACTGTTGGGATATTCAGGTCCTTGTGCAGTAAGTAATTTGTCACATAGTATGCTGCGTCTACTATTTTACTCAATACCTATGACTGAATTATTTGGATGTTTGAGGGTTTTGCAGAACCCTATATTTTTATCCCGTATGTCCATAATAATCACTAGTAAAAACTTTTATCTAATAATTACAAAATTTAGTGTATAATAAGGAAATTTGTTGACCGTAGAAGAATATGAGATGGAAATGGTTGGGGGTGCGGTCAAATGAAAGCACTATATGTGAAATAACATATATATATATATATATTGTGCCGACGTTTCGACCCGATATTCAGGTCTTCTTCAGGGCTAAATATAAAACAAGATAGCAACCAATAAATATGAAGAAAAGAAAAATTAATAAATAAATAAAATAATGAGTAATATATGTATCTATATACATATATATGCATGAAAAAATGAAAATGAGTATATAATTGCATAATAGAATAATATAATTTTTTTTTTTTTTTTTTTTTTGTGGAATTAGATATTTAACAAAAGAATATGAATAAAATTTTCGGATTTTAAGTAATATTTATATTTTATAAATACCATATTTGACAATTGTATTACTTAAAATCCAAAAATTGTATTCATATTCTTTTGTTAAATATCTAATTCCACAAAAAAAAAAAAAAAAAAAAAAAAATTTATATTATTCTATTATGCAATTATATACTCATTTTCATTTTTTCAGGCATATATATGTATATAGATACATATATTACTCATTATTTTATTTATTTATTAATTTTTCTTTTCTTCATATTTATTGGTTGCTATCTTGTTTTATATTTAGCCCTAAAGAAGACCTGAATATCGGGTCGAAACGTCGGCACAATATATATGTTATTTCACATATAGTGTTTTCATTTGACCGCACCCCCCAACCATTTCCATCTCAAAATTTAGTGTACTTTGGGGTGGAAAAAGTGTGACATCGAGGAATGCCATTCAACAAATCTTGTCAATTTCTAATTTAATCAAGTTGGGAAGTGAAAGTTGTGCGTTGCGCACATCGCACCAGATTATTTTTGTTTTTAACCTTGAATGTTAATTAAAAAAAAAGTTTCATAATTTCCATTCAGCCCAGTCTTATTGAGCGAGTAACAGAGGCGGAATGGGTTCTTTCATTTGAACGAATTAATCAAAGACAATTACAGACGATTTCGAAATGTGCGGCCTCTAATTTGTCCTAATTCCTACCACACCTTTGTTGGTCGGGAAATTGACGAGAAATAACCAGCTAAGTAGTCCAGGGAGGACCATGCCCCCGATTCGATATATTCAAGAGTTCACAATTTTCAGTTGCTGGTTGTGCCCGAAGAAGGTCTACTAAATGCGTGATCGATATACAACTGCCGTGCCAAATAGGAAGTAACTGTCACAGCCGGGCTCAAACCCGTTACTTTGAGCATAAACCCAGTAATAATATGCTCGTGTTTTATTTAGGTAACGGTTAGTCACAAAAAGTAAATGTAACCTTTTACTTTTTTTTTTTTTTTTTTTTTTAGTTTCAGTAGTAAGCAGAGTAATCCAGATACGAAGAACACAGGAGGATGTCCACGTGGAGTGTAATGGAGTGAAGTTAGAGCAAGCGAGAGACTATAATTATCTCGGCACCATAATCGATAGAGATGGGAAAATAGACGCGGAAATCTCAAATAGAATTAGTAAGGCAAACGCTGTCTATTACAAGATTTCCAACACAGTGGTAGGGAAACGAGAGATTGGGCGAGATGTGAAACTACATATCTACAAATCTGTTTTCCTGCCTATATTGCTATATGGAGCTGAAAGTTGGGTACTCACAGAAAAACAACAAAGCCGATTAACAGCTACCGAAATGAAGTTCCTCAGAAGAATTATAGGAAAAACCAGGCGAGACTGCATTAGGAACGAAACATTACGGAACGACCTCAAAGTGCCCCCACTACATGAAACCATTGAGAGAAGACAGCTGAAGTGGTTTGGGCATGTCTGCAGAATGAAAGAGGAAAGAGACCCAGTTAAAGCATTGGAAGCTAGAGGTATCGGAAATCGTCCCAGAGGTCGACCCAGGATGTCCTATAGTGATTATATAGGGAGAATAGGTAGGAAGCGTGGCAAGACATTTGCTCAGATGAAAATCTTAGCAAAGGATAGAGACGGCTGGAGAAAGTGGCTGGATGCACCTCCACGCTAATATGAGGCAGAGGAGGATAGAGAAAGAAGAAGAAGAAGTTTCAGTTGTAACATATGCATGTTCCAACCTAATATAAATTGTGCAATTTATAGAATAAAATTGAAAATTAAAAATTGATGAATTCAATGACAAACCAACATACGGTTTATGATCCCTTCTTATATTGTATTTCTATGGTGTGGGTTATTAAAATTTAGAATTATGTGATAAAATATTAATTTGTGCAAAGAATTTTGTATCCAAAAAACAATTTTATTTTAAATGACATGGAGAACCCACATCGCGCTGAATAGGAAACAGCTAAACAAACGAATTGGAATATTACCAAGGTTACTCGACAGACGTTCCATTATGGACATACGGGATAGAAATATGTGGTTCTGCAAAGCACTCGAACATCCAAGTAATTTTTATTTGTATTTGCTGCTCAAGTAAACTAAATTTTGTAATTATTAAATAAAAGTTTTTACTAGTGATTATTCGGCAATCCAAGCTAAACGCTCCATCGCGTCTAATTTTATAATTCTTTATGTATTTATTGAAAACTTCATATAGCTACCGTGAAACAAATAATTTTCATTAAGTGGACAGAACGTCTTTAATCATAAACAACGGTCTTTCATTAAAAGCGTACAGCGCATGCATGTTTTGAGAAAATACCCAAAACGTGTAATTTCGTTGAAAACTGTATGTCGAAATTTTTCACGATCGCAATACTTTCCCTTGCTATTTACTTCATACATTTATTTATTTATATATAGTTAAGTGAAAGTAACAAGAGTTCTAGACGTTTTGTTAGAAAAGATTTGTACAGAATCGGCCGATCCAGGGGGAGAGCTGAGGGGGCTGCAGTCCCTCGCCATTTGGAATTTTTTTCCCGTTTATATGTAGAATTTGACTGAATAAAAAGTAAAAAAGTAAGATGAAGAAAAAATATGCAGATTTTTTTTATTTTTTATTGGTCCTCTCCTCCCTTGATGCCGAGTATTATTAAATGTAGTATTAAGTACTTACTTTACTATTTTTACTTTCACTTACCTATATATGAAATATATAGTAAGTGGAAGTATTGCGATCGTGAAAAATTTCGACTTCCGGTTTTATACGGAAATACACGTTTTAGAGTCCCCTGAATCCAAATAACCAAGTCCCGCGAAATGGTCTGTGTCTGTGTGTGTGTGTGTGTGAGTGTTTTATTTACTCAAAAACGGCTTAAACGATTTAGATCAAACTGGGTATTTGATGTATCAATATGCCCGAGATATGACTGTAAAAATTTCATCAAAATTGATTAACTGGAGGGGGGACTTTACTTAATAAATTTTGTATCATTTTCACGTGTTTTTTTATTTACTCAAAAACGGCTGAAACGATTTTAATCAAATTGGGTATTTGATGTATGTATATGCCCGAGATATGACTGTAAAAAGTTCATCATGACTGTAACTATATGAAATTTTCAACAAGTATATTGAGAATTATAAAATCAGTCGAGTTGGAATATTATGCTTCTTGCATTGCCGAATTATCTCAAGTAAAACCTTTTATTTAATAATAAAAGAAATTAGTGTTAGTTATAGAGCAAATGAAAACAAAAATAAAAAATGAATGTGGAAAAATGTGTAACTTTGAGGAGTAGCATTAACACAATTTCTAATCTAAGTTGGTAAGTGAAAGTTGTGTGTTGCGCGCACGCACCAGATTTTTTTCCCATTTTTTCGATTATCTCAAAAACGCCTTCAATGATTTTCATCTTATTCGTCATGTTTTATGAAAATTAGGTGTTATTTAATATCAGGTAAGCGCTATCATTATTCAAATGTTCTGAGCAAATGAAAACAAAAATAAGAAATGAATGTGGAAGTATGAGTAACTTTGATGAGTGGCATTAACAAAACGCATTAATTTCTTATCTAAGTAAGTTGGTAAGTGAAAGTTATGTGTTGCGTCTACGCACCAGATTTTTTAATATTACTAAGTCTACATATCTATAGTTGTTACCCTTTATACACAGAATACATTAAGCATATTAAGGAGCCTTTACACTGTGCGAACCCCACCCTTTAAGAGGTAAGAATTCCCCGAACCTTGTCGTACCGGACTACCACGAACAGCTATTTACACTTAAACGTGAAGTGAGCGAACAATGCACCTTAATACAACAATTTTCATTACAAAGACGGCTGGCTCGGAACTAGCGGCTGTTCTGACTTTTTTTGCTCTAACTTATAATGAATAAAAGCAAGGTCAGGTAACGCTAAAAGAAAGTCTGGAAGCTTATTTTATAATACAACACTAGCGCTATCCCCAAACATACATAAGAAGTACCTTTTCGAGTTTGTGTCTGATTTAGATTAGCCGAACACTGTTCCGAACAGGCTGTTTGAGCGTAAAGTTCGACAAAGTGTAAAGGCACCTTTACAGGTATGGTTCAAAATTCGGGAAGTGGCGAAATATCACGCAGGTGATTATTACGTTCCCGCTGGGCGTTCATCACCTCGCTATTGTTCTCTCATAATCCTCCTACCTTTTGTTCTTCAGTTCTTTATCTTTAGGTTTTATTTTGGTGGCCATAGTAGAGCGTTATGTTTTAACGTAGATTTGTTCGTAATCTACATCTAAAAATAGAATTTAATTTAATTACCTATTAAATAGATTATTATATTTCAATTATTAAGAAAAGTATTTTTTCAAAATAACTAGGGTAACTGTAACATAAGTTGAGTGCTCCAACAGTTGACATTTTGTACAAAAAGTGTGAATAATAAGATACAGGGTTGATTATTTTGGTTCAAAATTTGGCCGTAAGTTGCCAAGTTGTACTAGTTAGCTGTGCTGCCGTCGACATTAGTTTGATAAATACTCAAGCTTATTTGTGAGAGGTTATAATGGGGAATTTTCAGTGGCCTGAAAACTTGGTTTCTGCTACTCTCTTTCAGTAAGGTGGAAAAAAAGTTAAATAAGCTTTTTAGTTGGTTTATTTGAGTTCAGTTATGTTTTAATTACTGTTATGGCATTTATTAAGTTCATGAGAACCATCTTATATCCTTTTTAATATATTAATACAATGTTTTAGGGCTTAAATGTACGTGTCAACTGTTAGAACAGAAATTAATCCATAATTTCAATAGTTGACACAAATATCAACTACCGCCAGAATTAGCGAATTGTGTCTCAACAGGAGGTGGTTTATGGAAGTCTGAGTCAGGCTGGATGACAGATGTCTTATTTTATGGATTTATTATGTTCTATCCATCTATTGTGTATAAAACAAAGATTATCCTAACATCAATATATTGTAATGTATGTATGTAAACAGTGTCAATAATACAGTTTTTTTTTTCTTAAACTGTCAACTATTTGTACAGTTACCCTACGTGTCCGTTTTAATGAGCTAAAAATTACCTAAAATTCCCGGTTAATTAGTCAACAAAAACATAGATGGGCAAAACAATGAAGTTAAGAAACTTGGAGAAAATACTCATAATGGATATAGCAGGAATAAATTAGAGAGGTTCCCACCCGTATATTCCCATTTTTTGTTTTTACTTTTTATACAAAAAGGTATGAAATTTGAAGCCATCTTGTTAGATACATAATATTGCTTTTATTGTTTTTATAATTGCCTCTACCCGACGGGGTCATTGGCAATGTTCTTTTTTTTTCTTTTATATTCTATTATAGTATCCTATGTCTTTAAGGAAACGCTTAAGCTTTTCCACACTTTCTTCCGAATCTTGCAGAATTTCTGGTAGTGAGTCGTTCAACTTTAATTTTCTCCTCATTTCTTGAAAATAATTACAGTCCACTAATATGTAAAGCGGTCATAGGGGCGCCACATTTAACGCAGGTAGGCTGTACTAAGTTGTGCAGAAGGTATGCGTGGGAGAATTCGCAGTGACCGATTCTTAGGCGACACAGGATTATTTCTTCTCTCCTCGATCTTCTACAGCTAGTTGCTGTAACAACAAAAAAACAAACAAACAAATATGGTAAAACGCCTTCCTTTCGGATTATTCATCTATCTTCAGGGCAATCTTATTTTCTTGTATATTTTCTTTTCCTAATAGAAAATGTGTATATATATAAGTCAGTCACCTAAATTAAATCAAATATTTGAACAAAATGAATATTAACATAAATTAGTACATACATTGGCAGTACAGGCGTGGTCACATCATATTTTCTGTGTTCCTTAAATTTTTCTATTACCATGTAATAGGTCATATTTTTATAAAAAGAATATTTTTCACTCATATCGCATTGTCCTTGTCCCATCTATCTACTGCTTACTGAACTTTGTACTTTTATACCAATATATTTAACCAATATATTGCTTTTAAAATTCTTCTAAAAAAATATTTGTTTGTTTATCGTCACTTTATGCCAGTAAGGCTAATCCAACGATGATACAGTTAAACTAAAAAACTATAGGTTTATAGAAAAATAAAATATTTTTCTTGACTGGTTTAAACTTTCTCTAAAATAAAATTAACGCAATAGGTTGCAACGGTCCACTCTAAGTGTCTATAGGTATATATACTTTTTTTTTGTACTTTATTTTCGCACAAATAATGGACTTAGCAGACAGGATAGAAGCCGCAGGGACTTTACACAAAGCCCTCATTGTGTAGCCTTCCGCTCTCGTCAATATTTGCTCTACTACTTGTTAGTTCTATAAACAGCCATTACAGCAATTCTCTAATGAGCTATCTTTTAAAAGAGCTTTTACTAAAGTAAACCAACTCCAAAACTTGTTCATTTGTTTAAGTAATAATCCTATTATTATAATCTTTTTCATGGCTTTTGAGAATAATGAGGTTAAGTTATAATCAGGGCTCGGATTTTTATGCAATCGCATATTTATTGTTTCCATGCTTCTTTAACATATCGGACCAGATATGATTACGAATTAAAGAATATAGATATAATTGGTCAAGTTTTATTTTGCATATTTGATGATAACTGCATATTTTGGTGATCTAATAAAGTATTAATTTATTTATTTAAAATATTCGGAATTTTCGACCACCTGGGTCATTTTCACCCTTTGGGTCGATCCATTCGAAATGGACCAGAAAAAAATAATATGGTTGCTCGATCATTTTAGAAATTTTTTTATAATTTAACACCAAATACGTATGGAATCACTAGTTAAAACAATTTTAAAAAAATTTTTAGGATCAACCGTTTCGAAATGGCAGCAATTTTTATTTCACTTTTCAGGCCGATTTTTGAATTTTTAAGCTCTCACAGAAAACTAATTTTCTCAAGACTGGTAAGTCATAGACTAATAATTCAAAAACGATTGTTTTCCTTACATTCTGTTCTATCTTTCGTGTTATATTTATTATTTGAATATTTTGAAGTGCAATACTTGAAAACTGCTACTGAAAACAACTGCTTTATTTTCTCAAAACACCGTTTTTGAGGGTAAGTTTTGAGTATAAGGGGATGTACATCAAAGCTGATTTTTGGCATGATAATAAACCTAATTAAATAGGTTTCATTAAAAGTACTCTTAACTGATATTCGTAACGTTATTTTTTTATGAATTTTTAAATTTCACATTTTTTAATTTTTCGTTAAATTTAGGCTCTAATATCTCTGGTGGGTTAATTGATAAAAATCTCATTTTTTTATATTGCCTGTTATGCTTAAATGCTACATAAACATACTGTAAAAAAATTCCAACCTGTATATTTGAGAACTTTGGTAGCTAGGAATCTTTAAAAATTTTCTTCTCCTTTGTTAGTAACGTATATAGAAGAAATTGTTGTTCAGAAGATATTCTTTTTTATTTTTTTTTTTATTAGTCCTCCCCTTCCTCGCCTTGTAGGCTACACGGGATTTCCCGGGCCAGGGGAGAGGGCGGGGAATTGATGCCGAGTATTATTAAATTTTCCCCTGGCTCCGGGTTTTGAACTTGCTATTTTTCGGTTCTCAATCATACGTATTTTTTAACGCGCCCTTTCGGCCATCCCACCACCCGGGTACAGAATTGTAACGAAGATATTCACAAAACCTGGGCGAAGTTACCACGATTTACGGTAGCTGATTCTCCGAAAATCTTCTTAAAACTTCTAGTTCCATTTGGTTCGCATCCGATAAATCACTATTAACCCCCAGATTACTACGTTGCAGACCAAGCAGGAACTCCAGTTTTATCCTCTCGTCAAGGCTGAGTGAGCCCCTCGTTAGTGATAATGGAGCGAAGGGATTAAGCCGAGGCAATTGATGGAGCTCGTCACCGGCAGCTGTGGCTTAGGCCTCTCGTAATAAACTACTCAGCCTATTGCCTCCTTGTAGCATTAAGCCTCCTGTAGTCCGCGTTAATTACAGGTGTATACCTATCTGCTTACCTGCTCTACAACGTAGTTGTAGTCAGCATTGATATATAGACTGCAAATGTTAAATACGGGTGTCCAAAAAGAGTATTCGGGTTTGAAAGTTGAATAAAATCTAAAATATAGAATATCAAATAGGATCTTTACGTTTTATTTAAACACAATGAACTGGGAATTCATTTAGAAAAAACAATACAGTAAACCCTCGATATAGCGAACTGTTAGGGGGTTTGATATTCTTAGTTCGCTATAACGAGATTCGTTATAACCGAGGATTCTTTTTTTTTTTTAGCCAATGACCGCACTAATTTGATCATATTTGGAAGGAAATTCATTCATTAGAACTAGTTAAATTAAAACGCCTGTATGTAATTTATTTTTAAACTACATATTAATTAAACAATGAGATTCATTAATTTACCTGCCAAATTCACTTGCGAGTTCTTTAGCCTTAGCTTTAATAAGAGGGTCTGAGATTGGTATTTGAGATCCCATTTATTTAAAGCATTTTATCAATTTTTTTCCAAATATTCTTGAGCCGCAGAGCGCAGTCGTTTATTAGATCCTGAAGGTTATCCTTGGACTGCGGTTGAATCTATTTTATCTTTGTATTTTATAATGGTTGACAATGTTAATTTTGGAATTCCATATTTTTCTGCGATGGTTTTCTTACTTAGAATTCCCGATTCAATATCCTGGAGAAGTTTTAATTTTTCCTCGATTCATAAGAATTTACGTTTGTGACACACGTTTACCTACGAACTCATTGTGTATTAAAAAAAAACAGTATAAACGACTACAGAACACCGATTCGAATAATACAGAAGTCGAAACAGAACTGAGCTAGTTTTGAGAAAAAAGTCAATGGAATCAGAGAGAGAGCAAAAGGAAATCGGATTAGTTAAGAGTAAAAAAACACCTCAATTCTAGAAGCTGGGGTGGGGGCTACTTCGTCTTCCCGCGCTCATTCTACGTAATGCACTAAAAAAAAAAAAAAATAATAAAAATTCTAGCAGTTCTTGTTAACAGAATAAAATAATTCTGAGGCATCAAATTTAGTTCGTAGATCGAATAAACCGAGGGATTTCGCTAAAACGAGGAGTTCAGCAGAAATATAAAGGAATAGTGTTTTTGTTCGCTATATCGATGTGTTCGTTATATCCGAGTTCGTAATAATAAGGGTTTACTGTATTGTCTAGGTGTCCACCATGACGCTGCTGGCACTCCTCGAATCTCAAACGCTAATTTCTAAAAACGCGTTTACACATTGTTCCTGAGATTGCCGTCATTTCTCTGTTCTGATATTTTGCTTCAATTGCGTTAGATTCGTCGGTTTCTTTTCGCATACCATACTTTTCAGGTATCCCCTTAGAAACAAGTCAAGAGGACTGAGATCGGGACTCCTGGGAGGCCAGCTAATGCTGCCTCTACAAGAAATTACTTTGTTTTGGAATAATTCGTTTACCTTATCAATTGATAAGTCTGAAGTATGGCAAGTCGTTCCGTCTTGCTGAAAACATGTTCTAGAGTTATATCATTTAAACTCTCGAAGTTCTTGGGCCAAAAAACCTCTTATCACTTCAAAGTAACAAAAACCCGAATACTCTTTCTGGACACCCGTTATAATTAATGATAGCGGTATAAATGAATAAATTTACTTATTTTAGCTATCCACAATTGGCTGCAACCCGGATAATTGTTTGTTACTATAACTGAAAAAAAAATCAGATGCGATGCACGATGTCCACTAAATATTTATATAGTAATAATTCTTAATATAGGTAATGATCTATGTAGATTATTTTATTCTTTTATAAAAAACATTTAAAATTAAAAGGATGGATATCTTATTATGGTTTGTTTTAGTATTGCAATTGATGATTATTTCATATAATATAGTATCCTTGTATTGATTTCAATGTCTTCTCCACCTGTTTGTCATAATTAGAGACCGGATTCTCGTGCAATTGCACTTTTTTTTCGGTTGCTTGAAATCGATCGGGGACAAGTTATTTACACGAATTAAGGCTTCCTGATTAACATATGTCAGTTTTATTTTGCACGAAATTGCACCTTTTGAGGGTTACTGCACAAATTTGCACATTTTAGGTTTCAGTGCACGAAAGTGCACTTTGTGATATTTCATTAAAAATATTGATTTTTTTTTTTTTTTTTTTTATTATAGAGAATAGTTATGATTTATTTTTAAATCACCAACAATAATAACGATATATGTTTGTATTTATAATTTATTTTTCTACCTAATTTTCTAAGAAAGAAAAAATTATTCACGATTTCAAAATATTTCTTCGAACTCGTTACGGAAATGGTATTATGTCGAACAACGTTCCTTTGTATTAACTTTCTTAGAAATTCTAACTGGATTTGACTCAACCTTCCCACCTACTCCTTTATTTCCATATCATTCTGAAGTTGAGTTTAATTCGGTAAACAAGTACAAAAAGTTTCACTATTGACCTATGGCCTAAAGTGACAGCCAGCCAATCTTCCAAAATCAAATGGATAAAACCATACCCAGAATTGAAAGAAGACGGGAAAACACGCAGTTAACTGCAGCACAAAAATCCAAGCGAACTCCAATTCAACATTTACAACAAACAAAGCTGCTCGTCGTTAGACAATAACAAACAGTTTTTACAGATTTATGTTACGCCATGGTCGCTTCCAATATTCCATTCAATAAACTGCAGTCTAAGCCCTTTAAGTGTTTTTTGCAAAAATACACAAAACAAAACATTCCTGACGAGAACACCCTAAGAAAAAAATTACCTCAAAAACTGTTTTAAACATTCTGTTGAAGAAATACGAAAAATAGTTGAAAATAATTATATTTACATCATGGTAGATGAAACAACAGACCCACGGGGACTTAATATTTGCAGTATAATTGTTGGAATCCTACACCTGGAGATTGAACCCAAACCCTACTTCATTTCATGTAAGCAGCTTCCAAAAACGAACTACGTGACTGTCTCTCGATTTGTAAACGACAGGTTAGCAATTTTTTTCTGTCAA
Source organism: Aelia acuminata (assembly GCA_911387785.2). Taxonomy (NCBI): domain Eukaryota; kingdom Metazoa; phylum Arthropoda; class Insecta; order Hemiptera; family Pentatomidae; genus Aelia; species Aelia acuminata. Next base: position 138,214,826 of record OU426981.1, read on the forward strand.
ACATCCTACCAAGATAAAATCCTTTTATTTTTAGCGATGCCGCTCCGTATATGGTAAAAGCTGGAGAAGCATTAAAAGCTTTTTATTCAAATATGGTACATGTAACTTGTGTAGCGCATGATTTAAACCGTGTTGCTGAAAAAGTGAGGGAAATTTTCCGAAATATGAACAAACTTGTTAATAATGGGAAAAAATATATTTAAAAGCTCCTCACCGCGTTACAGCTTATAGAAATAGTATGGACTGCCCCCTTCCCCCAGAACCTGTGATTACTAGATGGGGAACATGGATCGAAGCAGCCCTATTTTATTCAGATCATTTTAATAATTTTAAAGAGTTTGTTTCTACTCTTGAAGATGATGCAGTATCTGTGCAAAAAGTAAAATCTTTTTTTTTAAATTTTACATCTGTTGCATCAGATCTAGCATTTATAAGATCCCATTGATCGGTTCTACCTTCGCAAATAAAAAAGCTTGAAGAGCAAACCTTAACGTTGAGATCACAGATTAATATTATCGAGAAAATTGGAGATGAATTTACGAAGCATAATATGGAAATGTAAATTATTGTAAATTTAATACGATAAAATTTTAGAAATTTCTATTTGATAAATTAATATAGTTAGTAGAAAATTACGAAAATTTATGTTTTACTATATATATATATATATATATATATATATATATATATATATATATTATTTGTTTTGTTTAATTATGATTCCTAGGAAACATTTTTTTTGTTGGTTTTGTAAGCACATATGTATATAACAATAATTATATAAATATGTTAAATTAATATATGGTTTTTTTAATTATACACCGCCTCTTGACACAGCAGAAGGTTGAATTGCACCTTTGTCAGTGTTTTTTATTTTTATTGCACGCTTGTCAGTGTTTTTTATTTTTATTGCACGTTTTTGCACGTTTGGCTAATTTTTATTGCACGTTTTTAAAATTTTTACTGCACGAAATCCGGCCTTTAGTCATAATTAACCTGACGCACTTCAAATTTAGCGCCAAAGCAGAAGTAGGCGTGGCTTATGTAAGCTCCGCCCTTAGGTAAACATCTTAAGGTCCCTTAACACTCTACGAACTTTACCTTCGAACACCACCCTCGAACAGCCTTCACGTCGACTGTTCGGGTTTTCCAGGTATTTCATCTATTCGCCTGTGTTCGGGTGTAGCGCTAGTGTCACTTCTGATTTGGGTTTTTCCCAAGTGACAGGAGTTGTTTGTGATATTAGTGCGCCGTTCTAATTCGTCTCATGTTTTTTTATTTTTCAGATAACGTAAAATATATTGATAACAGAGATTTTTTCTACATCATAAGCTAGCGTTGGAAGCGTCAGCCATATTGGTTCGCTTAACGTCACGTTAAGTATAAATGGCTGCTCGTTTAACGCCGGTACGGCAAGGTTCGGGGAAGAACCTCATCGAAGGTGAGGTTCGTAGAGTGTAAAGGTATTGGTAAAGGCATTGGCACCTTTATGGTGTCAAGCCAAAGATAGATACCAGGACAAACACTAAAAGTCGAAGACAATATACGATAAATTATAAAATTTATTTAAATGTGCGAGCTGAAAATAACGCAACAGATGCGGTAAACCGGAGTGACTGCTCACTTTTCAATTTTAGAAAAAAAATAACAACTAATCTTTCAAATAAATGTCTTGAACAGACAGATTGTTCATTGATGGATAGTTTCAGGGTTATTTAATGTTTCATATTATGGTTATTATATTCTTAAAATATCTGGTGCAATGCGCGAAACCCAATACTTTCACTTACCTAATTACTTAGTTCAGAAATTGACGTTTTTTAATAAAAATGCAAACGCCATTTCTCAAATTCCCACATTTATTTACTTTTTTTTGTTTGTATTTCCTCTCTAAAGTACATTTTTCTAATTGTTAAATAAGTTTTTAATAGTGATATTTCTGTAAGGGAAGCATAATAATCCATCACCTCTGATTTTATAATTCTCTATGTATTTGTTGAACTTGTATTTGAAAACTTCATTTAGTTATCATAGAAACAATTCTTTGAGCTAGTCTGTAACATCTGTAACCCGGTCAAAAATTTTTTTGCATCGAAAACTTCCAAAAAGACTTTTAGAGCTGAGATCACCTGATCATCTGACGAAAACACTCTCCAGAAGAGTCGTCGAGACTCTAACCCTTTCCATTTTCTGAGCAGGAGAAAGCATTCTTGGCACCCAAATCGTTTCCATCGAAGTTGCGCTAATGCCCACCTTTGCTGCTAATTGCCTGACACGTTTTGACATACGGTGGGGCAGAGTCCCTCAAAGTCGCAGACATGCGTTCAAAAATTTCCCTCGGCCCCATCCCTTTTTTATAAAATATTTTTTCACTGCACGTTGCTCAAAATCAGACATTTTTAAATCGACCTGTAACTCACAACAGTCTGATAAGAGAGATAAGAACTTATTATAAGTAAACAATGACCTTTAACCCCACTCAGCTTATCTGCTTGATCTGAAAACTATTATAAGTACAACAGGCTTGGAACTTTCTGTATACCCCTCGTAGGTTGACTTTGATAAAAGTTCTTTTAGAATAAATTAGAAGCTCATTAGAGAATCCATCTAATGGCTGTTTATGGACCTAACAAGTAGCCCGCCAAATATTGTCGTGACCCGAATGCTATACAATTTAAGTAAACTGCCCGCTGTTATTATTATTCTGCCTGGAAAGTGCATTTAGTGCCTATTTAATATGCGCACAAATATTATACAGTAAATTCTCGATTATCCGCGGGTTAATATTGATAATAATTATTAATAGGGTTGGGCAACAGCACTCTATAATCCGCAACATTAGAAAAAGGCTTAACTACTTCCAAAGTTGTTTTTTTTTGTTCTTTTAAGACTTTGCTTAAATCAAAGTTAATATATATAAAAAATAGCAGAACACGGAATATTATATACATTATTTGTTCAATACACTGTATAGCATTTGACTTATTTTTTCAAAACGTTCGGGGAATATGCGGGGAAAAATATTTTGAAAAAAATTATATTTCTTTCTGGATAGTCTCCGCGTTGCTCTTTGTTTGCACCCGTTACATTCCGATGACTTTTTGACACCTATACGCTTAGGCTAGACGCCTATAGCTTTACGTAGACCATGGTTAGATCGATGTCTTGAAAGATTTTTAAATAACTCTTTTGTTAGATTAAATTCATAGAACCACGGTTTTTTTAGAATTTCCGGTTCAAGAGTCTTTATAAAATCTACCCGTCAAAGACTCTTTATATTGCTGAGACCACTTTTTAATCAAGTATTTTTTAATCGTTGGAAAGTTATCGGTGTATGGTAATTCGATATCTGTAATTCGGGTAAGTCCACTGAAGTTTTAGGAAGAATATCTACCTTATCAATTTCGGGTATTTCCGAGTGAGCTTTAACCCATGTAAATATAATTTATTTTTTATGATTTCGTGCATTAAAGTGTTCTTTCATTATATTCACTAGGATGTTATTGTTATTAATGTTGTTTTTATTTTTGAAAGCTAACACTGAGCTCATACCATCAGTTATTATTATGAACTTATTTTGGTCTGATTTTTTTATAAACTCCAGAGCTTGTAGAATCGAAGCCTCAGTAATGAGCTTCAGTAGTGTCAAATGTTAAAATGTTAAAGTTGAACATAAATATATTGTAACGTACAACATGAACCATATAAATTCCAAAATTTTAGATGTTTTGCTGGAACAGTTCTAGTACATGTTCGTGACTGTTCGAGGATCTCCTTCGATTTTCGGGAACCTTCTAGAATGTTCTAGTTCTGACTAAATATGAATCTTGCTTTGAAAAAGGAATCATAATATTTACTTTTGTTTTGCCGTGTGGTTACAAGTGGTTACTTTTTGTATCATTGTTAATTAACTTGGCATTTTATAGTTTTTCTGACATTGTTAATTATTATTTTCTCCTAATAAATAAATTATTTAAACCCGCGATTTTGTTTCAATATTAAACATTGAAACGTTCGGACACTAACAGTTTGAGGTTTAAACACTTTACTGTAGCTCAACGGGACCTTTTCGACCAAGTCGAAAGACGTGGGGGAACTGGAAACAAAATAAGTTGTTTGCCCTGAATTGGGATTGGGACTGCGAGTAGAATAAATATATAAATGTCGCTTAGACTGTCCGCGGTAATGGTAAACATACTTTATATAAATATTGACCGGGTCGTCTAGTCTATATATGGAAAGGAATGGATATGGAAAGGTTTAGGAAAGCTGGATATCTTTCTGTTTCCATCAGCTGGATTTATCTTGTGGATGGTTTTTATCTGCACAGCTGATCATATTAAACCTTTCCTAATAATCAAATATGATGATAATTTTGAAGATTTACTTCATTATTAGATATCATTTCTAAAAATTGTAATTGTAATTTTGTCCCTTGACAAAATGAAAAAAAAAAAAAAAAATCGACAAATCAAAAAATATCGATTTTTTGCCAATCCAAAGTATGAATTCTTTGATTTCCTATGAAAAGAAAAAACAATTATGGAAATCGGACTAGGTATAATTTAACAAACATACTTATTTCTTTAGAAATTTCGTCACTTTATACACATAACGTTAAATCGTTAAATAAAAAAATCTGGTGCGTGCGCGCAACACACAACTTTCACTTACCACCTTACTTAGATTAGAAATTGACGTGTTTTGCTAAATATCATTTCCTAAAGTCACACATGTTTCTACATTCATATCTTATTTTTGTTAATCGTTAAAGCCGTTTTTGAGTAAATAAAAACAAACCGTGAAAATGATACAAAATTTATTAAGTAAAGTCCCCCCTCCCGTAAATCAATTTTGATGAATTTTTTACAGTCATATCTCGGGCATATAAATACATCAAATACCAAGTTTGATCAAAATCGTTAAAACCGTTTTTGAGTAAATAAAAAAACATGTGAAAATGATACAAAATTTATTAAGTAAAGTCCCCCCTCCGGTTGATCAATTTTGATGAAATTTTTACAGTCATATTTCAGGCATATAAATAGATCAAATACTCAGTTTAATCAAAATCGTTAGAGCCGTTTTTGAGAAAGTCGGAAAAAACTTAAAAAGTTATTAAATAAAGTACCCCCTCCCTTTGAGCAAATTTGATGAAATTTTTGCTGTCACATCGCGGGCTTATACATACTCTAAATACCCAATTTCAAGTTCGCACGGTTTATAGTTTTTGAGCTAGTCTGTTCACACACACACACACACACACACACAGACACACACACACACACACACACAGACCATTTCGCGGGACTTGGTCATTTGGACTCAGGGGAGTGTATTTCCGTTTAAAACCGGAAGTCGAAAATTTTCACGATCGCAATACTTCCACTTACTATATATTTCATATATAGGTAAGTGAAAGTAAAAAACATATGATTTTAAATCCCAGACCGTTTGTTTGAACAAAATAAGCGGTTGGAACGAACTGTTTGAGGCTAGATCTTTCGAGCGTAGGCCATGCAGACGAGGAACTGTCCACGTTGTTCTGGAATATTCCAGACCTCACTATTTATGATTATATATAAGGAGCGACTGACTGAACGAGTTAGTCTAACTCTGTGTCTTGACTGTGAAGCTCAAGTTCTATTATTGTGTGTTATACCGTTATCATGTTTGTAGCCTGCCGAATATTTGAGTTGTATTAATTCGTTGGCATTGATAATTGTATATTTTTGTTGAATAAATAATTTTTAACCTACAGAAGCGTTACAATATATATGGATATATACTTATACATATTCTTTATATAAATATAAAGAATGAATATGTAGTGTAAAGTATGTCTGTAGGATATAAAAAAAAGAAATATGTCAAAAACATAATGCAGCTGATTTTCAAGAATATTATGGATGTTTAACGTGGCATCTTGTGAAATATGCAAAGATAAGATGTACATATAAATTTTTATTTTCACTTACCTACATATGAAATATATAGTAAGGGAAAGTATTGCGATCTTGAAAAATTTCGACTTCCGGTTTTCAACGGAAATGAACGTTTGGGGTCACCTGAGTCCAAATAACCAAGTCCCGCGAAATGGTCTGTTTTTGTGTGAACAGACTAGCTCAAAAACTATAAACCAAACAAACCTGAAATTGGGTATTTGGTGTATGTATATGCCCGCGATGTGGCAGTAAAAATAGTATCAAAATTGGTCAAAAGTAGGGGGCACTTGATTCCACAACTTTTTTCCCATGTATAGTTTTTTTTTCGATTTTCTCAATGACGAGTCTAAAGATTTTGATCAAACTTGTCATGTTAAATGGGAATCAAGAAATCTTTAATATCAGGTAAATTTATTAAAGGTTCTGGAGGGGATTAAATGGGAAAGGGGAATTTTTTGTGTTCCTATAAAGTACCTTTGTTTTTGTTTATTTGGAGAAATTATCTGTCTCTCGTTATGCCTGAAAATAAGAAATGGCTAAATATGAAAAAAATCGAACATAAATATACATGAGAAATAAAGAAAAATATTCCGACAGCTCATAAAACACGTTGAGGCCATGCATGCGCAGTACTCCTTTCATGACAGACCATTGTTTATAAGAAAGGAATTCTGTTCCTCAGAAAGAGTTGTCAACGTTTTTTGAAATATACATATTTAATGGAAATTATTTGTTTCCAATGTAACTAAATGAAGTTTTTAACAACTGAACGGAGATAAATGGAGTATAATTCATGTATTCCCGTATTATTATAAATAAGTTTTATATTATAAATTATTTAACAATAAAAAATTCTACGCCAGAGAGTAAATACGTGATGCTAACATTATTTGAAATAGTTTACGATGTGAAACACAAATGATACTGATAAGTTAATCTTTAATAATTATATTTTATTTTGCAAACTTTAGTTCAATAATAGATTTCTGAATGCAATTTGGAGTGGTTTTAGAGAAAAAGTAATCCTTCTCGGTTTCCTGAAAGGCATAAGAGACAAACTTTACTACGAGACGTAAATACACCTTCTATCGATTCACCTTCACAAAATATTTTCAAAAAGCAATTCGCAGAAAAAAACTAGCCAGCAGTAAAAATAATTCAACTATTGATGGAATCAGGATTTTTTATGCCCCTACAAAAGAAAAAGTACCTTACAATAAATTGGAAAATATTGAGGACTTCCACTTTTTTTAATAATTATAATATTCTTTAACTTATGGAGAATAACAAAAAGATTTAGAAAAAGCTATTTTCTGTGAGATTGGCACCAAGTAGGTTGGTATGTCAAAGTTGTGTGTTGCGCACACCGCACCAGATTTTCTTTTTTAGTTTTGTCTTTTTTACATTTTTAACTTCGAAGTTGTACTTTTACTCAGCATATTCTTTTTTTTTTGTTATAGTCAATGTTTCTTTTTAATTCTTGAAAGCCATCTAATTATAAAAACAGGCATGGACAAGGCGCATTCATGTGCTACGTGCTGATGGGCTCAGACATGTGCCAGATGTTTTTAATGTAGATCAATCAGCGATTCGCATTCCCTACTCATTTAGTCCACATTTCTTCAGTCCATCCCGACTCATTCTATTTCTCTCTGACTCTTTATATATTATATATTATATTTTGATGACTAGAAGTATATTTCATTTAATATTGTAACACGAATTATAGTAAACCCTCGATATAGCGAACTGGTAGCGGGTTTGATTTTCATAGTTCGCTATAACGAGATTCGTTAAAACCGAGGATTCTTTTTTTTAATATTTTTTTTAGCCCATGGCCGCACTAATTTGATCATATTTCGAAGAAAATTCATTCATTAGAACTAAATCGCATTAATTAATTAAATCGCATGTATGTAATTAATTTTTAGATAAACTACATATTAATCAAACAATGAGATTCAATTATTTACCTGCCAAGCTCACTTGAGAGTTCTTTAGCCTTAGCTTTTATAAGACGGTCTAAGATTGGTATTTGAGATCTCATTTGTTTAAAGCAATTTATAAATTTTTTTTCCAAATATTCATGAGCGGCAGAGCGCAGTCGTTTATTTGATGCTGAAGTTAATCCTTGGGCTGCGGTTTAATCTATTTTATCTTTTTTATTCTTTTTATAGTGGTTGACAATGTTCATTTTGGAATTCCATATTTTTCTGCGATGGTTTTCTTACTTGGAATTCCCTGGAATGGAGAATTTTTAATTTTTCCTCGATTGATAAGGATTTACGTTTGTGACACATGTTTACCAACGAACAGTAAAAAAAAAAAAAATAATAATAAAAATTCTAGCAGTTAGTTATAACAGAATAAAATAATTCTCAGGCATCAAATTTAGTTCGTAGATCGAATAAACCGAGGGATTTCGCTATAACGAGGGGTTCAGCAGAAATATAAAGATAATTTTTGGGAATAGTATTTTTGTTCGCTATCTCGAGGTGTTCGTTATATCAGAGTTCGTAATAATGAGGATTTACTGTATAAATACACAAATATTAGAACAGGTTACAAAAATTATCACTTTGTAAACCACAAATAATCATATGGCTTCTGCTTCGCAACTAAAACTAACTGTTAAGTCAATCGCTTCTTATATATACGGCGTGATGGTACTCGAATATCGTAGTCACAAAAACGTGCTATCACAGGTTGTTTCAACTGTTAATTCGTTCAAACAAAAGTTGTAAAATCATTTCAAAAAGTTAAAAGTACTTTGTATACTCTTCGTCATACCTATCTTTTGATTTTGCTGGTAACAAATCTGCTATGATTTCTTTTGCTCTTCTATTTATAGATTCCGATATATTATTAGCTATAATTACTAAATAACTAAACAATAATACGATGTAATCACCTGTTTTACACACCTAATTTGCGGTCCGAAAGCTACACTTCGCCGCCCTAGGGCTTTATTTAGTTCCAATCGTTTCTAAAAGTATAAACTTTCTGATAAGTTAACTTGTGTTTATTATACACATCATTCCTTAACGGGCTTGTTCAACATTGAATTCGACAAAATGCACGTTACTGTACATTAGCTAAAAAAGTTTAAATTCTACTAAAACAACAGCTGGGTAGTACCTGACAAAAATGTTTATATCATGTTAATATTTTCTTGGCGAAATGAAAGGTAAAAAAAAATTAAATTTACATTTAAAATTTATTTATTGAGAATTCCTTTCTATAGCATTTCCAAGTCTATTTGAACCTTTTCCAAGTCAGCTTTAACCCTTTCCAAGTCACAAGAAGCCCTTTCCAAGTCAAACTTAACCCTTTCCAAATCAAATGTAACCCCTTCCAACTGAATCGTCACCCAATCTATTTCAATTGTAACCGTGTGGTTTCAAAACCAGCTACACCCATTTTCAAAAAAAAAAAAAAAAAAAATTATAAGCTTTTGATTAGAAATGGAATCTTTTATTAATGATTTTCGAAGGATCTAGACGTTTTTGAAGCAAACACGTCTAACACATTTTTTTTAACATTAAAATCTTGAAAATAAATGGAATCGTAACCGGTTTTGAAACCAAACGCCTCATATATTTCCCATAATAACATTCGTTTAAATTAATTAATTGTTACTTGAATTTCTTTCTATGAAGCAATAAGGTGCAACTTTAGACTAAAAAGAAGCCTTTCCACTCCTTTGTTGGTGTTGCATTATGTGGTTCTGAAACATGAGTTGTTAATGCCAACATGAGTTGTCGATGGTTGATGTTATATAAATGAATGAACATCGTTTAAAAATAAAATATAAAAATAATTTAAACTCACTAGTTAACAAGAAAAATGCACGAATAACTCAACAAATCGATTAAAAATATATAAAAAAAAGTAGTTTAATCAATAAAATTAATTATTAAATGAAATTATCAAATTCACTGATTGTCTTTCAGATAAGACAGGCGTGAATATAGAAATAAAGTTAAAAAAAAAAAAAAGGTATATATAAATTTATTTCTGTGGATCCAAGCCTTCTATCGTTTAAAATATTTTTATAATTTTAAAATGATCTTTCGTCATCAACTGATATTATTGGATCAAACTTAACTAAAACGGGAAATACGACTTCTCATGAGTCTTTTATTCAAAGGCTACATCGTATAACTGCAATTTTTTAAGTAGATCATCAACAACACCCGCATCCAATTATAACTGACAGCCCACATGCGATCTCACAGCCTTTTCTTTATCACATTCGATGATAAATGCGCTCAATTGACAAGGACAAATTAGGAGACTCTGAACACCCAGCTGGACTATTGATGGACCCTTCTTATATTTGATAAAAAAAAAAAAAAAACTACATAATTTTTAAAATAGTGTTGAAGGAGCATGTAGTTATGTTGGCAAAGTCTTATTGCTATTAATAAGTAAATTATGGCAAAATTAGGGTATTTTTGCAACTTATGGTATAGGTATGCAAAATGTGTTAGATTTCAAATATACTACACGTCGAAAAAAAAATAAGACTGGAATAAAGAAATAACAATATTTTATTGCTATACAGGTTTTACAACACCTTGTAGCCAGGAATTTGTCTTTAAATTATACTTAGAGGTAAACTGTGGTGTAGGGGTTAGCATAGCAGCCTACTACACTAAAGGTCGCGGGTTCGCGATGGACCTCGGATTTTTAAAATGGTGTAAAAAATCCTTGGCTCTGCCGTCCCTTGGATAAGACCTAAAATGGAGTTCACGAGCCTTTACGATGTTAGGTACTCGTTAAAGTTTCCTATCCTAATTATACTTGCATAGGCGAAATTTAGGACTCCCACAGTAGCAGCTTCTGATTACTATAAGTGTATTGCATAATTGTTATGCTGATTAGCATAAGTCATGAGTAGGGAAGTTAAATAAACAATTTGATTAAGCTATATATTCCTCACTTAGCTATATATTTACAAATACATCGACGTGCTGAAGCTGAAGATTATGTAAAATATCCATGTGTATTGGTTAACATACACCGCCTGGCAGATTGCCCAAGGCCAAAGTTTTTAAAGGAAGTAAAAAATCCTAGGCTATGCCGTCCTTCGGATTGGACGGAAAATTGGAGGTCCTGAGCTTGTACGATGTCAGGTTTTCTTGAAAGATTCCTACCCCAATTATTCTTGAACAGGCTGAAATTTACGATTCCCACTGTAGCAACGTCCGAATAGCCAAAGTAGTATGAAGTGACGTTTTACACACAAACAAACTTATTAAAATAACTTACTGATATTAATGATCACTTACCATCTTCTGTAAAGATTTTTGCGCAATATTTAATGTTTTTCTTTTTTCATTTCGTTACTTTATAAAATTAAAAGTTAGGATAAATGCAATCAAAGTAATCGCATTTACCTTTTCAACGTTTTTTTTAGAGTCTTTTTGTTTTTTTGACGTGTGGTATAGATACAAATTTTGCATATATCAAAACTTGCATAATAATACTCACATTGTCTCGAATCCAATCATTGTACAATTAAGTAAGGAGTGGCATTGAGCAATTTTATTTTTAAGACAAGACAAAGACAGCTAGAGTTCGGATCGATTGTCAACTGCTCCAATCGACGACAGATGTTAATTGAAGTGACGCCTTTAATTGTCCCTGCTAATTGACGAATTGTTTACCGTTGGTCCTGCGGTAATTGGCGATAATAAGGCTCCGTTAGGATCAGTCCAACGACCCCAATTTCACAACAGCTCAATCAATAGTTTTTGCGATACTCAGTATTTCTTACTTACTTGTCAAAATCCATACATCGTTTAGTAAGTTTAGGAAGAAAGGAATGAGTGTGAGTGGGTTTTACAGACTGATAAATTGAAACTTGTATTGATATTGTGGCAAAAAAAAAACAACAAAACAGCTATTTAATGAGTACACACTGTATTTTGTTCACTGTATTTCAAGAACAAGAATACTCTTCTAATATCAAGTAATAGTTCATTTCTCCGTTTATTGTTATCAATAGATAGAATATCCTCTAGATTGTCATATTAATTGAACCAGCACTTTGAATATTCAAGAAAACTTTGTAACGGGAAACAAAAGATATGATTATGAGTATAGTTGCTGTTAACAGTATTGGAGCAATCACCAGGACAATCTCACATATAACATTTATTGCTTCATCTACAACGTTTCGGCTATGTCGCCATTTTCAAGTCTTTTGCTTTTACAACTTTTTTGAATTTTATCATATAACTGGTCAGATTGAGGTTCACATCTAACAAAGAATGTACTTCCTTCCACTTGAAAATGGCGACATAGCCGAAACGTTGTAATTAAAGCAATAAATGTTATATGTGAGATTGTCCTAGTGATTGCCCCAATACTGTTAACAGCAACTATACCCATAATATAAATATCCCAGGAGATTAAGAAACCAATTATATATTGGATATTATTAAAACAAATAAAAAACATATGATTTTAAAAGCGTTCTATATTTGTTCTTGGAACAAACTGTTCTAGTGCAGGTTCTTGACTGTTCGGGAATAATCTACGCTTGCCTAGAACCTTCCAGACTTGTGTTGCAAACTAACCGTTAGCAGCGATGGACTGGAGAGTTAGTCTTGCTCTGAAGCTTAAATCGTATGGTTATTTCTCTGTTATTGTATTGTTGTTTTAGTACTATGTTCATACTTTTTGTAACCTTGTCCATTATGTGAGTGTTATTGTTTGTCTTACATTGTTGATTATTATTATTCGTAAACAAAATTTTTGAAACGCACATGATTGTTTCAGTATTATTCTTCGAAAACTTCACTTTAAACCCAAACAACATACTCATAGCACTTACCAAATTCCAGCTTGGTCTCAAGTTATACACACGTTAACGCTCATTATTATTTTTCTGGCGCTACGGTCCTGCAAGAACCCGGGCCTCCAACACCACAGCCGACCAATCTCTGCGATCCTGTGCTACTCTTCTCCAGTTTGGTACACCCAGCAGTTTCAGGTCCTCCTCGACATCATCCAGCCATCTGATTCGATGGCGCCCTCTGCTTCGTTTAGCGTCCGGTTTCTCATGGAGTATTCTTCTTACTATCCTGTGCTCCGGCATTCTTTCCACATGTCACAGCAATCTCAGTCTGGCTTTCTTTATTAACGCCACCATGTCCGGTTCTCCATATAGCTCCATCAGCTCCTCAATCTTTCTTCTTCTCCATGTGCCATTTTCGGACACTCCGCCCCAGATTCTTCTTAATATTTATCTCTCCCATGCATTGATCATCATCAAGACCGGTCTTACTATGGTTTTGTACAGTTGAATTTTTATTATTTTAGAGAAAGATTTTACTAGGAACACTCTTTGTACTGAGGAATAACACCTATTCCCTGCTGCTATTTTTGCTTGTATTTCACTCTCTATTTTATTGTCAACTGTGACCACACTTCCCAGGTACTTGAATTGGGTTAGTGCTTTAAAACTGTGCTCTCCTAAACTCACTTTATCATATTCCATAATTTCCAAATTTGAGTTTTTCATAAAAACAGTTTTATCTTCATTCACCTTAAGACCTAATTGAATGGCCGCCTCTTCCAATTCTTGGAAAGTTCCTGATAATGCTGCTTGGGTTCTAGCGGAAATTATGTCATCCGCATATGCTAGATGTTGGGACATGCGGTTGTATTTAGTTCCTCCAGGATTTGTTTTTACTGTTCGAATGGCTACTTCAAGGGTTAGATTGAAAAGGAGAGGGGCAAGAGGATCACCCTGTCTCAAGCCAACATTTACTTCAAACTCTTCTGACAGCGCATTTCCCAGTTTTACTCGACTTATAGTCTTAGATAGCGCTCATTATACTCAACATTAAAATTAATTATTTAAATTATGAGATAATATATAAGTAACACTACATTTGTATAACATTGTAACGCTTCTGTGGGTTAACCAATATTTATTCAAAGAAGGATAAAAATTATCAATGCCACACGAATTATAAATACACAAATATTAGAACAGGTTACAAAAATTATCACTTTTTAAACCACAAATAATCATATGGCTTGTGCTTCGCAACCAAAACTAACTGTTTAGTCAGTCGCTTCTTATATATAGTCATAAGAAGAATGGTCTAGAACCTCGTAGATGTTACTCGAATATCGTAGTCACAAACACGTGCTATGACATTTTGTTCCAACTGTTAATGCGTTCCAACAAAAGGTGTAAAACCATTCTCAACCATATGTTTTTACTGCTTTATTTAACGTTACATATTTTATTATAAAGTTTTATTACAATAGTTTATTACAATATTTTATTATAATATTTAAAGGACCTGTCGCTCGGATTGGAAAAAGAAAGCCATTATACAAAAAAACAAGTATTAAAATACTTCAAATCATATGATTCTTCTAAACAAATATAAGAAGATTTTACAGCAATTATCACTTTGTAACACAAATAATCATATGGCTTTAGCTTCACTGTCAGCCTAAAGGCTAAGACTAACTGTCCAGTCAATCGCTCCTTATATATATTCGTAAGTTGAAAAGGCTAGAACCTCATAGAACGTTCTGGATGGGGCTCGAACTTTTTAGTTTACAAACACGTGCTATGACAGTTCGCTCCAACCGCCACTTCGATCCAACAAAAGGTCTGGGATTCTAAACCATATGCTTTCATTTAACCATTTAACGTTACAATATTGTAACACTAACCTGGGTTTAAATAATTTTTATTAGATGAAAATAATATTTCGCAACGCCAAACAAACGATAAAACCTCAAATTATAAACAATGATAAAAAAAGTATCAAATAATTTATTTTTGAAGAGAAAAGATTTGGCTCCGCCGGGAATCGATCCCGGGTCTTCCGCGTGACATGCGCGGTATGCTAACCATTACACCACGGAGTCGCTTCCAAACGGTGCCAAATCCTTCCTCTTCACTAACACCTCTCCCGCGATCTCGCAAGTTTTGCGAGTATTACGGGAGATGAACAATTTTTATCCAATTTTGGTCATCTCATGACGTTCGTCAATTTTTTAAATTATTTTATATTAATTTAATCATAATTGTGGGTAACCACCTTGCTTTTAAATTATTTTAAATAATTTATTTTCAAGAGAAAATAATGTCCATCTCCCGTAATACTCGCAAAAGTTGCGAGATCGTGGTAGAGGTGTCAGTGAAGAGGAATGATTTGGCACCGTTTGGAAGCGACTCCGTGGTGTAATGGTTAGCATACCGCGCATGTCACGCGTAAGACCCGGGTTCGATTCCCGGCGGAGCCAAATCTTTTCTCTTCAAAAATAAATTATTTAAAATGATTATGATCAAATTAATAAAAAGTATCAACTTGTAACGATACAGTAACGCAAAAGCACTATATTATGATTCGATCTTCAGAGCATGCCTAAGCCTCCAGTCTATTGCTTCTTATATAAATCTATATTATATAAGTCCGAAATAGAACATTCTAGAAGATTCTCGAAAAGCGTAGACGATTCTCGTACAATCCAGAACTTGTACTAGAACAGTTAATTAACTGTTCCAACAAAAAGTCTAAAACAAACACTCTTTGCAATGTAACAAATCAAATATCTTATGTTTTTTGTTTCATGTTACAATATTTTAATGATAAGAAACATCATTAAAATAATGATTTTATATTTTGGATCAGGTAATTGATTGGAACCGTAGACCGTTTCACCCACCCCAAAGCACCTCTATATAATATCCATATCATAGGAAACAAATTTCAAACCTTGCTAATGAAAGTTAAATTTATAAAATGCTTCGGTGTATTTGAAATGAAAGAAATATTTAAATGCTAACCTAAAAAAATATCCTTTCTATTATCATTATCACCCTAATCTTCTAAAGAGACGCTGTACCTGAGATGTCCAGGTGTGCCTCGTGGGCGGATTACCCAACGTGCTTAGAGCACAGATGTGCCTGTCACTGTCACGTTCTGTAACGTGTTAATGTAGCCAACATGTTACCTGTTACTAACGTGTTACGCAATCCTGTTACACTTCTCTTTTACTGGCCAGCTATCGAGCTTGGAATTGAATCACGTATCTAATCAAGCTTTCTTTAATATCAGGTAAGCTTCTATGAATTATAAAAATGTTCCGAGGGGCTTAAAAAAATAAGAAATGTATGCGGAAAAATGTGTGACTTTGAAAAATGGTATTTAACGAAACCCGCAATTTCTAATCTAAGTAAGTTGGTAAATGAAATTTGTGTGTTGCGCGCATCGCTCCATTTTTTGTTCAAAGTTCAATTCATATTGTGCCTTAGACACACAGTTTTTATATTTAGGTAAGACACCTTTATCTTTGAAAAGAAGGTAATACTTTTTCTTCTTCTTTACACAACAAAATTAATTCAATTAAATTCCTCTCTGTATCCATTTTACACAGGGATTGACCTCTTTAATAGAGTTTGTAGGTGTCATATGATTTAATTTTTTTTTTTAAAAGAATGATTAACTGTTTAAATTAATCATTTGATACTAAAAAGTAACTGGCAGCCTTAATGTAGAAAAGACCCAAAAATATATCTTTTTTTCTAAAATGGTCTAGCAACAAAATTATATTTTTCTAGACCATTTCAAATGGATTGACCCTGTTAATAGAGTGGATAACTATGAAGATCAATAATAGCTGGAATATTATTTTATATATAAAGTTATCCGTACATGGACAAAAAGGATTTCCATAGGGCCAGCGCCCCTCGGCCCCAATAATTTCTGGGATATCGACCAAGGGGGGGGGGGGGTGACCTATTTGTAGGGGCTACGAAAATGAATCGGCCCAACCTTACCCTCAATGGGTTTATGCCCCATTCATCTTTTCATCCTCAACACCTTTCATATTTTTAATATAAATTTTTATAGAAATAAATAACGGCTTTATATAAATTTCAACGGTGACTTAAGAAATTGATTGATGAATAAAGGGACGCATGTTTTTTTTATTTATTTTTTACTCTGATGCTGAAGATTTATTTTTTCAGTACCTACGTGTATTTTCGTTTGGAATGAATTGTTTTTTTTAAGTTGATTTTTGTTGTATTGACCCAAGAATTATCAAGGGGACTCTTGGAGACCATTGATGTTTCTCCACCTAAATTATTAAATAAAATGTCTGAAAAAAAAAATAATAGTCAGAAAAAATTCAAAATTAATATGATACAATAAAAAGGATATGACCAATATTCACCTAAAACAACGGTAATATATTTATTTAGGCAACGTTTCGGCCCCTACAGCCATTTTCAAGCCTTTAAGCGTTTTTTCATAAATTATTAATTTATAAATATTATATACTTGAAACATTTCTTTCATAAAATTTTGCTATTTAATATTTTGTACCAAACATGCATCATATTTGAGATTGCCCATAGAGTGATTTGAAATAAAACTGTTGTAACCGTGTAAAATAAAAACTGGTTGCTGGAGGCGTCATTATAACATCAAAAAAATTAGTTATTTGCAATAGTTTGATAAAAAAAATTAGGATTTGCAGTTTGAAAAAAAATTTATTTTCGAAAGCCAACGTTTCGATCCAACTTGCGGATCTTCATCGCGGCTTCTGAGTCAAGGTAGATACATTAGGTAGATATCTTCTTGTCTTTGAAAAATGAAATGAAATGAAAATATAACTTTATTCTGGGACTTTTAGTCCCCTAAGAATAACAAAAAGGAAACATATGGTATTACATTTGTCTGACTAAAATTAAATCAGTAGGATGAAATTATATATATGACATATGTACATTATCCTAAATTATATATAGGATAATAATAATACAAATGGTGATTACACATTGTTCTGAATATCCACAATTTTTACATTTGTGAGGAAGATTGATTAACTAGGAGATGGGTGAATAAATGGTGTTTAAATGTTGCCAAGGAGGATGCGCTGCGTATGGAATTGGGCAGGGAATTCCAAAGGTGGGTTGCACGTACTGTAAAGGATCGCTCAAAGGAGGCTGTTCTACGGATAGGAACATACAGGTCGGTGGGATGGGATCTTGTGTTTAATAGGTGGATGGTCGAACGAGGTGTAAGGAAGTCGAGGATATAGCTGGGTTTTTTTGTTCTGAAGGATTGGTATAGGAAGGAACCAAGGAGATATTGTCGTCTGGATTCAGGAAGAAGAAAGCCTTTCTCAGTATACAATTGGGAGACGTGAGAGTGCCTGGGAAGATCGAGAATGAATCTGATAAGTCGGTTCATAAATCTTTTTAAGAAGATCTTTGTCTTTGTATCTACCTTGACTCAGAAGCCCTGATGAAGATCCGCAAGTTGGATCGAAACGTTAGCTTTCGAAAATAATTTTTTTTTTAAACTGCAAATCCTGACTATCATTTCACCTATCGTAAATATTAACAGTTGACTATCTCTCACCTCTAAAAAAAATTATATTTACCAGTCTATCATATCGTCGGGTGAGTACAACTAGGTAACTACAAATTTAGCAAAATTTGGGTAAGTGCATTAAAAAATTTCATTAGGTTAGGTCCATAGCACACTACAACTTTGTTCTGTTGAATACATTTTAAAGGTGATATAATGACTTTTCAAAACTAGATAAGTTGATGATCAGAAACCTAATCCGTTCCGATACTAGGTAAAGTTCACTTATCTAGTTTTTCGACCTATCAGGATTGCAAAACAGAAGCAACAAATAGGTAACTCAACATAGTTTTAGCACTACAATATTTGATTTGTAGATCAACTAAAGATCTTCGAAAAACTTTAATATGAGTTTTACTCGAAACAGCTGAATTGTAGTTACCTAGTTGTAGTATTGACCCCACGATATCTTGTAGCAACTCTCACAGCTAACTCCGAGCAACTGTCTCTGTTTGATTGGATTATTATTGTATACTAAGAGAGAAGAGGGGTGGGTGAATTTTTTCTGAAATTAGATTTACTTTTTAAAAAATAAATGTACTTTACAACCTCAGCCAAGCACATAGCCGAAAAACCTAAATAAAAGGTTACGCTGAAGATTGGCCTTTATACAGTTGCCGCTATCAGGCTGAGTGCTTCGCTTTTTGTGGTCTACAGATCTCAAAGGATGAAGAAGGTAACAGTAGAACTCATCACTTAGAAGATTACCGAGCTCTTTAATATCTTGCCACCTGGTTAATGTAGCAGCCTCATATTTTGAGGCCTGTTAACATAAACTATTCTAAGAGAGTAAAGACTTCTTGAATTCTTGTTGGAAGAATTACCACCTGTTTTAGTACATGTTCGTGACTATTCGAGGATGTTCTAATTCAGACTAAATATACGAAGCGATGGACTAGAGAGTTAGTCTTGCACAGAAGTTCCATTAATAACGTCTTTAACACTACAAAAGGTCGTATATTAATTAACAGCTGATTTTCAGGAGAACAAAAAAATATTTTATTTGCAATTCAGTGTTTTCGTTTTTGTGTTTGATTATCGAAAAACATATTAACATTAATATGAACATTAAAATTTTTATTATATTCATTTGTAAAAATTTGTTTGTATTAGAATTTTAAATTTTCCTTATAGGCTCAGAATATTTTTTTACTGAGCCTGATTCTTCTTTTCTATTGGTCGGTAACCTATGTCGTCTTTTCGGACCCTAGAGCTACTAGTTTTGATAAAAAATCCAATAAAATAGGCAATTTCTGACATACGACCTTTTTTCGGTATCAACGACGATTAGGTGATTTTTGTCTTAGTGTTACAAGTGGAAACTTTTTGTAACCTTGTTGATTATTTCAGTTTTTATTATTTGTCAGACATTGTGAAGAGTTATTTTTTTTCTAATAAAACTTATTTAGACCCTCATAAGGGTTACAATATTGAATTGTTAACATTTGTACTTAATCATCTGTGAACATATCGCTAACTCCTTTCAAGAAAAAGCTTTATTTTTTAGGAGAATGAATATAACTTTTAAAATTAAAATAAAATGCAACAAGGACATACAATACTAAAGGTTGCGGGGGGTCACCTGTGGTGTTGTGGTTAGCATGGCAACCTACAATACTAAAGATCGCGGGTTCAATTCCAGCGGTGGCCCTAGGATTTTTTAATGGGAGTAAAAAATCCTTAGCTATGCCGTCCCTCGGATAGGACGTAAAATAGAGGTCCCGAGCCTGTACTCGTTAAAGATCCCTTACTTCAGCATCGTCCGATTAGCCTTAGTAGCATAAAGGGACGTTAAACAAAAGACCAATTGCATCCAGGATAGAAATTAGGCCGGTATTTAAACTTGTAAACCATAAATAACCATATGACTTTAGCTTCAGAACAAGACTAACTCTCCAGTTCATCTCTCCTTATATATGGCCCATTCTCAACAAAGTGGGCGCTTTTTACGGCGTTGTTATTATAAATTTTATGGTTACAAATAAACATTTTTTTTTTTGGTGTAGTAGTATTCCTTAGGCTGTGAGAAGCAAGGAGTCGAAGTGGCAGAACACCAAATCACGTTAAACGTGATATAAAGATGACTAAAAAAAATTATGGAATTAATTACCTGACCTTTGGGATTAAATGGACTGTAACACTGCAAGATAGCATTGATGTCCTCTTTGATTACATTTCGTCTAAATAATGCTTCTATAATAAAAGACATATGTCCATACTTTTTCATGGTAAATCGCTTTTTTGAAGAAAAAAATTCTCGATATTTTCCCGTAGTCTTTCATAATGTCGTTCAAGCGTTCTGTTTTCTTTGCGCAATATAGCATTATCTCTGTTCACTTCCGCTTTGTTTTTATTTACCAGTTTCCTTCCACATATGCATTGAGCAGTGGGTGGGTCTATATTCTCACGAGCGGTTAAACGAGGAGATTTTGTATCATCAAATCAAGTCCCTTTTAAAATGTTTTTTTCTTAACGAACATACATTAGAATTAGTTCTGAATTGCTTCCGTTTGAAGTAAATTTCACGGGGAGTCATTTCACAAATCAATCTTACTTTCTTTTTTTGCCGTTTCATTTTATATTTTTGATTCTCTTTCTCAGAATAATTGGATCATTTTCTTGTTTTGAAATCGAAATCTTTCAAACACCTCCTCCCTTGACTTGTATTTTATTGGGGGCATTTTTTTAATTATTTGAAAGAGTGATAAATTTATAAGTTTTTTTTCTTCTTTTCTTTAATTTTTTTTTTTTTTAATTTCTCATAGTTAAGGACTGATGATGCGTTAAAAAAGTTGAGCAGTAAAAGAAACCTTCAATCCACGTCGCTATCTTCATAATCCTGCAGTATTTGATTTACAGTAAGGCAGGGGAATGAACGACAGGGGAATGAATTTTTAAGGTTTATTTGATAACCATTCAAAGGGAAAAAAATATATCATAATGATACTTGAAAAACGAAATCTGTGCTACAAAATTATTATATTTGTAAAATTGGAAACGAAAAAAATTACCTGACCAAAACTATAGAGGACAGGGGAATGAAGACTATTAAACATAACCTCTCAAGTTTGAGAACTTATTTGCTTCTGGAGAGCTTGAATTTGTACCGATGTTAGGTTAATATTTGGGGTTGCTTGGGGAAAGACCCCTTGTTGCTTACTTTATATTTTTTACTGATTTCCCCCAGAAAAGAGTGGTGAAAATCTAATTTTAAAAATTGACAGGGGAATGAATGAAAACCTGTGGGACATCATAAAAAGTAGTTTTTTTTTTAAATTCTAATCCTTTATTATCGAGGATTAGACTGTTTTTATGATTTTTTTCTGTATTTTGAATAAATTGGACAGAAAAAAATGTAAAAATTAACCTAGTATACGAACACAGAGCTCTTACTTTAAGCAAAATCAGACCTCGGGACATGACAGGCGAATGAATCTTGACCTTTTTCTGGTGTTTTTAAGGTACGTGTGTTATATAATTTAAATAAAGCCGTATGGGGTTTACAACTCGCCTGGATTTAGAAAATTGATGTCTCGGAGTCCTAAGCTTTTTTAAATCGCTATAAACGGCCTGGGACACAAAAGTGCCGTCTTACGTGAGAATGACCCACATATTTGTAAGGGGAACAGTCGAAGAAGAAAAACTTTCTTGGCCAGGGTAGATGGTACTACAACATTGTAGTCACAAACATGTACTAAGGCAGTTTGTTCCAACCGTTAGTTCGTTCCAACAACTAGTCTAGAGCTATTCTACACCATGTTTTGTTTCACATTACAATATAAATTAATAATAAACGATTTCTTCAAGTTTTAATTATAAAGGTTCTACTGTATTTTAATTTGGTTAAGGGGTAAAGTGGCAGATAAATAAAGGGATCATACCTATAGCGAATTGCATATTTTTTATTATTCTTGATTTAATGAGGACCTCAAAAAAATGCATTTTATTTCCGGTGTGTCTATATAGAAATGAGACTGTACGTGATGTCACCAAAAAGCATTGATAATCAACGCTAAAGTCCCCAAAATAGAGACTTTTCGTCCATTTATGGTAAAGATTCTAAATTAATCGTTGGATGCAAAGTTCGTATGATTAGGAGTCCCAAAGAAGGGGAAAGATTATTGTTTGATCCAACCAAAACTTACTTTAAAACCGTGGCTCGCCACTATCTGGAAAAAGGCGTGTTTGAAAATTAGATCAGGTTGAGAACCAATAGCTAAACCAACGAATTTCTGAATCTCATGAAAATAAGTGTGTCATGCGTGTGAAAATGCGCGAATTGCGAAACATTCAGTGAAGTTTAGGATGCTTGGCGATATCCTGCAGGCAGTTTATTTATCAGATGAAATATATGGAGGGGTCAGCTCTCAGTATTCCGAAAATAATAAAGGAGCTAAATCGCAAATGATATATCCAGCTGAGAAAATTCATGACTAAGCAAAAATACGATTTTAACAGAACATAAATTATTTCTAACCCAACCCAGTTAATCTTCTTCTTCGATGGCTCTACGGTCCTTGAAGAACCCTGGCCTGCTCCACAATGTTCCGCCATTCCTCCCTGTCCAGAGCTGCTCTTCTCCTCCTTCGAACTCCAAGTGTCTTCAGGTCCTCCTCCACGTCATCGAGCCACCGCAATCTAGGACGCCCTCTTCTTCGTCCTGCTTCTCTGGGATTCGCTGCTCTTCCATTCTCTGTAAATGCCACAAGCACCTGATTCTACTCTTCTTGATGCAGGTGACAATATCTGGGGTCTTGTATAAATCACGTAACTCCCGATTGTTTCTTTGCTTCCACTGATCTCCCTCCTTCAAGGGGCCAAAAATCTTTTTAAGGATTTTCCGCTTCCACACATTGAGCATTTTTCAGATTTCCTAGTAAGAACCCATGTTTCACTTCCATATGTCATTACTGGTCTAATAATGCTAGTGTATACAGCTTGCTTTAACTGCCAGGGTAACACTTTCGACCTAAACTTTTCCGAGCGCCCAGTAACATCTACTTCCGGCCATCATGCGTGTCTTTATTTCTGCCATTATATCATTCTTTTCGTTGATGTTGGCTCAAAGATATTTAAACTCCTGTACCTGCTCGAAAAAGTGGTCTCCTGTCCTAAGACCATTCCACGCCCCACCATCAGTCCGGGAGGTCTTCATGTATTTGGTTTTGGCTTCAATGATGTTTAGTCCTGCCATTTTGGAAGCCTGTTCATTCCTCGAAAGCTCTTAGCAAAGATGCATGCGTGCGACCAGTAATGATAACGTCCTCTGCATAAGCAAGGTGCTGTGTCATACGGTTGTAAATGGCCCCTCCAGGATTAGTCCTTATGGCCCTCATTACCATTTCCAATAAAATGTTGAATAGGATGGGGCATAGGGGGCTTAATCCTTTGTTGATGCGGAAGCAACTGGACTTATTGCTTTGGATTTTTACTTTCCCTTGTGTCCCTTCCAAGGTTGTGCGCACTAATCGTATTAGTTTTTCTGCGATACCCATATTTGTCATGGCCTGATACAACTTGCATCGGTCTATACTGTCATACGCTTGTCTGCTGTCGATGAAGAGGTGGTGCAGATCGATATTATTTTCATAGCACTTCTCCAGCATGGACCTTATGCCTGAAATGTGGTCGATAGTAGATCTACCTTTACTGAATCCTCACTGGTAAACCCAAGCTCTCCCTCAGAGTACTGGAGTATCCTGCTCATGAACAACAAAATTTTTTTGTTAATGAGTTAAATAATAGATTTCTGAAAAAAAAGAGACACCTGTGGTGTAGTGGTTAGTATAGAGAACTACTGCAGAGAAAATCACGCACTTGTTCGTAGTCCGTCAGTTGGCTCTAGAATTATATAAAGGGAGTATAATATACTTGTCTATGCCGTCCTTCGGAGGGGACTGAAATTGATATTCAGAGCCTGTACGATGTCAGGTACTCGTTAAAGACCCCTCTTCACTTCCACTGCAGCTTTAGCCGATTAGAATATCTAATAATATCTCACAGATCGTCTCGTTGGCGGAGAGACCCTCCTGGGGCAAACCCAGCCTCTACCACGTGGAAGATGGTACTCTTAATTGAAAAATTAAGGGGAAAAGCCTAGCGGTTGGGCGTGATCACGGTCCATCACGTTGGATAGGACGTACAGTGGTATAGGTTAAAGATCCCTATCCTAATAAAACCTGGGTAGATATAAGTTAGGACTCCAGCTGCATCATCGTCCGATTAGCCATGGCGGCATGAAGTGGCTTTAAATAAATAAAAAACAAGTAAATACATTTACATGAAGAGGAAAAATCTTGGAGGGAGAGAATAGAAACGTGTAAAATACATCAGGCTAACTGTTATATATTACATATCGCCAACAAATATTTAATTGTTCGATTTTATTTATTCTCTTATCGATTTTCTCTACTCTCAATATCAAGGTCCCACGTATATTTAGATCCGGGGTTAATAAATTTCGAAACAACATAACACTCTCTCCACGAATAAACATTTGCTTCAATAGTTGTGTTTATATAATTAAAATAATCCTTTGTATACATAATTAGGTCTGTAAAAGCATTATTTAAATTCATGTAACTTAATTTTTTATTGTTTTATTTATAAGTTCCTAACCTTACATTATATAGGTCATGATCTGTTCATATTGTTTGTGTATTATTATTAGTTAATTGTGGGATATAATTCATTTTAAAACAATTATATTTATTTTTACTCTTTTTATTTTTATTGCAAATTTTGTCTGCATTATCTTGACATCTCTATAAAAATCTTTAATTGTTTTTTTTTTGTTACTTTTTAATGTTTTTTTTCTTTTTCTTGTAATGTTTTTTTATTTTCTTGTACATTCTGTAATGTTGATTACTTATAAGGTGCCATTTTTATTAGCAGATAGAAGCTGAAGATAGAAGCAATTCCGAACGTATGTTGAAAAATAAATAAAGATTTGACATGTTTTTTTAATAAAAATATAAAAAATATTGATTAGGTTATATCTCACCATTCAATCATTTGAATATCAAATTGTTGATCTTTCTAAAAAAAAATATATCTCTTTTCAAAATACGCACCTTTTTTTCCGTATGTATATCACTGGTGTTTGGGCAAAAGGGGTTAACTTAGTGTCCGACCGAAACCAAAATTTTAGCCGAAACCGAAACCAAAACAGAATTTTGGCCTCTAGTTTCGGGCCGAAACCGAAACTTATTTACGTGAGAGAGAAACACTTTATTTTTCATAAAAGAGGTGCTGCCCAACTACATTGGGTTGCTAAGACACAGCATACTGTAGGTCCATATGAGGCTATTTGTAATATCTTATTGTAACAATATAATAATAATAATAATAACATCCGTATTTATATATGTATAGCAACAGGATTATATTTTTACTTTCACTTACCTATATATGAAATATATAGTAAGTGGAAGTATTGCGATCGTGAAAATTTTCGACTTCCGGTTTTCAACGGAAATACACGTTTTGGGGTCCCCTGAGTCGAAATGACCAAGTCCCGCGAAATGGTCTGTGTGTGTGTGTGTGTGTGTGTGTGTGTGTGTGTGTGTGTGTCTGTGTGTCTGTGTGTGAACAGACTAGCTCAAAAACTATAAACCGTGCGATCATGAAATTAGGTATTAAGTGTAGGTATATGCCCGCGATGTGACAGCATAAATTTCATCAAAATTACTTAAAGGGAGGGGGTACTTTACTTAATAACTTTTTAGGTTTTTTTCGATTTTCTCAAAAACGGCTCTAACGATTTTGATTAAACTGAGTATTTCATCTATTTTTATGCCCGAGATATGACTGTAAAAATTTCATCAAAATTGATTAACCGGAGGGGGGACTTTACTTAATAAATTTTGTAACATTTTCACGTGGTTTTTTTAATTTACTCTAAATCGGCTTTAACGATTTTGATCAAACTGGGTATTTGATGTATGTACATGCCCGAGATATGACTGTTAAAATTTCATCAAAATTGATTAACCGGAGGGGGGACTTTACTTAATAAATTTTGTATCATTTTCACGTGTTTTTTTTATTTACTCAAAAACGGCTTTGAAGATTTTGATCAAACTGGGTATTTGATGTATTTATATGCCCGAGATATGATTGTTAAAATTTCATCAAAATTGATTAACCGTAGGGGGGACTTTACTTAATAAATTTTGTATCATTTTCACGTGTTTTTTTTTATTTACTCTAAATCGGCTTTAACGATTTTGATCAAACTGGGTATTTGATGTATGTACATGCCCGAGATATGACTGTTAAAATTTCATCAAAATTGATTAACCGGAGGGGGGACTTTACTTAATAAATTTTGTATCATTTTCACGTGTTTTTTTTTATTTACTCTAAATCGGCTTTAACGATTTTGATCAAACTGGGTATTTGATGTATGTACATGCCCGAGATATGACTGTTAAAATTTCATCAAAATTGATTAACCGGAGGGGGGACTTTACTTAATAAATTTTGTATCATTTTCACGTGTTTTTTTTATTTACTCAAAAACGGCTTTGAAGATTTTGATCAAACTGGGTATTTGATGTATTTATATGCCCGAGATATGATTGTTAAAATTTCATCAAAATTGATTAACCTTAGGGGGGACTTTACTTAATAAATTTTGTATCATTTTCACGTGTTTTTTTTATTTACTCAAAAAACGGCTTTAACGATTAACAAAAATAAGATATGAATGTAGAAAAATTTGTGAATTTGGGAAATGATATTTAGCAAAACACGTCAATTTCTAATCTAAGTAAGTTGGTAAGTGAAAGTTGTGTGTTGCGCGCACGCACCAGATTTTTTACTTTCACTTACCTATATATGAAATATATAGTAAGTGGAAGTATTGCGATCGTGAAAAAATTCGACTTCCGGTTTTCAACGGAAATACACGTTTTGGGGTCCCCTGAGTCGAAATGACCAAGTCCCGCGAAATGGTCTGTGTGTGTGTGTGTCTGTGTGTCTGTGTGTGTGTGTGTGTGTGTGTGTGTGTGAACAGACTAGCTCAAAAACTATAAACCGTGCGATTCTGAAATTGGGTATTTAGTGTAGGTATATGCCCGCGATGTGACAGCATAAATTTCATCAAAATTACTTAAAGGGAGGGGGTACTTTACTTAGTAACTTTTTAGGTTTTTTTCGATTTTCTCAAAAACGGCTCTAACGATTTTGATTAAACTGAGTATTTGATCTATTTATATGCCTGAAATATGACTGTAAAAATTTCATCAAAATTGATCAACCGGAGGGGGGACTTTACTTAATAAATTTTGTATCGTTTTCACGGGTTTTTTTCATTTACTCAAAAACGGCTTTAACGATTAACAAAAATAAGATATGAATGTAGAAAAATGTGTGACTTTGGGAAATGATATTTAGCAAAACACGTCAATTTCTAATCTAAGTAAGTTGGTAAGTGAAAGTTGTGTGTTGCGCGCACGCACCAGATTTTTTTTTCCATTTTCATTTTTTACTTTCACTTACCTATATATGAAATATATAGTAAGTGGAAGTATTGCGATCGTGAAAATTTTCGACTTCCGGTTTTCAACGGAAATACACGTTTTGGGACCCCCTGAGTCGAAATAACCAAGTCCCGCGAAATGGTCTGTGTGTGTGTCTGTGTGTGTGTGTGTGTGTGTGTATGTGAACAGACTAGCTCAAAAACTATAAACCGTGGGAACCTGAAATTGGGTATTTAGTGTAGGTATATGCCCGCGATGTGACAGCAAAAATTTCATCAAAATTGCTCAAAGGGAGGGGGTACTTTACTTAATAACTTTTTACGTTTTTTCCGATTTTCTCAAAAAAGGCTCAAACGATTTTGATTAAACTGAGTATTTGATCGATTTATATGCCCGAAATATGACTGTAAAAATTTCATCAAAATTGATTAACCGGAGGGGGGACTTTACTTAATAAATTTTGTATCATTTTCACGTGTTTTTTTTATTTACTCAAAAACGGTTTTAACGATTTTGATCAAACTTGGTATTTGATGTATTTATATGCCCGAGATGTGACTGTAAAAATTTCATCAAAATTGATCTACGGGAGGGGGGACTTTACTTAATAAATTTTGTACCATTTTCACATGTTTTTTTTATTTACTCAAAAACGGTTTTAACGATTTTGATCAAACTTGGTATTTAATGTATTTATATGCCCGAGATATGACTGTAAAAATTTCATCAAAATTGATCTACGGTAGGGGGGACTTTACTTGATAAATTTTGTATCATTTTCATGGGTTTTTTTATTTACTCAAAAACGGTTTTAACGATTTTGATCAAACTTGGTATTTGATGTATTTATATGCCCGAGATATGACTGTAAAAATTTCATCAAAATTGATCTACGGGAGGGGGGACTTTACTTAATAAATTTTGTATCATTTTCACGGGTTTTTTTATTTACTCAAAAACGGCTTTAACGATTAACAAAAATAAGATATGAATGTAGAAAAATGTGTGACTTTGGGAAATGATAATTAGCAAAACACGCCAATTTCTAATCTAAGTAAGTTGGTAAGTGAAAGTTGTGTGTTGCGCGCACGCACCAGATTTTTTTTTTTTCTCTTTTTTACTCAATCCCTTGAGTGCTAAATTTTGAATAAAATACATCTATCATGCAACAACAATAACAACAAGAATAAAACCCAATCAGTACTCACTCCCGGCATATAAAGTTAGAAATAAAGATATATTAGAATTTAGCAAACAATTAAATAACTAATTCATGCATAGAATAAATATATTAATACGATTTCCTTTCCTCTCCCTTAAATATCCTACCTTATATATGGCAATCTTGTATGGTTTGGCTGCTTATCTAGTTGATAGTCCCTCTTGGAATACAATTATTTTCATTCTACATTAACATTATAAATTATGAGAGGTAAGGCTCCTATTAATAAGAATGTTAATATTAAATAAAATAATCTTGAATGAATCATGAATGAATCATGGGGCAGAAACGAAAATTTAATGCAACATAAAATAATTTATTCATTAAAGTACCACAAAAAGAAAAACTAACTATATAACTTAACATTACAAATAACCTTGACCGATTCCAAGTGAATACATTTAATCATAAAATTAATAATAATAATAGTAATAATAATATTAATGAGCGCTTTTAAATTTTTAAAATAGAAGTTACAATTTAATTAATTAATTGAGCTCAATAACGGTAATGAAGTTAATTATTCCCCATAGTAATCAATGTACTTGCGATTGATGGTAATGATGCAGATATGATGTCGTATTCTTCTTATCTGAAGATCATCATCGAACTATCATGGACGTAGGATGGAGAGAATGTAGTCTTCACTAGTTGGCTGCATATGATCGAGAGTGATCTCTTCTTCCTCCCACTCTAGACCTTTTTCCTTTTTCTTGTGGCGATATCTTGTGGCCGAACTTTGCAAATCTGTTCTTTTCTCTCTTTAATATATCTCTCTCTCTCTTTTTGACATATCCGCTGGCTTCCCGGACGTATACTTCCTGGCAGGTGTCCATACCGAATTCCTATAAATTCCTTTGTTTGAATCTTGACTCATCAGATCCTTATTCATTAAAAATATCTCCTTGTTTAGCCATATTTGTTTCATGTATCAATATATAAATAGATAAATAAATATATAAATAAATAAATAGATAAATAAATAAATATATAAATAAATAAATAGATAACTTATATACATAGATGTCCTCTCACCAGTCTCTAATTCAGCTACTCCCATATATGTGGTGATGTATTATACCCAGGGAGTCCAGCACTATACTCTCCGCCAAGCTTGCTACGTCCAACGTATTTACGTGTCTATATAATACATAAAGTGTGTAATATGTCTAGTTTAGCAATAATATAAATGAAAGCTTATAAAGTTACAGTAATTTAACTCAATAATTCATTTAATAAGTGAGCTGGTCTACAAGTGTGGTAAAACAGGTGTATTAGTTAGGTTATAGGATCCAATCCCGGCACCCCCCTTCCTAGTGCGGTCGGTCCCAGTGGGATGTTAGACCATACCCCCTTAACTAGTACATCCCTAAAAGTTGAAATAATCTTGTAATAACAGGGTGATATTAATAAAAATTCATATTATTATGTATAAATAATTAATAATATTGTAAATTTTTCCATAATAAAGCCGATAGAATACAAAATGACGGCCTATTGAATACGTAAATCCGTATGTCAGAAGCCATTTAATCTACTGAGTCAGTTTTGGTCTCAAATGTTAGTGGATTAAAACTGGTTTGAAAATTTATAGAATAGTTTTTGGTCGAAAACGTGCTTCTTCATGGTAAAAATTGAGACAAGTTTTTGGGATTTTATTGGTGAACCGCTGGGGGAAAGGGGGCTGCCAAGGTTGAAAAATTGGTTTTGCATCTGATTCCCATTCCATACAAGAACAAAGACCAAAACCTACTACCACCATTTGATGCAATTTTTAATGACAAGGTTACTGACTAAAATATTTTTTCAATTTTGAATTGAATCTGTGGACATGTCGACTAATTTAAGTTTAAGTATTTAGAATATATATTCTTATTTATGTTAATCTTTTTTTTTTTGAGAAAACAAATTTCATTATTAATGAGGATTTGATTAAAAGCACGAAAAGGTTCTTAACACTCAAGGTAAAGAATAAATAATATTCTTTACATTTAACGTAAAGAATTCTGTACGAAGAGCATGCTTTCATTACATGTTAAGACTTGATGTGATTTAGGAGGACATTTCTGTTTCTCACTCTTAAATTTTTGTCTTCACACCCAACTTAAATTTTTCGATCAAGTAAAGATACCAAAAGAATGAGAAAAATCCATGTTCTACCGAAATACAAGTGTAATTAACTAAAATAACAGATACTTCCCACTATTAAATTCAAGTGTTAAATGCCATGAAAGAGATCGAGCTTACAAGCTGAAATCGTGTAGTCATTCTTGGAGATATCAGATACAGGAGCTAGTTTCGGCCGAAACCCAGGTTTTTCGGCCGAAACTGCCGGAACCGAAACCGAAACCGAAACTTCGATCGGTCACTAGGTTAACTCATCAAAAGCTTAAACAACGATTTACCAAGCCATTGAAAATCATTATAAATTCTTTCTGGTTGTATTTCTTTATTCCAGAATAATAAATGAAACTATATTTTTTCAACAGTGACAGTCAAAAATTATGAATAACGAATAAATTGTAGTAAATCATTAATTTTAAGAATACGATACAAAAAAATTTTTTTTATGACTTAACCGCTTTTGTCCAAACATGAATGATGTATTACTATAAACAATTATAATTTTAATATATTTCTCATACAAGACATATCTCAGAACATTTCCTGCTGAGATGCCCAATGTATAATCCGATCCGCCAATATTACTTGCCCCAGTGTAATTATGTTGCGAACATACTATCCTCGCCTCACAGAATCATAAATTTACATTGTTATGTTAAACTAGGACTCAAAATAAGATCATTTATCTTAAACGAATAACTTCAGCAATAATAGGAATTTATATCAAGTCTGATTTTATAATTCTCAATGTAGTTGTTGAAAACTTCATTTAGTTACCATGAAAGAAATAATTTCCATTAAATGAAAAGAATGGCTTTAATTATGAACAATGGTCTGTCATTAAAGGCGTACACCGCATGCGTGGGCTTACCGCGTTTTATGAATTGACGGAATACTTTTCTTTTTTTCCCCTTTATATGTTTACTTGATTTTATTCATATTTCATATTTAACCATTTCTTATTTTTAGGTGTAAAGAGATTCGAAATTTTTCACGATAGCAATACTTTCCCTTACTATATATTTCATATATAGGTAAGTGAAAGTAAAAAGTGAAAATTTTCCAAAGAGAAATATTATTTAAAGTGCTTTTCTTAAAAATTTAGAAATTTGAGTTCGTCATCCTGTCAAATACTTACCACCTCCAATTATTATGATCTTATAATAATGTATTATTATAGAAAATTAATGATAGTTTATTAGTTGATCAATTACTGTTCCAAGTTATAAGCTGTGGGATCTGAACTTTTTACTGAACAGCTCAGAAACTTTGCCCCAATTAGTCCTGAGAAGAGAAGTTTACCCGCCATTGAACAGATGTTAATTCCCGCCATATTCTCTCATCTCCCGTCGTTTTGATTCTCATGAATCCATCATGGAGGAGAAGAGAGTTGTTGAATTCTTCCGCTCTAGCGGCGATATGTAAATTTCTACTCTTCTAGCTGAGGGGAACTTTAAATTATTCAGAATCATCCTTTACAGCCTTAGTTTAGCGTTCTATTCGGAGTAATCATTTCTGTTCGCTTCCTTTTCGTGTTTCTTAGCTGGTTTGTTTGGCGTCACTTTATGCCACTAAGTCTAATCGGACGATGTACAGGCTCGTACAGGCTCGGGACCTCCATTTTACGTCCTATCCAAAGGACGGCATAGCCAAGGATTTTTTACTCTATTTTTTGACTACCTGAGAGCACAAGTGTTTTCTCATGAAGTCCCGAATCATTAAGTCCTATTTCTCATTTTTCCTTCTCAGGCCTCAGTTCAGTGGTCTTCCGACGTTGAAGGCAGCTGGTCCGACATCTTTCTACTCGTGCTTTGTAATGCGGGTAGTTTCGTTTGACCATCAACTCAGAGACCTCATTCTTCGTTGTTACATGGAGTCCAGTTTCCTTGAGTAAATTCGAACTTAGTGACTCGAAGGAAGTGCAATAGAATATACTTTACCCTTAATACACACTTCATATAAGGTAATTGAAAGGAACGTCTCCGTGAAATTCCCCTTGATACGACCTCATCATAACCCCTTTTGGGAGACAGAAAAGGGTTCTATGCTACTGTATGAAATATATTATTTTTTTTAACGGTATATTAAATACCTAGTTGATAAAATATATATTTAAGACTACTTTCACGATGTAATAATTACGTTATGTAATGCGGACGTAGGTTTCTGCCATACAAGAAGCGCTGCCGGACAGTTGGGATATTAAGATCGAGTTGCTTCTGAAATTGGGACTATCGATTCTTGATCTGGCCTAGTTACGTCTTAGTTTGTTGAGGGTTGAAGGGGGGGGGCTGTACTGGGGGGGGTTGGAAGGTATGCTATTTCATCTGTTTGGGCAGCTGAGTTCATATTGGAGAATTGAGGCTTGAACCGATCAGGAAGAGGATTGCTGGGCAGTTTCGAATCTGTATGTACAAATATAGATTGAAATAAAAGTAGAGGATACCTAGTAGAATAATCATATACTGTATTATTTCTCAAATCATTTTTTTTTTTTTTGTCGGTACGCCATAAGTTCCATAATAGTTCATCAAATTTCATGACAGAGGAATCATTTTAAAGCTTTCCTTAACCGCTACACCGGTAAAATATACTATTTCGTCTTCAATTGCGAGTTATAAGAGCCGCGGTTTTGGAGAGAAAACGGTCGTAGAGGTTTCTAAATGGTGTCAATCTTTTCAGGTTTTCAAGAACATATTCGGTCAAATAAATTTTTTCGATTAACCCTTTCGTTTCGAGTAAGCGGAAAACTGCAATCCTCAGGTTTTTTTTTTTTAAGTTAGTAGAGACGAACATTTTTTGTTATATACACTTTTCCGAATTACAAGCGAAAACATGCGATTTCAGTCAATAGAATCAGCGTACTCGCTTTCCGCGAAACCGATATGTGTATTTACGTATTCCACATATATTCTTTACTTCAACCCTCACCTATGCCACTGACGCACTACCTGATACTAAATAAACGGTTTGTACTTTAAATAAGTGGGATTTAAGTAAGTGCGATCTTTTTAAATGGGGCTAGTTAAAAGTGTAATACAAAAGAACAAAAAAAAAAAAAAAAAAAAAAAATAAGAACGTGCTTCCGTCCGGTAGAGAGGAGAGCGCAAATTGTAGCTTGACTTTTTAAATGCATAAGTACTATTTGCCTCTGGCTTGAGCATGTCTCCTTAAATGTGGGCCATTTGGAACATCCGGAATGATTTCACGCTTCTTTTGTTTAACGTCACTTTAGTATACAAAATCTAATCGGAAGATGCTAAAGTGGGATTACTAATGTTTGCCTATCCCAGGTATAATGCTTATAGGGAGGGGTCTGTATCAGAGTTGGGCATATTTAAATAAAAATGTATTCATGATTATGACTAATAATCAAAAATGTGAATAATGATTGTAATCAGCATTCACAAATCATTCTTTAGCGCGGAATCATTATTCATGAATTGTATTAATCATTGGTTGTGGATTATTCATGAATATAATGTATTCAACAATCATGAATGACCATTATTCATTATTAAATGTTAGTCAGTAATCATGATTAAGAAGAATTCATTATTCATGATTACTCATTACTCATTAATCATGAATAATGGGAATTCACTACTCATGATTACAGATCATTCATTAATCATGAATAATATAAATTCATTAATCATGATTACAAAAAAAATCACAATTCTGAGTCTTACTAGACATGAATGATGATTGAAAATTTGTTGGCTCTTTCTATTCTTGTCAATAGACCTTTACTAATGCTCATTGGAATTAGGGTCTAATTCTTTACTTTTGAATTCAAATGCTGTCCAGTTGACAAAACCCATTCTTAGTACTTGTCCTTGCTCATTAGGACAACTTTTAATTCAGAAATGCATCCTCGTCTTTTAAATTTTAATGAATAATGATTGTGAATATATTATATTCATGATTGATGATTGGTGAATATTTGTTATTCATGATTGATGAATATTAGGTATTCATGATTGATGAATATTATATTAATCCTAGCTCATGAATATATATTATTCATGAATGATGACTAACTGAATTTATCTGTATTCGTTAATCATGAATAACTGAATAACAGTTATTCATTATTCATTTCAAATGAATACCATAAACACTCAATAATCATTAAAAATACTCCGCACTGAGTATGAATAATGGTTATTCATTATTCATTTGTTTAATGATTACAATTATTCATATTCATTAATCATTATTCAGATTACAATTTGCCCAACTCTGGTCTGTATGAAGTTTAGTGATCCCACCGGTTAGGAATCTATATTTAACGTCCCCTCGGAAGGACTGAATCTCCAAGGATTTTTTACACCCTTTAAAACATCCTGTAGTCCATTCCATGTCGAGATTGCAGTATATGTTTGGTTAGGGAGTTCTATCTCACTCTAACACGCGCAGCACTTGATCGCTCTGTCCTTATTCCTCGGTGCCACGTTGCCACTAATTTTAACTTCGTCCAATCTTTCTGTGGGAAATTCTATAATGCGCAGCATTTAATTATCTACCAGCCTATTCTGAAAATAAAACACAAAAAAAAATCTAAAACCCCAATAAATTATTTTTGGCAATTTTTTAACTTAAAATTTATAATGTTGACCAGCAAGAGAGAGAAATGCCAAACTTCCATTAAAGGCAGCAGAATATCACATAAGGAAACAACAAATCAGCGAGTGGCAATAGAAGTGTACATGGAAGTCACAAAGGGCAAGGACCGCTATGGTATACAACCAAAAGTAATCTTACGACCATGGTTTTCCCATGTCAACATAGCCATGAAGAAAAAAGAAATAGCTATGTTAACGAGACTAAGAATTAACCATGGCAAAACAAACCGTGGTTTAACACTAATAAAAATCCACAAGGATGAAAAATGCAACACTATTGACGTCCCAATACACGTCATAAAAAAAAAATGTAAAAAATATGATACCCGAAAAAAAAACCCTAACATCTACAACTACAATAATTTCGTGAAAAAAATGACATCTTTAGACAATAGTCTCATACCATCCATATGCCAATTCACAGAAGATAGTACAATAACATTCTAATCACTACATAAAAATTAACAATTCGGGCAAAATAGGGCTTTAATGGAGGCCTTTAGCCCTACAAAGAAGGAAAACAAATTTTTTTTAATGTAAATTATTGTTTCTCGCGTCCCTGTGTCCTTATTTTTAGAGATATTGTTAAATTTTATGTGAAGACACCGGACATTGCCTACGCTGGTCACAAACAAAAAAGTTGTTTTAATGTTGCTCCTTCCATATTTTTTCGAATTTTAAAAAGTGGCCTGCAAGGAATTTTCGTACTTAAGCAGTCTATGAACGTCGATTGTCCTTATAAAAAAATTCAAAGCAATATCTCTACAAATAAGGACACAGGGACGTGAGAAACAAGAATTTCCATAAAAAAGTACAAGTACAAAAATTTCCAAAAAAATGTATTGCGATTGTAGATTTATCTTTTGTGTTTTATTTTTAGGATAGACTGAAACAGAATCAAATTATGCACATTATGAAAGTTAAAAAAATTAGATGAAATTTTTCAGAATTTTTACATGAAGATTTGGCCACAGTGCTTGAGATCTACTGCCATCTCGACGTCTAATGTACTTTAGAGCCACCTCGCGGGATGCGAACCCTTAGTATTGTAATCTGCTTGAGCCCGCTTGAGGTTTCTTAAAATAATAATAATAATATACTCCTTATTTAATTGTCCCGGGAATTAGTCCCTTAGGAACAAATATACAGATACATATAATAGGCTTCTGTGCCTTAGAGTACTATAAAAAAAAAAAAAAAAAAAAAAAGAACAAACGGAGCAAATTAAAATGAAACAAATAAATAAAAAAAGCTGAGAAAAAAAATTATAAATAATAAGGAAATCTTCTAGTGATGAAAACATTAAAAATAAGTAAATCCTTACTGCCTTAACATGAAAAATAAATAATATACATTTATTTACGCATGCAGTAAATGGAACATATATTTAAAAGATGAATAAATAATAAAGGCCTATACCAATTTACAATTAAAATTGAGAATAAGGAAAGACTGTTTACAATTGTTCGGGAAACTGGATGGTGTTCGGGAGGTGATTGAACGGGCGGGATTTAAAGGTAGGGAGAGCGTTGGAATGACGGTTGTGTTATAAATTATATAACATTTTTGTTATCAATTATATTTTTAAAAAAGTAATGTTGATTGTGATTTTATTTCGGTTGGCGCACAGACCATAGAGATCTTTAGCCGCCTCTTTTGGCGTTGGTTGTGATAACGAAATATAAATTCGATAGTTACCTTTACGCCTTACGCCGTTTTGACCAAATAACTCTACGTTGAAATATTTACTCTTAGTCATGATATTATTTTAGGTTCCTATATCATCTGCTCTTTTATTTACATAATCGATTGTATCAGGAAACAATTAGGTTGAGTTCCTCTACGTATATAGCTAAACTGCTCAGTTCCTCTTCAGAACACTGACAGCTCCGAGGAACCGCAAATCCTAATTCGGAAGGCGATTTAAAGAGAAACTTTGTTTGGGGTACCAGAAGTAGTTTGTTGCCCCACCGCCTAGTAAATTCCAAAACTTTTCGAAAGGGTGCTTGCGATAGTTTAAAACCGTTATCAACTGTTCTGTCCTAAGTTGGGTATTTTATCGGAGAGATAAAATTAACTTCACTTACTCTACTGTCCAGTTCGCAAGTCTTATTTTTTCGGTTAAGTTCAGTCTCGCTACAACTATTTCATGTAAACCTATTTATCGTGGACCTCTCATTGTCAGAATTACTAGGGTGACGTGGTATAATATGAAGTGGTAATTTAATATGCATGATATTCTGCAGTAAAACTTCGATTAACCGTTACTTTTGGGACCAGGGACGTGACGGTTAAGAGAATACGCGGATAACGGAAATAATGTAACGCCATAGTGGGTTTAAATAATATTTATTAGAAGATTATAATAATTCACAATATCAAGCAAACCAACTAATCTTTTGGGATCCGATCACGGTTGGGTCGGCCCCACGGTTAGCTCAATGGTAAGAGCGCTGCAACGTAGATGCAGATGACCTGGGTTGGGTTCGATTCCCGCCCGTGGCCGAATCTTTTATCTTCTAATTAAATAGTTTAAAAATTATAACTTAATTATCTAACGATAACTAATGAACACATAACAATATACAATTTTTTTTTTTGGCTTTATTATTTATTCGCCGGCATAATGCTGACAATCAACGAATGTGGTGGCCGAATGAGAAAACAATGACATGGCAGGCGTGGGAAAGAAAAGTGCCCAGAGCACCCCCTTCCTGGCTTGATTCAATTACTAGAGCTGTTTAAATAAGGAGATAAGTGCTTGCGATAATCCGTTTGATTTATCCAACGCCTTTTTAATATCCTCCTCGTATTTATTGGGATATCAGCTGTTGCCAGGTCCATTATTAGGCGATTGTTATGTCCATGTAGGTTATGTGAAAACGTTTGTAGAGTGTCGCTATGTACTGGTCAACTGTTGGCTGGTGGAGGTTCGTATGTAGGGTGTGGTTAATCACGTACCAGGGTGCGTTGGTTATGAGTCGTAAAAGTTTTCATTGAAATCTTTGAATTATATTTAAGTGTATCTTTTTAGCTGTTCCGTATATCTCTGATGGGTATGTCCATATTGGTTAAGTTTAAGTAAGTATGTATATGTCTTTATTTTCTGTTTTAGTTTCAGTTTTAAAGTTTTTAAGAAGAGTGAATAAAGTAGTTTCAGTCTTTCTGTAAGCGTCGTATGTTTAATTTTAACATGAGAACCCCATGTCATCCTTATGTCGAACGTAAGTCCCAGATAGTGTACTTGGTCTGTCTGCGGTATGAGGTTGTTGTCAATATAAACGAGGGGCATGTATGCTTTCTTAGTGTAAATGTGATGTATTTTGATTTATCACCAGAACCAGTCATGCAATGTGTGAAGGTGATGTAAAGTTAATGAAGCTTGTGTTGCGTCCTGATGTTTAGTGATAATTGCTGTATCGTCAGCTTAAGTTGCAGAGGTGAACTCATTTACCCAGTTTGGCACTCGAGGTGATCGTACTTGGCCTGACGACCTACACCGACCAACAAACACCAACCTGATCCCAACAAACACTTTTGACCTGTACAGGTCGGCGCTTGGTGGTCTCAGTAACCACGACCACCACGTCCGCACCAGGCACCCCTAGGGGTCCTGGCACCACCCAACGATGTCGCCGGGGAGAGCGTCATCCCCGTGGTACCATTTGTCATCACCGCCTTAATTCCCGAATGGATAGCGGGCCGGACAGGTGGTTTTCCACTAACCCTGTCCTACGGATTCTCCTACTTAGGGCATGATGGGGGGCTTACCACCATGGCCTAAGGAGGACTGGTCCCGTGCCAGCGCCTCTGTCGTTCGCGAGTTGTAAAACAACCCCCAAGGGAGCACCACAAGGAGGTGACAGTACGCGTTGCAGGAGATCGGGCAAGCGGTGAACACCAGCCTCAGCCCCCCTTTGCCCCTGCCATTTGCCCCGCGTAAGTTGCAGTCAATGTCTCGTTGTTAGTAGGTATGTCGTGCGTGTATATGATGTAGAGTAAAGGTGCTAGTATTGAGCCTTGGGGTACACCCGCCAAGATTGGATAAATTGAAGAAATTTCCGAACCCTGACGGACGGAGAAAAATCTATCGAAGAGGAAAGTTTGAAGGAACAGAAAATTAGTGTACACTGGGAGTCCACCAAACCATCAAACTCTTGTATTATCCAATCGCTACAATGCAAAATCCGTAATGCTCCTTATTTCGTAACAAATAAAATAATACACAAAACTTTAATATTCCGTAAGTCGCCGATTTAACCCGATCCCGATCCCGATCCTGACCCACACGAACTGACTTGTATCCATCATCGTTTCCTTCTATATTCCAGACAATTGACCGAGGCGTCTGAAAATAAGGTGGTCTCGGGATCATAGAGTTAGCTGATACATATTAGTTGAGTGCTACTAATGTGTAGTTTCTCTTCATGCCTTTTCATGACATTATTTTCCTTTTATTTTATCACATTTACTCCATATATTATTGTTAATACAGTTATGAATTTCAATAAATATGTATAAATTAACTAAGCCTATGCTCCGAATAACCTGTTAAATATTAATGATGAAGGTGGTAATATTTAGTGTAGTTCTTTGAATAAAAATAATGATGAAATATAAATTAATAGAATTAAACTGTTTAAAGCCCCAGAGAAAGATAAAACCCTGGAATAATTATGGAATTTCTCGGTGCAGATAGCGGCTATGAAAAGAGATTGAATTCCTTGATGACGCCATTAATCACTCAGTGTGGTCAGCATTACGATCCTAGTTCTGAGATAACAGCCTTTTCTTTTATTGATAACTTGGCCCAGCATTGATAAGAGGTAAAAGAGTGCAGTTTACTCAAAAGTACGATATCAATTCGGAAGTCCTTTTCAAGATATTTTCAGAAATAAAGTTTTACTTTCCCGGATCTGCATATTTTACCAAGGCGAAAAATTATTTCAATGATATCTATTTTTAAACAGTCAAATAATCACAGATATACATATTTTTACTTTCACTTCGGTTACGGAAAGTATAGTTCTGTTTTCTGTTTGGATATATACGTTTTGGGGTCCCCTAAGTCTAAATGACTAAGTTCCGCGAAATGGTCTATGTGCATGTGAATAGCTCAGAAACGATTTAAATATTTTTTATGTATATACCCGTTATGTTGCGTTCAAAGATTTCCTTAAAATAAAGTTAACATTGGGGGAACTTTATCCCAACGTCTTTTTTTTTCTCTTAATGATTTTGATTAAACTTGTTATATTTATCATAATAAAGTATTCTTTAATATGAGGCAAGTTTTATCGTAACTGAATAGATCTAACTAATATTTTTCGAGTCAATATTTGTAACTGTTCCTTGTGATCCCTAGTAACATGAAATGGCTAAATATAAAGTATGAAATAATTTAATAATCAAATGAAAGAGAAAATATTAAATGATTTTCCAAAACATTTTTTTTTTTTTTTTTAAACATTTATTGATATTTACAACTCTATAGAATAATATATCTAGTAAATGTGAATAAAATATTTAAAAAATCTAGTGTGATGCGCGCAACACAGAACTTTAACTTACCAACTTACTTTGATTAGAAATAGGCGTGTTTTTTTTAAATGCCATTTTTAAATGTCATTATTAAATAAAAGTTTTTACTTGTGATAATTAGGCAATGCAAGCATATTACTCCAAGTCGTCTGATTTTATAATTCTCAATGTAATTGTTAAAAACTTCATATAGTTCCCATGAAACAAAAAAATTCCATTAAATGAACAGAACATTTTAATTGCGAACCATTGGTCTGTCATTAAAGGCATACTGCGCATGCGTGAGCTCAACGTGTTTTATGAGTTGACGGAATATTTTTTTTTTTTTCTCCTCCATATGTTTAATTGATTTTTTCATCGATCATATTTAGCCATTTCTTATTTTTAGGCGAAACGAGAGACAGATAATTTCTCCTATATATATATATAAAATTATATATATAATATAAACAAAAACAAAGGTACTTTATAGGATAACAAAAAACGCCCCTTTCCCCAAAAAATGCCCGCTCAGAACATTTTATTTATAATGCATACTTGATATTAAAGAATACTTGATTCTCATTAAACCTGACGAGTTTTATCAAAATCGTAAAGCTATTTTTGAGAAAATATAAAAAAAAACGTAAAAATGGGAAAAAAGTTATGAAATAAAGTGCCGCCTCCGGTTGATCAATTTTGATGAAATTTTTGCAATCATATCTCGGGCATACGAGGATACTTACATACATAATGGGCATAACATAAATACGTTGTGTATCTATTATTCTAATAGAAAATTCTATTTCCTGTAATATTAAGTAAATATTCAGTATATAATATAGTAGAAGGTCGCTGAGACATAAATAAGATTCATATAAACAAATCCTCAGAAAGTGTTTGACAATCCGTTGGCTTAGAATGCTTGTATGTACATATGAAGTATCATATATGAATATTAATTCAATAAATTCACTCACATGATGATTCGCAGAATGATTGATGACTAAAAGGGCGAAGATTTGATGAATCAAAATCATCAAAGAGAGTGTGTTAGCTGGATATCGCTTCCCAGAGCCCATCTACATCAA
This sequence comes from Aelia acuminata, assembly GCA_911387785.2. Taxonomy (NCBI): domain Eukaryota; kingdom Metazoa; phylum Arthropoda; class Insecta; order Hemiptera; family Pentatomidae; genus Aelia; species Aelia acuminata. The sequence goes on from OU426981.1 coordinate 138,257,263, forward strand.
GTTATCTCTTGGTTTTAATCAGCGAAATTCGGACTAAACCAACTGAATTTCCGCAAGCTTGTGGGTTCTGTTCAACCGCCACCAATCACCGCTCGACGCGATGATAAAACTTGACCTGATTAGTGGAGCAGCTGGCCGGAGATGAGGCCGCTGATTGGCTAATTGTTCGTCCAGAGTTTTTAATTACCATTTGATTTTTATAGAAATAATAAAATTAGGGGCCCGGTGTGGCTGTGCGGTAGAGCGCCGTACTCCCATGCCGGAGCTGCGGGTTCGAGTCCCGCCCTGGGTGGTGCTTTTCTTTCGTAGGAGAAGTATCAGCCAGTGCCATGGGTGTTAGTATGGGCAGTTTAGGGCTTCACTGGAAGCCTTAAAGTCCCAAAAAAAAAAAAAAAAAAAAAAATTGACAAGCATTTCCAATAGATGATTTTCATTTTAATGCCTAGCAAGAAAAAACAAAAACACAACTTTTTTTTAAAATAATGAAAGAGAATGTTGTATAGGGAAAATGCAAATTTTAACATTACAGAGATCAGGAAATAAAAAATATTATTTTTTTTTTAGTCTATATCAATGGGCTAGTAGCATTGATAACGCAAGTCTTGAGGAATTCTAAGGAAAAACTTATTTAATTTTGTTGTTTGTTTTAACGTCACTTTATGCCACTAAGGCTAATCGGACGATGCTACAGTGGGAGTCCTAAATTTTGCCTATCCAAGTAGAATTGGGATAGGGATCTTTAACGAGTACCTGATATCGTACAGGCTCGGGTCTTCCACTTTACGTCCTATTCGAGGGACGGCATAGACAACGATTTTTTACTCCCATTAAACGCGACCTTTAATATTGCAGGTTTCTACGCTAACCACTATTCCACAGGTGACCCCTTATTATTATTTTAAATATGTCATTACATGAAAAATTTTATTCATGGAAAAAACTAAAGAAAGAAAAAAAAATGCAAACATTTTGCAGTTTTTAATTCACAAGTGAAATTTTCCATGCGGGTCTAGAGTTATACACGTTAAAAAATTTTTTGTGATCAGGGCATGATAAATTAAAACGCACTAAAATAAAACACGATTCATTTACACTTTCTGTTTACATTTAGGGCTATCGAAAAGTACTACCTTTAACTAAATATTTAGGTAGGTAAATACTAAGCTAAATTTATGTTAAATATAAGCAAATGAAATAAGGTGCATTATATGTTGTTAAGAGTAATTTTATTTTAAAAAAATATATAAATAAGCTTATATAATAGATAGATTAGTCAATGTCAATCTTCCAATGACATCATCTATTTAAATATTACATTTAAAAATAGTATAACGCCAACGTTTCAGACTATTTCTTCCATCTTCAGGGTTATGTGACTCACATAAATTAACTTAAATATTTGATCAAAATTAACAATTAACATTAATCAGTACATTTTTCGTGTCATGGTCAATTATCATATTTTCTATATTTCTTTATCTTTTCATTACAACTGTAATAGGTAAAATTTTTTTAGAAATATTTTTCACTTTTTTACAAAATAAAAATAAAAGGCCTAATTTGTCACATCTATCTACTGACATTTGTCCTTTAATAACAATATATTTATCCAACTTAAATTTTTTTTTTTTTTATTTGATTTTGTTTAACGCGTTCCTTCCAGTATTTTTGACACTGGAAAAGGTGTTCCACTGTTAGAGGGGTATTATCACAAAGTTGACAGGTAGGCCTGTGAAGTCCAATAAGCAGGTAGGTATGAGCCAGCTTAGTGTGACCAATTCTCAGCCTGGTTATGATGGCTGCTTCCTTTGGAGTTAAGTTCTTTGGTGGCAGCCAAGCATGGTTATCTTCTTTGATCAGGCGAAGGTGATTACGTGTATTTTGCCACTCTTCGGTCCATTTTTCCTTTACTTTGGTTTTCACCTGTTTTGCGCACTCGGAAGGAAATATCAATTTTAGATCAGGAAGGTCTGAGCTCTTGGCTGCTTCTTTTGCCACTAGGTCCGCTTGTTCATTTCCTTTAATCCCGACATGAGAAGGAACCCACAGCATCGATACTTCCCTCCCGCTCTTTACTTGTTCGAAATTTAGTTCCAGAATTTTTTATGTAAATAATTGTTGCTCCATAAATTTTTTAGTCCCTTTATTACCGAAAGAGAGTCAGTCACAATAACTGATTTTGGAATACGTTTGTTATTAACATATTCATATGCTTTAAGTATTGCTACTGATTCGCTGGTGAAAATCGAATTTATATTGCTTAGCTTCCATTTGTCTTTACTTGTTCTGTCCACCATGATCAATTCGTGGTTAGCGTATAAGTTTTCGGTCATTTCATGATATATGAATCTTAGTGTTTCCTGTGGGGAATTCTTTGTATGCCTGGTTAGCTCGAGCTCAGTCTTAATTAATGGGAATGTCCATGGTGGACTATCTCCTATTTTCTGGGGAACAAGATCTGTGGGTAAGGGGAGGTGTAACTCGTTGAGGTATTGTGTGATTCTGTCCTTCAGTGACTCCGATCTGTGAGGTTCAATGTTATCGGTATTGTCATTCTGTAGAATGTTAAAAATGTTGTGGTCTGGCATACTGTCAATTTTCACCGCGTAGCGGAGCACCAGCAGTTTCCTTCTCTGTAGCAGTGGCAATTCCCCGGTTTCGCTTAGTAAGGCTGATATGGGACTTGTTCTAAACGCCCCGGTAGAAAGCCTCAGTGCCAAATTCTGAAAGGAGTCCAGTTTGCTTAGGAGGCTGTTAACTTAAAGTTATTGTAGTTTATTTTTTGTTTTCATATCTTCATTCACTTTTTTTTTAATTTAAATTTTTTATAATTTATTAGCTATTTATTTTTATTGAATCTCATAGCATTTTCAATGTTTTTCGTAATATGTATCGTTTCTATTAGTTTTCTGTTTTTTTCTGTTGCTATATTTTTAACATCCTCGAAATTAAATTTATGTTTATTTAAAATTCTATGCTGTGCTAAGGCTAAGACATTTATGTTTTAAATATTGTTGCAATTGTCTGAAACGTTGGTGTTATAATATTTTTATGTGTAATATTTAAATAAATGATATTATTGGAAGATTGACCTTCACCAATCTATCTATTAGATAATTCATGACCTTCCTTTATACAATAATAATCATACTTGTGATTCTATAGTAAGTTTCTTCTTCTTGCGAAACGACTACGCTTTATGTTTTTTTGTTTTTTTTTAACTATTAATCATCTACCTATACTGAAATATCAGTTTTTTTTTTGTATTGATGGAAGGTCTTGTTCTTGTGGGGACCATTTTAATTCTTCAACGAATATGGAATTTTAGAGCTTTGTTTTCATAAAATTCATATTTAATATAGAAGAACTATTCATCCTAGATATAAGAAAACGTCCTTTTGCTTCTAATGATGGTTTCAAGCCGCATTACGTTATTGAATAGCCGGTAATAAAGAGTTGTTGATGTCCAATTATTTCAAGAGAACTAGGGCGGTCTGCAATAAAGAGATCCAGTCATGCAATTCGAGGCAGATATGAAATGGGGACAGTTTATGCCATTTTAGATATTATTTCTTTGGAGATGTTCCCAGCAATATTTAATAAGTAAGAGGCCATTTGCAATTTCAGACCTATAGATATATCTGATAGGTTCGCATTCTAAATTATATTCAAATGACAAATATAAATTTAATATTTGAAAATAATAAAACTATAAATTTCCCCTACTTAGTATTCAAAGTTAATGTATAATTTAACCATTATTCTAAAGTAATTATATTATTTTCATTAAGATTTAAGCATCGTAACTACCTAATTGTATTATTCGTATGAAAATAAAAAAAAATTGAAAATCCGAAATATTTGGGGGATCATGACGCCGTGATCCACCCCTGACCCCACGATATATTTGCCTTTATACAAATTATTTAAATTAATAAATTATATATAAATATTTAATTAATTGCATTTATTTTTTTTATTTACAGAGGAAATGAGAATCACAGGCAGAACCATGTCCACTCCGATACTGGAGGAAGTGGACAACAATGTCAAGGTAATTATTTATTATATTTATAATTATATTTGTAAAATATTTATAATATCTAAACGAGCTTTGACCATTCTTGGCTCACTAAGCCTCTATTAAGAGGGTAATTATAACTAAAACAAGGGGAGAGTTCGGTGATTAAGCGTAATCTCGATTAAATCACCATCATGCATACCAATCCATAGACCCGGTCGGTGTGAGTTGACTCCAGTAGGCTTACTTTATTCACATACCCGGCTTACGGCTTGGGCTGTATGGCTAGATTGATTGCCAGCAACTTTTTCATTTAGCCGGAAGATATAATCCTTTTAATTGAAATTTCATAGTCTGAAACTATGAAATGACGATCAGTCACTCAATACCCGTGAATTTCGAGTCATATATTTGAATTGAAGGCGCTGAAAGACTAATTTGACTTTGCTCTATTGATTGGCCTTTTATTAAAGCTTAATAGTAAGAGAATCATAACAGTGTTTTATTTTTGTAGGCACCAACCACTTGGGTCATTATCGCCAATGATCAATTGTTCAATTGTATATGATATAGGTTTGCTAGTTTCTGAAATTCGAATAGCTTTTCGGTTGTCTGCAAAATGTATAACGGATACTCCAGCAAGACTCTAGATTAAACTTTTATTGTCAAAATAAAATGGTACATCATTATATTAAAGATACTTTCTACTAAGTCTCAAGGACTAAACTAAAAGATACATGACTCTGTCTGTGTTTCTATCTGTTTATACTCCGTCTAGTGTGAACTTTGGGGAAATATGTATATATTTCGAGCTTGCAGTGGGGATTTGCTAGTACTTCACTTGACTGGGGGAAAAAGTCTCGGCTCACTGCTTCTTGGGTGTCCTTAGAAATATTGATAGCTGTAGGGTGTCAAGGGGCCGGATGCAAGCGTTATAGCAAAAAGAGGGAAGGCCTACAGGTTAATAGAGTAGAGGCCTCAGAATTTGGAAGCTCCAAACTTGTTATTATATTGTGGCAGTGACACTTCTTTTCAGTGAGGACACAATGGTCATACAGAATGTGGGGTTTGCCAGGAGAGCCTTAGGTCAGATGAAATTTAATGTAACAATGAGAAGGGCGGAAATAATGATCTGGGGCCACTCACTAGTTAATGTTATTGTTTATAACAAATACTAACAAAAATAATTATTAAACTTGAGAATTATTTGTTAACTTGCACATTGTCCTGTAATGCTGCCTGTAGGTCAATAGGTATTTCAAGGTGATCCCTGTACGTGTCATAAGCCCTGCAGTCACCTGCCATACTGCAGCCAACATTACATCAAAATTGATCAACCGGAGGGGGCACTTTACTTGATAAATTTTGTATGATTTTCACGTGTTTTTTTTATTAAGTTAAAAACGGTTTTAACGATTTGGATCAAACTGGGTATTTGATGTATTAATATTCCCGAGAAGTGACTGCAAAATTTCATCAAAATTGATCAACTGGAGGGTCACTTTATTTCATATCTTTTTTCCCATTTTTACGGTTTTTTTTCGATTATCTCAAAAACGGCTTTAATGATTTTGATCAAATTTGTCACGTTTAATAAAAATTAGGTGTTCTTTAATATCAGGCATGCTTTATCATTACTAAAATGTTTTGAGGGGGCTCAAATGGGGAAAAGGGCATTTTTTGTTGTCTTATAAAGTACCTAGCTTTTTGTTTACATGGAGATATTAACTGTCTCTCCCTTCGCCAAACTATAAGAAATGCCTAAATATGAAATATGAAAACAATCCAGTAAAATATATAGTAGAAAAAAAGAAAAATTCCGTCAACTCATAAAGCAAGTCTCATGAACCCACACATGCGCAGTACGCCTTTAATGACAGACGATTGTTTACGAATAAAACCGTTCTGTTCATTTAATGGAAATTATTTGTTTCATGATAACTAAATGAAGTTTTCAACAACTACATAGAGAATTATAAAATCAGACGACTTGGAGTGGACTTGGAGCTTGCATTGCCGAATTATCACAACTTTAATATTTAAAAAAAAATAGTGTTTTTATAGAGCAAATAAAAACAAAAATAAGAAATGTATGTGGAAAAATGTGTGACTTTGAGAAGTGGCAATTAACAAATCACATCAATTTCTAATGTTAGTAAGTTGGTAAGTGAAAGTTGTGTGTTGCGCTCACGCACCAGATTTTTTCTGGTAATCTTTTTGCTTTGAAATAGCATTTTTATTATGTTAAGTAGATAGTCCAGTTGCTAGTTTGTTATTCTAAACTACAAGAGACTCTGTGTAGTGATGGAAGAGTGAACTGTAGATAATGAGATGTACTGTTCTGTGCAGCGTGTTCGCAATACGGATCTAGTGAGCCGTGGACATGAACACATCTGTTCCCTGCGGTACAGAGCTTGTCTTATTCTGCATTCTGTCTGTCTGTTATGTCCAGTTGATAAAGGTCTTTGTGATAGGGCAGTACTTCCAGAGGTATTGAGTTAGATGAGGTACTGTTTATTCATAGTTCGGTAGAAGGGAAGGGAATAATTACCACTATATGATAATTATGTTTATATTTTGCTTACAAGTCTCCCCACCCCCCCTCCAAATAAGTTCAATTTAGTCATGAAGACTTGTGCAATTTGGCATACCTGTACATGAGAGGTAGACTGTTGTAACCAGGGTGGCCAGATATAATTTATAAAAATTAATGTAGGATATTTCTTTTGATAAAAGGAATTAATTAATTATATCCTATTATTTTTAATACAGTCAAATCGAAATTCACTGATGAAGATAAAAACGTTACAGCTAATCTGAAAACCACCGGTATTTAAAATAGAACTTGACACGAAATTTAAAATTTAAGATTTTAGAAGGGTTAAAGTTTCTATTTTCTACATCTCACATTGACTATAGTAAGTATTAATGAGCCATTAATTTATGGCTTACTGGATTATTTCAGCAGAGGCGAGAATATATATAAATAACCCAAATGTAAAAGGAACCAATAAAAAATATAATTGGCTTAGTACAATTACTATGGATAGCAAAAATGTACCAAACTAATCTTTTGCCATAATAAATATAAATTAAATTCAAAATATAACACGGGATGATCGTATAAATAGGTTCTACCTGAAGGAGGTTATCAATAGTTATCATGTTCTTTCAGTACTGCCCAGCAGCTCCTCTTTCCGGGCTTGATACCTTACGTGAGCAGGTCTCTCATCCAGCTCCTTTTTAGCCGCCTAGCTACAGGCATATCAGCCGTGGCCATGTCGTTAATTAGTGTATTGTTATGTCCGTGCAATTTCACAACAAATCGTGAATAAAGAGTGCGTATGTGCTGTTCGATAGTTGGTTGTTGTAAGTCTGTACGTAGAGTTTTATTATTTACGTACCAGGGAGCGTTCGTTATTAGTCTCAAAATTTTTTATTGAAAAGTTTGTAATTTTCGTAAGTGCGTCCTCTTTGTTGAGCCGAAAATCTGTGAGGCGTATGTCCAAATGGGTTTAAGTAAGTAAGTGTATGTGTTCAGTTTATGTTCTATTTTTAAATTTGACGATTTAGAAAAAGAGAGAACAATGTTTTCAATGGTTTGTTAAGAGTCTGTCTTTTCATTTTTACGTGTGGGCCCCAAGTGATCCTTCTGTCGAACAGAAGTCCCAGGTATCGTACTGAGTCCGTCTGAGATATTTGATTGTCACCGATGTTAACTAGTGGGCATGTGTCGCGTCGCAGGGTGAATGTTATATGTTGAGATTTGTTATGGTTTAATTTCATTTTCCAAAGTGATTACCAACTTTGTAAATGTAATAAGAGATTTTGCAAATTTAGTGATGCCAATCTTGGGTTATTATGTATTGTTAAAATTGCAGTGTCATCGGCGTAGGTTGCAGTTAAAGTATCAGAGTTTGTCGGTATGTCATGTGTGTATATAATGTATAGTAATGGAGCAAGTATTGACCCTTGTGGAACCCCTGCCGAGATTGCTCTGACTGACGAAGTCTCAATGCCTTGACGGATAGAGAAAAATCTTTCGCAGAGGTACGATTGAAGTATCAGGTAATATGTGTGGGGTAGAATGGTCTTGAGTTTGAAGAGAAGACCTTGGTGCCAAACTTTATCAAACGCCTGGGCGACATCCAGAAATACACCAGTAGCGTACTTTTTCTGCTCTAGTGCCCCAGAAATGAAGTCAGTTACTCTGTGTAGTTGATATGTTGTTGAATGAAATGTGCGGAAACCAAATTGATGGTCAGGAATTATGTTTTTGTTAGTAAGTCCACAAGTCTTGTATATTATAATTTCTCAAAAATTTTAGAGCATACTGGAAGGAGACTGATTGGTCTGTAAGATGACGGATCGTTACCATTTTTGTCTTTCTTATGTATCATTTTGATGTGTGAATATTTCCAATGAATTGGGTATTTAGTCGTCCTGAGAATGCAGTTATATATTGTCGTAAGGAACACTAGGGCTTTCCTAGGCTTAAATTATGTTATGTGAGTATTTTTGTTGCTAACAATAGTTAAAAAAAATAGTAAAAAAACTATAGTTCGGCCGCGTGCCTCCTCCTAACTTCTTCTTCTTTAGATTGTGCATTCTTGTTTACAGTGCGTCGACCCCACTTTGTTTGAGCTCGTAAAACTGTTTTCATGAAGCAGTAAAATTGAGTAGCTTATCGGTTCGTTCAGGGACTTGAAGTCGAATATAAAAATTGATCTTTTTTAGGATGCCTAGCTCTCATCAGTTGTGTGTGAATATATCACTATGGATCTAAGAACGCTACTGGCACTTTTAGAATTACAAAACCATCAAAAAAATTGAGATTAAGACACTCACGGTTGGATCGAAACGTAAGCTAGTTGTATCGAGAAATTCATGCTTAAATTCTTACCACTTTAATATCCTCAGATGAATAAATAAATAAAATCGTCATCTTCTATTCACCTTAGAAGCCAAATATTATAGAACCTCTTATCCGGACGTCAATTAACCAGAACGTCAATTACCCGTAATATTTCGGGTGAACATTTTCCCAAGTTAGGAATAAAATAAGGAAATGCAAAAGTTAATTATTTATCGTGTTATTTTACAACTTGATCACATTTATTTTTCAGGAAGTTAAAATATTAAAATGTTAATTTTAGTTTACATATTTATTACATACTATAAAATATGTTACTACAAGAAACTTATACGCCCAATACTTCTCTACAGCTCTGAACAGGGTCTCCAATTATTCGAAAGAAAAGTGCTTCGACTGATATTGGGAGGGAAGAGAGTTGGAGGCGAATGGAGGAGAAGCAACCAGGAACTGTTAGATATCTACCGAGAGCCGGATGTCGCACAAATCCTTCGCGCTGGTAGGCAACGTTGGGCTGAACATGTGGCCCGAATGGGAAGCGACGAGATACCTAGGAAGCTGCTGACAGAGCGGATCTTCGGTAGTAGACGGAGAGGAAGACCGAAGCTACGATGGTTTGATGGTGTGGTGAATGACGCTCGGTATCATTTACGGGACTGGATGGTGGCTGCCAGAGACAGAGACGTTTGGAGGAAGCTGGTTGAGGAGGCCAGGACTCATCACTGAGTTGTATTTTATTAATAATAAAATACGCTTTACAAACTGTTATGTAGTAATATTTTATAATTTTATTCCAGAATCTTTCAATTCTCATTTACTCTTTTTATTTACTGTTTTAAATATTTAAATTCTGAACTGCAGTAGAGTAATGGCTCTACAGACTCGGAAGTGAATAAAAGAATAATCAGTGGCCGAAAAGTGATTGGTATGCTGAATTCTCTTCTCTGGAGCAGCAATATTTTTGGCAAAACCAAAAAAATAATATATAGTGCACTGTATGTATCATGGTGTATGACTCCAAAACATGGACTCTTAACAGAGCACAGGAAAAAAGACTCTTGGCGGTAGAAATGGATTTTGGGAGGAGGTCAGCCAGGATTTCAAGGATACAACATATAAAAAACAGCCAGATCAGAGAAATAATGAATCTTAAAAGAAATGTACTTGAAGCAATAGAAAAAAGAAAACTAAAATGGTATGGCCACGTGAAAAGAATGGGTTCAAATAGAATACCAAGAATGATATTTGAATGGGAGGCAGAAGGAAGAAGAAAAAGAGGAAGACCGCGTATACAGTGGATAAATAAAGGAAAGTATGGCCGGTCATGGATTGAGGGAAGAGGAAACGAAAGACAGGAAGGTGTGGAAGATGAAACTGGAAGAAGAGTTCGGTTAAGGGAAACTTCAAACATGAAGAAATCCTGGATTAGATATTTGTAAGTGTAATGTTTATTTGAAAGGTTCATACTTATGTCAAGCGTTTTTTCTTAATTATTTACGAATATAATTATTGCACTGTTTGATCGCTTAAATAAATACGTATTATAACACTTCTGTGGGTTGAACAGTATTTATTCAAAGAAGAATAACAATTATCAATTGTACGAATTGTAACAACTCAATTATTAGAACAAAAATTATCACTTCGTAACACACAAATAATCATATGGCTTGAGGTTCACAACCAAGACTAAGACTAACTGTCCAGTCACTCGCTCCTTATATGTAGTCGTAAAAGGACTGGCGTGGAGGTTCCAGGCCTGCGTGGATTGTACTCAAACATTGCACTCAGAAACACGTTCTATGACAGTTCGTTCCAACAAAAGGTCTGGAACTTTTAAACCATATGTTTTTTTTTGTTTTTTACTTTCACTTACCTATATGAAATATATAGTAAGTGGAAGTATTGCGATCGTGAAAATTTTTGATTTCCGGTTTTCAACGGAAATACACGTTTTGGGGTTACTTTATTTAATAACTTTTTAAGTTTTTTTCGATTTTCTCAAAAACGGCTTTAACGATTTTGATTAAACTGAGTATTTGATCTATTTATATGCCTGAAATATGACTGTTAAAATTTCATCAAAATTGATCAACCGCAGGGGTACTTTACTTAATAAATTTTGTATCATTTTCATGTGTTTTTTTTTATTTACTCAAAAACGGTTTTAACGATTTTGATCAAACTGGATATTTGATGTATGTATATGCCAAAGATGCGATAGCCAACATTACATCAAAATTGATCAACCGGAGGGGAAACTTTACTTAATAAATTTTGTATCATTTTTACGTGTTTTTTTTATTTACTCAAAAAAGGCTTTAACGGTTTTGATCAAACTGGGTATTTGATGTTTGTATATGCCAAAGATGTGATAGCCAACATTTCATCAAAATTGGTCAAACGGAGCGAGCACTTTATTTCATAATTTTTTTTCCAATTTTTACCTTTTTTTCGATGATCTCAAAAACGGCTTTAACGATTTTTATCAAATTCGTCATGTTTAATGAAAATTAGGTATTCTTTAATATCAGGTAAGCTTAATCATTATTAAAATATTCTGAGAGGGCTTTTTTTTGGGGGGGGGGGGTCCTTTTTTGTTTGTTTGTTTCCTATAAAGTACCTTTCTTTTGTTTATATGGAGAAATTAACTGTCTCTCGTTACGCCTAAAAATAAGAAATGGCTAAATATGAGATGATAAAAATAAAGAAAACATGAAGAGGAGAAAAAAAAAAAATATTCAGTCAACTCATAAAACTCGTTGAGCCCACGCATGCGGAGTATGCCTTTAAGGACAGACCATTGTTCATAATTAAAGCCGTTCTGTTCATTTGAGAAGTGGCAATTAACAAAACGCATTAATTTCTAATCTAAGTAAGTTGGTAAGTGAAAGTTGTGTGTTGCGCGCACGCACCAGATTTTTTATGTTAAACGTTACAGTATTATTATTTGTATCATGTATATTTATTTTTTTCTTCTCAATTTTGCATACCATTTTTATTTTGTGTATTTTTGCGTCCATTAACAGTAAAATTTCATTATCCTCTGGTTCGGATTGTTTATTCCGGTTAATCGACGCTCAACTCAACCCTAAATGCTGATAAGGCCGCGTCTTGAATAAGACACGCCAATGAATCCTCATAAATCTTATTACATATTAATGTAACTCCCCTAAGCTCTATCCACTCGTATAGTACCCTCAATCCACCCTAACAGTCCTCATTATTTAGAACTTCCCCTTGCTCCGGAACTGAACAATTCAGCTGATAACACCGTGATAAGTTTCCTCTGGGGGGGGATCCCCAAACTTGGAAAAGCAGGCCCCCTAATTAGCTGTGTTGTCGCCCACGCTAAAGTTGGGACTCGGTTCAACTTAGTTGGTGGTCAATAAGGTATCAGGTGTCAGCTCCTCAACTCGATGGTTTATGTTGATGGGTGTTTAACCTAGGCATTTAATCAAGCTACTTTTAAATCATTGAAAATTTAAGTTTAAATTGTAGATTATTTATTTTTTGAAACATAAGTTTAAGGTATTTACTATTTAAGTGTTTACAGGACCTCTTTGAACACTGCTGGAAGTTACGATATAATCATCTGTGATTGTTTGTTGGCGGGTTTGTTTTACACAGACATAGATGACACTGAAAGAGCACACCCTGAAAAACGCCACATACTTAAATAAAGAATAGAATCAGAGAATTTTAGAAGAGTTTACAGTTGTTATCGACAGTTAATCTGCTAGTAAGCTTATTAAAATGCTTGGTCAAATAATTTTTTTTATAAATTTTGGAAAGATTATTGTACAAATATTATAATAATGATAATAAATACCTAAATCAGCAGAGCAGATGCCTTAGCTAACTTCCCTGGAAAAATTTCTTAAAGTAGGACAATTTTTTGAAAAAACTAACCAAAAAAAAAAAAGTTAGAAGCTAAAAAAAAAAGATGCTATAGTCTATTCCACGAGTCGAGAGGTAAAATATGTCTAAAACAAAAAAGTGTTAAAGAACCTTGTTTTGTAACTACTATGCAAAATATCTAGTTTTTTTGTTTTTTTGTTTAACTTCTCTTTATGCTACTAAGGCTAATCGGACAAGGCTACAGTGGGAGTCCTAAATTAAAAAAAAATAATAAAGTTGTCGCATTTTCGAACAATTGTTTTATTTCACTTTCCTGAGCGTTCGAGAAAAATATCACCAAGAACAAGGAGAACAAAACTTCTCAACTAAAAGAAAATACGGCACACTTGATTTCCCTTGAGAGGATTCGCTCCTAAAAGGGGACTTCTGTTCTTCTCATGAAATGTGGTCACGACTTCTGTCATTGAGAAGTTTAAGGATAAAATAATTTCAACGTGAGAGTTTCGTTTAACTTACCTTTGAACTACTTATAACCATAATATCTTCATAACGATTTATCTACTACCTTCTTATCATAAATATTTGTGACAGTCCAATAACTGCCTTATTTAATCAAACACAATTTTTACTCCCTATAAAAAATCCTAGGGCAACAGCGGGTCGTGAACCCGTGAATCTTCACAAAAATTAAATTTATTTTATCTTATAAAAACTGTAATAATTTATTTTAATGATGAAAAACGTTATAGGTATACTTCAAAGAGGTAGTATGACTTTGACTGCTGTTGTGGTGGGGCCGAAAATTAAAGCTAAATAACATTTCCAAACCATAAAAGAAAGTTTTGATGAAAAGTTATTAAAGCGACATCCCTCTACCAATTACCCTCCCCCCTTGTTGTAGAAAGGAAGTGGTGGGGGAACGGAAGTTGTGGTGGGGGAGGAAGCTAAAGAAAATACTTTTGTTATTGTTCTTTAATAGGAAAGTTTAGGCTCGGTTTTTAATGAACCTTTTGTCTTTAATGGGGGGCTCTTCGGTAATTGGGCGAACGATCCTTTAAAGTTGTTTCATGGTCCTATCATGAAAAAGATTCTTCTGTTTTATTTATTTATTTTTTTTATATCTTCTTTAGCGGATTGTACCTGTTATGAACTTATGATGGTTTATGGAGAGATATGTACATAGATTTGTTGTAAATGGTTCTCGTACGAAAGAGATTTGCATAATTATTTTAATTAGAATATATTGTAACAATTCTGTGGGTAAAACAATTTTTATTCACAAATAATAATAATTTCCAATGCCACACAAATTACTGAAGCACAAACACTTGACTCTTAATATCATCAATTTCAAATAAATAATTTAAATATTAAATTAAATACTAAGTATTTAAAATTAACGATGTCAAGCGAAACTTGCAGGATCGGGGGTAGAGGGATCAGTGAATAGGAGAGTTTTTCTTGGCTTGGAAGCGAGCACGGTGGCGCAGAGGTTAGCGTACCGCTCATGTCACTAAGGAGATCCTGGTTCGACTCCTGGCCCAGCCGAGTCTTTTCTATTAAAAAATAAAACATTTAACGTTTTAATTATATTCATTTATTTTTTGAGATTAGATTAGATAGATATTATTAAAAATATTTATTTTTTTACTTGGAAATGAATAATATTTTGAATTCGTAATGCACTTAAGAAGGCAGTCGTTATTGTGTACTATAGTAGGATTGTATAGATTGAGTAAATATAAGCTGTTTTATATATACATAAATAAGCAACATAAGGGAATACGTTATACCCAAGACAGGAAGCATTCATCAAAGCATTCATATTTCACAGAGCTAAGAGATTAACTGTACCATTATTAGAAAATCGTATCTTCGCATATATCATCTGGGCGCCTGTTGGAGAGAATGAGGAAGAAAAATTCTGCGATGAAGGAATTATAAAGTAAGGAAGAAAAACTTTCATGAGTCTTATTTTTTAAAAAAAATATTGGTTTAGTAACACGAAAATAACCATACTACTTGAGCTTCAGAACAAGGACTAACTCTCCTTTCCAACGCTCATTATATGTAATCATAAGGAGACCAGTCCAGAAACCTCTAAGACGGCGTCGCACAGTGGTCAATAATTGCTTTTTGGCGGACATAAATCTGCCATTTCCACAATTTAGAAGATAAATTGATGGGGTTTTTTTCAATACCTTCTTAATAAAATTCAAAAACCAAGGAAACAGTTCCCGTTAAGATTGCTTCGGTATAAGTGTCCTTTTTGCTTACCCAAATCCAGGTTTCTGGTGTGTTAATAGATAGTTATCGTTAGTATGCTAAAAAATATGGAAGAACACAATATTTTTCAGAATTTTATTTTTTATTTTTTTACTCTGAGAGTGGGCTTTTATACCACTGAGTATCTAAAAGAAAATTCAAATTCCATAGAAGTTATGGGTATTTTAAAAACAACTAAAAATTCAACATTAAACTCGATTTTCTCCTTTTAGAAATAAGATATCAATATACCGATTTTACTGAAAGTTTACATTCAACGGCTAGTATATTACGTATGAGCAACATGAATTTGGTTCGCTTATTATGGTACAAAAGCAATTTATATCTTACTTTTTTTCAATAAAAACCGTTTTTCTAGGTTTCAAAGGGGTGCTCCCCGGAGTTATCACTAGGGTAATTTCTAGTCTTACTTGTACTATGACCACATAAAAAGATCAGTTAAATTCACTTGCGCCTTTTTTAGAAAAGTATGTTTTGTATATGTTTACAGAAAAATTGGCAATGTTTGGCCCTGTAATCTGCTTTAAATGGTACAGGTACATTTACAAGCTCCTTCTAATTTATGGTATAACATAAAACGATTACATCTATACATAAGCTTTTCCCTTATAAATGTATACTGCGGTATGAAATTTTGAATAGCCTTATTGAAAACCTTGAGTAGGTACCTGTTATCGAATAAGTGGTTTCACAAGTAAACAGAATTTTGTTTCTCTTTTTCAGTTGATTAATTGAGATGAAAAAATAGCTATACTGAATAGCTGAAATCACATAGATATTTGCTCTTCATTAAACTTAAAACGAATTAATATAGACTTTCTTGGTAAAAGAAAAACCAACCGATTTATTCTCACTTAATTTGTCATATCAATTTACACTCGTAAGGGTAAGATTTTATGACTTTTCCTGCAAACACTTATTATCTAGAAATAATAATTTTCTACCTATAGTTATTCAGGCATTTTTGTAGTGGAGGGTAAAGGAATTAGGAAAGAATCAGTATGACTCTGCTCTTGTGTCACTAATCGGCTTTGTCTGCCTTACTTAAGATAAAGTTATGTTTTCTCTAGACAATCTATAGCATTACAAATCTAATTCAGTCCTTCTTGTTTTGTTGCGAGAAAAATGGCAAAGTCCACCCTAAAGTATAGTCCAAATATTTTAACGAGTGTAATTTGACGAATTAACTGAAAATTTTATACCGCAATATACATATATAAGTGAAAACCTTATGTATAGATGTAATCGTTTTATGTTATAGATTAGAAGGAGCTTGTAAATGTACCTGTACCATTTAGAGCAGATTACAGGGCCAAACATTGCCTATTTTTCTGTAAACATATACAAAACATACTTTTCTAAAAAAGGCGCAAGTGAATTTAACTGATCTTTTTATGTGGTCGTAGTACAAGTAAGACTAGAAATTACCCCAGTGATAACTCCGGGGAGCACCCCTTTGAAACCGAGAAAAACGGTTTTTATTGAAAAAAAGAAGTATATAAATTGAATTTGTACCATAATAAGCGAACCAAATTCATGTTTCTCATACGTAATATACTAGCCGTTGAATGTAAACTTTCAGTGAAATCGGTATATTGATATCTTATTTCTAAAAGGAGAAAATCGAGTTTAATGTTGAATTTTTAGTTGTTTTTAAAATACCCATTACTTCTATGGAATTTGAATTTTCTTTTGGATGCTCGGTGGTATGAAAGCCCACCCTCAGACTAAAAAAATAAAAAATTAAATTCTGGAAAATATTGGGTTCTTCCATGTTTTTTTGCATACTAATGATAACTATCTATTAACACTCAAGAATCCTGGATTTGGGTAATCAAAAAGGACACTTGTACCAAAGCAATCTTAACGGGAATTGTTTCCTTGGTTTTTGAATTTTATTAAGAAGGTATTAAAAAAGATTCCATCAATTTATCTGTAAAATTGTGGAATTGGCAGATTTATGTCCGCCAAAAAGCAATTATTGACCACTGTGCGTCGATGGTACTCAAACATCGAATTCACAAACATGTGCTATGACAGTTTGTTCCAACTGTTCTAAGCCATTGTTTTTGTTTAACCTTACAATATAATGATAGGATTCCTTGCCTGTTAATATTGTCATTCTTATGTGGGTTAAAAAATATACAGTTGGTATACTAAAAAGTGTGTAATTAATTGGGAAGCTCATTTTTATAAAAGAAAAGTAGAGGATTAGTAACTGCTTAATTATAATAAGTAAAAAACAGAGACCCACAATGTATTTTAAAAAAAATCTGGTGCGGTGCGCGCAACACACATATTTCCTTACCAACATGCATCGATTAGACATTTTAGTGTTCTGTTTAATGCCATTTCTCAAAGTCACACATTTTTCTACATTCATTTACTTATTTTTGTTTGTGTTTGCTCTCAAAAGTACACTAATTTTTTTTATTATTAAATAAAAGTTTTTACTAGCGATAATTCGGCAATGCAAGCATAATACTCCAAGTCGACTGATTTTATAATTCTCTGTGTGGTTGTTGAACACTACCTTCAGTTACCATGAAACAAATAATTTCCATTAAATGAGCAGAACGGCTTTAATAATAAACAATGGTCTGTCACTAAAGGCGTACTGCGCATGCGTTTTATGAGTTGACGGAATATTTTTCTTTTTTCCTCTTGTATATGTTTACTTGATTTTTTTCACATTTCATATTTAGCCAGTTTTATTTTTAGGCGTAACGAGAGACAGTTAATTTATCCATAGAAACAAAAACAAAGGTACTTTATAAGAAAACAAAAAAGGCTCCTCAGAACACTTTAATAATGATAAAGCTTACCTGATAATAAAGAAAGCTTGATTTTCATTAAACATGACTAATTTGATCAAAATCATTAAAGCCGTTTTTATCACCGTTTTCGATAATCGAAAAAAAATTGAAAAAAAAGTTATGAAATTAAGTACCCCCTCTATTTCACAAATTTTGATGAAATTTTCGCTGTCATATCGCGGCTATATACATACACCAAATACCTAATTTCAGATTCCTACGGTTTAAAGGTTTTGAGCTAGTCTGTCCATACACACACACATACCATTTGCGGGATTTGGTTATTTGGACTCAGGGGACCCAAAAACGTGTATTTCAATTGAAAACCAAAAGTCGAAATTTTTCACGATCGCAATACTTTCTCTTGCTATAAATTTCATATGTAGGTAAATGAAAGTAACTATAAAATCGGACATTTCATATGAAACATCCCAATATATTATATATATCGGTAGGAACTTGTTTTGAATTGGGTTAGATGACGACTGTAGTGCTGTTGTTGATAAAACGAGACGAGATGACAATTCGCTTATAGCGAAGTTTTAATTGGGCGACAGTTTGTTGGAACCGACTGAGATGAGATCAATTGAACGTAAACTGTTCGGCTCTATCAAGCCAAGGCTTATTGATTGCATAAACTTCTGTCTGTGTAGTTTGCTAACAATAACAATAGCAATAATAATAATATTTATAATTGATTGATCTACCCCTCGGCAACAATCATATTAAGGTAATTACGATTAGGGAACCTATCCTCTTATCTAGTGTTATCTGCTTGTTTATTTGTTTTGTTTGTTTAACGTCTCATTATGCCACTAAGGCTAATCGGACGATGCTGCAGTGGGAATTCTAAATTTTGCCTATCCAGGTGTAATTAGGATAGGGATCCTATGTGAGTACCTGACATCGTACAGGCTATGGAGGTCCCTTTTACGTCCTATCCGAGGGACGGCATAGCCAAGGATTTTTTATTCCCCATTAAAAAATCCTAGGGCCGCAGCGAGGCGCGAACCCGCGACCTTTAGTATTGTAGGTTGCCATGCTAACCACTACACCACAGGTAGCCCCCCCCCCCCCGTGGAATCTGCTAATCCTTTCTTGTTTGTGCTGACTTATTTTTGCTGTGCATTATGGATGCTGCCATGTACACATATATTTAAAATGAAACAAAAAAAAAAATAAGAGTAATAAGAATGTGAATATTAAATGTTTTCAGTTACTTAGACTTGATCACACATCCAAAATAATTTAAAATAATATCTTAAACCCGCTGTTATTATATCATTCATGAGAATTGAACAACGTGGCAGAAGACTGGATGCGCACGAGTCACTGCCGCTTTTTCACCGTTCAGGTCCGTTTCCTTTTCAGATATTTTAAGAATATTAAAATCCGATTGGTGATTGTTAATGGCGAATAGTTGCTCCAGATGTTTGGTTTTAGGGCGTTTTCCGTTAAATTTGAACGTTTAATCACTGATTCACTCGGAATTTTGACGTTTATGTGAGCCATTTGAAAAAGAATTTAAAAATGATGGATTTTTTATTTTTTTACATCTCATATTTGACTATAGTAAGTAGTAATGAACCATTCATTTAGTACTTAATGGATTATTTCAGCAGAGGTGAGATTAAACATAAATAACATTCATGTAAAAGGAACTAATAAAGAATATACTCGTATGTGGAATAGGGTTTAGTACAATCATAATAGACAGTTAGCCAAAATGTTCCAAATTAATCTTTTACCTTGCTCTCATTCATTCAGATCGACGCTTCGCTCGACTAAGAGCATTTTCAAAACAATTTATCAACAAACTCATTAAAAAATCATAGATATAAAAAAATTAAAAAACTGAGTTTGATGTGGTAAAATAATTTAGAGCTGGTTTAAGAAAATAAAAGAGTAAGTAACATGGTTTTGAAAAAGAATATATCCCGAGGAATTTTTATGTTGCTAATCTTTCACAGAGCTAAGAGATTAACTGTACCATTATTAGAAAATCGTATCTTCGCATATATCATCTGGGCGCCTGTTGGAGAGAATGAGGAAGAAAAATTCTGCGATGAAGGAATTATAAAGTAAGGAAGAAAAACTTTCATGAGTCTTATTTTTTAAAAAAAATATTGGTTTAGTAACACGAAAATAACCATACTACTTGAGCTTCAGAACAAGGACTAACTCTCCTTTCCAACGCTCATTATATGTAATCATAAGGAGACCAGTCCAGAAACCTCTAAGACGTGTTTTATAATTGTTATAAAAATCATTCTGATCTCGCTTTACAATGTTTTTTTACGAAATCGACCGTTTCTTTAGAAAAATGAAATTCCCCGTGTGAAACCGGGATATACAGATATAATCTATGTATACAAAGATGAAATTCTGTTTGTTCTTTATAGAAATCCATACCGTTTGTCCTAAATTCTCCAAATTTCGCTCAGTCGTTCTTTTGTACCAGGTGCGAACATCTGTCCATATTAAAATTGCATAACTTCAGCCAATCTCTGGGTATATTCTTTATTGTTATAAAAATTATAATGATCTCGCTTTACATTGGTTTTTACGAAATCGACCGTTTGAGTCGATAAAAGTCTCAGTTTATAGATTTAAAAAATGAAATTCTCCGGGTGAAACCGGTATACACAGCTAGTCTGTGAATAAAAATCGTTTAGCCCACAGAAGTTTTATTATATATTCTAATTAAAATAACTATGCAAATATCTTTCGGAAAGGAACCAGTTACAAAAAATCGATTTACACGTCTCTCCTTAGGCCAATACAAGCATCATAATGTCATAACAGGTGCAATCCGCTAAAGAAGATATAAACATAAATAAAACAGAAGAAGCTTTTTCATGAACCATCTAACCATAGGACCATGAAATGGGGGGGGGGGGACTTTAAAGGAAATGGGTACTTAATGTATAATTTTACTATATAATTATCAGTTTTGTAAGTACTCTTGTCATGTAAACATACCATCAGTTTTTGTTACAATCTGTAATTAATAATTACACGATAAAGATTTAGTTGTCATCTTCTAGCGTAGATAATCATATTATTTGTCTTCTTTTTAGCCATATCCTGATTTTTTTTTTTTTTTTTTTTTTTCGGTTGGCGCATTAGGCCTAATGAGACCTTTGGCCGCGCAGTGTGGTCTTCTTACAGACATTTGTGTTGCTTGCGGGAGAACAGACAGCCTGGAGGGGGTAGCCCAAACCTCACGTTGCTGCAAGCCATGGTCACCATGGTGCAGCGGCAGACTGCCCATAGCTCCATAACCTAATCCCATTGGGGCCAATTTGGCAGTGTCCTTCCCACCGATGGCGTCAGCTCTCTCGGGTTCAAGGACAGTGACAAACTGGTCTAGGTCCAAGGATTATGATAGCTTAGAGTAAGCAGGCCCCGAGGACCTTTATTTCTTTCCCTGGAGCATACCGTCCTTGAACCAAACCTCCGGGTGGTTACTAACATCCTGGAAGAAACACACCACGATTCTCGATGAGATACACGAGGAAGGTTCATCACTCCTACGCCCGGTCGGTGTGAGTCGCCTCCAGTAGGCTGACGGGCCTCACATACCCGGGGTGGGGGTAGACTTGGACTGCGTGGTGTTCATTGGTGGGCGGTCACCCATCCAAGTACTAACCACGATGGACGTTGCTTAACTTTGATTACCTATTGCAAGCGCCCTTGTCCACTCGGCCATCCCGGCCCCCAGCCATATCCTGATTATCAACCTATAATCTTCTTTGAAAGTAAATAAATATAAATAAAAGGAGCGATGGACTGGAGATTTGGTCTAGTTCTGAAGCTCAAGTCGTACAGTTATTTTTGTGTTACAAAATGATAATTTTTGTAACCTGTTCAAGTATTTGTGTTTTCATTGTTTCAATTTGAATTTATTATTTTCGTTTAATAACGATTTTTTTAACCCACATAAGTGTTACATAGATTTACATTTTTCTTCTTTCTTTTACTTCATCAGTTCATCTTGAGTCATCAAGAAATATAGATAAAGAAAACAAAATATTACTTTTATTTTTAAATCGGCAAATCAATTATTAGCAGATAAGCTGACATGCATGAGCAATAATAAAATCTGAATAAAATTCACTTCTTACGTTCACAACCTGTTAAAACCTCTATTCTGCCCCTTTCCTACCAAGCGATTGCCTTATTCGAAAAAAAAGTAACACTTCCTTTGTGTAAGTGTAAAAGGTTCAATAGTGTAAAATACAAAAGGCGGTTGTTGTTGGGTCCTGGGAATGGTCGGGGCTATTTATCGGAACGAGTCTTTTTCGTAAACCGATTTCGTGCCTTTTCCGAGAAGCAGCGAAATAGAAGAGCTTTTACGGGAGTCCTATACTACGTATAATATACATACAGTTCATTTATTTAACGTTAATTTTTACTTTCAATTACTGTACGATAATTTTAGTGAAAATAAAAAAAAGGGGAAAAATACACTTAATCTGATCAATATCACTAACGTAAAAAACGGGATTAAAAAAATTATTTCGCTCTGGTGAGCTGGGATAAGCAATTAATACAATTATATGAACTGTAAAATAAAAAAAAAAATGAAATAAATCTTTGATGCAACTTACCAAGCTTACGCTGTACGCTGATTCTGAATTTCGGGCAAGGGTGAAATGAGGATAACCGGGTAAAAGAAATTGAAAGGAGGTTTTAGGATGAAGGAAATTTTCACCTGTCCTTCTTGAATTTTGCGGCCAGCGGCAAACAATGGTGATTGAAGAGAAAACTTCAAAACAATTATGAATTTCATACCCAGGAGGCAGATATTCGTAATAAGTTGACACCCAAGAGGTACCAAAAAAACCATCGGCGGCGGACTCTAAATGAGAAACACACACGACGACGATGACGATGCTTACAATTCAACATCCAGAGAGTAAGTGGAATTTGATACCCAGGAGGTACAAAAAAAACGATCGGCGGACTCCCAATTGAGATCACAGACACGATGCTTACTGTTCAACATCCACAGAGTAAGTGGGCAAAAATAAAAATGGCAAAACCCGGAATTCTAAACCCTTCCAAATGCCATCATGATGCCACTGATGACCCAATTGTTGGCCCAGCGATTGCTATCTCCGGCGACAGTTAAGGTGGAATTCAAATTGAAATGTAAAAAAAAAAAGAGAGAATTATATATGATGAAATAAGATAAAATCAAAATACCGAACAATTATCTTTGTATGAAATATATAGGTAGTAATGGAAAGTATTGTGATCGTGAAAAATTTCGACTTCCGGTTTTCGACAGAAATACATATTTTGGGGGGCCCCTGAGTCCAAATAACCAATTCCTTCGAAATGGTCAGTGAGTGTGTATGTGTGTGAACAGACTAGCTAAAAAAACTATAAACCGTACGAACCTGAAATTGGGTAGTTGGTATATAAGCCCACGATGTGATAGCAAGAATTTCATCAAAGTCATCAAAAATTGATCAAACGGAGGTGGCACTTTATTTCATAACTTTTTTTACCATTTTTACGTTCTTTTCGATTTTCTCAAAAATAGCTTTAGCAATTTTGATTGAACTAATCAGGTTTAATGAGAATAACTATTCTTTAATATTAGGTAAGCTTTATCATGATTTAAATGTTCTGAGGCGGCTTAAATGGGGAAGGGGCCTTTTTTTGTTTTCTTATTAAGTACCTTTGTTTTTGTTTATATTGAGAAATTATCTCTCTCTTTCTCTGGTTTCGCTTAAAAATAAGAAATAGCTAAATATGAAATATGAAAAATTTCAAGTTAACATATACAAGAGAAAAATATTCCTTCAACTCCTAAAACACTTTGAGCTCACACGTGCGAAGTACATCTTTAATCTCAGACGATTGTTTATAATTAAAGATGTTCTTTTCATTTAATGGAAATTATTTGTTTCAAGGTAACTATATGAAGTTTTCAACAACTACATAGAGAATTATAAAACCAGAAGCGATAGAGTATTATGCTTGCATTACCTAATTATCTCGTATGAAACTGTTATTTTAGAGAGCAAATAAAAACAAAAAAAATCTGGTGCGTGCGCGCAACACACAACTTTCACTTACCAACTTACTTAGATTAGAAATTAATATGTTTTGTTAAGTGCTACTTCTCCAAGTTAAACATATTTCCACTTTCATTTCTTATTTTTGTTTTCATTTGCTCAAAAAAAAAACTAATTTCTTTTATTATTAAATAAAAGTTTTTACTTGTGATAATTCGGCAATGCAAGCATAATATTCCAAGTCGTCTGATTTTATAATTCTCTATGTACTTGTTGAATATTTCATTTAGTTCCGATGAAACAAATAATTTTCATTAAATGAACAGAACATCTTTAATTATAACGCATTGGTTTGTCATTAAAGGCGTAAGGCGCATGCGTGAGCCCAAGGTGTTTTATGAGTTGACGGAATTTTTTTCTTTTTTTCTCCTGTATATGTTTACTTGATTTTCTTCATATATCATATTTAGCCATTTCTTATTTTTAGTCGTGATGAGAGGCAGTTAATTTCTCAATATAAACTAAAACAAAGGTACTTTATAGGAAAACAAAAAAAGGCCCTTCCCCATTTAGGCCCCCTCAGAAAATTTTAATACTGATAAAACTTACCTGATATTATTGAACACCTAATTTTCATTAAACATGACGAATTTGATCAAAATCATTAAAGCCGTTTTTGAGATAATCGAAAAAAAGGTAAAAATTGGAAAAAAGTTATGAAATAAAGTGCCCCGTCCGTTTGACCAATTTTGATGAAATGTTGGCTGTCACATCTTTGGCATATACATACGTCAAATACCCAGTTTGATCAAAATCTTTAAAGCCGTTTTTGAGTAAATAAAAAAAACACATGAAAATGATACAAAATTTATTAAGTAAAGTCCCCCCTCCGGTTGATCAATTTTGATAAAATTTTTACATTCATATCTCGGTCATATTAATACATCAAATGCTTAGTTTAATCAAAATCGTTAGAGCCGTTTTTGAGAAAATCGAAAAAAACGTAAAAAGTTATTAAATAAAGTACCCCTTTGAGCAATTTTGATGAAATTTTTGCTCGCGTCACATCGCGGGCATATACATACACTAAATACCCAATTTCAGGTTCGCACGGTCAATAGTTTTTGTGCTAGTCTGTTCACACACACACACATACAGACCATTTCGCGGGACTTGGTTATTTCGACTCAGGGGACCCCAAAACGTGCATTTCCGTTGAAAACCGGAAGTGGAAATTTTTCACGATCGCAATACTTCCACTTACTATATATTTCATATATAGGTAAGTGAAGGGCCGGGGATAGCCGAGCGTGTTCGAGCGCGGCCCGCTTTAACACGCTCGAGCCGAACGGTGGCGGTTCGAATCCGCCCTGGGATGGTTGACTTTTATTTCGTGGAGGCCCCACGGAATAAATCTCAACCTACCCACCATGGTTAGGATAGGTTGGTTACACCTGTAGAGTAACCCCCCGTATGCCACACATGGCCAGGTAGGGGTACCGACAAAAAAAAAAAAAAAAAAAAAAAAAAAAAATATAGGTAAGTGAAAGTAATAAGTAAATGAATGTCGAAAAATGTGGGACGTTGAGGAATGGCAGTTAACATATCATGTCAATTTCTAATGTAAGCAAATTGGTAAGCGAAAGTTGTGTGTTGTGTGCATCGCGCCAGACTTTTCCTTCTAAGGCTAATCAGACGCTATATTTGCTTAAAAAATTGAGATGAAATATAACAATAAGAAAATTCTCCTTTTTATGTTTAGGTTTAGTGTGCCTTCATTTTTTGGCTAAATCTAATGGAATGTTTACAGAATTATCAGACACTACTGAATCGTAATAAATTACATATACCCTACTGTTAACAAAAGTTTGAACTTTAATAAACAGTTTTCAGATCTTGTCCCAATCTGTCACAACTCATTTAAATGAGATTTTACCACGCGCTAACACTCAACTCAAGAGCTAACTAGGTTATTTAGTTTATCTTCTTATCATATTTGGGTTTTCATCAACTCATAATCTTTAAATTTATATATATGGGACGAACTACAATAATGTAATCGTCAAATTACTAGTTCCATTCGAATAGTACATATTAGACAATAATTGTTTAATCTTTTTTAATATTGAATTGTAATAATTATGCCCTTAAAATAGTACGTCTTAAAAATGAAATATTTACTCTTCAACGAATCCAACACGCACATATAAATGGATAAAAAGACATTAATTAAAATTCAGCATCCCCAAAAACATAAACTGACTAAATTTGAGACGTCTATTGAAGTTTGTTTGTAATTTATAGTCATTGTCCAGTAGGGCTATGGAATCGCTCTATTTTGTGGCGATCCTAAAATAAAAAAACCCCTTTTTTTAATGCTACGACTTATTGATAACCTTCAAGTATTGCTTTAAAATCGATTGCTGTGACGATCGATAAGATTAATGCCACTCCAATGAGCGATGGTCGGGTAGCCCTTCAATAATTTACCCCCCCCCCCCCCCTGTTCCCGGCGTTGCCAAAATAACAATTAATCAGAATCCCGGCGGAACTGTTAATATTCCCCACCGGTAGAGGGCAGTTTGTTCAGCTGGTACCGCTCACATTGGGGATTTGGCCACTGAAGCCATTAGCTTCGGTTTCCTTACTGCCCTGTCAAAATATAAACACTATTTCTGGGATTGTTTGTACGTACTAAACTCCAAGTATTTAGGCTGGTACTCAATAATCTTATTCAATGCAATATATTGTCAATGAAATCAATCAACTAATAATACAAACATAAACCCAACAATACACCAAACTATCAAATTTACTTAGAGAAACAATTAGACCCCATTGTTGTCACAACCCTTAAAATCCATTTTAAATATAAATTAAAAATATGTTGTTTGCCGAACTATAGATTCCCTAAAATAATTGCAAAAGAAACAGTAAAAAGTGAATGTTCATGGTTTGGTTGTTTTCATTCAATAGCAGTTTAAAAGTGATTATTTAGCCGCAGCCCAGTAATCCGACTATCATATGCTTTATAAAGATCTATTACCCAGTAAAATGTGTTACATAAATGGCGTTAATAGTTTCGATATGATAAAAATAATAATTAAAGTAAAAGGAGAACTGTTAGACCTAAATTACAAACCATGGAAAACTGGAGTTAGTTATCATTGTACCATTTGTAATAAAAATGAAATGCACCACGTCATTTTATTGGAGTATGACCAATGTTTAATTAGCTGGGGGCGAAATATTTTGGAAAAACATTTATCAATAAAGAAGAGTTATTAGTCTTGTTCAACAAACTTAAACTAAATGAAATTTGTTGTTAAGTAAATGAGGCATAAATTCTAGAAGATTATTGTTATCTGAATTCTGTGATGATTGTAAACATTTTCTATGAATGCACTATTATTTGTAGAACTCCTGGCAGACGTAAGCCATGTCAAAATTTGTCCTTAGATATGTATACAACTTTGTAAATACTTATTGTTTTTAAGTAAAGGACTTTTCTATTTTATTCTAGTACACACATACATACATATATAAATAAAGATATTGATCCTACATCCTGGGATTCTCTCCCAATGCCTGAAGAAAGGGCCAGAAGACAAGGCTCAGATCAGATTAATTAAGCCTTTGAGTGGGTGCGACCGCTCCATAGGAATTTCTTTTCTTTCCATTTTTCTTCTTTCCTAGGGACATTTCATTCACCCACTCTCCCTCCTCCGCTATATTCTGAACAGGTTATATGAAGTACTAAATAATATTTAGAATAAAAAAAAATTTAAAAACAGTTTTTTCTTGATATAAAGCAATCGCTCCCACCGTGGAAGATTTAAGAATCAATTCCTTTTATAAAATATTTATTACGATAAAAATCTAACCTAACACGAAAAAAAAAATTGTTTTCAATCAATAAATGAATTAGTTTCATTACCATTGAGGTATAACTTTAATTCTTAGTTATATATTTTAAGAACACATTCTCGCAATACAGTACATTCTCGTCACATCCGGAACATGTGATACATGCTCATACAGTTAAACTGTTTCAACAAAAGACTGGAACTCTTAGTTGCGACAGAAATGGTCATCGGTTTTTGGTTTCACGACACAATATTGTAAATATTTAAATCAATCAGAATTATTATTATTACTATTATGTTGTTATGTAACATTGGTTCTCTGCTAGATAATTTATTTATAACTTTTAAACTATTTAATTTGAAGGTAAAAGTTTATTATAAATTAACTGAAGGGTGGAAATGCATAAGGGTCTAAGTGCCAAAAAAAAGTGTTTTTTTTCCAAATTTGTATATGTGTCAAAGCCATTCTTCAGTTTGAAAGACGGCGCGGGTTTAAGCATTGAAGGTAGTTCACCTTAGAGGGTACACCCGTATGCATTTCCACGCTTCAATTATCTATTTCTAGTATGTCAATAAGATCCTATCTGTCTGGACAATTGTTCAGCCCCCCAAATACTTCGCTACAATGTGGCGAGACGTGGTGGGTGGGTTCATAGAAGAGAAAGATTCGATACCGGGCCGTGGTCGAATCTTTTATGTTCTAATAAAATAGTTTAAAAATTACAAATTAATTACCTATCAGATAACCAATTATTACACAACAACATACAAATTTAATAATAATAATAATTCTTATTGATTACAATATTGTGGCCTGGCGGTTGAGTGTGATCACGGTCAAATCACCTTCATTGCAGGACCGCTGACCAAGCCACAGTACTCAACTTCAGTACTTCCATACACGGTAGCAAAGCTAAGACCCTTCATCAGTTGTAGTCTCTCTAATCGAGCTTACTGTCTCCGCTTAATTTCGGCTTACTATTTATAATGATTTGTAAAGTGATGCTACTTATTTTTATTTTTACTCTTATTTTATGACTTTCTTTACTCCACTCTGCTTTTTGCCCCCCACCCCAACACTAACCCAAAACTATCATAGTTTTTGGTTTGAACATGATGACATCCACGGAAAGTAGAAAAGAAAGAAGTTATTATCTGAAAGGGAAGTCAATTTCACGCTAGTTTGGCCACCACTCGACCGTAAAATGGATGTGTTCTGATTCATCTTCCATCACGTCAAATAGTATTCAATCAGCCTCAAGTTATACTTGCAAATATATACGTATGCCATAGCGAGCATCAGTTAAATATTTTAAAACTAATTTTATTCTGAATTCTCCTGGTATGAATTGGAAGAAAATAATTCATCATTGGCCTAAGAAGGAACAAAGGACGGAATAATTTACTAGGGTTATCAATAACCAGTCGGTTATAAGATATAACTGGCTATTTTCTACTATCATTCATAATCGGTTTAATTATAAAAAAAGTATACCTACAGCTTTATCGAACGAAATCGGTATTGATCGAGAATGTTCGAATCGCAACTTTAGTACAGACCTGTCGAATCAAGTTCTCGACTTTACCGTTTGATGGAATCTCAGGTTGGCAAAATGCTTGGACGAATGGGCTACGTTTCCTCTGTCAACTGACATAACCCTAAGCCAGGGAAAATTTAATAAAATTCGGTATTAATCCCTCACATCTTCCCTATCCGGAAAAAACCCAGTATAAAATAAAAAACGTGAAAGAGGAGAAACAAAAAAAAGGTTGCAAAATATGCTGTCTTACTGCCAGGCACTGCCAGTCACTAACCAGTTTAACTAATTTTCGGCTCAATTTCACAAATTCGAAATCGAAATTATTTGTTTTAAAAAAGTTGTTGAAGTCCATGCCCAATCTATATTGCAGTTTCAAAACGTTAACACCATCCTGCATTGAATACTTATTCAATTCCTCTGTTAAAATGTTGACTCTTTTATTTATCAAAGACATTATTAGATCTACCAACCGTTGAGAACCTTATGATCATATGACAATGGGCTAGAAAAAATCAGAAACTGCTCAACCATTCATTATAAAATTTGGCTCATTGTGTGTAGTTTGGTCCAACTTAAAAGATAGGATAGTTTTTATCCAGATTATCGGCCACAATTATTCTTTTACTGTAGGGTCACCTGTGGTGTATTGGTTAGTATGGCAATCTACAATACTAAAGGTCGCGGATTCGCGTCCCGTGGTGGCCCTAGGATTTTTTAAAGGGGGTAAAAAATCCTTGGCTAAAAATAGATGTCCCGAGCCTGTGTGATGTCAGGTAATCGTTAAAGATCCCTATCTTAATTATACCTGGATAAGCAAAATTTAGGACTCCCGCTGTAGCATCGTCCGATTAGCCTTAGTAGCATAAAAATGGGCATTAAACAAACAAACATATTTCTTTTATTACCATTTAAATTCTTATTATACTACAATTGAGTGTAAATTTTTGTTATATATACCTTTCCAACAGATGGTGGTGCAAGTTGATTTAATGACACAACACTTCATTTTCTTAGGAATTGTTGTCCATCCAGTAGCCAAATCTATTTTTTATGACTTGGACTAGGAAAATCCGTGTTTTCCCATAAGCAATTATGTGTCGCCTTTTCACGTGTGTGGAAAGCCTGGATTCTATTTGTTTCAGCAAAAGACATTTTTACAACCTGTTTCAGGTGGAACCTACCGAAATAATATCTCATATCATCATGTGTTATATTATGAACTTAATTAATAAGTATTATGGCAAAGGATTAATTTGGTGCATTGTTTCTGTCTATTGTGAATGTACTAAACCCTATCCCTATAATTTTGTCCAACTTTGTTTTGTTCCAACAAAAGATAGGATAGTTTTATCTTGATTATTTACCACAACATTTCTTTTATTGCGAATTATTGCAAATAAAGTAGGTCGTGTTTCGATTTATTAAAATGGTGTCATATGTCGATTTCATAACCTTTTTGTTGTTTGTCAGGGATAAAATCAGAAACTACTCAACCGATGTTTATAAAATTTTGCTCATTGTCTGTAGTTTTGTCCATCTTAAAAGATAAGGTAGTTTTTATCTTGATTATTGACCTCATTATTTCTTTGATTGCAAATTAAATACTTATTATACTAAAATTGTGTGATTATTTGTAAGTTCCATAAATTTCCAGCAGATGGCGGTGTTAGTTCATTTATTTTTTTTCGATACTTAGGGTGGGTAAGCATCCAGTAGCCAAATTTATTTTTTCTGGCTTGGACTTGGAAAATTAGTGTTTTTCTCATTAGCAATCATGTATCGCCTTGTGTGGGTAAAGCATCGAATCTATTTGTTTTAGCAAAAGACATTTCTGTAACCTATTTCAGGCGGAACCGACCTATGATATCTAATCTCATATCATGTGTTATATTCTGAGTTTAATTAATATGTATTATGGTAAAAGTATTAATCTTCAAAAAGAAGAAAACCACTAAAAGAATGAAGGAGGTTCAAAATTTAAGCAGATAGCGTCTCAAAAATTTCCTTTTATTGACCTTTTTACAGTCAAAGTCATATTGCATTGACTTTGTTCACGTTTCGCTCGGTTAAGAGCATTTTCAAAACAAAGATAGGGTAGTTATTTATCTCGATTATTGCCTTTAATATTTCTTTTATTGCAAATCAAATGCTTATTATACTACAGTTGAGTCTGATTATTTGAAGTCCTATAAATTTCCAACAGATGACGGTGTGAGATTATTTATTGACACAATTTCCACATTTAGGGTGGTTATGCAGAAATTATTTTTTCCATTGTTTTAGCAAAAGACAAACAAAATTAAGGTTAAACAAAATCATTGTGCACCTGTTAGCACTAAAGTAAATAGAAATTGTGAATTCTAATAATAAAAATATGTACACCATTGTTGTAAAATGTTAAAAATTAACGTTATATATCTCATTTATAAAAGTAAATGTTTATGTTTTGATAAATAGCATCTAACATTCAGCATGGTTTGAGGTTGCTGGCATTTCATAACCTGTT
This sequence comes from Aelia acuminata, assembly GCA_911387785.2. Taxonomy (NCBI): domain Eukaryota; kingdom Metazoa; phylum Arthropoda; class Insecta; order Hemiptera; family Pentatomidae; genus Aelia; species Aelia acuminata. Next base: position 138,289,065 of record OU426981.1, read on the forward strand.
TCTGGTAAAACCTCAACAAGTAGATAATATCTCATTTCACCATTTGTTATATTCTGAATTTAATTAATATGTATTATGGCAAAAGATTAATTTGGTACATTTTTGCTAACTGTCTATTGTGATTGTACTAAACCCTGTTCCCATTATATTCTTTATGAGTTCCTTTTACATGTGTGTTATTTATATTTAATCTCGCCTCTGCTGGAATAATCCAGTAAGTGCTAAATTAATGGATCATTAATACTTACTATAGTCGAATATAAGATTTAAAAAATAAAAACTTTTACCCTTCTGAATTCTTTACCAACAATTTTAAATTTGGCGTAAAGTTCTATTTTAAATCCCGTTGGTTTTTAGATGAGGCTGAAACTTCTTTATCTGTGAATTTCGATTTGACTGCATTAAAAAGAATAGGATATAATTAGGTTGAGGCATTATTTCAACTGAGCCACAGCAACGCGTGGTCGAGTCTGCTCGTAACATAATATACTACGATTTCTTTCTTATGTCATGCATTAAATGGCTGATAATATACCCACAAGCTTGCCTCCTTCAAATGATTGATGGGATAAGTTTTGTTGTACATCGTTTGCATTTTGTTTTTACATCTCATTGTCACCCCGGGCACAGACACCAAAACGCCGTCCTGAGTTCGGTGCTCGGTCACAGAAGTAGCGAAGCATGTCGCACTTTGAGGGTCGTTAGTCAGGCGACTTCCTCTTAGCTTCTTGCTTTGTAGTCTTCCAGAATTATCACTGATCAATTTTCAATGTCACGTAAATAATTTATTAATTCATTTAGGATTATTAATATTTAAAAAAAAAATCAGGTGCGATGCGCGTACCACAAAATTTTCACTTACCAACTTGCTTCGATTAGAAATTGACATTTTTTGTTTAATTTCATTTCTCAAAGTCACACATTTTTCAACATTAATTTACTTATTTATGCTTGTATTTGCTCTTTAGAGTACACTATTTTTTTTTAGTATTAAATAAAAGTTTTACATGTGATAGTTTGGCAATACTAATAATACTCCAAGTCCAAAAAAAAGTTATGAAATTAAGGGCCGTTAGGTCAATTTTATGAAATATTTGCTGTCAGATCGCGGCCATATACCAAATACCCAATTTCAGGTTCTTACGGTTTATAGTTTTTTGAGCTAGTCTGTTCACCCACACACACTGAACATTTCGCGGGACTTGGTTATCTGGACTCAGGGGACACCAAAACGTGTATTTCCATTGAAAACCGGAAGTCGAAATTTTTCACGATCGCAATACTTTCCCTTACTATATATTTCATATATAGGTAAGTTAAAGTAAAAAATTACTTAAGATAGTTCTTTATATACAGAAACAGTAATAGTTGATATAGTTGATAGTTATTGGTGGGGGGGGGAGCCATTGATTGAGACTTAGTTTCATTTTTTTTATATTTGGAGTATTATCCGTACAAATACAGTTACCACACAGCACATATAGAACAAAATAATACTTAATTCCAATATAACAGGAAATTAAAGTATTCTTGTTTATACTAAAAATGTAAATTATATTTCACTTTAAGCTAAATAATTAAAAAAAAAAAAAAGTAAACACTAATCTGAAATTACAAATGATCTCATCTTAAAAGCTGCCTGCATATAATAGTAGGCAGACTTAAATTGAGCCAAAGAAGGAGAACTTTGGGCTTATCACTATAAAATGATAAAGATCCTCCAACATTTTCAGGTTACAAACAGGACAGATATCTTCAGGTTTTAATATATATTTAATATTACCAAATGTAATTGATATTATATATTTGTTAGTATTGAACCTAAATTAAGCGTAGTTTCTAATAAAAGCTTTGGAGGCATTAAGAGTCAAATAATTTTGGGTGCTCTGATACAAAGAACAATTGTTTGTAAAATAAATTATATCTTGATGAATTCAGTAAGTCATTATTTGGGAAAGAAGTATTTATAGTTTTCAAGTCTTATATTGAATTTACTTTTAATAAAAACAGTATCAATAAATAAAAGAAGATTGTTTGTTTAACGTCCATTTTATACTAAGGCTAATCGGACGATGCTACAGTGGAAGTCCTAAATTTTGCCTATCTAGGTATATTTAGGATAGGGATCTTTAACGAGTACCTGACATCGTATAGACTCTGGATCTCCATTTACGTCCTATCGCGGGACGGCATAGCTAAGGATTTTTTCCTCCCTTTCAAAAATCTTAGGGCCATCTTGAGTATTTTTTGGTTGCCATGCTAACCACTACACCACAGGTGACCCCTAAAAGAAGGCAAAACTGGCCAAAGCTATTATCATTTATCAAATGAATTTAATCCTTTATAATAACGCAATCGATACAGATCATCACTACAGGGTAATACAGCTTAATTATGCTTCGCGGAAATGGGCTCGCCAATGCCATCTTCATTAGGGACACAGTAGCTGTTGCAACATGATCTAGTTGGCTTGTCCCTACCCATTCTCATCACTACACCATTACAGCAACACAATCACTACACAACTACAGCAATACGATCACTACAGACTATACTGCGCTATCCAGGTCATTGCCAGAGCATAATGACAGGATGATTGCTTCGGTTATTATCTCAGTGTACAGGCTTGTGGTGTATTGTGGCCTGTCTGGTGTTTGTCGTCGGTGTGAATAAATTAGCATCTATTGTTCACAGTTATGCAAAAAGGGTCGCTTTCCACACACAGTAACAAACCTTCCATAAACTTGGAAATATCGGAAATCTATTCGTGTTTTGATAAATATTTAAAGGCCATTTAGCAACTTCATCTCCTGATATGTTTATCGATTTTTTCATATTTGAATGTGAAACACAAACGATATGATTGAAAAGAGTTCTACATTTCCATTATGTTCCATACCACTTGTGACTACTCTTTCCCATAAACAGAACGCCTCTACTTATAAACAGTGGTCTGTCATTAAATGCGTACTGCGGAGGCGTTTTATGTGCTGTGGGAATATTTTTCTATTTTTCCCATGTGGGTACCTTATATTTTTACTCGATTTTTTTTTCATATTTAGTCACCTCTTATGTTTAGACATTACCTATATGAAACAGTTGATTGCTTCATATAAACAAAATCGAAGGTACTTAATGGGAAGAAAATTTCGCATCGCCATTAAAACACCCTCCGAACATTCATATGTTGGTAAAATCAACGTAGATTTTATTTAGGCTGATAGTTAAAGTGGAAATGTGAAATAAATAAAAATATCTTTGTATAATAATTTTCATTCATAATTTTTCATGAGTAACCACCTTATTTTAATTTTTAAGCCACCGAACACAACATAAGCGGTACGCTAACTACTGCGCTTGGAAGCGAGTTCGGTGGCGGAGTGGTTAGCGTACCGCGCCTGTCACGCGGGAGACCCGGGTTCGACTTCGGGCCGAGCTCAAACTTTTCTCTTAAAAAATAAAATATTTAAAAATACATATAACACTTTTTTACATAAAGTGACGTTAATTAAACAACAGCAAACTATTAAATCGCATTAAATAATAAAACCAATTACCTTCTATTCAGACAAGACCTGAAATGTTTTTAGAAATGCTTTAAAGTCTTAGAATTCGCAGTTTCTTTGATTCGAGGCTCTTTTGAAAAGACTTTTATTTTTTTATAAAACCTTTTTTTTTCTTCTTGAATAAATGAGAGTAAGAAGTGGGGAGATTTTTAGTTTGAATACGCCCCTTTTTCACATCAGGTGAAAACTTTTTCTTTTCAGACCAAAGTTCCTAATGTATTCACATTTTCTCTTTGCTTTTCGAGAGGATTTAAGTCTTTGTTGTGTCATTCGATTAATCTTCATTACGAATGACGAAAAGTTTTTCTAGAATAATGATGAGCAGTATTGCAATCGATGTTATTCTTACTAATGTAAGCGAAATTAACTTCTGACCCATGCACGAAAGGTGTTTCAACTTTACTAAAAATCGAAATAAAACGCATGTTGAGAACTATCCTACATATAAAATACTATATTACCGACTATTTAATAAAGGTCATAAATGTAAATTATGGAGGTAAAAAAAAGTGAGTTAGTGAAGCAAACTGATAAAGTGAAACTTTTGCTGGCATTTTGCTTTAAAAAAACGATGTGAGTTATATGAACATGGATATCCAGTTGATTAATTAAAGTAGAGGATTAATAAAGGTTGAATTTCATTTCTCTTTCAAATATAAATAAATGGTTCATTTCTTCGTTTATTGCTATCGATAGATAGAATATTTTCTGGTTCCTCAATTTTCAGTGAAACGAGCACTTTAAATATTCAATATTGTTTTTGTTTTTTTAACGTCACTTTATGCCACTAAGGCTAATTGGACGATGTTATATGTGAGCCCTTAACTTTGCCTATCCAGGCATAGTTAGGATAGGGATCTTTGACGAGTACTTGACATCGTACAGGCTCTGGACCCCCATTTTATGTCGTATATGGGGGACGGCATAGCTAAGGATGTTTTACTCCCATTAATAGGCAAGAACGTGAACCCGCGACCTTTAATATTTTTTTACCAGGAACATCGAAAAACCTAATTAACCTCAGCATACTTATTATACCATTATTTTTTATAGATTGGTATCGCTCATAAGTTGGATTTTTTTTTTCAAAAAAAAAAGGTTAAAAACCGATGTAAGCGTTCTCGCATGGTTGCGTATATTAGTCTAACATCCCGAATAAGATATCTGCATTGTATACTTCTTTGGGCAAGTGCAACAGTTCAAACTCGAGTCGTTTTGTTTATTGATACATTGCAACTGCCATGTAGCTTCGATCAATGATATTCACCAGACTTCTGCTGCATGTCAAACGACACTATTTATAGCAATGCAAACAAAGACATTCGAGTTGTATATGTATTTTTTCTTTTTTAAATTAACATTATGTAGGAACTGTGTGGTGTGTGGAGGTGTGCTGGGCGCGGGTTGTCGTGTCGGCATCATAATTAGTATTGTATGATTTTACTCCACATTATTAGAATACAGTAGCGGTCCGTGGTATATATTTCGGTGGAGGGGGGATAATCGAAAAAAAAAATAATGTGTCATGCAACACACCTCTTTCAGTTACCAACCTACTTTAAATAGAAAATAACGCGTTTTGAAAAATGTGTAAACGCTTTTTAACAAATTCACGGAAAATAGCTTCCAACATTTACTTCATTATTATTATTATTTTTTCTGCATTACTCCATAAGAAATTTGATTGCTCCATTTAGTTGTTATAAACACTTCATTTAGCTATCATGGAAAATAATAATTTCCTTTAAGACCTCTACTCTAAATAAACTATACATATTAATATTACTAGAATAAATATACCTAGTATAAGTCTAGTTTTAATTATTTTAATTTCCTTGGGTACCAATACTAGTCCACTCAGTGCTTTTGGTACCACAAGGCTTAGTTAAAATGGAACTTCTAGAAGTATGTTTCATTTTCGAAACTTGTTTAAGTTGTCAGCTGATATTGAATTGAAAAATCGCATCGAATGGAAAACTATTTTGGTTCCAAATTTAAGAACCGATCGACTTAGTCTTCCCATGGAAATCAAAGCAAATGAATAATTTTAAGTCATTGTACGGTCATTTTGTAGTTACTGATTGTATCGTTTTTACTAATTTGATATTTCATTATCTGCTTGATATTCTTTTATAAAAGTTGTCCGTTAATAAAATTAGTTCAACCCATAAAATTTATTCAAGGTAATGGATATAGTAGTCAGGATTGCTATTCGATAGATAGGTACCTAATATAAAAATAACACAGCCTCATTTACACAACCTCGTTGGTGCCTGGTATCGTGACGTAAACCTATTGTTAAAATTATTCCCAGCCATAAATATTGTGGTATTAATTAAATATGTGTAATTCATGATTCAAGAAATATTTGGCAATGCATGAAATCCTTAGAAGTACACCATTACCAAATTATTGGGGGGGACGAATAATTATTCTCATAGTTAGGTAAAAATTCGAGAGGCTAAGTTGAAATAACTACGCCTAAAAACAACTGTTTTTAGTTCTAAAAAAAAAATTAATAAAATCGTTAATTATAAATTAAAATAAATCGTTTAATAATAAATTAACATAAATCGTTTCCTCCTCCAACGATTTATTTTAAAAGAATTTATAGAACTTGCCAATGTATGTATCAGAGTGTATATAGTTGCCCCCTTCCAAAATATTGGGGGGGCACGTCCCCCTGTCCTCCCCGCGGTGACACCCAATGACACTAGTACAAAAATATAGTCGGGAAATATTTTTGGAAGCAATATCAATATAGATGTGTGTGAATTGGAACTTGTCAAATCCGCTATCAAACGAAGTGGTCATTCCAGGAAATGAATTGTAGGACCTCTCTAGTTGGAGATATTGCCACAGCTGACGAGATTAAATTCGCTCTTATATTCGTTTGATTCATTGTTTTCTCTTTTCACTGTTTCAACAAATGGTTTCAATAAAAATGATAGCGGTAAATACAATTGAATAGTTACCCCTTACGTTTTCTGGCGTTTATATCCTATTTTCATTTTTTTTTTTCAGTTCTTGCGTCCAATTTCGAATTTTCATTCTATAAAAGTATGTTAAGACTGTTTACATGGAAGTTTTTGGAAAGAAATTATTAAAGTTTTTTACCACCTTTTCTTATAGATGGAGGTAGTTGGTTGACTGTAGAAGTTTATGTGATGGAAACGGTTGGGGGTAGGTCAATAATAGCACTACTCATATGTTTGTTTAACGTCACTTTATGCCACTATGGCTAATCGGACAATGCTACAGAGCGAATCCTAAATTTTGCCTATACTGGTATAATTAGGATTGGGATCTTTAACGAGTACCTGACATCGTACAGGCCCTCCATTTTACGTCCTATCCAAAGGACGGCATAGCCAAGGATTTTCTACACCCATTAAAAAATCCCAGGGCCTCCTCGGGACGCAAACCCGCGACCTTTGGTAGTGCAGGTTGCTATGCTAACCACTACACCATAGGTGACCCCAAGAATAATAATAATAGGTAAATAATAATTACCTATTATCATTTTTTTTTAATATAAATTTAATTCTTCGGTTTTTATATTTTTAATCCTAAGTTTTGGCCTGATATAATAACATATGATGATATAATTCTCTAAGAACGAGATATTTCGACAAATATATCATTGCGGGCTCGGATGACTTATCACTGATGAGGGTTCTAGATATTAAAAGCCTAGAACACTTGGACAATGCGTTTTACTTTATTATGTCATCATTTAATATTTTTAACTCTGGTAATTTACCTGCAAACCCATAATTATTAAATAATCATTTAATTATTCGTCTGCTTGAGTTTTATATAAATAAATTGCATATTTTGGTATCCTTCTGAATGACAAGTGCATCGCATCATTGTAACTAAAAGAAATGTATATGTTAGAAAATTTGGATAATATTATATTTTATATGAATGGTGGTATTTATAAAAATTTTCATTTTTCTGGAAGTTTATCTTGAGTATGAGTATCAGTAAGATGAACTATAGTTAAATATAGTTTATTTGTTTAATTTTGGTTTTGCTTTCATTTTATTCTAACCTGTTAACTAACTCTAACTTACATTGATTGGGCCATCTCCATGGCTATGCTGTCTTATAAGCCAATAAATAAATAATATGTTCTCTGATTTCTTATTAACTATTTTAGACTGTTTATAATACACAGGTTTAAGTTTATTTTTATTTTTTTTGCACATGTCGTTAATATTGTGTTTTGTAACAAAACTTTTGAATCGAGGAAACTTCGACTTGAATTATTTTAGGTCTTCTCCGACAAGTAATCGCGGCCTAACAAGCATATAACGATAGTTCAACTACTGCGCATGTCACGTTTTCTGAAGGGAAACACTCTTCTCCCAATTTTATGAATGTTTTAACGAGACTGGATGTGGATATACTGACTTTTTGTTGTTTGATTTAACCATCTTAACCATGAAAAAATGATGATTGCGCATGCGTGGAGTTATGTGGAGAGGGTAATAGATTTCCTCTTCAAAATGGGGTTCGGCTCTTTTTGAAAAATCGAGTCAAGGCGTTCTGCGCATGTGAAAGAGTTGTGAACGTGGTTGGACTGACCTTTGTTTCGAAAATATTTAAATTTATTATGAAATTATTCCTTTTTTTTTTTTACATAATTATTTCACGATTTTCAATCGTTCTTATTTTTTCTGTTGATATGGAGATGTTTCTTGCTATAACTTCAATATAATTATCGTTTCAGAGAGGTTCAGCCTGAGGTAATTCAATCTAAGCTCGCCATCTTGTTGGGATTAGCAATCACGACATTACCTAATTTAGCCAAAACATAACAGTGGCTAATTAGCCAAGTTGATTATAATCTAATGAGGCCGAGCTTTTAGTGAACACTATTTCATGTTTACTAAGCTTCAACTTTTAAAAAAAATATTAAACAAAAAACAAAATATTCATATTGAAAAAAAGAGTCATTTTATCTATATGAATCTATGAAAAAAAAATTAAAAGAATTAGACTGGTTTTTCATTCACCCCCGATAATAAACAATCGGTATTTACGTAGAATCGTATCGCAACGGAAGGTACCCTCTAAATTGTAATTATAAAAAAAAAAAAAAAAAATCCACCACGGGACGCCCGACTGATGTGAAGCAACGAAATTTGTAATCTTACAATCCATGTACTTTTTTTATTATTCTAATAATTATAATTTAGAGCTTCCAATTAATTAATAATTACATAATAAACATTTAATTATCACCTTCTAGCTAGATACTTTACATGCTGCTCATATATTCGTCATTTTAGGCCTGATGAAGATTCATAAATGTTGGGATCGAAACTTTGGCTTTTCAAAACCTGACTATTAATCATCCTACCGTAAAGAAAAATAGTTGACTATTACAGACCTCTAATTTTTTTTAAAATTAATTTCTAATTAATCCTCAAATAATTTAAATTTATGTTTTTCTTCTCTGCCAATTTCTTTATATGACTGTGTTTTATAATTATTTCTGAAGTTATAAGTGCACTGTTTTTTTTTTTTTTCTCTGATAAAAATACTATGATTTGTTTTCCCACAAAAATGTCTTGGTGAAGAAAAAAACATAAAATATTGAAATTAAAAAAATAAATAATCGTATTTTGAATGTAATCTATATAAATAAAGTTGAAATTATGTTTGTTTGTTTGTTCTTTATAGAAATCCATACCGTTTGTCCTAAATTCTCCAAATTTCACTCAGTGGTTCTTTGATACCAGGTGCGAACACCTGTCCATATTAAAATTGCATAACTTCAGCCAATCTCTTGGTATATTCTTTATTGTTAAAAATTCGTCATGATCTCGCTTTACAATGTTTTTTTTTACAAAATCGACCGTTTGAGTCGAAAAAACGGCCTAAAAAATCGTTTTATAGATTTTGAAGAGGACAACAAGGCCCGGTAAGACCGTCCCTAGGTAGGAGTCGAGTTCTGGGATTTTTGAACAATATGTTTTTTTGATTTTTTTTAACATTACAATACGTTTATTTACATGTATGGTGAATTTATTTTTTATTAATGCCTCCTAAAAAGCGAGATTCAACAGGAGTAGTGAGCTCAAAAGCTAAAAAACAAAGTCAAATACGAGCAACTGAAACTCTCGACAAACATCAAAATACGATTGAACAACAGAGGCTTAGACAGGCAGAATCGCGGGAAACTGAGTCTGCCCAGGAATACGAGGCCCGCCTTGCGCCACAGAGGCTTAGGCAAGCCGATCTTTCATACCAGGTGCGAACACCTGTATATATTAAAATTGCATAACTTCAGCCGATCTTCAGCTGATATTCTTTATTGTTATAAAAATCGTAATGAACTCACTTAACAATGGTTTTTTACGAAATCAACTGTTTCATTAGAAAAATGAAATTCCCCGATCAAACCGGGTTATGCAGCTTAAAGATGAAATTCTGTTAGTTTGTTTTTTCTTAATAAAAATCTATACCGTTTTTCCTAAATTCCCCAAATTTCGCTCAGTGGATCTTTCTTACTAGGTGCGAACACCTGTCCATATTAAAATTTCGTAACTTCAGCCAATCTCTGGGTATATTCTTTATTGTTATAAAAATCGTTATGATCTCACTTAAAATTTGTTCACGTTTATTAGAAGAATGAAATTCCCCGGGTGAAACCGGGATATACAGCTAGTTATTAATAATTACATTAAACGTATTTGCTGTTTGTTTATATTATTACGTCCCATTACGCTACTAAGGCTAATCGGACGACCCTACAGTGGGAGTCCTAAATTTTGCCTATCCAGGTATTTAATTAAGATAGGGATCTTCAACGAGTACCTGACAACGCACAGGCTCGAGACCATTTTACGTACTATCCAAAGGATTTTTTACACCCTTTAAAAAATCCTAGTGCCTCCGTGGGAAGTGAACCTGCGACCCTCTGGGGTATTGTAGGCTGCTATGGTAACCACTACACCAAAGATGACCCCGATATACATTAAATTGTCATCTTTATTTTTTTTTTTATTGATAGAGAAATAATACAATCTGCCACACTTAAGGACATTTAATATTAGTGCTCAAAAGATACATTCACACAAGCTAAACAAAATAATAGTTAGAAACGAAAAATAGAAACTAAAATATATATAACCAAAATAGAAACTAAAATATATATATTCTAAAACTAAAATAAACTAAAAGTAAAATATCCTTTTAAATAAAATTAGAAAAAAATATATACACGCATTCTTGTTATAATGGTCATCTTCCATCACAGATACTCATATATTTGTCTTTTTTTTAGCCCTGATGAAGATCCAAATGTTTGGATCGAAACGTTGACTTTTCAAAATAAAAAATTAAATTATTAATTAGGAAATCTTGGGCTCTCTTAAATGAAACATCTCGATAATTTTGTCATATCCTTCAGCTCGCCCTATCCAAGTGCCCAGGAATGCTCTCAAGAATTGGAGGATGTCCAGGAGTTTCCTTAGAGGACAGACAATGGAAGCACAATAGAGCAGAGGGTCACGTCCTGGGAATTGATTGGTCTTCGCATCCTCTCCAACCGATGGATCTTCATGGTCTTCAGGAATTATTCTGAATCCAAACATAGAAGTTTCTATGTAATCTTAATACACTATATGTGCTGGAAGATCTAAATTTTGTAATTGAAGATTGGTGAAATACTTCTTCCAAATTTCTTTTATTAAAAATTAATGTATATATTATAAATTTTTAATAAAAGAAATTTGGAAGAAGTATTTCACCAATCTTCAATTATAGAAGTTTCTGTAATAATGTTAAAAAAACACAAAGGAAAAAAAAATTCCTTGGAATGAAAACGAAAATGATTTCAGCAAGAAGAGCTGAACAGAACGAGGTCCTTCTCGATTCACTTTCCAAAAATCAAAGCTTTGCTAGATACCGAAAGCAGTAATACTTTCTATAGACAACTCTATTTTTCTAAAATCAGAAAACATACACAATGCAAAGATATTCTGACGTGAAACTAAAAAATCTGGTGCGATGCGCGCAACATACAACTTTTACTTACTATTTAGATTAGAAATTGGCCTTTTTTATTTGGTAAATATGTAAACGCCATTCAGCGACTTTACAGTTTAGTTTAATTACGAGTATTTTTGTTTGTCTCCGTAAGTTATAGAAAAAGTTGAAGTGTGGAAATGCATAAGGGTCTAAGTGCCAACAAAATAAAACAAAGTTTTTTGTTTGTTTGTTTAACGTCCATTTTTATGCTGCTAAGGCTAATCGGACGATGCTACAGTGGGGGTCCTAAATTTTGCCTATCCAGCTATAATTAGGATAGGGATCTTTAACGAGTACCTGACATCGTACAGTCTCGGGACCTCCATTTTACGTCCTATCCGAGGGACGGCATAGCTAAGGATTTTTTACTCCTATTAAAAAATCCTAGGGCCACCGCTGGAATTGAACCCGCGATCTTTAGTATTGTAGGTTGCCATGCTAACCACAACACCACAGGTGACGCCTGCAAAGTTTTTTTTTTTTTCCAAATTGCTATATGTGCCAATGCCACTCTTCAGAAATGGGTATAAGTAATGTTTTGTTGTTAGAAAATAGTTCATTGAACGTATGAAAGATGGCATGGGTGTAAGCACTGAACGTAGTTCACCCCAGAGGGTATAAATCACATCATTTCTGTAAAAAATTCCTAAGGCACTTATACCCGTATGCATTTCCATGCTTCAATTTTTAAAAATCAATGATATTTTTCATTCTATTCATGGCTGAAGCGACTTCTGCGTGCGAAACTTAAAATTCCTTGATCTGTCATTAACGCTCTTTAACCTTTAACGTTAAGAGCAGAGAGAAGCTTTGAATAAGCCGGTCTCCGGATTTATTACGCTTGCAAGATTAAAAAAGAAAATATTTTTTTTTTTTTTTTTTTAGTAACAAAGGTCGTTGCTAATGAAGGATGAATATATAATGAATGAAAAGCCCTCGGAAGAATTTTTAATCAGCTCCAGTTTGCAATGGGAGAAGAAAGACCAAGCATCAATCTTTCTTTTAATTTAGTTCAGCAATTTTATTTATTTAAACATTTTTATAAATATCATTTATTGAACAATAGTTTATTATTAAATATTTATAAATAATGGAAATTGTAGTTATAAATCAATTATATTATAACTAATATAATTATAATTATTATAAAATTATAGTTATGAATTAAAACAAAAATAAATCTAATCTTGTAACAAATTGGAGTTAATCGCATGTTAAAAACACTTTTATTAATACAAGTACATATATAACTATATAACTGATATAAATTTATACAAACTATATTACAATATCTAAAAACACATCGATTAACAATCCCTTTTTGTGACTTTATAGAACAAAAAATATTTTTACTTCTGAAACTTTTGAACCACAATATCTTTTACTTTTTCTCACATACGAAGTACTAGGATTAAACAAAAAAAATGAAAATAGGTAATTATTTTTTTAATTTAATAAAAAGTTTTTGGGCCTAGTGACATATTATATTCACTATACTATGAGATTCTTTAGATTAACTGTGTTTTGAATAAATTGTTTAATTTAAAAAATTCATAATCCTTGAAATTTTTATTTCATAAAGAAAATGTTACAAATTAATTTAGTTCCAAAAAATATCATGATGAAAAATTTTATTTAGAAACAATATCAAAAATTAATTTACTTAAATATTAATTATTTTATTAATTAATAATATAATTATAAAATCATATAATATAATTATAATATAAAATATTAAATAATAAATTAAAATTAATTTTAAGAATATTTAAATAAAGAATTAAATTCTCAGTTTTAATAATTCTATTGCAAACTAAAACAATAAGCTACAATAAAAAAAAAGCATATGCATCGGCCGGGAATCGAACCCGGGCCGCCCGCGTGGCAGGCGAGCATTCTACCACTGAACCACCGATGCTTGCTTCAAGAACGGGAGATGTTTAATCATTACATTAAAAACAAGCAAAGAAATGCCTAGAATTTTTGTTATACTATAGATCAACAATTAGTGACATTTCTGTCGAATTTTAATTATATCGCACGTCGGCAAGAAGTCGGTTAAAACTCAAAATATATCAATTTTGATTTCTGCATACTGCGTTGGAATCAGAATTACGAAACTTACAATTCCAGAATATAGTCACAATAATATTAATAGTTCCGTTCGCGTACAGCGTACTGTTCAGTGTTCTTTTTTGGAGGGGATAATCGTGTTAACGCAGTAGAGGGCTCCTTTTGATTTACAGTTAGAACCAGTGATACGAACTCCCCCAATAGTAGACTATTTGAGATCAAAGACTATTTTCCCTAGTCGCTTTTTGTAGGAGTTTTGTAAAATTAAGAATGCATTTGAAACTTACTGACTTAAAAAAATACCAGAAGATGCTTTAGAAGAAGCTTTATACGAACTACTTCCAGCTTAATTCCGTACTATAAATCACTGGTTTTTGGTCAAAAGGGTTTAGTCATCGAAACGATTTGCCAAGCTATTGAAAATCATTAAAAAAGCTTTATGATTATATTTCTTGATTCCAGAATAATAAATGAAACTATATTCTTTCAACAGAGACTGTAATAAATTATGAATAACGAATAAATTATAGTCAGTTATGAATTTTAAGAAGACGAGACAAACAAATTTATTTATGACTTAAGCCCTTTTGCCCAAACATGAATGATATTACATCTGTAAGTTATTAAAGAATTGTAAAAAAAGAGTTTTAATGTACTTAAGTATGAGCAGTATGATGACAATTATTATTCAAAATAAAAGTGTGTTTTCGGTGCTTGGTATAATTTCCGGTATCGGTTACGCCTCGCACGTTAAACACGAACGCGCACAGAAAATAACCACTTTTAGTGATGAAAAAAGTCTATTCTCAAAAAAAAAAAAAAAAAATACTATAATAAAAACTACAGATGTTATTTATGTTAAATGATAATCCTGATTTCAGTCTATTGATATTCGTAAGTGTTCGTGCGTTCCCACAGAACTAACTGTTGTAAGTTTATTTTCTCCCACGAGGTTCATCGCTCCTTCATTGTTAAGCCATGTTTTAATGTTTTGTTTCTTTTTATTTGAATTACATTTTAGGGGTTTCTGGCTCTTCTTTTAGACATTGATATTGTCTGGGGCGGGTTTAGCAAGAAATTTGGGGGGGGAGGGGTATCACCCATTTCTCATAATCACGTGGCTGTCAGCACAGTTTTTTACTGAAATTATTACCTTATGTTAAGAAGGACAGCGATTTAAACAACATAAAGTGTTATGTTTAGGGCACAGTAACTACCTAATTGCATTATCTGTTTAAAAATAGAAAAAAATGGAAAAGCCAAAATATTTGGAGGGTGGGGGGGTAATAACCCCTGGATCCGCCCTTGGATATCGTTTCGTGCCATAACGAGTTCGATTTCGCTCAAACAAAATTTCTTCTAGACTGTTCGGGACTGGTACCGGACTGAACCGGAACCTGAATTTTTAGGATAGTATGAATGCACAGATTGTTTCATACCTAAAATATTTTAGCAGACCGTGATCGGCATTATGTCTCAGTGATTTTATATTACTTCTCAGTTGAGTCTTGATTAAGTTCAAGAAGAAGCAAAGCGATCTTCAATAAGGCAAGGAGATAACAATATTCAGGCTAAGTTCTAAGACTATGATATTTTCCTCTTGGTAAGAAGACGCTGGAATATTAAGGATGAGCTGAGGAACAAAGGGCATTGTCATCCTTTCGTTAACAGGCAGCCATTGTGCCTCTGTAATTGAAGCTTCGCCCATCCATCACTTTACCGTCTTGAGGCTTCTTACCGTGTTCATCCTACGGGATATGCCGAAACGTAAGAATCTCCAGTTCTAATCTTCGTCAGCAAAAATAGATAAAATACAAGCAATAGATGAGAATAATGCTATGGATTATGCTTGTAGACAATCTACTAAATGGTGATTAGTATGTGAAGATGCTAAATTGGGTTTATATAATTAATAAAACACATGGATTCCTACTCTAATGAGCTTGGTAAGTGAAATAGTGTGTTGCGCGCTTCGCACAAGATTTTTCGTGTAAAGTTTATGTTTAATTCGAAAGTAAGGATAAATCAATCAGACCAGAGTTGGGCAAATTGGAACAACGAATAACCATTATTCATAATCAGTGCGGAGTATTTTTAATGATTAATGAGTGTTTATGGTATTCATTTGAAATGAATAATGAATAACTGGTATTCAGTTATTCATGATTAAAGAATACTGATAAATTCAGTTAGTCATTATTCATGAATAAAATATATTAATGAGCTAAAATTAATATAATATTCATCAATCATAAATAACAAATATTCACTAATCATCAATCAATGAATATGATATATTCATAATCATTTATCGTTTAACTTTAAAAGACGAGGACACATTTCTGAATTAAAAATTGTCCTAATGAGCAAGGACAAATCTTAAAAATGGGTGTAGTCAACTGAACAGCATTTGAAGTCACAAGTGAAGAATTTGATCCTAATTCCAATGGGTATTGGTAAAGCTCTATTGACAAAAATGGAAATAGCAAACAAATTTTCAATCATCATTTATTATTAGTAAGACTCAGAATTGTGATTTTTTTTGTAATCATGATCAGTAATCATGAGTAGTGAATTCTCATTAGTCATGATAATTGAGTAATGAGTAATCATGGATAATGGATTCTTCTTAATAATGATTACTGACTGACATTTCATAATGAATAATGGTCATTCATGATTGTTAAATACATTATATTCATGAATACTCCACAACCAGTGATTAATAAAATTCATGATTAATGATTCCGCGCTAAAGAATGATTTGTGAATGATGATTAAAATCATTATTCACAGTTTTAATTATTATTCATAATCATGATTACATTTTAATTTAAATATGCCCAACTCTGAATCAGACTAACCATGTTTTCGCTTAACCGAAGATGCCACCCTCACCCCTAGGCCTGAGTTTTCATATGTAATATCGGAAGAAAAGAATCGTTATGCATAGTAATGTGCCCAGGTGACACATTCACATTTTTTTTTTTCATTTGTCAGCCAGTAGGAATCCTTATACTCTTATCGTTGGGGATGAGGTAGAGGGGACGGGACCTGATCTGATAATGAAAGATGGTCGATACCGCTGAGGGTGAAGAATACTAAGACTATGTTACTTAGAATTCACAAATAATGTAGCGTATGGAAATATATCTGTACTCGGTGTTGCCGATTATTTACTTTTGCTTGGCGATAACATGGAAACGATAGAACAAAGTACAAAATGTTGATGAAAGCCGATAAAGAACTAGGACTAGAAATAAATTCGGAAAAGGCAAAATATATTGTTACTCATAAAATTGGTGACGATTTTGCTGATATTAATATAGAAGGGAATATGTCTGAACAAGTAGAGAAATTTAGATATTTAAGGGCGATGGTAACCAGAAAAAACGAAATCGATGAGGAAATCAAGGCAAGATTAAAGGCCGGAAATTCTTGCTACTTTTCAGTGGCGAAATTGCTTAGCTCGCGACTTCTGTCCCGAAACTTTAATTTTTAAGCTTCGGGACAGAAGGCGCGGTGATTTTCAAAAATATTATTCTTCCTACGGTACTTTATCGATGCGAAACTTGGCCGTGGAAGCGTTTTTTTTTGTTTTTTTTGGTCCACCCTTTCTCGCCGTTTATGCTATACGGGGTTCCCGGAGGGCCAGAGGAGAGGGTGGTGGATTAATGCCGAGTATTATTAAATTTCCCCTGGATCCGGGTTTTGAACTTGATATCTTCTGGTTCTCAAATCATCTGTCCGGTTGTCAGTGTCAACGCGTATTTTCTAACGCGGTTAGCCAATCGGCAATCCCGCCATCCTAGCGAAGTTATTTAAATTTCGTTACTTTCTCTTCACGAAATAGCAATTGTTCATAATTGAATAAAGTCAACTATCAAGAGAGAGGAAAAATCCCTTTTTATTATCTCATTATTTCTCGATATTCCACGGCTGGCTCACAACCGTTAGAAAAGATTTCTCCTGTAAGGAGACACAAACAGAACTTTCTCTGCGATTGTAAAAGTTAAAATGAAAAAGAAAAAAAGTGAATTAGAAAACTGTACTGAGATTGCTGAATGTATACCGTATAATATTTATTATTTCTATTGCTATAAAATTTCGTAATGGGATACACCTGTGGTGTAGTGCTTAGCATACAACCTACAATACTAAAGGTCACAGGTTCGAGTTCCGCAGTGGCCCCAGGATTTTTTTAAAGGGAGTAAAAAATCCTTGGCTATGCCGTCCCTCGAATAGTACGTATAACAGAGCTCCCGAACCTGTGCGAGATCAGGCACTCGTTAAAGATCCGTATCCTAATTATAGATGGAAAAGGCACAATTTAGGGCTCCCACTGAAGCATTGTCCGATTAGCCTTAGGTACATAAAGTGACGTTATACAAGCAACAAAAAGGGTGGGGGGGGGGATTTTGGCTTTTTAGTCTAGGTACTTGGTTTTCAAACTTAATTTAGGTTTAAAGAGACAAATTTTAAAGTAAGGCCACTATAAGATATTTTGTTGATTTATTAACATTTTTATAATTACTGCTATAAATTTCATAAAGAGGATTATTTTTTTTAAATCAGCTGTTATATAGTTTTGGAATCTGCCGTTCAATAAATTTTTGTTTTGAAGTCACCCTGTAGTGTCCTGATTTCGCGTTCCTCGGTAGCCCTAGGAGTTTTTAAAAAAAGTAAAAAGTCATCGGATCGGACGTAAAATGGAGGTCCCGAGCCTGGGCGATGTCAGGTACTCGTTAAAGATCCCTATACTAATTATACCTGGATAGGCAAAATTTAGGACTCCCGCTGTAACATCGTCTGATTAGCCTTTGTGGTATAAAGTGGCAAGATTGTTCTTTGTTTGTTAAACGAACAAACAAACAACAATTGTTGCTTTAAATGTTATCTCTGCTGGCAGTGTAAAGTATGTTAAGTACGAAATTTTGGATTGAACAACATATGACTAAAAACGTCGGGCTTTTGTAAAATCAGTTCTTTTAGTTTATTTCAAGGTTAGCTGATATCTTAATGTTATAGTTTATCCATCAAGGCCCCCTCTATAAAGTGTTAAAAGTCTGCTAATTTCTGTAAATAAACTCACATTTTTTTTTTGTATTTAACACACTTTTTACTACAATACAATATACGATGTATATCACTAATATTTAACATAAAAATGATATGTATCATTATTTTATGTTTCAGGTGAGGAGAATTAAAAACCATATACACGATCCCCAGCACTTAATAGGTAGGTTATTTATGCAGAGCAAAATAGGATACTCATTAACGAAAAACACATATTTCACATCTATCTATCTGTACTCCGGAGGTAAACAAAACCCTTTCACATTTTCATATTTGTTTAGAAAAGCAAATTTTTCAAAACTTTAGCTATTAAAACTTTAACTCGATGAAAACAGGACTTCAGCTCAGAACCAAAGCTATTCTTTTTTTCTTTAGTTATAAACATGAAGCTACATCAAAGTTTTTCACATTGGTATTGACATTAATAAACATTAGTAGTGGTTTTTGAACATATAGGCTGAAAGTACTTATTTCATTGTCACAATTATAAACCACCTCGATTCGGTTGCCTTAAAATTTTATCAAACTACTAAATCGAAATTTTCCAACTGTTTTCAGTTTTTGCTTATAACTCGAAGACTAATCATCGCAGGAAAAAGTGTCTCTTCTTTACAATCTTGGTACATGAATTTATGCGTCGAATAAGGTGCTTAGAGTTAAGCTTTGTTGAGCAAGTTTCGATAAGTTTTGCCATTTTAGCAGAGAAATAAATTACTCTTGTGTTCGAACGTCTGCGATTTGAAAAAGCCTCCTCCCGATGAAAAATGTTACACATAAAAGTTGAAAAAAATAATTGTACGTCAAATGAGCTCCTTAATTTTAAAATCAAAGCCTAAAATCTGCCTAATCTGGCCTAAAATTTGCAATGTTATACAATCTTATTTGCATTAGGACAATTTTTTGTTTCTTGCTCATAACTCCTGAAGCAAGACCGGGCTGATGTGCTCCTGGGCACTATCTTATAATACGCCAGTAAATACCGGTATAACAGAAGTTATACTAACTATACTTTATAAGTTATACTAACTTAAGAACGGATATTTTAAATAATTAAAAAAAAATAATTGAACTTACTTTTAACTTAATTCAGCTACAGATAAACAAAAACATTGATGACCTTAGGGCTTTATGGCTTTAAAAACTCAATAAACAAACAAACTTAATTTATCTTATTTTACTTTGATTTAACTCAATATTAATTTAAATTTCCTTTAAGGTAGCATTATTTTTTTTGTCAGCTAATTTCTTGCAACTTTTTATAGGGAAATATTAAGATCATTGTATAATTATCTTTAATCACCTCATACTGATATTTAGACAGTTTTGACTGGATAAAAACAGCTCGACCAGAACCAGTGTCGAAAATTGTACTTCAACTATTTTTCTCTGGGAGGAGGCTGAAGCAGCTGTCATGTTTCATTGAGTATTACACTAACCATATTATATTTCAAATGTAAAAAAATCTGGTGCGTGCTCGCAACACACAACTTTCACTTACCAACTTACTTAGATTAGAAACTAGTGCGTTTTGTTAATTGCCACTTCTCTAATGAACAGTGGTCTGTCATTAAAGGGGCACTCCGCATGCGCGGGTTCAACGAGTTTTAAGAGTTGACTGAATATTTTCTTTTTTTCTCCTCTATATGTTTTCTTTATTTTTATCATATCTCATATTTGGCCATTTCTAATTTTTAGGCGTAACGAGAGACAGTTAATTTCTCCATATAAACAAAAACAAAGGTACTTTATAGGAAACAAAAAAGACCCCTACCCCATTTAAGCCCCACCACAACATTTTAATAATGATAAAGCTAACCTGATATTAAAGAACACCTAATTTTGATTAAACATGACGAATTTGATGAAAATCGTTAAAGCCGTTTCTGAGAAAATCGAAAAAAAAGTAAAAATTGCAAAAATAGTCAAGATATAAAGTGCCCTCTCCGTTTTAGCAATTTTGATGAAATGCGGGCTATCACATCTTTAACATATACATACGTCAAATAAGCAGTTTGATCAAAATCGTTAAAGCCGTTTTTGAGTAATTAAAAAAACACGTGCGAATGATACAAAATTTATTAAGTAAAGTCACCCCTCCGGTTAATCAATTTTGATGAAATTTTTACAGTCATATCTCGAGCATATAAATACATCAAATACCCAGTTTGATCAAAATCGTTAAAGCCGTTTTTGAGTAATTAAAAAAACACGTGCGAATGATACAAAATTTATTAAGTAAAGTCCCCCCTCCGGTTAATCAATTTTGATGAAATTTTTACAGTCATATCTCGAGCATATAAATACATCAAATACCCAGTTTGATCAAAATCGTTAAAGCAATTTTTGAGTAAATAAAAAAAACACGTGCGAATGATACGAAATTTATTAAGTAAAGTCCCCCCTCCGGTTAATCAATTTTGATGAAATTTTTACAGTCATATCTTGGGCATATAAATACTTCAAATACCCAGTTTGATCAAAATTGTTAAAGCAATTTTCGAGTAAATAAAAAAAACACGTGACAATGATACGAAATTTATTAAGTAAAGTCCCCCCTCCGGTTAATCAATTTTGATGAAATTTTTATAGTCATATCTCAGGCATATTAATACATCAAATACTCAGTTTAATCAAAATCGTTAGAGCCGTTTTTGAGAAAATCGAAAAAAACGTAAAAAGTTATGAAATAAAGTACCCCCTCCCTTTGAGCAATTTTGATGAAATTTTTGCTGTCACATCGCGGGCATATACCTAAACTAAATACCGAATTTCAGGTTCGCACGGTTTATAGTTTTTGAGCTAGTCTGTTCACACACACACACACACACACACACACACACACACACACACACACACACACACACACACACACACACACACACACACACACACACACACACACACACACACACACACACACACACACACACACACACACACACACACACACACACACACACACACACACACACACACACACACACACACACACACACACACACACACACACACACACACACACACACACACACACACACACACACACACACACACACACACACACAGACCATTTCGCGGGACTTGGTCATTTGGACTCAGGGGACCCCAAAACGTGTATTTCCGTTGAAAACCGGAAGTCGAAATTTTTCACGATCGCAATACTTCCACTTACTATATATTTCATATATAGGTAAGTGAAAGTAAAAAAAATTAAACCATGATTGTGTAGGTAAGTGGGGATGTGATTCAATGATTTTTGAATAAATTGGACACAGTCAAGTTAAGGATATTTTACTTCTCGGGAATTTTTTTGGGCGCCGCGAAATTTTTCACATAATTGACAAAAACTACCCAACAGGCAAAAAAAGTCAAATGAAATCAGAGGAATATATTCTCTGATACATCCCGGTCCTAGATCAATCCCTGCCATCTTAAGCCAGGAGAAGGCTTTATCTATTATCATGCGTCAAATTAGTTATTTTGTGCGAAAGATTTTCGCTTATTTAATCGTTTATATTGGATAAATACTGTCTATATACGCCCATAAAGGTTGTAAAACAACTATCACTCAAATGTGCTGTAACTATTAGTTATACTAACTAATTACCTAAAATAGATTTACTACTTATTATTGTGAGTTCTAAATTTGGCCTATCCAGGTATAATTAGTCCTCTGAGGCATAGCCAAGGATTTTTTATTCTCTTTAAAAAATCATAGGTCCACCTCCCGGGCTAAAAACCCGCGACATTGTGTTGGCTATGCGAACCACTACATAGGAGGTGATCCCGAACCAAAGTATGAAATTATTATCATTTACCGAAAAATGTATATACTAAACATTATCATTTTGTTTAAGAGTAATTTACTTATCTCGTTTGCTGAGACAGGGGCAAATCCAAGTATGCTTGTTTGTTTAACGTACCTTTTTGGTACTATGGCTAATTGGACGATGCTACAGTGGGAGTACTAAATGTTGCCTATTTCGGTATAAGTAGGATAGGGATATTTATTTAACGAGTTCCTGACATCGAATAGGCTCGGGACCTCCATTTTACGTCCTATCCAAGGCACGACATAGCCAAGGTTTTTTTATTAATCCATCCAGAACTAATTCGAAGCCAGCATTCATTTGCCTGAAAGCGCTTGGAAGAACATCGGAGGATTGCTTTTAAGGCACATCTTTCGAATGGCGGAGGGTGGATAGAAGTCTGCATCGAACGTTCGGTTTCGTTAAGCCTTCATTATTATCGAAAATATCCTAAGGCCACCTTCCCGCAACCCGAGACTTTGTTTTTCGTGTTTGACAATACAAACCACTACACCACAGGTGACCCCCAAATCAAAGTACATTCTTTTCATTTAGCAAAAAATAGATTTACAAAACTTTCCGGATAGGTCTCATTTATTCATTTAAGTGTTTCTTTATTCCATTGTACGACATTGGGCTTGAATGTTCTGTACATTTTGTGTTAGAGTTTGAATTAATATCTAATATCAGTTAAGAGTGAGAGTTTGTCCAGTGAATAATGCCCAGACTTCTGAACAGCCAGCGGTAAGTTAGCTGTTTGGAAGAGGAAGTCAGAAGGACTTAATAATCGTCCTTTGTTCTGCTAGTGGGAAAAGAGCTGTTACGGACCAATCGCTGTGTCCCTCCCACTGCTTGTCGGTACCATTCTACAATAACCTAGCTTACTTCTTTTTGCTTCTTTAATCCATATTGTTGCCTAAATTATTTTGCCTTCTTTGGCTGTAATAATTGTAATAATAATATTTGTATGATAACTACTTATTTATTTGAGGTCAAAACAGATTTCAGTTGATCTCTCATTTCATACTTAATTGAAGCATCTCTTATACAGTAGAAACCCAATAATTCGTATGAATAACGTTGCTCCTTTGATAATCCCCTATAATTCGTATAAAAACACTAGTAATTGGTCCCCTACACAATTCGTATTTATTTTCGTCTTCATGTTATTTTATAAATTCAATATTGTTAATTGAAATCAAATAATATGGGTCGAACTTAAACCTTTTAAGTAGAGGGGTAGAAAGTGAGAGAGACATTACTGCTTCTAAGAATTAGGCCGGGCGTAAGTCGAGGCCGTAACGTGACGTGAGATGACCCAGGAAAGCAGGGATTAAGCCAACTTCGCGCAGATGGTGCAAAAGTTGGGACGTGATTCTATTGAAAACTGCGGACAAGTAAGGCAGAGTTCGTAATTGTGCAATATTTATATTAGAGTTCCGATGATCAATTAATAACAACATTAATTCACGAAATACTTCCTTAAAGTTGCTATTTAAAGAAAAGGAAGATACACGGAGAATTCATCCTCAAAAACGAGTTTTCTAATTTTTATTTGTCTTTGACTTTTAAATAGTCAGGATGTGATATCGTATCGTATAAAATTCCTCGGTCCCTAACTGCCTCATTTATTTTTTTTTACATTTTTCACTTCACCTGCGTGGCGCAGGCCGTGACAAAATGCTATAGGAACACAAACCTCCGCAGCTGACACTCGGCTCTAAAACTGCGCCACCTCACCTCAACAGCCCACAAAACTCAAGTAACGTCACTTCACATCACGTAACGGAGCTGCGTTCCGACTTACGCCCAGCCTTACCGTCTGTTTACATTTTGTTTTCTATTCCTTAAAAAAAAAAAATAAGTTGGTTTGTCGAAGAAAGAATTTTACAGCTTTATCTATATATTTGCTTAACAATTGGTTAAGTGTTAATTTTTAATAAAGGTTTCAATTCAGAAGGACAATTGCATTTTTCATCTCCCATATTTTTGTTTGTTTGTTTAAAGTCCATTTTTATGCTACTAAGGCTAATCGGACGATGCTACAGTGGGAGTCCTAAATATTGCCATCAAGGTATAAATTAGGATAGGGATCTTTAACGAGTACGTGACATCGTACTGGCTCGGGACCTCCATTTTACGTCCTATCCGAGGGACGGCATAGCTAAGGATTTTTTACTCCTTTTAAAAAATCCTAGGGCCACCACGGGGCGCGAACCCGCGACCTTTAGTATTGTAGGCTGCCATGCTAACCACTACACCACAGGTGACCCCTCCCATATTTCTTGTACTCATATCGAAAACAGAGTATTTTCCTCTTGAGTTGCCCAGTTAAAAGGTCTTGACTTTTTTCAACTCCCTAAGTCTTCTATAGGTGCCTTTACACTTTGCGAACTCCGCCTTCGAGCAGTTAATCCCCAGAACCTTACCGTACCGATGTACCACGAACAAATATTTGCATTAAAACTTGAAACCTAGCAAACAATGATGTCTGACCGCACATAGGCATCTTAATACAACCATTTTCATAACAAAGACTGCTGACTTGGGACTAGTGGCTACTCTGACTTTTGCTCTTACTTATTATGGATAGATGCAAGGCAGAAAAATGCTGAAAGAAGGTCTAGAAGCTTATCTTAACTAAGTCAATAGCGAAACAAGCGCTATCCCCGAACATACAGGCGAACTAACAAAGTACCTGTTCGAGTTCGGGTCTTAATCGGCACAGTGTAAATGCACCTTATAACATTAAAGTGGCAATATGTGAATTCTATGTCACCAGATCACTAATCGTTTAAAAAAAAAATAATTCGAATTGTGTAGAGACAGTTTCGACTCTTAGATAGGAACTTGGATACATGTTGCAAAAAAGAGTAGAAATTATCTGGGTCGATTTTGTTAAGGACATATGCGGATCAAACTCTCGTGTAAACCTGATTTATTTATAATCAGGAATTTGGAGCCAGCTAATCGTATTTGTTAGATAAGTCTTATTTTATTTATCACATCAATTAATGTATAAGGAACCCAAAAGGATTTGTAGAGGTTCTGTTGACTTCTAAAAAAAAAAAGTTACAGTGTTTCTTGGGGAATGAATGAAAGAGAACAAACTTTCTGGTCATGAATGGATACAACAACTGCTATCGAATAAAAATGCTGGAAGAACTGGAGAAGGCCTGGAGTTTAATTGAAGTTCTTTGTCGAAGGGTGGAGTTGAAGTGTGTTCGAGGGCCCTAGTCTTTGGAAAATTGGAGCGAGGAGGATCTTGGCTCTCTCTCATTGTATTTCCCTCAGCTCTCTATATCCTTAGTCCTTAGTATCCTTCGTCCTTAGTCCTGAGTGGCTCTATATCCATGGTATAAGGGCGGAGTACTCTTCTCCTTTTATTGGGTTTGTTCTCTCCACTTGTTATATTTGTCCTCACAGGCTATTTCATTCGATAAAGTTGCCAATCAGAAACATTTATCCCGAGTGTAATTTATATTAAGGTTCAGTCATTGCAGTAAGAAACAGGGGGGATGCAGGGGTCCTAAAACCACCTCAAATATTTTGGCTATTTCAATTTTTACTTTCACTTACCTATATATGAAATATATAGTAAGTGGAAGTATTGCGATCGTGAAAAATTTCGACTTCCGGTTTTCAACGGAAATACACGTTTTGGGGTCCCCTGAGTCGAAATGACCAAGTCCCGCGAAATGGTCTGTGTGTGTGTGTGTCTGTGTGTGTGTCTGTATGTGTGTGTGTGTGTGTGAACAGACTAGCTCAAAAACTATAAACCGTGCGATCCTGAAATTGGGTATTTAGTGTAAGTATATGCCCGCGATGTGACAGCATAAATTTCATCAAAATTACTCAAAGGGAGGGGGTACTTTATTTAATAACTTTTTATGTTTTTTTCGATTTTCTCAAAAACGGCTCTAACGATTTTGATTAAACTCAGTATTTGATCTATTTATATGCCCGAGATATGACTGTAAAAATTACATCAAAATTTATTAACCGGAGGAGGGACTTTACTTAATAAATTTTGTATCATTTTCACGTGTTTTTTTTATTTACTCAAAAACGGCTTTAACGATTTTGATTAAACTGAGTATTTGATGTAATAATATGCCCGAGATATGACTGTAAAAATTTCATCAAAATTGATTAACCGGAGGGGGGACTTTACTTAATAAATGTTGTCTCATTATCACGTGTTTTTTTTATTTACTCAAAAACGGCTTTAACGATTTTGACAAAACTCAGTATTTGGTGTTGGTATATGCCCGCGATGTGACAGCACAGATTTCATCAAAATTGGTCAAAGGGAGGGGGCACTTTATTTCATACCTTTTTTTCCGATTTTTACCTTTTTTTCGATTATATCAAAAACGGTTTTAACGATTTTCATCAAATTCGCCATGTTTAATTCAAATTAGGTGTTCTTTAATATCAGGTAAGAAATGAATGTGGAAAAATGTGTAATTTTGAGAAGTGGCATTAACACAACGCATTCATTTCTAATCTAATGTAAGTAAGTGGGTAAGTGAAAGTTGTGTGTTGCGCGCACGCACCAGATTTTTTTTTTTCAAACGAATCGTAATGAGTTTTATTTTTCGCTATGATTTCGTCCTTCTGGTGTCGCGATCTGTAGAGATCATTTTTCGGGTCTTTTGAATATTAAATTTACCCTACTCTTATGTTGGATGTCACTATCGATTCGGGGAAAATCGATGGGACTTCGGTACCCACCATTTTAAGGCATTCCCTTAAGCACTCTCGTACCGAATAGATGTAACGTATCTTTACCTGTATGTACAGGGTGGAGCAGAGGAAACGCATGCTTTTCACTATTGAATGACTGAGACCCGGTATGATAAAAATAATGAAAACAAGCATTGAGCGATAGATTTTTAATGCAGTTTTGAACCCTGGATCCTATTTTTTTGAATAGAAAGGAACTGCAGTTACTGTGACATCAGCGCGCTACGTTGAAATACTAAACAACTTTCTTCGTCCAGAACTTGAAGGCGTCAAGTGAACATGAGAGGGATATGGTTTCAGCAGGACGGTGCCACTGCTCACATGGCGAGAGCATCTATGGAAGTGGTTCGACAAATGTTCCCTGGACATGTGGTTTCCAAATATGGAGATGTTCACTGGCCTCTTATGCGACATCTTTTTGTGGGGATATTTAAAATCAAGAGTCTACATTAACAAGCCTCGCACAATCGACGACCTGAAGAATTCCATTCGTCAGGATATTGAAGCCGTGCCGAATGAAATGTTGGTAAGAATCGTGCTCAACTTTCAGGAGAGGATCCATATTTGTATCCAGCAAAGACGTCATCTCCAAGCATTATTTTTCGAACCTAATTAATGAATATTACAAAACTGCATTAAAAAAATCTATCGCTCAATGCTAGTTTTATTATTACTTTCACTTACCTATATATGAAATATATAGTAAGTGGAAGTATTGCGATCGTGAAAAATTTCGACTTCCGGTTTTCAACGGAAATACACGTTTTGGGACCCCCTGAGTCGAAATAACC
The DNA here is from genome assembly GCA_911387785.2 of Aelia acuminata. Taxonomy (NCBI): domain Eukaryota; kingdom Metazoa; phylum Arthropoda; class Insecta; order Hemiptera; family Pentatomidae; genus Aelia; species Aelia acuminata. The sequence goes on from OU426981.1 coordinate 138,317,178, forward strand.
AAGTCCCGCGAAATGGTCTGTGTGTGTGTGTGTGTGTGTGTGTGTGTGTGTGTGTGTGTGTGTGTGTGTGTGTGTGTGTGTGTGTGTCTGTGTGTGTGTGTGAACAGACTAGCTCAAAAACTATAAACCGTGGGAACCTGAAATTGGATATTTAGCAGAGGTATATGCCCGCGATGTGACAGCAAAAATTTCATCAAAATTGCTCAAAGGGAGGGGGTACTTTATTTAATAACTTTTTACGTTTTTTTCGATTTTCTCAAAAACGGCTCTAACGATTTTGATTAAACTGAGTATTTGATCTATCTATATGCCCGAGATATGACTGTAAAAATTTCATCAAAATCGATTAACCGGAGGGGGGACTTTACTTAATAAATTTTGTATCATTTTCACGTGTTTTTTTTATTTACTCAAAAACGGCTTTAACGATTTTGATCAAACTGGGTATTTGATGTATGTATATGCCCGAGATATGACTGTAAAAATTTCATCAAAATTGATTAACCGGAGGGGGGACTTTACTTAATAAATTTTCTATCATTTTCATGTGGTTTTTTTATTTACTCAACAACGGCTTTAACGATTGTGATCAAACTGGGTATTTGATGTATTTATATGCCAAAGATGTGATGCCCAACATTTCATCAAAATTGGTCAAACGAAGGGGGCACTTTATTTCATAACTCTTTTACAACTTTTTACCTTTTTTTCGATTATCTCAAAAACAGCTTTAACGATTTTCATCCAATTCGTCGTGTTTAATGACAATTAGGTGTTCTTTAATATCAGGTAGGCTTTATTATTATTAAAATGTTCTGAGGGGGCTTAAATGAGGAAGGTGTCTTTTTTTTTTTTTTTTCATACTCATAAGTAGTCAACTCATAAAACACATTGAGCCCACTCATGCAGAGTACGCCTTTAATGATAGACCATTGTTCATAATTAAAGCCAATCTGTTCATTTAATGGAAATTATTTGTTTCATAGTAAATGATGTTTTCAACAACTACATAGAGAATTATAAAATCAGACGACTTGGAGTATTATGCTTGCCGAATTACCACAAGCTTTTATTTAATAATAAAAAAACTAGTGTTTTTTGTAGAGCAAACAAAAAGAAAAAATAATAAATGAATGTGGAAAAATGTGTCTTTGAGAAGTGGCAATTAACAAAACACACCAATTTCTAATTTAAGTAAGTTGGTAAGTGAAAGTTGTGTGTTGCGCGCACGCACCAGATTTTTTTTATCAAACCGGACCGTTTGGACTGCAGTCCTTCTGAATACAAGGTAATAATCTCTTACAACAATGGTGCAATCAGGCACGTCATTATGAGAAAGGAGGGACTAGACCCCCCCCAAAAGAAAAAAAAACTTTAGGTAATCGATTATTTTAATAGTCATTTCAGTGTGTTCGATTTAATAAAGATATACCGTGGAGGTCACCTGTGGTATAGTGGTTAGCATGGCAACCTACAATAAATTGGTCGCAGGTTCGCGCCCAACGGTGGCCCTAGGATTTTTTAATGGGAGTAAAAAATTCTTAGCCACGCCGCCCCTCGGATAGGACGTAAAATGGAGGTCCCGAGCCTGTATGATGTCAAGTACTCGTTAAAGATCCCTATCCTAATTATACCTGGATAGGCAAAATTCAGGACTCCCACTGTAGCATCGTCCGATTAGCCCTAGTGGCATAAAGTGACGTTAAACCAACAAACAAAGATATACCGTGTCACTGCATTAGCTCTACATTATTTTGGTTTGATTGAACTTGAGCCAGTGTTTCAAACAATTTTTAGGGGTTAATAGTTCTTACCAAAGTTTCCTTTGATTTGTTGCCTGATGTTGATAGACTTGCGATCATTAAGTTCACATCAATTTGAAGCTAGATATATCGAGATAGTACTAAAGAGAGGGTACGTGGAGCTGGTGGAATACTGAAGAGGGCGCTCGCAACATAATCAATTGCCTTAAAGAGATGAAATGAGGGGAAAGATGTTTGTTGTGTTGTTGTTGGCTGTTCGGCGCCGGCGAGGGTCTGGATCGAACAACAGCAATCTACCCGAGCGAACACTTTGCCAATTAGCCAAGGCCTTGTGTTGTTATAAGGCTTTTGTATTTATGTTGTATAGCCATCCTTTTGTATGTTATTTATTGTAATTGTATATTATTATACATAGCAAGGAACATTTTATGTTTTGTTCAGGCTTGTTAGAGGTCAATAAACTTCAAGGAGAACAGCCGGAAAGTAGGGTGGCAAAATTACAGGTTGTCTTTCTATTTACTAGAATTATATATGAGAATCTCGGAAGATAAGAGGTCTAAAATCGACTTTTGAAATAATCGAATTATTGAATATCGTATTTTAAAGAAGTAAATTACAGATTAATCTTCATTCTAAGTTGTAGCAAAAAAACTTCATACTTCCATTAAATTAATGGAATATTTCAACACAAAAAAAATAAATAAATAAGTAAAACAGGTCTACAAAAAAGATTTGTTTTTTTGGTGCCTAGAATCTTATAGCTGATTTTAACAATGCTATCAGCTCTACTAGCTTCAGCATACCTTCTCAATAGTTTTATTTAAATTTAAATACATATGATATAGATAAAACAATCCGAAATAGATGTGCAAATGAATTATTTTAGCAGGCTTTTCTCCTTATTTTAGAATATTAAACTACTAGCTGTAGAGCCCGGCTTCGCTCAGGGACTTGTGGAATAGGTGGAATGAAACAATAACTTTAAAATGTAATAGTACAGAAAAATAGACCAAAATTAATCATGATTAAAACAGAATTTGTACCATCCTGAAACTTAAGTTTAGTATTAGTGGTAAGTTTAGAAACCTCTGAGTCTGCCCATATATGGTTGGGGTATAAGAGATCCTATTAATGCGGTTCTCTTAATGCGTTTTCTTCCCTTTTCTTGATTAAGAAAAATTATTTTGGCAGCAAGTAGGCCCGGTATGGACCATTTCTTATGGTTTCTATGTTCTGATTCCATTGAGACCATTTTCATGACGATACCGAATCCTTATCAAGTAACTTCTCCTTTTTCGAATTCGGTTGAAAATTTACGAACAAAACAGAACTATTAAACAGAAATATTATATGAACACTTTATTTTCGATATATATTCCATTAGGTTATATCTTTTATTCATATTATCTATAGGTTATATATTTTATTCAATGTTAGTTTTTATTCGCTCACTACACTAATAAGCAATTTTTCTTTTGTTCTAAATTTACTCTTATATTGTATATTGATTAAAGGCAATGTTTCGACTAATTCTTTCCTCTTCTGTAAAACTTAATGCGCTTAGGAATCCAGTTGGTTTTGTTTTTAATTTCAATTTATTGCAGAGATGTAATGACCTTATTTAAAAATAAAAAGGAAAAAATAATTATTTATACATAATCTCGTGTAATTTAAAGGAAACAGCTGAAGCTAAAACCATAACAAAGCGAACTAATGAACGATAACCTTATGAATTGAGCTTAGCTAGCGCTCCTGGCTTCCAAATGTCGAACTAAATTTTTTCATTCATTAACTCGCCTGGGCTTAGTAGAGGGGCTAATTACATGTAGCGAGAGGCTTAAAATAAAAGCCCTTGTCCCTACAACATTACTCAGTTAAAATGAAAACTGAAACCTTCTTCATCGTTAGGGGCAATAGGGCAATTAGACGACATAACATTCCATAAAGTAGGTGTAGTCGTTTTTGAGCCTTTTCGGCACGCATATTGTACACTTTGCTTTATAATATATATTGATTAACTAGCTGTATATAATTATTTGTAAGAATTAAAAAATAATAACATCTAGTAATAACTTGTAACAACGCGGTTTAATATGATTTTACCAACCGGCAAATCAATTAAAATACTTTTTGTTGTGGTATAATTTTGAAATGCTCAACTGGATCATGGGATACTGAGACTGTTTCAGGAAACATTCAAGAAAGTCACGCAAAAGAAGCTTCAGAAGTGTGGAATAGAGTTGTAATTTAATTGTGTGTAATTGTGTACTCTTTGAAATGTAATGGTTTTGTTACAAAGTTATTAAGTAAATAATGTGTGTGATTAGATGGTTTTAATTGATTTAAAATGTTTTATGTAAAGAATTTTAATATCTTTGTTTTTTTCCACCTGCTATTAACCTCCATATTTATTCGATTAATTATGTTTTAAAAGGTAAGTCACGCCATTTATATATCTCGACAACTAGATCTGATAGAGGAAAACTAATGGCAAATTTGAATTCACCGCAGCAATTACACTCAGAATCGGCTGTAATACTCTCGGCACCAAGACCACTGTAGGCCTGTGTAATTAAACATTATTTAATTTAATAGTTAGATTGTAAGAAAAAATAATAAAAAAAAAAATCAATTTTAAAAAAGTATGTACTGAAGCATTATAAATAGCTTCTCTAAAAGAACGAGTTATTTTACAATCTATAGTTGAGATCAATTATTCTGTATTGAAAGTAAACAAATATCATAAGCCCTTTTTTAAGTTGCTTTTAAATAAGTCAAAATCCAAAAATGCCGTCGCATTCTGATGAAATTCTGCCTCGAAAATTTAAATATCAAAAATGACTTCTAACATTTTTTATTTGAGCTCAGAATTAATTAGATATAAATAAATGATAATTAAAAAAAAATTATATTTAAAAAAATAATTTTTTTAATTCATAAGCACGTAATAATTGAAATTGCTAAGTAGGTAACAATTAAATTATTAAAATCAGTAAATAGGTTCCTATAAATATTAAATAATATTTTTTATAAGTTGTTAATTAAAAATAATAAGCAGTTAATAGTTTATTAAATTATTAGGTAGGTAATAATCAATTTTTATGAATTAATAAGCGGGAAAAAATAATTTTTAAAATTATTAAGTAGGAAATAATTATTTTTTTTTAATTAATGAGCGGGTAATAATAAATTTTTAAAATTAACAAGTAGGCAATAATTAATTTTTCAAATTAATAAGCAGGTGATAATTTTCAAAATAATTTAAATAAAATAATTAATTTTTACTTTCCATTTTATTTATATTTTAAGCCATTTGCGCCTGCGCTGGAAAGTAATTAATTAAAGAAAGAGAAAAAAAGAGATCATTGAAAAAAAAAAAAAAAATGATTTGTTCCTGAAGAACAAGAATTTAAAATCAATTTTTATTAGTTTATATAAAATATCAAATTATTATTAAATATCATCTAATTAGAAAACAATAATTAAATTATATGTAATTAAATCATATGCAAAAGAAAAAAAAGATTTGGAGATGCCGGGGATCGAACCCGGGGCCTTTCACATGCAAAGCGAACGCTCTACCACTGAGCTACATCCCCTTCTGGTTCGGTAAGGTTGCAGATTAGGTAGTTGAATCTGCTGAAGCTATTTTACTTCACAAGTTTTATAATAATCATTGTTTTGTTACCTACTAGCTGACCCGTGCGACGCAATCGCACTGTAACCTACTGAAATCCCTCTTAATTAAGTACAGATATATATTTAGTATAGTGCGTCATGGCATAGGTGAGGGTTGAAGTAAAGATTAGATGTGTTTAAGTCGTAGATTATTTATTTTTTGAAACACAAGTTTAAGGTATTTGCATATTAACATAGTATTTACTTGTTTGTTTAACGTCCATTTTTATGCTACTCAGGCTAATCGGACGATGCTACAGTGGGAGTCATAATTTTTTCCTATCCAGGTATAATTAGGATAGGGATCTTTAACGAGTACCTGACATCGTACAGACTCGGGACCTCCTTTTTACGTCCTATCCGAGGGACGGCATAGCTAAGGATTGTTTACTCCCATTAAAAAATCCTAGGGCCACCGTTGGGCGCGAACCTGCGACCAATTTATTGTAGGTAGGACCTCTTTGAACACTATGTTTGAAGTTACAATATCATCGTAATTGTTTGATGGTGGGTTTTTTTAGACAGACATTCACTGAAAGAGCGCAACATACTGAAATACACATATTTCGGGGAAAGCGAGTGCGCTGATTCTATTGATTGAAATCGCATGTTTTTGCTTGTAACAATGTTAGTGTATTACTACAATTACTCGTTAATTGTACCTGTATAGGCATACAAGGCATAGGAATAGGATACTTAAAGAATAGAGCTTTATATTAAAAAAAAAAAAATATCAATATCTCCAAATCTAAAATAATTTACTGTGGTAATGCCTGGTCATGAATTTCAGCCAGAAATTTATTCTTTATTTTAATTATATGTTTCGAATAAAATCATTTGGGTCTAAAAGACGGCTATTTAAAATAAAATAAACCAGTTTAAGCCTTTTTGGGGTGACCCACGTTGCTACATGGGCGGATCCAGCCGATCTTAAAGGGGGGGCTGCAGTCCTAAAGGGGGGGGCTTTACCTTTATATTCCCTTTCTACAACTAAAATACGACTTCTTTTGCACATTATTTGTTTTTAAACTTGCTTCTTTACATTAAGAAAAGTCAAATTCTATCTTTAAATGACAAAAAATTTTCCAAAGGGAGGGGCTGTAGCCCCCAGAGCCCCCCCCCCCCCCTGGATCCGCCAATGCGTTGCTATCGATTGATTGATTGATCGAAACTACCAGTTTTTTTAAAGCAATTTCGCACGTCGGCAAGATGTTTGCAACTGAAAACTTTTTGGGTCTGTTTGCGAAGTCCACATCCTGTTACTTTCACGACGCGACATTCAGTTACTTTTAGTAAACAGTTACTTTCAACAATCTGTAGTGGTTATAAACAGTGATAACCTTAATTTGTAATTTCAGTGATAAAAAAAATGGGTCTTTCGAAATTAGCTCAAGAAATTTCTGACAAAAACAAGGCATTTCAGTTTTTGCAAGAAAATGAAATATTACATGGAACAAGGATGTGTTCAATTATAAATAAATATTCATTGCTGAAATATATTCTTGTTATTCTCATCTAGGCCATTATTTGCAAATACAGGTTGCAACATTATTTACAGGTTATAAATATTGTTATCGAAATAAGGGAAAAGGTACTGAAGAGCGGCTGATGGGAGGTTATGTGACCGTGATGTTATCGAAAGCCCATCCCCTTTATTTCAGTTAAAAATTGCCTTGATTGGCTTTAATAGATTCTAGCTTTCGACTTCCGCTCGCTGCGCTCGCTCTTCAGAGATAAATAAACCCTCAAAAGGGTACTTTTCAGTGGAGATCGGGCCTTAATTTGAAGCCGCACTTCAGTACTAGTGCCAAAATAAGTCTTTAAAAGAAGTAACTGTTTACTAAAAGTAACTGGATGTCGCGTCATGAAAGTAACTGGATGTGGTCTACGCAAGCAGATGCCATTTTTCTCGCAAAAACCGCGATTTTGCGCTTATAACTCTCAATTGAATCCGAAATGAGTGACTGGAATTTTTTTCCGGTGAAGTGGTGAATGAAAGCTTTAAAATCGACGCAACATTCATGAAATTTGTTAAAGTATTAAGGAAGTTATGGAGTACTGACAAAAAAAGACTTTCAGAAGTAGTACATATGATTGTTATGTTACCTATTACGAATTTGTCGCCTTGTCTCACTTGGCGTGGGTTATGGCGCCCTCCCCTCCACGCTGATTTATAGAATTCAAAAACACAAATTCTATATAACTTTTAAGGCAATACAAGCAAATTGCCCTTGCATTGTAAATATATAAGATAATGGCAACAAAAGCATTCATCTATGAAAATTTATATTATGCAAATCATTGAAGTAGGTATAACAAAACTATTTTAGTATATTTCTTGCGTAAATGTATAAGAAGATATGTTGAATTGTAGCGAAGCTAAGGGAGGAGGCTCATATTAAATTTCTGTAAATGGTGGAACGGTGAGGAGCTAGGGCACATCAATCAAGTCTTTCTGACTAATGTTGGCAGCCATGCGAGGCAAAAACTGTTTCCATCTCTTCCCGATAGGCTTCTCTCCAATACATCCATTTCCACCTATCTTTGGTTAACACATTTCCATTATCATATTAATTTAAAATAAGGTTTGTTAAATGTAAAAAAAAAAAAATAAACCTTTACAAAGAAAAGTAATTATATGTTAATTTTCGTAATATGTACAATGACGTACCATGGGTGTCACCAGCACCAAGTTATTGGAAGCCAATATTCTCCTAGATAGGTTAGGTAGAAATTGAGAAGCTAAAAGCTGAAATAATAAACCCTAAAAACAATTGTTGGGACATGTAATTCATCCTACAATGATCCCCTTTATGATTTGGTTTCTTAAAACTTGTCAATTTATGTTTCAGTTAAAATAAAGGTAGTTGCTAATGCTACATGTTGAAGGATGGGGGTCGAAATTCCTTGATTCAATTTTATGTAAGATTTTCTGATTCTGATCCTACTAATTTTATTGCTTTCCATCAACTTATATAAGCTTCGTCAAGTTGATGGAAAGTATGATCAAGCTGCCTGGTTTGAAAAAGAGACGGAGACCAATTTCGGAGATCCAACTTTGTTTCAGAGTTCAACCTGAAATAAATATTATATAATTCAACAAATATTCAATAAACGATGCTTTTAAAAATCTACACAGCGCACATTTGTGAAAAAAAAGTAAAAACATATGACGACATGTAGTCTTTATTTTAAAGAAAGAGACTATATTTATCCAGGTAAATATTAGTATTTGACATTTTATTATTCCAAAATGCTAGTTTCATGCAAATAACATTGAGACCATAGTGTCATAGATTTGTTTTTCTTTTTTAATTTTCCCCATTTTTCTATTACATCCGTTGTGCTTAATTGTTCCATGTTTTCAATGCGAAGCCTGAAAGTTTTGACAAATAAATAAATAATATGACAAAGAATCTCAGCTGTCATAACAATGATTGTGTGAATAGGTAATTAATGTTATTACTAACCGAAAAACGTCGAGTAAAGTTACAATGATGTGTTTGCATTTACCAGAACTACCAGCTTTACACGTAAAATTACAAGAAAATTGCTTATTATTATTAATAAATTTGATTTCCACTTTTATTTGATGGGGCAGTCCTTAAAGATTGCTAGTTTAAAGGCACGAGGCTTGTAAAATAACTGTTTTTTTATTTTTAGATTTTATTCCACATGTAAATATGTGGTTTGCATTAAGAATAGCCTGCCCTTCAATTAATGGTCTTTTAAAATTACCAATTATCTCTATCACATCAACTATGTCTGACACCGTTCTTTCCGACATTTTGCAAAACTACTAGCGCACCCTATATTCGATTGCGCCCGCCTATAATAATTAATTTTCACAGATTTTCAACTTTACCAATGTGTCGACGATATGGGCATGTGCAAGTAAAAACAATATTTAATTTTTTTTTTTTAAATGTGTTACATAGAGATAATATTCCAAATATTGAAAACATCGATCCTTGTACTAGTATACTTAACACATGATCGATTATAAAGCTCGAATATTAGAATAATTAGCCGAGGCCCGCATGAATAACTCTTTTATTTTGTGCCAACTATTCCTCTAGCGATGAATATAGATGATACATATTGGAGCTACGGTAATATAGTTAGATGCTAGACCAGACGTCCATTAGGTTAATGAAGGTCGGAGGGAGCTAGATGTTAATGAGGATAACCTAAAGGTTCCAGTGCCTAGCTCGGGGTATCTATTCCACCCTCGTCAGGATCAGCATCAATCAGCTCAGCTTCTATCTACAAGTTTATAGTTGAAATACCTGAGGAACTAATTAACGGCTAATATATAAAATAAATATATAAAAAAAAACACATCGAATCGATCTTTATTTTAATTAATTTTAATAATTATGTTTTATTTTCCTCATTAGTATTCACCAGTTTTTAACCAAATATTTGAAATTAAATAACATAACTGTATCTTTTCCTATCCAAAACAATATTTCCCTTTAATTACTTTACGATTTAAGTTGATAATATCAACTTGATATTAATAGTCCTTAAATATAAACACGATTCCTATACTTATATATCCTACATAAACTCCATTAACTCTAAATTAAAAATAAACTCTCAACACAACTTATCAACAGTAACTTATTTTTACTTTCACTTACCTATATATTAAATACTAGCATTCCCCGTCGCGGCTTTGCCCGCGAGCCTTTAAAATCAATTCTGTGATCATTATCTTGGTATTGATTTAATATAATATGTTAACTGATGTTAAGAAGATTTAGTAGAATCGGAGCTTCCGGTAGGTGGAAGGTTGGAGGGGGAAGCTGCCGGCTCGGTAGAAGAGAGGGAGGCGCGCAATGGAGAGAATTCACTAAAACCACCGAAACAACTTACTCGTCGTGAACGCTTCATTTTTCGGCTTTAAAACATCGTTTTCGACGCACCGTAGGTCAAGATCTTTAAAATGAGTCCAAATTAGATATTTTTTCTCGAAGTGCAAAAATAGGTGTCCGTTATAGTTAAACGACAATATCGCCATTTAAACCCCTTAGGGGTTACATTTTTGAAATTCCTTTCTTAGTGGTTACCTACATCGCGTTTAAAACCTAAATTCCGAACTTCAAGTTTCTATCATTGGTAGTTTTTGCTCTACATTGATTCTATCATTCAGGACAAAGCCTCTTATATATATGGAGAAGAGATAGAAATAAACACGCATCATCCCCAATCATGGGAATCACAGTGGGCATTATTTGATTACCACTAATATTTAAATAATCAGTAGCCATAATTCATATGAATGTCTATTTTAATAATATTGTAACGTTAAATCGATATTCAAATAAAAAATATATGGTTTAAAATCTCAACAATAGATTTTAGTTAAACGACAATTTCGCCATTTAAGCTCCTTAGGGGTTACAGTTATGAAATTCCTTTCTTAGTGGTTACCTACATCGCGTTTAAAATCTAAATTCCGAACTTCAAGTTTCTATCGTTAGTAGATTTTGCTCTGCGTTGATTCTGTCAGTCAGGAGAAAGCCTCTTATATATAGAGAGATATATGAAGGGAAAGTATTGCGATCGTGAAAAATTTAGACTTCCGGTTTTCAACGGAAATACACGGTGTCTCCTGAGTTCAAATTACAAAGTCCCGCGAAATGGCCTGTGTGTATGAACAGGCTAGCTCAAAAACTATTAACCGTGCGAGCCTGAAATTGGGTATTTGGTGTATGCATATGCCCACGAAGCACATTTATTTTCTTAGGGAATTTTATGATTTTTTTTTTTTTTTTAATATTTTGCAGATTTCTTTATTTTTATCGTTTTAGTATTTTTTTGAAAATTAATAATATTTCAAAAAGTAATAACTAATAATAATGTACTTCACATGGCCACTAAGGTGGCAGTTAGTTTTATATAATTTTATTTTTTCTTATTTGTACATTACACGTTAAAACTTTTTTTAACTATAAAAAAAAATAGTGTTGGTTAGAAAGCAATTAAAACAAAAATAAGTAAATGTGGATGAGTGTGATTTAGAAGAATGGCTTTTGCATACTTATCAAACGACATCAACTTCTAATCTAAGTAAGTTGGTAAGTGAAATGTTGCGGGCATCGCATATAATGATAATGATTACAGTTTGTTTTGTACACAACAACCAAGACTAACCTGAGCCTGTTTACATAGTTAACTTTTTGTAAGGAACTTTAGAACCAACCGTTATAAAATTATGTTTAATGTTTAACCTATTAAATATCTGACAATGTTGATCTTCCTTTCAAATTTTGTTATTCTATAATTAGGATGAGGCTCTCCTTGATGGAATTGGGGTAAAAGATCGAAACCTCTTAAGCCAGGAGGGTAGTGAAGTTTGTTGTTAATGAAAACAGGTCCGAAAACCGGGTGTTAAATTAGAAACAGTGTCATAAATGTAGTGTATATAAAGTTGTCTTTAATCCTATAAACGTAAAGTTTATTGTAAAATAACAAGAAATGGGGTCACCCGTGGTGTAGTGTTTGTATTATATATCATATTTGTGGCTAGCATGGCAACCTAAAATAATAAAGTAATATCTCCTCTCTGAGTATTGAGTTGTAATATCAAATTAATTCAGACACGCTGTTGTACAAGAACTTCCCCAGAGATACCGGTTCACTCCCGTGTCACAATCTCGTAATGTAAGAGTCATTTCGACGTATCAGAATCCTGCAAGAGGTGCCGCCTAATTTAGTTATAAGTGGCTGTATATTACTGTAAAATACATAGCAATTTTTCAGCCAAGTTAGATTCCTGAAATAAAAACCTTTAGCTTTCCTGATAATGAAAAGTACTTATAAATAAGTAAAATTATAATAACAATATTCTTATTATGACAAGAAAAATAATACAATATAAATCTCATTTATTTGGATATATATCCAAATAAATGAGATTTGTTTACTGTTCTATTATCATTTCGATCAACTAACATTCTTTAATTAATGAAGCTCATTAGGGGATTCCGAACGATAATAAATCTGACCAAATTATAAATAGATGAGTTTATTCTAGACAAAAATATTATTGTTATTGTATTTAAAGAGCGCTGCAGATTGTTTTTAAAAATATTTTTATTTATACCGATTTAGAAATTGTAGAAATATTCTTTAAAATATTTTTCAACTTGATGGCATTTGTTAAAGGGAACACTATATCTTCCTTTTTTGTGCTTATTAGTCATTATTTTTAGCCCACATCCAGCCTCACACAGTAAGCCTACATTAATATGTTAACTTGTTCTTGTTACTTACCATGGAATTTTTAATAATATTTGAAAGGCGAAAGATTTATTAGTTTTGAAGGGAGAGCTGAGTTTTGTTTAATAATGTGTTCATTTAAGTTCTTTAAAAAACAGACTATAAGAATATATTATATATTACCAAAAAAAAAAGCCTAGTCAAAAAAAGTTAAAAAGTAGAGAATTATTTCATTTTACTTAGTAAGAGATGGGGAGAAACGCACGCTGCTTTTGACAATCTGTAACGTTAAATAAATCCAATTTAATTTATTTGTTTAAAGTCACTTTAGGCTACTAAAGCTATTCGGACGACTCTACGGCGGGGGTCCTAATTTTTGCCTATCCAGGTATAATTATAATAAGGATCTTTAACGAGTGTCTGATATCGTACAGGCTCGGGGCCTCCATTTTACGTCCTATCCGAAGGACGGCATAGCCAAGGATTTTTTACTCCCACTGAAAGATCTTAAGTCAACCGCAGACTCAAACCTGCGACCTATAGTATTGTAGGCTGCTATGCTACGCTAACCACTGCACCACAGGTGACCCCTCCACTTTAATTGAATAATTCATATTCCAAATAAGACATTACTTCGCAGGATTTCGTATAGAGGGATGGTTAGGCCTCCTATTCCGCACTTATAAATAATACATAATTATAAATAATTGTCATAATTATAATATAATACATAATTATAAATAATTGTCATAATTATAATATAATACAATTTATATAATTATAAATAGTATAAATGAAACAAAATTATGAAACCCGAATCCTATATACCCCACTCATCCTCTTATCAACGAAATCTGTTAGTCTTTTTTTTTCTTTTTTTTTTTTATTAATTTTTCTTTTATGATATCGCATGCCGGCTAGATGATCACAACTCTAAAAACTGTGCAATTAAAGTTTAACTATGTTTACAGAGCTGGTAAATTTTTTGGGGACTTCTTAGTTATTTTGGTTGAAATGTGATCAATAAGTCCCACAAGGTTTTTATAAAATGCATATATTCCGGCGAAACATCATCAGTGCGCTAATAATAGGTCACATTTAATTTTTCCGTCAAAAATTATATTTTTAAGGAATAATCTAAACATCGCCATATTATATTTGGAATCTGCACTGCCTCTTGGCTTGTGTACTAAATAGTTTTTTTTTTTTTTTGGTAAGTCACACGTTAAGTTTCAACTGCACTCTCAATTTTACTATGTAACAACAAACAGTGACTAGTGAAAATGGTCTTTGATTATAAATATTCTACCATTGGGGAAGTCAGTTGCACTGGTACTAAATGTAAGTAAAAAGTAGCCCTCTACCTGTTTAACACGATCACCCCCTTCATAGATGTAATTTAGTAAATCGCACCATACGCGGACGGAACTATTAATACTATTTTGAATATATTCTGGCATTTTAGGTTTTTATCATTATGATTCCTAAGGTATGCATTACTCAAAATTGATATATTTTGAGTTATAACCATCTTACCGACGGACGGTATAACCATCTTAATGTCGCAAAATTAGAATGCAATTCCCAACTAATACATGACACAGAAACTCCGCTGGATGCAATAACATCACTGAAGCATGAACAGTTCGCAATATTAGAATAAGAAGCCGCAGAAGGCCTTGGAATTCCTTTCATTACGAATAATTTCCTAGCCATTTTTTTTTCTTTTTTCGAAACAGCATTCATTTTAGTTTCTCGGAAGCAATCATAACTATAATTGATAATATAGTCGGTTGCTTCATTCTTCTAAACAAACATTCTTAATGGTGTATCAAATGAGGATTCGTTACGTATCAAAACCGAATAAATCCTGTTTGTTCTTTTGTCTTGATCTTTCTGTAGCAGGAATAGTATTGTAAAACTTTTTTTTTTTTTTCCTGCGAAATGTAATATACAAACTATAACTACAAACACTATTTTTTACGAATATTGCGTTAAAAAATATCCAGATACAATGCTTTGTATGTAATAATAAGTAAATGGAATGAACAATGTTAATAAACTAAATATGCTAACAAATGAAAATAATACCAAACATAACCTTTAATCACAAGCAACCTCAACATCATTTTGAGAAGTTCCCTCAGCAGTATGAAGATCTAATTTCAAAAGCTCTATATATATAAGAGGCTTTGTCCTGACTGACAGAATCAACGCAGAGCAAAAACTACTAATGATAGAAACTTGAAGTTCGGAATTTAGATTTAAAACGCGATGCAGGTAACCACTAAGAAAGGAATTTCAAAAATGTAACCCCTAAGGGGCTTAAATGGCGAAATTGTCGTTTAACTCTAACGGAAATCTATTGTTGAGATTTTAAACCATATGTTTTTTATTTGAATATCGATTTAACGTTACAATAGTATTAAAATAGACATTCACATAAAATATGGCTACTGATTATTTAAATATTAGTGGTAAACAAATTATGCACACTGTGATTCCCATGATTGGGGATGGTGCGTGTTTATTTCGATCTCTTTTCCATATATTTCTGCATATATATATACTTCTCCATATATATAAGAGGCTTTGTCCTGACTGACGGAATCAACGCAGAGCAAAAACTACTTATGATTAGAAACTTCGGAATTAAGATTTTAAAAGCGATGTAGGTAACCACTAAGAAAGGAATATCAAAAATGTAACCCCTAAGAATATCTAAAATGTAAATGGCGAAATTGTCGTTTAACTCTAACGGACATCTATTTTCGAATTTCGAAAAGATATATCTAATTAGGACTCATTTTAAAGAATTCGTACAGGTTCATAAAGTTTATAGTTTTTGAGGTAGTCACACGCAAAGAACCTCTCGCTTGACTTGGTTATTCGGACTCAGGGAACCCCAAAACGTGTATTTCCGTTGAAAACCGGAAGTCAAAATTCATCACCATCGCAATACTTTCCCTTACTATATATTTCGTATATATAAGTGAAAGTAATTAGTAAATGGATGTGGAAAAATGTGTAATTTTGAGTAATGGTGTTTACCTACTTATCAAAAAACGTCAATTTTTGATCAAAGTAAGTTGGTAAGTGAAAGTTGTTTGTTGCGCCCATCGCACCAGATTTTTTCTAAAAAAAATTGTTTTGGCTTGTAAGGTAATCTAATAATAAAATGTGACATGGGCAAAGCAGATTTACATTATTTACGTAGTTGAAGCCAATAGTTTATAACATTCCCACCTGAGAGTCCGTATTGTAGAACGGAGAACACACAATAAATCTATACCGGCGTAAATAGCCGTCAAAAGGCCAGGTGACAGCTGTATAGGTGGCGCGCGCGGGAACTGAGATAAGAAGTGATAAGGGCTCTGAGTGGTGGGAGGGGCGAGGAGGGGAGGGGGCCAGTTGGGGCGCGGATGGAGGGCAAAGGGGACCACCTCTGCGGGTGCCCCCTGTCCCGGGCCTCGGGCTCCAAGAGGGACAGGACTATCTTCAGGGAGTCCCTCAGGTCGGAAGGGAGGAGGTCTTCGCTCAAGAGGAAGTCTTCCGTCAAGAAGGAGGTAAGTGGGGTTTGGAACCTCTGGCGCACAGTGGTTCAAAATCGACTATTTTCGAAAAAAACCTTGACAAACCTGATCTGTAAGCCGCAAAATAATAAAGTTGATATTATCATAATCACTATTAAATTTCCTATAAAATGTACAGGTTGGAGCCCTCTTAACCGGCTATTCGGATTAACCGCCGCGCGATATTTTGCGGTACGATGGAAACATGTCATAACCCAGCCCAAAATCTGATTATAGATAAAGATGCATCTAACATTAAACTTAAAGCTTTGTCTGGTGTAAATCTTTCAGGTTTTAAACAATTCTGATTTTTTCTAGCCGCCGAAGAAATTAACTCTTCTGAACAAGTTTCACGCATTTTTGTATTTTCATATGTTTTGTCCTATGACAGCACTGGTCGAAAGGTTTTTCTTTGCGCCCAGCATGGGATTAAGATCCTGGTGCGATGTCCATCGGCGTCACTCGTGACTCCAGTTTGACTGAAAACGTTCCTTTTAGCCAGATGTCATTCTGATTAAAAAATATTTCGTTATTACGGCAAGCCGATTGCCATTTTTTAGTAAAACTAGGCAAGAAAGTTTGACGTAGTTTAAGCTCAATTCGCTCTATCAAATCATCAGACATCCCGGGATATTTGTTAATAACAATTTCAACACACTTCCAAGTTAGTATTTCAACTAATTCGATATATGAAATCACAATTTTTTCCATTTTAATTTAATATTATTACCCAATCTTTAAAACACACGATAGTATAATGATTAGCCGGAAATCTAAACTGAGCTTGTCCTCTCCCAAATAACAACTGGAATAATGCTTACAATCTTGGTGTTTGTAAATAGCGAATATAAAATAAAAACATCTGCTACCGCAACAGTCGCAGGTGGTCGCAGCTGAAATGTTTTTATTTATTTACAAGAAGGATTAAAATATTTATCTACTCAATTTTCAGCCTACCGGAAGCCGCCGATAAAAGTTAATTCATCAATATTTTCCATTATATTTTTTCCCAATTAATTTTACTTTCACTTACCTATATATGAAATATATAGTAAGTGGAAGTATTGCGATCGTGAAAAAATTCGACTTCCGGTTTTCAACGGAAATACACGTTTTGGGGTCCCCTGAGTCGAAATGACCAAGTCCCGCGAAATGGTCTGTGTGTGTGTGTGTCTGTGTGTGTGTGTGTGTGTGTGTGTGTGTGTGAACAGACTAGCTCAAAAACTATAAACCGTGCGATCTTGAAATTGGGTATTTAGTGTAGGTATATGCCCGCGATGTGACAGCATAAATTTCATCAAAATTACTTAAAGGGAGGGGGTACTTTACTTAATAACTTTTTAGGTTTTTTTCGATTTTCTCAAAAACGGCTCTAACGATTTTGATTAAACTGAGTATTTCATCTATTTATATGCCCGAGGTATGACTGTAAAAATTTCATCAAAATTGATTAACCGGAGGGGGGACTTTACTTAATAAATTTTGTAACATTTTCACGTGTTTTTTTTATTTACTCTAAATCTGCTTTAACGATTTTGATCAAACTGGGTATTTGATGTATTTATATGCCCGAGATATGACTGTAAAAATTTCATCAAAATTGATTAACCGGAGGGGGGACTTTACTTAATAAATTTTGTAACATTTTCACGTTTTTTTTTTTATTTACTCTAAATCTGCTTTAACGATTTTGATCAAACTGGGTATTTGATGTATTTATATGCCAAATATGTGATAGCCAACATTTCATCAAAATTGATCAACCGAAGGGGGGACTTTACTTAATAAATTTTGTATCATTTTCACGGGGTTTTTTATTTACTCAAAAACGGCTTTAACGATTAATAAAAATAAGATATGAATGTAGAAAAATGTGTGACTTTGGGAAATGATATTTAACAAAACACGTCAATTTCTTATCTAAGTAAGTTGGTAAGTGAAAGTTGTGTGTTGCGCGCACGCACCAGATTTTTTTTTTTCATTTCAGATAGTTCTGAGTTTTGATGAATTTTTAATTATTAATTCCAGTGAAATATGTATGCTAGAGCAGTGAAAACCATATCGGATATTACTTTTATTTAATTTAATTTCCCATTATTGAACGTATGAATCAAAACTAAATTTTTAAGGGCACGTCTAAAAAAAGTAAAAACATAGTTGCATAACGTTCTTGGCCTATTTTTATTCATAAGCGATTTTTTTTTTCAAATATTTCTTATAGAGCACGTTACTATATCTCAAGGGATAAGTAATTACACATGAAATATTTTCTAAGTTCAAACTTTAAAATGGCTATTTTTAATTTTAATTTTACTGTGTTGCGTCCAGGCAGCGCATCAAATTTTCTTCTTTTTAATTTAAAACTTACCTATCAGGTGTAACAGTTTCTTTTTTAAAGAATTGTTTTCTACGAAAAAAAACAACAAATTATTTCTCGTCGTTGATACTGCAAGAGGTCGTAGGTCAAAATTTTTCGAGTTTGCGATTTTATTGGACTAGCTCACGCCTGCGAAACATTCGTACTCTAACATACTTTGATCACACTTAATTAAAGTACAAACCGTATACAGTAGAACCTCCTTTAACCGTGGTAATGATGGATATGGGTGTCAACGGATAATCGAAAACCCCGGATAATCGAATTACAACATTTTATAGACTTAATGAGATAGAAAAGAAGATTAATTAAACAAAAATTAGAAAGAAAATCCTTTTTATTAACAAACGAACGTTTTAACAAACAAAAAACGAAAAAAGTAACAAACGAACTCCTTCAGCGCGTTTTTTCTTGAACCATTAAGGCAGCTTCATCTACGTCTTTTAATTAAGTAGAGTTCTTCATTGTTTTCGGAGGATACGATGTTTGGGCCGACGAATATACCAACTCGAAAATGTCTTTCAGTCAGGGGTCTTTCTCCAAGCAACCCCAAATATTAACCTAACCTCAGTACAAATTCAAGCTCTCCAGAAGCAAATAAGTTCTCAAACTTGAGAGATTATGTTTAAGAGTCTTCTCCTGTCCTCTATAGTTTTGGTCAGGTAAGTGTTTTTAATAAGTTTCCAATTTTTCAAATATAAATGATTGAGTAGCACAGATTTCGTTTTTTTACTTTCACTTACCTATATATGAAATATATAGTAAGTGGAAGTATTGCGATCGTGAAAAATTTCGACTTTCGGTTTTCAACAGAAATACACGTTTTGGGGTCCCCTGAGTCCAATTAACCAAGTCCCGCGAAATGGTCTGTGTGTGTGTGTGTCTGTGTGTGTGTGTGTGTGTGTGTGTGTGTGTGAACAGACTAGCTCAAAAACTATAAACCGTGCGAACCTGAGATTGGGTATTTAGTGTATGTATATGCCCGCGATGTGACAGCAAAAATTTCATCCAAATTGCTCAAAGGAAGGGGGTACTTTATTAATAACTATTTACGTTTTTTTCGATTTTCTCAAAAACGGCTCTAACGATTTTGATTAAACTGAGTATTTGATCTATTTATATACCCAAGATATGACTGTAAAAATTTCATCAAAATTGATCAACCGGAGGGGGGACTTTACTTAATAAGTTTTATATAATTTTCACGTGTTTTTTTTATTTACTCAAAAACGGCTTTAAAGATTTTGATCAAATTGGGTATTTGATGTATGTATATCCCAAATATGTGATAGCCAACATTTCATCAAAATTGATCAACCGAAGGGGGGACTTTACTTAATAAATTTTGTATCATTTTCACGGGTTTTTTTATTTACTCAAAAACGGCTTTAACGATCAACAAAAATAAGATATGAATGTAGAAAAATGTGTGACTTTGGGAAATGATATTTAGCAAAACACGTCAATTTCTAATCTAAGTAAATTGGTAAGTGAAAGTTGTGTGTTGCGCGCACGCACCAGATTTTTTTAAGTATCATTATATCTTTTTTTTCCCCTTTAACGGTTAACAAATAAACCTTAAAAATTCATTCTCTGTCGTTCATTCCCCTGTCTTACTATAAATCAAATACTGAAGGATAATGAAGATAGCGACGTGGATTGAAGCTTTCTTTTGCTGCTCAACTTTTTTAAAGGATCACCAGTCCTTAACTATGAGAAATTAAAAAAAAATAATAATAATAATGAAAGAAAAAGAAAAAAAAACTTATAAATTTATCACTCCTTCAGATAGTTAAAAAAATGCCCCCAATAAAATACAAGTAAAGATAGGAGGTGTTTGAAAGATTTCGATTTCAAACAAGAAAATGATCCAATTATTCTGAGAAAGAGAATCAAAAATGAAACAGCAAAAAAAGAAGGTAAGATTGGTTTGTGAAATGACTCCCCGTGAAATTCACTTGAAACGCAAGCGATTGAGAACGAATTCTAATGTATATTTGTTAAGAAAAAAACATTTTAAATGGGAGTTGATTTGATGATACAAAATCTCCTCGTTCAACCGCTATGTTGCGCAAAGAAAATATAACGCTTGAAAGACTACGGAAAAATATCGAGAATTTTTTTTTTCAAAAAAGCGATTTACCAAGAAACAGTATGCAAAAATATCTTTTGTTATAGAGGCATTATTTTAACCAAATGTAATCAAACACGACATCAATGCTATCTTGCAGTGTTACAATCCTTTTAATCCCAAAGGTCTGGTAATTCATTCCATAATTTTTTTTAGCCATCATTATATCACGTTTAACGTGAATTGGTGTTCTGCCACTTCGACTCCAAAGGAATAGTACTACACCGAAAAAAATGTTTTTTGTAACCATAAAATTTAAAATAACGCCGTAAAAAGTGCCCACTTTGGTGAGAATGACCCATGTATGTAAAGTTTATTTATCCATTTGAGGGTTCGTGTGAGAATTTTCGCTGAGGTATATAATTAACTTTTCGTTATTTTTATTTATGTAAGTAATATTTAAATCTGAAATATTAGTATTCTCTAAAACGTTTTCAAGATCCAATATTCTGAACCGACGCAGTGGAAAAATGATGTGATGAATGCCTCTGCTGAAGTTGGTTCCTTAGAGCAATCGGGCCTGTCACCCTCAGGACTGAATTACTCTAAATAGAATGCTATATACGTTCTCTCTCTCTCTCTGTCTCTCTCTCTCTCTCACTCACTCTTTAATTATAGATTAAAAATTTCAAATTATATTCGCGAGCCAGTTTTACCAACAGAGGCCATACAAACCCCCTAGCTTCAGTTTATTGTTATTTAAACCTAAATACATGTTTTAAAATTTATTTCCTGAGATTACAATATTTACATATTTATTCAAAGCATGTCATTGCCTTACCAATGAGCTACCCTATTTCCACATTTAATAAAACTCGACTTTAATCCCCAACCTCTTTGGCGCAGTAGCAATTCACAAAAGCAAGGTAAACATAAGCAAAGGTGAAACTAGCAATTGTCTCTAGTTCCAGCAAGGAGGATGAGAGCAATTTTTCTTATGCAGAAAGTGACGACAGTCTACACTTCTATTGTCATTCTATTTTCCCTTAAAAGCTGTTAAAAACCGATTCAAAATTATTATACCATTATAGTGCAGCTTTTAATAACAATAATATGTGTCAGGCAGAACTTGAATGAGAAGGCTATACTTTCTCATTCAAGTACTGCATATAACCCCACCTTCTAGGCCAACCTGCCCCACATAGGGGGTTAATTGGCATACTCTGGATTGACGAATTCTTCAATTTTCGAATTCTTCAAGTATTAAATTTTATGTGGTGAACAAAATACTTGAAGTACTACAGTAACACAGAAGTACTAAGTAATACTTGGAGTTTACAGTGGTATCAGCCCTATTGAGATTATACTAACAGGAACGACTCAACAATCAAAAGAGTGAAAACTGTTGCCAACCAACCCCGCTTTCCCTTTATTTTTATATTTCTTGTCATCTTGGAAATGAACCATTTTAGCTTATCTATTGATCCAAAGGTTTAATGCTGACACGTTTCCTTTCCAGCGAGGTTCGAGGTGACACTATCAGCCCTTTGTCGGCAACTTGGTCGATTGGAACAGTTTGCAAACTGTTGCAGCTCGTGGCTGCCCTAACTTCTTAATTATCTGTTATTTATTAAGTTTTAAACTATATTAACAAAATAAATTATAAATTTTAATATAAATTAAATAACTCTCAAATGGTGTATTTGTTGTAAATAAATTTAAAGTTTGGTGTAGTAGTTAGAGGGTTCGTAGTCATGCAGATGGCTCAATGGAAGTAAGAAAACCTCGGCAATACCGCCCTGTAGAAGGAACGTAAAATGGATGTCACGAGCCTGTGCGATGTCAGGTACTCGTTAAAGATCCCTATCTTAATTACACCTGGATAGGCAAAATAGCAAAATTTAGAATCCCAACTGTAGTAGCATCGTCCGATTAGCCTTAGTAGCATAAAGTGACGTTAAATAAATATTGTGATTGGAATATATTGTTACACTTTCTATGGGTGTGTATTCGCACTTTTTATTCCAAGAAAAATAACAATTTTAACGGAATCTATATACATAAAGATGTTTGTTTGTTTATTTGTTCTTTGTAGAAATCCATACCGTTTGTCCTAAATTCTCCAAATTTCGCTCAGTGGTTCTTTGATACCAAGCGCGAACACCTGTCCATATTAAAATTGCATAACTTCAGCCAATCTCTGGGTATATTCTTTATTGTTATAAAATTCGTCATGATCTCGTTTTTCAGTGGTTTTTTTTTTACGAAATCGACCGTTTGAGTCGAAAAAACGGCCTAAAAAATCATTTTATAGATTCTGAAGAGGCCAACAAGACCCGGCAAGACCGTCCCTTGGCAGGCGTCGAGTTCTGGGATTTTTAAACTATATGTTTTTTTTTTAACATTACAATATTGCACTGGTTGTTACTATTATATTAATTAACAGGTGTGAATAAAGATTAAAAGTTAAAAAAAAAAAAAAACATTACAATACGTTTATTAACATGTATGGTGTACTTGTTTTTTAAAATGCCTCCTAAGAAGCGAGCTTCAGTAGGAGTAGTGAGCTCAAAAGCTAAAAAACGTCAAATACGGTTATGTGTTGCGCGAACGCACCAGTTTTTTGTTTGTTTGTATTTGTTTTCTAAAGTACACTATTTTTTTTTTTTTTATTGTTAAATAAACGTTTTTACTTGTGATAACTCGGCAATGCTCTAGCATAATACTTCATCGCGTCTCATTTTATTTTGTTGAAAACTTTATTTAGTTAACATGAAAACATATAATTTCCATTGAATATCTATGCTCCAAAACATCTTGACAACTCTTTCACATGATTAACCCCTTTCTTTAAACAATGGTCTCATTAAAGGAGTACTGAGCATGCGGGTGTTCTCATTACTTGATTCTTATTAAATATGAAGAGTTTGATCGCCGACGTGCGATATTTAAAAATTTTGATAAATCAATACGATTAATATTCGTAGGAAATTATCAGCACATTTACAATATATGTTTTATTTTGTTAAATATTTTTGATACTTATTTATGGGTATAGATAATGCAATACATTATCGTTATTACAATATATACATGGTGTCCCAGACATAGTGTAAAAAAAAATACGCTTAATATTAGGTAATCAGCAAGAATTCTGGTCACCCCCCCCCCCCTTAAATTTTTTTTTTTTTTTTTTTTTTTTTTTTTTTTTTTTTTTTTTTTTTTTTTTTTTTTAGGGGGGGGAAGGCTTGGCCCTTTTACAATTCTTTACCCCACATGCATAATGGACAAGAGATAAAATAACTAATACTTTTATTCAATCAAGTAGTGCTTTCTAGTAAGTACGTGAAGTCAAGTATTTATTCTCTAACAAGTTTTTTCTCAGAAAAAACTTCTTTTAGACTCAAAATGTGAAGTGCAATTGTAACATGGAAAAGCTTACTAAATTCCGCAGTTTTTAGGAAATTTTACGGCTTCTATGGGGGAGTGAGGAATTTTCAAAAGCTATTAAAAATTTATGTTATTTATTCATGGTAGCTCGTTATACAATTAAGATATAATTTTTAAACTATTTAATTAGAAGATAAAAGATCCGCATGCGGAGGACCTGGGTTCGATTCCCGGCCGTGGTCTAATCTTTTATCTTCTAATTAAATAGTTTAAAAATTAAAAATTTATGTTTTAATAAATGTATTTTGTTTTGCGCGTCAAAAGGTCCACTGAAAGAGGATTTAACGTTGATTAAGAAAATATCATCGTTTTTGTTTCTACGCTAAACCAAAGTAGAGATAACTGTCATTTTTCAGGAAAAGAGTAAGATCCAAAAAAAAAATTCTACCAACTCAACAGATTGAGATAGGGAACTCTTTTCTGCGCCATTTTACCCCGTTTAGCATGCAGTATTACCTAATTTTTTTTTACACTATGTCTGGGACACCCTGTGCATCTACTTATATTATCAATCTGTTATTTGTAATATCATTCTTCCGGAAAATGTTACTTTTCATCTTCTATAAAGTAGAATAACGTTGAAATTATTGACTTTACCCTCATGAGAATGGTCTCATTCTATTCGAAAAGATATAAAGTATCAAATCCAATGCACCACTCGACCTAGTTTTAGTAAAATTGATTTGCTCACCTCCCTGGTCTTCAACAACCCTAAAGGGAGATTGTCCCACTTCAATATAGGCCAGCTCTGCAAATCTCTTTTATTACTAATAATATAAAGTAATAACTTGAATTTTCCATATTCAGTCTATTTTTCCTTTACTACTTCCTATATGTTATAAGATTTACTTTATTAATTTAGTGAAGTATTTTATATATACCCTTATATTAGATCAAGATAAGCATCTAAAATTAGAATTATAATATATTTCAAAAATAAAAATTAAAATAATTAAATAATAAAACTTACTCACACCCACCCGTGGCCAAATAACATTTTTAATTATATAGGCTGAATTCCCTTGTCATAAAAATTAAAAATACTCACTATTCAAAAAAAGTTTTCCTCTATAAAAGCTTAAAAGTCAAATGGCAAAGCAAATTTAATTTAAATGTTCGCCCCCCCTCCCTTGACTACCACGACCGACTTTGTCCATGCGAGCTCTAGTTAGCTCTCGCACTCGTAAATTTTCATTAACTAATTACTATGGTTTTTTTCCTTGCTAATTACCTCTCGCAAAGGTAAATATTCAAAAAGTCTTTATTAGGTGGTGTAGTGGTGGAAGAGAAGTGGGTGGGGCTTTCGCCCCCTCCCTTGACTACCACGACCGACTTTGTCTATGCGAGCTCTAGTTAGTTCTCGTGCGTGAAAAAAACGAGAAAAAAAAATCAGGTGAGCGTCACAACTCGATCCCCTCGCGCTCTAGTTAGTTAGGATCAAAAAGCTTTATTTGAAATTCTGGTTGAATCGTCACCGTTTATGGCCTAAAAGTTAAAGTATTTGAGCACTGAAGCAGTGGTGAACCGTAGAAGGTGAATGAAAATAAAAAACGCACACTGTGCGGAAAAAAAAAGCAAATATAATGATTTTTTTTTTGCTCTCCTGAAAATCAGCTGTCAATCGACACAAGACATTTTGCAGTATCAACGACGATATGGTACTTCATATTTTAATGTTCAATATTATTATTATTGTATTATAATATATTATTATATTATGTATTTCGGAACGGATGCATCAATATATAAATGATGTTTAAAATATTGAAGAAAACAGAACACATTAATAAAGCTAAGCATAGATTTGATTTTGATGGGGTTGAAGTAATGCATGTAGTGAAGCATGTATAGCAGAAAAATGCTTGAGGCTACGTTTATTACTCAGAAAACATAAAAAAAAACAGTAAATATTAAAAATGACACTAAAAGTTTAAATAAATACTATGCAGAGGCTCTGAGTAAAAATATTGATTATTTATTATAGTATTATAATAATTTATATTTGTGCATTTATAACTTTTTATGGATTTTCGGGATTTTGGAAAATTAAGAAATAATAAGATACAATATAAAAAAAAGTTTAAATATCTTTTTTAATTGGTAATTATCAATTGGTTATTTAAGCAGCAATGGATTTAAATTTTGGTGTGGATAAGGAGATTAGTATAACCATTTGACTTTCCATCTTTTAAAAAAAAGAGAGTTTTTTTGACTAGTGAAAATTTTTGATTTTAATGACAAGACCATTCAGTCTATTTAATTGAAAATATTTTATGGTAACAGGTGGGTGAGAATATACTTCATTATTTAATTGTTTTTAAATTTAATTTGTAATGTTCAAATATATTGTAATTCTATTTTTAGATTTTATCTTGATAGTAGTGGCGTGAGTACCGAAACGTAGAACAAAACATTAAAAAAGTGAGGCTTAAATAAAGTATCACAAAAATACTAGAATAAAATCTGTCTAGCCTCTAATAAATAAAAAATTATCATAATTTATTTAAGGGTCACCTGAGGTGTGGTGGTTAGCATAGCAGCCTGCAATACTAATGGCATGCGGGCTTGCGTACCTAGGGCCACCATAAGATTTTTTAAAGGGATAAAAAATTCTTGGCCATGCCGTCCCTCGGATAGGACGTAAGATGGAACCCCCTGTACCATGTCAGGTACTCATTAAAGTTCCCTATCTTAATTATACCTGGGTAGGCTAAATTTGGGACTCCTACTTTAGCATCGTCCGATTAGCCGTAGTAGCATAAATGGATGTTTAACAAACAGAAAAATAATCTATTTATTTATTTATTTTAAAAATGTTTTTGTTATACTAATTTTATAGAAAGTTTCCCCTTTCCATTAGATTTACTAATACCACAGTAACCCACACTCAGACAGTTGCAGATCAAGATCAGTTGGTGGAGCCCTTGCTAATCCTGGCGCTCCTTCCACGGAGATCAGATAACTAACTGCCCTATCTCGGTTTGAAACTTCAGTAGCCCCTTACATGTTTCGGCGAATCCCATTGTTGGTCTTAAAATTTTGCCTCATTCGCCCGATTTTCCGTACTTTCAAGCTACTATATTTTATTTTAATAGGTTAAATGATGGTCAGGATTTTCAGTTACAATGATTTTATTATGGTAAGCCAACGTTTCGATCCAACTTGTGGATCTTCATCAGGGCTAAAAGAAAAAAAATATATGAGTATCTATGCTAGAGGGTGGCAATAAATGGATACATTACAGAACTGATAATAATATAAAAGATGGTGTATACATGACTAGTAAAATAAGAGGCTGGTTTACAATATAAAATAGAATCTGATATTTACCCACTGAGTCCAGGTGGATACTAAGACTAAAAGTAAAAATAAGGTGAGAGGTAGTGGTAGGGGGTTAGTTTGCCGACTTCAAAGGTTTATGACGGGGAAATCCAACGCTTTTGAAGTGAAGGCACAAGGTACATGACAACTGAGTGAACAAAAATATTTAAAAACTAACAAAGTAGATGGTATTGTATACAAATAGTTGTGTCTGGACTCAATAATAACATAAAAATGAGATAACACAACGTAACAATGCATACAAATTTGGAATATATACAGAAAGAAGCATACAATACAAAAAATAATAATAGTACAAGAGGTACAGAGATAATTGCAGGTACCTATGAAATCAAAACTAGGATTTGAGGATGCGGAAGATGTTAGAATAAGTGGATGAAATTATCTCTTATTTGTTATTGTTGGTTATTTGTTTCTAGATGGATGAAAATGGATTCTGAGAGGAGACGTTTATCGTGGTTAGATACAGTAGCTAATATGGAGGGGTTCTCAAAATCGAAGGAATGGTTGTGGGCAATGGCATGTTCAGCTAATTTAGATGTAGACGAATTACGCGTGGAAATACTGTATTAATATTGATAAATACGTTTTTAAAAATAATTTTTGGTTTCACCGAATAGCACTGGATACGATAAACTACATTACACTTGCCTAGGAGAGGTACAGGGTCTTTGACTTTTGTATAAAGATTTTTTAATTTATTGTTATTTTTTAATACTAGGCGCATGTGTGGGAAACTGGATGAGAAGGATTTTTTAATTTTGTTTGAGAGAATGGGGATATACGGGATAGATCTGTATTGGAAAGTAGAAATCGGAGGTTGTGAAGAGTTGTTAGAGAGATTTTGAGTTTTAGCATTGTTATTGATAAGTGTTTTTATTAAGTGCT
This sequence comes from Aelia acuminata, assembly GCA_911387785.2. NCBI lineage: Eukaryota > Metazoa > Arthropoda > Insecta > Hemiptera > Pentatomidae > Aelia > Aelia acuminata. The sequence continues at coordinate 138,345,549 of OU426981.1, forward strand.
CAGGAAAGTCGTTAGATTGTAAGATATTTTCCAGGCGGATTTTGTTATGACAATGAAACTGTGGATCGGACAAGGTCAGGCTACGGTGGATGAGGTTTTTTGCGACGTTGATCTTTTGGTGATGTGGATGTTGGGAAAAATAGTTAAGGAGTCGGCCAGAATAAGTGGGTTTGGTGTACCAATTAGTGGATATAGAATGGTCCGGGTTTCTGGTAATGGAAATATCTAGGAATGGAAGGGTTCAATTGGTTTCCAATTCTATAGTGAAACGGAGACGTGGATGGTAGGAGTTAAAGGCGGCGAGAATATCAGTGATAGAGTTAGGATTGAGAATCAATATGAGATCATCTACATATTTTTTAATGAAAAAAATATCGTTGGGGAATTTAGGTATTACAGAATCAAGGAGGTCGTTGAGGACAATACCGGAGAGGTCGGGAGCTAGACAGCTACCCATTGCAAGGCCAGAAGTTTAGAGAAAATATTTATTTTGAAAACAAAAATATCCAGAATTACAGCATAAAGCAAGGGAGTCAATGTAGGCAGATTTATTGAGTTTACTGTGGGATTCTAACAAGTTCCATTTTTCTTCAACGATTTGGAGGGCACGATCCGTTTTATTTTATTTTAAAATTTTGTTAGCATGTAAAAGGGCTCTTATATGTAAATAATTAATCTATGTAAAATGGCTTGTTAGGCCTTTTACATAGATTACAATAGTATCATTTAGATATGATATAAAAAAATAAAATATTTTTAAGTATTGAAACATACAACATTAAACAATAAAAACCCTTAAGAAACGGCTCACCCTACTTTACTACTTTTTTTCTAAAACTTCAAAACTAGGACTTGGATAAAAATTAAAGGGTCTTTTTCGTTTAAAGCACGCCAACCGAATCTACAGTTACAAATAACACCACACATGTTTTTAAAAGTAACGATATTTAATAACAATTATTTTATTTGTCACTTTATTCTAACTTCCAAAAATTACAGATGTCTTCCAACATAACCTCGAATAAATCTTTGTTTTGATTCCTATGTCTCCACAGAAATTCAGCAAGATACGAATCTATTAAAGTTCTCCTAGTACCAGCTTCTACTTTATTTCGCCTTTTAGCCGCAGCCCATAGAGATTCTATCGTTTGTGTATGAGCTCCTGTTTCTGGATCAATGAAATTTTTTGAATGATTAACCGTGTAATGTTTAAAGTCATATAGCCTGGATTTTTTTTTTATTTTGGTATATGACCTCCATAAATCGGATATAATAGTTGTTTGAGGTAGAATGCATTCTTTGATGCATCCTAATAGGGTTTCTTCGCTTCTGTCAGGGACCGCAAACATAAAACATTCTTTAGTTTTCCTACATATCCCGCCTGTAAAGAACCGAGTATTACGTAACCAAGTAACGATATCGCAAATTGTAACGTAGTAGTTACCATATGTTCATATTTTTACCTGTAAATTTGGTTGTCGTGCTTTAAACGAAAAAGACCCAAATTAAATACGTATTTATACTCACTGAAACCAATATGGACTTACTCTTCACAAATATACGGTACTGCCAAAAAGACGCACTTACAAAGAATTCAGACCTTTCAATCAAAAATATTCAGACTGATAGTAAAAGCACCATAGTACCCGTGACCAACAATACCCTAAATACTGACTTACAAATGCAAACAGTAGACCAACATATAAAGACACTTTACAAACGTTTCCATTCGCACTTACGCGGTCATTTCAACCAACTGATTAGAGGAATGGCAACAGCTGATGATATGCCCATACCTAGGAGATTAAAAAGGCGCTGGATGAGAGATCACCTTCGTTAAAAATCCAGGTTACCTGAAACAAGCCAGAGAAAAAGGTACTGCTGGGTGCCTTCCCCATGCCTAACATGCCCTTATTTAAATTAGCAAAGCTCACATATGCTGATTGTCGATGTTTATTGAAATATATATAAAAAATATAAAATACTTCTCAATAATTATAAATTTATAAACAAAACCTAATAAACGTTTAAATATAAATTTTCAGACTTCAAAATTCATTTCAGACTATAAAATAAGTCATTATCATATAAACTCACTTTTACTGTGGTCCCCTGTTGTTTAATAGTTAGCATAGCAACCTTCAATACTAAAGGACGCGGGTTCGCTTCCCCAGGTGGCCCTAGGATTTTTTAACGGGAGTAAAAATCCTAGGCCATGCCGTCCCTCGGATAGGGCATAAAATTGATGTCCCGAGCCTGTACGATGGCAGGTACTCGTTAAAGTTCCCTATCCTAATTATACTTGGATAGGCAAAATTAAGGACTCCCACTGTAGCATCGTCCGATTAGCCTTAGTGGCATAAAGTGACGTTAAACAAACTGTTCATCGGCGGTGACAAAGTCACTGGAATTTTTTACTTGCTACTTTTACAGAATGCTTGTCTTTTTTCAAAGGATTGTAGCATCGTAGTACGTATATTTTGTATATTTCCATGTCTACTTAGTATAAGCAACAAAAATAAAATGCTTAGGAAAAAAATATTAAAAGTAATAAATATATTTGTAGTTATAAATTATTGTTATTAATCGAAGTTAGTTTTGTTGTGCTAGTTGACTCTAACTTATGACACTATAACACTAACTTTGATTAATAACAATAATTTATAACTAAAAATATATTTTTTACTTTTATCTATTTTCATTGGATTTTTGTTGCTTATACTAAGTAGATATGGGAATATACAAAATATACGTATTTTGTAAAAAATAAAAAAAGACAAGCATCCTGGAAAAGATAAAAAAAATACTAAGAAATGTGACAAAATGGATGTGTCAAATCACAATATCCAGAACTAGACAATATTTCAAAGGTTTTTGATAAGTGTAGGAAAGAAATTAGTTTGATAAAATAGGCTACAGTTTGAGAAACTTAACAGCTAGCTAATGGGTTTTTGGTCACAAGCAAAACTCAAATTTTTCAATAATTATTTTAAGCATGAACCCATTGCTGTCCCATCAGAATTTTTATAACAACTCTACTGAATTTTTTCAGTTTTTTTAAAAATGGGCTTTTTGATAAATTCAAATTTGAAATTTTAATTTAAATTTTGAAAAACAAATGTCTTCTAAACCCCTATTGAGTTGCATTTCATTAGGAAGGTCATAGATTCAGCTTTAAAATGACATCAATTTTAACTCTCTATCTTGCTTAGAAGAGCTGCAATTTGAATTTACAGGTGATGCGACAGGTCAAAATTGTGTTTTTCAATGGGTTTACATTGGGCCCATTCCACGTCAAATCATCCAGCCGTAGTTCGAAATTTTGCCTTCCCCGCTCAGATTTTGATAAAAATGTGTAGGTCTTAAGTACATACGGAAATAAGAAAAAATGCCAATTTTTATCCAATTCCAACAAATAGTTTCAGAATTATGGTCATTAGATCTTTTGCGATTTTTGAAGTTCCGATGACTACTTGAGCTCAAAACCAACTTCATCTATTAAGTTTCTTCAAAGCAGTTTTCCTGGGCCCAAGATTTTTTAATTTTTTTCTTTGACATAATTTGTTTGTTTTAAAGTGATTGCCCTGAGATTGTGTTTCTTTGTAACCGGAACTAGATATCTAGATCTCAAAAGTTCAAATGACCATAATTCTGAAACTATTTGTTGGAATTGGGTCTGCTTAAGACCTACACATTTTTATCAAAATCTGAGGGGGGAATGCAAAATTTTGAACTATAAGGTGGATGATTTGACGTGGAATGGGCCCTATGTAAACCCATTGAAAAACACAATTTTGACCTGTCGCATCACCTGTAAATTAAAATTGCAGCTCTTCTAAGCAAGATAGAGAGTTAAAATTGATGTAATTTTAAAGCTGATTTATGACCTTCCCAATGACATGCAACTGAATAGGGGTTAAGAAGACATTTTTTTTCAAAATTTAAATTAAAATTTCAAATTTGAATTTCTCAAAAAGCCCATTTTTAAAAAAACTGAAAAAAATCAGTAGAGTTGTTATAAAAATTATGATGGGACAGCAATGGGTTCTTGCATAAAATAATTTCTCAAACACTAGCCTACTTTGTCAAACTAATTTCTTTCCTACACTTATCAAAAATCTTTGAAATATTGTCTAGTTCTGGATATTGTGATTTGACACATCCATTTTGTCACATTTCTTAGTATTTTTTTATCTTTTACAGGATGCTTGTCTTTTTTTCTTTTTTACAAAATACGTATATTTTGTACATTCCCATATCTAGGTACTTAGAATAAGCACCAAAAATCCAATGTAGGTCTTAAGCAGACTCTATTCCAACAAATAGTTTCAGAATTATGGTCATTTGAACTTTTGCGATCTAGATATCTAGTTCCGGTTACAAAGAAGCACAATCTCAGGGCAATCAGTTTAAAACAAACAAATTATGTCAAAGAAAAAAAGAAAAAAATCTTGGGCCCAGGAAAACTGCATTGAAGAAACTTAATAGATGAAGTTGGTTTTGAGCTCAAGTAGTCATCGGAACTTCAAAAATCGCAAAAGATCTAATGACCATAATTCTGAAACTATTTGTTGGAATTGGGTAAAAAGTGGCATTTTTTCTTATTTCCGTATGTACTTAAAACCTACAAATTTTTATCAAAATCTGAGGGGGGAAGGTAAAATTTTTAAATTCGGCTGGATGATTTGACGTGGAATGATCCATATCTATATTTTGAAAACCGTTTGAGATATTGAGCCGAAATTTGGTACTTTTTTTTTAGTCTGTGCGAAAATATCCTAGGTACCAAATACCATTAAAATCTGAGATGTTGAGGGAAAAAGGTGTGTGTTGATGTGACTTGGAATGACTCCAGTGTAATAAGCCATACTGTACTTATTAAGCATAAGTTTTTGGATTTTGGATTTTTAAATATCAGTGAGTTTTTTTTTTAATTGATTGAGTCTTACATAGTCAGAATTCATCATCCTACCCCCCCCCCCCGAAATGAAATCTTGCCGACTCCATTGCTCACTCAACTATTAATGATTTTTTTTTAGCTTTTTACGAATTAATATTATTATTTATAATTATTGTTGCAGGTGAGATGCGGGATGGTGAAGGTGAGCGACGGTAAGACGAGGCCGACCCCGATGAGGCTGCAGCTGTCGATGGAGATCCTCAAGCTGCAGAAGGAGGAGGCAACGCCGCCCAACCACAATGTCAGGCCCACACCTTCCGATTCAAGGGTATACTATACTTTATAATTATTATAATATGCATTATTTTATTTATTTAACCCATTTCTTAGCACTGTCCTATATACTGGGTGTCCCAGACCTAGTGTAATTAATTTTGAAGATTGTGAATTAAATACAAGTGAGTCTAAACTTTTGACTGGTATTGTAGGAACAGTACTCTTTAGCAAGGAATGGCTGTGCGATTGATTTTTTCTTTTTTTTTTTTCACGTTAATACTTCGTGAGCCTATAGGCTCTGTCATGCTTTAGCCAGACATATCCGGCTTTTCATACGTTTGTACTCCGTCCGGCCAACTTTTTACATTTTAGGCAAATGTCCGGCTTTTAAAACTTAGGCCTCAAAAACGAAACAAAAAAAAGTTTCTTTTTCCCTTGATGAGAGGACATTGGAACTTGAGAGCCGGACGGAGTCTACCCCAATCATAACCTGATGCACTTACTTACTTCTTACCACTGTCCTTTAGATAGTACACCCGATTTCATGTCCATATTTTGATTGATATTTATAATACTGCTTTATTTTGTAACTTTGGTAAATATTTTAATACACTATATAAAACAGAAAAATAAGAATAAAGGTTTTATATTTTTTATGATTTTTCAAATATCATGTTTAAATTCGACCACACTTTTTTGCATATTTCTATTTATAAAATTATTGGTAATAAATATTTCTTCGAAAAAAAAAGACATGTAATAGCTGAATAGATCCAGATTATTAAACAAACGTTTAAATTTGATACAAATTTTATGGGAAACAGGGAACAATTTGAAAACCTGTCCTCCTATACTGGGTGTCCCAGACCTGTGTAAAAAAAAATTGGTTAACACTGCATGTTAAACGGGGTAGAATAGCGCAGAACCGAGTTTCCCATCTCAATCTGTTGAGGAGATAGAATTTTTTTTGTTTTTATTTTTAAAATCTTACTTTTTTTTTTCTCAAAAATGACAGTTTTCTCTACTTCGGTTTAGCGAAGAAATAAAAACGATGATATTTTCTTAATCAGGATTAAATTTTCTAAAAGATGAAATGGGTCTAGTTATTTTAAACCCACATTCAGTGGGCCTTTTAACTCTCTAAACACAAAATATTTATTAAAACTTAAATTTTTAATAGTTTTTGAAAATTCCTCACTCCCCACTGGAGCACCCTAGAAGCTGTCAAATTTCCTAAAAACTGCGGAATTCAGTTAGCTTTTTAGTGGTGTAACCCATGATACAATTGCACTTCACCTTTTGAGTCTAAAAGAAGTTTTTCTGATAAAAAACACGCTAGAGAATGTCACTGCTGGGGCAATGAGGAAGCGCGCTAGAGCCTGCATCCAAAGTAACGGATGCCGAACTTCCTATGAGTTAGAGTTAGTTTTACTTTTTTAAGACTAGAAAGAACAATCTATGAATTCTAAATAACATAAAAATGGTAATAATAATCTAAAATTAAAAAAAAAATCCTACATTAAAAAATGTTAAATATAAGCCTGCATCCATAGTAATGGAGGAAATTTTGAACACGCGCTGCAATAATCCATTTTAATATGGTTCTGCAATAAAAATATTATTTTTTATCTTCAACATTTTTTATGTAGGATTTTTCAAATTTTAGTGGGAGAGAAGAAAAAAGTTTAATTTATTTTAAAGAAAGTTTTTTTTTAATTATTTCCCTTTTTATATTATTTAGAATTCATACATTGTTCTTTCTAGTCTTAAAAATTAAAAAAGTAAAACTAACTCTAACTAATGGGAAGTTCGGCATCCATTACTTTGGATGCAGCCTCTAGCGCGCTTCCTCATTGCCCCAGCAGTGACATTCTCTAGCGTGTTTTTCAATAGAAAAACTTCTTTTAGGCTCAAAACGTGAAGTGCAATTGTCTCATGGGTTACACCACTAAAAGACTAACTAAATCCCGCAGTTTTTGGGAAATTTTACAGCTTCTAGGGTGCTCCAATGGAGAATGAGAAATTTTCAAAATAAAAACAAAAAAAATTCTATCTCCTCAACAGATTGAGATGGGAAACTCGTTTCTACGCCATTCTACCCCGTTTAACATGCAGTGTTACCCAATATTTTTTTTTACACAGGTCTGGGACACCAAGTATAGGACGACAGGTTTTCAATTTTTTGAAAACATTTTTCCCTGTTTCCCATAAAATTTGTATCAAATTTAAACATTTGTTTAATAATCTGGATCTATTCAGCTATTACATGTCTTTTTTTTCCGACGAAATATTTATTACCAATAATTTTATAAATAGAAATATGCAAAAAAGTATGGTCGAATTTAAACATGATATTTGAAAAATCATAAAAAATATAAAACCTTTATTTTTATTTTTCTGTTTTATATAGTGTATTAAAACATTTACCAAAGTTACAAAAGAAGGCAGTATTTATTATAAATATCAATCAAAATATGGACATGAAATCGGGTGTACTATCTAAAGGACAGTGGTAAGAAGTAAGTAAGTGCATCAGGTTATGATTGGGGTAGACTCCGTCCGGCTTTCAAGTCCCAATGTCCTCTCATCAAGGGAAAAAGATACTTTTTTTGTTTTGTTTTTGAGGCCTAAGTTTTAAAAGCCGGACATTTGCCTAAAATGTAAAAAGTTGGCCGGACGGAGTACAAACGTATGAAAAGCCGGATATGTCTGGCTAAAGCATGACAGAGCCTATAGGCTCACGAAGTATTAACGTGAAAAAAAAAAAAGAAAAAATCAATCGCACAGCCATTCCTTGCTAAAGAGTACTGTTCCTACTATACCACTCAATAGTTTAGACTCACTTGTATTTAATTCACAATCTTCAAAATTAAAAAAAATAATTTTAACTCAAGAGATAACATTTCAAAAATTATATTATTGTTTTGAATACAATCTATACAACTAAAGATGATATTCTGTTTGTTTGCTTTTTTTTGTTTAATCTTTATAGAAATCCATACCGTTTGTCCTAAATTCTCTAAATTTCGCTTAGTGGTTCTTTCATACCAGGTGCGAAAACCTTTCCATATTAAAATTCCATCACTTCAGCTAATCTCTGGGTATATTCTTTATTGTTATAAAAATCGTTATGATCTCACTTTAGATTTTTACGAAATCAACCGTTGGAGTCGAAAAAAATCTCATTTCTGTCCTAACAAAATTTTCTTAACCCACGGCTTTTCTCTTTGTTTTCCAAGTTCCCCTGGGTGAAACCGAGATGCAAAGCTAGTTATAAATGAATTAAAAATAAAATTATAGTTGTTATGTTGTTCAATAAATAAAATTTTGTTATTTATTCATTTAACTAAATCTAAGGGTGAGTCTAAACTTTTGACTGGTACTGTACATGGGAGGAGTAGACTTACATGATTAGAAGGCTTCACTAGACTATTTGAAATGGCGGTAGTAAATTCTCACCTGCTGTACCAAATGTCTAATAGGGAATTGGCTTATCTAATAGGGAATGTCTAATAGGCGTTGCCGGACTTTCTAGATGAATTATTCCTATCTTACTAAAAAATTGACTGTTGCCGAAAAGGTCCAGGGCGTCCAATTGAAAGATCACAAGTCTCTACCAGCCTAGAATCAATTAGGTTTGATGGAAGAGATCGTCCTGTGTCAACAAGGCAACAGCAAAGAAGATGCCATGACAAAGGAATCCTTCGAAACCCTTAACGTTTTGCCTAAAGTGCAATGTGACATTATGCACAAAATGTTTTGCTGATTCATACTAAAAATGGTTATATTTTCCTTTGTGTTATTTTTTGTAATTTTCCTGCAGCAAAATTCATGTAGATTATTTTAAATATATAATTTTTCATTTTAATTCTCCGACTCCGTTGCACCCACATTTTACCACTGTCCTATATATATATATATATATATATATATATATATATATATATATATATATATATATATATATATATATATATATATATATAGGACAGCCTGTTTCAAGGTCAAATATATAGTTATTAATTTTTTTCTTTTTGGAATACATCTTACTAAGGCGTTTTTAACAAGAAACTAAAGGCAAAATTATTAATTTCGAAAAAAAAAAAATTAATTTGGTAAAAAATTGGTTAATGCCTTGTAATATTATTCCCATCTGTTATGGCCAGATTCATAAAACACTTTTTTGTAAGCGATAGCTAAGCAATAAAATCGAATCCATCTAGCGCACAGTGTCACGCATGGGTAAGAAATCAAAAATCATATTTCTTTTTTAACAAGGTGTATTATACATTTAGTTAACTAAACAACACAAAACATGACAAAAAAAAAACATAATTTATTGAGGTATAAAATGTATAAAGAGACTTACATATAAAATTTACGAACTTACTAATAAATAAAATTGATTCAAACTCATAATCACTAGATTATAAAAACGACTATCATTTTCTCTTTACATCAAATATTATTATTATACATGAATATTGTTTATGTTCGGTTTTAGATGGTAAATTATATACCTACTAACTCTTTTTTCATGAGCTTAGGAGTTGCATCAGAATTGTAGCATTTTTGTTTAGGATTCGTGTCACTTGAAATTTTATAAACACTACCATCGATCATAGCGAAAATCATTTGGTTTGCTATTCCCGAAGTACCACGGTCGACTCACACTTTTCTCGGGATCAAATTCGCAATAGCTTAGTCCATATTGTCGTGCTGAGATTCAATTATTAAAGACGATTCCTTTGCGAAAATGACATTTAGTAGCCAAAAAGTGGCGTGAAAGACCAAGTTTTATTACCTCTCAAAACTTTGTTATTTGCATACGCAACGCTACGGTAGCGGTCGACAAGAATAATGTTCACTAATTTTGATTATGGGCTAACCATACGAATTGTCTTATATTCCCCTTAACTTCATCGGAACAATCAGATTAATTATTTTCTTGCACTAGTCTATAACTCCTTTGAAAAACCTAATCTCCAAAAACCAAAAACCAAACTCCTTTGAAACACCTAACCTTTCGACTAACCAGTTTCTTGTTTGATTGTTCTCTCCTGTCCCGGCAGCCATCTTTCATATGGTCTCTCCTGTGGGGTTAGTTGGCTCTCTTCACCTTTTTTTTTGGCGCAGTAGCAATTCACAAAAGCTAGGTAAACATAATGGAAGGTGAAACTATCAATTGTCTTTAGTTCCAGCGAGGAAGATGAGAGCAATTTTTCTTAAGCAAGAAGTGACGACAGTCTAAACTTCCATCTTCTATTGTTATTCTATTTTCCCTCAAAAGCTGTTGAAAACCGATTCAAAATTATTATACCATTATAGTGCAGCTTTTAATAACAATAATACGTGACAGGTAGTTATTGAATGAGATGGCTTAACAACCCCACCAACCTGCCCCTCATAGGAGTTAATTGGCATACTCTGGATTGACGAATTCTTCAATTTTCTATATCTTAGTATTAAATGTTATGTTGTGAAAAAAAATACTTGAAGTTTACAGTGGTATCAGTCCCATTGGGATTATATTAACAGGAACGACTCAACAATAAAAAAATCTGGTGCGTGCGCGCAACACACAACTTTCACTTACCAACTTACTTAGATTAGAAATTAATGCATTTTGTTAAATGCCACTTCTCAAATGAACAGAACATTTTTAATTATAGCGCATTGGTTTGTCATTAAAGGCGTACGGTGCATGCGTGAGCTCAAGGTGTTTTATGAGTTGACGGAATATTTTTCTTTTTTTCTCCTGTATATGTTTACTTGATTTTCTTCATATATCATATTTAGCGTTTCTAATTTTTAGGCGTGATGAGAGACAGTTAATTTCTCAATATAAACTAAAACAAAGGTACTTTATAGGAAAAAAAAAAGGCCCCTTCCCCAACTAAGCCCCCTCAGAACATTTTAATAATGATAAAGCTTACCTGATATTAAATAGCAACTAATTTTCATCAAACATAACGAATTTGATAAAAATCGTTAAAGCCGTTTTTGAGATAATCGATCAAAAAGGTAAAAATTGGAAAAAAAAATATGAAATAAAGTGCCCCCTCCGTTTGACCAATTTTGATGAAATTTTTACAGTCATATCTCGGGCATATACATACATCAAATACCAAGTTTGATCAAAATCGTTAAAACCGTTTTTGAGTGAATAAAAAAAACACGTGAAAATGGTATAAGATTTATCAAGTAAAGCCCCCCCTCCAGTTGATAAATTTTGATGAAATTTTTACAGTCATATCTCGGGCATATGCATACATCAAATACCCAGTTTGATCAAAATCGTTAAGACCGTTTTTGAGTAAATAAAAAAAACACGTGAAAATGATTCAAAATTTATTAAGTAAAGTCTCCCCTCCGGTTGATCAATTTTGATGAAATTTTTACAGTCATATTTCGGGCATATAAATAGATCAAATACTCAGTTTAATCAAAATCGTTAGAGCCGTTTTTGAGAAAATCGAAAAAAACGTAAAAAGTTATTAAATAAAGTATCCTCTCCCGTTGAGCAATTTTGATGAAATGTTTGCTGTCACATCGCGGGCATATACCTACACTAAATACCCAATTTCAGGTTCCCACGGTTTATAGTTTTTGAGCTAGTCTGTTCACATACACACACACACACACACACACACACACACAGACCATTTCGCGGGACTTGGTTATTTCGACTCAGGGGGTCCCAAAACGTGTATTTCCGTTGAAAACCGGAAGTCGAAAATTTTCACGATCGCAATACTTCCACTTACTATATATTTCATATATAGGTAAGTGAAAGTAAAAAGTGGAAATTGTTGCCAACCAACCCGCTCTCCCCTATATATTATATATTTTTATTTTATAACCTATAAAAATAATTATATTTTTTCAGGTCCGTATCGTCGGGGTGACACGACAGAAGGTGGGCGGCCTGGGACTCAGCATCAAAGGCGGGGCCGAGCACAAGCTCCCGATCCTCATCTCGAGGATATTCAAGGAGCAGGCTGCGGACCAGACAGGGCAGCTCTTCGTCGGGGACGCCATTATCAAGGGTAAGTGCGTGTGGAAGTGGGGTCACCTCTGGTGTAGTGGCTAGCATAGCAGCCTGCATTACTGAAAGTTGCGGGTTCGTGTCCCGCGGTGGCCCTAGTAATTTTTAAAGGGAGTAAAAAAATCCTTACCTCTATCGTCACTCGGATATGACGTAAAATGAAGCCTGTACGATGTCAATCACTCGTTAATTGTACCTGGATAGGCAAAATTTAGGAGTGTAGCATCGCAGATTTTTGTTTGTATTTGCTCTTTCAAGTATACTAATTTTTTTTATTATTAAATAAAAGTTTTTTCTTGTGAGAAATTGGCAATGCAAGCATAATACTCCAAGTCGCCTGATTTTATAATTCTCTATGTAGTTGTTGAAAACTTCATATGGTTACCATGAAACAAATAATTTCCATTAAATGAACAGAACATATTTGTTTGTTTATCGTCTATTTTATGCTACTAAAGCTAATCGGTGGATGCTACAGTGGGAGTCCTAGATTTTGCCCATCCAGGTTTAATTAGGATAGGGATCTTTAATGAGTACCTGACATCTTACAGGCTCGGGACCTCCATTTTACGTCCTATCAGAGGGACGGCATAGCTAAGGAATTTTTACTCCCTTTAAAAAATCCTAGGGCCACCATAGGGCGCGAACCTTTACCTTTAGTATTGTAGGTTGTCATGCTAACCACTACTCCACAGGTGACCGCCAGAACATCTTTAATTATAAACAATGGTCTGTCATTAAAGGCGTACTACGCATGCGTGGACACAACGTGTTTTATGGGTTGACAGATTATTTTTATTTTTTTCTCCTGTGTATATTTACTTGATTTTTTCGTATTTCATATTTAGCCATTTCTCATTTTTAGGCGAAACGAGAGACAGAGACATAATTTATACACATAAAAAAAAAAAATCTGGTGCGTGCGCGCAACACACAACTTTCACTTACCAACTTATTTAGATAAGAAATTGACGTGTTTTGTTAAATATAATTTCCCAAAATGACACATTTTTCTACATCCATATCTTATTTTTGTTAATCGTTAAAGCCGTTTTTGAGTAAATAAAAAAAACACGTGAAAATGATACAAAATTTATTAAGTAAAGTCCCCCCTCCGGTTAATCAATTTTGATGAAATTTTTACAGTCATATCTCGGGCATATTAGTACATCAAATACTCAGTTTAATCAAAATCGTTAGAGCCGTTTTTGAGAAAATCGAAAAAAACCTAAAAAGTTATTAAGTAAAATACCCCCTCCCTTTAAGTAATTTTGATGAAATTTATGCTGTCACATCGCGGGCATATACCTACACTAAATACCCAATTTCAGGATCGCACGGTTTATAGTTTTTGAGCTAGTCTGTTCACACACACACACAGAACATTTCGCGGGACTTGGTCATTCGACTCAGGGGACCCCATAACGTGTATTTCCGTTGAAAACCGGAAGTCGAAATTTTTCACGATCGCAATACTTCCCAGGATTATTTTCTATAAAAGACCCATTAACAGTTTTAAGACTCTATACAATATTAAAGGTCCTGGGCACGCACTCGGCCAAGCGGCTGGGCACTTGGATATTTTAAAGGTAGTAAAAAATTTAAAGGCTATGTCGTCACATATCCTGGGATATGGCGTAAAATGGCGGTCCCGAGCCTGTACTATGTCTGGTACTCGTTAAAGAATCCTAAGTAATAAATATTACCTGGATAGGCAAAATTTATGGCTCCCACTGTATCGTCGTTGGAATATCTTTAGTGACATAAAGTGGCAAGAACAAAAAAAAAAATCTGGTGCGTGCGCGCAACACACAACTTTCACTTACCAACATACTTAGATTAGAAATTGACGTGTTTTGCTAATTATCATTTCCCAAAGTCACACATTTTTCTACATTCATATCTTATTTTTGTTAATCGTTAAAGCCGTTTTTGAGTAAATAAAAAAACCCGTGAAAATGATACAAAATTTATTAAGTAAAGTCCCCCCTCCCGTAGATCAATTTTGATGAAATTTTTACAGTCATATCTCGGGCAAATAAATACATCAAATACAAAGTTTGATCAAAATCGTTAAAACCGTTTTTGAGTAAATAAAAAAAACACGTGAAAATGATACAAAATTTATTAAGTAAAGTCCCCCCTCCGGTTAATCAATTTTGATGAAATTTTTACAGTCATATCTCGGGCATATAAATAGATGAAATACTCAGTTTAATCAAAATCGTTAGAGCCGTTTTTGAGAAAATCGAAAAAAACCTAAAAAGTTATTAAATAAAGTACCCCCTCCCTTTGAGCAATTTTTATGAAATTTTTGCTGTCACATCGCGGGCATATACCTACACTAAATACCCAATTTCAGGTTCACACGGTTTATAGTTCTTGAGCTAGTCTCTTCACATACACACACACACACACACACACACACACACACACACAGACCATTTCGCGGGACTTGGTCATTTCGACTCAGGGGACCCCAAAACGTGTATTTCCGTTGAAAACCGGAAGTCGAAATTTTTCACGATCGCAATACTTCCACTTACTATATATTACATATATAGGTAAGTGAAAGTAACAAAGGTACTGTATACGAAAACAAAAAGGCCCCTTGCCCATTTAAGCCCCTCAGAACATTTTAATAATAACAAATCTTACATGATATTAAAAAAAACTTGATTCTCATCAAACATGACGAGTTTAATCAAAATCATTAAAGCTATTTTTGAGAAAATCGAAAAAAAAAAAAAAAACGTAAACATGTGAAAAAAGTAATGAAATGAAATAAAGTACCCCCTCCGTTTGACCAGTTTTGATGAAATTTTTGCTGTCACATCGCGGGCATATACATATTCCAAATAACCAATTTCAGGTTCGTACTGTTAGTGGTTTTTGAGCTAGTCTGTTCACACACACACACGCACGCACGCACGCACGCACGCACGCACGCACGCACGCACACACACACACACACACACACACACACACACACACGCACACACATACCATTTTGCGGGACTTGGTTATTAGGACTCAGGGGACCCCAAAATGTCTATTTCCGTTGAAAACCGGAAGTAGAAATTTTTCACGAATGCAATACTTTGGCTATACTTCGCTTGGCTAGGTCGTCAGAGATAATGATCCTTTTCACTTGGGATCGGCACCTCACTAACCGGCGCCATATTGGCAACGCCTGGTAGTAGCATTGCGATACTCGTAACATTTTTCCTATTAAACAGCTATTCACAAGATTTTATCTCCTTTTTTTGTGGCTAATTAATAAAGGTTATTTGTTAATAACCACAACTTATTTAATTAATTACGAGAATTAAAAGTCTTCAGAATGTCAATAATTTTATTTTATATTATCACTTCTTGTATGGTTAAAATGTGTGATTGTAATAAGTAAATGTTTTGATGGGAATACGTTCAATTCTACAGTTCTTTTAGCCTGTTATTTCAAGAAACGGTTACTTTTGATCCTGTCTATATTGAAGTTAAAATGAGCGGTATATAAAAAGAACCGGTTACTTGATCAATAACTTACATCTTCAGCTGACTGGCAACCCATCAACGCCTCAAAGACGGTTACGCAACCTTCAACAACTCATCCCCCACCACTTGGCCCCCAGTCGATAGATCTCAGCTCTGGGAAGGGATATTTTTGCCAATATTAAATATAAAAAATTATATTAATATTATTTCTACACTTTCCAAATGTTTCTTATAGAACTTAAATATGTAATATGAAGCATGTAGTTAGTGAAAGCATAATAATAATAATAATAATAATAATAATAGCCTTTTATTATGTACATTTAAGGAGTAAATACAGATCAGAAATTAACATATATTAAATGAACAATCATCTTCTTTGTACATAGGCCTTCCCATATCATTGGTTTTAATAAGTAAAAATTATAATAAAGTCTTTGCTATTTATGGGAGTAATGGTCTACGCTGTCCCAGGTGACCAACCTATTGGGAAGCGGAGTTCGTAATCTCACCCCACTTGTCTCTCCAAGCTTGCCTGTCTCTTGCCAGTCTCCCCCACATCGGACCAGCTAACTCCTTAAACCAGTCACTCCATCTCTTGGCTTGTCTTCCTCGCTTCCTCTTGAGATTGTAGGGTGTCCAGAGGGTTGCATCTCTCGCCCAACTAGGGTCTTGCCTTCTTAATACATGTCCACACCACTTCCATTTGAGAGTATCGATATGATGGTTCATATCTTTCAAACCAGATTTCTGCCTGATTATGGTATTTTTGATTTTATCTTTTCTCCTGATATTTAGCATACTCCGTTCCACAGATCTTTGCCAGGTTGTTATTTTCTGTGTCTGGACTTTGGTTAAGGACCAGGTGTGAAAGCATATAAATCTTAAAATCTCCCCTGGATCCACCGATGACTAAGAAATACACTGAACTTAAAGTATTTCCACAGATATTTATTCCTTACTAGAAATTAGAATTAAAAATAAGAATCTCTTTAATTATATATCTTATCATGATGTAACGAAAAATAAATAAACAAAAAAAAATTTTTTTTTATTTAATAAAACTCATTAAGTAATAATCGAAGAGGGCTTAATATATTTTTGTATATAATTAAAATATGTGTTGTTTTAAAAGCTTTGTATTAGTTTTTTATTGATATAATATTTTTTTATTTAGGTATAAAAATAATTATGTTTTATTTTCAAAGAAGAGACGGGACCGAAGTAATTAATTGAAAAACAGCTGTTATTAAGGTATTTGTTTTTTTGAGAAACAACGAAGGAAAAGACAGCAGATGTTCGCTAGCGTTCGACGAGTGATGATAAAATGAGACTGTTTTAGTGATTAAAGTAGTTGTGGTCTATATCGCTAAATATCAGAGAATTGAAGAATAGTGGCGTTCACGGAAGAGATTCCGGTGACGAGAATCGCCAAGCCGAGTGGCTACTGGCAACAAAGCTACGAGAAGACAGGCGAGTTAAGAGTGTTAAGATGTTTTGATAAGAAAATTAGAAGGCTCTTAACAAACTAAAGCGTGTTCAAAAAGGGAAAATTAAATAAATAAATTATTTTCGTAAAATAAATTTCTTCTTTATTTATCAGGATTAAATGAGAACACAACAATAGAAAAAAAGAAAAAAAAAACTCACGTTAACAATGACTTGATGAACTTTGCAAAATTTGGTCCAATTATATACAGCACAAAAAATAATTTTTTGGTTATGATAACCTTCTTCCAAAACAGCAATGAAGATAGTGGTGATAACAGCCTTTTTCTAATACTAGTGTTTACGAGCAGTGTTAGCCAGTATACCCCAGCAATTATCAACATCCATGCAAGTAGTTGGTAATTAGTAATTTGGGGTAACCTGAAAACCTGAAAAAATTACCAAGCTGCTGGTATCAAGGCAGAGCAGGCACTGCCATTCGAGCGACAATTGAAATAATCGATTACTGGCTGCTCGATCGATTTCGAAAATCGAAGTCGGTGAACGGTTATGCCGCTACAAGAGAACAGACTGGAGATATTTTTCTTTTAATTTCTTTGTTAAACCTTGCTTTTTTTTTATTGTATAGTTATAAGTTTAAATTGTTTCTAGTTGTGTGAATAGAGTTAGATTTTGATCAGGCCTGACTACAGAAATTGTGAGTAAATTTTATTTCTAATATCGTAGTGTAAATATAGTGTTAATTAAAAGTTTTTTTTATTTGAGTTTAATTTGTTTTGTTCAATTTCTTTTTAACTTACCATTAAGTAGTTCATAAGTGTAAATTGCAAATTGTATTTTATGTACAGCCCTCTCCGAGATTTTAAGGTTATCTTCACTTATCAAATTTAAATTATTTTTTTTTTTATTCAGATTGCTTTAGGTTTTCGCTATTTCCTTAAAATAAATAGCGTGGCGCCCCTTAATTTATTTCAATTTTTTTTAATCACTAGTCATTTAAGAACCCGTCCGTCTCCACTGAGCTACCACCTTTTTTGTTACGATTGTTTTATTTATTTATAACCAATTAATATTTTTTTTTAACGTAACAATGAGAGCTCAGGAATAAATTTTTGAAAACTCGATTTTTTCGGATATGTACAGTTTTTCAAAAGACTGATTCAATTATAGTTAGATATTCTATAGTTTTAGTTCACCTAGTTGCCGATTCAGATTGCAAATAATGATTTTTTAAGGTATTATCAAATTTATTTTAGACGCTTAGGCTATATAATTTTAAAATTAACACGTTAGGTGCGGTGGCGTATTTTAGGGGTATTCTGAATTGAACGGTATCGGTCCCCGGGGTCCGACTGCTGGGATGAGGCACAGGCGATATCAGGCGTCTGGGTCCGATGGGAATGCTCTGACGAAAACGTTATGTTTTGACTAAAAAGTGAATTAAATGAGCGTCTCAAAGCCATTACCTCTTGGTAAGTATTGGAACTAGATATAATCGGTGCAGGACAGGCCCCCAGGGTACAGGATACAGGATTTACGCCTTACTTAATCGAAAATCGGCCCGATTATAGGCGGGCGCAAGCGACGGTGCTGCTTCTGCGACGGCGCTGCAGGAACTAGAGAAACGGGGATAAAAGCGGGGCCATTACCTGGGATTCATAGGGGTTTTTGGCGTTTTTAATTTATTTTTCCATAATTAAATTCCCGATTGAGCAAAAAATCATTTGAAAAATATCTAATAGGTATTGCTCGGTCCCTCAGTGTTCAATTAGAAAATCAAAAGACGTGTAATTCCATTTATTTCCAAAAAATAAAAAGCTTCTTAAAGGGTGGATTGTAAAATTAAGAATAGATAAGCCTGTTTCGAAACATATGACGATATGTAGTCTTCATTTTATAGAAAGTGACTATATTTATTCAAGTAAATAGTAGTATTTGACATTTTATTATTTCAAAATGCTAGTTTTATGCAAATAACATTGGGACCATAGTGTCATAGATTTGTTTTTCTTTTTTAATTTTCCCCATTTTTGTATTACATCCGTTGTGCTTAATTGTTCCAAGTTTTCAAAGCGAAGCGTGAAAGTTTTGACAAATAATTAAATAATATGACAAAGAATCTAAGCTGTCATAACAATGATTGTATGAATAGGTAATTAATGTTATTACTAACCGAAAAACGTAGAGTAAAGTTACAATGATGTGTTTGCATTTACCAGAACTAACAGCTTTACACGTACAATGACAAGAAAATTGCTTATTATTATTAATAAATTTGATTTCCACTTTTATTTGATGGGGCAGTCCTTTAAAATTGCTAGTTTGAAGGCACAAGGCTTGTAAAATAACTGTTTTTTTACTTCTAGATATTATTCCACATGTTATTATGTGGTTTGCATCAAGAATAGCCTGCCCTTCAATTAATGGTCTCTTAAAATCACCAACTATCTCTATTATATCAACTAAGTCTATCCCCGTTCTTTCCGACATTTTGAAAATGCTACTAGCGCACCCTATAGTCGATTGCGCCCGCCTATAAGGAAAGCATCATCTTCTTTTGGACGAAATCTGGGTTTTGACATTCTTCTCGGAGCCCCCAACTTGTTCCCTAAGATTTTTTACGGACTACATTATCGTTAAAAGATCCATTTTTCATGTACTGTTATCAACCTTCTCAAAAATGGGTCGTTTTGTTGCCATTTCGGTAGTTAATCACAAACGGAAACCATGTTCCCAAGTTTACTTCTCTTAGAGAGTGAGGAAACCAAACATTAAGCCTTGAAACATAGCCGAGCTTGTGTAAATGGTTCTCTACGCTTGTGTGC
Source organism: Aelia acuminata (assembly GCA_911387785.2). Lineage (NCBI taxonomy): Eukaryota > Metazoa > Arthropoda > Insecta > Hemiptera > Pentatomidae > Aelia > Aelia acuminata. The sequence continues at coordinate 138,365,542 of OU426981.1, forward strand.
TACACATTTAGGGCCACAGCGATCTCTCGCACTGATTGGGTGGGATTTTGATCAAACAATGGCTTCAACAATGGCCTTAACATGGTTCATTTCAATTTCATGTGGGCTATCAGGCTGTGGAGCATCATTGATGTCAAAATTTCAATGAATGAAATTTGGCATACCAATTTTGACAGGTGCATTTAGTAAGGTATTACATTAAGGTATGAGCCTCATAAACACTGAAAATTTTTCTATGTGCTTCCACAGCATGATTCTAAAAATATAAATTTTTTTTGATAAATTGTAACTAATTAATAAATCGAAGTTATATTATGAGTATCTATTCAGTTGAAACAGGGCAACAAATAAAATTTTTCGAAGATCAAAGAAAGTAATAAACTCCTTTCTTCATTTTCTAAAAATATGTTTTTTACAGATGTCCCACTCTTGCATTGAGGGTGCAAAGATTAAAGCCTGCACTCTGTCAATACTATAAAAGGGCAACTGTTCGTGGCAGTCATTATCAAATTATCCCTATACTGCAAAAATATTGAGCACTATTTTCTTTAATATTTCTATAATTACTTCCTTCTTAATCTAACCTAAAATCAACCATAAACCTTGTAATAAAATTAATATTATAGTTTATATTTCTTCATTCAAGTGGAGAAAAAAAATAAAAAGTGAAAAAATCAAAATGTCACACTCTTGAATTGAGAGTGAAAAAAAAAAATCATTTGATGACACAAGGATTTATTGAAGAATTAATTTTTATTCTTAAAAAAAAAAAACAGTTTTTTCTCTGCTATTATGAAATTGTATAGCATAAAAAAAAAAAAAAAAAAAAAAAAACCTGTACCACTACGACCCATGAAGGGTCTTGGGTTCAGTACTATGTAAGGAAGAGCACTGTTTCTTGGTCAGCGGTCGTGCAAGGTGATTTGACCTTGATCACGCTCAACCGCCAGGTTTTTCCCCCTTAATTTTTCAATTAAGGGTACCCACTTTATAGAGGCTGGGTTTGCCCCAGGATGGTCTCTCGGCCCACGAGACGAACTGTGGCGAATAATAAAGATATCATAAGCCATGTCAGATTCGTACTCGGGACCTTGAGCACAGTAATCCACTGCCTTACCAGTGAGCTACCCTGCTCCCCATAGCATATATACTTGTATTAATTAAATAATGTTATCAATTCTAACCGTAAAACTGTATCAAGAACTTAAATTCAATCTTATGTTTTCATTGTTGACAGTGAACGGAGAGTTGATAACACATTGTCAGCACGATGAAGCTGTCAATATCCTAAGGAACGCTGGAGACATAGTTATGTTAACGGTCAAACACTACAGAGCTGCAACGCCATTCTTACAGAAAGCGAGTAAGTGCCAACATCTGACGTAGGAGTATTTTAATAATTGAATTAATAAAATTATACTTGAATCATAGAAAAATAAGTATTTATTTGATAGCTTTGCTTTTAAGTTCTAATCACCTTTGACCAAACCTAAAGGTTTTAGATTTTTAAAATAAATATTTATTTATTTTTTTGGTAGGAGGTACTTGGGTAAACAGCTGTAAAATCACTGATATTATTTCTTATAATGATCTTTATATACATTATGCATGTGAAAATTTGACAACAATAGAGGCTATTGTCTCCCCCTCCCCCCCCCCTCCATCCCAGCAGAAGAGTGTTGATTATCAAAAAAACTATTGCTACATAAGTACTGAGCACTTTTTTTCATGTATATTTGATGTCGATATTATATCAAGGGACATTATTTAAATTAAAGATTTTATAGTGATTTTCTAGTTTAGAACTATTAATTAGAGTTCAGAGACATGTAATGGTCAACTGCTTTCTTTAAGATTGAACGATAAATTATCAGGATTTTCAGTCAATTTTTTTTTTATTTGAAAGGCCTACGTTTGAATCCAAACATGTGGATTTTCATCTGGGCTACAATGAAGACAAATATATGAGCATTGTTCTCTAGGTCTCTGTAATACTCTGGACTCAACAAGATATACATTAGATTTGATTTTATCATGTTTAGCAGCTACTTCTTCAAATTTTCATATTTATTTTTACTATCTTTTATATAATTATTAGATTTCATAAGGACCCATGTCATGTCAGCATTCCGTCAGCTGGATTTTGTTACTTCTTATTCTTACTATCTATAATTAATCTCATATGCTACCATTGATACTTTACCTGTTGTTCATATATTTTTGTCTTCATTTTAGCCCTGATTCATCTACACGTTTTGATTGAAACATTTTACTGAAAATCGTGATAATTTATTATCCTATATTAATTGAGTTAACCTTGTTTCCTTTTTATATTTACTTGATGTATTTATATTCATAGTACTGTTATAAATGTAAATATAAATAAATTTCAAAACAAAAATAAAATAACAATTATGTTAAATGTTATTCAGATCAAGAAGAGGGCGAACTTGATAATGGGTGCATGTCGGAGGAGAACGATGGATGGAAGTGCAATGGTTCCTCCGATCATTCTTTAGATTCAAGGACAACAACGCTGACAAGATGGGTCGATATAATAACAGGTAATTTTGAAATATTTTTGGATAGAAACAACTAGAATTCATTTCCGTTTTATTGGTATTAATAGATACCTATGCATTTTGGTTTTTCAAATGATATTTTCTTGTAATCTGTTTTAAAAATAAATTAATAGTAAGCTATTATGGAAGAATGAAAACTAGAGAAAATTTATTTATTAACTAAAAAGTTTATTTATTTCATCAAAATAGATTAAATATTATATGTGTACATATTTTGGTTTGTTTTTCGGAAAATCAACATTATTTTATTCAAATAATTAAGTGTTGAGATAACAAATCATCCTTATTTTCTATGTGTTTATTAAAAAACAATTCAAATCTTAAATATTGTTCAACCTACGTTTCGGAATTGCTTACATCTTCAGGGTTTTCTTTTAACATTATCTATTGTCTCATAACTCTTATTCCTTTCTTTTTTGTACTCAGTTTTTCTATTTTCCATTATTAAACATTATAGGTCGTTTTTTTTATTCTAACAAAACTTATACAATCACCAGTTATATGGGAAAAACTAAAAAAAAAATCTTACCACTTAATTATTTGAATTAAATATTACTGATGTTCTAAATTTTAATCTTTTAATTATTTTTTTTAACAAATAAAGTATTTTTTTAAGGAAACCTGTCAATCAAATTACATCAATACACAAAAACTACCAAGAAAATTCAGATTGTATTAAAATATGAAAATGTTTCAGAAACAGAACCAAATTAGCCATTCAAATAAACTCTTAAAAACGTATTAGTAATTAGTTTACTTGTTTTTCTCATTTAGTGACACATATTTTACTCTATTTTTCATTGCAGTTCCTTTGATGATGGCCTACGTAACACGATACATCTTCGGAACTGACAAACTGAGACCAAATGCGTTTGAAGTGCGCGGACTGAATGGCTCCAGTACAGGAGTTGTGCACTGCGATGACGCAGCTATCCTCTCTCAGTGGCTCAAGTATATTACGGATAACATCATGGGCCTAACCCATTTGCAGGTATATATATACATATATATATATATATATATATATATATATATATATATATATATATAATTATATAATAATTATATTATATGGGAAAGTGGGGTTGGTTGGCATAGGGGATAGGTTGGCCTTTGGCTTATAATTTTCATCACACCTGTTGTGAAGGCGCCACAATCGTACTATGTGACCCGCTCGACCACGGGAGTCATGTCCTGAGGTTTCAGTCCGATGCTAACAGTAGAGAGAAGAGTGTGCTTCATTAAATGATTTGACAACATTTAAGTAAATTTTTATATTTTCAGAAAGTTTGGTTTTAATGTATGGCAAAACATTCGACTCCGATTCTGTGCACCTAGCCCCAAACTCCTTTGAAAAACCTAACCTTTCAAATAACCAGTTTCTTGTTTGGTTGCTCTCCCCTGTCATGGCAGCCATCTTTCATATTTCTCCTGTGGGGTTAGATGGCTATCTTCAAATGGGGTTTGTTGGCGCAGTAGAGAATCACAAAAGTAAGTTAAACACAAACGAAAGTAGGCGAAAGTGAAACTACCACTTGCCTTTAGTTCCAGCGAGGAGGAGGAGACCAATATTTCCTATGCCGAAAATGACGGCAGTCTAAACTTAAATGGCATCTTTAGGAACAACCAAAAAGATAATGACATTAAAGATCACCTTCAGCTGCAATTGAAGCTTATTGTTGAATCATCCACACCTGGCTACCATGAAAATGAAACCAGTGCACCGCACACACTTTCTCATGATACGATTGAAGGGTCAGAGAATATTTATCCTACGTATAGTTTTTGAAGATGTGTTGAATTCGTTTTGTTTTATGAAAAATTTGTTTACATTGTTCTAACGCAATGATGCTTCTAAGCCATTACATTTTTCTAATTTCTGCTGTTTGAAATGTTATATAATTTTGTTTAATTTAATTAAATGTGGTAAAATGCAGCCATTAGTCATTCTATTTTCCCTTAATAGCTGTTAAAAACCGATCAAAATTATTATATCATTATAGTGCAGCTTTTAATAACAATGTGTCAGGCAGTACTTGAATAAGATTACCAAACAACAACACCTTCTAGGCCAACCTACCCCACACGGGGGGTTAATTGGCATACTCTGACTAGTCGAATTCTTAAATTTTCTATGATCATAGTGTTAAATATTATGTGTTGAAAAAAATACTTGAAGAACTCTAATACTTAGGGTTTACAGTGGTATCGGCCCTATTGGGATTATATTAACAGGAACGACTCAACAATAAAAAAAGTGAAAACTGTTTACTGCCAACCAACCCCGCTCTCCCCTATATAAATTATAAAAAAAGAACAAAACACATTCCTTAATTGGTAAAAGTATTAGCACAAGACTGTATAACATGCCAGGAAAAAAAGTTTTTGGCAACCTGATCTGCTTCTGGATCAAAACTTTCATCCTTCATCCTACTTTCTGCAATAGTAGGCTTTAATTAATCTTTTGCTGATGATGAGTGGGAAAGATGGAGCATCATTGGTTAGAGTTTGAACTGACTAGAATAGTTTTCCTCATTACCTGACTATCAGTAGAGGATTCATCTTTGAAATTGATGTAATATAATATAAATAAAAAAATAATTACCACTATTTGGTGTTAATATGTATTTGACAAAACATCAGATTAGCTCTCATCATGTCACAGAATTATAGTCATAGTTTGCCTTATTGAACAAGCATCCCTTTGTTTAATGAGAATGAGCATGATGGCTCCCAAATCAAATGATGAATCTCACCAAGGCTTGGACTTGACTCATACATGAATCTTCTGTGTATAAGAGGTTACCAGAACCCAAGGGTTGAGTGAGTGGATTTGAGGAAATATGAAGTTTGAGATACCTTCCAAGAAAAGCTGACATAAACCTTGCAACAGATTTTACAGCAGTACATAAATGTGGGATTGGCCTCAGCATTAAAAAAACAAATCATGTTAACTGAGGCAATACGCTTTAACTGTCTTAAGAAAACACAATGAAAAAGAAACGTCCTAGAAGAACCCTAGTAGCTAAGAATAGTGAAGCATAACTAAACACAACTATGAAAAAAAACATAATTTAACCATCAATTTTATTCAATAATCCCCCTTTACATCATGAATAATTTTGATAATAATATTGTAACGTTAAATAGTAAAATAAAAATATGACTAAACATATGATTTCAAATCCCAGAGTGTTTGTTGGAACAAAATAAGCGGTTGGAATGAACTGTTTGGGTCCAGATCTTTCGAGCCTAGTCCAAGAAGACGTAGAACTGTCCACGTTGTTTTGGAACATTCCAGACCTTACTATTTACGATTATATATAAGGAGTGAGTGACTGAATGAGTTAGTCTGAGTCTGTGCCTTGACTGTGAAGCTCAAGTCATATGATTAGTGTGCTATAACGTTATCATTTTTGTAACCTGCTTGAATATTTGATTTGTGATAATTCGTTGGCATTCATAACTTTATATTTTTGTTGAATCTGTTACCCACATTGTATTATCTGTATATCTGTTACCCACATAGGTGTTACAATATTTATGTAATAAAATAATATATTTATAATGTTTAAAATGTTTTAATTTTAATTTTTTTAGATGAAACTGTATAATAGAAACTTCCCTGCAGCAGAGCGAATTGAATACATGGGATGGGTGAACGAGGGAATTCTCAACAACAACCAACCATGGCAGAATTATAGGCCTCGATTTTTGACTTTGAAAGGAACGGACGTCATGCTCTTCGATACCCCTCCGGTAAGATCAATATTTCTATAATCCTATATCAATGATTATTTCATTTATAGAAGAACTGGTACCATTAAACCTTTTGTTGCTACTAACATAAATCTAAGCAGGGACACGTTGCTTCTACATTAACTTACATACCCAACCTCCAGATTCTTCTACCTATTTATTCAATAGTAGTAACCATGTGTATATATGTATATATATATATATATATATATATATATATATATATACATACAAGATAAACCTGAAAAGACCTGAAAACAAGATAAACACGCTACCAAATGCACTAAGCTATAATAAACTAAACAAAAATACTGGAAAAGAGGGTGAGATTAGCAACATATGATTGTGAACATGTTGGCATAAATACAGAAGTGGGGTCGAAGACAAACTTGCTTCTTGAGGCCCCCAGATTATGAAATGTGCAGGACTACCCAACTGTTTGGTTACGAAGAATGTACTATGTTTTATTTTTTCCAATAAAAGAATTTTATTCTAGATTTTATCTAACCCAAAATTATGTTGTATCAGAAATTAATTTTACTGTAGTTGAATTTTTTCAACATTTTTTTCTAGTTAAATTTTCCATTTAAATTAAATTTCATTTTAGTTAGAAATAATAAAGTCCCGTTTCGATTCTGTTAAATAATATCTTCTGTTAAATGGAGTGTTACCGGCTGGCAAAAATTTAAAAATTATTTAATTTAGTTTAAAAAAAAAAAATCTGTTCTTTGATTAAAAAAATGTTTCTATCTCTTGGCTTTTGATTCATTAACTAAGAAATGGTGAAAAATTACATATAAATTTTTTAAAATTATTTTAATTTCAGTTGAATGTGGGCGATTGGAAAGAGTGTGGCTTAGTCTTCAAAGTCTACCAGTCCATGCTGAGGGTCATCAAAGATTCGGAGAACGTTGACGAGAGGCAGCACTGCTTCCTGATTCAGACCTCCGGGCAGGAGTCGAGGTATTTCTCTGTGGAAACGAGGCAGGAACTCCTTAGGATAGAGAGCTCGTGGCACAATTCTGTTTGTGCGGCCGTCATAAAGCTTGGGGTAAGGCAAAGTTGATTGATTTTGTTATTTCGAACCATCATTAGCACTAAACCTACCAGAGCAGTCAAATGACCGCAGTGTAGCCAGGTATAAATTTGTGGCAACACTGACAAAGGCAGGTTTCTATGAGAAGTAGGTGCTGCTACAATTACAATCAACTGGAAAAGACTATAATGTTTATTTCAAAAGCGGCCATTTGACCGCCATCAGTAGAAATAGGTATATATAATATGTCGGTAGTTTTAGTGTTTGATCTATCATTAGAATTTAATAGTCAAATGATTTTGCATATTTAGTCCTATCTAATATCAGAGCCGGAATAGAGAAAGAAGTGAAAGCCACTGGTGTCAGGTGAAGAAATTGAAGAGATCTGAGGCAAAGATCTCTATATCGCGTCCATTATCCTGCGTGCAAGAAGACAATGCATCTGAGCAGGGTGATGATATAATTCTTAAAATGGAGGAAATTACTTTTGAAAAAGGACATTAATAAAAAAAGAGGAAAAAATATAACTCAAATTTTATTCTTATATATACCTCTATAAACTTAATAAATCAAAAAATAAATAATATAATAAAGAAATTTTATTTTCCTGAATTAGAAGGAAAAAGGAACTTAAAGAATAAAGTTTTTTGATAAAGAATATGAACCTCTCTAATCAGTGAAAAAAAGCTTCCTGACAAATAAAAGAAAACATGGACAACATTCTACACATGCATAGTATAGAAAGCAAGATTATATGTTTTGAGAATGGGGAAACAGCCCCGAAACGTCAACATGTGCTGTAAATAAATTATTTATGGTGAAAAAGGAAGATACTTTTTGCTAATTTATTTTAATGAAAAAAAGTTCTAAAAATATATTATAGAAAATAACCAGGTAATTTTCTGTTCTCTATCTTAAGTATATTAATATATACTTTACTTAAGAGAGACGCCTACCAAAATTTCATTTTTTAAATTCGTATTGTGATAAATGCCGGATATTTTGTTGGACATTACCCAAATGCTGGGAAGAAAAGAAGCAGAAACTTAAAAAAGAGTACATGTGCTCTAAAAACCAGACCTCTGGTCACCCTGCGTCTGAGGTCTCTCTCTCGAAGCGATCAACCTTTAGTGCAACACTTACCTTAGCATTTACTAGAGGATTAAATATTATCTCTAATTATTGGAAAGATTTCAGAAACAGAGTGGCCTAAAGCTTTAAAGATCTAAGCTGTCAGAGGGGAACATTTTGACCAAAGACTGAGTATTCTGAGGTATGTACCCTTTTCATGGTCCAAGAACCTCTCTTATCTGGTGATGTTCCAGCAGACGTTTCTGTTATGAGTTTGTCATGATAGAGAATAGTGCTTTGAAATGATAAGGGGTCAAGTGGCAGATAATAAAAAAATTATACACATATAGGAATGTTACATGGTGTTTTGATTGGTTTGTAAAATATGCAAAAATATTGTAAGAATTTGTTCCATTGTTTCATTTCAATTCAGTTGTACATTATATGTTATGTTCATGTTAAATTTATATTCCTGTTGATACCTATATCGTAACGTTTATTTTCCCTAATAGTATAGAGTTACGTAGTACTAAATGATCGATAGAGAGGTGACATCCACTCCGACTGGGTAAGTATGCCCTATTAATTACTAAATTAATTCAACGTTTTCAAAGGGAGGAGGGTACAAAAAAATATTAATTTTTGGTTTACTGATTTTAAAATGTCTAGGAACAATGGTTGGTAGTGCTGTCATGGAAGAATATATTCACAATTAAAATTTATTGGGTAAATTCTTCTATCACTGCTCTTCCAAACATTTTTCTTATTATTATTACTACAAACAACTAAATATATATTTCTCTATAAAAAATAATGTGGTAGTACTACTATTTTATTCTGGGGGCGGCCAATAAGGTGCTGTTTAGTTTGGCCCCGATCTCAACTGAAAGAGAACCATTTGGGGGATTATTCATCTTTGAAGAATGAATCCGTAGTGAGTGGAGTGAAAAGCTGGGGTCTAATAGTTAGTAACTAGTAGATCCCCAGGTTATTAGTTAGTAACTAATAAAGTTAATCAAAGCACTTTTTAAATGATTGTGGTAAAATAGCTTTTCAAAATAGGCTACGCCCAGAAGCAACATAGTACTTCTGGCAATTCATAGCATTACCAAAAAAATTATAAAAGAAATCAATGTGCCAAAAAAAAAAAAATAAATAAATTTAAATCAGAGGAAATAATTGATTATTTTTCTTTTCCTTCTAGAGTAAAAGTTTTAACGTCTCATTTGGAGGCAAACTTGCCGGCTTGACACTAGATTGGAACATGGGTTTCGCTCTGTTTGACAATATATCGCGGCAGTTCCTCTGGCAGTACAAGTTCTCTCAGCTAAGGGGATCGTCAGACGATGGCAAGAGTAAGCTCAAGCTTCATTTCCAAGATGTTGAGACAAAAAGCATTGAAACAAAGGCAAGTACTCAATTTATTTATTTATTTTTTTTAAAGTAAATCAAATATTATCACCACCTTTAATAAAAATAATTTATTATCACATCTGTAAGGTTAAACATAGATAGACAGATATAAATATTGTATGAATTACAATTGAATCGTTTAGCCTTGAAAGGGCTCATGTCTACTTTTTATAACTTTACAAGAGAGAAAAAAAACTATAGTTCTTTTATTTAAATCTTTTTTTTTGAACTTGTAATTATAAGAAGTTATCTGTTTCTTTTTCAAATAGACACTTTCTGTTGTTAGTTGGCAATATTATCAAAAGGTAGTGAAAACCTTTTTCTACTTTAGGAATGTATTGAAGAACATACTTTGTCATGTATATCTAAGAGATTGATTTCATTTCTCTTGTAACTTAGCAATGGAACATATTGAAGGTGTGCAGTTTCAGCAATGAAAAGCTCTACAGTAGTAGAACTGAATAGCATAAAAATCCTAATATTAAAAAAAATTGGATATGTGCCTTTAAAAAAATAATTCAATTACTGAATGTATGGCTCCAATGAACAGAGAATATTACTGTTGAAAGCAAGCATATTTGTTTTTTACACTTTTGATGATTGCTCAATGTTTGTGGTTTTTCTACGCATTATTGTCCACACTTAGATAACAAAAAAAAAAAAAAAAAAAAAAGGCTCATAAGACTACTTCCAATGGAGATTTGTACAATGTTTTTGTTAAGCCGACATTTTGCTGTATAACTTTAATAATATCATTTAGAAAGATTTTAAGGTCAGGTAACCTATATATGTATTCCCAAATAATTAAAAAGCCTTAGCAATGAGATTTCTAGAAATCTACTTCATATTGCGATATTATAGTTGTAAAATATTCTCCTCTAGCTACTGAAATCTAAATTCAATTCTAACAATAGCTTTATTTAATTTTAATTTTCTTTCTTATTCATATTATTAAAATAATTTGTTTGTTTAATTAAAGTCAATTTGTTTGTTTAATTAACACAACTAAGGCTAATCGGACGATGCCACAGTGGGACTTCTAAATTTTGCCTAAACAGGTATAATTAGGATAGGGATCTTTAACGAGTACCTGACATCATACAGGCTCTGGACCTCCATTTTACATCCTACCTATGCAATGGCATAGTCAAGGATTTTTTATTCCCCATAAAAAATACTAGGGCCATCGGGCGGAATGCGAAACCGCAATCTTTAGTATTTAAGGCTCTATGCTAGCCACTACACAACAGGTGACTCCAATAAAATCAACTTTTGCTTAAAATTTATTGCAAGTATAGTCACATCATATATATCTTTTATTTTACATAAAATCTGTGCCTAAACAACATGTAGAGAATAAAATGAGGCAATTTCTTTATTTTTTAAATTTCTAGCCTTTTCTTTTTGATTCAAATCGTTAAATATTGTAACACTTCCATGCGTTGAATAATTTTTTTTCTCAGAGAAAATTAACAATTTTCAATGCCATTCAAATTATGAGAACACAAATATTGAAACAAACAATTAATAAGGTTACAAAAATTATCACTTTTTAACACAGAAATAATCATATGACTTGAGCTTCAGAAAAAGACTAACTCTCCAGTCCATCGCTCCTTATATTTAGTTCTAAGAAGACCAGCCTTGAACATTCTGGGCCAACGTAGATGGTACTCGAACATCGTAATCACAAACATGTACTATGACAGTTTGTTCCATCTGTTGATTCGTGCCAACGAAAGGTCTAGAACTATTCTAAACCATATGTTTTTTTTTATTTGTTTTTGTTTAACGTTACAATAATATTTATAGATTCTTTGAATGCCACCTCAGAAATTTAATTTTGAAAAAACCAATATATTAGACATGGAAAGTAATACGAAAAATAGAAAATTATTGGAGGCCATACACATAACAAAAAACAATAAAATTACAGTTAATTATAAAACAGATACAAAAAAATTTGGGAACCCATTACATGGACATATTAATTAAAATAAAAAGATTTTAATTAACATGAAGTAATAATTACAAAAAAAAACATAATTATCACAATCAGCTGGGGGACAAGGGATTTTAGTATTAGGGTCTGGCCACACATGTCCGCACCGGATCCGCACCGTAGCAATAATACAGGTTATGTTCAGAATATTTTTAATTTAACTTACATATTACCTTTAGTTATGCCTAAAGTGGCCTGTGTCTGACATGTGTGGCTTGAACTTTAGGCATAACTAAAGGTAATATGAAAGTTAAATTAAAAATATTCTGAACATAACCTGTATTATTGCGATGGTGCGGATCCGGTGCGAACATGTGTGGCCAGACCTTTAACAGGGTGACAATATAGAGGACAGAGTCCAGCAGCCTTTAGTCAATTAGAAATGGACAAGTATGAGCTGACATATTTAAAATGTATAATGGTGTGTTTTAAGCATATGATATGAATATATTTGTTATAATATTTATTAAAGGGGAGCGGGGTAGCCCTCTGGTAAGGCAGTGGATTGCTGTGCTCAAAGTCCCGAGTTCGAATCTGACATGGCTCATGATATCTTTATTATTCGCCACAGTTTGTCTCGTGGGCAGAGAGACCCTCCTGGGGCAAACCCAGCCTCTATAAAGTGGGTAAACCTGGCGGTTGAGCATGATCACGGTCAAATCACCTCCTTGCACGACCGCTGACCAAGAAACAGTGCTCTTCCTTACAATAGCACTGAACCCAAGACCCTTTATGGGTTGTAGTGGTACAGGTTTTTTTTTTTTAATATTTATTAAAAGACCTAATTTATTAAATTATTTATGTAAGTTATAATTAATTTATTTTATCTAAATTGTTAAACTACTGTCCTGATTATTAAATGTTAATAGATATAAAAATGTACAGGTTTTGAGAATGGGGAAATAGCCCCGAAACGTCAACATGTGCTGCAAATAAATATTTATGGTGAAATAAGGAAGATACTTTTTGCTATTTTTATCAATTAATATATAAATATCTTCCAACTAAATTTAGAAGAAAATAAGAATTTTCTTGTATATATTTATTATAAGGTCAATATTATACAATAAATTTTAATGGTGACATTTTTGATTTGTGTCAGTATTCATGGCGACCAGCATATACAATCTTGCATCATTCGAATCACAGGTATCTTTCTTAACAAAAAGACTAACGCTCCTCATATTTAATCATGGCGTGGATCATGGTACTCGAAGATCGTAGTCACAAACATGTGACATGACAGTTTGTTTCAACTGTTACTTTGTTCCATCATCAAGTCTAGAACTAACTAAAACTAACTAAGAACTAAAAACTAACTGACTAAAAACTATTCCAAACCATATGTTTGTTTGTTTTGTTTCACGTTGCTATATTAATATTTTATTTTTTTATTTTATATCCAGGAACTGGAATGCAGCAATCTACAAGCTCTGCTATTCTGCATGCACGCCTTTCTCACTGCTAAAGTCGCATCGGTCGATCCTGCTTTTCTCAGCTCCCGAACACCTTAAACGAAATACTTTATGATTATAATTTAACATACGCACAATATGTTTACGTATGACATTAACCATATTTACCAAAAAAAAACAGAAACTTAACTATACCAGGTTGTGACGTTCACTAGCAATACATTGCGGGAATAATAAATTGGTTACTTTTTAAAGGATTTACTTGAAAAGAGTATAATTATTATTAAGTTTGTTGTTGAATTTATATTAATATATATTAGTTCATAAGTAACTTTACTCACAGTTCTTTGAATATTCAATTTTTTTTTTCTTTTAAACGACTGATAACTTAATTTTGATAATAAATTCTAATTACAAGAATGATTGTTATATAGACGCATTATAATTGTAAATAAGATTAAAGGAATGTATTATACTGTTACATATGTATTGTATATAATTATTATTATGTTTATTGTTCCTTTTAAAAGACCAATATTTGTCTGGTTTAATCTTTAACCATTTAATCTAGACATTGATTTCCTTTAAGGCGAATTAGAAAGTGGGATATAATTAAAGTATCGTGTTTAGGTAATGTTACAATATTACGTAATATGTAAGCTTTGAGCTAAGCTAATTTAAATGATATTTTGATCTTAATTTAAAAAAATTAAAAGAACTTTTTCATAAGGCATCTCTCACGATTAGATTCTTTACCTCTTGACAGTATTATGTTTCAACGATAGTTCAATTGTGGTAATCATCGCCATCATTTCATTTTTATGATTTTGTCATTAATGTTTATTTATATTTTGTAGCAATGCTATAATACATTGAGAGGGAATAGACCAAATTTTTACATTTCGTCTCAAGAGAAAAGGAAACAAACTTATAAATAATTTTTGGTATAACTTCAATTGGACTTGATGGTACCAAAATATGTATATTTCAGTTTTAAAACAGACAAATTGAAATATAATTTTGATATTTGTAGTTTTATGCACTTTCTGCATTAATTAATTCAGTACCTCAGAGCCACAATGTTCTAAGTCCATTTCCATTGACTGTTTCAATAAAACTCATTCGGCATTGGCACAGCAAATGCTAGACTTACAACTGTTTGGCTTTCAAAATCTCTAAAATCTTTAGAGAATAGATCATTTAAATAGCAGAAATGGGCTCAGTGTGTTAGATTTAATAAAAATCAATCTCTGAGGTACCAAATTATTAAGCTTAAACAGTTTAATTATTCGAAAGTTCATAACTTTAAAAATATTAAAATAGTGCTCTATGAACTAATACCTGTCCTTCTTTTCATCTTTGATAAAACTAAATGATCAAATGTATAAAATTTTGGTTGATGTATTACCACAAATTTTAAAATTTATTTAGAGCTTCCAATTTTAATTTAAAAGAAAAAAATTATACCTCTACCTATGTAAGTAATTACTAAAAGCTTTTTATGTGATTTTATGATGGATTATAAAATGTATTTAAATATATTGCACTGGAATCGTAAAAGCATCATTTTCTCTGTAACCAATTTTACCGGTAATTTCTGTATCATTATCAGATTAATCTCTTGATATTTTTATATATAAATTTTTAAAATTATTTCAGATTATTGTTAACACTACTTGAGATGTATTAACGTTTCATCCAAAAACGGACCTAATATTCTTGTTAGTATGAAACAATTACCTCTAAGACAGTTTGAATATATCATACATTTTCTCTATTTTATATTTAAGAAATATACCAAAAATATAAACTGTTAACGAAAATATTTAATGATAGTTTTTGTAAAAAATATTGTTAGAGAAAAAATTAACTGCTGGATG
Source organism: Aelia acuminata (assembly GCA_911387785.2). Classification (NCBI taxonomy): domain Eukaryota; kingdom Metazoa; phylum Arthropoda; class Insecta; order Hemiptera; family Pentatomidae; genus Aelia; species Aelia acuminata. The sequence continues at coordinate 138,380,700 of OU426981.1, forward strand.
GAAGTAGACTTGACTTAATTCTTATAAAATTTTAGAAATTGAAAAAAAATAGCCTAGGAATAAAACTTATATGTACCTAGAATATTCTTTTTTTTATTTTAGGTGAGTATTTGATGTTTGAATCTTCTTCTTGTCTGGGCATCATAACACACTTGATGGGTTACAGACTGCGCTAGCAATGATTGCGTCCACTGTTTTCCAATTTTGCATTTATTTATTTATCAGTACATATGTATATAAATACAGGTTTATGGGGTGGCGGGATGGCTGAGTGGGCAAAAGCGTTAGGAAATACGTGTTGCCAATGGCAACATCCCGAAGATAGCAAGTTCAAAACCCGGAGCCAGGAGAATTTTAATAATATTTGGCATCAATTCCCCACCCTCTCCCCTGGCCCAGGAAATCCCCGTAGAGCCCATAAGACGAGGAAGGGGAGGAACAAAAAAAAAATTCATGTTTATAAGGTCATATCCATTAGTATTTCATTTAAAATTCGGTGCTACCTTCACCATCTTAAATTTAAGTCTTGAATGTCTTGATCCAAGAGTCTTATAATAAAGTACCCATTATGTAATTAAAATGATAATCTGCCCGATTATAATCATGGCAGCGGTGTCAGAATAGAATAAGTCTTCTTTTTCTTATCTGGCATCACAACCCACTTGATTATTTATAGCCTGCTACCATGGGTGTCACCAGCACCAAATTATTGGGGGGGGGCTTTAAATTCTCATCAATAGTTAAAAATTCGAGAGGCTAAAAGTTGAAATAACGACACCTAAAACAACTGTTAGGACATTTAATCCTTCCTCCAACAATGTCTTTTAAAGCAATCTATAAAACTTGCTAATATATATTTCATTTAGAGTTTAGGTAGTTGCCCTATTACAAAATATTGGGGGGGGGGGAGTCCCCCCTGTCCCCCACGCCCATGACTGCTCCTACAAGGATTGTCAGTCCTCTTTACTGCTAGCCACTGTTTCAATTGCGTATACAAAGCAGTTTTCTGGAGTCCGCAGCTTGGAAACGAAGCTTGGGACATCAGACTCGCATTTTATCATATACTTGTTCTGATAAAATTTTGAATGGGATCTCACTCGTTCATTCTCATATTTATAAACTTTATTCATTAGCAAATTTATCAGTCAGGTATATCAACATTTGATAATTATTCTGCACTCATTCCTGGGATTGATTAATATCTTTCCGAATAATTTTATTGGAAGATAAAAGATTCACCATGACCAGGAATCGAACCCTCGTCTCTGCAGTGCTCTTTAACCATTGTGCAACCGTGGGTCCTACCCCAGACATGTCAATCTTCTCTCTTCAACATTCCTACCCCTCCCCAGGTCTTGCCTCATTAAGGCGATTCAAGCGGGGAATGGAAAAAGGTTCAAGTGATAGGATCTAATTGACAGTCATTGCTAAACATTATTTGTTGAACATTAAGTATTTATTATTTTATCAGATAATTCTAGCTAAAGAGAAAAGATTCACCGTGGCCAGGAATTAAACCACGGTCTCTTCATAGAAGAGACAAGGTTGACATGGCTGGGATAAGGCCACTGGTTATGCAGAAACCCAGAATCAATTTCCAGCAATGGCAAATCTTTTATCTTCAGTTAAAAAAATTTTTTTTAAAAATAATTACTTATTCAACAAATAATATCTTTCCTGATTTAATTGTTTGAAACATTGCTGTACTGATATGACTCATTACTCCAGTGTGTGAATCCTCAACCAGTGCAAGATGTTTATTGCATTGGTAGCAAAAATATGTAAAAAATTATTTAAAACAGCATCCAGCAGTTAAAATATTATATTTCCACAGAATTTAAAAAAATATTTATTAGGTGCTACAATAATTTTTTAAGATACCAATTTTGAATTGTAAATTTTTGTAAATATGAGGGTCAAAATGGCCCAAAATTAGTTACCTGCTTATTTTAGCGATGTATATAAATAAAAAAAAAAAAGATTTATGTAAATATTTTTGAAGGATTGATCAACAGTAAGAAGCATCTGTATTTCCTCTTTGATTTTATATAAATATTTAATTTACAAAATGCAGGCTTGAAATCTAACTTAATAAAAACTATTAAAATAACATATGCATCGAAAATAAAAATGTAGTTTTTAAAAAATTTCGTGATTCTCTAATATTGTTATTTGGAAATATTTCACAATACAATTAATATGCTTGAATATTTATTGTAATTACTTTTCCATCTCTTGTTAACATGAGGTATATAATTACTGAATCTGAATTGATGTGCCTATAGAATAGATTTGTTTAGTGTCAGTCAATTAGGGATGAAATTAAATATTTGTTATTTCCTTGACAAAAACATTTTTTTTATTATTATAAAATAAATTTGTAGTTCTATTTCATGTTACAGCATGCCCTCAAAATAAATTTGTATACAAGTGAGGTTACAGCCACACAGAGTATTGAAATTATTTATAAAATTTTACTTCTTACAAACATTTCAAGTTTGTATAGCATGAAATTCAATGCTTCGATGTTTGCCTTTTTTGTACAGGCTTACAAAACTGTGATTTTTTTAATCACTCCAGATCTGCAAATTCTGTAATTCTGGTGATCATTTTTTAATTCAGGAATGCCTGCATTAATTTTAATCAATCCTCAACTATTTATATATATATATAAATATCATTTATATATTTTAAATGAATACTCAATTATTCCGATAATAAAGAATATAATTACTTATTTTTTATGAAAATATCTCCTATTTTGATTTATTATTAAGGATTGAGAAATGAACAAAAAAAAATCCTCATAAAACTAAGTCTTTTTTTGTCTGATTTCATGCTGTACAAGAGTAAATGAACACTTAAAAGTTTAGTATTTAATTTAACCAAGCCTGTGCCCTTAACAAATCGAGTACAGTAGAACTCCAATTATCCGAAATAATTGATACCGAACTCGATTCGAAAATCAGATGATTGGAAGTAGTTTGGGAATTAGTAAGAAATTTATAATATTAACATCTTATTCATTTATAATATTAACATTACATAACATAATTTACAATATTATGTTTAAATTACAATATTATGTTATTGTCACACCTACAGACCAACCAAATCTTCCAGTCTAAATTTCTCCGATATATAACTCATTGCCCCTTCTACATTACCAACAAATCATTGCACAAAGACCTACAGATACCATTCGTTACTGATATAATTAAGAAACACTACAGAACTTTCCATAACTCACCCCCTGTTTGTAACCCTGGTACAAACATTACTGACTGACACACTGCCACAGAACCCAACAAGGAGACTGAAATAACTCTGGAGCAGTGACCTGTTACTGTAGAACTCTGATGCTAGGAGTGCCTTCACTGGGAGGTTTCTCCGATCAAGTATTCCAGTCAATCCACTGGGGGAGGTTTGCAAATGAATGAATGAAGAACACATTTAAAATTTATGCCAAAAGGCATTTGTAAAACTTTGCATATAAATATTATTATTATTACTATGTTATTGTAAATAATTTACAATGTTATGTTACAATTTTTTTTTTTTTCTTTTTTTTTTTTTTCGGTTGGCGCATTAGGCCTAATGAGACCTTTGGCCGCACAGTGTGGTCTTCTTACAGACATTTGTATTGCTTGCGGGAGAACAGACAGCCTGGAGGGGGTAGCCCAAACCTCACGTTGCTGCAAACCATGGTCACCATGGTGCAGCGGCAGACTGCCCATAGCTCCATAACCAATCCCATTGGGACCAATTTGGCAGTGTCCTTCCCACCGATGGCATCAGCTCTCTCGGGTTCAAGGACAGTGACAAACTGGTCTAGGTCCAAGGATTATGGTAGCTCAGAGTCAGCAGGCCCCGAGGACCTATATTTCTTTCCCCGAAGCATACCGTCCTTGAACCAACCTCCGGGCGGTTACTGACATCCTGGAAAACCACACCACGATTCTCGATGAGATACACGGGGAAGGTTCATCACTCCTACGCCCGGTCGGTGTGAGTCGCCTCCAGTAGACTGATGGGCCTCACATACCCGGGGGTCTGGGTAGACTTGGACTGCGTGGTGGACGGGTGGTCACCCGAATGGAGCGGTCACCCATCCAAGTACTAACCACGATGGACGTTGCTTAACTTTGATTACCTATTGCAAGCGTCCTTGTCCACTCGGCCATCCCGGCCCCCTAATATTATGTTACAATATTAACATTAAATAACATAATTTACAATATTATTACAACATTAACATAATATAATTTACAATATTAACATCTCATTCATTTAAAACCATTTATAATGAAATTTACAATATTAACATCTTATTCATTATAAAACCATTTTTATTAACAATGGTTAAATATTGTATGTATTTTCTTTACATACATATCGCAAGAATAGTAGTAAGGTACTACAACTCAAAAATTGCTAGTTTTGAGTTAGCAACAGTATTACAATGAGGAAGTGGCCTATTTTGTACATAAAGTAGAAGGGTAACTCTAGTATGCTCCCCAACACTGATCAAACTTCGAAGATATCATTAAATTCATGATATGTATATCTAATATGTATATGTTTATTGTATAATAAAAATCAAGAATATTTTCAATAAAATCAGAACAAAAAATTTTTATCTTCAAATACCTAGAAATTTCAATCTTTGACTTAAGTGTGTTTCACTTGTTTCCTAACAATTAGTTCATTGTCTCATTTTCTGATATGTGCAAATAAAAATATGAAGCAAAAAAAAAATCCTGATTAAAGTATGTTGCTTCGGGTTATTTGTACGTTTCCAAGCACTTTGGATAATTGGTGTTCTACTGTACTTTCTTGGTTAAATTTTAAAATATAAAGACATTTCTTCCAATATCTCTTTAAAATAAAAATCTTTATTCATACAATATATATGTATATTCTATTTATAAAATATGCTTTTCAGAGTATAAATTATACTTAACCGCTAACGGTGCCTGTGTTACTAACGTCTTTCAGCAGACACAGCTTCATGTTACAAATGTAATATTTATTTATTTTGTATCAAAATCGATTCTATCAATGTTGATCTTTCATAAAGTAAAAACCTTTATACCTAGATTATAAATGATCTAATTTAAAAAAAAAAATTAAATGTATATTTATTATAAGAAATATATATATATTTAACCTATAGCATTTATTAGACTGCCTTATATGGGCTGTTTTATGTAGAACAATTATTATTTGTTTTGAAATAAAGCCACCAATAAGCCTTTGTTGTGTTTGTTTTTGTTTAATAAATGATAATTTTAATTATACTTGTTCTTTATATTTTCATTGTTTACTACTAGAAGACTAATAGTTTTTTTTTCAATTTTAATATTTAAAAAAAAAAATATTAAAGACCCTCATGATGAAATAACAAAGGAATATCAATACTGATATTCAAATGCCCAAGGATCTCTACAAATTAGATCAATTGACACATTTCATCTCAGGATTAGAAATAATATGAATTTTTTCCATTGTTTTTTTCTATTTCTATTTTAATATAAGTCAAAAATAAAATAGTAAATTAAAATATTATTGTTATTCGACCAAAGTGAAAAACTAAGTCAGCCCCAATTTTTTTATTATTAAATTATATATATTGTCGGTCAAGATTAGACATACAAAACATTTTAAAAGTTGTTAAAATTTTATTTTTCTTGATAATTGAAGCACTAAAACTTTAGTGTGTATTTTCAAATTTTACATTTCCACTTTAGGTATATTTGATGATTCACAATTGAAGTTCACAAAAAACATAATGTAACAATTATGTGGGTTAAACAATTTTTATTTAACGAAAATGACAATTTTCAATGCAACGCAAATTATGAGAACACAAATAATTAGACAGTTTACAAAAATTATCACTTCATAACATAGAAACAAGCTTAAGCTTCATAACAAGACTCTGTCCATCCCTCCTTATATTTAGTCATGAGTAGTAGTAGTAGTAGGTGTTTTAGGGCGTAATAACCGCGAAAAGGTGTTTCGCGATTATTACGCCCGTATGACAGTCATGAGAAGATCAGTCTGGAACCTTCTGGGCCTGCGTAGATGGTAGATACTATGACATTTTGTTCCAATTTATCCAGTTTATTTCGTTATAATGTTTACATTTTCGATTTGAGTCACTATTCATGCAGAATGTTACAAAAATGTTGGAATGTTTAAGTCAGTATGTATAATATCTTTAGTGACATAAAATGGCGGGTCTAATATTTTTCGTAACACATTCCACTGAAAGGACTGAATTTTTTTAATGTTATATTTTTAAGCTGAATAAAACCGAATTGATGATTTGGAATATATTTAAAAATTGGAAGAGAATCAAAACGACGGAGAAGTATTTTTTCAAATAATTTAGAGCAAGAAGGAAGAAGGTTTATTGGATGGTAAGAATTTGGAAGATCTGGAGGTTTGTTAGGCTTCAATACCATCGCCAATTCTGAATATTTCCATAGGCTTGGGAAAAAAGAGCTTCTCAAAATAGAATTATATACATTTGCTAAAAAAAAAGGATTGCTTTCCAAGGTGTTTTTAATTATAAAATTCGTAATTAGGTCGAATTCCGGGGCTTTATTATTAGCTATGTGCGCAATCAAGTCTTGAACTTCATAAGGGTGAATAAATTTTGGAGTTGATGTCATTGGTAAGGGTATATCAAGTTGATTCTGAACATGTAATGTAGAAGGACTGTCATTTATGTCATGCGGTTTAAAAGTATCCTCAAGGTGGTCAGCAAGTAATTGTGCTTTTTGAGCATCTGACTTTGCCCAATAACTGTCAGGATGCCTAAGAGGGTGAGAGACATCAGGATGTTGAAGGATTCGCTTGGTAATGTTCCAGAGTGGTTTCTCGGAGGTTGATAAACGAACGAGGAATTTGTCAAAATTTTCAGTCTTTGTTCGGTTAATATCATTATGAAGTCGTCTTGTTAGCTGATTAAACTTAAATTTGTCTAATGAGAACGAGTTCTTTGCCATATTTTACGAGCTTTTCGTTTTAATAATATAAGTTGATTTGTAGAGGTTGAAAATATTTTGTTTCTATGCTATTAACCAAGTAATTTTAAGTCACAGGACTGGCAGACAATCAGTTGTTTGGTTTGTATAGTATTCCATCAAGTTGGAAGGCATTTATATATGAGCAAACCATTCAATTTTTCGGTCTTAGATTTTTTGCGTGAAGTATATTTTTTTTTATATTGTAGATAAGCATTCTTTGTTAGAAACTTAAATAAAATTACACTGTCAGATTTTTCAATTTTGTTTATTTTTCATTCCCATTAATTATATAGCACGAGGGTGCTTAGAGGCAGAGGCTATTACTTTATCCTTTAAAAACAATGTTTTCGATAATCTTACATCACTAGACTAATAGCAGTAAACACACGCTCGTTCCCAAAGTGTACCAAGGACTAAGTAGGAACGATTTCTCGTGACAAATGAAAAGGTTTATTATAAAGTCCGGTTTGTTTATGTCGGATAAAGATGGCCGCAAACTGACACCTCGTTGACCAATCCCTTGCGACACTCTCCCTATCCTTTCTCCTTTTTCGAGAAGTAAAGGATTGTCTTATGTGTCCATGGAAGGACGGCAGAAATTGGATATCCCACTCGATGCTTATTACAGACCGGGAGGTCAGAGGTCGAGTCGTTCTAACGTATAAATGGAAATCTAGTTAGTGCCTCTCCTGTTTATTTTGTAACCGTTGCAGCTTGGGTTTGTTTTCGCAACGAATTCAAAGCAGCATATTGTAACTATATTTTGGGTTCAAATAATTTTTATCAGACGAAACAATAATTCACAATGACAGATTTTATTACTGGAAATGCTGAAAAGATTGATAAGCTTTAAAATGGATAATAGTTTCCAAAAAAACATTTTTTTATTTTTCGTTAATATTTTCTCGGATAATTTTATAATTTATGTATATATATATATATATTTATATATTAAATGTCAAATAAATTAGCAGCAATTAAGAGGATGCACATAGACATGCCGGCCTTCAACTAGAGCTAAAGACGTAACACTTAATTTATAGAATTAGTGTCAGTCCAAACGGCGCTCGAGACTGGTCTGCTCTGCTCTGCTCAAATGATAGAGGTTTATTATTTCTTATTTTTATTGAATTTTATTACTATTTCTATAATAATATCCATGAAAGAAAAAATAAGGATAGATTAAAGTCGGTAAATTAAAAAAATTGTTAAACTTAAAAAGTCGGAATTGAATATACGGTGTCTGTTAAGGGAACGCACCTTCAAAGCAAGACTATGAAAATCCCCAAAAACCTGTTTCAGAGAAAATAAAATTTATAGTGTATAACTATAAATTTAATATGGAGCTATAACCCTAATCTCATAGCTCCATGTGAGCTATGAGATTAAGGAATATTGTAAGTCTCTTGATTAAGGAATATTGTAAGTCTCTTGATTAAGGATAATTTAGAGCCTCTGGCAAGTAATCTAGATAAAAGTCCAATTTGTTTGTTTAGTTGCTTTCTTATTTGTGTGATGAGGGTTTTCCATGTCAGTCTTTTGTCCAGGTGAAGTCCTAAGTATCGTACTTCATCGGAAGTAGGTATCGAAACATCTCTAAAATAGACCCGAGGACACAACACGTGATTGAGAGTGAAGTCTATGGAGTAAACTCTTCAATTCATTTATTTTTACTCTCCATCTTTTTGCCCAGGCCGAAATTTCGTCTGGATGACTTTGGAGAATCAAACATACATCGTCTGGGTTTTTTTGTGGAATGTCAGGAGTGCAGTGCCGTAAGAAAATGTAGCTAATAAAGTCTGTTTGTGTCGTGGCAAGTCCGTAGTATAAACATTGAAAAGCAAGGGACCAAGTACGCTTCTCTGTGGGACACCTGCTCTTACACGTTTTATGGTGGATAATTTGTCGCGTACTTTTACAATAAAATGTGTGTGTGTCAACTAAGTAAAATAAATTCTATCTAATCGTTCATTTAGACAAGGGCGGATCCAGCCGATTGTAATGAGGGGGGGTGCTGTTTTTAATGGGGGACTGCAACCCTCACAGCTCACCCCTTGATCTCCCCAACTTCTGACGTATATTCCTTTCCCAGGACTGACATGCTACTACTTCTGCATATTATTAGTTCTTTAACTGTTTTCCTTACTTTTAAAAAAAAATTAATTTAATATTATAATAACAATATATTATCAAATTATTTATTTAAGGAGGGGGGATGGCGGAAGCCCATAGTTTTAGATATTAAATCCATTAAAATTGAGTTTTTCTCATAACATTGAGATTTTCTCCTTTTTACAAAAGCTCAGGAATGATGCATGAAGATGCGTACGTGATCCATTTTTGAAATTTTTATTGTTTATCATAGATTTTTGCATCCTTTTTTAGTTCGTACAGCCTTGATCCCTCAAAACATACTAGAAACAATCTAACTTTAGGTTTGTAGCTTGGATTGAGTTACGAAAATAGCAATGAATTGAAGGGAAGGTCACTGCCTAGAATGAATAATTAGTTAACAATCAACAAGTTGATGACTTATATAACAAATGTGAATAATAAACTTTAAATCGTTCATTGTGTGTTAATTAATATTGTGTGTCGTCATCACAATTCGTAATCCAAAATATTTCTATGATAATAAAACATAAAACCTTCCTGATATTGAAGAACACTTGATTATCATTAAACATGACGATTTTAATCAAAATTGTTTTAGCCGTATTTGCGAAAATCTAAAAAAACGTAAAAATGTATAAAATAAATTGCCACCTCTGTTTGACCAATGTTGATGAAATTTTTGCCTTCAAATCGTACATGAAATACTCAATTTCATGTTTATCGTTTTTGAGCACACACAGACTTGGTTATTTGGACATTCAGGGGACCCATAAAGGTGGGTTTTCATTGAAATTTTACGATCGCAATACTTTCTCTTACCTAAATATTTCATTTTTTTTGGCACCACGATTTGTTAACAAATCCTATTTCGCCAAAAATATATTTCATAAGTGATAATAAAATAAGAAACTATCCATACTAACATGTAAATCAAATTGATGGTCTTTTAGTACTGTAAACACCAGAGAACAAAATGTTTTTAAAATTTCGTCAAAAAGTTTATAATTAATTCCTCAAAAATAAAAATAAAGGAAAAAATAAAACATATCCATGATAAATCAATATGGTATAAATTTAGTAAGCCGTTTGTAATAACATTATACACTGTATAGCTTCTTCATAACGTTGAAATTACTTTATTTCGGGTTATAAGTAATATTATTTATTTCTGTTTGATTTCCTTAATGGAAGCTATCCAACCACTTTTACGCTATCTTTTTAAAAATTTATTCTACCCCGATAACGTTTAGGGCCTATTTTGCCACTCAAAAAGAATCTTCGAATACATCAGTATCAATATCATCACAATATATTTCATTCTTACAGTAGCCCTATATGGAGAGTTTATTTTCCACAAGTGCCATACAGTATATGTATGGCATCTATGACAATATATGTATGTTTATTTCATGGTTACTATATGAAGGTTTCAAAGACAACATAGAGAATTATAAAATCAGACGAATTATCACAAGTAAAAGTTTTATTTAATAATAAAAAAAATTAGTGTACTTTAATGAGCGAATACAAAAAAAAATAAATAAATGTTTGTGGAAAAATGTGTGACTTTGAGAAATGGCATTTAACAAAACACGTCAATTTCTAATCAAAGTAAGTTGGTAGGTGAAAGTATTGTGTTGCGCGCATCGCACCAGATTTTTTATTTATAAGTTAATATTGGTATTTCTTGCTTACAGAATTTATTATTTACTTTAGAGTGTGATTGTCTAATTTCAACTCATCTTTTTTATTTTACCCAAAAATTCTTAAATTTATTTCTAATATTATACGTGTCTAAATATCTTTAAATCTTATTACAGTCGACTTCGTTTAATTGGGTCATTGGATAATTGGGACCACCGTTTAATTGAGCCAATTTTAATAAAACGGAATCAAATATAGATAAAACATCACCGTTTTATTGGGACGAAACATCGGCTAATTGGGCCGAAACTTTATGGAACTTCAGCGTTTCTATGAACCCCGTTGTCAATCGAATAATCTACGTATCTAAGACGACGCCTGTTTCTCTACCAGAAGCAAGAAACCGCATCACAAAGTTGAGTCGTTATTTTTGTTTTTTTTTTTCACAAAAAAGAAATGAGGAAAGTCCTTAGGACTCCTAAAAAGTGCGCTTATTATGTTGGTATTAAGTTTGTAATGAGTGTGACAATCCACAGTTGATTCTTACCTGTCAAAAAAATTAACGTAAAAACATGTTCTGAATCATTTCTTATTTCTAAAGTTCGTCTACAAAAGAATCATCTATGTTATAAACGATTAGATATTTTAATTTGTGTCATTTCGTATATTTTGTCATATTATAAAACACTTATTTAATAAAAATACATTTTAAAAGTTAAAGTAATCGTATTATTTTTACCCCATCATTAAATTAATAGATGAGAACAGATACACCTAAATGCACCTATCAACTTGGTTTTCCCACAAGTATGACCAATTCATTGCATCAATTACTATACTTGTACGGCAGTCCAGTGATTAGTCGTATTTAGGCATTTTTTCTTTGAACTTATACGTGGATTCATGTTCTCCGCTTTATTTGGTCCTCCACCTAATTGGAACAAAACATTTTTTCCCTTTATGTCCCACTAAAACGGAGTCGACTGTATTTAATCTCAATACAATTATTAAGAAAAAAACTTATACTACCTAAATCTGCATTCCTTTCATTAATCTTTGTATACATTCTTCATAAATTAAGCTATCATGAAGACACTCACTACAAGACACATACTTCCTGTTACACAATCCACAGATAGGCCTAACAAACGCACCGACACAGGAACACACCTTAGAGAGATGAAAGGTCTTAATCCAAACACAAAGACTCAACTCCGTGACTTTGGGATTGGGCAGGACAAACAAGCACTCCGGAAATATTACGTGACTCTACCGTGATGAAGGCTCGCTGTGACCTACTGTATCACTGTGTACCCTTCCAGATTAAACGCGTGACGGAGAGAGTCTGTGCTAACTTGTTTACAGTTTCTATAAAGGTGATTAGTCACACCCAGCCAGCATTCAACTGCTCTTCCATATTTTCTATGATGCGAAGTATTTATTAGACGGTTTCTGTTGTTCCTTTAATGTTTTTTTATTTGTTTGTTTAACGTCACTTTATGCTACTAAGGCAAATCGGACGATGCTACAGGTAGAGTCATAAATTTTGTATATCCAGGTATAATTAAAATAGGGATCTTTAATGGGTACCTGGCATCGTACAGGCTCGGGACCTCAATTTTACGTTTGAAGGACGACATAACTAAGGATTTTTCACTCCCTTTGATAAGTCATAGGGCCACCGTGGGACGCGAATCCGCGACCTTTAGTATTGTAGGTAGCTATGATAACCAATATACCAGTTGACCCCCAATTCAGTTATTTTATTTTATAAGTTTTAAACGCTTTAGGATGACAAATTATCAGGATTTTCAGTCAAAAGTGTTTTATTTTGAGAGCCTACGTTTCGATCCAAACATGTGGATCTTCATCAGGGCTAAAATGAAGACAAATATATGAGCGACATGTAAAGTATCATTGCTAGAAGACGAGATTAATTACAGATAGTAACAATAAGAAGTAACAAAATCCAGCTGATGGTAAATTTACATAACATGGGTACTTATGAAGTCTAATAATTATATAAAAGACTGTAAATTATATTTGAAAATTCAAATAAGTGGTTATCATTACAAAATAAAATCTGATGTTTGCCCTGCCATTTTTTTAAAAATTCCTAGGTTCACCTGGCGGGATGCAAACCCGTGAACTTTCCTTAAATGTTTTACCTTTTTTTGTAATTTATTTTTAGCCCTTTTGATGTTCGAAACGTTGGTCATGTATAAATCAATAACTTCACTTATTTATTTCAACTTTTATCAGACAAAATCATTTATTTTTATTTAGAATAATAGTGTTGTAATTTAGCGATATAGTGAAAAATTATATATCTTTATTATTGTCCGATTATTGACAAGTAAAACCAATCTTTCATAATGTCCCATCATCAGGTGTACTCATCATATATATATATATATATATATATATACGTATATATATTTTATTGCTAGGCATAATAATAAAACAGATATAATAATTTTTAAAGCAATTTGTTAGTATATATTGTAACACTAATGTGGGTTTAAATATTGTTTATAACAAGAATATAATCATATCATATCAGCGCACTCGCTTTCCGTGAAACTGATACGTTTATTTAAGTATGTGGCGTTTTGCAGGGTGCGCTCTTTCAGTGATATCTATGTCTGTGTAAAACAAACCTACCAACAAACACTCACAGATGACCATATTTCAACTTCAAACATAGTGTTCAAAGCTGTCCTGTAAACACGTAAATACTATGTAAATGTGTAAATACCTTAAACTTATGTTTTAAAAATAATTAATCTACAATTTAAACACATCTATCCTTTACTTCAACCATCACCTATGCCCATGACGCTCTATTTACCTGTATATATATATATATATATATCTAAATACGCTCTAAAGGATACTTAATATACGGTGTGTACTTTAATTAAGTGGGATTTAAGTACGTTAGAGTGGGAATGCTTCGCACGGGTCAGCTCCTAATTCATAAAGCCAATTCGTAATTCATTTCGTAATTCATCAATCAATTTTGATGAAATTTATAATATACATCCAATACCCAATATCAGAATATCCTTTTTGAGCTTATCTGTAAACACACACACTTTTGGTTCAATCATTTGGAGCAAATGATATAAGTAGTGCGAGATGTAAAAATAGAAATTATTTTTATCGCTCGTAGAAATGTTTTATTACTTTTTTTTCGGCCCGACTATTGACTATTTTTTATTTTTATCTGTGATATGCCTTAAAAATTTTGCCCATGCCTGGTTATACAATGCCTGCAGTAATTAAATAAAAGCACACTATGGAATGCGTTCATGATAGGTTTATTGTGAGCTGGTTACCTCACGACTGAACTCTACGCGGTATAACTTGATTGAGGTGAAGGCTGTTAGTGCAATTTCTACAAGTTCAGGAAATGTTTTTTTTTTTTTCTTTTAAAGTCAAGGTTGTATTTAGAGTAGAAATGTTTGGAGGTAAATTAGTAAAACGTCGTTTTAGGTGCTCGAATATGGCGGCCGGCTTGTAGTAGAACAATGTTTTATTAGGTGAGGGTTGAAGTGAAGAACAGATGTTTTTAAATTGTAGATTATTTATTTTTTGAAACATATCGGTTTCGCGGAAAGCGAGTGCGCTGATTCTCTTGACTGAAATCGCATGTTTTTGCTTTCATTGATATTAGACTGAAACTAATTGTTGAGAGCTAGCCTATGGAGAAGTATATTGAAATTGGTGGACGTCTTATCTTTAATTATAAACAATGGTCTGTCATTAAAGATGTACTGCGCATGCATTGGCTTAACGTGTTTTATGAGTTAACGGAATATTTTCTTTTTTTCTCCTGTATATGTTTACTTGATTTTTTTTCATATTCTTAATTTTAGACATAACTAGAAGCAGTTAATTTCTCCTTAATAAACAAACCCAAAGGTACTTTAGAGGAAAAAAAAGGCCTCATCCACATTTAAGCCCCCTCAGAAAATTTTAATAATGATAGAGCTTACATGGCATTAAAGAATACCTACATGATTCTCATTAAACATGACGATTTTAATCAAAATTGTTAAAGCCGTTTTTGAGAAAATCGAAAAAAAATAAAGATTTATGAATTAAAGTAGTCCTCCGTTTGACCAATTGTGATAAAAATATTGCTGTCACATCGCGGGAATATACATACCCTAAAACCCAATTTCAGGTTTATAGTTTTCGAGCTTGTCTACATACACACAGACCATTTCGCGGGACTTGGTTATTTGGACTCAGGGGACCCCAAAACGTGCTTCGTTGCAAACCGGTAGTCGAAATTTTTCACGATCGCAATACTTTCCTTTGCTATATATTTCATATATAGGTAAGTGAAAGTGGGTCCTCCCGGCCTATTGGGTTTCCCAATTCCTCACTGGTCATGGTAGATTTCGAGCTAAACTCCACCGTCTTGGCGTGGATATCGAACCTCTACGCGCAACACGTGGTGTTCCGGAAACTGCAGAGTACGTGATTACACCCTGCACGCTTTTGAAGCGATAAGGGCCAAACTGATGCGATCCTCTCGATCCTCGGGTCTACAGCCTCACGGAAGATGAATTTCCTTAGTTAGTTACTGAGGAAAATTTTCCTCTTTTCAAAAGATTTATTAATGAATGGAAAATAGTTGTGGGGCTAATGCCGAAACCCGCATGGCTATTAGGCCAGGTAGGGATGTAAATAAATAAATATACGTAAGTGAAAGTAAAAAAATTAAATGGGTACCGGTAATACCGCCATTACTTCTATCATGAAGAGAGAAGAGGTGGTACATGAACTGAATACCTTGTGCAATTCCATCTGCATTCCTTCTTACTCAACCACTAGACAAAAAGTTGTTGGTCGCTCACGAAGCAGCCGTGGGTGGTGGAAATTATTGCGACTGGTACATTCCTAGGGCGGGTCGTGTCGTACATCAAAAGCTAATTGAGCCGTACTCGCTTGGTCAGTATCCAGGATAGTATCTATGTCAGGATCTAGGACGAGATAAGTGTCACCGGCGGCTGAATTATGGTATCTAGTTATAGCTGTCTTATATATCTCCAATGCTCAACTTAGACAGAGGAACTTATAACTATCTATAACTGTTAAGGAAATATGTCAATTACATAGATTTTCGATGTTTATATAGAATTCATTATATTGTAACTCTGAGATGGATTAAAAAAATTTTATTCAAAGAAACAAATTATGAAAACACTAATATTTAAGCAGATTACAAAAATTATCACTTTGTAACATAGAAATAATCATATGACTTGAGCTTCAGAACTAGACCAACTCTCCAGCCCATGTCTCCTTATATATAGTCGTAAAGAGTCCAGTCTAGAACCTTCTGGGCGGGCATAGGTGTTAATCGAACATCGTAGTCACAAACATGGGCTATGACAGTTTGTCCCAAATGTTAGTTCGGTTCAACATTAGGTCTAGAACTATTGACAAAAATATGGCTTTTTTTTTTTTAACGTTACAATATTATATTATCAAAATTTTCTAATCAATATATATTATAAAGCAAAGTGTACAATGTGCGTGCCGAAAAGGCTCAAAAACGACTACACGTACTATTAAGTATGTTATGTCGTCGTAATGCCCTGTTGTCCCTAACGATGAAGAAGGTTTCAGTTTTCATTTTAAGTGTGTAATATTGAAGGGACAAGGGCTGCAATTTTAAGCCTCTCGCTACATGTAATTAGCCCCTCTAATAAGCCCAGGCGAGTTAATGAATGAAAAAATTTAGTTCGACATTTGGAAGCCAGGAGCGCTAGCTAAGCTCAATTCATAAGGTTATCGTTCGTTAGTTCGGTTTGTTATGGTTTTAGCTTCAGCTGTTTTCTTTAATTTATACGAGATTATGTTTAAATAATTATTTTTTCCTTTTTATTTTCAAATAAGGTCATTAAATCTCTGCAATTAATTGAAATTAAAAATAAACGTAACCAACTGGATTTCTAAGCGAATTAAGTTTTACAGAAGTGGAAAGAATTGGTCGAAACATGGCCTTTAATCTATATACAATATAAGACTACATTTACAACAAAAAAATTGCTTATTAGTGTAGTGAGCGAATAAAAACTAACACTGAATAAAATAGATAACCTATAGATAATATGAATAAAAGATATTACCTAATGGATTGTATATCGAAAATAAAGTGCTGATATAATATTTCTGTTTAATAGTTCTGTTCTGTTCGTAAATTTTCAACCGAATTCGAAAAAGGAGAAGTTACTCAACTTGATAAGGATGCGGTATCGTCATGAGAATGGTCTCAATGGAATCAGAACATAGTAACAATACAAAATGGTACATACCAGGACATATATGCTGCCAAAATAATTTTTCCTTATCAAGGAAAGGGAAGAAAACGCATTGAGAGAACCGCATTAATAGCATCTCTTATACCCAAACCATACATGGGCGGACTCTGAGGTTTCGAAACTTACCACTAATACTAAACTGAAGTTTCAGGATGGTAGAAATTTTGTTTTAACCATGATTAATTTTGGTCTATTTTTCTGTACTATTACATTTTAAAGTTATTCTTTCACTCCACCTATTCCACAACTCCCTGAGCGAAGCCGGGCCCCACAGCTAGTAACATATAAAACTGGGGGTCCTATAACAACATATAAGGGGAGCCCGGAGATATATCAGACATTCCATTGAATAAGTGGTTAAGTCAAAATTCCTTGTTTTCTAGGGCACTAATTTTTTAAGTTTGAAAGACATTTCTATAAAATCGGGCACTCATTTTCTAGCGTGGAAATTTCGTAAAAAATAACTCAACAGTGGCTACTGATTGTGGTCATTAAACCGAAGTCCGGGGAGTAAGCCGAGACGGAGATGGGAGGATTGCGTGAAAGCAGGTGTGTCAAAGTACAGTGAAAATCCAATTATCCGGGTATCCGATTATCCAATTACAAATTTGGTTGTATACACTTTTCCGATTGTCGGGGTCGTTTGCGTGTTGCAAACAAAAACATGCTATTTCAGGCAATAGAATCAGCGCATTCGCGAAACCGAAATGTGTATTTACATCGTAACTTCATACCTTAAACTTATGTTTCAAAAATAAATAATCTACAATTTAAACACATCTATTTTTTACTTCAACCCTTACCTATTCCCATGACGCACTATACGGTACTAAATATACCTACTTTAATTAAGATGGGATTGCGAATGCTTCGGACGGGTCAGCTATTTATTACATAAAGATGCTTAGGTGCTTGAGTTATAAATAAAAACAGATTACATATGTAAATGAGGTAAACAACGAGTAAATAACAGCCCTATCATCAACATGTAATTTATCAAATATATGTATACCTATCGCCAAAGGAAGGGGTTACATCACGTTCAAAAGTTCGGGACCTTTGCTTCTGGAAACAGGTCATCAATAACAGGTTTATCGAAATTACCTAGGGGGGTGGGGGAGGTTGGTCCGTTTTGAAATTTAAATGGGGTGATGTACAGTCTCGCAGGTCGGATTTATAGTTGAAATACTTGGACATGGATATCAGCTAATTTAATAGACCTTTTCCACATAAAATGTAATCATTTCCAAATAAAATGTAAGCTTATATTAAATTCAGAATTATCGTCCCTAAAAACATTATAAACGATCCTCGTTACAAAAAAATCGGATGCGATGCTTGCAACACACATCTTTCACTTACAAAATACTTTGAGTAGAAATTGACTTGTTTTGATAAATATGTATAAGGCATATCTCAAATTCACTCATTTCTCAGTGGGCATATACATACATCATGTACCGAGTTAAAAAAAATCGTTTGAGCCATTTTTGAGAAAATCGAAAAAACGTAAAATTAAGACAAAATTTTGATGAATTCCTCCGTCTGATTAATTTTGATGAAATTTTTTTATGTTACATCGCGGGCATATACATAAACCAAATACCCAATTTTAAGTTCGTACGGTTTGTTTTTGAGTATGTTCACCCACGCAGAACATTCGCATGACTTGGTTATTTGGACTCAGGGGGCCCCAAAACGTATTTCCGTTGAAACAGAAAGTCGAAATTTTTCACGATCGCAATCCCTTTATTACTTTATCACATCATAATGCAATGCAACTTTATAAAATCAAAAGTAATGCAAATGCGCGGTCAAAAATATTCCGAATCAGCGGTTCATGAAAACTCCACAAACCAAAATTATATAATTATCTTTTATCTTCTAATAAAATAGTTTCAAAATTATATATAGTGGAACTTCCCTTAGACGGACATCATTGGGGAATGACAAAATATACACCTATTAGAAGTGCTCTCTCATGAAAGAACATTTAAAAATAAAAAAATGACCAAAAACTCCATAAAATCATCGAAAAAAAGAAGATGCAATAAAACAAATACGTAAAAAGAGTTTATAGTGATTTTATTTTTATAAATGTTCCAATTTACAATGTATACTTACCTACATACGCATTTGTACATGCATTAAACTTATTTTGATTTAAAAATGAAAAAAAAAAAAAAATTATCATGATAGTACAAAGGAATTTATCATTACATTGACTTTAAAATATTCAATTATTTTTTATTAGAACGCAATTAAATTTAAAACAATTTTCCTGTTTAATGTTTAAAGTAAATTATTAGTTTTTCTTTTTTGTACTGACTTTTCTTCCGCTCTGTTCGCTGTCAAATAAAGTTTTTGTTTCAAACCGGGAACGAGAGCACGGATGATATGAGTATCTTTTTCACTTAATTTTAGAAATTCTACTTCTTCATTCAATGTTATAACACGCCATTTGGGAGCCATATTAATAAATTACTCCAGTAAACCTTTTTATTTTAAAACTGTAAAGCCGTATGTTAACTAAATAAAAAAAAAAAAATGGGGTCACCTGTGGTCCAGTGGTTAGAATGGGATCCCACAATCTAAAGGTCGCTGGTTCGCGTCTCGGGGTGGCCCTAGGATTTTTTAAAGGGAGTAAAAAATCCTTGGCTATGCCGTCCCTCGGATAGGACGTAAAATGGACGTCCGTGCCTGTGCGATGTCAGGTACTCATTAAAGATCCCTATCCTAATTATACCTGGATGGGCAAAATATAGGACTCCCACTGTAGCATCGTCCGATTAACCTTAGTGACATAAAATGGCATTAAACTAACAAAAATTGTTTCAACAAAAACCTGTATGAGACAGGAGAAGTTAAAAAATTAAAAAATAAAAATTAAGGCTCAGTTTACAGTAGGTAAACCACACTTTCCTTTAAATAGGATTCTAAGAAATTATTTTTAATTCGGTCCATCCGTTTTAACCCATAGTCTTTCATTGTTTTTTATGCGTACTCTCCGATTAATAGAGATTTTTTCAAAACAAAATCTGTTTCAGACTAAATCAGTTCAGCTTGTTTTATCCTGAATTTGACGGTATGTAACTCTTTTCTAAAACATTTTTCATTTAAATTAGATGTTTTTGACCAGGTAGGAAGACGGTAATAAATACAGATTTTTGTTATTCCAAACCACTAAACCGGTTTAAAATTTAAAAAATTATTTTATTTGCAATAGTATAGCCTTTCATAGTAAAGAGAGAGCAATTCTTTGTGATCTTTATTGAATATAAAGAATATAAAGTGAAAAAATACGTTCACGCTTTAATAACTTTGTCTCCATAGGAGTTGGCTAATTTTAAAATTAAGGCCCTCGATTTACACAGAATTTGATATTCTACAACTATTTTAGGCAACTTTTTTATTTCTTCAAATCGCAGGCTTTGGAACATGAGCGCAATTTTCCGCTAAAGTGGCTAAATTGATCGATAATCGATTTTGGCCAAAAGACTCAACCTATTTTAACTTTGAGGAGTTCAGTCGACCCAGTTAATGCCCTCTTATTTTAAAAGAGAAAACATTTTTCTTTGCGATGGATTGGTTTCGATTTAGGAGCAAAAAATTGAAAAAACGTTTGGTTTGCCTATAAAATCCGATGGCAACCGATCTGAGGTGGCAGACGTTCAAATTTGTTGTCTATAAAATGAGCAATTTCAGAATAAGATCAAAAACATTCTTCAAATCAGATACTTTTTTGGCCCTCAGCTCCCAGGCTATTAGAATATTTGAAGGGTCATAATGGAAAAACCACGGTAGTCCAATCTAGCCCATTCTGAGAAAAATGAAATTTAAAGTTTATGGTCTCCTTGATCCATTTTCCGAAAGATAAAATTGGTTTCAAAAAGCATATTCCACCCAGATAACACTGTTCTGCAAAAAAAAACTTTTTTCCCCTCCCTTGAACAATTTTGCCTGTTTCTCATGTTTTCAGGTGTGCTGAGTCCGAATCTGAACTCAGAAAAATTCTATCACCCTCTGATTTTGAGAGAAAAGAGGTGAAACTTGGAAAAAATGAAAAATTGTATTTGAAAATTATTGTCTTTATTATAACAGATTTTTTTTCTTTTTCAACGATAAAATATAATTGATTGAATTCTGCATGCTATCAGGTATAATACTAGATATGACGCAACTCAAAAAATATACACACAATGACAATGAGTTGTTTTTTTTCTTTTGTACTATTCCTCCTCTGTCTCCCGCTGCAGTGTCCAGCAGTAATCCGCCAGCATCTTCTTATTCCATTTGCCAGAATATCTTTTTTCCATTCTGGATATGTCTTGGTGGAATCGTTCTCCATGTTCGTCCGAAACTGCACCCATATTTGGGGCGAAAAAGTCTAGGTGGCTATGCAGGAAATGTATCTTTAAGGACATATTGCATCCCAATGTTTTATATGAAGTAAGCTGTTCTTGGACTATTTTTCGGTAGTCTCTAGATTTTTTGTTTCTCAAAAACTTATTAAGGATTTGAATGAAAAGGGTACCACCATAAGGAGGGTCATTCCCCTAAAGATCCAGGTAGAGACCAAATCCCTGCCTCAAGCTCAAAAACTGAAAAAACACTTTTAGCCATATTTCTTTAACTACTTGTAATACTCCCATCAATTTTTTTTCGTTCAAATATACTTCATTGCGCTCAAAATCATCGGGCTTTTGAATTTTCTTCACTATGTTTTGATGCCGAAAAAAAATTCGTCAAATCCACAAAAAACTCACCTTTTTGGATAAAAAACTAAAATTTCTCAGGAAACTGTGCGTGATAGACAAAATCTGACTTCAAATTCGTGTTCAGCACATCTAATAACAGTAAGAAAGCATGTTTTGGTTTGAAGGAGGATTTTCGTGCAGAACAGTGTAATTGTTTACCACTATACAAAATTTCCAAAACCAAATAGTAATTTAAATGCCAATGAAATAACAAAACATCACCAAACTGCTAATTGTTGGCGGGAAAAAACACTGTAGTCCATTGATTATTTGTTTGTGACCTGTAAATTATTACTACATTTTTGGGTAAACAAACTTTTTTCTCTATTCTGTCTACAAATCATATATTTCTGAACACTCTCGCACCAACATCTTTAGCTTTGCTGATGCCATGGCTATCCTTTTATCACAACAAAATCCTACTATCGCATCCTTCGCCCTTCAAAACCATCTATTTGAAGTAGAAAAGTGGTTCGAAAAATGGAGAATCAAAATTAATTCCACCAAATCAAATCACGTCAGTTTATCTTTACGAAAATCGACTTTTTGTGAGGTCGATAGGTATGTAACCCGCGTTCATCTTTTGGTCCCATCCCAGTATTAGTTAAACTTTTATTAATGAACCGGACTCGAGTTTCATTAATCCCATGAATTGACAAAAAAGCCTTTTGCTCATCTCTTAACAATATTAATAAAATATAATATAACATATTAATAAAATTAGATAATATTTTGTATCTTGCAGATAAAGGAACGTTTTGAAAACACCTAAATCGTTTACAAAAACAGTTTTCACCTGAATCGTGAGTTGAAAGTCTGAGTTTTTGCATGAAATCAGACATTCGGCCGTGTTTTTTTTCTTTTTACTTTCACTTACCTATATATGAAATATTGGCGATTCGTCCCACTGTGCAGCGATTTAAAAAAGCTTAGGACTCAAAGACATCAATTTTCTAAATCCAGGCGAGTTTAAAGGTAGACCCCGTACGACTTTATTTTAATTAGATAACACACATACCTTAAAAACGTCGAAAAAGGTCGAAATTCATTCCCCTGTCATGTCCCGAGATCTGGTTCTGCTCAAAGTAAGTGTTCTGTGTCCGTATACTAGGTCAATTTTTATATTTTTACTTTCACTTAACTATATATGAAATATATAGTAAGTGGAAGTATTGCGATCGTGAAAAAATTCGACTTCCGGTTTTCAACGGAAATACACGTTTTGGGGTCCCCTGAGTCTAATTAACCAAGTCCCGCGAAATGGTCTGTGTGTGTGTCCGTGTGTGTGTCTGTGTGTGTGTGAACAGACTAGCTCAAAAACTATAAACCGTGCGAACCTGAAATTGGGTATTTAGTGTATGTATATGCCCGCGATGTGACAACAAAAATTTCATCAAAATTGCTCAAAGGGAGGGGGTGCTTTATTTAATAACTTTTAAGTTTTTTCGATTTTCTCAAAAACGGGTCAAACGATTTTGATTAAACTGAGTATTTGACCTATTTATATGCCAGAGATGCGATAGCCAACATTACATCAAAATTGATCAACCGGAGGGGGGACTTTACTGAATAAATGTTTTCCAATTTTTACCTTTTTTTCGATGATCTCAAAAACGGCTTTAGCGATTTTTATCAAATTCGTCACGTTTAATGAAATTTAGGTGTTCTTTAATATCAGGTAAGCTTTATCATTATTAAAATGTTCTGAGGGGGCTTTTTTTGGGGGGAGTTGGGGCCTTTTTTGTTTGTTTGTTTCCTATAAAGTACCTTTGTTTTGTTTATATGGAGAAATTAACTGTCTCTCGTTACGCCTAAAAATAAGAAATGGCTAAATATGAGATATGATAAAAATAAAGAAAACATAAAGAGGAGAAAAAAAGAAAAATATTCAGTCAACTCATAAAACTCGTTGAGCCCATGCATGCGGAGTACGCTTTTAATGACAGACCATTGTTCATAATTAAAGCCGTTCTGTTCACTTGAGAGGTGGCAATTAACAAAACGCATTAATTTCTAATCTAAGTAAGTCGGTAAGTGAAAGTTGTGTGTTGCGCGCACGTACCAGATTTTTTTTATTAATTTTGTACACTTGTATTTATCTTTATTAGAACTATAGTCACTGTTCATATTAACACTTCAACCACAGACAAACACCACAGAAATGGACTACTGTTAATCTTTCCCCGACACTCTGGACTTCAGCTGTTTTTCCTCCTTGTATCGATTTTAAATAATTTGTAATAATAATGATTTTATGTGGACTATCGTTTTTTTTTTTCTCGACTGCAACAATTATGAAAAGAAAGTACACTTCTTATACTATCAGATGGCACCACTTGTTTCAAATCAACAAAAAGTGGACTACCGTACTGTATATATATTTATATATATATATATATATATATATATACATAAACCTCAAATGCATGTATCTAATAGGCGCCATCATATGGTCAAATTTACACACCTCTCGATATCTTGCAGAGCGTGGGTTTCCCAATATATGTTATCTTATCGCCAATGCAAATATATCTTCAGTTTCAACCACGGAATAGTTTTCCTACAGAAATGTTGAAGTGAGTTTCTGTAACGGAGTGTCTATCTTAATCTAACATGTCATATATCATCATCTTCCAAATATTTACATGAGAAAAAAATAGTTTAAATATTTCATCAGTTATCCTGATACATTTAAGTCAGTGATGTGACTAATGGCATTCAAGAAAATAGTAAGTCGTACTTTTATACTTACACACACACACACACACACACATATATATATATATATATATATATATTTTTTTTTTTTTAATAAGATAGATGATCGATTAACTAAAATGGCGAGTCTGAATTCCATAACATAATTAGCATTTACGAAGTTTCCGTATTTCATGTGGATCTTAATTTTTTTTAAATTCTTAT
The DNA here is from genome assembly GCA_911387785.2 of Aelia acuminata. NCBI lineage: Eukaryota > Metazoa > Arthropoda > Insecta > Hemiptera > Pentatomidae > Aelia > Aelia acuminata. Next base: position 138,405,516 of record OU426981.1, read on the forward strand.
TAGTCGTAACACGCGCTTAATACCTGTATAGAATCAATTACACACTTTTTACCAATGCCAGAAGAAAATCGTTATGTGCGGTGCATAATTTATTGAATGTGAACTATTTTTATTATATACATGAAAACTTTTACATTGCATTATATAACGAAATATTGGATTGGGGGAAATATAGTGCCTTGTTAGACACATATAAGTTCTAATATTACGAGCAAAAACCAAACCTCTGAATAAAAAAAATCTGGTGCGATGCGCGCAACACACAACTTTAACTTACCAACTTACTTTGATTAGAAATTTACGTTGTTGTTTGTTGTTTGTTTAACGTCCCTTTATGCTGCTGAGGCTAATCGGACGATGCTACAGTGGTAGTCCTAAATTTTGCCTATCCAGGTATAATTAGGATAGGGATCCTTAACGAGTACCTGACATCGTACAGGGACCTCCATTTTACGTCCTATTGGAGGGAAGGCATAGTTAAGGATTTTTCACTCCCATTAAAAAATCCTAGGGCCACCACGGGAGGCGAAACCGCGACCTTTAGTATTGTAGGTGAACTGTGGTGGTGGTCAACCGAATTGACGTGTTTTGCTAAATGCCACTTCTCAAAGTCACACAATTTTCCACATTCATTTACTTATGTTTGTTTTTATTGACTCTTTAAACTACACCAATTGCATTGGCTCCTTAAAGTACGCTCATTTTTTTTATTATTAAATAAAAGTTTCTACTTGCGATAAATCGGCAATCCAACATTAAGCAGGTTAGCTTTTTGATTATTAAAATGTTCTGAGAGGGCTTAATGGGGAAGGGGCTTTTTGTTTTCCTATAAAGTAGGTACCTTTGTCTTGGTTTATTTGGAGAAATTATCTACCTCTCGTTTCGCATAACTATAAGAAATGGTTAAATCTCAAAGTCATATCTTTTTCCACATTCGTTTACTTATTTTTGTTTATATTTGCTCTGTAAGGTACACTAATTTTTTTTATTATTAAATAAAAGGTTTTACTTGTGATGATTCGGCTATGCAAGCATAATACTCCAAGTCGTCTGATATTATAATTCTCTATGTAGTTGTTAAATAATTTGTATAGTTACCATGACACAAATAATTTCCATTTAATGGACAGAATATCTTTATTTATAAAGCGTCGGTCTGTCATTAAAGGCGTATTGTGCATGCATGTGTTTTATGAGGTGGCGGAATATTTTTCTTTTTTTTCTCCTGTATATGTTAACTTGATTTTTTTCATATTTCATATGTATCCATTTCTTATTTTTATGCGAAACGAGAGACATATAATTTCTCCATATAAACAAAAGCAAAGTTACTTTATAGGAAAACAAAAAAGGCCCCTTCCTCATTTAAGCTCTCTCAAAACATTTTAATAATGATAAAGCTTACTTGATATTAAAGAAAACTTGATTTTCCTTAAATATGGAGAGTTTAATCAAAATAGTTTGAGCTATTTTTGAGAAAATCAAAACAAACGTAAAAATGGAAAAAAAATTATGAAATAAAGTGCCACCTCCGTTTGGTCAAATTTGATGAAATTTTTGCTTTTATATGACGGGCATATACATGTATCCAATATCCAGTTTTATCAAAATCGTTAGAGCCGTTTTTGAGAAAATAAAAATAAACCGTAAAAATGGGCAAACAGTTATGAATTAAAGTACCCCCTCCGTTTGATCAACTTTGATGAAATTTTTGCAGTCACATCACGGGCATATGATTTTGGGGACGTGGTTAATTGAACTCAGAGGATCCCAAAACGCCAGTAAAATTTTTCATGATCGCAATACTTTCCCTTACTATATATTCCAATATAGACAAATGAAAGTTAAAAGAAAAGATATATACTAATACTATTGTCAAAAATATTTGTATAGGAAGATAAGGAAAAGATAGTTTTATTAAATTATCATTATACAAACACTAAGTATTCTTTAACTTCCCACAGCAGCGGAAACTTTTATTTTAAACTATTTTTTTTATACTAAAAAATATCTGTTTCCTTTCACAATTAACACTTTATTTACATAACTAAAGTTTTAATTATTTTTGGTTTATTCGCCTAAAACGAAGCTTGTCATCAACGATATACATTATTTTATGTTTTAATAACATTTATTTATTTTAAAATAATTTCATTTATTTCTAAATAATTTATTTTTTGAAGAGAAAAGATAAATGTGAGATAGGGGGAGTAGGTATCAGTGAAGAGGAAGGATTTCCTCTGCCTTGAGCCGAGCTCTGTGGTGTAGTGGTTAGCATCCTCGCATGTAACGCAGGAGACTCGGGCTCGACTCCCGGCGGAGCCAAATCTTTTCTCTTCAAAAAATAAATTATTTAGAAATAATTTAAAATGGTGGTCAGCCACGAACTAAGATTAGATTAATTAAAATAATTTCATTTATTTATCTTTTTGTTCCATTGTAGTGATTTTATTTTAGTTCTCTATACTTAATGGTACTTTAAATTTGTAAGAACACAGTACAAAATATTATTGCAGACAAAGTTTTTCTATAAGCGAGTTCAAAAACACCTTCGTGTGTTATTCGTGAGTTTTAGCAGTAATATCTTGCAGATTCTACATACTTCTGGCGGTTTAAAAAAAATGGGACACTGTTCATGCAATTCAAAGATGTTAATAATAATTGCTTAATCAGCCCGAAGTTTCGATGCCGACACCAATATTCACTCAATAAACAATTTCATCCACCGACCGCAATCCAAACCCAACTTCCACAGATCTGCCTTTACGCAATCCTCCCACCTATGTCTCGGCCTACCTAGTACGTTTCCCAGTCGCCGCAGTCGGCACCGCGCTTATCTTTTTACAATTTCAAACGGCGATTTTATTCATCGCGGTGCCTTTATCAGTGTAAAGTACCGGTGTATCACCTTTAGTAAATTTACCGGGTACGGTTTGAATTATCTGGTAGATTCGTCTCTCTTCCATCCAAATGTTCTACGCAAAGCGCAATTAATTACATAATTTAGTCAAATATAAAGAAGTTATAATTATTTTATGAGCTCTTTCAAACTTTTTATAAATGATTTTAAACCAACGTAATAAAATAGCAAAATCTATTTGTTTCAGATTGGTGTGTTCCTTTTGGGAACCACGATGTTGGCTGAGATGTATTTCCAAAACAGAGAAGTCGAAATATTGCGTTCAACGGCCGGCTTTATCGCTGATGAAACAATCGATATCCTCTCAGATAACATGGAGTATCGAGATTACCATATGGCTTCAAAAGAAAAGGGACCATTTCAAGAGTTGGAGAAATTCGGTGAGAGAAATAAAGAACACGTTGCGGATTTGAGAGTGTGTAACAATGAAGGAGAGACAGTGATGCATTCTGCGGCAACGAAAGGTCAGATGGAAGTGGTAAGGTACCTTCTGCAGGTAGGACAGGAGGCGGACATACGGACAAGGGAGGTACAGAAGAACTCGAGTATACTCTCGAGGGACACACGACAGACTCCTCTACACTACGCTGCAGCCTCCGGAAAGGTGGAAGTGATGCGATTACTCCAGGAATACGGGGCAGACATATCTGCCAAAACCGAGATCGGGGACACGCCACTACACAAAGCGGCGTTGCACGGACAGACATTGGCAGTGCAGTGGCTTCTGGAACAAGGAGTGGACCCTGAAGCGAAGAATGTATTCGGGGCAACCCCGCTGTCCATGGCGCTGATCAATCAGAGGAAGGAGGCGGCCGTGGTACTTCTTGGTCAGAGAAGATTTAAGGATCCGCACCTTTTGGGATCGCCATGGTTTATGATGGAAGAAGAGAAGAGTTGTCCGATGTTGCTGTTGCTGGAAGCCTTCATGCTAATCATGTTGAGAGTGATCAACTCGTAGTATTCGATTCTTTCATAACAAAGAAGAGTATAAAGCCGCTAGAATGATGAAGCCGATGAATGACTAAATGTTATTGATCTTAGCCATTTATGTTTTAGATGAGAGCTTCTGAAGAAATATTTACTAACGACACTGGCTGCGGGGGCTGCAACCTCCCTTTACAACCGGCTGGATCCGTCCTTGCATAACGAAAGGCAGACGTAATCCAAATACCTGTTTATTGAAGATATAGAGAAAACTCCATCTTCAACGAACAAGGAATCCTGTAGAGGCGCCTTCATCGGAGGTGGTCCAACCAGTAATCTTCGAACCTTGTGAAAAGAGAATATCTTTACCCACACCCTACATTACAAAACACGAGATGCAAATTAACGAAAAAGATGATTTCTAGAAAGGAATAGCAAATCTTAGTCGCATTATAAATTATTAAGCAAGTGTAGGTCAAGGTATTAAGGCTTTTTTACAAGGTTAAATCTTTGGAACAAAACGATGCAGGGATGATAACAATGGACCAAATATGGACCATTTACACGGTTAAGTTTCTTAATCAATATGTGGACGATTATGATCCGTTAACAGGTTAGTTAGTGAAATACAAAATATTCATTCTAAGTTGATAAAACACTGTAAATATGACTATTTTGTCCAATGCCACACGAATTATGAGAACACAAATAACAGGCTACAAAATTATCACTACATAACACAGAAATGTTTGTTTGTTTAACGTCACATTATGGCACTAAGGCTAATCGGACAATGCTACAGTGGGAATCCTAAATTTTGCCTATCCAGGTATAATTATGATAGGGATCTTTAACGAGAACCTGACATAGTAGAGGCTCCATTTCACGTCCTATCCGAGGGACGGCATAGTCAAGGAGTTTTTACATCCTTTAAGAAATCCTAGGGCGAACCTGCGACTTTAAGTATTGTAGGCTGCTTTGCTAACCACTACACCACAGGTGAACCCAGTCGAGTAGTTTTATAAGGCGCTTTTGCACTTGAAGCAAACACCTGATAAACGTTATTGAGAAAAAAGCATGATTTTCTTTAATTAAGTTACTTTCAAGAGCATTCGTGAATCAATGGAAAATCGTGGGAGCGTGCTAAACACACAAATGTCATACGACACGTGGTCTAATGCTTAGTTCGATATTTTAACAGATAATTTTGTCTGTGTGTTTCATGTGGCTTTAAAAATTTCATTGATTTTGCTTTTGAATTCAATTAGTTTAAGCCTAAGTGTTTCTTTGTTATAATACTTCGATCTGTTCGCACTGCTTCGTTTGCTTCTTTTTGTGTCTGTTTATGTAACTACTACTACTTTGACTACTATTTTAAAAATGTGTATGGTATCTAAATGGAGTTCAGAGCCTGTACGATGCCAGATACATGTAAAATTAAGATTTCTAACATAATTATGGAGAGATAGGAAAAGATTAAAACGCCCATTGTAGCATCGTCCGATTAGCCATAGCAGCATAAAATTACGTCAAATAAATACATAAATAAACAAACATCTGTATAAATCATGTTTGAAATTTTTATTTTATTTACTTTTTATAAACCTATATGTATTATGGGTTTCAATATTTTTATTTTTTACTAGCTGTATATACCGGTTTCACCCGGAGAATTTCATTTTTTAAATCAATAAAATCTATAAACTGAGACTTTTATCGACTCAAACGGTCGATTTTGTAAAAACCAATGTAAAGCGAGATCAAAACGATTATTATAACAATAAAGAATATACTCAGAGATCGGCTGAAGTAATGCAATTTTAATATGGACAGGTGTTCGCACCTAGTCTGAAAGAACCACTGAGCGAAATTTGGAGAATTTAGGACAAACAGTATGGATTTCTAAAAATAACAAACAGAATTTCATCTTTATTTACATAGATAATAGCTGTATATCCCGGTTTCACACGGGGAATTTCATTTTTCTAAAGAAACGGCCGATTTCGTAAAAAAAAAATTATAAAGTGAGATCATTATGATTTTTATAACAATAAAGAATATCAGCTGAAGATCGGCTAAAGTTATGCAATTTTAATATGGACAGGTGTTCGCACCTGGTCTGAAAGAACCACTGAGCGAAATTTGGAGAATTTAGGACAAACGGTATGGATTTCTATAAAGAACAAACAAACAAACAGAATTTCATCTTTATTTATATAGATAAGAGAACTAAATTTAGATATAACATTTTTTTTTTTTTTTTTTTGCGGAATTCAATATTGAAATAGAGACTAATGCTTAAATTAATAAAGTAAAAACTGAAATTATGATGTGTCATATAATTTAAGGTGCCTCCACACTGTGCGAACCTCAACTTCGAACGGATATTCTCACAAACCTACCTTGCTGTATCGGCGTACTACGACCAGCTATTTACACTGAAACGTGAAGTCGAGCGAACTTCGAAAACGTCTGACCTCAGCTCTGCACCTTAGCAGAATTTACATTACAAAGACGGCTGACTTTGGACTAGTGTCTGTTTTGGCTTTTGCTCTACATTTTTATGGATAAAAGCAACGTCAGAAAAATGCTAAACGTTGGTCGGGAGCTTATCTTAACTAATCTAAAAGCGCTAAAAATAAGTGCCATCACCGAAAACACAGGTTAAAATATTAACCTTAAAATAGCCGAAGTGTTCGGGAAAGGCTGTGCGAGTGTTCGAACGCACAGTCTAAAGGCACCTTAAAACTTGTTCGTCGAACAAAGCATGCGTGGTAGGAAGTTAAGATACACGAAATAAAATTGTGTAACTATTCGAATATCGTTGTTTGTGTATTAGTGTAGTGATGAAGAAAACTTTCGGGTATATCCTGGCAAAATGAATCAGGTAACATGACGTACCTGGAAGGAAATATTGGTGCTCTTTCCTCTTGAGTATTGTTCAACGTACGTGCAAGAAAATTGCGTGGGACGTTAAAACGATTACCAGAGGATATTCAATGGCTATTCCTACATACCCACTCACGTAGCGGAGCTAAAGTAGTTTCCTACGAAGGAAGGGAAAGCTTTTTTCCGCTTTTATTGTGAATGATTTCGGATATTAGCCAAAGAGTATTGATATTAACACAAAATATAGACAAAAAAAGACACAAAAAGCAGCAAAGGAACCATTGCAAACAGAACGAGGTATTATATTTGAGAAATACATTTGTTCAAACTAATTTAATTTAAAAGTTTTACCATAAATAAATATATATTATAAAGCAAAGTGTACAATTTGCGAGCCGATAAGGCTCATAAACGAATCAACATACAATCAAGAAAGTTATGTCATCGTGAAGCTATATAAGCCATAATGGAGAAGAAGGTTTCTGTTTTTCTCTCAAAAGAGTAAAATTTAAGAGAAAAGGACTGGAATTTTAAGCCTCTCGCACCAAGTAATTAGCCTACCTGAGAATGACATACGAGTTTATGAATGAAAAATTTAGTTCGAGCTCCATGCTACCAGGAAGCGCTAGGGTGCGTTTCACTCAATGTTTATTGTTCATTCATTCAGTTCAGTTTGTAAAAGTTATATATTTTTTCAGCTGTTCTTTTTAAATTACTAAAAAATCAAGCGAAAATAATTAGTTTCTCCTTTGCTTTCAAAATAAAATAATGATTTTACATCTCTGTAATCTATTAGAAAACCGACTGGATTCCTTACAAAATTAATTCTCTCATAAGAAGGCTAATTGATTCAGCACATTACATTTAATCTATATATAATATATACTTTAGTAAATTTAATGCAATATGAGTAAACATTCCTTAGTACAGTGAGCGAATAAAAACAGACATAAAAAAAAGAGAGAACTTGACCGAATATAATCGAAAATAAAAAGTTTGAAGTGTTCTTATTGTATGTAATTATGAAAAAGTTGGTTTTATTACTATGTATGATGAGCATTCCAGTTGACAAAATGACTAACTCCAATTACACCATTTTTTCAATAAGATTTTATCATCCCTCATAGTTCAGGACAAAAAGAAATATGAAAAAATTGTGCCTTCATGAAATTTTGGTTTTCACTTTGTAATAGCTGTAAGATTCAAGATCTGCAGTATCCGACCAAATTACAGGGAGATTTTTTTAACTAATAGATTTTTCAACTATTATGTAATAACTTATTATCTGCTGACTGCTTGGAATGGGCTTTAGGATTCAGAATCACAGAAACCATCAAAAAGGATGCATAACTCGACAAAGTCGCAGCAAAATTAATTGTTCATTCCCTATAAAGTATATAGGGTTCCTTATTTCGGCGTACCCTGCAGATCTTGAATCGTAATATCGATACCAAGTTAAAACCGAAGTTTCAAGAAAGTGCTAATTTTGTTCTTTGTTACCTTTAAATTTGAAGTTTTTCTGTTTTTAAAACTACCACACAACTACCCGAGCGAAGCCTGGCACCCTAGCTAATATTTAAATAAAATTTTAAGGCCTCATGAAACACAGACTAAAATATCGAACAATACTAAGGACCACGTATCATATTACACATGTGTATTTAGTAAGCTTGAGAATGGGGTTGAGAATACACAAACTTGATTAAAGAATTGGCTTATTTCTCAATAATGTTTATCAAGTCAAGTGTAAAAGTGCCTTATAAAACTACTTGAGTAAGGTCACTTGTAATGTAGTGGTTAGCAAAGCAGCCTACAATACTTAAGGTCGCAGGTTAGCCCTAGGATTTCTTAAAGGATGTAAAAACGGTATTACTTCGGATAAGCACCTCCAAGATGGCGGACGGTGTGAGTAAACAACAAGGTATTCCGATCACGCCCTACTCGATATCCACAATTCAGTTCGGGTTTACCGAGAGTTACCGAGATCCGATGTCGGCTTTTTCCACATTTTTGGAAGAGAATTCATTCGTTGTTTACTTTATTAGGTTAGATCCGATCTAAACAAAATCTTCAATATAATAAATCATGTACGATTTGTCCTTTTTCCTATGGAGTCATATCATTTAAAATCATCATTAAATCATTTTAAAATATATTCTTTTGGGTTATTTAAATACATTTTCTTTGAAATAACAATCTAAAATATAATGATTTAATAACAATAAAATATAAAAATTTAATTAAATTAACCTTACATAGAGACAATATCGTAACCAATGAAGGTCTACTAAAGTTGAAACGTATTTAGTTAAATTGATTCTACATATATTTATTTTAAATATTTGTAAATCATTACTCCACTATATTGTCACTACCATGGCAGACAACAGAATTCGTTAATCGATACGTTTCAGGAGATTAATATATTGGTGAACTTCAAATCAGCAAATTTGTTTTTATTTCGGAAAGAGGTAGTTTTTTTATAATCATTTCCTACATACACATACTTAATCTCCTTTCAGATGACACCTTGTGCAAAAGGACTTGTCTAGGTTTTTTTATGTATACAAATGTTTGGCTAATTTATAATATCTGAAAATATTTTAAAAAGAGTTATTCAATATTATTATTATTATATACTTCATAGTTATAAAATGAATAATAACCTAATGTAACAACATAATGTAAAATATTTTTTACTGTAATATCACTGAGTTTAATGTAACCTTACTTAAAGTAAATACTGTTATCTTAAGGTATCTGATTAGTATTATCAGTCATACGACTCTTTATCCCATTCCAAGAACTGAGTAATGAATGTCATCTTTGCTCTTGTTAACCAGTACTGCAATCAGTATCCCCCCCCCCCCACACACACACGTGTTGCGTAAAATAATAATTAAATATGAAAATTATGACATATGAAAAAAAATCAAGTAAACATATACAGGAGAGAAAAAAAGAAAAATAATCCGTCAACTCATAAGACACGTTGAGCCCACGCATGCGCAGTACGCCTTTAATGACATGTTATTTTCATTTAATGGAAACTATATGGTTCTTGGTAACTATGAAGTTTTCAACAACTACATAGAGAATTATAAAACCAGATGACTTGGAGTATTATGCTTGCATAGCCGAATCATCACAAGTAAAATCTTTTATTTAATAATAAAAAAAATCTGGTGCGTGCGCGCAACACACAACTTTCACTTACCAACTTACTTAGATTAGAAATTGACGTGTTTTGCTAATTATCATTTCCTAAAGTCACACATTTTTCTACATTCATATCTTATTTTTGTTAATCGTTAAAGCCGTTTTTGAGTAAATAAAAAAAAACCGTGAAAATGATACAAAATTTATTAAGTAAAGTCCCCCCTCCCGTAGATCAATTTTGATGAAATTTTTACATTCATATCTCGGGCATATAAATACATCAAATACTAAGTTTGATCAAAATCGTTAAAACCGTTTTTGAGTAAATAAAAAAAACACGTGAAAATGATACAAAATTTATTAAGTAAAGTCCCCCCTCCCGTAAATCAATTTTGGTGAAATTTTTACAGTCATATCTCGGGCATATAAATACATCAAATACCAAGTTTGATCAAAATCGTTAAAACCGTTTTTGAGTAAATAAAAAAAACACGTGAAAATAATACAAAATTTATTAAGTAAAGTCCCCCCTCCGGTTAATCAATTTTGATGAAATTTTTACAGTCATATTTGGGGCATATAAATAGATCAAATACTCAGTTTAATCAAAATCGTTAGAGCCGTTTTTGAGAAAATCGGAAAAAACCTAAAAAGTTATTAAGTAAAGTACCCCCTCCCTTTAAGTAATTTTGATGAAATTTATGCTGTCACATCGCGGGCATATACCTACACTAAACAAACACACACAGACCATTTCGCGGGACTTGGTCATTTCGACTCAGGGGACCCCAAAACGTGTATTTCCGTTGAAAACCGGAAGTCGAATTTTTTCACGATCGCAATACTTCCACTTACTATATATTTCATATATAGGTAAGTGAAAGTAAAAAATATTACACCTTAGAGAGCAAATAGAAACAAAAATAAGTATATTAATGTGGAAAAATGTGGGCCTTTGAGATTTGAACGAGAGACAGATAACTTCTTCAAATAAACCAAGACAAAGGTACCTACTTTGAAACTTAAACTAATGGAAGAAAGGAACTACCCTTACTATAAGGAATTCGTGTACGGGTGGAAAAATATTGTGGGACCACAGCTCTTCAATCTCGGGAGAAGAGGAACAGCACTGGGAAGACCACCATAGTAAAAACTTAAAGCGGAGGAAACCTGAAATGAGAAATTAGGCAAGGTCCATTCTGCTCGTTGGGAAGATAGAACGAAGAAATGAGATAATGGCCACAGCAGATTATTTCTATATGGTTTTACAAGCAGCAGTTGTTTGCTACCCAGGAATGGGTAGCACCCAACTGGTGCTAAAACCCGTTTTGCCAACCAGGCAAGGTAGGGCTGCTAAATAAATAAATAAATTCCTACTTTGAAAACAAAAAAGCCCTTTCCCCATTTAAGCCCTCTCAGAACATTTTAATAATGATAAAGCTTACCTCATATTACAGATAACTCGATTCTCATTAAATATGACGAGTTTAATCCAAATCACTAAAGCTATTTTTGAGGTAATCGTAAAAATGGAAAAAAAAGTTATGAAATAATGTGCCCCCTCCGTTAGATCAATTTTGATGAAATTTTTGCTTTTCATATCGCGGGCATAAACATATACCAAATACCCAATTTCAGGTTCGAAGGTGTATAGTTTTTGAGGTAGTCTGTTCACACACACAGACCATTTCGCGGGACTTGGTTATTTGGACTCAGGGGACCCCAAAACGTGTATTACTGTTGAAAACCGGAAGTCGAAATTTTTCACGTTCACAATACTTTCCCTTACCTACTATAAATTTCATATATAAGTGAAAGTAAAAAGAAAAATTGATATCTTCATAGGAGAGTTGTAAGAAGTCATGCCACTGGTATCATCACAAAGCCAGCGTTTAGTTGATATCAACTACGGCACATGCTCTTAATGAAAACATTTAATTTAAGCAGTTCAAAATCAAAATAACAGTGGGTTTATTTGAATTACTAGAAGTAATTCAAATAAACTAAACTGTTTTAACTAAATGAAACTTTAGTTATTAATTTTATTCTCCCCTTCTTGAGACTATCCAATCGATTTAAATTGAGGATCAGGGCGACCATTAAGTCTCAACACTTTTTTTTTCATAAACTTTATTTCCGCATATGTTTCGGCCGTACGGCCATCATCAGTGCTGAAATGTGATTGATAGTCAAAAACAATTTTCTCTAAAACTCCACAATCTGTGGTTTGTCCCACACCAGGCTAACCCACGGGCATCTCTTCGAAGATAAACCTCCACCAACATGCCCAAGATGCAATTTAAATTTAACTGTGGAACACATCTTAGAAGACTGCTCAGGACTGGAAGCAGCGAGAAATACGCACCACATCAAAGGATATGCCGAAGCACTAAAACCAGAATGTTCAAAGAACTTATTTAAATTTCTAAAAGAAATCAATATTTTCAAATCTCTATGAAATTACCATAGTCCTCATGTATTAATAAATTAATAGAATTTGGTGCCTCTAGCCTATTATATACGGCACCTAAAATGAAACTAAATAAATAAATAAATGTGGTTTGTCCTAAAATAGTTTAAAGATATAGGTATCTACTACCCTGGCTAACAACTAACTATTTAAGGACAAACCAAAGATTGTGGATTTTTAGAGAAAATTTTTTTTTGACTATCAATCACATTTCAGCACTGATGATGGCCGTACGGCTGAAACGTATGCGGAAATAAAGTTTAAGAAAAAAAAAATGTTGAGACTTAATGAGATGGAAATGGTTGGGGGTGCGGTCAAATGAAAACACTATATGTGAAATAACATATATATTGTGCCGACGTTTCGACCCGATATTCAGGTCTTCTTCAGGGCTAAATATAAAACAAGATAGCAACTAATAAATATGAAGAAAAGAAAAATAACAAATAAATAAAATAATGAGTAATATATGTATCTATATACATATATATGCACGAAAAGATGAAAATGAGTAAATAATTGCATAATAGAATAATATATATATATATATATTTTTTTTTTTTTTTTTTTTTTTTTTTTTTAAATATAATTTTTGTGTGTGGAATTAGATATTTAACAAAAGAATATGAATAAATCAATAACAATATTAATGGGAATAACAATATTAAATGAATAACAGAATAATAACAATATTAAATGGGATACGGATTTAATATTGTTATTCCCATTAATATTGTTATTGATTTATTCATATTCTTTTGTTAAATATCTAATTCCACACACAAAAATTATATTTAAAAAAAAAAAAAAAAAATTATATTATTCTATTATGCAATTATTTACTCATTTTCATCTTTTCGTGCATATATATGTATATAGATACATATATTACTCATTATTTTATTTATTTGTTATTTTTCTTTTCTTCATATTTATTGGTTGCTATCTTGTTTTATATTTAGCCCTGAAGAAGACCTGAATATCGGGTCGAAACGTCGGCACAATATATATGTTATTTCACATATAGTGTTTTCATTTGACCGCACCCCCAACCATTTCCATCTCATAATCTTCTACGGTCAACAAATTTCCTTCATCGTTGAGACTTAATGGTCGCCCTGATTCTAAATTTAAAGCAACCTATTACTGTCAAGTTATATAAAAATCATAATTATAACTTATGCCTGAGATACTTACTTAAAAAACAAATAAGGAAATAAATTATTTATTTGGCCATAGGTCACTTCTAGGTAAAGGTAAGTCATACTCAACTTTACCCTAAAACATTACATAACATTTTATGCTGAGTTATTACTTAAATAGGAAGTAAATGTATATAATTTAATTTGTTGAAATGGTAAATCAAAAAATGAATGTAATAGTAAAATCATTTAATATTTGTCAGGAATGTATATGTTGATCTTGAAGATAGCTCAAAGTAACCGTATTAAAAAAAAAAGAAAAAAAATATTATAGTAGTTACTAAATGGAATTACAGGCAATCTACGGATAAATGTTCAAAATTCATCAATTTACCAAAACTAATTAAGATAATAGAAATGATGGAAAAGAAATATATATGTGTTGGTAATCAGATTGTGTGCATAATTAAAAAACTGAGTTAAAAAAGAAGAGAGAATAAGGAGTAAGGTATAAATAATATTAGAATAAAGATAATAATGTAGAGAGATACATCACTACAGTTTATTGTAATATCTATTACAATTTGGTTCATCTATTACAACATCGGGCAGCTACTAGTCGTCAGTCTCGCCCTCCCCGCTCCCCTCCTCCGAGTCCTGCTTCCCCTGCGATTCCCCTTCCTCCGACTCGTCCTCGTTGTCCCGCCCCTCCTCGTCCTCCTCCATCTCCTCCTCTGTCTCGATGTCCACCGCCTCCCCGGTGTAGTACAGCACGGCGTGGGGGATGATCTTCTCCCTGATGAAGCTACCGATCTCGTAGTCGTTCTCCAGCATCTCCTGGATCTCCTCCGTGCCCTCCTGGTCCTCTTGGATGGTCGGTGGTGAGAAGAAGTTGAAGAATGAAGAGTTCTGGACGGTCTTTATGATAGTCCGAACGGCTCCTCCGGACTTGTGCTTCTGCCTCTTCTGGACAGTCTTGACGGTCACGTTCATCCCCTTGTTCCAGTTGATGGTGCACCCGGTGGCCCCGATGATCTCCGGGCCCTCGAAGGTCCACGGGCTCTCCGGGTCAGGGGCGCACTTCAACTGGTACTCCTTTGTAAGGACAGTGTTCGTGAAATAAGGGTTCTGTGAGAAGTGGAAGTGGAGGGCGAAGCCCATGCGCTCGTCATCCCGGAGGGTAGACGTGATGTCGATCAGGTGGCGGAGGATCGGCTCGTCGTGGGACTGTATCATGTCGTTCAGGATGTCGATGTTCTTGAAGACGGTGAGCCAGAACTCGGGGATCCCCGTGGCTCCGTCTTCCACCAGCTTCGTGATGGTCAGCTTGCTCCTCAACTCCTTGATTACCGGTTCCTCGTCGTCTGGAGTGTCGTATCCTTCGTTGAAGTCGCAATCCTCTTCCGTCGGCTCCACGGTACCTTTGACGATGTTCTCCCTCTTCTGGTACAGCTGAGCGAACGCCTTGCTGTACTTTCCCTCCAGCTTGTGGACATCGCAGAAGAACTTGGCCTCCAGCTGGATGGTCTGGTACTGCAGCTTCTTCAGGGCCTTGATCCTCTTGCGGATGGGTGTGGGCAGGATCTGGTAAAGCGGTATGGGCCTCCTTGACAGATCTTCGTCCTCATTTTCGTCGGCCTCTTTGTAGTCTTCAGTGGGCATGCTTGTTATCTATGCTTTCCTGGAAATCGAAAAAAAAAGTTCAGACTATCAAATCAAAGCCATCCATGATCGATGCAGTACTCTAATGAAACCGAAAAGATCACACAAGGTCTGTATCGATATACTGTTCCGAGAGTATTAAATAGATTATTTTGAAACACTTTAAATCCTTTCAACAATTTTCATATGACAATTTAAACCCAAAACAAATCTTATAAAAACAAACCATATGGCTACAAATGATAACCTGACCGATTCTCCAAAATTATTAAAAAAAAATAAATCGATTTTTGCTATGTTAGTTTCTACTTTTCCATTACACACGAACGTTTTTTAAATAAAGTTTTCTTCAATTAATTTTAGTCACAAAGCCAGCAACTGTATCATCTACATCAAACTCGCTTTGGCTTGAGAAGGCAAACATTAAATTTGTCAAAATAACCCATTGCTTCCATAATATTAAGCAATGGCTTGATGTAACAAATTGTTCATTAATTATTTAATTTTAAATACAGATGAGTTATTGAAGAGCAGGTAACTGCTATAAATACTAACAATATAATTACGAAATCGATTACATGAGCTTCTTAGAAACTGCATTATTAACTATTTCATCGATAATGTAATCTAAAATTTACGAGGACACCGACAACACGGTACTTTACAAAAACGTATACAGTTAGATAAAAAAAATAAATACATATATCGATTTTCCTGATTCCATCGACTTTCCACCATCGATTAACTAATAGAAAACCGAACAACAAGGAGGTATCAAAATCATCTTTTAAAAACAATAATTAAAATATACTTATGTTTGAATTCCATCTTAAATGAATATTGAAAATTTAAGAAGTCTGCCTATGGGAGGGGGGATAGGCTGGTAAAATACATATGCCAAGAGGATTCGAGCTATTTCAAATTAATAAGTTACAAAACTTATTGACTTCTAAAAGTTAAAATATTTATATATATAAAGCTAAAAAAAAAAAAAAAAAAAAAAAAATAAAGATTACGAATTTATTCAAATTTTATTTTTTGGTTCCCAAAATTTTTAGGGGGGGGGGCGCCCCCCCACCCTACGGATGCCCATGGTGACAAAACAAAACTGGCTCTGACTACTTATTTCATTAAGCATTTCAAACTAATTTTTGTCGATAAACAATGTCCAGTCTACTAATAATTTAAATTCATTAATTAATTTAGGGTTTTTAAGAAGGTACTTACTACTTTCTTAATCAGAATAAATTGACATATTTTTTTTTTTTTTTAGTTCATATTGAGCAAAAATAAATCAGAATCAGTTCATATATGCTGTTTTATAAATAAACTGGCATTTGTATTTCAAGTACAAAATCAACTTTTTGGGGAGGTTTTGAATATGATTACATCTTTTGGTTACCATCTAGATAGTCAGCTAAAATACTTATATGACTTACCAGTGTGTTTCTTTCATTAGTAATCTAGTGTGGTCATGATTCCCCCCCCCCCCCAACCCATTTACGTGCTGAATCCGTCCCTGATAATAAATAAACCTAGTACTGACCTCACCACAAGTACTGTAACATATATACAGAAAAAAGATATGTAACAAAAAACTTACTCAGTTATTAAGTAGCAACCAAAAGAAATTTTCAATTTGTTTCTAATGATAGTCGATCAAAGAAAAAATTCTATAACAATGACTGAAAAACACAACAATGATTTGTAAAAAAGAAAAACATTTCTTCAATTGTTTTCGTCTAACTTCTTTTTTTTTCGACACATTTCTTTGAATACATATATATGTATAGTTTTTAATCATAAAATAAATTATAACTTATATATAGATAATAATGCCTTTTTTTTAAATATATAAAGCAAAAATAGTCAATGTAAATTCTTATATCAGATATTAAAAAATATGTGTACCTAAACGTAGATATACACTTTCATTCGGGGTCACCTGTCGTCTAGTGGTTAGCATGGCAACCTACAATACTAAAGGTCCCGGGTGAACGTCCCCAGTTGGCCCTAGGATTTTTAAAGGGAGTAAAAAATCTTGGGCTATGCAGACTCTCGAATAGGGCTTAAAGTGGAGGTCCTGAGCCTGTACGATGTCAGGTACTAGATAAAGATCTCTACCTTAATTATACAGGTATCGGCAAAATTTAGGACTCCCACTGTAGCATCGCCCGATTAGCGTTAGTCGCATAAAATGACGTTAAACATTCAACTGAGCTCTGTCTATCTATGAGTTTTAGCAATAAGGAAAACAGCATTTAATGTGGATGTAGCAACAAATTTGGGGGGTTATAATACCCGCACTTATGCGTTGCATTTCGCAGGGCGGACTCAGGAAGAGGGGTGTGGGGGAGATTTTGGGAACAGATATCCAAAATTTCGAAAAAATAAAAACCTGATTAATTTTAAGTATCTAATTTAGCACTATAATAGTATTTATAAATATGAATATAATGAAGTTCCTATTCTTTATCTAAATAAATTTGCTGTTCTTATGCTTTATTTGTTTTTTATTTATTTTTTTTCTACCAATATATCCTCCTGTGGTTTAATAGTTAGCATAGCCATCTACAAAACGAGGGTTTGCGTCGGTGGCCCTGGGATTTTTTAATGGGAGAGGAAGGAAAAAATCCTTAGCTGTGCCGTCCCTCGGACTGTACGTAAAATGGAGGTTTCGAGCCTGTGCGATGTCAGGTACTCGTAAAAGATCACTATTCTAATTATATGTGAATAGGCAAAATTTAATACTCCTACCGTAGCATCGAACGATTAAGCTTAGTTTCATAAAAGGACGTTAAGCCAACAAGAGAAACTAAGACCTAACGTAACCAGTTTTATAAACGAAAAACTTGTTCAAGTAATTTAATTCTCATAATAAAGTTTTTATAAAACAACTACAATATTTACGTACCTTGTACTTGATATGTAAAATATCTTAAGCAAAAATGTACTAATAATGAACAAATTTCACTTTTAAACAATAAGCACACGCTTAATCTACCACAAAAATAGACATGCCTTGGTTAGCTTTGGTTTCACAGGCTGACCAACTTCTCCAACACTATTGTTACAAAACATATGAAATCTGAATTTGATTTAAACGTTTAAATATTTACAATTGTATTTAAGACGATTCTATAAAGTATATACAATTTTAAGCTTATAGCATAATTGTTTTCAAAAGGAACTATCATAAATACACGCATCCAGTTAACAATTCAACTGGTAGATATATTCTCTTGACTACAAATACTAGAAAAATCTTTTTTTAATGAATAAAAATCGTTATTATTATTTGAATAGGTAAAAACCTTATGTAATAGTAATCCAGTAAACGAATTATTTTGGAAAACCTTACCGAGTTTTCTAGACTAACATAACCTTTAAGAAATATAAACAAATTCTGTGGTACCTACATATATTATTTATGTTTTAGATGAAATCAAAGATTCTAAGGCACTATATTAAGAAATGGAATACTTTTAGCATTGATAATTTAGGTGTCACTAATCGCTTTAGTATCTGTAAGTAAACTGTATATTTTTAGCTTTAGTATAACTCTTTAAATTGTATGAAATAGGGCTTTTTTAAAAATTGTTTAGCAAAGAATTAAAAATGGTTAGTATATCTACATATTTCACCTTATTCCTAGAATTATCATAATGTAAAGATTTATGGAGACTTATTATATCTTTTAACTAAATGCCTCTGAATACTCATCTTCAGATTCAAATGTCATTAGTGAATAATAAAACTAATAATTAAACTTATGTGGTTGTTTAAATATGTAATTGTTGGAAATCCAGTTAATGCTTAGTGACTCAGGATGAATAAATTTTATGTCGAAGTAATTAATTTTTTTAGTAAATACTAAGCAATGGATTGCACATATAAATTTGAAAAATTCCTGTGGTAGCAAAATCTATACCGATTTAAGTTATTGAATAAGCAAGATCTTTTAAGTTAAGGAACTGGATTTCAAATTTGATTATTTGTTTTAATACAGACAACATCCTTTTAATTAAGTACCATTGCCAATTGGCGATGGGAAACTGATAATATAGATGAAAAGCATGATAGAGAGTGTTGGTACATTTTATATTTTGCACCTCTTTTTACAAATTGTAGCAGCATTCTTAATATTTTCATTATATAGGAGTCAAAAGTCTTCCTGGATAAGAAGGGAAGCAAGTAACATTTATCATTGACAAGTAAAATATGAGATTTATATATATGTATATATTTTAAATTTTGTATTATTATACAAGAAACTGTAATAAAATAGTTAACTTCAAATAAAATGTAAAAGTTACAGTAGAAGAAAGATACAAAGAAGTCTGAATGACATTTTAGAAATTAAGTAAATCAATGATAAACATTTTACAGCTTTCAATTTCTTTTTTTTGTCTGCTCTTAGTTTTAGGATTTATCCCGTTTTAAAATAAATAAGTTGACACTCCATAGATTGAATAATTTTTCTATAAGTTATCTTTTATCTATCCCTTTCAATAGTATTGAGCAAGTAACATTTTACAACTAGCTAAATGCATGTAGAAGTAAAATCATATAAGTGAAAAATAATGCACTGTATTATATTACGTTTACTATTCCTAAATCCATGAATTATTTTTTTTTTTATTACCGAAAGACAGTGATTAGCAATATCACGCCTCTATATACCATAGAGGTTTGATTTGGTTTTAGTTTCCTGTTTGTTCATAAATTTTACCATTAAAATATTAAGTTCAAATTTGTGTCCAAATCAATTTTGGAGTGATTTATTTTTAAGCTTGTAAAGTATTCGATTGCCCAAAAGTAGTTATTGAAAATATAATCATTATAAAAAACAAATGATGTTTTCTTCATTGCATTATACCTAATATATTTCTTGAATATTTGATGAAAAGTAAGAGTTTTCAAGCAACTTCATTTTTACCTTACTATATTATACATTTGGAAGTGGGTTATATGTATTTGACTGTCGGCTGATTTAATATTAATGAAAACGTGTTTATTTAAAATCCATAATACAAATCATTACATAGAGAAATCAACAAAACACATAGAAAATGGAATTCCGTATGTCGAGGTCTGTGTTTCAGATAATGTAGTTACAATTAACTACTATAGTATACATTAATGTATTACAATAGCATTATAAAGAAATCATAATTTAATCCCAAATAATAAGAATAATAACTATAATGGATACAAATAATTAAAAAATAACAAAAAATATGGATGAAATTAAATAAAAGGGTTGTCCTAGGTTCCCCTACCTACTAGTATCTTGGGCTCTATGCAATGCAGACTGGTTTAATAAAAATTTTTTATTAATACTGACTGAAAATCCTGACTAATTTTTAATCATCCTCAATATCTATATATTTTGATATTTGTATTGGGGCGATAAAATTGCTAATTCAAAAACTAATTCTCTATATAGCCGGTTATAATTAATTAAATTTAATACTCAAAAAGTGTCTCACACTTACACTTAATTTACTTTGTGTTCGTATATTCAGTAGGGAAAGACAGAATTGATAAATAAATAATCTAATGAATTCTTTACTAGACAAGATAAAGAAAAAACCAAATTTCTACCGATTCTCAGATATGACAAAGAAAGTATCTTTGTTTAGTTTAATGGCAATATATAAGTGAAAGACTCATTTTATTCTAAAGACTCATCTTGAATTAGCATAAGTCAGGTGATAAGGTGAACTGGCACGCCACAATTATGGGCAATTCCACGTCAAATCAACTCAAAATGTTATCATTTTGAACTTCATCATCTCAGATTTTCTTAAAATTTGGAACATGTGTATACTTGTATCTACTAGAACAATTGTGAAACATTACTGAGACATGTCTACCCAGTTTTTGAATTATTGGCCTCTAAAGCCCTCAAAATAGGTCCAGAAACAGAAAAAATCATGATTACAAACAGCTGTAGATGTTTTCCAAATTTGACTAGGACTGTGAGATTGGTGTCGTTTAACAGTGTATTCCATGCCATTTTATATGATATACAATGATGTATATATTGGTACTAAAGAAATTTTCTTTAAACCAAATTAAAAATTTAAATTTTCTCAAAAGGGCTTTTAAATTTTTATATTTTTTTTTAAAAAATAGGCAGTATTATATCTATTCGTACAACAAAATATAAAAGTGGGATGAAAATTTCTTCATTACTAATAAAATTAAAAACTAGTGATAAATTTCATAAATCTAGTATTTTATGATTGAAAATAGCTGTAGATGTTTTCCAAATTTGAATTGGACTATGAGATTGGTATCGTTTAACAGTGCATTCCAAGGCGTTTGATATGATATACAACAATGTATAGGTGCAGGCAGTATGATCTATTTTTTTTTAAATATAAAAATTTAAAAGCCCTTTTGAGACATTTTAAATTTGGTTTTAAGAAAATTTCTTTAGTACCAATATATACATCATTGTATATCATATAAAATGGCATGGAATACACTGTTAAACGACACCAATCTCACAGTCCTAGTCAAATTTGGAAAACATCTACAGCTGTTTGTAATCATGATTTTTTCTGTTTCTGGACCTATTTATGAGGGCTTTTGAGACCAATAATTCAAAAATGGATAGACATATCTCAGTAATGTTTCACAATTGTTCTATTAGATACAAGTAGTACACATGTACCAAATTTTAAGAAAATCTGAAATGGTGAGGCTCAAGCCTGTGTTGAATTGACATGGAATGACCCTTATGATAATATTACTACAGTGCTGTAATGTAACACTGATAATGTCTAAATAGACAAAATTTGGTTTATATCAATAATTTTCATGTCAAGACTAATGGGGTCTTAAATTTTACTAAACATTTTTT
This sequence comes from Aelia acuminata, assembly GCA_911387785.2. NCBI lineage: Eukaryota > Metazoa > Arthropoda > Insecta > Hemiptera > Pentatomidae > Aelia > Aelia acuminata. Next base: position 138,427,556 of record OU426981.1, read on the forward strand.
TATTTGTTACTCCTTATTACTGTGAAACACTAAATTCAACGCAATCAATGAACGTTTAATTTTTATGCTTAAAAAAATGGAGTTATCTCTTTTTTTTAATGATCTTATTGCTCTCCTGACTTCCATGATATCTCTTCCACCCACCATCATTTATACAAGTATATTTTAATATTATAACATCGTTACATAGTGAAATATTCTAATATATTGTAGCATTATGTATTGTTGAAAGTATTAGCATAGTAATTCCTTTATTCAATTTCAATTTATTCAATCAATTGACATTTGGCTATTTTTGAAAGCTATACAGTTCTTATTTAGTTATTCTATTTAACCAAATTGATTATGGTATGGTCGAAACAAAGTATCATACTCTGTAACTCTTACATTTTATATGAATATAACTATTTTATTACAGTGTTCAGATAATAATTTAAACATTTAAAAACCATGCCTCATATTACTTTCACTTATTTTTACTTATTAAAGGTGTTTTCCCATCTGGGAATGCTTTTGACTCCTATCTAATGCAAAGATTAAGGATGCTACTACAAAAATTTTACTGGGTAAAAGATGCAAAAAATAATATTTTCTCACAGTCTTAATCATTTTTTTTATCTATTTTTATTTAAACAGCACTCTCAAACTTTTTCCTTGTCAGTTGACGAATGGCACCTAGGTGAAAGAGTATTTTCTCTTTTTATAAAAATAATTAGATCGGTAAAATCCATATTTAATAACATGAATAGGTATTGATTTTGTTGCTGCAGGAATTTTTCAAATTAACATGGGCAATCCATTGTTTAGTGTTTGGTAAAAAAATTAAAGCTGTTGAATGATTGTCATTGATGTACTTAATTTTTTGACATTCAGCCTTCTGTGTGTCTTTCTTCTACTGTAACTTTTACATTTTATTACAGTTTCTAAATAAATATACAAAATTAAAAAAAAAAATATATATCCCATACTTTTACTTATCAAAGGTACCTTACTCATCTAGAAAGACTTTTGAACTTAAGGAACACTTTCTAAAGAAAGTAATAAGAAAAGTGTTGCAACAACTTATTTGGAAGGAGGTGCAAAAAATAAAATTTTCCCACACTCTCTATCATGTTTTTCATCTATATTATATTTCCAGTTGATGAATGGCACTTAAGTGGCATGGCAGGATTTTGTCTCTTTTTAAACAAATAGTTACAATTTCCAACCTAGAAGTTCATATATGTTCAATAACTTAAAAAGGTATTGAATTAGCTGCTGCAAGAATTTTTCAAATAGACGTTCAATCCATTGATTGATGGTATTGACAAGCATCTATTATTAATGCAGTAATTGCATTGTTTTCTATATGGGCCATTCCACATCAAATCAAAACAAAAATATATCAATTTGAACCTCACCATCTCAGATTATCTTGAAATTTGGTATAACTGTACTACTTGTATCTACTAGAACAATTTTGAAAGAATACTGAGATATGTCAACCCGTTTATGAATTATTGGTCTCTAAAGCCCTCGAAAATAGGCCCAGAAACAGAAAAAATCATTATTAGAAATAGCTGTAGATGTTTTAAAAATTTGACTAGGACTATGAAATTGTTGTCGTTTAACAGTGTATTCCAATCCGTTTCACATATAATACAACAATGTATAGGTTGGTACTAAAGAAATTTTCTTTAAACCAAATTAAAAATTTAAATTTAAATTTTCTCAAAAGGGCTTTTAAATTTTTATATATTTTTTAAAAAATAGGCAGTATTATATCTATTCATACAACAAAATATAAAAGTGGGATGAAAATTTCTTCATTACTAAAAAAATTAAAAACTAGTGATAAATTCATAAATCTAGCATTTTATGATTAAAAATAGCTATAGATGTTTTCCAAATTTAAAACTAGTTTTCAATTTTTTTAGTAATGAAGAAATTTTCATCCCACTTTTATATTTTGTTTTATGAATAGATATAAGACTACCTATTTTTTTGGAAAAATATTGCATAAATTTAGAAGATGCGCTTTTCGAGAAAAAATTGAAATTAAAGTTTTAAACTAGGTTTTAATAAAAAATTTTTAGTAGTAACCTATACATTTTTATATATCGTGTGAAATGGGGTGGAATGCGATGTTAAACGACACCAATCTCAAAGTCCTAGTGAAATTCGGAAAACATCTACAGCTATTTTTAATAATGATTTTTTCTGTTTCTGGACCTATTTTTGTGGGCTTTAGAGACCAATAATTCAAAAACGGGTAGACATATCTCAGTAATATTTCACAATTGTTCTAGTAGATACAAGTAGTACACGTATACCAAATTTCAAGAAAATCTGAGATGGCGAGGCTCAAGCCTGTGTTGAATTGACGTGGAATGGCCAATATACAACTTGAAACATATTTGCTATCTGATGGCGTCTCCAGTTCAAAAATTTTAAGATTTAGACATTACCTTGTCAAGGACATTTACTTAATCTTCCAATTACTTTCACTTTTTTATCGGTTTTTGGCACTTACAGTATTTTCCGTTTACACGTTTCTATCAGGCAAGCTATACTTATTTTTGGTAGATGGAAGAAATACATGAATGTGAAACAATATTTTTGGACAAGGCAGTCAAATGAATAGTGATTTAAAACTATCGATAGTCTCCACTATAGTATCGATAGGATGTGGCAATTAATGGGGGGGATAGTTGAATAGGCGAGCGCAAGCGATGGTGCTGCTTCTTTTAGGAACTAGAGAAACGGGGGATAGAAGCCGGGCCATTACCTGGGATTCATAGGGTTTTTTGGCGTTTTTAATTTATTTTTCCATAATTAAAACCCGATTGAGCAAAAAATTATTTGATAAATGTCTAATAGGTATTGCTCAATCCCTCAGTGTTCAATTAGAAAATCAAAAGACGTGTAATTCCGTTTATCTCCAAAAAGTTAAAAGCTTCTTGAAGGGTGGATTGTAAAATTAAGAATAGATAAAACTGTTTTGAAACATATGACGATATGTAGTCTTCATTTTAAAGAAAGTGACTATATTTATTCAGGTAAATATTAGTATTTGACATTTTATTATTCCAAAATGCTAGTTATGCAAATAACATTGGGACGATAGTGTCATAGATTTGTTTTTTTTTTTTTTAATTTTCCCCATTTTTGTATTACATCCGTTGTGCTTAATTGTTCCAAGTTTTCAATGCGATGCCTGAAAGTTTTGACGTAAAAATAAATAATATTACAAAGAAACTAAGTTTTCATGAAAATGACAGCTGCCATAACAATGATTGTATGAATAGGTAATTAATGTTATTACTAACCGAAAAACGGAGAGTAAAGTTAGAATGGTATGTTTGCATTTACCAGAACTACCAGCTTTACACGAAAGCTGCTTATTATTATTAATAAATTTGATTTCCACTTTTATTTGATGGGGCAGTCATTTAAGATCGCTTGTTTGAAGACACAAGGCTTGTAAAATGACTGTTTTTTTCACTTATAGATATTATTCCACATGTAATTATGTAGTTGCATCAAGTATAGCCTGCCCTTCAATTAATGGTCTCTTAAAATCACCAATTATCTCTATCAGATCAACTATATCTATCCCCGTTCCTTCCGACATTTTGTAAAACTACTAGCGCACCCTATAGTCGATTGCGCCCGCCTATAGTGAATTTTTCATTTGGAACGATAGGATCTATAATGCTTGTCTTTTATTGTACTTTTTTCTTTTATTTTAATTAGGAAATAAGATAAACATTCCTGTAAATGCTCCATTATAACCAGATGTAATTTTGGCTAATATCAAGTTCGATAAAAAAATCATAACTTTATCAAAAAGCCAAGGAAAATGGATTCTGAGCAAGATGATACCAACCCTCTTTAAGAAAAAACGTGCCCGGAATCCTCATTTGTCGACGAAGTTGATTTGTAAGGTACAAGACGCGACAACATTCAGAACGCGATCCTCGAGTGTGAGGACTATGACACTATGTAGATACACAGTTTTTATTATGAAAATAAAATGAATCTGTAGCATTTTATTTTACAAGTAATGATTAATTAGCAATACTTCCTGCTTTTTGCCTATTTACTATTAACTATTTATTTTCTTACATCACTACATTGTTAACGTTTTGGGGCTCTGTCCCCATTCTCAAAATATAAATAATTTCTTAATCGTATGATTGATAATCTTTTAATAAATTTTACAATACTATTTTATTTTACATAGGAATTTTTTTTATGAAGTCTCTTTGAAGTATATTTGTTTCCCAACGTTTTGAGCTATTGGCTCATCCTCTGGGGTTATCTACATACAATACATTAATCTTTTACACTTAATTATAATATCCATGCATGTTTTACAATTTTTTTATATTGGTATTACAATTACCTTATCCTAAGTAACTTCTTTTTCTACGTTAGCCATTTGTCATCTTATATATTTTTTTAAACAGTATATGAATACTTATGTCTCCTTATTACATATTACATTTTATGGCATCTCCTTCATTAAAAAATCCTATGTATTAAAGCACTCTTCCTCACTAAGTGAAGAAAAAGAACCTAGCAGCATTTTATTTTACATTTAAATGATTTATATAGCACAGCCGTGATTAAAGGCAGAGGCGATCACTTTTCCCTTTAAAAAAAGAACAAATTTTTCGATAGTACTATCAATAGTTTTAACCAATCGAAACTATCGATAGTTTTAAATCACTGCAACTGAGTGGGATCTTCAAAGTGGACCGAAATGAAGATTAATATGAAAATAATTCAGATTTCTTGGCAAGAAATTTATCTGAAGTATAAATCCGTTTGGTTACATATAATAAACTATAATATAGGGTGTCCAGAAAGAGTGTTCGGGTTTTTGTTACTGTGGAATGATAAGAGGTTTTTTGGCCCAAGAACTTTAAGAGCTTAAAAGATGTAACTCTAGAACATGATTTCACCTGCCATACTTCAGACTTATCAATTGCTACGGTAAACGAATTATTCCAAAACCAAGTGATTTCTCGTAACGGCACCATTAGCTGGCCTCCCAGGAGTCCCGATCTCAGTCCTCTTGACTTCTCTCTGTGGGGATACCTGAAAGGTAGGGTATACGAAAAGAAACCTACGAACCTAACGCAATGGAAGCAAAATATTAGAACAGAAATGACGGCAATCTCAGGAACAATGTGTCAACGCGTTTTTAGAACTCTGAGTTTGAGATTCGAGGAGTGCCAGCAACGTTATGGTGGACACCAAGACGATATTGTTTTTTCTAAATAAATTTCCAGTTCATTGTGTTTAAATAAAACGTAAACATCCTACTTGATATTCTGTATTTGACATTTTATTGAACTTTCAAACCCTTAATATTCTTTTTGGACATCCGTTATATCCAAGTTAATTGTACATAGAGTGTATACAAATTTGTTCCAACATAATTCAATCTACAACATAATTCTAAGAGACAGATAAACTCTTTGCTTAAAATAGTTATCGCATATCAAGGCTAACTACAGTGACTATTCAAGACTACAAGCATGGACAAGATTCTTGCACCTTCTACAACTTTCGCAAGCTACACCACACCCCAGGGATCCTCTACAGGTCTAGCCATCCCACCGTAATTCATGACCTACTCACTAAGGTGGAGTGTTCAGTTAAGGATTTAATGAATGGGCTCTTCTAGGTGCAAGTTATAAATTGCGTTCAATTACTGATCGTGAGCTGCGCGTGTTTCATCATGAATGCAATGCGCATCACTTTCAAATTCAGTAATACGTCAATGTCTTCATGGAATTGAATTATTTTATTTAGCTTATAACTGCCGAGTCTGTCAACGTATTTCAACATATCATTTATGATCATTTCTATTGAAGAATTAAGCTGGAACAATTGAAAAATTGGAGACTTTTAACTTTCCGATCTGTAAAAACTGATAATTATAATGCCTAATAAGTAAAGCCCATACAGTTGTAAAAATAAGGTGTTCTGAACCAAGGGCGAATCCAGAGGGGGTCATAACTACTCCACACATATGTAAAATATTTTAATTTATTTTATATGTTTTTAAAAGAATAATGCACCAAAAAAGTGCCTGATTTAAAGAAAGTTTTTGATCTTATTCCCTGAAAGTCCCGATCTCAGTCCTCGTGACTTCTTTCTTTGGGGATACCTGAAAAGTTGGGTATAAGAAAAGAAACCGAAGAATCTAACGCAATTGAAGCAAAATATCAGAACAGAAATGACAGCAATCTCATGAACAATGTATCAACGCGTTGTTAGAAATCTGCGTTTGAGATTCGAGGAGTTCCAGCAGCGTCATGGTGGACACCTAGACAATATTGTTTTTTCTAAATAAATTTCCAGTTCATTGTGTTTAAATAAAACGTAAACATCCTATTTGATATTCTATATTTGAGATTTTATTCAACTTTCAAACCCCGATTACTGTTTTTGGACACCCTGTATAATGTGGCCCTAGGATTTCTTAATGGGAGTAAAAAATCTTTGGCTATGCCGTCCCTAAGGACCTAAAATGGAGGTCCCGAGCCTGTACGATGCCTAGTACTCGTTAAAGATCTCTATCCATATTATACCTGGATAGGCAAAATTTAGAAATCCCACTGCAGCATCGTCTGATTAGCCTTAGTAGCATAAAAGGACAATAAAAAAAACAAAACAATAATAACTACAATATAGTGAACTTTTTTTATTGTATGATAGTTAGAATCGCTTCTTGAAACATCTCTGCCTCCAACGCCTGTCCAACCTCTTCCTCCTTAGTTCCTCCATCTTCTTCAAAAGGATCTTGATCTTCTGCTTCTGCATCCTCTTCTTCAGCCTCTCCCTCTGCTCGTCTTCATAGAGATCCTTGTCCTCGATGATGTCGCCTATGTCGTCTATTGCTTTCTCGACCTCTTCGTGGGCCTCGCTGAATTCCCTCGCCATCTCCAGCGTCAGTTTATTCGGCGGCCCGAAGTTCTCCACCACGGGCTTCCCGATCCAGGTCCACTTGCACTTCCCAGTCTCCGGATCCGGAGGGCCGACCTTGCACCTGGACAGGAAGTGGTAGAAGATCTCTATCTCCCTCCCGTGCCTCCTGTGTCCCCTAAACTCGGGCGTGTTTTGCAGTTCTTTTAAATATTCCATCTCTCGCGATCGAGTCCTTTCGAATAATTGTGGATCGTTCTTGGGTAAGAGCATTTCTGGTTGATCCTTCCATATCCTATAAATAAAAATTATTATTTGATTATAGCATGAAAATAATCAAAGCTTAGTTAGGAAAAACATCGTTCGTTTGTAAGAAGAGAAGAAAATATTCAGAATCATGTGCACTTGCACAACTGTTAAGATTGCATTCATTTTGTAATTATAATTTTGTTGGTTAAAGTTTGTCTTTTCTATAAAATAAGATTCCTTAGTAACTTCATCAACATATATATTGTTGTTTTTTTCGAAACATCGATGTTAAAAACAACTTGGTTATTCTTAAAACATCGATGTTAAAACATATTTGTTTTTGTCCAAAACATCGATGTTAAAAAGAAATTTGTTATTGTTAAAACATCGATGTTAAAAACACCTTTTGTTGTTAAAAAAAAAAAAAAAAAACTAGGACAACTTCTAAAAACATTAATGTTAACATCGAACCACGAAAATCGATGGTCGGAAAACATCGGCTACGTAACTTTGGTCCAAAACATCGATGTTTCAGAAACATCGACATGGATGTCGCATTCCTACTTTGTAATGGGCTTATTGGAATATTTAATATAATTTTGTGATATGTTATATGTTGCATATCATTTTGTTAGGTCTACTTCTTGTAATATTAATTCGTTCAAAAAAACATAGAATGATTAGTGATGCAAAACTATCTATAGTATTGGTCATAAAACTATCCACCTATCGATAGTATAGGGTCGTGGCCGGGGATGGGGGGAGGGGTTGAATAATTGAATTTTTCATTTGCAACGATTTTAGCTATAATGCTCGTTTTCAATTGCACTTTTTACTCTTTCTTTTTTTTTTTGGGTAAGTTGAAAGACACATATAAACAAAACATTCGATTTTTCAGTCAAATACCTACCTCATGTTTTAGCCTAGCAAAATTTATATGTATTTAGCCTACAAATGGGTTTCCTTTCATAATTTTTAATTATCTAATTCAGAATCCTATAGCGCGGTATATTTTTTAAATTAAATCAGAATGGTAGAAGTGAGAGATAGTCAACTGTTCTTCAATTACGATAGGTTAAATGATAGTCAGGATTTTCAGTTTACAATGATTTTATTGTGGTAAGCCAACGTTTCGATCCAACTTGTGGATCTTCATCAGGGCTAAAAGAAAACAAAATATGTGAGTATCTATGCTAGAGAACCTTTGAATTTATTTTCCATTTAAATAAATTATATAGCGGAAGGGCGCATATAGGCAGAAGGTATCACTTTTCCTCTTTAAAAACAAATTTTTCTATAGTACTATCGATAGTTAAAAAACTATCGATAGATTCGATAGTTTAATACTATTGATGGTTTTACGTCTCTGAGAATGTTAGCTCTCATCAAAAGGCTCACGCACAATCAGGCTATTGATAAGATGACCTTCTTTTTCGAACACGACAGTCGAAATTGTTGAGTGATCACTTTAATATTTTTTTTTTATTTTTTGTTTGGTTTGAAATTATCATTTATTATTTTTTTTTTAACTTTTAAGATCCCACTTTAAAAGAGAACAATTATTAAAACTTAGATTGACGTAAATATTATTCAATCGACGATTTTATAACAACACCGATTTGAGATCAATTACACCTATCTTTGAGTGTCAGTTAAATTTGTTAAAGATAACAACTTGACTCATGCATCTATATTGTTGTAACATTGCAATCGATTACAAAAAGAAGCCGACATCGATAAATGATTGTAAATTATATCGAATGTGTTACTAATTTGTTAACTAACATTTTGGACGGTGTTGCAACATTTTGACCACGCCCATTATAGAAGGCCAGCATCGTAAGATATATGTTAACCCACAAAAATTTACTATCTCTTTGGCAGATCAGCCGAAGGTGGCCAGGATCAGATAATTTTACCGAATTAGCTCATGTGTATTTTTCTTTTATCAATTTGATTAACAAGTTTAATTGGTATAATTAATATTAAATATCAGAATGATTTATGGGTAACTTTAAAATATTATCGAATCCAGAATCTTTTTGTAGAGGATGTGAATCTAATTTTTTTCACCGACAAATTTCATGGTTTGAAAGCTTCTCTGATCGTTCATAATTGATAGAAGTGATTACCATTATCCTTTCTTACAGATTTGATTCTGGGTACTAGGATAAACTTTATCTGTTTGTGACTCCATTATGAATGTTTGGATGGCTTGTTTTGTTTTAAAGATAAATATTGCAAATAAAAACAAGAATTTTACAAAAACTAGTGCAAACATTAGAGTTAGGTATTATTGAGAAATTATTTTCTAATATATAAGAATAAAAATGGATATTGTAAATAAAGTAGGGGTGGGGCATAGAAGTCAGTATCTCTAAAACATCGATATATTAAAAAAAAAGAAGAAAAGGATATTTAAAAACATCGATTAGTTGTAGCCGATGTTTTTTTTTTAAATCATACTTGCTGTGTGCTGGATCTCTTAAGTTATCTTGATATTTCATAAAATGAAAAAATACAATTTAAAAAAAAAAATAAATTGGAAAAATATCTAAAATATTTTTGTAGGCAATTATCGCATTAAGTTTAAAATTATTATTAAGATAATTTAAACCGTAATGTGAAATGGGTCACCTGTGGTGTAGTGGTTAGCATAGGAACCTACAATACTGAAGGTCGCGGGTTAGAATCCCGTTGTGGCCCTAGGATTTTTTTAAGGGAGTAAAAAGGAGCTATCCTTGGATATTATGTAAAATGGAGGTCCCGGGCCTGTTTGATGTCTGGTACTCGTTAAAGATCCCTATCCTCATTATACCTTGATAGGCAAAATTTAGGACTCCCACTGTATTTATCAGAAAAGTATCATTCGATTAGCTTAAAGTGACGTCAAACAACCGAGAAAACCATAATGTGATGATTGGAACAAAACCAAACCGACCACTCTCGTGTAAATCACTATATATATATATATATATATATATATATATATATATATATATATATATATATATATATATATATATATACATATATATATGAAACACATACGTTTCTTTTACCCATAGCACCACACCTGAGTCTTTATTTTCAATTTTTTGTATTTTTTCCATGTTACCTTAGGATCTAATTTATATAAAAAATGCTTTAAAAATTATCTTGTGCACAATGTGTATCCGGGAGCAGCTATTTACCAAAATAATAAATTTTGTTTCATTGTGCCCCATGCGGAAAAAAATGCCCCATGTCCATGAAACAGCTGAAAAAAATAACACCATAAATAACAAAAAAAAACTTTATTCGGCTTCCAGTCGGTTTTTCGTTCTTCTGCTTTATGATAGTCACGAAATTCTTCAGGAAAGCGGATTGTTTGACTTGGTTGTCAGTTCTCATAAATTAATACAGTTTTTTTGGTGTTCCGCTCTCGATTTCGCACCAATCTGTGAGAAAATAAAAAAAAAACCGACTGCTTATTGCACGATGAAAAACACATGCGGCACGATGAAATACTCGTGGGACTCCATGAAACCTTTCATTGTGCCCTGAACGCCCCTGTTTCAAGGAACCCCGATGAACGTGAAGAGGTAGGAAAGCCAAAGTCGGGCAAAATGTTATGAGATATACGCATAATGATAAAGTTGTGAGAGGAGATTGAATAAAATAATTACTCATACCTAGAGACGAAAATCGGGTCGACGAAAATATTTAATTTTACCCCGCAAAACCGCACTTAAGCACGTGTAGTCTGTACCACAACAACTTAAAAGAGGAAAATTGCTGACATTGTTTGGAGTCACCCTTATCGCTTACTGTCTGAATTTGGTTGCACTAGACCTTTTGGTTCGCCCAGTGCAACGACTGTTTCATTGTGCCCTGTGTTTCATTGTGCCCCAACCCCCATTTTTCATTATGGATTTCTTCATGTTTGAAGTTTCCCTCAACCAAACTCGTCTTCCAGTCTCATCTTCCTCACCTTCCTGTATTTCGTTTTCTCTTCCCTCAATCCATGACCGGCCATACTTTCCTTTACTTTATTTATCCACTGTTTACGTTGTGTTCCCCTTTTTCTTCTTCATTCTGCCTCTCATTCCAATATCATTCTTGGTATTCTATTCTAACCCGTTCTTTTCACGTGGCCATACCATTTTTATTTTATTTTTTCTACTGCTATTTATATATGAGGCGTTTGGTTTCAAAACCGGTTACATCCATTTTTTCCAAAAACATTTTTTTTCTTTTTTTTTGCAAGTTTTTAATGTTAGAAATAATGTGTTGGACGCGTTTTTTTAAAATACGTCTAGATCCTTCGAAAATCAATATTTAAAGATTCCATTTCTTATCAAAAGCGGTTCCATCCAAGTTTCACTTTTCAGAAAACCTTTAATTTTTCGAAATCCCAAACGGTATCCATGTTCCCAAACAGTTGGATAATGTTGATACTCTATTAAGAAAAACATTATGGAGAAGAATGGAGATCAATAGGTACCCTAGAATTATAGAAAGTTGTAAAAGACAGTACAATGTCATCTATCCAAGTAAATATGCATGATACCAATATGGATGTGGGTCAACATCAAGATTTAAATGAAAATTTGTATATTTAAAAAATAAAAACTACATATATATTGTTCATATTAAATAAAGAGATTTGTTTGTTTGTTTGTTTAACGTCCATTTTTATGCTACTTAGGCTAATCGGACGATGCTACAGTGGGAGTCCTAAATTTTGCCTATCCAGGTATAATTAGGATAGGGATCTTTAACGAGTACCTGACATCGTACAGGCTCGGCCCTCCATTTTACGTCCTATCCGAGGGACGGCAGAGATAAGGATTTTTTACTCCCATTAAAAAATCCTAGGGCCACCGCTGGAATTGAACCCGCGATCTTTAGTATTGTAGGTTGCCATGCTAACCACAACACCACAGGTGACCCCAAAAAGAGATTTGTTTTTAAAAAAAATGTCTATTCATAATTTAATCAAAAATTGAAATTTTCTCATCAAAGTCAGGTACATCCAACATATTTTTTAATGTTAAATGAGATTTGAAAAAGAAAATGTGATAAAAAGTTGTCAACAATTTTTGTTTGAAGGTAATTGTTAGCAAAACGACGAAAGAACAAAAAAAAAATTGATTAATTTTTTAAATTGATCTTTTTTTGATCAGTTCTGAAAAATTGTCGGAAATGGATGTAGCCGGTTTTGAAACCAAACGCCTCCTATATACAGAAATAAATTTAAATTACGCCATACCTAGATAGAAATACGGCCTTAGAGTGTTCTCAAAGGAGATAGTAAAAAAAATAAATAAATCGAATTATTTTTAGACAATAAAGAACATTCCTGCAATACCTGTTCACAAAAGCACCCGAAATTGCTGAGTGCTTTCCCTTGTTCTTGTTACCCTCACCGGAGAGACACAAAGACATTGAAGAACCCAAGGTGATACCGCGCGCGGGTGTGTTCTGGAGAAAGTAGACCTTGGCCCCAAGCCTGAGATATAATTTACCGACTTATCTTTAGTGTCTGTCTTCTCGTAGCTATAGCTATCCTTAGCTTGTAGAACTCTACGGCGTCATTATACGGAATGTTTTAATTGGATAGTTATTAAGTTGATTTAATGCAGTGCATAGGCTAGGATCTGAACGTTTGTGCAACTTGTAATGTAGGATTTAGTCATGGTTGAATGGACATGTATAATTTTTGATATAATCTTTAGTATGGAATGCAAAAGATACAAGACGAAAGTATAAATAAGTTTAGATTGTTAAAGGTTTTAATATGTATTATGGCAAAGATTAATTTGGTACAGTTTTGCTAACTGTCTATGTTGATTGTACTAAACCCTGTTCCAATTATATTCATTATTAGTTCCTTTTACATGGGTCATTCATTAACACACTATGGTCAAATATAAGATGTCAAAAATAAAAACTTTAACCCTTCTAAATTCATTACCAAACAATTTTAAATTTGGCGTAAATGTCTATTTTAGATCCCGTTGGTTTTTATAATAGCTGAAACGTTTTCATTTTTATCAGTGAATTTTGATTTGACTATAAAAAGAAATAGGATATTACTATTTCAACGCATTATAGCAACTGAGCCACAGCAACGCCAGGCAGGGTCTGCTCGTTATTTAATAATCACCAATTTTTCGAAAACCAAATGTTTCAAAGGTCGCATTTGGTAAAACTTAAAAATTACGGTTAACAACAAGATTCAAACCAGAAAGAATCATTCCTCTAAGTAATAAGTTTATGAAGATGGAAGAGGATATTGATGGTCAGTATAGGGCTTCATTAGAAGCCTTGAAGTCCCAAAAAAAAAAAAAAAAAAAAATATTGATGAGGAATTAGAAAGAGATAAAGGTTTATACCAGTCACTTATATAACAGGGTATTAGAGAAGTTGAATGTTCTAAACTGTGTATACATAGAAAAAAATGAAACTATATATTATTCTTGTGTATCCTGCAAATCTCACGACAAGCTATACGATCCTTCTTGTAAAACGATTTTTATTTTGATTAGTAATGATAAAATTCATTATTTCGTAAGGCCTTTTTTTTGTCGATACGCCATAACTTCCTTAATATTTCAACAAATTTCATGAATGAGGTATCATTTTAAAGCTTTCCTTAACCGCTACCCCGTAAATATATATAAATCACTCATTTCGCCTTCGATTGCGAGTTATAAGCGCAAAACCGCCGTATTTGCAAGAAAATGGTCGTAGAGTTTTCTAAGTTGCGTCAATATTTTCAGGTTTTCAAGGACAACATTTTCAGTCGAAAATGGTCGCAGGGCTTCATTTTTTTTAGTTATTCGAGACGAATATAGTTGGTTATATACAATGTTCCGAATTTCGCCGTGGTTTGCGAGTTACAATCAAAAACATGCGATTTCAGTTGAATGGATCCACCGAAAAACGTTCTAAGCGACAAATATGCAATGTTGAATAATGAGTGAAAAAAAATCATAGTCTAAAGTTATTGTTAGTTCTGTAGGTGAATTTACTTTCTCATGTGATTTGTTATGTATACATGTAAAATGGCATAATGGAGTACTAGATCATACTATGACGTACTATACATTCACCTAAAAGTGCCACTTCGGCAATTTTGTCGCTTAGAACGTTTTTCGGCGGATCCGACACTGAAAATAGAATTAGCGCACTCGCTTTCCGCAAAACCTATATGTGTATTTAAGTATTCCGTCTTCTAACCTGTCTAATAACAATGGAAAGGAATTTTGGAGTTTCAAAAAATAAATAATCTACAATTTAAACCATGGGCGTCACCGCCGGGGGGGACAGGGAGGATGCGTCCCCCCCCCCCCCAATATGAAGAAAGGACCCAATCAAAAAATTGAATACAAATGCGATTTTAAGAATTTACCAGAATATTAGTTAATTACAGCACACTCTATTGATTGGTTATACTCAATTTCTTATTTGGTATAACCAATCAATAGTATTGTGTATTGGGTGAATTATATATATTTTTTTTATTTCTGCTTTAACTGCTTTGTTTTATAAATTCTGAAACAAAGTAGTATCCCCTGCATTGGTCTCCATTTCTTTACTAAACCAGCTGGTTTGATCCTACTTTCCATCAATTCGATGAAGCTTATAGAAGTTGACGGAAAGCAATGAAATAGTAGGATCGGGATCAGAAGTAAAACTTGGATATAATTCAATCAAGAAATTTGACCTACATCCTTCAACATTAAGCATTAACAACTCTCTATTTTATAACTGAGGCATAAATAGACATGTTTTAAGATACTATAAATACATTTAAAATACATCGTTGGAGGATGTCCTTAGAGTTGTTTTAAGAACCTATTATTACTTTTAACCGCTCGAATTTCTACCTACCCTATCTAGAAAAAAATTGAGCCGCCCCCCCCCAATAATTTGGTGCTGGTGACGCCCATGATTTAAAAACATGTCCATGACGGACTATACGATACTAAATATACGGTGGATACTTCAATCAAAGGGGGTTTAAGTAGGTTATAGTTCGAATGCTTTGCAGGGGACTGCTAGTCAATAATTATTGCAACATTGCAGAAGTTATGATAAAGATACCAAAAAAAAAATAATAAATAAAGATATGGAATATTATTTAAACCCCGGTGGGTGCCAATGACAGACAGTTCTGCTCTGGTTGCCGACTAGAGCGATTGCTAGGCGAGGTTCGAGGCCAAAGTTAGAAGTACGCAACGACAACAATACTTACTCAAGGGTCGGAAATCTAGGATTGGTATTAGCTTTCAATAAATACTTTGTTTGTTTCCTTTCTTTATAAAATTCGAAGATAAATTGTAAAAAGGTGAAGCATTTAGTGAAAATATTTATTCCAAAAACATATGGCGTCAGAGAATAAGAATTACTTGCTGACCCGTGCAAAGCAATCGCACTTTAGAGGTTAGCCTACTTAATTGAAGTACACACACTATATTAGGTCTCGTATAGTTCGTCGTGGGCATAGGTGAGGGTTAAAGTAAAGAATAGATGTGTTTAAATTGTAGACTATTTATTTTTTGAAATATAACTTTAAGTTATTTACAAATTTACATAGTATTTACGTGTTTACAGGGCCTCTTTGAACAGTATGTTTGAAGTAACGATATGGTCATCTGTGATTGTTTGTTGGTGGGTTTGTTTTACACAGCCATAGATGTCACTGATTCTATTAACTAATATTTATATTAGTAATATTTATACATATTATAAAATATATTAATATTTTTGCTTGTAACTCGCAAACGACGGCGACAATCGGAAAAGTGTATATAAACAAAAATGTTCGTCTGGAAAAACTAAAAAAAAAAATGGCACCTTCAAAAAAGCCTTGCGACCATTTTGAAATTTTCGCTGAGAAAGCAATTTTTCGCACACAACTTGCAAAGGAAGAGGTTGATCGAAAAAATGTATATGAACGGAAATGTTCTCCTTGGAAACTTGAAAAGATTGACACCATTCAGAAACCTCTATTACCATCTTGATTTTCGCAAAAACCGGGGTTTTGCGCTTATAATTTGCAATCGAAGGCGAAATGAGTGATTTGTATATTTTGCCCGTTGAAGCGGTTAAGGGAAGCTTTAAAATGATGCCTAATTCATGAAATTTGATTAAGTATTAAGAAAGTTATAGCTTTCAGAAAAAAAAAAAAAAAAAAAAAAGGCCTTGAGAAATTATATATATGACTAGCATTCCCCGCCGCGGGCGGCTTTGCCCGCGAGCCTTTAAAATCAATTCTGTGATCATTATCTTGGTATTGATTTAATATTATATGTTAACTGATTTTAAGGAGATTTAGTAGAATCGGAGCTTCAGGTAGGTGGAATGTTGGAGGGGGGAAGCTGCCGGTTCGGTAGAAGAGAGGGAGACGCGCAATAGAGAGAGTTCACTAAAACCGCCGAAACAAAAAATTGCTTGCTCGTCGTGAACGCTTCATTTTTCGGCTTTAAAACATGGTTTTCGATGGCCCATAGGGGCTTTCGAGTCAAACTCGTCTTATCGAGATATTAAAAATGAGTCCAAATTAGATATTTTTTCTCGAAATGCAAAAATAGGTGTCCGTTAGAGTTAAACGACAATTTCGCCATTTAAACCCATTGGGGTTACATTTTTGAAATTCCTTTCTTAGTGGTTACCTACATCGCGTTTAAAATCTAAATTCCGAATTTCAAGTTTCTACCATTAGTAGCTTTTGCTCTGCGTTGATTCTGTCAGTCAGGAAAAAGCCTCTTATATACATAGAGAGATTAAATAAAAAAAGTTTAATAATGTATTTTACTAGACTATGCAGTTATGTAAAAGGCTATTGCAACTACAAACGGCGCCTCAGAGCTGACCACGCCTACGCACGAAGTCCCTTAGCGTAAACCGGATACTTATCTATAATTCATCTTCTTTTATCATTTTACATATCTAGAGAGAAAGTCCACTAAGCCCTGGCGTTCTGTTACATTAGCGTAAAAGATTACGTAGACCGAAAAAATATATACAATAGCGAAATAGATAGGAGGCCAATAATGACAATAATATTTTAGGCGTTGCGACTGATCGAGACTGTTATCTATATAATTTATTCATTCCATAAATCTCGATAGCTTTATCTTATCTTCCCAATGATATTTCGGCTTATTTCATAAATACTTTCACGAATGGCTTATAGTCAGAACTGCTTTGGTTATGTATTTTGTCTTGATCCTTTCACTAATTCAGCGGTTATCAGAATTTTATTTCCTGTCAACCCCCCCCCCCTCCCCAAACACATGCCCTCCAGTCTACATAGACAATCACCCACTACCAAAAACAAAAACTAACGTACTTGGGACTTGCTCTTGACAAAAGGATGACGTAGGGCCCATAGGTCAAGATGAAACTCTAAATTACGTTTTTAAAAGTAGTTCTAAACTGCACCTTACAAAAACTTAAACTATACGCCTATTTACTAAAACTAATATGGGACTATGCTAGCCAAATTTACAGATCTGAAAAAAAGACACATCTTAAAAAAATACAAACGTACAATCCCATTATTTAAGAATAATTAACGACGATTATAATCGGCTTCACGACAAACTGTATGCCCATACCAACAAAGTCGTAATAGATATGGCGAGACGTGATATTCCTGACGTACCTCGACGAAGGCTGAAGAGGAGTAGGAATAGAGACCTCCAAGTACGAAAATGCAATTTGTATGAATGCCTAGAGAATGCACATCTTGGACCCGTCTCCCTCGTGTCTATCCATGGCATAGGTACCTTATTTTACCACATTTGTATTTTGTAATTTTACAAGTGCAAATGAAATTGTTTAATATAAAAAGAAAAAAAGGCCTTTCAAATCTGGTGTTGGGCGTTTAATTCACAAAGGCATTATATCGACCAAATAAAACTACCTTGTGTGCAATTTATCACAATAATGTTTCTAAATAACGGTTAGCTAGAAGTGTCCGCCTTTATAAATCAAGTGAATATGTTACCTCCTATTTTTTGAAATTTACAGCTGGACATACAATACAATAAGTAGTTACAATAAGGTAGCACTCGAATATTGTTTATTGTCGATATATGCCGAATATTGTTTTAGTTTAGAAGATCTCTAGACCATCTTCTTTTCAGACGCTTCGGAGGACTGTCTGGGATAGAGGAGGAAGCAAGGTTGGAGACAAAAGGGTTAGGATGTGAAGGTAGTTTACTGTGAAAGGTCTGGTATCTGGATCCGGCCTAATGGATCCGGCGGTACGTAGGAAACATTAGTCCCTAATTTATGTACTTATGTGTTTTTTATTTTTGCTTAGTTGTATTTCGGCAGCGGTGGATTAATGCCGAAGTTTAACCACTGAAAGTAACGGCTGCCTAAGAATAGACATGGTTGTTGCAATCACTATGGTAACTGTCGCCATAGAAACTGCACTTATAACATTGAAAGTATAAACAAATCAAATATTTTCAAGGCTTCAACTTATGTTGAATAAGTCAACAACTTAATCTACAACTTCGGGTCAACAATCTCTTGTAGCTACGGTATCGGAAGGAACCTTGGCATTTGTCAGCCAGCGGGCAGACACGCTTATTTCTTTTTTGGATGTGTCATCTTCCAAATGTCAGGCGATCCGCCGAATGAAATGAATTCGATAAGTTGGTACATATGTCTCAATGAGCTGTTAGAAACAATGCCATTTCACTCAACCTCCATTATCGGAGAAGGTGGATGATGAGCCTTCAATCATATATTACGAAAGTAAATCTATCCAATGACTCGTCAAAATAACGAAACCTTTCTAGTACGAAGTACGAGTTCAGGTGCTGCGGATTGTTAAGGTTGGGTTTCGTTCCGAGGAGTCGATCGATACTTTGATGCAACGGAAAAGGATGGAAATCATCTGCTTTTTAGACCTTAATGGGATCGTCAGGTATGGAGGAAGAAGCGATGTTAGAATAGCAACCATGAGGCTATCAGTAATTTATAGGTTTGTTCCAACAAGCTGGCTGTTAACAGTTGCCAACTAACTGCTGCGCATGTCCTTTCCCCACTCATTGAGCATTGGAACAGGATCGATGATTCTATTGTCTATTGTTCGAAAACTAAGAAATCAATTCAAATAAAAAAAGTGGAGGAAGAACTTACGTATTATTAAGTTGAAAACTGTTAACAAGTAACATGTTGAAAAAAATCTTAAATAATCTAACAGACTTCGCACCTTGACAAAAAATCGAATACCAATCGAAGGAATCGAAAAGAATCTGATGGGATATGCGTAACACACAGCTTTTACTTACCAACCTATTTCGATTAAAAACCGACGTGTTTTGATAAATATGTTAACGCCATTCCTCAACTTCACACATTTATATGCTTATATTTGTATAACTCCGTAAGTTACAGAGAATAAGTATTGAAATACTTGAAAGTTTTCAGTACTTTTCGATTCATCATTGTTTATTTCTTTTTTTAAGGGACTGAAAAATTCCTAATTTCATAAACAGACGAGTTTTAACATTTGCTTGTTTTTCACTTCGAGTTACTTATTGTAAATATATCTTGAAGGTGAATCGATAGAACGTGTATTTGTTTACTATGTGTATTTGTATTGTTTAGTAGTAAATAAATTTAAAATCTCTTATGCCTTTCCGGAAAACGGAAACGATTATGGTTCCTCTAAAACCACTTCATACTGCATTTTTGTGGTGAAATTAAATTTTTTTTTTTTAGGAAGGGATCAACTTGAAACTTCCTATAGCTCCTCTTTGTCTATCCTTATAAAGTCTCAAGAGGTTTTTTTGAGTCAAAAGTTCAATAGTTTTACCATATGGCGATGTTTATTGTGAAAAGTGTAAAAGCTAGTTATTGTCAGCCTGTGCATTTAATTGTGAAATTTTCCCTGTGGTTAGTTTGCTAAACACTTACTGCATAGATGACTTAGAGGACCCTTCAAGCATTAGATGCATGTACGAGTATATCTTGAAATAAAATCAGGACTTGTTTACTTATTTCTTTAAGTTAAAGTTTGGGGTGTCAATAACTGTGCTGAGTGTCAATAACTCTCTGGGGGGTCAGCTGTGGTGTAGTGGTTTGCATGGCAACTTACAATACTAGAGGTCGCGGGTTCTTGTCCCGCGGTAGCCCTTGGATTTTTTAAAGGGAGTAAAAAATCTTTGGCTATGCCGTCCCTCGGATAGGACGTAAAATGGAGGTACCGAGCCTGTGCGATGTCAGCTACTCGTTAAAGATCCCTATCCTAGTTATGGGTAACCAAAATTTAGGACTCCTACTGTAGCATCGTCCGATTAGCCTTAGTGGCATAAAGTGACGTTAAACAAACTAAGCAATAACTCTCTGGTATACCCTATCATCTTAAGTACACTAAATTTATATATTGTTAATTAAAAGTTTTTATTTGTGATAATACGGGAATGAAAGCACACATCTGATTCCAATGCGTGTATTTCCGTTGAAAAACGGAAGTCAAAATTTTCACGACAGCTATGCTTTCCCTTATTTATATACTATATATTTTAAAAAATCTGGTGCGTGCGCTTGCAAGTTTTTACTTGAAATAATTCGGCAATGCAAGCATAATACTTCAAGTAGACTGATTTTATAATTCTCTATTTACTTGTTAAAAATTTCTTTTAGTTACCATGAAACAAATAATTTTCATTAAATTAACAGAACGGCTTTAATTATGAACAATGGTCTGTCATTAAAGGCGTACTACGTATGCGTGGGCGTAACGTGTGTTATGAGTTGACTAAATTTTTTCTTATTTTCTCCTCTATTTGTTTACTTGGTTTTGATCTTATGTCATATTTAGCCATTCCTCATTTTTAGGCGTAACGAGAGACAGTTAATTTCTCCATATAAACAAAAACAAAGATGCTTTATAGGAAACAAACAAACAGAAAAGGTCCCTACCCCATTTAAGCCCCCTCAGAACATTTTAATAATGATAAAGCTTACCCGATATGAAAGAACACCTAATGTTCATTAAACATGACGAATCTGATGAAAATCGTTAAAGCCGTTTTTGAGATAATCGTAAAAGATAAAAATTGACAAAAAAGTTATGAAATAAAGTCCCCCCTCCGTTTGACCAATTTTGATGAAATGTTGGCTATCACATCTTTGGCATATACATACATCAAATACCCAGTTTGATCAAAATTGTTAAAACCTCGTTTTTTGAGTAAATAAAAAAAACACGTAAAAATGATACAAAATTTATTAAATAAAGTCCCCCCTTTGGTTGATCAATTTTGATGAAATGTTGGTGTTATAGAATGTTATAGACGATTGAATTGTTGTTTAATCTCTATGGCATATAACCATGTGATTGTTTTCACTATAGCTAAAACATAAGTTTCTAATTCCTTTGAGAAGTAGTCCATGTCATGTTGGTTCTTCAGAGGAGCTCTGGACAACGTATCGCTAACGGTCATCGTCTGGCCGGGAATGTATCGTACCGAGACGGAGTATCGTTGGAGGCGGAGCATCATCCTTTGAAGTCTTGGCGGACAACTATAAAGAGGTTTCTGGAAGATGGCTTCAAGAGGTTTGTGATCACTCTCCACGACAAACGGCCTACCATAAGAATACATGTGGAACCGCTCGCATCCAAATACCACCGCATATAACTCCTTCTCAATGTTAGCGTACCGCTGTTCAGTTCCGGTTAAAGACTTTGATGCATAAGCCACCGGATGGCCATTTTGAAACAGGACCGCTCCTAAGCCTGTCTGCGAAGCATCAACCGAAATCGTAATAGGCAGACTGGGATCATAGTATGCTAATACTGGTGCTGTTGTTAAGGCCGACTTCAACCGATTCCATGCCTGCTCCTGAAAGTGAAGTACCACATATTTGGCATATGCATACATCAAATACCCAGTTTGATCAAAATCGTTAAAACCATTTTTAAGTAAATAAAAAAAACACGTGAAAATGATACAAAATTTATTAAATAAAGTCCACCCTCCGGTTGATTAATTTTGATTAAATTTTTACAGTCATATCTCGGGCATATTAATACTTCAAATACTCAGTTTAATCAAAATCGTTAGAGCCATTTTTGAGAAAATCGAAAAAAAACGTAAAACGTTATTGAATAAAGTGCCCTCTCCTTTTGCCCAATTTTGATGAAATTTTTGTTGTTACATCGCGGCCATATACATACACTATATACCCAATTTCAAATTCGCCCGGTTTATAGTTTTTGAGCTAGTCTGTTGACACACACAGACCATTTCGCGGGACTTGGTTATTTAGTCTCAGGGGACCCCAAAACGTGTATTTCCGTTGAAAACCGGAAATTTTTCACGATCGAAATACTTCCACTTACTATACATTTCTATATAGGTAAGTGAAAGTAAAAAAATATTCATATACCAAGCAAATTAATAAATTTATGTAGTGTATTATCTTTTATTAGATTATAATTGTATTTAATCTTATTTCCTACGAAGAAATAAATTCCAACTTCCACTTACATGACTCGGAGCCGTAACTCTTTTCGTCACGAAGACCACTCAATCAAAGGCAGGCTCAAAAGGCCATCATTAAGTTAACATATGGGACATTGAGTCCCAGTTATAACAAGTATCATGTATAATTTATCACACATGTTATGGACCTGAAACCTATCTTAAGTTATCTACCTTCGCAGCTCCGGGCTGTATCCTACTGCACGATCCTACATTAATAATAATTCTGTAATGTCTTGAAGCTGCGATTCGATTGTTACTTCTCCATACATAGCGGCTAACCTCGCATTAGGTACCGAATATGCAACGTCCTATCTCATTCGTTATGTCTTGCTTAAGTATGCTCTGCCCTTACTTGGAGTCTCGGCATAGCTTTGCAAAGCTAGACAAGATAAGAAATTTACCTGGGAATCGCATGCGCCAACAGTGACGGCAATTTGGTGGCTAATAGAAAGGCTCTGTAACTGTCGGCGTATCTACCTTAATTTGTTGTTAAGTTTATGCTTTGGTTTTATATGTTGTTTATACAAGTGCTTTTACTTTCACTTACCTATAGGAAGGGTCATGTGGAAAAACCACGGTAGTCCAATCTAGTCCATTCTGAGAAAAATGAAATTTAAAGTTTATGGGTCCTCTTGATCCATTTTCCAAAAGTTAAAATTACTTTCAAAAAACATATTCTTCTAACCCAGATAATTGTTTACTTCTGTACCAAATAGTTGTTTAAATGCCAATGAAATAACAAAACAACACCAAACTGCTCACTGTTGGCGGGAAAAAACACTGTAGTCCATTGCTTATTTGTTTGTGACCTGTAAATTATTATTACTTTTTTGGGTAAACAAACAAAACAATAACACTTTAAATAAGAAATTTATTTCTATTTTCCAATAGAAATAAATTTGTTTCTCTATTCTGTCTATTTTTGTGAGGTCGATAGTTATCCCATCCCATCCAGTATTAATTAAACTTTTATTTTATTAGTTTCAATAATGCCATGAATTGACAAAAAGCTTTCAAACAAACATGAATATCTCCCTATTGATAATAATTGTTCTCATCTTTCACTGTAACTTTATTAACATAAGAAGATTTATTTGGTATGGATTTGTAGGACCTCAGAATTTGTTCTGAGACGACGACTTGGATTGGTAGGTATAACAGTTATGAGACCGCTAAGGAAGGCGTTTTGCTCATCTCTTGACGACATATTATTAAAATTAGCTAATATTTTGTTTCTGGCAGATAAAGGAACGTTTTCAAAACTCTCAAATCGTTTACAAAAACAGTTTTCACCCGACTCGTGAGTTAAAAGTATGAGTTTTTTAATGACATCAGACATTCATCAGTGTTTTTTCTTGTTAATTTTGTAGACCCTTATTCATCTTCACTTGAACTAAAGTCACTGCTCTTATACAATTCAACTACAGACAAACACCACATAAATGGACTACTGTTAATCTTTCCCCGACACTCAGGACTTCAGCTGATTTTAAACTATCGATTTTATGTGGACTATCGCTTTTTTCTCGACTGTAACAAGTATGAAAAGAAAGTACACTTCCTATGCTATCAGATGTCACAACTTGTTTCAAATCAACAAAAAGTGGACTACCGTGGTTTTTCCCCCTGACCCTTCATATATGAAATATACAGTAAGGTAAGGTATTTCGATCATGAAAAATTTCGACTTTCGGTTTTCAACGGAAATACACGTTTTGGGGTCTCCTGAGTCCAAATAACCAATTTTTATTTTACTTTAGAGAGTATATAATTGATGCTCAAATTATTTAAAGCATTTAAGGTGTGAAAAAATATGTTATAAGATAATCTTTAATTAATTATATTTTGGTTTAGAAACTTTAGTCCCATAATAGATTTCTGAATGCAATACGAAATGATTTTAGAGAAACAGTAATCTTTCTCGGTTTCCAGCTAGGCAAAAAAGAAAAACTTTACTACGAGACGTAAATACACCTTCTATCCATTCACATTCACGATCTATTTACAAAAAGAAACTCGCTGTAAAACCAAGCAAGCAGAAAAAAAAATCGACTGTTGATAATATTTGGTCTATTAAAAAATGAAATAAGCAATAATGAATCGAAAAATTCTGAGAACATTTCGATGTTTTTCGAAGTTTTTCTATAAAAATACTCTATAACTTATCGAAATATACAATTTTTAATATATAAATGTCGAAAATAAAAAGGGACCTTTTATTCAGCAGTAGAGTGCTAAACCAAAAGTTTAATTTTTAACACCTTCGAACTTATATTAGATCGAATTTCAGTAGGGGTATCATTTCCGTTTCTCTCTTAACACAACTACTGTCCTGAAATCCATATTTCGTAAGAAGATAAAATTGAACGATAAAAGTTAGCGGCCAACTCAAAAGAGGTTAATTGATGACGAACGCTTTTGGATACGTAACATGGATACGCGGAAGGGTCAGGACAATATATTTAGTTTGGCTCGGGTAAGAGGGACTCCGGGTTTATGAGAGCCGTTTCTCAACTTTATTTACATCGATGACCAGGGGCCATTAATTTCCACCCAAGACTAAAAGGAATGTGCAACAATCTCCAAGATTATCAAGGGACCATCCGGTACTAATGAAAGTTATAGGCGCGATTCCTGCTACAGAATATATTAGCTCTGAGGATTGGCCTCGCAATTTTTATAGCTTTACGGAGTTTTTACCCGGTCGAGGGCTAGGCTTATATATAGATACAATTTCAGCCTTTTTGATTAATCAAACTTGGTTAAATTCTGTGCATATGATTTTTCTCAAAATAGATAAATTCATTGTGGTTGTAAACTTCTGCATGTACAACCAGTGTTTGTTTTCGTAAAAACATCGTTGTTATATTTTTATTTTTGTGGCAAAATATTTTAGAAAAATGTTTCTAAATGATCCTTTTTGGTAACACCTCAATGTACAAAATTAAAAACCCTCAATTAAACCTTTCAATTTTTATTGCCTAAATAAAGACCGAAGATAAGGTACAGGTACGCAAAGATTCCGAGCGATCTGATTAGTTGTTGGTTATCAACACTTTATCTTGTTCTGTCTTTTATATTTGTACCTTTCAAGCTTACATTTACTGAGTGTAAGAACTAATAGGTTAATTTTTAAGTAATAAGGTGTCTTTAAACTGTACGAACTTCGCCTATGCGTTCGGGCTAGTGTCTCTTTATTTGGGTTAGTAAAGATAAACTTCTTCTGAGGTTGCTTTTATCCATAATGTATAGAGCGAAAGCCAGAACAGCCGCTAGTTCCAAGCCAGCCGTCTTACAAATGAAAATTTTCGAGGGGGGGGGGGCGAGGGGGGGGACGCGCCCTCTGATATTTAGATAGATTAGACTGTCCCCCCAATTTAAAAAAATAGGATAAAATAGTGTAACCAATCAAATTTAATTTATATATATATATATATATATATATATATATATATATATATATATATATATATATATATATATATAAGAGGCTTTATATATCTGTCCTGACTGACAGAATCAACGCAGAGCAAAAACTACTAATGTCGAACATGATAAAGGTAACCACTAAGAAAGGAATTTCAAAAATGTAATCCCTAAGGGGTTTAAATGGCGAAATTGTCGTTTAACTCTAACGGACACCTATTTTTGCACTTCGAGAAAAAATGTCTAATTTAGACTCATTTTAAAGATCTTGATCTTGATACGACGAGTTTAACTCGAAAGCCTCTACGGGGAGTCGGAAATCATGTTTTAAAGCCGGAAAATGAAGCGTACACGACGAGGAAGCAATTTTTTGTTTTAGCGGTTTTATTGAACTCTCTCTATTGCGCGTCTCCCTCTCTTCTACCGAGCCGGCAGCTTCCCCCTCCAACATTCCACCTACCGGAAGCTCCGATTCTGCTAAATCTCCTTAACATCTTGAATCAATATCAAGATAATGATCACAAAATTGATTTTAAAGGCTCGCGGGCAAAGCCGCGACGGGGAATGCTACTAGAATATAAATATTAAATATTAGTTAATTACAGTATACTATATTAATTGATTATACCTAATTTCTCCATCTGATACATTACTTTCACTAATTGGCGCCGCACAGTGATTCAAAATCGACTATTTTCGGAAAAAACCTTGTCAAACCTGATCTGTCAGCCGCAAAATAATAAAGTTGATATTATCATAACCACGATTAAATTTCCTATAAAATGTAAAGGTTGGAGCCCCGCTTAACCGGCTATTCGGATTAACCGGCGCGCAATATTTTGCGGTACGATGGAAACATGTCATAACCAAGCCCCAAAGTGGTTTTTCTAATAATTTGGTACTGATTTTTAGATAAAGATGCATCTAACATTAAACTTAAAGCTTTGTCTGGTGTAAAACTTCAGGTTTTAAACAATTCTGGTTTTTTCAAGCCGCCGAAGAAATTAACTCTACTGAAAAAGTTTCACGCATTTTTGTATTTTCATATGTTTTGTCCTATCATAGCACTGGTTGAAAGGTTTTTCTTTGCGCCCACCATGGGATGAAGGTCCTGGTGCGATGTCCATCGGCGTTACTCGTGACTCCAGTTCGACTGAACAAAATCTGATTAAAAAATCTTTCGTTATTACGGCAAGCCGATTGCCATTTTTTAGTAAAACTAGGCAAGAAAGTTTGACGTAGTTTAAGCTCAATTGGCTCTATCAAATCATCAGACATCCCGGGATATTTGTTAATAATAATTTCAACTCACTATCAAGTTTCCCGATTGTTTGAAAGTAGTATTTCAACTAATTCTATTTATGAAATCACAATTTTTTCCATTTTAATTTAATATTATTACCCAATCTTTAAAACACACGATAGTATAATGATTAGCAGGAAATCTAAACTGAGCTTGTCCCCTCCAAAATGACAACTGGAATGATTATCACTTACAATCTTGGTGTTTGTAAATAGCGAATATAAAATAAAAACATCTGCCACCACAACAGTCGCAGGGGGTCGCAGCTAAAATGGTTTTATTTATTTACAAGAAGGATTAAAATATTTTTCTACACAATTTTCAGCCCACCGGAAGCCGCCGATAAAAGTAAATTCATCAATATTTTCCATTATATTTTTTCGTTATTAATTTTTTTGTTCATTTCAGATAGTACTTAGTTTTGATGAATTTTTAACTATTAATTCCAGTGAAATATGTAAGCTAGAGGTGTGAAAACCCTATTGGATATTAATTTTATTAAATTTAAGTTCCCATTATTGAACGTATCAATTAAAACTAAATTTTTAAGGGCACGTCTAAAAAAATTGAAAACATAGTTGTATAACGTTCTTGGTCTATTTTTGTTCATAAGCTTATTTTTTATTAAATATTTCTTATGGAGCACGTTACTATATCTCAAGAGATAAGGAATTACACATGAAATATTTTCTATGTTCAAACTTTAAAATGGCTATTTTTTCCATCCTTGAACCACTGTGCGCCTGCCGCTTTTTATAAGCATCGTCAGGCATATTATACATTTGATGAATTATAAAAGTTTTATGTCAGCTTGAACTTGTTGATATTTTTTTCTGTTGATCTTCGGAATTGGTCCCCAATTCTTTTTTAAACCAAGCACCTTGATAATACTTTCCATCAACTCGATGAAGCTTATAGAAGTTAATTAAAAGCAATGGAATTAGCGGGATCAGTATCAGAAGGAGAACTTGGATAAAATTCGTTCTAGATATTTTGGCCCAGATCCTTCTACATAAAGCCTTAGCATCTTCCAATATTCTAACTGAGACATAAATTGACAAGTTTTAAGAGACTATAAATACTAGTGACCGACCGAAACTTTTCGGTTTCGGCAAAAAATCGGCCGAATCTTCGGCCAGGCCGAAACTAGCTTTTGTGTCTGATATCTCCGAGAAAAAAGTAGGACTACACAATTTCAGCTTGTAAGCTCGATCTCTTTCATGGCTTTTAATAGTGTGAAGTATATGTTATTTTAGTTAATTACACTAGTATTTTCATCCGATAAAGCATAGAATTTTCTCCTACTTTTGATATCTTTAATTGATCGAAAACTTTAAGCTGAGTATGGAGGCAAAAATGTGATTGTCACAAACAAGGATCTGCCACGTAAATTACACCAAGTCTTAACATTTAATGAAAAGCATTCTTTTCAAACAGAATATTTTTTGTTGAATGTAAAAAATAGTATACATTCTTTACCTTGAGCGCTAAGAACATTTAATTGCTTTTAATTATCTCATTATTTATAATGAATTCCTATTTGATTCCTAAAAAAATAAGATTAACACTAAATAAGTATAAATATTCTAAATACTTGAACTTATGTCCACATATTCAAATCAAAAGATAAAATACTTATATACTTATTATATTATTAAAATACTTAAGTATATATTTTATACTTATAGTATAAAAAACATAGTACTAAAAAAAAATATATTTTAGTCAGTAACCTTGTTCGAAATAGGGGCTCAAGTTGCATCAAATGGTCTACTACCACCAGTTTTCTTCTTTGTTCTTATGGGATGAGACTTAAAAATTACTTTTTCGACCTTAGCAGCCCCCTTCCCTCACCGGATCACCAATAACATCCCAAAAACTTCTTTCCATTTTGATCATGAAAAATTGAGTTTTCCACAAAAAACTATTCTATACATTTTCAAACTAGATTATATCCGCTAATATTTGAGACAAAACTGACTCATTAGACTAAATAGCTTCTTAACTCCAGCTTTACATTTTCAATAGGCAGTCCTTTTGTATTCCATTGGCTTTGGCAGAGATTTACTACATTATTTGTTAATATGAATTTTACATTGGTAATATAAATTTTTATTATTATCAGCCTGTTATTTCAAGATTATTTCATCTTTTAGGGCTGTACTAGTTAAGTAGGAATGGTCTAACATCCCGTGTGGACGAGCCATATTAGGAAGTAACGATCGGGATTCGATCCTATAACCTAACTAGTACACCTGTCATACCGCTATTCTATACAAGGCCCACTAATTAATTGAACAATTGAGTTAAATTACTATCGTTTTATAAGCTTTCATTGATATTATTGCTGAACTAGACATATTACATACTTACATATATTATATAAACACGTAAATGAGTTTCGGTTTCGGCTAAAATTTTGGTTTCGGTCGGACACTAATAAATACCTACCCTTAAAATATTTACATTGTTGGAGGGTGAATTAAATGTCCCAACGTTATTTTTAGGCGTTAGCATTTCGAATTTCCACTTACCCTATATATAAGAATTTTGGGCCGCCCCCAACAATTTGTTGCTCAGGTGCACCATAAACTTTAACATTACTCACTTCCTCCTTAACTCTAGGATGCAGTTGAAGTTCTGAATCATCTCCCTCGGATCTCTCGGCTTGTCTTGCAGCTTGCTGACCCTCGAGTCGGCTTTGTCTTTCAGTTCTTTCGGGAGGACCGTCTCCGGACCAAGTTGGTGGACCATTATGGCGAAGT
This sequence comes from Aelia acuminata, assembly GCA_911387785.2. NCBI lineage: Eukaryota > Metazoa > Arthropoda > Insecta > Hemiptera > Pentatomidae > Aelia > Aelia acuminata. Next base: position 138,457,729 of record OU426981.1, read on the forward strand.
TCTTTTTGCAATTGTCTTCGTATTGTCCTGGAAGGCAGAACTGCGATAGTAAAGAATAATCAAATAATAATAATTATAATTATAATAATGAAGACTTAATGAACCCCGATTTCCATCCAGACCCAACTTCGGAAGAACTGCCTTCAAGAAGATTTTTCCGTCTCGGCATACCCCTCGGACGTTTCATAGTCGGCCCCGTGCATATTAATTTTTCACGAAATCACTCAGAACCGAGTGAGCGCAGTGATCGGTAGTCGAAGCTGACATTTAGTTAATCAATATCATTATTAACTAAAAAGGGTGCGATGGGAGTGCGATACGTTTTCCACACCGCCTTTTCAATTAAAATAGGGCTTATTCACCTAATGTTTCGACTTTCGCTTGCTACGCTCGCTCGAAAGTGAAAACTTTCTGCGAACATTTGGGCCACACTAACGGATCCCTTTCAACTGAAAATTGATCTAGTGAAAAAAAAAAATTGGTTGAAGAAAACGATTTAATAACGCAAACACAAATTACTCTGACAATGAGTAGTGAGATGAGGTTACGAGAAAACTCGATATTAGGGGTAGATGACTATTTTCGGAAGATTTTTTTTTTTTTTTTTTTTTTTTGCATTAGAGAACTGAATTTCATAGATAGATTTTTAGAGATTTAACTTATACATCTGGGCAGTGCACCTATATATATATTTATAAGCAAGTATAGAGTGAGACTTGGGTAGCGATAACCCAAATGCCACTCAAAATCGTATATTTCAATAAAAAATACACTTCATTGTTAAAAATTATAATAATATAAAAAAGCAAAAGTGCTTAAACTAGCCGAAATTATAAGTATAAATATTTTTCTAATTTTCCTTCTTGCGCCGGATGATCCAAAGAGCTGGTCAAATACAAAGTTTTACTTAATGTAAAAGTAGAGATTATATCCTGGAAATGCTAACGTTAACTTTATTTTTCAGAGTTTTTTTTTTTTTTTTTTACTGAAAAAAATCGCTGTTTCATTAAACAAAAAAACAAACTTATAAACCGTAAATTAAATACAAAAACAAGAAACCGATCAACATTTATTAGTACAGGAAAAAAAGACAATACTTAGCCAAAAAATCGCTCCTTTGTTAAACTTTGGTCATAACTTTATATTGGTATTTTGATTTGATATCTCCAAATTCCGTTCAAATTAATGGGGAGACCACATTTGGGGGGAGGGGAATTGGGGGTGGATATCACCAATTGATTTTGTTGCAACTAGGTTTAAGGATTCATCGTTTCTAAACAAAGTCTATCTTCCAGAATGCATTTAAGGGCGGGGTGGCCGAGTGGGCTTACGCGTTAGCAATAACACCGTTCTGTCCTGGCTATGATTGATAAACCGAAGATAGTTAAAAATCCGAAGCCCGGGGACATCTAATAATGTTGCCTCTCACTAGGGAAAACCCCGTGTAGTCTAAAAAGGCTATGCAGGGAAGGAATACAAAAAAAAAAAAAAATTCATGATTCCAATGAGACTATTCCCATGAGGAAGGAATTCTGTCTAGGTAATGATAACCAGGTCTTGGCCAATTGGATAACAAATCACCCTTAGTTTTGCCTATAATGTAGTATGTAATAATTATTAAATAATAAAATTATATATTACCAAATGCCATGACCAGCTCATGATTCTTAGTGGACACTTGGAGAGTGAGGATCATGTCTTCTGGGTCCATGTTGCGGATGTCGCGGTCCACCCGGTTGTAGACGGACATCCACTTCTCTGCTATCGGCTCTGCCTTCTCCATCGGGATGCTCGACTGATGGACCTCTAACGGAGGATCGGGAATTAATACAATTCAGGGTAATAGTAACGGTAAAAGTTCCAAGTTCAAACGTATCAAGTCATCAGATGTAAAAATATATATTCAAAGAAGTACTCGTATAAAGGGATCGTAGTCCGTCGTGTGACCATAGAAAAAGGTCGCGGGTTCCTAGCCCGCCTGGTGACTGTAGGAATTTCCAAAGGTGCCTTCACACTGTGCGAACTTCACCAGGTAAAGTCCGATAACGGTTACCTGGTAATAGTTGCGATCGGAGTTATTCTAATCGTGACTTCGTTAGATGAGCTTTAATAGAAAAGATCGGTTAGAGTTTCTTTAAAGTAGCAGTTCCTTTTAAGCAACAGTGAGAAACTCTTTCACAGTGAGAAAATCCGAGAATTCAACTGGTGGGGAGTAGCTTCCACCTTGTACACAATTGGCGACTGTGTGATCGATACGAGAATCGATGATCGGTAATCGATCAGTCGATCAGCAACATCAGCACTCCTAGCTACTAACTACTAACGCTAATAATAATAATACTAACTACTACTACTGGCCTGACCGTAGCATGTTGTCATTTTTCATCACAGGTCACGTTTTTCGTTGTTTACTGAAGCCGGCCGCACTCTTGCTGCTCCTTAACCGAAATAATACCCATATTCCATATCTAAAATAATTATTTAAAAAAAAAAAATCTTTTCTCTCGTTACAAATTTAAAAATGTGGTGCGTGCGCGCAACACACAACTTTCACTTTCCTACTTACTTACATTAGATTAGAAATGAATGCGTTGTGTTAATGCCACTTCTCAAAGTTACACATTTTTCCACATTCATTTCTTACCTGATATTAAAGAACACCTAATTTTCATTAAACATGGCGAATTTGATGAAAATCGTAAAAACCGTTTTTGAGATAATCGAAAAAAAGGTAAAAATCGGAAAAAAAGTTATGAAATAAAGTGCCCCCTCCCTTTGACCAATTTTGATGAAATCTGTGCTGTCACATTGCGGGCATATACCAACACCAAATACTGAGTTTTGTCAAAATCGTTAAAGCCGTTTTTGAGTAAATAAAAAAAACACGTGATAATGAGACAACATTTATTAAGTAAAGTCCCCCCTCCGGTTAATCAATTTTGATGAAATTTTTACAGTCATATCTCGGGCATATTATTACATCAAATACTCAGTTTAATCAAAATCGTTAAAGCCGTTTTTGAGTAAATAAAAAAAACACGTGAAAATGATACAAAATTTATTAAGTAAAGTCCCTCCTCCGGTTAATCAATTTTTATGAAATTGTTACAGTCATATCTCGGGCATATAAATAGATCAAATACTGACTTTAATCAAAATTGTTAGAGTCGTTTTTGAGAAAATCGAAAAAAACATAAAAAGTTATTAAATAAAGTACCCCCTCCCTTTGAGTAATTTTGATGAAATTTATGCTGTCACATCGCGGGCATATACTTACACTAAATACCCAATTTCAGGTTCGCACGGTTTATAGTTTTTGAGCTAGTCTGTTCACACACACACACACACACACACACACACACACACACACACAGACCATTTCGCGGGACTTGGTCATTTCGACTCAGGGGACCCCAAAACGTGTATTTCCGTTGAAAACCGGAAGTCGAAATTTTTCACGATCGCAATACTTCCACTTACTATATATTTCATATATAGGTAAGTGAAAGTAAAAAAATGATTTAAAAATCATAAAAAATTGTTAACCAATCAATAATTCGGCCAGCGCTATTGTACGGTGCACCACTATTCAGGCATATAAGCAAATGAACTGTGAAAAAGCTACAATCCTTTCAAAACGGAATTACAAGGAAAATAATCAAAGGAATTTATATGCAGCGAATGAGGACCTCAGAAATAGAACAAGTAATCCAATTACCCGAAATTGAGGAATACTTAACCAAGAGGCACAATTCTTTTTTCGATGAACTGCCTCTGTTGTTAAATCCAATATTTAATTGCCTCAGCCCAGGTAATGTCCCAAGACAATGGCAAGTAGTATGTGAATGTTAGGATTAAGTATTAGAATTTAAGTTTATTCAAGAAAGAGGTGAGCCCCATCACCGATAACTAAACTGAACACTCATTCCTCAAAATTACATTTTTTCAATACACCTTAAAATGCATAAATGCAGTAAAAGGCTTATTATTCAAGGTGGAGATAAATTATCTCAAGAAATATATGATCATAAGGGGCTACGGGGAAAAAAAACCTAATTTACAAAAAAAAAAAAAAAAATAAAATAAAATAAAACTGCTCCATTTGCTCAATTGAAACAAAGAGATATTTTAAAGAAGAACGAATAAAAATGAGAACGGCTTTAAAACCACTAGCATATAACAGTTTGTTTGTTTGTTTTACGTCACTTTATGCCGCTAAGGCTAATCGGACGATGCTACAGCGGGAGTCATAAATTTTGCCTATCAAGATTAATTAGGATAGGGATCCTTAATGAATACCTGACAGCACACAGGTTCAGAACCTCCTATCCAAGGGACGGCATAGGCAAGGATTTTTTACCCCCTATGCGAACCCGCGACCTTTAGTATTTTAGGTTGCTATGCTAATCACTACACCACCGGTGAACCCCCACTAGTATAGGACTTGCTGTCAAATACTGTAAATATGTTAATTTATAAGCTATTATGACTTTGAGCTAATCGTTACAGATGATAAAATACAAAACTCACTGCCTTTCACTAGTACCGTGACTCCAAGAACACCCCGATACTTGAGTAGCCGATTGAAAATCTGCTCGTATTTGGTCACCTTCTCTCTGTTCTTGTTCTGAAATGTATATCATGTTCATCTTGTGCATGCTCGATTCGATTAGGTATCAATCACTTTGTAGAGCATTTCTATATTTTACTCACCAGATCCACCTCTAAAGCAGCCTCTACATCCATCGTGGAAGAAGATGAATCTCAACAGATTATGTACAAAATGTAGTATACCTTATTATTTATTTACAACGGGACATGACAATGTAGAGCTAACTAACCTTATATCAGTAACCTCCTCACATCTGGCAACCAAGAGGCTATCAGTAATTTTTAGGTTTGTCACAACTAACTGCGCATGTCCTTTCCCCACTTGAAACAGGATCGACGATTCTATTGTCTCTAATAGACTTCACATCGAAACTTAAATCGATTACTAAACGAAGAAATTAAAAAAAAAATGAAGGTCCCGAGCATTTACGATGTCAGGTACTCGTTAAAGATCCCTACCCTAATTGTAACTGGATACACATAATTTAGGACTCCAACTGTAGTATCGTCCAATTAGCTTCACTGGCCTTAAAGTGACGTTAAACAAGAGTTGTGCAAATTGTAATCTGAACAATGGGTAATGAATATGAATAAATGGTACTCATAAAACAAATTAATAATGAATAACCATTATTCATAATTAGTAAGGAATATTTTAAATGATTATTGAGTATTTATGTTATTCACTAGAAGTGATTAATGTATAACTGGTATTCAGTTATTCATGATTAATGAACAATGATAAATTCAGTTAGTCATTACTAATGAATAAAATATATTCATCAGCTAGGATTAATATAATATTCATCAATCATGAGTAGCTAATATTCAACAATCATGAATAACAAATATTCAACAATCATCAATCATAAATATGTTGTATTCATAACCATTATTCACTCGATGACATTTCTTATATACTGTACCACAATTAAAAGTTGTTCTTATGAAACCTGAGCAGTGGGACTAGTCAACTGAACAGCAAGTGTTAACATTTCAAGTCACTAATAAAGAATTCGACAAAATTCCAATGAGTATTAATAAAGATCTATTGACTAGAATGGAAAGAATTAACATTAATCATTCAACATTCAAAATTGTGCTTTTTTTTTTTTTGTAATCGTGATTAATGAATAACTAGTAATAATGAATAGTGAATTTATATTAGTGATAATTGATGAATAATGAGTAGTAATGAATAATGAACTATTTTTAATCATGATTGATGACTAACATTTACTAATATTCACGAATACCCCACGACCAGCGATTAATACAATTCATACAACCCGAAAACGAAGGGGTTAATCGAAAAAATGTATATGACCGAAAATGTTCTCCTAGAAAACCCGAAAAGATTACACCATGAATCCGCGGTTTTGCGCTTATAACTCGCAATCGAAGGCGAAATAAGTTATTTGTATATTTTTCCGGTGTAACAGTTAAGGAAAGTTTTAAAATGATGCCTCATTCATGAAATTTAATGAAGTATTAAGGAAGTTATAACGTACCAGCATAGGCAAAAAACAACCTTAAGAAATAATATACATGATTGCATTTTTATTTAAATATGCCCAACTCTGCATTAAAAAAATACCAAAGGAAACTTGTATTGCTAAATTTTTTTTTTATCATTTATAACACGACCATTCGCCTTACGATCATCCCACATCGACATCGATATTCGCTATTCCTGGCCGGTAGACAGAGAGGCTTTTATTATCAGAACTTAATGGCGGACACGGTTGGTCGAGGCGATAGCTGTTTCGATTAGGGAGTAACGAGCTATCGATTAATTTCAGAAAGTGATAATGATCAGCGAACCCTGTCACAGCCGAGAGCGATCCGTGACGGAGTTTCTTCTGATTTCGTCAAGGCGGATCTAGGTCGAACTTGCTCGGTTGTTTTCAGCTTGTCGCTCGTGTTCGGGAAAGTATGAGGAGTTCCGTATCGTGGAGGAAGGATGAGAACTTCTTGTGTGTAATAGGTACAGATAGTTCAGGGCAGCTGAAGGGAACTTTATCTTTAGCTTTACATATATAAAAATCTTGTATTTCTTTTATTGAAAATTAATTGCTTATTATACTAAATTGAGTGTGATTATTTATTAATTTCAAACAGATTGCAGTGTAAGTTGATTTATTGACACAACAATTCATTTTCTTTTGATATTTAGGGAGGGTAGGCATCCAGTAGCCAAATCTATTTTTTCCGGCTTAGACTTGGAAAATCCGTGTTTTTCCCATGGGCAATTATGCCTCGCCTTTTGACGTGTGGGAAAAACATCGAATCTATTTTTTTTAGCAAAAGACAGGTTAACCAAAATCCTTGTGCGCCTATTAGCACTACAATAAATAGAATTTGTGAATTTTAATAATATAAGATATGTACATTATTATAATAAAAAGTTATAAATTAACTTTATCTATCTCATTCATAAAATTAAATTTGTATGATTTGATAAGTAGTACTGTAAGAACATGGTTAGACGTTTCTCCCGTTCAGTGCTCGGTTTTCATAAACTGTTTCTGGTATTACCTACTCATATAATATCTCACATCATCATGTGTTATATTCTGAATTTAATTAATACGTATTTTGGCAAAAGATTAATTTGGTACGTTTTTGCTAACTGTCTATTGTGATTGTACTAAACCCTATACCAATTATATTCTTTGTTAGTTCCTTTTACATGTATTATTTATATTTAACCTCACCTCTGCTGGAATAATCCAGTAAGTTTTAAATGAAATGATCATTAATACTTACTATAGTCAAATATGAGATGTACAAAATTAACAACATTTAACCCTTCTAAATTCTTTACCGAACAATTGTAAATTTGGCGTAAAGTTCTATTATCAATCCCCTAGGCTTTTAGACAAGCTGAAACGTTTTTATCTTCATCAGTGAATTTTGATTTGACTGTATTAAAAAGAATAGGGTATAATTAATTCAACGCATTGGAGCTACCAAAGGGTGCTCGTACACTTTACATAAATTTGTCCATCATTTTCACATTGACGTCGTCCATCAGTTCACGTACCGTAAGTCATGATTGTAAATCTCCCAGTACCGTTTAGAAAATATTGTATCGAAAAGGCTCCATTTGACGTCCTATTCGAGGTCACCGCGGGACGCGAACTCGCGACGTTTAGTATTTTAGGCTGCTATACTAACCACTACGTAAACCCTCGATATAGCGAACTGTTAGGGGGTTTGATTTTCATAGTTCGCTATAACTAGATTCGTTATAACCGAGAATTCTTTTTTAATATTTTTTTTTAGTTAATGGCCCCACTAATTTGATCAGATTTCGAAGGAAATTCATTCATTGGAACTAGTTAAATTAAAAAGCATGTATGTAATTAATTTTTAGATAAACTACATATTAATTAAACAATGAGATTCATTATTTTACCTGCCAAGTTCACTTGAGATTTCTTTAGCCTTAGCTTTAATAAGAAGGTCTGAGATTGGTATTTGAGATCTCATTTGTTTAAAGCAATTTATCTATTTTTTTTCGAATATTCATGAGCCGCAGAGCGCAGTCGTTTATTTGATGCTGAAGTCAATCCTTGGGCTGGGGTTGAATCTATTTTATCTTTGTTTTTTATAATGGTTGGCAATGTTCATTTTGGAATTCCATATTTTTCTGCCATGGTTTTCTTACTTAGAATTCCCGATTCAATATCCAGGAGAATTTTCAATTTTTCCTCGATTGATAAGGATTTACGTTTGTGACACACGTTTACCAACGAACTCATTGTGTATTTTAAAAAACACTATAAACGACTACAGAACACTGATTCGAGTAGTACAGAAGTCGAAACAGAACTGAGCTAGTTTTCAGAAAAAAGTCAATGGAATCAGAGAGAGAGCAAAAGCAAATCGGATTAGTTAAAAGTAAAAAAACATCACAATTCTAGAAACTGGAGCTACATCGTCTTCCCGCACTCATTCTATGTATACAGTAAAAAAAGTTCGTTATAACAGAATATAATAATTCTCAGGAATCAAATTTAGTTCGTAGTTCGCACTAACCGAGTGATTTCGCTATAACGAGGGATTCAGCAGAAATATAATGGTAATTTTGGGGGGATAGTATTTTGGTTCGCTGTATCGAGGTGTTCGTTATATCCGAGTTCGTAATGAGGGTTTACTCTATATCACAAGTGATCAAGTTTTGTGTATTGTCTGTTTTTACTTTCACTTACCTATATATGAAATATATAGCAAGTGGAAGTATTGCGATCGTGAAAAATTTCGACTTCCGGTTTTCAAAGGAAATACACGTTTTGGGGTCCCCTGAGTCGAAATGACCAAGTCCCGCGAAATGGTCTGTGTGTGTGTGTGTGTGTGTGTGTGTGTGTGTGTGTGTGTGTGTGTGTGTGTCTGTGTGTCTGTGTGTCTGTGTGTGAACAGACTAGCTCAAAAACTATAAACCGTGCGATCATGAAATTGGGTATTTAGTGTAGGTATATGCCCGCGATGTGACAGCATAAATTTCATCAAAATTGCTTAAAGGGAGGGGGTACTTTACTTAATAACTTTTTAGGTTTTTTTCGATTTTTTTTATTTACTCAAAAATGGCTTTAAAGATTTTGATCAAACTGGGTATTTGATGTATGTATATACCCGAGATATGACTGTTAAAATTTCATCAAAATTGATTAACCGGAGAGGGGACTTTACTTAATAAATTTTGTATCATTTTCACGTGTTTTTTTTATTTACTCAAAAACGGCTTTAAAGATTTTGATCAAACTGGGTATTTGATGTATTTATATGCCCAAGATATGATTGTAAAAATTTCATCAAAATTCATTAACCGGAGGGGGCACTTTACTAAATAAATTTTGTATCATTTTCACGTGTTTTTTTTATTTACTCAAAAACGGCTTTAACGATTAAGAAAAATAAGATATGAATGTAGAAAAATGTGTGAATTTGGGAAATGATATTAAGCAAAACACGTCAATTTCTAATCTAAGTAAGTTGGTAAGTGAAAGTTGTGTGTTGCGCGCACGCACCAGATTTTTATAATATCACTTTATGCCAAGTCCTAAATTTTGGATATCCAGGTTTGATTATGATAGGGATTTTAGGAGTACCTGACTTTGTACAGTCTTGCTTCCTCCATTTTAGGTCCTCTCCGAGGGACTGCATAGCCAAGGACTTTTTTTTTACTCCTTTGTTGATAATTAATAAATTTATCGATCATACAAAAAACAATGAATAAAAGTTTTTTTTTTTTGTTTTTGCAGCTTGGAGTTAACTTTCCGATAAAGAACGACCCATTGACCAAGTTATGAAGACGGCGTGCAACCTAAGTGCATGCGGTTTGTCCACCAACTACCCCCAGCAGTTGTCCAAGTGTTCACGTAAGAATTTATATTAACGTAAGAATTGTAGTTAAGAACCACTACAAGGAATCGGGAAATAGATTATCCAATCTTCATCTAAGTGACCTTATTAGTTATGTGTTAAAAGATTTTATTTTAGGCGTCAGTGGCAAGAAAATTTTGAAATAAAGCTTTACTGATCAATGTTTTACAGCCATTATGTGCATATATAGACGAACCACTTTATTATAGTAGTATTCCAATAAAAACCACTATTAAAGCGAAAATCATTCGCACAAAATCAATTTTAAACATGATTATGGATAGGGGCTTATCCTGGCTTAAGATGGCAGCGATTGATCTAGGACCGGGATGTATCAGTTGCCTTTATAATTATAATGATATATATATTATAATCATAATTATATATATTTATATAATTTAATTTAGTAGCAATCCTAGTGTCATTTCCCATCCTAAATGGAATGAAACTATTTGCATCTCGATAGGACAAAACGCGTCCGAGATATAGAGTTCTTTAAAATTTTTTGCCCTTTTGCCCCTCTGTGCAACTTTTCCTCTAATTTCAACTTCCTCCAATCTTTTCGGGAAAAAATCTATAATTTACAGCATTTGATTCTCTATTAGCCTAAATATAAAATAAAAAAGTTAAATCTATAATCGTATATAAAAATTAATTAGTCCAACGGTACGCGTTTCAAAATGGTCGGACATTACTTAAAATTAAATTTGAATTGTCCTTTTTATAAGGGTTATGCCAAAACTTAATAGACTGCTTTAGTATGAAAACTTCCCGCGGGCTATTTTTTAAAAATCGAAAATGTCAATTTTTATTTTCATTTTGCCAAAAATTAGGAAAGGAACAACATTAAAAGCATTTTTTTGTTATTTACGAGTGTAGACAACGTCTGGTGTCTTTCAGAAATAAAATTAAATGAATATCGCTAAAAATAAGGACATAGGCACGAGAATAACAATAAATTCCATTACAATTTTCCATTTATCTAGATTGTAGATATATATCTTTTTTTGTCTTTTATTTTGAAGGTAGGTTGATAAAGAATCAAATTGTGCAAATTATGAAAGTTAAAAAAATAAAAGTTTTTAAGAATTTTAACGTGAAAATCGGGTAGATTCGAAGATTTGGCAACAGCGCACGCGGTCTACTGCCATCACGAAGTGGAACGGACTATGCAGGACATTTTTTTATTATTATCATTATCTTTATTTTGTTACCTTTACTGCTTCTCTATAGATTCGACCAGGTGTGAATCGAGAATAAAATTAAGGAAAGATAAGTATTTTCTTAACTGCTTCATCTCGTTATAAAACGAATTATATATTTAAGATTAAACGGAGTTGATGCAAGGCATTTAGTGTGAGGCAGCCCTAAGCTCTATCTAGATGGACAGCTCACGAACTGGGCCGATCAATTTTCGAGGCCTTCGCATTTTCGATTTTCGAAAATATTTCCGATTGCACACTCACACACATATACAAACGTAATATTAAAAGATATTATTTTAATAAATGACTATTTCCTAGCTATCCTACACGAAGAGGTTAGAGGTTAGTTGTACGAGCGAGAGGTCGTGCTGTTTCTAAGAGGGCTTCTGAACTCCGAATGAAATCAAACTGATATTTTAGTAAATAAGTATGTGTCTTCTGGGATTATTTTGATAAGAAAAAAAAAATCGACGTGTTATGATAAATGGTTCACTATATATAAATATAAATATGTTTTATTTCAGTTGAGAGGTGGCAGAAACAAACTAATAAAATAATTGGTCCTTTCAAGAGCAGTTTAAAAGTGATTGTTTAGCCGTAGCCCAGTAATCTATCACATACTCTATAAAGATTTATTACCTAGTAAAATATCGTACATAAATGACGTTAACAGTTCAGAGTTAATAAAAATAATATTTAAAATAAAAAGAGAACTGTTAGACCTTAATTACAAACCATGGGTAGATGGAGTAAGTTATTATTGTACCATTTGAAACAAAAATGAAATAGAAGACATGGTGCATTTTTTTGGAGTATGCCCAATTTAAAATTAAAACTGGGTGAAATATTTATCAATAAAGAAGTGTTCAACAAAAATAAACTAAATGGAATTTATTTTTATGTTAAAAAAGCATTAAGATACAGAACATTATTTTTATCTGAATTCTCTTAAGATTGTAAATATTTTCTTTATTCTCTATGAATGTACTATTATTTTAAGGACTCCTGACAGACGGTGTAAGCCATGTCAAAATTTGTCCTTAGATATGTATATAGCTTTGTAAATACTTATTGTTTTTTAAATAAGGACTTTTCTATTTTATATATATATACATACATATATATTTATAAACATATAAATTAACGAGGGTCTGAACCTTTAGTTCTGGGATTTTAATATTTTTTCTGTTATTTGTCGCATGCATCAATATAAAGAAAAATCTGGTGCGTGCTCGCAACACACAACTTTCACTTACCAACTTACTTAGATTAGAAATTAATGCGTTTTGTTAATTGCCACTTCTCAAATGAACAGAATGGCTTTAATTGTGAACAATGGTCTGTCATTAAAGGTGTACTCTGCATGCGTGGGCTCAACGAGTTTTATGAGTTAACTGAATATTTTTCTTTTTTTCTCCTCTTTATGTTTTCTTTATTTTTATCATATCTCATATTTAGCCATTTCTTATTTTTAGGCGTGACGAGAGACAGTTAATTTTTCCATGTAAACAAAAACAAAGGTACTTTATAAGACAGAAACAAACAAACAAAAAAGGCCCCCCCCCCAAAAAAAAACAAAGCCCCCTCAGAACATTTTTATAATGATAAAGCTTACCTGATATTAAATAAAACCCAATTTTCATTAAACATGACGAATTTGATAAAAATCGTTAAAGCCGTTTTTGAGATAATCGAAAAAAAGGTAAAAATTGGAAAAAAAGTCATGAAATCAAGTGCCACCTCAGTTGGACCAATTTTGATGAAATGTTGGCTTTTACATATTTGGTATATACATACATCAAATACCCAGTTTCTTCAAAATCGGTAAAGCCGTTTTTGAGTAAATAAAAATCTGGTGCGTGCGCGCAACACACAACTTTCACTTACCAACTTATTTAGATTAGAAATTGACGTGATTTGCTAAATATCATTTCCCAAAGTCACACATTTTTCTACATTCATATCTTATTTTTGTTAATCGATAAAGCCGTTTTTGAGTAAATGAAAAAAACCCGTGAAAATGATACAAAATTTATTAAGTAAAGTCCCCCCTCCCGTAGATCAATTTTGATGAAATTTTTACAGTCGTATTTCGGGCATATAAATACATTAAATACCAAGTTTGATCAAAATCGTTAAAACCGTATTTGAGTGAATAAAAAAAACATGTGAAAATGATACAAAATTTATTAAGTAAAGTCCCCCCTCCGGTTGATCAATTTTGATGAAATTTTTACAGTCATATTTCAGGCATATAAATAGATCAAATACTCAGTTATATCAAAAACGTTAGAGCCGTTTTTGAGAAAATCGAAAAAAACTTAAAAAGTTATTAAATAAAGTACCCCCTCCCTTTGAGCAAATTTGATGAAATTTTTGCTGTCACATCGCGGGCTTATACATACTCTAAATACCCAATTTCAGGTTCGCACGGTTTATAGTTTTTGAGCTAGTCTGTTCACACACAGACACACAGACACACACAGACACACAGACACACACACACACACACACACACACACACACACACACACACACCATTTCGCGGGACTTGGTTATTTTGACTCAGGGGACCCCAAAACGTGTATTTCCGTTGAAAACCGGAAGTCGAAAATTTTCACGATCGCAATACTTCCACTTACTATATATTTCATATATAGGTAAGTGAAAGTAAAAAATATGTACACGTGAAATTGGTACAAAATTTATTAAGTTGAGTCCCCCCTCCGGTTGATCAATTTTGATGAAATTTTTACAGTCTTATCTCGGGCATATACATACATCATATACCCAGTTTGATCAAAATCGTTAAAGCCGTTTTTGAGTAAATAAAAAAAAACATGTGAAAATGATACAAAATTTATTAAGTAAAGTCCCCCCTTCGGTTAATCAATTTTGATGAATTTTTTACAGTCATACCTCGGGCATATAAATAGATCAAATACTCAGTTTAATCAAAATCGTTAGAGCCGTTTTTGAGAAAATCGAAAAAAAAAAAACTTAAAAGGTTATTAAATAAAGTACCCCCTCCTTTTGAGCAATTTTGACGAAATTTTTGCTGTCACATCGCGGGCATATACCTACACTAAATACTCAATTTCAGGTTCCCACGGTTTATAGTTTTTGAGCTAGTCTTTTCACACACACACACACACACACAGACCATTTCGCGGGACTTGGTTATTTCGACTCAGGGGGTCCCAAAACGTGTATTTCCGTTGAAAGCCGGAAGTCGAAATTTTTCGCGATCGCAATACTTCCACTTACTATATATTTCATATATAGGTAAGTGAGGGCCGGGGATAGCCGAGCGTGTTGGAGCGCGGCCCGCTTTAACACGCTCGAGCCGAACGGTGGCGGTTCGAATCCGCCCTGGGATGGTTGACTTTTATTTCGTGGAGGCCCCACGGAATAAATCTCAACCCTCCCACCATGGTTAGGATAGGTTGGTTACACCTGTAGAGTAACCCCCCGTATGCCACACATGGCCAGGTAGGGGTACCGAACAAAAAAAAAAAAAAAAAAATATAGGTAAGTGAAAGTAAAAATAGTAATACTAGAAAAAAAAATATAAGTTTCATATTTTTCGGACTTTATTTAGCACACATTCATCTAAAAAAATGCTAGAATTACATATACTTTTAAAAAAAAAATCCAAAGGGGTGTTTTTCAAAATTCAAAAAATAAGGTTTTATACATTTATACATATTTTTTTTAATAGTATTGTCTTTATAGGATATGGTCGCGGGATCAAAAAACAAACAAAAAAGCACCCAGAATACTTAAAAATATGACACCGGTTTAAGCGTTCTAGATAAAATAAATTTTGAGGTATAACTAAAAACTGTTTGAAAAATGATAGTATGCTGTGCTAACCACTACACAACAGGTCACCCCGCCAAGTGATATTAAAATGCAGGCAAACAAACTAACCTGTAAAAGTGGTGGTTTAAAACTGTATTATCGATATTGCTATCGATAGTATTAAAACTATCGAGACAGTCGGTAACATAATAAAAAATATTCGAATTTGAACTGATATCGAGGTCAGTGACATTTAATAAGTTCCTTCGTAGTTAACAAACCATATTGGGGTGATGAGATTACAGCAAATTTTCCAAATGAGCGAGAATTCCTTGGCAATAACTAGATCAGATGGCAGCCTCACCCAAACCACAAAGCGCTCTGCCTACAAGCAATAATGTTGTCCCAGTTATGTTATGGGCTGACCTCAACACCATTTGTGTAAGTACTGACTTACTTAGGCTACCAAGTTAAACATTTAATTATCTTTTGATCATATGTAGACATAATTATATCTAGGCATAGATATAATTCACCGCATTTGATTATGTTACGACATAATTAATAACATGGATAAGAAGCATGCACTAAAAAAATAATATATGAGAGGGTTGGATCAGTACCGTATTTCAACATAAGTTAATGTTTTTATATGTTCTTATATTTATATGAAATTGTATACTTGAAATAATTTAAATATAAAATTATATTTTCGCTTTATTTAATTGAAATTTCAACGGTTCAGACCACTCTTCCTTCCCTATAATTCGACTAACAAGGTTTATGTATAAATGTCGTGTCCCTTGTTTTGTAAGATGTGTTTTGTTGTACGATGTTTGTGAGAGATAAACTCAGAAACTTCTCAACCGATTTTAATAAAATTTGTCTCAATGTGTATAGTTAAAAACTTAAAATATAGGATAGTTTTTATCTTGATTACTGACAACAATATTTCTTTTATTACCAATTATTGCAAATACAGTAGGTCGTGTTTCGATTTATTAAAATGGTGTCATATGTCGATATTATAACTTTTTGTTTTCCGGGGTAAAATCAGAAACTTCTCAACCGATTTTTATAAAATTTTGCTCATTGTCCGTAGTTTTGTCCAACTTATAAAATAGGGTAGTTATTTATCTCGATTATTGGCTTTGATATTTCTTTTATTGCAAATTAAATGCTTATTTGGCTACAGTTGAGTGTGATTATTTAAGTCCTATAAATTTCCAACTGCGGCAAGATTATTTATTGACACACTTTCGATATTTAGGATGGTTAAGCAGAAATTATTTTTTCCGGCTTGGTCTTGGAAAAAACGCATTTTTCCCATGATTTTAGGAAAAACAAAATCATTGTGCACCTATTAGTACTACAGTAAATCAGACCTGGGCATTATTTTAAATAAAAGTATTTTAAATACAAATGAAAATACTTTTTTATTTTAGTATTTTAGAATTAAAATAAAATACATCACATGTTTATTTTCATTTTAATTCTAAAATACTCAAATAAAAAAAAGTATTTTCATTTTAATTCTAAAATACTAAAATTAAAAAAAAGTATTTTCATTTGTATTTTAAATAATAAAATAAAATAAATCTTAAGTAGGTTGGTTGAAGTTTAACAATTTACGTAATAGTATAGTGTAGTCTTTTGCACTAGAGCTCTTACTCCTAATTATTGAGCAAGTACATTTATTTCAGTTTGTGTTGCTTTTTTTTTTGTTTTTCATGGGGGGAGGGGAGGGGAGCGCAATTATTAACTTTGCACCGCTTCATCCGATTTCAACAAATTTTGTTACATTGATGGTTTTTGATTATCTAAATAGACTTCTAATGATTTAATTTCTCATACATGGTTTTATGCATAGATTTTGGTGTGGAGGGTGAAATATTAACTTTTTACCGCCATATTTAATTGTCAAATATGAAACAAAGATTGTTCCTCATAATTTCTACAATAAATAAGTTTTTATGGGGGGGGAGGGGGCTAATATAGACTTTTTACCAGTATATTCGATATTAAAAAACCAAAAACTATGTTAGAACCATACACGAAGGCATAAACAGGATCCCAATCTGGAGACAATACCAAAAGAGTTCGAAACAGTAAAAATGAGTGATACATTCAATAAAGTTATAATCGGTCATTGCGTTTGGGATTTCCAGATGGGAATTCCTCGGTCTATCGCTACAACATTAGGAGCAAATCAGAAGATGAACAGAGAACTCTTGAGTTTCATTAAAGAAGTGGGGCTCTACCCTCTCATATAACAGCTACGCCCTTTCTAATTTGCGGGTGATGATAACCTTCGCTGTTTTTCACCCTGTTTAAATAAATAAATAAATAAATAAAAAATAGGTTCCGAATCAGATTGGATCTGTAGAAAAAGAAATTCAATTTAATAATTTCGACAAAACGAAAGCGAAGATGATCTGAGTACCAGATACATTACACCAAGCAAAGACAACCGAAAAAAAATTAAAGAAAAACTGTCGATTTATCAATCAATTGCAATATTTAAGAAAATATTTATTTATTAATCAATTTCAATGCACTAGCTAATATGTTTTAAAAGTATTTTGTATTTTAATTTTTTTATTTAAAATACAAAATAATTTTTTTATTTTGCATTTATTTATTTATTTATTTGGTTTGATATGCCTCTACCCGAAGGGGTCATTGGCATTTTTTTTTTTTTTTTTTTTTTTTTTTTTTTTTTTTTTTTTTTTTTTTTAAATTCTATTGTAAAATCCAGTAAGCTTCAAAAAATTCATTAGCTTTTCAACATTATCTTCGGTATCCCATAGCACGTCTTTTAATGATGTGTTCATTTTTAGTTTTGTCCTTGCAGGCTGGTAGTGTTCGCAGTTCACTAGTATATGGGAGACCGTGATCAGGGCACCACATTTGACGCAGGTAGGGTGTGCGAGGTTGTGAAGCAGGTATGCATGGGAGAATTCGCAGTGACCTATTCTAAGCCGGCAGAGAATTATTTCTTCTCTCCTAGATTTTCTGTTGCTGGTTGACCATTTTTTACAATCTGCTTTTATTTGTAGCAGTTTGGAGGGGTTCCTTCTCCAGGCTTCATTCCATTGTGTCATTAATTTGGATTTCACGTGCCTCACCCAGTCTTCTCGGGGGATAATGTCTATGGATTTGACTTGACTGTTATCCCCTGTTCGAGCCAGTCTGGATGCAGCATCTGCCTTCTCGTTTCCTACAATGCCACAATGGGATGGAGTCCAAAGAAAAGCTATTCTTTTTCCTTCTTTTTGTAATTCATCAAGAAGATGCAATATTTGTATTGTGGCGTGCTCTGGTTTTTGACTCCTTATTGCCCGTAGAACACTCATTGAGTCAGTGACAATGACTGATTTTTGGTAGTTAGCTACTTTGCAGTGGAGCAGAGCTTCCTTTATGGCAGTTGCCTCTCCAGTAAAAACCGAGCAAACTCCAGGCAGCTTAAAAAGGTATGTGTCTTCTTCTTTTATTACAGCACATCCCACTGCTGAATCCTCAAATTTAGACGCGTCGGTGTACATAATGTTGTGGTCCTGAAATTCTTCTAAAATTTCGAAAAACATGTTTTGGATCATCAAAGGATATAAATTTTGTTTTTTCTCTTTTGACAGTTTCATATTTATTTGGATATCATAATGGTACCAGGGGGGTTTACTTGTTGTTAGGTACTTTTGAATATGATCCAGGCTCGTATTCTCGGCAAGGTCAGGGACTAATTTTGGAATTTTATGTGCTATCATATCCCTCGGGACCTTAAATTCCGTCTCTCCTCCAGATGGATGCAGTGGGTGGTTCGGTAGTGACGCCAATTTCGCAATGTATTTTGCGTATGTATTTTGCATTTAAAATAATTTTATCGAAAAGTATTTTAAATGATTTGAGGTTAAAATGCATTTTATTCAAATTTATTTTAAATACTTGTTATTTAAAATAAAGTATTTTAAAATAAAAATTAAAATACTTTTTGCCCAAGTGTGCAGTAAATAGAAATTGTGAATTCTAATAATAAAAAATCTGCATCATTGTTGTAAAATTATAAATTAACGTTATCTATCTCATTTATCTATGCTGCTCTAGCATTCAGTAGGGTTTGAGGTTGCTCGCTTTTCATAACCTGTTTCTGGTAGAACCTCAACAAGTACACTGTATCTCATTTCACCATGTGTTATATTCTGAATTTAATTAATATGTAAGTTTCGATATTTAGGGTGGGTAAGAATCCAGTAACCAAATCTATTTTCCCTGCTTGGACTAGAAAATCCGTGTTTTTCCGATGGAAAATTATGTGTCATTTTTTCGCGTGTGGATAAAACATTGAACCTATTTGTTTTAGCAAAAGACAGGTTAACGAAAATTATTGTGCACCTGTTAGAACGATAATAATGCGAAATTGTGAATTCAAATAATACAATAATGTAAATTATTATTACTATAGAAAAATATATAAATAAATTTTTTTTTTTTTTTTTTTTTTTTTTTTTTTTGGGGACTTCAATGCTTCAACTGAAGCCATATATTGCCCATACTAACACCCATGGCACTGGGTGATACTTCTCCTACGAAAGAAAAGCACCACCCAGTGCGGGACTCGAACCCGCAGCTCCGGCATGGGAGTACGGCGCTTTACCGCACAGCCACACCGGGCCCCATATAAATAACTTTATGTATCTTATTCATAAAATTAAATATTTATTTTTTGATAAGGAGTACTGTAAGAATATACAGCACGGTTGAGGTTTCTCCCGCTCAGTGCTCTGTTTTGATAACCGGTTTTAGGTAGTACCTAACGATATATCCAATCTCATATCATCATGTGTTCCATTCTGAATTTAATGTATTTGTATTATGGCTTTGAAGCTTAATTTGGTACATTTTTGCTAACTATCTATTGTGATTGTACAACCCCTATTCCAATTATATTCTTTTTAAGTTCCTTTTACGTATGTGTTATTTATATTTAATGTTGGCTGATACTATTAGTGACATTAAATTAGTAATAACATCCAGTAAGTGCTTAATGAATGGATCATTAATACTTACTACAGTCAAATATATATACAGCGGGTATCAATTTGTGATTTCCACTCACATCCAATTTTTTTATCACAAGATTTACAGAACACTACACAACCATACCTATGGAGTTCAGGTATTTTTCAATCCATCCCGAAGTTTTCGAAGACACACTTGCTCCCATTTTAGGTAATTTTAGTAACAATATACTCGAGAGAAGCTAGTTTGATACTAGCAGAACAATGGGAATTGAGAATCAAAATGTTAACATCCAGGAACCACTGAACCCTCATTTCTGGGAAATCGGAGGTTTGTGTTCGTTTACATCTCCCAAGTTCCTTTTATTTTTTTTTCTATCATATTCACATTTATTTTTCCACTATTGTTTTGGTGTGTATAAGAGAACAATTTGCAATATTTTTTTTTCTACAAAAAATAAATGATGCCATTTCGTACGATAAAACTTCAAAAAGTGCCATTTCGTGCAGTAAACCCTAAAACTTGCAATTTCGTGCAGCATAAAATTTCATTAAAACATCCCAATAGGCTTGATTCGGATAAGTAGCTTGAATTCGCTCTATTCTGACTTTCCAATAAAAAGATGCAATTGCACTGGAATCCGAGCTCTAGTTATATTACTTTGACCAGTTTAATTGGGGCTTTTCATGAATGATACACCAGTATTAATTTTAGCCGTGATGGGAATATTATTGGTAATTAAAATAGATTGCGCTGTCAGACAATGGTGATCCAGTTTCTGTTAACTATTGTGCTATCGTTGGTAGCGATCTCTGTAACGATTTTCACAGCAATCAGACGCATTGCAACAGAGTCTGTCCTGTCTGCTTCTCAGCAAACTAGACTAATTACATACCTAGTCCACTTACGGATAGTTCTTAAGTACTTTTTTTATAGTGCTGTCTTAAAGTCGGTTGCAAAAGCAAAGAAGCTCTCCTGATTTAAAAGGAGTTTGAAACGGTTAATTGTGGTTCTGTGCCAATCACCTTAACAGAATAGTGTTACTTTGAAAAAATAAAACGGTCCACTGTCTTATCTTTATATATATATATATATATATATATATATATATATATATATATATATATATATATAAATCTGGTGCGTGCGCGCAACACACAACTTTCACTTACCAACTTACATAAATTAGACATTGATGTGTTTTGTTAATTGCCACTTCTGAAAGTCACATTTTTCCACATTAATTTCTTATTTTTGTTTTTATTTTCTCTATAAAAAACACTATCTTTTTTATTATTAAATAAAAGTTTTTACTTGTGGTAATTCGGCAATGCAAGCCTAATACTCCGAGTCGTCTGATTTTATAATTCTCTATGTACTATACTACTACTCTATGTGAAATAAATAATTTCCATTAAATGAACAGAACGGCTTTAATTATGAACAATGATCCGTCATTAAAGGCGTACCCCGCCGCATGCGTGTGCCCAACGTATTTTATGAGTTAACGGAATATTATTCTTTTTTTCTCCTCTATATGCTTACTTGATTTTTTTCATAATTCATATTTAGCCATTTTTTATTTTTAGGCGTAATGAGAGACAGTTACTTTTTCCATATGAACAAAAACAATGGTACTTTACAAGTGCCCCCTCAGAACATTTTAATAACGATAAAGTCTATCTGATATTATAGAACACCTTATTTTCATTAAACATGGCGAATTTGATCAAAATCATTAAACCCATTTCATCAAATACCCAGTTTCATCACCATCGTTAAACCCGTTCGTGAGTAAATAAAAAAAAAACACGTGAAAATGAAACAAAATTTATTAAGTAAAGTGCCCCCTGCAGTTGATCAATTTTGATAAAAATTTTACAGTCATATCTCGGGCATATTAATACATCAAATACTAAGTTTAATCAAAATCGTTAGAGCCGTTTTTGAAAAAATCGAAAAAAACGTAAAAAGTTAGTAGTAAAAAAGTACCCCCTCCCTTTGAGAAATTTTGATGAAATTTTTGCTTTTACATCGCGGGCATGTACATACACTAAGTACCCAATTTTAGGTTCGGACGGTCATGGTATTTGAGCTAGTCTGTTCACAGACACACAGACCATTTCGCGGGACTTGGTTATTTGAACTCAACAAACAAAACGTGGATTTCGTGTTCTATAATTTTCCAGTAGATGGCGATGTAAGTTGATTTATTGACACAAAACTTAATTTTCTTTCGATGTTTAGGGAGGGTAAGCATAAATCTATTTTTTCCGGATTGGACAGGGAAATCCGTGTTTTTTCATGGAAAATTTTTTGTGTCGCCTTTTTCACGTTTGGGGAAAACAACGCATGTATTTGTTTCAGCAAAAAGAGAGGTTAATTAAAATCATTGTTGACCTATCAGTATAACAGTATAATCATTTGTATCATTTCAGATCTACATCGTTCGTATGACGCACTTCAGTATCCTCTGATATTTTGGCAAGGACAGGACGAATATCAACATTAAACAACGCGATCCACTTACTGGTATAGTTCATATTTAATTACTTATTTTATTGATTTTTATATTTTACTCTTACTTCTTTTAATCATTTATTAACTTACTTTTTAGGTAATGAAACAAATATAAATGTTGGTGCAATGAACTACTATGCACACCGATTGATGATTAGACCTAATCAGGACAACTACATCTTACGATATCGTCAGCTGTATCATCAATACGTAGTGGATATGTACGCTAAGATCGAAAATGAACGTTTACGATTTATTCGATTCAACCAGGCTAAATTACGATCGGAAGAACATATCCATCCGAAAATCGATCAGAATTTAAACATCAATGATTTCAGGTCATTGATGCAATGATCAATGATTTTGATATATTTACCTTCAAGCTTCATCGGAAGTCCACGGAACATGCAGGAAAACATTCAAGATGCGTCATTACGGTCGTACAGATTTATTTATTACCTTTACATGTAATCCGAATCGGGAGCAAATTCAAACTTTGCTATTACCAGGCCAACAAGCGATACAACGTCATGATATCATTGCACGTGTATTAAAAAAAATTAAAATCATTAATGCATTTTATCGTAACATATACAGTTTTCGGTAATTCACAATGCTGGCTGTATTCTATTGAGTGGTAAAAGAGCGATTTGCCTCATGCACACATTTTAATTCGGCTTGAAGTTAAAATTCGTCCTGAAGAAATTGATCAAATCATTTCTGCCGAAATTCTTAATCCATTAATTGACCCAGAATTGTTTGATGTTGTAACCAGTCACATGATCCACGGACCATGCGGTGCTTTGAACATGACATCGTCATGCAGGAAAGATGGAAAATGTAAGAAGAGTTTCCCCAAGCCATACACAAATTATACTATTACGGATATCAACGGTTATCCATTGTATCGTCGCAGAAACCTAGAGAATGGTGGCCATAAATGTACTTCGCGAATATTACATTTTGCTGATGAAATTGAAATTGACAACCACTGGGTGGTGCCTTACTCACCATTGCTCTTAAAAATGTATAAGGCTCATATTAATGTCGAGTTTTGCAGTTCCGTTAAATCTATTAAGTACATTTGCAAATGCAAATCCTCCTGTCCAGCTGTTCACCGAAGAAAATCTTTTCCAACGAACACTTGAGCCACCGAAAACGACATTAACTGAATTTTTTCACATTGTGTAAAAGATCTGATGTGTTCAGCCAATTCGCGAAAACCTTATTATATAGTGACGTTCCACACTATTATAGATGCAATAAATTAAGAAAAAAATGGGAGCCACGTAATCAAGGAGAATAACACTCGTCAATCGCTGGCATATTCAAAGCTAAGACATTGGCTCGACTCTACACCGTTCATCCAAAACACCGTGAATGTTTTTTTTTGCGTTTATTGTTGGTAAATATTCCTGGACCAACATCTTCCGAATTTTTGCGAACAGTTAATGGTCGGGTGTTCGATAAGTATCAAGATGCATGTCTTCTTCTTCTTCTTTCTTGGCGCTCTTTAGAGTCAAGGCCTCCTGTAACATGGTCCGCCAGCGCTCTCTGTCGATAGCCGCCGCTCTTCAATTGCGGATCCCCATGATGGACCTGGCATCCGCTGTCACTCCATCCATCCATCGGAGCCTAGGTCTTCCAACTCTTCTGGTCCCATGAATCGTCTCCTCCAGGACCTTTCTAGGAATCTGATCCTTGGAAATTCTCATTACGTGGACTGCCCATCGAAGCCGTCCCACTTTTATAACATCTGGGCTCTTGTAGAGTCCGGTTAGCTCAGCATTCGTTCTTATTCTCCAGACTCCATCAGCATACACTGGGCCAAAGATTTTCCTCAGTATTTTCCTCTCAAACCTTAAGAGGAGAGCTTCCTGCGGGCTAGGTAAAGTCCAGCATTCGGAGGCATAGTTAAGAACTGGTCTTACCAAGGTATTGTACAGTTGCACCTTTGTTTTTCGAGAAATAGCCCTGTTCTTAAAATGCTTTTGTAATCCGACAAGATAGATGCATGTCGCAAATAGCAATTTCTGAAAGACGACAACGATTACGACGTGACCCTCGCTGATGCAGCATTAACATTGACGCGAATAGTATTCCTCAGTTGTTTGCAATTATTTTGACGACATGTTATCCTACACAATCATTGACTTTGTGGGATAAATTTAAAAACTATAGCAGAAGATATTCTGTATCGCTATAAACAAGCAAACCAGCGTCCATATCTAGTTTTCACTCTAGAGATCTATAATGGAGCATTAGTGTCGATCGAAGATCTATGTATTTCAATTTCAAATTTGCCACTCAATTATTATACTTTACCATCACCTAATCGCCCAGCCACCGACTTAGTTAACACTGATTTGCAACGAGAAAAACAGTACCACGAGGTTGACTTAGCTATGGCTATTGCGAAAAGTGAACCATTACTGACAGCTGAGCAAAAAAATATTTATCATCGAATTATGCTGGCCATTGATAATGAACAACGCGGTTTTTATTTCTTGGACGCAACTGCTGGAACTGAAAAGACATTTTTAATATCGTTGATTCTGGCGAAGGTACGGTCAAAACGAAAAATTGCAATGGCAGTTGCATCGTCAGGCATTGCTGCCACTTTGTTAGATGGTGGACGAACGGCACATTCAGCATTCCAGTTGCCATTAGACCTTCATTACCAACCAAATGCTATATGTATGTATTTAAAAAAATAGTGGAATGGCTGCAGTATTGCAAACGAGTTCGATCATAATCTGGGGTGAGTGTACTATGGCACATAAACATGCACTAGAAGCATTTAATAGAACAATGCAAAATTTTAAAGTGAATAACAACCTTTTCGGCGGTACTGTCCTACTGCTCTCAGGAGACTTCCGCTAGACATTACAAGTTATTCCCCGATCAACTTTTGCCGACGAGATTAACGCATGTTTGAAACAATCGTTTTTATGGCAAGGTGCCGAAATAATTCGATTGACCATAAATATGAGAGTGCAACTGCAAAATGATCCATCGGCAGATATATTTTCTACGCAATTGATTGATATAGGAAACGGTGAAATAGAGCTGAATCAAAATTCACAGTTTATCAAGTTACCAGAAAATTTCTCTACTGTTGTAGAAACCAAAAATGAACTCATAGAAAGTATGTTTCCTGATATTTTGAGCAATTATTTGGACTATAATTGGCTGGGTAGTCGTGCTGTTTTGGCAGCAAAAAATTTTGATGTTGATGAAACGAACTTCCAAATACAACAATCGTTGCCAGGTGAGCTCATTTCTATTAAATCAATTGACAATGTTCTAGATAAAAACGAAGCAGTAAATTTCTCAACTGAATTTTTGAATTCCCTGGTTATACCAGGAATGCCACCACAAAATATCTAGTTGAAGATTGGCTCACCGATCATTCTTCTTCGGAACTTAAATCCACCTCAATTTTGCAACGTTACACGTTTGGTCATTAAAAGGATAAGGGTCTGGCCACACATGTCCGCACCGGATCCGCACCGTAGCAATAATATAGGTTATGTTCAGAATATTTTTAATTTAACTTACATATTACGTTTAGTTATCTCTAAAGTGGCCTGTGTCTGACATGTGTGGCCTGACCTTTAGGCATAACTAAAGGTAATATGTAAGTTAAATTGAAAATATTCTGAATATAACCTATATTATTGCTACGGTGCGGATCCGGTGCGGACATGTGTGGCCAGACCTTCACAGGAAATGTTATTGAAGCAACGATTTTGACTGGAAGTTTTACAGGAGATGTCGTCCTGTTGCCACGTATTAACCTGACGCCGTCAGAATTTTCAATAAAATTTAAAAGGCTCCAATTTCCGATTCGTTTGGCTTTTGCCATGACCATAAACTAATCCCAAGGGCAAACAATGTCCATTTGCGGGTTGGACTTTGAAAATCCGTATTTTTCCAATGAGCAATTGTATGTCGCCTGCTCACGTGTTGGGAAACCGTCAAATCTGTTTGTGTTAGCAAAAAACAGGTTAACCAAAAACATTGTGCACAAATTAGTACTGGAATAAATAAAAATTCTTGATTGTACTATGTAAAAAACAGTAAATTATTATTGTAAATAAATATTTGAAAATTAACCTTAATCTTTATCAGTGAATATTGGTTTGACTTTGTATTTATTTAAAGATATCGTTAAAGGTCCTTATCCTGATTATACCTGGATAGGCAAACTTTAGGACTCTCACTGTAGCATCGTCCGATTAGCTTTAGTGGCTTAAAGTGATGTTAAATCAAACAAACAAACAAAAATATTAGGATATAATTAATACCACGCATTATAGCTACTGAGCCACAGCAACGCGTGGCCGGGTCTGCTAGTAAGTATTGTGGCAAAAGATTGATGTTGTATATTTTTGCTAAGTGTCTTCTATTGTGATTGTACTAAACCCTGTTCAATTTATATTCTTTATTTGTTCCTTTACATGTGTCATTCATCAACAAACTATGGTCAAATATAAGATGTGAAAAATAAAAACTTTTACCAATCTAAATTCTTTACCAAACAATTTCAGATTTGGCATAAATATGGCTTTTTACTTTCACTTACCTATATATGAAATATATGGTAAGTGGAAGTATTGCGATCGTGAAAATTTTCGACTTCCGGTTTTCAACGGAAATACACGTTTTGGGGTCCCCTGAGTCGAAATGACCAAGTCCCGCGAAATGGTCTGTGTGTGTGTGTGTGTGTGTATGTGAACAGACTAGCTCAAAAACTTTAAACCGTGCGATCCTGAAATTGGGTATTTAGTGTAGGTATATGCTCGCGATGTGACAGCATAAATTTCATCAAAATTACTTAAAGGGAGGGGGTACTTTATTTAATAACTTTTTAAGTTTTTTTCGATTTTCTCAAAAACGGCTCTAACGATTTTGATTAAACTGAGTATTTGATCTATTTATATGCCTGAAATATGACTGTAAAAATTTCATCAAAATTGATCAACCGGAGGGGGGACTTTACTTAATAAATTTCGTATCATTTTCACGCGTTTTTTTTATTTACTCAAAAACGGTTTTAACGATTTTGATCAAACTTGGTATTTGATGTATTTATATGCCAAAGATGTGATAACCAACATTTCATCACAATTGATCAACCGGAGGGGGACTTTACTCAATAAATTTTGTATCATTTTCACGCGTTTTTTTTATTTACTCAAAAACGGTTTTAACGATTTCGATCAAACTTGGTATTTGATGTATTTATATGCCCGAGATATGACTCTAAAAAATTCATCAAAATTGATCTACGGGAGGGGGGACTTTACTTAATAAATTTTGTATCATTTTCACGTTTTTTTTTTATTTACTCAAAAACGGCTTTAACGATTAACAAAAATAAGGTATGGATGTAGAAAAATGTGTGACTTTGGGAAATGATATTTAGGAAAACACGTCAAGTTCTAATCTAAGTAAGTTGGTAAGTGAAAGTTGTGTGTTGCGGGCACGCACCAAATTTTTATCTTTATTAGCGAATTTTGATTTGGCTATAAAAAAGAATAGTATATAATTACTTCAACGCATTGTAGCTACTGAGCCACAGCAATGCGTGGCAGGGTCTGCTTGTTTATTATATTGTCGTTTTTATTAGCTCGTTTTCTTTTTATGTTAAAACTGCAAACTTTAATTTTTTTTAAAGAATTTTTGAGGAAATTTAACGATGTACTGAGGGTTGGAATCTTCCTACCTTATAAAGAATCTTCTTGGGTTCACCCAGCCTCTTTAAAGTAGAATAGTTTAAAGTGAATATTCTAACTTATTCAAGGAAAAAACATGGGAGTTGTGCGTGATATCCATAATCCTCCACAGATTGAAGTTACTAAGGTATTTATTTATTATTTATTATTTTTTTTTTTTAAAGGAAAACTGAAAATAATAACAGACTCGGTTAGTTTAAACAGATCCGCAATCCTCAAATTGAAGCGCTCCCAGACACAGAGGAAGTTGTAAATCCAACCCCGAAACGTCCGTTGCATACAGTTTGAAGTACGTTTCCTGCCGGGAGTCATTACGACTGATCAGCTGTTCACCTTCGGTATCGGAGCGAAGGAATTTAGTTCAAGTCTAATCGGTCACGGTGAGCTTTTCGGGTTTTCGCGTTTGCGAAACTTATATTTCATAACGCTACATCCGTGTCATATATAAATATATTATAGATTTAAAAGAACATGAATGAATAATACATAAATTACAACAGATCGACAAGATTTATTGCAAGTAGGCAAATTTAAATATAATATAAACACATATCGAGAAGGGATAATATTTTACATTAAAAGATCGGCCCTGGCGAGGACTAAAAACAATATGACTGGCAAATTATTCGTTTAAGAATTAGCTTTATGTATCGAGCCTGTACGATGTCAGGTACTGGTTAAAGATCGTTATCCTAATTATACCTGGATAGGCAATATATAGGATACCCATCGTCCGATTAGCCTTAGTGGCATAAAGAGACGTTAAAACAATCTAATTTAATTGTACAGGGTGTCCAAAAAGAGTATTCGGGGTTTAAAAGTTGAATAAAATCTCATATATAGAATACCAAGTAGGATGTTTACGTTTTATTTAAACACAATGAACTGGAAATTTATTTAGAAAAAAAAATATTGGCTAGGTGTCCACCATAACGCAGCTGGCACTCCCCGAATTTCAAAAGCAGTAAATAGTGTAAATAGTACTGTAAATAGTGAGCGTTTCTGTGAAATGATAAGAGGTTTTTTGCTCCAAGAACTTTATGAGTTTAAAGGATAAAACTCTAGAACATGGTTTCAGCAAGACGGGGCCACTTGCCATACTTCAGACTTATCAATTGCTACGGTAAACGAATTATTCCAAAACAAAGTGATTTCTCGTAGAGGCACCATTAACTGGCCTCCCAGGAGTCCCGACCTCAGTCCTCTTGACTTTTTTCTGTGTGGATACCTGAAAAGTAGGGTATACGAAAAGAAACCGACGAATCTAACGCAATTGAAGCAAAATATCAGAACAGAAATTACGGCAATCTCAGGAACAATGTGTCAACGCGTTTTTAGAAATCTGCGTTTGAGATTCGAGGAGTGCCAGCAGCGTTATGATGGACATCTAGACAATATTGGTTTTTCTAAATAAATTTCCAGTTCATTTAAATAAAACGTAAACAATCTGCTTGATATTCTATATTTGAGATTTTATTCAACTTTCGAACCCCGAATACTCTTTTTGGACACCCGTTATATCCAAGTTAATTTTATATCGAGTGTATACAAATTTGTTCCAACATAATTCAATCTTCAAGTTGAAACAAATTTAATCATATACAAATAATTTTAAATGAATGCTTTTTTATGTAATACGGATAAATTCTTTGCTTAAAGGAGTTATCGCATATCAAGGCTAACTACAGTGAACATTCAAGACTACAAGCATGGACAAGATTCTTGCACCTTCTACAACTTTCGCAAGCTACACCACACCTCAGAGATCGTCCACAGGTCTAGCCATCCCACCGTAATTCATGACCTACTCACTAAGGTGGAGTGTTCAGTTAAGGTTTTAATGAATGGGCTCTTCTATGTGCAAGTTATAAATTGCTTTCAATTACTGATCGTGAGCTGCGCGTGTTTCATCACGAATGCACTTCGCATCACTTTCAAATTCAGTAATACGTCAATGTCTTCATGGTAGTGAATTATTTTATTTAGCTTATAACTGCCGAGTCTGTGAACGTACTTCAACACATCATTTATGATCATTTCTATTGAAGAATTAAGGTAGAACAATTGAAAAATTGAAAACTTTAACCTGCCGGTCTGTAAAAATTGATAGTTTTACTGATACGCCTAATAACTAAAGGCCATTTTGGCACATTTGTAAAAATAAGTGGTTCTGAACCAAGGGCGAATCCAGAGGGGGTCATAACTACTACCCAAATATATAAAAAAAAAGTGTCTGATTTGAAGAAAGTTTTTTATCTTATAGCCTGAAAGTACTCATTTCATAGGAAAAAATGTAAACGTTTGCCACCTCAGATCAGTTTCCATCAAATTTTATAGGAAAACAAAATAGATATTTTCAACTTTTTTTTCTCAAGTTTTTGCTCATAACTCGAATAAAATTAATCACAGAGAACGCTAATTGTGTTATCTTTAAACTAAAAGAGGATGAAATTTCTCGTCGGCCTAGTTACTCAATGTTAAAATCGGTGAAGTCATTTCGCCAAAACTTATTATCAATGAACCGCAATATTTGCCATTTTAGCGGAAAAATGTCCCAAAAGCCTCAATCCTCTTGTTCCTAAGCCTGCAATTTAAAGAGGGTACTCCTAATAAAAAAGGTTAACTATTATAGTTATAGAATATCAATTTCTGTGTAAAACGAGCTCCTTGATTTAAAAATTATCCAAGTAATAAAAATCTGATGGTATTTAGCGCTTACAGGTCTAAAATAGGTGAAGTTTTTGCATTTTTTTTATTTTATTTATTTACGAATACAGATCACAAAGTATTGCTTTCTCCTTACTATAAAAGGTTGTACTATTGCGTTCCAACGCCTATAACTCAAAAACAAATAGTTTAAATGAAAAATGTTTTACATAAAAGTTACAGAGCGTCAAATTCAGCACGAAACAAGTTTTTTTTTCTTTTTTTAGAGATCTAACTTATTTTTTATGTAAGTCTACTACCGTCTACATAATTTTTTTATGTATGTATGTTATAATTACCGCAAGAAAAGTCATGTAAATTAATATGTTATTAATAATTATTTGCAAGGATGATATCCAAAATCACGTATCATTTTTTCTTCTTCTACCTCAACTCACATTCTACCATTCACCTGAAATCGACTTAGCATAGCTGTCGTACCGAAAGTTACTATAGTCAGTGTGATATCTACGAAGGCCAAAAATACTTCAAAGATCCGAAGGTTGAGTGTTAATTGATTCAGAGCATGACTTCGCGATAATCAATCTTTGCTATAATAATGTTATTTAGATAATCCGCTGAGATGGAGACATTTCCAGAGAATAATGTGCTGCGTGACTAGAGAATTGAGTTCAGGCCTCCGTATGTACGGGTCTTGTTGCATTTGCATAAGATCGCGCCATTAGCAGTTCGATTACTCACTGAGTGGACAGCTAGAGTAATTACTAAGCACAGCAAATACTTCAATTGCTCTTCTTGAAGAGTATTTGTCTCTGATAGGGAGTAACATTACAAGCATGGGGTCCACTGTAATGTAGTGGTTAGCGTAGCAACCTACTATACTAAAGTTCGCGGGATCGCCTTAGGATTTTTTCAGGGATTAAAAAATCCTTGGCCATGCCCTCCCTCTGATCGGACGTAAAATTGAGGTGACGAGCCTGTACGATGTCAGGTACTCGTTAAAGATCCCTAGTCTAATTATATTAGTCAAAATTTAGGACTCCCACCGTAGCATCTTCTGATTAGCGTTAGTAGCATAATAACATCAGTCTGGGTATGTCAAATTAATTTTTATATGAATTATTTCTTAACTTTAATTTAAATAAAATAGGTTATTAGGTTCACGGTCATATATAGAGAATGAAATAAGTCAGTATTATTATCTATTGCGCTTTCTGCTTATATACATGTCTTTTCTAGGCATTTGCTCCTATTGAAGGATTTTTTAATAATTCTTGTCTAATTAAGAAAAAAGTCCCAAAAATTGAATAAAAAATATCCTGTTTTTAGGACTTTAACGGTAAAAAAAACATTGTCAAATAATGCAACCAGAAGTATATTTTAATCTTTTTATTCTTAGTTTTTTTTTTTTTTAATATTGGCATTTTTTATTTTCCTCTCGAGTTTAATGCATTCATTTAATTCAAAATACAATACTACTACACATAAGTATGTAGGAATGTAGGTAATGTTGAAAAATGCCTTCGATTATAGATAAATAGTATTTACTATTATAATACTATTATAAGGCATGAAAAAATAAGGTTTAAAGAATTCATTTTGTTATTTGTTCATGGAATGTGATGAAAACTGAATTAGCTTACTTAAAGGGAAATTTAAGTATTCTGTTAAATTCGTGCTGGAGATCGGTCACTTACTAGTCCAGCTTCGAGCGCACTCGGTCTTTTTCGGGATTCCACTTAGTGCACTAAGCTGCTTTTAAACAAACCATGATTTTTCGAGTAGCGATTCGGTAGTAAGCAGTAATGCCATTGAACATTTTTTTTTTTTATGGAGTCCAATGACTCCACATTTTTATTATCTTATATTTAAAACATCATCCCCAACGTACAGAAAATCAACATTTTTGAAAAACCAAAATGTTCTCCAAATAAAAAAATTCAAGCTCCTTTCCTAAAACTAAAAGAAAAAAAAAAAGAAATTTAGTCATAATCGAGAGAAAAAAAAAAAATTATGAATTCTTAATAATTTAATAGAACATATGCTTATTATAGAAAAATAAATATATCTTTTTATTTTGGCCGGTAGGACTCTGAGTAAACATTTTCAATAAATTTGGAATTTATTATTTGCTTCAAGACTTAGACCACCAAGTATCTATATAATGTAGAGTAATGGAGCGAATATTAAGCCTTGTGGAACTCCTGCCGAGATTGGTCTGACTGACGAAGTCTCAGTGCCTTGTCGGATAGAGAAAAATCTTTGCAGTATAAGTTAATACGTGTGGGGCAGAATGCTCTTGAGTTTGAAGAGAAGACCCTGGCGACAAACTTTATCAAATGCCTGGGCGACATCCAGAAATTTACCAGTAGCGTACCGTTTCTGCTCTAGTGCACCAGAAATGAAGTCAGTTACTCTGTGTTGTTGAATGAAATTTGCGAAAACCAAATTGGTGGTCAGGAATTATGTTTTGGTTAGTCAGTATGTCCCAGGTCTTGTATATAATAATTTATCGAAAAGTTTAGAGCATACCGGAAGGAGACTGATTGGTCTGTAAGATGACGGATCGTTGGCATTTTTGTCTTTCTAGTGTATCATTTTGATGTGTGAATATTTCCACTGAATTCGGTGTCTCTTGTTTATATAAAGATTTAAGCCGTTTATGACCTAGGAATTTTAAGCCTATAAACCTAAATAAACAAACATCAATCCACTGAATTGGGTCTTTAGTCGTCCTAACAATGCAGTTGTATATTGTCGTAAAGTACACTAGGGCTTTCCTAAGCTGGAGTGCCTCGGCTGTTATTAAGTTATAATCTGGGGATTTTCTTCTAGGTAACTTTCTTATGTGGTTTGCAACATGTGAAGGTGTAAATGATAAAGGAGGTGGTGTCAATTGTAATGGTATGTCTAGTGTATGAAGTATTAAGTTTTCATGTTCAGTGTTTGTAAAGTCAATGAATGGTGTGGAAACTGATGAGCAAATATCTCTGTTTTTACTTTCACTTACCTATATATGAAATATATAGTAAGTGGAAGTATTGCGATCGTGAAAATTTTCGACTTCCGGTTTTTAACGGAAATACACGTTTTGGGGTCCCCTGAGTCAAAATAACCAAGTCCCGCGAAATGGTCTGTGTGTGTGAACAGACTAGCTCAAAAACTATAAACCGTGCGAACCTGAAATTGGGTATTTAGGGTATGTATAAGCCCACGATGTGACAGCAAAAATTTCATGAAATTTTCTCAAAGGGAGGGGGTACTTTATTTAATAACTTTTTAAGTTTTTTTCGATTTTCTCAAAAACGGCTCTAACGTTTTTGATTAAACTGAGTATTTGATCTATTAATATGCCTGAAATATGACTGTAAAAATTTCATCATAATTGATCAACCGGAGGGGGGACTTTACTTAATCAATTTTGTATCATTTTCACATGTTTTTTTTTATTTACTCAAAAACGGTTTTAACGATTTTGATGAAACTTGGTATTTGATGTATTTATATGCCAAAGATGTGATAACCAACATTTCATCACAATTGATCAACCGGAGGGGGGACTTTACTTAATAAATTTTGTACCATTTTCACGTGTTTTTTTTTATTTACTCAAAAACGGTTTTAACGATTTTGATCAAACTTGGTATTTGATGTATTTATATGCCCGAGATATGACTGTAAAAATTTCATCAAAATTGATCTACGGGAGGGGGGACTTTACTTAATAAATTTTGTATCATTTTCACGGGTTTTTTTTATTTACTCAAAAACGGCTTTAACGATTAACAAAAATAAGATATGAATGTAGAAAAATGTGTGACTTTGGGAAATGATATTTAGCAAAACACGTCAATTTCTAATCTAAGTAAGTTGATAAGTGAAAGTTGTGTGTTGCGCGCACGCACCAGATTTTTTCCTTATCCGACACTGCCCATGAACCTCTTCTTGCGCAGGGGTACAGACACCTCACGAAATTTAAACAAATTTTTGGCATACAAATTTTTTACATCGTCAGTAGATAGGCTTTTCAAGTAATTATCATAATTTGTTCTATCCTAGCTTATGAATAAATTATTTCTCTTTGTATATATAGAACATTTAATTGTAATGTATTGTACAAATAATGTGAAAAAAAAAGTATTGAAAAGAATTCTAAACTTTTTTTGGAACAAACTCATCTGGCATATGTTCGTGACTGTTCGAGAATCTTCTACGCTTGTCGGGAACCTTCTAGACCGTTCTAATTCATACTAAATATAAGGAGCGATGGACTGGAGAGTTTGTCTTGCTCTGAAGATCGAATCATATGGTTACTTTTTGTGTTACTGTATCGTCACAATTTGATACTTTTTGTAATCTGGTTAGTTATTTGATTTTTTTTGTTTGTCAGATATTGAGAAATATTATTTTCGTTTAATAAAAATAGTGTATGATAGTGTTACTGTATTTACATTTATGTAAATCTTCTACGATAAGCTCGGAGATAACAAATATTCTTGAAATATGTATATCATATGTCTTTGAATATTTTAGAAATAATCAGAAAGATATATATAGAACTAGCTAGGGTGCCCGGCTTCGCTCCGGTAGTTTTAATAACAGAAAAACTTTAAAATTGAAGGGAATATAGAACAAAATTAGCACCTTCTTGAAACTTT
Organism: Aelia acuminata; assembly: GCA_911387785.2. NCBI lineage: Eukaryota > Metazoa > Arthropoda > Insecta > Hemiptera > Pentatomidae > Aelia > Aelia acuminata. Next base: position 138,493,339 of record OU426981.1, read on the forward strand.
CGTTTTATCTTGGTATCAATATTAAGATTCGAGAACTGCAGAGTCCGCCCAAATAAAGAACCCTATATAGTTTATTGGGGGTTGAAAATGAATGAACAATTAATTTTAATGCAATTTTGTCGAGTTATGCATCGTTTTTTATGGTTTCTGTGATTCCGAATCGTATAAACCCATTCCAAGCAGTCAGCAGATAATAAGTTATTAGATTATAGTTGAAAAATCTGATATCTCAGTTAAAAATATTTTATTTCGAGTACAACTTAAGCCCCGACTACTGTGAATATTAGATCCAGAAGGATAGAAACTACCGAAGATCATAGAAACTTTTTTTAAGACCTTTCTTCCATTTCAACCTCCCTTAAAATATCCCCCCTTAATTTGAGCGGACTCTGCAGAGCTCGAATCTTACTATTATTACAAAGTGAAAACCAACTTCTTTTTCATAATTACATACCATAAGAACACCTCAAACTTTTTATTTTCGATTTATATTCAGTCAATTTATCTCTTTTTTTTTTAAGTCTGTATTTATTCGCTCACTGTACTATTAAGAAATGTTCACTCATAATGCATTAAATTTACTTAAGTATATATTATATATTAATTAAATGTAATGTGTTTATCAATTAACCATCCTTTGACATAATTAATTTTTGAAGGAATCCAGTCTGTTTTCTCATCGATTGCTTTATTTTGAAAACAAAGGACAAACTAATTATTATCGCTTAATTTTTTAGTAATTTAAAAAGAACTGCATAAAACATATATAAAACTTTACAAACTGAACTGGATGAATGAACAATAAACATCGAGTGAAACGCATCCTAGCCCTTCCTGGTAGCCTGGAGCTCGAACTAAATTTTTCATTCATAAACTCGTATCTCAGTCTCAAATAGGCTAGCTTTGTATAGGCTCTTCAGATTATCAAACAAGCCTTAAATTATTATGAAATATCGACGCTGAAAGATAACTTTAAAGATAAAGTCATAATTTTACGTTGTTTTTTTTTTTTTTTTTTTTGAATCCTAAATAAAATCCATATTTCAATTTTTTTTTTGTTTGCATAACTCACCAAACAAAGGAAGCCGGACTAAATGCCAACAAGTCCAGATATATTCAGAGCAGAAACATATGGTGGCGAGCCCACTTCTTTTCTTCGATAATATACGCCCTAAGGAAAGCCTTCTAAATACGGTCTTAACAGCTATGTTTTTTTACAGCTGAGAGCAATTCTGCAGTTTATGTTCGTTACAGTAAAGGTATCCATGTTTATAAATTAGGCAACGCCTCTTTTATAACCAACCCTTTCAAGGTAAGAGTTATAATGGGGTTTGTGTCGTAAAGGCGGTTGTTTCAGGTATCCATTAAAAGAATATGGGGCAGAAAATGAATGGAAACTATTTATTATTTTATAATTATTTCGGTGAGCCTATTTGTGGATGGTGTTTCGACAATAAAATAAAAACCCATTTCATATTTCAGTTATTACTTATTTCAATGAAAATACCTTGTTTTGAATTGGCTCACTGCCTTAGGTACGAAATATGTATTCTCTTCTTTATATACTACGAGTAGACCCGGCCACGCGTTGCTGTTGCCTCAGTAGCTGCCATGCGTTAAATAAGTTATATACTATTCTTTTTAAAACAGTCAAATCAAAATTAACTGTTAAAGAAAAAAACGTTTCAGCTAATCTAAAAACCAACGGGATTTAAGATAGAACTTTAAGCCAAATTTAAAATTTTTTGGTAAAGAATTTAGAAGAGTTAGAAGTTTTTATTTTATACTTCTCATAGTTGAATATGGAAGGTATTAATGTTCAATTCATTTAGGACTTACTGGATCATAGTAATGTAAAACTATCGATATAGTTTTAAACTATCGATAGTTTTTTTAACTAATATCGTGAAAATGAGACAAAATTTAATAAGTAAAGTGCCCCCTCCGTTTGACCAATTTTGATAAACTTTGGGCTGTCGCATCACGGGCATATTCATACATCAAATACCCAGTTTGATCAAAATCGTGAAAGCCGTTTTTGAGTAAATAAAAAAAAAACACGTGAAAATGGCATAACATTTATTAAGCAAAGTGCCCCCTCCAATTAATCAATTTTTATGTCGCATCGCGGGTATATAGATACACCAAATACCGAGTTTAATCAAAATCGTTAAAGCCGTTTTTGAGTAAACAAAAAAAACACGTGATAATGAGACAACAGTTATTAAGTAAAGTGCCCCCTCCGTTTATCCAATTTTGATGATATTGCGGCTGTCGCATCACGGTCATATACGTACATCAAATACCAAGTTTGATTAAAATCGTTAAATCCGTTTTCGAGTAAATAAAAAAAAAAAAAACACGTGAAAATGGCATAACATTTATTAAACAAAGTGCCCCCTCCAATTAATCAATTTTGATGAAATTTTTAATGTCGCATCGCGGGTATATAGATACACCAAATACCGAGTTTAATCAAAATCGTTAGAGCCGTTTTTGAGAAAATCGAAAAAAACCTAAAACTTAGACAAAATTCTTTAAATAAAGTACCCCCTCCGTTTGACCAATTTTGATGAAATTTTTGCTGTCACATCGCGGACATACACACACACACACACACACACACACACACACACACACACACACACACACACACACAGACCATTTCGCGGGACTTAGTGAATTGGACTCAGGGGACCCAAAAACGTGTATTTCCGTTGAAAACCGCAAGTCGAAATTTTTCACGATCGCAATACTTTCCTTACTATATATTTCATATATACGTAAGTGAAAGTAAAAATTTAAATGCGACAGTGAAGGTATGCTACATTGTTTGTGCTGTCAAAAAACATTTCAAAGGATCAACGATTTTTGATTTTACAGCAATTGAAAACGGCGAAACACGTATTAAATAAGTCGACTGACGCATCTGTCGACGTGGAAAGATCGTTCAGCAAATACAAAGCTTTATTTCGACCGAATGCATTGTAGATTCTCCGAAGTAAAGCTTAGAATGCATCTTATTTGCAACGTTTTTGATGGTGAAGGTGAGGAGGTTTAATAATTGTTCTTACATTTCCCAAAATTTCGTTAACCACATTTTTTTATTTTGATATTTTATAAGTATTTTAAATGTTCATTTATTTTTTCTATGAATACTGAACTTCGTTTAAGGGTCCACGATATATGCTCATATAGTGGCGTTTTCTAAGACCGGAAAGTCAGCAACCGTTCAGGATCTCAGGATCCCACTGTTAGATACGAATCCAATGACCTCGACCAGGCGAAAAATGTGTCCCTTTCCTTAAAGAGAAGTTCCGTGAAGGCATCGGCGAGAGAGACTTCAACGTGAGAGGCCTTTGGTTCGGAGCCCGCGGAACTATACCAAGTTCAACAAGGAGCTTCATGGAGGATCTTGGTGTCGACATCAAAGACGTAGCGAAGATTGCAGAATATATTGTTCTCAACTCCCTGGGAATCATTCACCACCACATCCATTCTTAGAATTTAAATTACAAATCGTTGAAGGGCCAAGTATATATGTTTATCATTTATTTATTAATATATTCACCACTAAACGTCTTTTATTTATATACTATTCTTTTTGTTGTTGTTGTTTTTTTTGTCTTTTTATACTATTTTATATAAAACTTTGAGTTGTTGTTTGATATTGTTATTATTATGCAGCTGTTGTTATTCCATATTATTAATATTTTACCTAGTTTTGAAAATTTTTAATTATTACATACTTACATTACTTAATTTTTAGAGGCCAGTTAAGCGAATAGAGAGAAAATGTTATAAATGTAAAAAAAAAAAAAAAAAAAAAATTATGTTACATTGTATATATTTTAGTTTTATTAATATTTAGAATTTAACAGATAATCTGTTTAAGATAAATGAGTATGGTGTGTATAAGCCACCCGATGTAATTGGGCAGCATCACTGTATTCTATAAAGTACTTCTCTCTCTCTCTTCAGTCTATATTTTAATTTTATATTTTTTCATTACATTGTACGGAAAGTAACTACTTTCGATGCATGCAAACAGTACAGCCGAACAGCTGTTTCCCGTTTACTTCTAAAAGTGCACCGAAAATTTGCACGCGCACGGAAAATTTATAAGTGCACCGAAAATTTTCGGCGTACTTGTTATTTCGTTTCCCGGCCACCAGTAGCGCTTGCTGATTGTATTAAGAACAGCTGTTTAATGAAAAATTGAAATAAAGAAAACAGAAAATCCACCGATTACAATTAGTTTTTGCGTCATAAATATTTTCAAAAGTTGTTAGTTTACTTAATGCTTTGAAGAAATGGCATTGCCCGATGAATTAATGAAGAAAATATTGAAATTCCGCAGAATGAAAGAGCAGGAAAGTGTCAAGAAATACACTAAAATACAACTAAAAATTTACACTTGCTACAAAATAAATTAGCAAATAAAATCATAAATATAAGCAACAATCAAAACTGTACAGTAAATATTAATTTCAATTTCTAAAATTCTGAGAACCCTTATTTATTTCAGTATTTTATTTAATTTGTATTCAGCTTTTGTTTGTAGATCAATAAACTAATCAAACAGTATACTATTGTTTGAAATTATAATTTAAGTTAATTTATTATACTGCCAGTTTGCAGTGTAATGAAAAATATCGTTCATAACACGTACCAAAAGTGCTTTTCCCGAGCTTACTCAAACTATTCCCTTACTCGGCTTCGCCTCGTACGTGAAACTCGAATTCCCGTGTTCGGCTACGCCTCACACGTGGAATTCCGTAGCGCACGGGAAAAGGCCACTTTCGGTACTAGTAATGAAATATACTATTTCGTCCATATTTTTATTACATATATTTCAAATATACGTCCATATTTATTTACAGTCCTATCCCTGGTTATTTTAATTGTAACAATTTAAAATTAAATAAAGGAAATGATGAAAATTGTGTGTTTCGCGCATCGCACCAGATTTTTTTAATGACCGCAAACTAGAAGTATACTAAGCAGATTGTTGCCTAAAGCCTACGAATGACATCATAAACAAGACCACTAGCACCAAATGATATCATTGAGGCTGCTGCACCTATTCCAACGAGGTCCGGAGTAGCGTTGGCTAATTCTCGCCTCACCTGCCGATACATTTATCAACAATGGGCTAACCTCGTTCCGGTGGGCGTGGTGGCTGGGGGCTCCAGTCTGGAATCTGTCTTCTCGGAGGCCACTGTGGCGTTGGTACCTACCTAAAGGGGTTTAGAAACAGCCTAAAGGTCAATGGAGTCTCCGGGGCAAGAGAAATGAACGAATGTCTGAGCTAGGACAGTACAAAGGAATGTGATATTTGGATATTAGAACAACCTAATTGGAGGGAAAGGACGTGTTCTGGTAATAGAGTATCAGCAGTGGTCATTAATTCTCAATGGAATCAGTTGGTAATTTCTTGTCAAATCCGTCGATGTAGATATTTGAGGTTTAAAAAATAGAGATTGGTTTCGATTTAAATTTCCCTCCACGGCAGGAGTGAATGGATAGTATCATTGTATATGGTAATGAAGGGGGGAGGGTTAGAATAGTTGAATTTTTTATTAAGAACAATAGGAGCTTTTTTTATTGTACTGTTTTCTTTTCTTTTAATTAGGGTATAAGATAAACATTTCTGTAAAAGGAGGATGGGTTCCTTCATAGCCAGAGGTAATTTTTGTTAATATAAAGTTCGATAAAAAATAAAAAATCCTAGAAAAATGGATTTACAGGAACGTAACACCTAACCTCTTTGAGTAACCACGCGCTCAGAATACTTACTTGTCAACGTAATTGATTTGTAAGATACAAGACGGGACAACATTCAGAACGCGATCCTACAGTGTGTGGACTATCCCCTAGATCTACACTATGTGTTAGTTTTGTTAGAAAACCAAATAAAATTATTCTGTAACATTATATTTTACATTTAAATTAATAATATAGCACATAGATGCTTCGAGGCAGATGCTATTACCACGTTTCCCTTTTAAAATCTAAGTTTTCGATAGTTTTCACATCACTAGAAGCATTGCGATTTTCTAGGGTAATGCTTTGCTTTCCGTTAGTGTGCAACAAAGCATGAGTTGGGATTTCCCAGGCTGAATGTATATATTGTAAGTATGGATATGAGAAAATAATTTTAGGTTTAGATTTTATTTTATTTGTTGTTTTTTGTTTGTTCATTTAAAGTCACTTTATGCCACTAAGGCTAATCGGACGATGCTAAGGCGGGAGTCCTAAATTTTGCCTGTTCAGGTATAATTAGGATAAGGATCTTTAACGAGTGCCTGACATCGCGCAGGCTCGGAATCTCCATTTTACGGACGGCATAGCCAAGGATTTTTTATTATAAGCGCAAAATTTTTGGAGGGAAAATCAAACTGGTCGTAGAGGTTTCTAAATGGTGTCATCCTTTTCAGGTTTTTAAGGAGAACATTTTTTGTCATGTACATTTTTTCGATGAACCCCTTCGTTTGCGAGTTGTAAGCGAACAACTCCAATTCTCAACGAATACAAGGATAAATATCGAGGATCAATGATTTCAAAAATGACCGATATTGATTGCTATAAATATTAGTAAGTCATACCAAAAATAAAAAAAGATTTTCGTTCCTGCCTCGGAGCAATCTGTCCACACAGAGGGTCCAGACAGATCTGGAGGTGTCATTTTTTTTTGTTTGTCGGGACGAATATTTTTTGTCATATAAGCTTTTCCGATTGTCGCCTTCGTTTGTAAATTGCAAGTAAAAGCTACAATTTACACACATCTGTTCTTTGCTTTGCCCAATATGCCATAAGCGATACTAAATTTACGGTGTGTACTTTAATTAAGTGGGATTTAAGTAGGTTGGAGTGCGAACACTTCGACGGGTCAGCTCCGTAATAATTTTATTAGATTCCACTTTAATTTTATTTTTATAAATTAATAAGCGCTGATTAATCATTTTCATTAAAATTCGAATAAACTAAATTTTCGTTAGTGTTCAAATAAATTAATAAGGTTTTTTTTTTTTTTTTGCAAAATAATAAGAACTTAATAACCTCTAATATAGAGATGCTAAATTAAATACTTATTCGTACTTACTGAAACCAATGTGGACATACTCTTCACAGATATACGGTACAGCCAAAAATTATTCAGACCTTTCAATAAAATAAATTAAGACCCATAGTAAAAGCACCATGGTAAGTGACCAACAATACCCTACATATTGACTTACAAATGCAGTAGACACTTTACAAACGTTTCCATACCCACTTACACGATCATTTCAACCAACTGATTAGAGGCATTGCTACAGCTGTTATGCCTATACCTAAGAGATTAAAAAGGCGCTGGATGAGAGATCTCCGTTAAAAATCCAGTTACCTGAAACAAGCCAGACAAGAGGTACCTCTGTGTGCCATCCTTCCCAAAGCCTGACATTCCCTTATTTAATTAGCACAGCGCACATTTGCTGATTGCCGAAGTTTGTTGACAGTCGCAAATAAAAATTATGAAGCCAAAAAAAAAAAAAATCACAATGCAATTTGTACAAATTGTAAAGTGAAGCGAAAGCATAGGATTCTGTCTGTTACAAACCAGTTACATAACATTTAGTATGTTATTTAGTAACATAATAATTTATTTCATGTTCTAGATTTCACGAGAATATTCTACGCCCTTCTAGAATGTTCGATTTCGGACTCAATATAAAAAGCGATGGGCAAGGGCCTTGGTCTTGTTCTGAACATCGAAGCTTATGGTTACTTTTGAGTCACTGTATCGTTACAAGTAGTTACTTTTTGTAACGTAGTTAATAATTTGAACTTTTATGGTTTTTTTTACTTGTGAATTGTAATTTCCTTCTAATAAAAATTATTTATACCTACATAAGTTTTACAATATGAATTTAACTGTTATTTATAATTCGTTATGAATAAATGGGTAACGAATAAATATGAATAGGAACTAAAAAGGAACAGGTTATATTTAATATTCTTGTTAGTGTCAAATAAGAAACACATTCTCCACGCCTTGCACATACAGTCCGTCACTAAAGGGGCCAACATAAACCAAATCGGTCTCGGTGAGCAAACTGTGGAAAATAATTTGCAAGTCAGCAGAACATTATATATTCGACCTAACTATAAGAAACATTGTTAAGGTAACCTCTTGTTCTACACTCAACAGCTTATTAACGAGGAAATATCTTCGTTAAAAAAGTCTTTTGACATATTAAACTTTCTATAGCCTCACCATAAACATAAAAAACTTTTATGTTAAACATAAAACTTTTGCGTCCATCTCTGCTTTTATTTAGTCTGAAATGTAACTGTCTGGAAGGTTCTAGGCAAGTTTAAATTATTCCCGAACATCGTAGTTACAAACACCAAGTTCCAACAGTTCCAACAATTCTAAAACTATTTTAAATCATATGTTTCTTTTTTTGTTTTGTTTTGTTTTTTTGTTTTACGTTATTTTGTTTTATGTTATTTTGAAAAATGTTCAGCCAATATATTAATAATTTGATATACAGTACCGGTCAAAAGTTTAGACTCACTTGTATTTAATTCACAATCTTCAAGTTTAAGAAAATAATTGTAACTCAAGAGATACCATTTCACAAATTATATGATTGCTTCGGATACAATCTATATAAATAAAGATTAAATTCTGTTAGTTTGTTTTTTTGTTTGTTCTTTATAGAAATGCATACCGTTTGTCCTAAATTCTCCGAATTTCGCTTAATGGTTCTTTCATACCAGGTGGGAACACATGTCCATATTAAAATTGCATAAATCTCTGGGTATCTTCGTTATTGTTGTAAAAATCGTAATGATCTCGCTTTACATTAAATTTTTACGAAATCAACCGTTGGAGAAAAAAAATCTCATTTCTGTCCTAACGAACTTTTCTGGACCCACGGCTTTTCTCATTGTTTTCAAAATCCCCTGGGTGAAACCGGGATATTAAAGCTAGTTATAATAAATTAAAAATAAAATTACAGTTGTTACGTTGTCCAATAAATAAAATGTTGTTACTTATTTATTTTACAAAATCTAAGGGTGAGTCTAAACTTTTGACTGGTACTGTGCCTATACCTTTTAATTTTAATTTACAATCAACAAATTTTAAGGTATGTATCAAATTAGTAGTACGTTGGCTATTTTTCAAAATTATATATTATAGTTCTGTTATATACGAAAAACAATTTTATATGTTGTTCATTTTCGTGTTTGTAAATTTATGTAAGTATATATAGAGTTCAATGTGTTATATGTATTTATATATGAATTTTATAATGGATTACAAAATTAACTTTTGGGTGCTTGATGATGGACAGAGGGTCCGAAACATCGCACATATGATAATAAAACGATTATATAATGATATGGTTGCATTTTTAATCACCTGAAATAAAAGACACAATTCATGCTATGATTTAAGAATATTTTGGAATTATACGGGTTTAAATGTCATTTCGTTTTTCGGCCAATAGTTATATAGGTCATGGTCTAGCTTGGTCCCCCCAGCTTCCCAAAACTAACAATGCAACTAGAACGAGAAACTAAGAAAAAAAAATATAAAAAAAAAAAAAAAAGTGATTTTATTTGGTTGATAATGGATTTGACATGCGGATTGTTGCGAATTCCCCTCCAACCCCCCAAGACCACGCTCCAAGGGACCTACCGTTCTTGGAGACAGGTTTGGTCTTGAAGAGCGATACTCCTTATCCGTTTCTCTATCAGATCGGAGGAGAGGCGTTTCCTCTCCCTTCCGGAGCCTGTCGAAATGGAAGTTCGCGGATGACTGAGTTAAGAGGTAGTTAAACCAACTAAGTAGCATTCCCTAGCATTAAATTTTACGAAATGCGCTCTCTTTAAATGATTATGCCGTGTATAATCGTGACTACTTCTCTTTAATCACTTGGTATTATTGTTTTTTTTTTCATAATTTTTTTTTCTCTCAAAGAAATAAATCGTTTAAGTTTAAGCAGTATAGAAATCCTAGCTGATGGATTTATGGCATTCGCTTTTTGAAACAGAAATCAGAAAGAAGCAGAATATATTAGTAAATAGGAAAATCGTATAGAATAATGTTCAATTTTTTATTTATTTTTTTTTAATATTTCTTATTCATGAGAACTAGTCTCCAATGGTTTTTAATTACAATGATGCGGCTGGGAGAGAATCACTGGGATATCCCAGAGTCTTGCTTTGCCTTAAAAAAGTGGGCGGCAAAGCTCGATTCGGAGTTTCCCAGGCTGAAAGTATGTATCTTAAATAGGTATGAATGTAAGACTGTAATTTCATTTCATTTTTTTAATCGTTATTCTTTTTTTTTATTTTTTATTTCCTTCTTCGAGGTTTACATTTTAGTTATTATTACTTTTTACTTAGTAACTGGGTAAATGAGTCCTTACAGCTCTAATATTAATGCCTTTGATTGTGGCAGAATGTATTAATTCTTTCAGTAAAAAAAAAAAAAATTCAATATTAGCGTTATATTATTTATATAAACGCGAATTTCGCGTTGCACCTGACAACCAAAATATGTTGGACATGACGCCTAAAAGGAGAGGAAGGTGTGGACTAAAAAAATTTAATGTCCCAGCATAAATATGATTGCAAAACTCAATATTTGCAGCAATTCAAAATAATTTAGCTCAATTTCCTGTCAATTTTAGTATAAGTGATGATAATGATGATAATGTAATGATTCGGTGTTCGGAAGCCAATGATTCAAATTATTTATTTAAATATAAATTTAATATGTAAATTAAATTTTTTTTGTATAATTAACGTCACTTTATGACAGCCTAATCGGACGATGCTACAGTGGAAGTCCTAAATTTTTCCAATTCAGGTATAATTAGGATAGGGAACTTTAACGTGTAAATTGGACATCACACCATGCAGTGGCGGATCCAGAAATTTTCTGAGGGATGGCGCACTTTTTTACTTTCACTTACCTATATATGAAATATATAGTAAGTGGAAGTATTGCGATCGTGAAAAATTTCGACTTCCGGTTTTCAACGGAAATACACGTTTTGGGGTCCCCTGAGTCCAATTAACCAAGTCCCGCGAAATGGTCTGTGTGTGTGTGTGTGTGTGTGTGTGTGTGTGTGTGTGTGTGTGTGTGAACAGACTAGCTCAAAAACTATAAACCGTGCGAACCTGAAATTGGGTATTTAGTGTATGTATATGCCCGCGATGTGACGGCAAAAATTTCATCAAAATTGCTCAATGGGAGGGGGTACTTTATTTAATAACTTTTTAAGTTTTTTTCGATTTTCTCAAAAACGGCTTTAACGATTTTGATTAAACTGAGTATTTGATGTATTAATATGCCCGAGATATGACTGTAAAAATTACATCAAAATTGATCAACCGGAGGGGGGACTTTACTTAATACATTTTGTATCATTTTCACGTGTTTTTTTTTATTTACTCAAAAAAGGCTTTAACGATTTTGATCAAACTGGGTATTTGATGTATGTATATGCCAAAGATGTGATAGCGAAAATTTCATCAATATTTGTCAAACGGAGCGGGCACTTTATTTCATAATTTTTTCCAATTTTTACCTTCTTTTCGATGATCTCAAAAACGGCTTTAACGATTTTTATCAAATTCGTCATGTTTAATGAAAATTAGGTGTTCTTTAATATCAGGTAAGCTTTATCATTATTAAAATGTTCTGAGGGGGCTTAAATAGGGTAGGGGCCTTTTTTGTTTGTTTGTTTCCTATAAAGTACCTTTGTTTTTGTTTATTTGTTGAAATTAAATATGAGATATGATAAAAATAAAGAAAACATATATAGGAGAAAAAAGAATGCGGAGTACGCCTTTAATGACAGACCATTGTTCATAATTAAAGCCGTTCTGTTTATTTGAGAAGTGGCAATTAACAAAAAGCATTAATTTCTAATCTAAGTAAGTTGGTAAGTGAAAGTTGTGTGTTGCGCGCACGCACCAGATTTTTTTTTTTACATTTGATAAGTAATGAAGGCCCTAATTTAAAATACATATTAGTGCATAAGGACGTTGTAAATTACTGTAAATGTTTGAATGCAATTCATTTTCAATTAGTGGACTTGAAAAATGACTAAATATAGCTCAATTTATACAGAAATAGTAATACTTTATGAGTGTCCTCACCTCTCGTGTTGATCAGCTAATAATTTACTTTCTCTCACGCTCCTAGTCCCTAACATATCTCTTAGATCTTTCCCCTCAAGATGTACACACCCAAAGCTGACGAAATTGTCCCAACATAAGGGGAAACGATCAGAGAGATATTTCAAGCTTAGAGTCTGCGTGGGTAGATCAGGGGCAGGGATGAAGTATATTAGCGGAGTGGAGTGTGTTACTGCCGCTGGCCAGATCCGAATCTCCCACCGCACCGCAATACTCCCTCAACCAGAAATCTCTCTTTAGATCTTTCGCCGCCAACCGATCAACTCAGTAATATCTAGTAGTAGTAGTAGTAGTATAGTATTTATTTAGTTAAATAGCAATATCCATCAGTAACATTGGCATGATTATATCTTTTGATTTAAAACATGGTGTGATTTGGCGGAAAGATACTCATTTAGGTTTGAAAGCACTCTGGATAGAGTTTCCTTATGGAAAGACCAGTTAGCTGTATTACTGACCGCTATCAAGTGCCATCATAGGGAACAGTGTGAACTGGCCGCGATGAATTCGAATAGATTTCTTTTGTATAAAGATCACACTTTTTAGGTTCAAAGATGGCTGTTCTTGGGATCTTACTAGGAACGATTTATGTTGGAGTTTTAAACTTAGATGCAAACTCCTTTATTTAAATTACACCCCATGGCTTGATAGGGAAAATACGAATTGCCAACTTTGTAACCTAGCCGTTAAAGAGGACCTTTTTCATTTCCTGGCAGTGTTCAGCTCTCAGTAACATTCGAATCCAGTTTCTAGGTTATAGTACTGTACACACTACTTTTTTAATTTCTCTCCTTAATGCCCCCACTGTAAACGAATGCCGTAAAATTGTAAATTATACTCGACATGGATGGGACCATGCTACTTAATCCATCCAACATAGACAGAATTCATCTTTCGTTTCTTTTCACTTTTTATTTTTATATAATTTTTTATTGTATTATATAGTATTATTTTCATTTCTTAATGCTTTTATATCTTTTGTTTTTGCAACCCTTACATAACTTGTATTTTCTTCTTTAACCCATAATCAGAATTTGTAGTAATTGATAAATAGTATTTTCCTTGTTTTATATTTGTACTTTAATCAGAAGAATCTAGTTTTTATTGTTTATTTATTTATTTTTTTATTACTTTATATCTCTGGTTTTTTAAAATTTATTATTACTTATTTACTGTATCAGTAATTTTTGTTTAAATTTTTGTATAAATTTTTCGGCAGACGGATTTCCATGCCGTACAATGTTTGTTCTTTTGTGTATAATTTGTAATTATTATTATTTAATAAAGCATTATTATTATATTGTAGGCATGAATATGAGAATAATCTAGTCTCGAAACGTTGCTATTATATAGTTCTTTATTATTGTGAGAAAATATTTACGAGCATCCTCTGATCATCTGCTTCGATTTCGCGGACCTGTCCCGATGACTCCATCCTCCTAGATAATCGGGAAGACGAAGATCACGCTGTCCCAGAACCGGCGAATTTCCACAAGGCTTGCTTCATCGCCGGTCTCACAGAGCCGCTATTAAAGCAGAGATTAGTCTCTGATTGCCGGGTTCGAGACATTGAGTGTTCGTGATTAATTTGCGGAGGGTCTATTAACCTCTAGGCTATCGATTATCGGGCCAAAGGTTGACCTATTCAGTGCATCGATTATTTCAATTCGATATCCACGGTGTGACCTTATCGGGGTAAAAATGAAAATGTGTTCTATGCGTAAAGAAACCTAATTCACGTTTGCTTATTCCTAATTAAGGACGTAGAATACCAACAAATGATCGATACGAATACTTATCCCAGTATTTCCATGAAATATTCGATACCACCAAGTTATCGTAAGGAAATTATCGATGCTTATTAGTACTCACAAGCAGGATGATTTAAATAAAATTAATTTAAGATCATGTTTTTATAATTAACAACTCTGTTTTAATAGCAGCACTTGATGCGAATTAAAGCTGTGTTTTGCGTCCCTAGGATAGGACGTATAATCGGTAGGACGAGCCTGTACGATTTTATTTACTCTTTAAAGATCCCTATCATAATTAAACCTGGATAGCCAAAATTTATGACTCCCACTGTTGCATTGTCCGATTAGGAATATGCATCGTCCGATAGCCTTAGGCATAAATTGACGTTAAATAAACAAAAAAAAAATATTTTTACATGTTAAATGTTTATTCAAATAAATAATTTGAATCATTGGCTTCCGAGCATCGAATCATTCAAGTACTTAAACTAATAATTCGATACAAGTACTTAAACTTGAATCAGTGGTCGATATGAAAACTACTTAAATTAAAGTATCGATATTTTACAGGTATCGTTCGGATCATATAGTATAATATTTAACCGCTAAAATTCTAAAAGGTTAGTTCGAATCAATTACCGGCTGTTATTATGAACCCATTGATTGGTTTTGATTCCAATTTCCGATATATAGTCGAAAAATTTGATCATGTATTCGAAAACTCGATTTTAACTGACCAATTTAGTAGTTTATCTACAATGGGATTGTTATGGAGCTAAGGGCAGTCTGCCGCTGCATCATGGAGACCTTGGCTTGCAGCAACGGGAGGTTTGGGCTAACCACTGCAAGCTGTCTATGCTCTTGGGGCCGGGATAGCCGAGCGTGTAGGAGCGCGACCCGCTTGAGCCGAACGGCTGCGGTTCGAATCCGACCTGGGAGGGTTGACTTTTATTTCGTGGAGGCCCCACGGAATAAATCTCGACCCTCCCACCATGGTTAGAATAGGTCGGTTACACCTGTAGAGTAACCCCCCGTATGCCACACATGGCCAGGTAGGGGTACCGAAAAAAAAAAAAAAAAAAAAAAAAACTGTCTATGCTCGCGCGAGCAACAGAAATATCTGTAAGGCCTGATGCAGACGAGCGGCCTTTTTTCTGCGGTCCGGCCTACAAGCCGGTATATTGGTATAATCCGGTCGGTCCATTATACTCCAGGTACCCCTGACCACAAGCCTATAGGTTTATCGGCCGGAGCGCAAAAAAATGCCGCTCGTCTGCATCGGGCCTAAGAAGACCACATTGTGGGGCCAAAGGTCTCATTAGGCCAAGTGGGTCAACAGAAAAAAAAAATAGATTTCATATTTATGATTTTTTTTAAATATTTTTTTTGTTTTAAGCATTTATTTGCGCATGCCAACAATCAACTAAACCATATGTGGGAAACAACCGGCCCGCTGTAAGATTCCTCACTTAACAAAATATTTAATGAATAAATTAAATTTTGATATCTTAACAAAAAAAATATCGGTTCTTGAAATGCGCCTTTAAAATCTTTAACTTCATTTTCGAATATTAGTATGCTCAAACCTTAGCAGAATTAATGAATAATTATTACTTTTGCATTCCTTGATGTCTCATACATCGCCGACATCATTCCTTTCACAATAAACTCCCAACTCATTCCTACTCTATTGTTTCCATCCTAGCTTCCTCCTCAATTTCTTCGGAAAAGAAGATGGCCTTGGGACCTTCTAATTTAGAATTATTATTAGAAAGTTACCGATGGGTAGTTTATGTGCAAATTTATTCGTGTAATTTTTTATATTCACATTTACTCGAAATATTACGTAATACAGTTGTATATATCAATAAATCCTTTAAAATAAAAATTTGCATTACGAATAATGCAACTCCATATTTAAATGTTTATTTATTCTTATTAAGTCAGTAGTTACTTTTTCTATTTCTTAATAAACATTCACTTGGGGGTGTTTTGACAGTCCTATAAACATTTTAGTATTTATTTTATTGAGTTAAGTAAACTTTGAGTTGAATTAACCTCCTTTTGGTATGTTCTCAATCTTGAAGGCTGTTTCATTGCAAACTTTGGCCTGCTTCTCGTCGGATTTGTTTAGTTACGAAATGGTAAAGATGTTGTTAATTTTATACTTAACATCTGCAGGCTAGCTAATATTGCCACATCACCTCATGACCTTGTAATGTATTCACCAATCACGTCTCACGACCTATTAATTTATAATTGAAAGTAGGATCTATTCCGTGCTCACCTGTGAAGGATATTCTAGCAATTGCTATATAAGGGCAAAAATAATGTTGAGAATGTAAAACCTAAAAAGTATCATAAGTCAGATGAATGCGGTATCGTGAATAAGTAAGCTTAAACACTTATTTAGCCAGTCGATTTTTCATTTATTACTATTATGTGTATTTTTTCAGGAAAATTTTATACATCCAACACATTTCCATTCTAATTGTCATCTTTATTTTTCTTACATTTGTACAACGTTTCGGACTTGTTTGTCAATTTTCTAGTACATATCTTAACTTCCTACTATATTAACACTTTGAAATGTCTCGTCATTATTTTTAAAAACTACGAGTATCTCCTCACCATTCACCCGCTCATCGCTTTGTTGTCAAAGCGATGAACAACAACAAAGCGATGAGCGGGTGAATGGTGAAGAGATACTCTTAGTTTTTTAAAAATAATGACGAGACATTTCAAAGTGTTAATATAGTAGAAGTTAAGATATGTACTAGAAAATGGACAAACAAGTCCGAAACGTTGTACAAATGTAAGAAAAATAAAGATGACAATTAGAATGGAAATGTGTTGGATGTATAAAATTTTCCTGAAAAAATACACATAATAGAAAAAATATAGAACATCCAAAGAAATTAGAAGAAGAAGAAAAAGGAAAAATTTCATTTATTAGTTTTTTACTTTCACTTCCCTATATTTTATTTATTTATTTATTTATTTATTCTTCCTACCTTGCCTCTTAAGGCAATACGGATTTGCAGCAGTGAGAAGATTCTGAGAATCAACTCACTGCCGCAACGTGGCATAAAATAGCAGTTTAATCACTGATGTGTTCTTCTGTTTCTTCGTGTGTTATTCTATCTTCTCCTCAGTCCGGCGGTCTTCCCGGAGCAGCTCCAGCTGTCCGTCCCAAGGTGAAGTGATCCTGGCCAACTGCTTCCTTCCACCCGTATACGAAGGATTTGAAGAACGGGTAGTTCTCTTTCACCATCAGCTGAGGTAGATCGTTAGCAGTCAGGACGTAGAGCCCTGTCTCTCTCAGCAGCTTGGCTCTCAGTGTCTCATAGGCAGTACAGGTCAGTAAAACGTGCTCAGCGGTCTCCGGTTCCCTACAAGCCTATAGGATATTACGATATGGTTATTATCCCTATAACCAATCGTTGGCCCAGCGATTGCTATTTCTGTGACGTTTAAGGTGGCAAATTCAATTTGAAAAATAAAAAAAAAATTATGTATTATGAAACAAAAATAAAAATACCGAACAATTATAATACATATATAATTGTATATCATAATATATATATATATAATTTAATAAAAAATTATATGATTATACGCTAAACATTAAACAAAAATAATAGTAATAAACGTTTCTTCATTTCATTTATGTGTTTAACAAATGAGTATTTTAGACAATTTCATCCGCCCAATATTGTTGGTGGGACTTGTGACACAGACAATATTGTCATTGGATGCTTTTTAACTGTTTGAATATTTACCTTTGCGAGAGGTAATTAGCTAGGGAAAAAAAACCATAGTAATTAGTTAATGAAAATTAACGAGTGCGAGAGCTAACTAGCGCGGGGACAACTAGTTGGCGACGGTGGTGGTACCTGGTGGGGTCGGGGAAAACCCGCCCCCCCTCCCTATTCTATAGTCTTACCTAATAAAGATTTTTGGACTAATTACCTATGCGAGAGGTAACTAGTCGCGAAAAAAAAGCCGTATTAATTAGCTATAGCTAAGTATATATTAGCTATAATTTTATTTTAATTAGCTACTTCCCTATATATGAAATATATAGTAAGTGGAAGTATTGCGATCGTGAAAAATTTCGACTTCTGGTTTTCAACGGAAATACACGTTTTGGGGTCCCCGGAGTAGAAATAACCAAGTCCCGCGAAATGGTCTGTGTGTGCGCGTGTGTGTGTGTGTGTGTGCGAAAAGATTAGCTTAAAAACTATAAGCCGTACAAAACTGAAATTGATTATTTGGTGTATGTATATGCCCGCGATGTGACAGCAAAAATTTCATCAAAAGATATCCAGTAGATGCCAAGCACCAAGACAATATATTGTCTATACTTCAAAAGGGCTTATGTCAGAAATTTTAGATTTTGCCAATTTATTGGATTTTTAATCAAAACGATAAGCTCTAGAGCCTTAAAACACGAATTATGTCACCAGTAAAAAGATATTCGAATTTCAGGATTGTAACACCAAAAAAAGTTTTACAATTGAATACAATAACAATTTTTATATTTCTTTCAATAATCAAATACAAAAACTAAAAAAAAATGAATTGCAAATATAATGATTTTTATCCTGAATATCAGCTGTTAATTGACATTCGACTTTTTGCAGTATCAACGACGATATGTGATGACGATTGTATGACAAAATAAACAACCTTTTTTTTCTATAGTTAAATGAAAAATTCCATTAAATTATATTGCTACTTTTAAAAATATAACTTGCCTCTAATGAGACCGATTTCGGTTGCAGTGATCAGATTAGAGATAGCAACATTATAGCTTTGATAAAGATCTGAATGGCAGTGAAATGTCTTTATTTTACGATCTCAAAGTCAGCTGTTCGTTAGGTTATTTACAGAGTTCTATATAATCATATTACACTGGAAAACAAAATTTAACTTTATGTGCGTTAAATGAATTTCAATGGCTGTTTCTTTTAGAATTTGGTGCTCTGATTGCGAATTTGAAAGGCATTTTTGTTCCAGAGACAAGGATTATGTGTAATTTCATAATAAAAAATAATAATATAGTGTTACTATAAGAAATTTTATTAAATCAGCTTTCTTACCGCCATTTAAATCAAAATGTACCCTTTGATGATTTCTTGCTGTATTTTTCAGCTGGTGCATCTCATTTCAAAGACCTAAGAGGTTCTGTTCGGACTAAATTAATATAGGCAGCTAACAAGGCCGGCTCAGAGATGTAGACTGATGAGAGGAATCCAGAGGGGACTCATGTCGGGACCCGTGTCATCAGGGCTAAAATAAACCCAAATATATGAGCAATAATTAAAGTATCATGCTAGAATTCCCTCAGTCTCTGTATTACCATGGACTAAACAAGGTAAATATCAGATTTTATTTTATGAGGTTAATCAACTATATATTGAAATATTCATATTTATTTTTACTATCTTTTATATAATCATTAAATTTAATAATTGCCCATGCCATGTAAACATACCTTCAGCTTGATTTTATTAATCCTTATTGTTACCATCTGTAATTAATCTCATCTTATAGCTTTTAGTAACAATAAGTAGTAAAATGTCTGGTGCGATGCGCGCAACACATAACTTTCACTTACCAACTTACTTAGATTAGAAATTTACTTGTTTAGTTAAATGCCATTCCTCAAGACAAACATTTTTACGCATTCATTTACTTATTTTTGTTTGTATTTACTCTCTAAAGTACACTATTTTTTTTTATTATTAAATAAAAGTTTTTACTTGTGATAATTCGACAATATATTAAGGGAGGTTGAACTGGAAGAAAGGTCTTACAAAAAAAGCTTCTATGAATCTTCGGTATTTTCTAAACTTCTAGATCTAATGGGACCATCACTCTTAAGTTGTACTCCAAATATAGTTTTTTTAACTAATAATCTAATAACTCATTATCTGCTGACTGCTTGGAATGGGCTTATAGGATTCATAATCACAGAAACCATCAAAAATGATGCATGACTTGACAAAGTTGCAGCAAAATGAATTGTTCATCCACCATTTTCAACACCCTATAAAGTATGTATATAGGGTTCCTTATTTGGGCGGACACTGCAGATCTCGAATCTTAATATTGATATAATGTTAAAATTTTCAAGAAAGTGCTAGAAAGTTCTATATTTCCTTTAATTTTAAAGATTTTCTGTTATTAAAACTGCCACACAACTACCGGAGCGAAGCCGGGCACCCTAGCTAGTAATTATATAAAACGAAATACAAAAAAATGTGGTGCATGCGCGCAACACACAACTTTCACTTACCAACTTACTTAGATTAGAAATTAATGTGTTTTGTTAATTGCCACTACCTAAATTTACAAATTTTTCCTCATTCATTTCTTATTTTTGTTTTCATTTGCTCAAAAAAAAAAATACAAATTTTTTTTATTATTGATTAAAAGTATTTACTTGTGATAATTGCATACTACTCCAAGTCGTCTGATTTTATAATTACCTATTTACTTGTTGAATATTTCATTTAGATACTATGATACAAATAATTTCCATGGTCTGTCATTAAAGGCGTACTCCGCATGCGTGGGCTCAACGTGTTTTATGAGTTGACTGAATATTTTTCTTTTTTTCTCCTCTCTATGTTTACTTGATTTTTATCATATCTCATATTTAGCCATTTCTTATTTTTAGGCGAAACGAGAGACAGATAATTACTCCTTATAAACACATACAAAAGTACTTTATAGGAAAACAAAAAAAGCCCCTTCCCCATTTAAGCTCCCTCAAAACATTTTAATACAATAAAGCTTACCTAGTATTTAAGAACAACTAATTTTCATTAAACTCGACGAATTTGATGAAAATCATTATACCCGTTTTTGATATATTCGAAAAAAAGATAAAAATTGGTAAAAAAATTATGAAATAATATGACCCCTCCGTTTGACCAGTGTCGATAGAATTTTGGCTATCACATCTTTGGCATATACATACACCAAATACCCAGTTTGATCAAAATCGTTAAAGCCGTTTCTGAGTAAATAAAAAAAAAACTGTAAAAATGATACAAAATATATTGAGTAAAGTCCTCCCTCCGGTTGATCAATTTTGATGAAATTTTTATAGTCATATCTCGGGCATATACAAACATTAAATACCCAGTTTGATCAAAATTTTTAAAGCCGTTTTTGAGTAAATAAAAAAACCACGAGAAAATGATATAAAATTTATTAAGTGCCCCCTCCGGTTGATCAATTTTGATGAAATTTTTAAAGTCATATCTCGGGCATATACATGCATCAAATTGTATATGCATATACATGTATGAATGCATATACCCATTTGATCAAAATCGTTAAAGCCGATTTAGAGTAATTGCAAAAAACACGTGAATATGTTACAAAATTTATTAAGTAAAGTCCCCCCTCCGGTGAATCAATTTTGATGAAATTTTTACAGTCATATCTGTGGCATATACATGCATCAAATACCCAGTTTAATCAAAATCGTTAGAGCCGTTTTTGAGAAAATCGAAAAAAACACGTGAAAATGATACAAAATTATTAAGTAAAGTCCCCCCTGCGGTTAATTAATTTTGATGAAATTTTTACAGTCATATCTCGGGCATATTAGTACATCAAATACTCAGTTTAATCAAAATCGTTAGAGCCGTTTTTGAGAAAATCGAAAAAACTTAAAAAGTTTTTAAATAAAGTACCCCCTCCGTTTGACCAATTTTGAAGAAATTTTTGCTGTCACATCGCGGGCATATCCGTACACTAAATACCGATTTTCAGGTCGGTGCGGTTTATAGTTTTTGAGCTAGTCTGTTCACACACACACACACACACACACACACACACACACACACACACACACACACACACACACACACACACACACACACACACACACACACACACACACACACACACACACACACATAGACCATTTCGCGGGACTTGGTTAATTGGACTCACGGGACCCCAAAACGTGTATTTCCGTTGAAATCCGGGAGTCGAAATTTTTCACGATCGCAATACTTTCCTTACTAGATATTTCATATATAGGTAAGTAAAAGTAAAAATATGAAAATTTCAATAAATACCTGGTTAAAATGATAAAATTAAATCTGATAGTTACCTTGTTTGTTCCAGGGTAATACAGAGATTACTGATACTTTAATTATTGCTCATATATGTGTGTTTATTTTAGCTCTGATGAAGATCCAAGCTTTACATCTTATCTTCCACCCCTGATAATTTATCATCCTATCTTAACGATAACAGTTGACCATAGACACACCTCTAAATTTTAAATTTATTGAAGAGTTCTTGAACTTTGTGTGGTCTGAAAATGAATTGGGTGTCCATAATACTACCCTCAACCCTAGTATAGGTAATTGGCTTACTTCGTACGTAATATACGTACGTCATAATAGAATTATGAAAAGTATATATATCATAGGCTCAGATACAACTCTTAAATACAATCTAGGTCAAATTTCACCCCGATGGATAGATATCACTTGAACTCTGGAGGAAATGGACCATATTCTCCCGATCTTGAACAAGGTCAGCAATCCCGATTGTGATCTATCCTCGGGGTTTGCGAAATTCCTAATACTACTGCCTCACCGCAGAACAGAAATTAGTAATTTCTTTCGTTTCCAGGTAGATAATAAGATCGAAGCCTGGAACCTTGAACCCACGCACACCCAGTTGTCCATTAGGTTCCAGGCATCACCCGACCGCCACTCCTAGCTCTACTGACCCAATACCTACGCAACCTTTTGACACGCGTAGTTACTCAATAGCTATTGTTTAGTAGATATAAGAACAGGCTCTCGTAGATTATATTCGTGTCGGAGTATCAACAAGCAAGGAGGTTACGTTCATATGTTCATGACATGTAGAAGATAATAATGCTTAGTTTAGTGTTGTCCAAATAGTTTATAATACATTCGTACATCGTATATATAATTGTGATGATATATGTACAGCCTTGGCCGAAAGTATTAGGCACCTTACGAAATTGTCTATTTCACTTTATTTAATAATTCTATATACACTGTGGCTTCCAAAACTTTTTGTATTGACAAAAATGCAACCCTTAAATGGATTATTTTCAATTCCCAACTCCTCATTGATACTCTAGAAAAAAAAAAAGTAAACAAAAGTTCCTAGTACAGTATTAGCTCTCTTATTGGCAGCAGTTAAGGTTTTGCTTAATTTTATTATAAAAAAATTAAATTTTCTTTTTGTTTATCATTAAAATGGTCAAAGTAAAAGAACTTAGTGAGATCTAACAGTCAAAAACTTTTTTTATCTCGACGGAAGGGTATAGCCAATTCAAGATAGCAAAAACTACGAAGTGCTCTCGTTGTGCTGTTCAATATATATACTCTTCTTCGACATCGGACGCATAAAACATTTTCTTCTGTACCTAGAACAGGAAGAAATAAAATAACAGAAGCACGTGAGGATATGTTTTTGGTGAGAACATCTCTTCAGAATCACAAGAAAACATCGAAACAGCTGGCTGAAGAGATGAAAACCTCCTGTTCTGTTGACATTTCTGCTCGGACATTAAGAAGAAGACTGGGAGAGAATGATCTGAAAGGCTGCAAGGCTAGAAAAAATTCTGGCTTAGCGAAGAGGCCAATCGCAAGAAGAGGCTTGCCTGGGTAAAATTTCACCAAAAACTGGACTGCTCAATACTAGGCAAAATAACTTAGTTGTGGTTTGGTCAGATGAAAGCAACTTTGCGGTAAATGAATTATTTAATGTAAATTGAAATTCAAAATTGACAAAATCTCCCAAAATCAATGTAGAATATACGAATATAGTTATTTTTAAAAGATTATAAAAATATCGAATTTTATGTATACATATTTTCGGAACTCCAGGTGCTGATTCCTTACGAAGAAGGGAAGGCGAAGCTTATCACCCAGATTGTTTTGTCCACACTGTAAAACAATGTGGAGGGAATATAATGATTTGACAAGCCACGCCTACTTCTGCTTTGGCGCTAAATTTGAAGTGTGTCAGGTTATGTTATCAATTATGACAACCAGATGGAGAAGACATTGAAATCAATAAAAGTATACTATATTTCATGAAATAATTATCAATTGCAAAAAAAAATAAAATAATAAGATATCCAATCAATGCAGTTGTAAATATTTTGTATAAAAGAATAAAAGTACTATATAGATTATTATCTATGTAAAAGCATCATTATTATATAAATATTTAGTAGTTACACCATGACAAACCAAACCTTTTGGTAATCGTATTTGATTTAATACGGTTTCGTTTTCTTTTTTTTTAACGTCCGCTTTAAGGGGGCTAATCGGGACGGGTTAACTACAGGTAACCAACCTCTTCTATTCCATGGCAAGCCGCTGAGTCTGTTCAGTGAGGCCGTCACCGAACAGAATCGAGAGGGCTTGGGCGGGATTCGAACCCGCACCGCCAGCGTGGGAGTCGGAGACGCTATCCCCTCGGCCATGCCGCGGCCCTTAATACGGTTTTAAGTGTAATGATATCCCATAAAAAAAAGTTTTCCACTAGTGACAAGAGAAAGACATGTATGACATATGCCACTTTTACTTAGAAAGTAAGTTTCCCCAGATTCAGGAGTCTCATTCTTTATTCCTAATTATTTAGCAAGTCTTGTGTTATTTGTTATTAGTTTTGGAGAACAAAACCATAGAAAATAGTAATGACTCAAAAAAAAAAAAAAAAAAAAAAAACTAGCAAAATACCTATCGTAAAATTAAAATTAATGAAATCATACTATATAGATTTTTCTCCCTATCCACTTAAGCCCTATCAGATCTTTACTATGATGACAAGTTTATTCCTTTTACAAAAAAAAATACATTATTATAATCAAACATAAATTTTTCATGTTTGATCATAGTCAAGTAGTGGAGGGTGGGGCACAAACAGTCGGTGCACTGGACGAACCAAAAGGTCTAGTGCTACCAAATTCAGACATCGAGCGGTATGGGTGACTCCAAAGTCAGCTTAATGTCCCCTTAGTAAAGCTAAGACTTTTCGTCGTTAACCTTTTACAGTTATTGGCACTCGGTACAGTTATTGACACCCCAACTTTGACTTAAAGAAATAGGTAAAAAAAGTCCTATTTTTATTACAAGTTATACACGAGTCTAATGTTTGAAGGGTCCTCTAAGTCATCTATGAAGTAAGTAACAAATTAACCATAGGGAAGATTTCACAATTAAATCCACTATAAAAATAACTAAAAAACAAAACAAAAAAACAACAACTAATTTTTGCACTTTTAACAATAAATAGTGCCATATTGTAAAACTATTGAA
This sequence comes from Aelia acuminata, assembly GCA_911387785.2. Classification (NCBI taxonomy): domain Eukaryota; kingdom Metazoa; phylum Arthropoda; class Insecta; order Hemiptera; family Pentatomidae; genus Aelia; species Aelia acuminata. The sequence continues at coordinate 138,518,645 of OU426981.1, forward strand.
CTTTTGACCAAAAAAAAACATCTTTAGTCTTTATGAGGATCGATAATGAGGGATTATTGGAAGTTTCTATTTGATCCCTTCATAAAAAGTTCTTTTTTTTTTTAATTTAACCAACTCCATTTAATCAGAAATGTAGTCTTACGGTTGCCAATAACTGTAAGGCACACCCTAAATCTCTTAAGATTGCTTGACTTTGGTTTTCCTACCTCTTCACGTTCATCGTAGGAAGTTAAAGACATCGTATGAGGATCCTAGAAACAAGGGCGTTCGGAGCAAAATGAAACGTTTCATGGAGTCCCACGAGTGTTTCATCGTGCGAAATTGAGAGTTGAACGCCCAAAAAAAAAACTGTATTAATTTATGAAAACTTTCCTCTCTGACAACCAAGTCAAACTCTTTCTTGAAGAATATCGTGGCTATCCTAAAGTAGAGGAACGAAAAACTACGAAATATTTGGTATTACATCGCGGGCATATAGCTAGCTAACTTAAATATCTAATTTCAGTTTCATTCGACAACTGGTTTCTGAGCTAGTCTATTCTCACACACATAAACACCATTTCCCGAGTCTTGGTTATTTTGATTCATCCACACGATGTTTTATTTAAGCCTGTTTATAAACGCCTCAATATGCTGTTAAGGGGTTTGATCAGTAATTTATTGTAAATGGTATTTAGTGTAATTTTTAAAAAAAAAAACTAGCATTCATAAATAATATAAGTCTTTGATGTTTTTATAACAGTAATATTACTCAGTTAAAGAAGAACTTTTATAAAAAGTTTTATATGCTGTTGATTTGTTTTTAAAGTGTAATATAATTTTATATATTGTGTTATAAATAGAATGAAAAATGTTTTAGATACTTGAAATGGACAAACAATAAGTCCGAAACGTTGTACTTATAAACGAAAAATAAAGAGGACAATTTGAATGTTGGATGTATAAATAATTTTTTTCTGTAATCGTTAAATAATGGTAACATTACTAAACTGAAATGAGTGAAGAAAGTGAAACATTTTGCAATAGAGTGAAGAAAGTGATTACTTTCTTCACAAGTGAAGAAAGTGAATTGCCTTCTTAATTAGTAATAAGTATAAATTAAAAAATAATTTGAAGTTGGAAATTAAATGTTTCTTAACATTGTAAGAATTTATTTTAACAAAATAAATTGAAATGTGAATGAATTATTGGTGGAAATAATCAATATATTTTAAAATTTAAATATAATAATAATTACCTTCCTTGTTTATAACCTGCACTTGTTTATAACTGCACTACTTCACAATCATTTTAATTTAAACAGACATCTTTGATATTACTAAAAAACTTCAAAAAACACTGTTTGATTAAATATTATTATTATTATATTATTTTTTATTTAATTAAACATTTTCAATTTATTGTTATAACATTTTATAACCTTTCACAACCATGCTTATAACCTACCAACAACATACCATAATCTTCACAACATCCTAATTTTGTTCATATTCTGGTTAGATCTGATCATGTATGACACGATTACAGAAAAAATTTAATATTACACTCGTGAAAAAAGTAGAATTTACAACTCTCGTGAAATTACCACACTCGCTTCGCTTGTGTGGGTAATCATTTCACTCGAGTTGTAAAATGATCTACTTTCGTCACTTGTATAATAAATAACTATTAATAATAAAAAACACATAATAACTTTTATTAGTGAAACAAATGAAATTATGTATTAAGTAATCTTTTCAGTGGGTGGTGGGATGGCCGTGTGGGGGGCTAACGTGTTAGGAAATTCGCCTTGCCCCTCGAATTTGGGAACCCGAAGATAGCCAGTTCAAAACCCGGAGTAAGTGGATATGCAATAAATCTCGGCATTATTCCCCGTACCATCTCCCCTGGCTTGTAAAACCAAACCGTATAGCCTACAAGGAGAGTAACAAAAACGAAAATATATTATAATTTTTTCGGATGGAACTTTTCAATTATAAGTTTCTCCGATGAGGAATTCGTCCTCTCTATCGAATGGACGAATTCGTTCTTCTCGTAGCTGCTGAGTTCCGTCTGGTAGCGAGCCGGATGTCAGAGCAAGAAGTTGACGGTCGAGTTAACAATGCGATACCTGAGCAAACTTGAGGTGAAAACATCTCTACTGGAGCGTGGTGCTGACCATATCCTCTCTCTCAAATATCTCGGAATCTGGAGGATTTCGTTCATCATCTTGTCTACCCATCAATAGAATAGAATAGGAAAGTCCTTTAATTAAAAAATCTGGTGCGTGCTCGCAACACACAACTTTCACTTACCAACTTACTTAGAAATTAATACGTTTTGTTAATTGCCACTTCTCGAACAGAACGGCTTATATTATGAACAATGGTTTGTCATTAAAGCCGTACTCCACTCAACGAGTTTTATGAGTTGACTGAATATTTTTCTTTTTTTCTCCTCCTTATGTTCTCTTTATTATTATCATATCTCATATTTAGCCATTTCTTATTTTTAGGCGTAACGAGAGACAGTTAATTTCTCCATATAAACAAAAACAAAGGTACTTTATAGGAAACAAACAAACAAAAAAGGCCCCAACCCCCCCCCCCCCAAAAAGCCCCCTCAGAACATTTTAATAATGATTAAGCTTACCTGATATTAAAGAACACATAGTTTTCATTAAACATGACGAATTTGATAAAAATCGTTAAAGCCTTTTTTTGATAACATCGAAAAAAAGGTAAAAATTGGAAACAAATTGCCCGCTCCGTTTGACCAATTTTGATGAAATGTTGGCTATCACATCTTTGGCATATACATACATCAAATACCCAGTTTGATCAAAATCGTTAAAGCCGTTTTTGAGTAAATAAAAAAAACATGTGAAAATGATACACAATTTATTAAGTAAAGTCCCCCCTCCGGTTGATCAATTTTGATTTTATGTTGGCTATCGCATCTTAGGCATATACATATATCAAATACCGAGTTTGATCAAAATCGTTAAAACCGTTTTTGAATAAATAAAAAAAACACGTGAATGAAACAAAATTTATCAACTAAAGTCCCCCCTCCGGTTGATCAATTTTGATGAAATTTTTAGTCATATCTCGGACATATAAATAGATCAAATACCCAATTTCAGGTTCACACGGTTTATAGTTTTTGAGCTAGTCTGTTCATACACAGACACACAGACCATTTCGCGGAACTTGGTTAATTGGTCTCAGGGGACCCCAAAACGTGTATTTCTGTTGAAAACCGGAAGTCGAAATTTTTCACGATCGCAATACTTCCACTTACTATATATTTCATATAGTACTATATATTCAAGTATTTACAAAACCATATACACATTTAAGGTAAAATTTTGAAATAGCTTTTACTAGTGATGTAAAAATTTGGATACTCTCCCTTATCGATAACTTCAATAGTATCGGACATAAAACTACCGATAGTATATAGTAATAATCTAGGGGGGGGAAGGGTTGTAGAATAGTTCAATTTTTGGTTGGAAGGATAGAAGCATGGCTTTGATTGTCTTTTTTTTCCTGTTAATTACTGAATAAGATAAACATTTCTGTCAATGGAGGATTGGTTCCATCATAGCCAGAGGTAATTTTTGTTAATATAAAGTTCGATAAAAAATCAAAAATATCACTTTTAGCCCCTCGGATTTCATACCCTATCTAGGAAAATATTAGGCCCCCCCCCCCAATAATTTGGTGCTTGTGAAGACCGTGGTTTGGTGTATGCCTGGGTAGTGAAAATATTTTTTAATAAAGAATCTTAACACCATTTCAATTTCCTCAAACTTACAGTAGCCTCATATCTGACTTCTATAGCAAATTGTTTGATATGTTGTGTACCCATTAATAAGAAGTAGTCACCATAGATTAATGACGAGTTGAGCGAGATCTGGATAATCCGTCCTAGATACTATCTGGAAGAGGATTATCATCGATAGTATCTCGGGATATCCTCCTGCAATTAGTGTCTTATCTATTATCGAGGAGCGGTCACGCCAAGAGCTGTTTGCTAACTACACGGGCCATTTAACAGTCTCTACTCAAAGCTATCCCTTGTGCCAGAAATATTATTCTACAGAATAATATCTGTCTACTTTTACATCTGGAATATAAGTATTTAATAAAGACATAATTTCCAGAAAAACACATTTATAAACCTAAGATTGTAACTTTTTTTTTTGTTATTAATAAAATTTATCATTTTAAATCCTTATATCTATGTTATTGGTTAAATATATATAAAATATTGGTATACTTCATTGGCATTTTCCATTTGATTATACAATATTTCATTTTAGTGAGGAAGAGTGATTCGCTTAAGGATTTTTTTTAATGAAGGAGTCTCTTCCTTGTGTTATAATATATTTAATTGTCCCAACAATTCGGACTGTTGGCCCATCTTCTGGAGTTATCTATTTTACAATTTTTTAGTTCCATCGCCATTTGTCCTTATGTAAAATTGTTATGTATGAAAATATAACTGTCTTTTGCTTATTATACATGATTAACATATTGTTAACACTTTTTATGGATTTGGACTAGTTTCATTGTCACTTGTTATAACTGTAGCTTCTATTACCCACATATTGTTATAACAAGAAGGGGCAATAGCCCGAAACGTTAGGACAATTAAAGATAAAATAAACCATTGAAGAGATTTTTATTCTTACAGAAAACTCATTGGCAGTGTTTATTTATTTTTATTTATTTATTATAATTTTTTTGGTGGTAGAAACCCATACAAATGGAGTTGGTCACAATGATACAATATAAAAAAAAAACAATAAAAAAAGAAAAGCAGATCTCACTATAAATTAACAGTAGATATAAATAAATACAAAAATTGAGTCTTCTCAATATATACTTGCGTCTATACAGGTTTTTACAACGTATGCAGCTAATAGTTTCATGGAAACTATAATAAACGTGGTTCTTTCTTCTTTGTTTTTATATATTTTTTTATTAAGGATTTCTTCATATTTGAAGTTTCCCTCAACCAAACTCTTCTTCCAGTCTCATCTTCCACACCTTCCTGTCTTTCGTTTCTTCTTCCGTCAATCTATGACCGCCCATACTTTCCTTTAATTTATTTATCTACTGTATACGTGGTCTTCCTCTTTTTCTTCTTCCTTCTGCCTCCCATTCAAATATCATTCTTGGTATTCCATTTGAACCCATTCTTTTCACGTGGCCATACCATTTTAGTTTTCTTTTTTCTATTACTTCAAGTATATTTCCTTCAAGATTTATTTTTTCTCTGATCTGGCTGTTTTTTATATGGTTTATCCTTGAAATCGTGGCTGACCTCCTCCAAAAATCCATTTCTACCGTGAAAAGTCTTTTTTTCTGTGCTCTGTTAAGAGTCCATATCTCAGAGCCCTACAGCATGATACTCTCAACCAGTGCACACTATATATTAATTTTTTGGTTTTGCCAAGAATATTGCTGCTCCAGAGAAGAGAAATCAGCATACCAATCACTTTTCGGCCACTGATTATTCTTTTATTCACTTCCGAGTCCGTAGAGCCATTACTCTCTAATATGGATCCAATGTATCTAAAGTGTTCCACTCTTTCTAGATTTGATGTAACAGAGTCGTTAGCTTCACCCACATCTGTAAACATGTATTTTGTCTTCCTTACAGCCACATTCAATCCCCATTCTTTGTATTGTTCCATTACTTTCCTAAATAAGTAGCTTACATCATCTTCATCTTGTGCTATGATCATCAGCGAATAATAGATGGTGTAAGTACGTGCCATTGATTGGAATACCCATCGGGCTACATTTATCCGTTCAATTTTTTAGGCAAGCGTCAATAAATATTTTGAACAATGTCGGAGACATACAACATCCTTGAAGAAGGCCTTTGCTACTCTTAAAAACTTAGGATTTTGACTAGTCGGATTTCGGACTTTTTTTTTAATAGCAGAAATAAAAAGAAAATTATCTACTTCTGCTGATTACGTTACTAATAATTGTTTTTAATAACATCTGTACAGCATATTTACAGGTAGGTTAATAAGTATAATGAATTTATGTAAATGAATCATTATCCCTCAAGTATAAATTGTCTCAGTACCATAGAATAAGATATGAAAAAATATAACTCCGAATATGGTCTGCACAATTTGCTGTTAAAGTTTCATTTAATTCTACTAAGGATTTGTTTTGAGCTCTTTGTAAATATTTACGGCTTATATCTGCATCCTACTATCAATCTTCGGTTTGCTTCGTATTGCATATCGAGCATTCTTCTAATGTGTTAATAATATAAGTTGTATCTTTTAGCGAAAGTTTAATGATATATTTACCGGAAAGTGTTTGCTCTGCTATTATTTTGATCATTCATGAAAGCCATATTTAAATTTAGGGAATTTTGTACTTCGTCAGTCGGATCATAAATGTTCAAATAATACGGATGCGTGCATCGCACCGGACTTTTAAATTATAAAAATATTTATCTCGATCTTCGTTGGAGCCTGCCGCCGTCTGTAAGGAAGCAACCCCACCTGAGTCATCACGAGATGAAAACGGCTCCTTTGTAGTTTTTGATCGGTGGGAGATATCGCCAAATAAGTCCTGTTTTCACTCAGTTTTTTCTTCTGAAGTGAAAAAAAACACAATAAAATGAACGAATAGACTCCAAAACAGACCTTTGGGCTCCTGAGGGGAGGCGGTTGCAAATTTCGCAGAATATCCTCCAGTTCCAAGTGTAAGCCTACCGAATTATAACGATCACCTGCTCGCCCACTAACTTCATCATATTTTTCCATTGAGTACCTATCACAACTTAGTTTCAGTCTATCATCAATCAATTTTTTTATTATTTTATTTCAATCTCTAAATTCACTCAATATACTAACAATTAATGTTCCCGGTTTTCTTTATATTATTTTCCACCTTATCATTGTATATAGTCCAATAGATTTCATAACTAAATAAGATGCATTTATATTCATTTTACATACAGTCCCACTTCTAGATCACATTAAGGTGTAGCGACAGTTCATCAATACTTGACTGCGATTTTCGAGATCTATCAACTTTCGTCGGTTACACAGCCATAATCCACGTGAGTTTTTTTTTCCTTTTTCTTTTGTTGTGTTCTCATTTAATCATGTTACTAAAGAAAACATTTATTTTGCGAAAACAATTTATTTATTTAATTTCCTTTGTGAATGCGCTTTAGTTTGTTAAGATAATTCTAGTTTCTTATCAAAACATCTTAACAAAGGGTTTGTGTCACCTTACAACATTAAGTGAAGCATGACTTGCCGACATTTCGTCCCGGGATTCATGTCTTCATTAGGGCTAAGTATGAAAAATGGTTGCAACCAATGATAAAAAAATATATGTCTATACATGAAAATTAATAATTACCGAACAAAAGAATTTGTTCGGATGTAATGTACCGGACGAATTGGCAAAAAAAGCAAGAGAGAGAAATGCCAAACTTCCATTAAGGGAAGCAGAATATCACATGATGAAACAAATTAGCGAAGGACAAGAGAGGTATACATGGGAGTCACAAACAAAGGGCAAGGACCACTATGGTATACAACCAAAAATAAGCCTACGACTATGGTTTTCCCATGTCAACATAGCCATGAAGAAAAAATAAATAGCAATGTTAACGAGACTAAGAATTAACCATGGCCGAACAAACCGTGGTTTAACAATAATAAAAATCAACAACGAAGAAAAATGCCCAGTTTGTAACATTATTGATGACCCAATACACGTCATAACAAAATGCAAAAAATATGAGAACACCCGAAAAAAAAACCTCAACATCTACAACTACAATAATTTTGTGCAAAAAATTACATCTTTAGACAATAGTCTCATCCGGTCCATATGCCAATTCACAGAAGAAAGTACAATAACATTATTCTCAACCCTACATAAAAATCAACAGTTCGGGCTGTATAGGGCTTCAAGGGAGGCCTACAAAAAAAAAAAAAAAAAAGAAAAAAAAAAGAATTTGAATAAGATTTTTGAATCGGAATATGAATATATGAATATGAATACTGGTTGCTACCTTGTCTGTTTTTGCCCTGATAAAGACCTGTATCTCGGGACGAAACGTCTGCACAATATATGTTATTGCACTCGTAGTGTCGTTTTATTTGACCGCACACACAACAAATTTAATTACATAAACTTCTACGGTCAACAATCTATCCTCATTATTAAACAGAATTTCTTTGAGAGTTACGAAAGGAAATTAGAGAGGATTGTTCTTGAAGGCCAGTTGAGCTCAATGGATATTGTGATCAGTAATTTAAGTCATTCAGCTTTGAACAGTTTGTTCTATAATAACAAGACCGTTGGATTGCTACCAATCAGCTCCATTCTACATTCAATAAACCTAAACAAGGGCGGGGAAATTGATTTAGATATCAAAGGGTAAAGGCAACAAACCGCTAGGTAAATATGTTACCCAAGACATTACGTAACACAAGATTAATCCGGATAATACATATAGGGTGGTAAACTATCTATGCTAGAAGATAATAATTAATTATTTACCATCTAGTTATCAGTTTTATATAAATGTTTGATATAATTATCGATTTTTTATGTATCCATGTCATGTAATCATCAGATCAGTTGGATTTGGTTTCCATTATTTTGTTATTCCTTATTTTTACTATATGTAATTAATCTCTATACTATGTAATCTTAAATACACTATATGTGCTGGAAGATCTAAATATTGTAAATGAAGAATGGTGAAATACTTCTTCCAATTTTCTTTTATTAAAAGTTTATAACATATACATTAATTTGCCGACGTTTCGGACTATTCGTCCCTCTTCAGGGCAAATTTCTTCTGCCAACAACTAGTAATCCTTACACCTGACAATTTTTGGTGGCTAGGTCCATCTATTTCTATATTACAGTTATATTCCATTACCTAAGTAAATTGGTCATTTTTTATAAAAAAAATATATATATATTCACATGACTACCACTTTTTACTACAATATTCTTATCACACTATCTATTACTGAATCTTCAGTAAGTAATAGACAGTAATTAATCTCATCTTCTAGCAAAGATACCTTAAATGTTGCTCATATATTTGTTTTCCTTTCAGCCCTGATGAAGACCTACATGTTGGGATCGAAACCCTGTCTATTAATTACCCTATCTTTAAAAAAAAATACTTATAAAGACACGTTTTATCACCCTATCTTGTCTATAAATAGAATTTTTTTTTACTTTCTCTTACCTATGTATGAAATATATAGTAAGGGAAAGTACCTATTGCGATAGTGAAAAATTTTGACTTCCGGTTTTCAACGGAAATACACGTTTTGAGGTCACCTGTCCAAATAACCAAGTCCCGCGAAATGGTGTGTGTGTGTGAACAGACTAGCTCAAAAACTATTAACCGTACGAACCTGAAATTGGGGATTTGGTGTATTTATATGCCTGCGACGTGACATCAAAAATACCATCAAAATTGGTGAAACGGGGAGGGAACATTATGTAAAGAATTTTGTCTAATTTTTACGTTTTTTAGGATTTTTTCAAATATGCTCTAAAGATTTTGATAAAACTCGGTATTTGGTGTATGTATATACCCATAATGCGACAGCAGAAATTTCATCAAAATCGGTCTAAGGGAGGGGGCACTATACTTAATAAATGTTATCTCATTTCCACGTGTTTTTTTTTCATTTACTCAAAAACGGCTTTAACGATTTTGATCAAACTGGGTATTTGATGTATGTATATACCCGCAATGTGACGGTCGAAATTTCATCAAAATTGGTCTAACGGAGGATTGGTCAAATTATTAATTTTTTTTTTTCTCATTTTTACGTGTTTTTGTTTTTCTCGAAAACGGCTCTAACGATTTTGATTAAACTCGGTATTTGGTTTATGTATATTCCCGGGATGTGACTGTCAAAATTTCATCAAAATTGATCAAATGGTGTGGCACATTATTTATTAAATGTTTTCCCATTTCACGTGTTTCTTCTATTTACTCAAAAGCGGCTATATTATTTTGATCAAACTGTGTATTTGATGTATGTATATGTCCGCGATGTGATAGCCAAACTTTTATTAACCTTATTATGAAGATAAAAACTTTTATTTATTAATATAAACATTTATTTTACTTTAGTGAGTAAAGAGGTAATGCTTAAATTTTTTAAAGCATCGAAGGTATGCAAAAATATCGTATAAGATAACTGTGTATAGTTAATTATATTTTAGTATAAAACATTTGTTCAATAATAAATTTCTGAAGGCAATATAAGGAAATTTTGGAGGCACAGTATAATCCTCTTATTCCAGAAAGGCATAAGAGACCAAGTTTACATCGAGAGGTAAATGCACCTATCGATTCACCTTCGCGATATATTTACAAAAAGCAACTCGTAGTAAAAGACAAGCAAGCAGTAAAAAAAACTTGACTGTTAATGAAATTAGATCCCTTTAAAAAAAAAAAAAAAAAATAAATAAGCAATAATGAATCGAAAATTACTGAGAACTTCCAAATTTTGCTATACAAATACTCTATAACTTCTAGAGATATACAAATTTAAGCATATAAATGTGGAAAAATGTGTGAATGGCGTTTACATATTATCGAAACACGTCGATTTCTAATCTAAGTAAGTTCGAAAGTGAAAGTTGTGTGTTGCGCGCATCGAACCAGATTTTTTAAATTTTAATCTGTGACTTGATTCCTTTTTATAAATTTTGTGACCATTTTTGTATCCGCTACATTTTAGAAATAATAGGATTGCCTTTCTAAGTGGGACCATTGTGGATCAATCTTAAGAAGCGATGTACTAGTGTCTATTTTTAGTCAAAGAAATTGCAAAGTTTGAAAACATAATAATTCAAATTAAAAAAATAAGTTGAGCAATGTAGCCCGTGCGATGATACGTATTAAAATAAATAATTATTAAGAAGTTTTGATAGATGATATTAACTCTTATTTTAAAGCTTCTTGTGCTTCGTCTAAATATTATACTTGTATATTATATATTATGATCTTCTGGTATTTGTATGGTATTTTGCACTTCAACTATTCTACTTAAAAAGAAATACGAAACAGTATTACAACAAATTACCTCTTTTAAACAGATGTTTTTTAATATGTCTATGTAATAGGTGAGGTTAGCGTACCTCACATATTTACGGCCTCAAAGCAGTACGATGGACAAATATTTTTAAAGAAAGGAACACTTTCTGTTGGGAGTCATCTGTCAGATGACAGTAGAACAACTTATAATAGTAAAGGTCGCGGGTTCGCGTCCGGCAGTGTCCCTAGTATCTTTTAAAGGGAGTAAAAAATGCTTGGATATGCCGTCCCTCAGATAGGACGTAAAATGGAGGTTCCGAGCCTGTTCTATTTATGCCTGTTCTGATTAGCCTTAGTAGCATAACGGGACGTTTAACAAAATGACAACACTTTCAGTTGAAACTTAGATGCGCCATTTTAAAAAACCTACTTCTATTTTTAGTCAAGGAGAGTAGATTGTTAACTGGAAATCGTGTGATTGATGCACTGCAATAGATATTTAATTGATTTATTTTATTCAATTTAAATGTACATTAATTAATATTTACGATTCATGACTTGAGCGCCTAATGAATTACTTTAGTTATACCATACACTCGAGGCGGTTACATCATTAATCTGTTTGCTGCCTTCACTGGAGTAGTTGTACTTTCCCTTCCTAGAGGTAAATACACTCCTACATGAATTATGGCAAGAGGTACGAATAGATCAGCAATAGATTGTCCCTCTCACGCAAAAAGCGAAGGTATCGTAAAAACTAAGCAACTATAGATTCATGGACCTCTTAATGGCCCTTTGGTTGCGAGATGGATGGAGGTTTTGCACAATGTTCCTTTCAGTGAGCACATTACGGAATACACACATCCTAGCTCAATGCGATCATCTTTATAACCAGATTCGAAAGTCTCCTTTTTAAGTGGTTTAATAGCGCTCAATTCAGTTTTATGTTCTGTATAATACCAGTAAGAAAAAGTACCAATACTGGTACATACGAGGGCAGGTCAACGAGTTCTCCGCCTGACAATGAAAAAGGGAATTATTATAAAAGACTAATCCTTTATTATGTTTACCTATTCAATAGGTACATGTACACAAACTTTTATAATCCTACTGTCTCATGCCTATTATTTATAATACTTTTAATTTTACCAGTTTGCTCTTGCCATTAAAATGATTAACATTGAGTTAATCATTTTAATGGCAAGAGCACAGAGCTGTGATGAAATTTTTAGTTAAATTTCACACAAAGCCTTTGGATATTTTTAAACGTCTAAGGAATGTGTGTGGGGACTCTTCCCTTGCTGTAGCACTGCGAAAAGCCACTTGTCAAGATTAAAGTCGCACCCTGGACCGGAAAAATCATGGTCACAATGTTTTGGGATTCAGAAGGAATCCTGATGATTGATTACAACGACAAAGGCGCAATAATCACAAGATAATATTTTTTATAAATTGTAATATTTTGACCCGTTTAAGAAAATCGATCAGGGAAAAGAGGAGGGGGAAGCTAAGCCGAGGAGTAATGCTCCTTCATGACAATGCCCCTGTGCACACCTCTAGTCAAGTGTAAGCCACGATTGACACCTTGGGGTTTGATGTGTCAACCATCCACCCTACAGTCCGGATCTAGCCCCTAGTGACTACTCTCTATTCCCAAACCTCAAAAAGAATCTCAGGGGGAGGCGATTTGAAGTTAAAGAAGAAAGTTATTATTTTGGGGGGATTTAGAAATTAATAAATATATGTGAAAAGTGTATAAGTACCGAGGGACATTACATTGAAAAGTAATATATGATTTGTGGTTTTATTTCATTCCACACTGTCAGTCCGATAACTTTTTGACCTCCTCTCGTATATACGCCGATATATACCAATATCAGTCCCAATACCTTTAAATCACGCCTGTACCATCACTTCACAGCCATCCATTGTCACTAAAAAAATAAGTTACATTTCCTATATATATAAAATTTTCAAACGTCTTGCCATATCTTGTACGAAAGTGTAGGTAGTTTGTCGTCAAACCGTTTGTAATTCATACGTAAACCGAACCACCTCCGTAACCTGTTCCCTTTTGAAACACGCAGACTTCTGGTCACCTCTTTGATATTTCCCCACTTCGACTATTGTTGCATAGTGAATGGGGTTATCTCAGGGGATCTCGAAGCAAAACTAAAACCTTTAATAAATTGTTTCATTGGAATTATATTTGGGATCCAAAGAGACGTCTCCTACCGCCGCAAGTATTTCCTAGCCTCCTGTCTTTTCCAAGTTATTCGCTCCCGTCGTCCCTTAAATATCTCTGAACTTCTTCAGTTCAAATCCTCTGTCCATTCCCGCGATACCCGCTCTAGGTCTTCAGATCTATATACACCGGCCCACCGAACGTTAGCGTTTGATAGATCTTTCATTATCTGCTTCCCATCCCTAAGGAATTCTATTCCTCCTTTCATCCGTATTCCAATACCCTCTCCACCTTTAAATCCCGCCTGTGTCATCACTTGATAGCCATCCAGTGTCCTCAAAAAATAAATTGACATTTCCTATTATAATTTTTCTTTTAAAACGTTGGAAGATCTTATTTTATTTTTTATTATTTTTTTTTTCTTTAGAAAATATAAGTACTAATTAACTTTCCTGTAAATAAATGTGTAGATATGTATATATTATGAGATGCAGAAACTAGCTTCTTTTCATCTGATTGAATATTTAATGTGTATTTTTTTAAAAAAAACTAGAGGTTCCCTTAAAATTAAAGTTAAAGCCTTCTCTGTATTTTATTTAATTTTTTCCTAAGGGACACAAAAGGGACAAGGGATTTTAGAAAATATAATTACTACTTCACTTACCTGCAAATAAATGTGTAAATATGTATATATAATAAGATGGAGAAACCAGCTTCTTTTCACCTGATTGAATATTTAATGTGTATTTTTTCTTCTTTTTTTTAAACTAGAGGTTCCCAAATTATTTGTTATTATTTGTATTAATTCAGTTTGGTTATTTAAACTTCAAGGCTCCAAAGCCCTCTCTGTATTTTATTTAATTTTGTTCTTAAGGGACATGTTCCAGGTGTAATGGCTTAAGGTCTTAAGGCAAAGGTGTAATATGGAAAATATCATTTTTACGGATATTATTTAGTTAACCAAAAAATCGTTCCTACACAGATATAGAATCCGTTGCACATTCAACTTCCTGTTGAGTAATTTTCACGAAAAAAAAAATGCTAGCAATCATTGAATTATGCGTAAAATGAGAACTGAACAAACGGGTGTCCTAGTTTTGCAACGTACTGAGTTTTGATACCGACGAAGTTCCATGTGAAAGTTGTTAGGCAATATATCTTTATATTACGAGCAGGAGAAAAAAAAATAATTATAAGATACTTGATAATGCAACAATATCGAGATAGTAACCGATCCATGCATGAAAAAAATTCACTAATATTAGAAGAGAAACAACAAATCTCATTAACCCTTAACAGGGCAATGTATCCTACAAGATACAAGACTTTATAAATTTTTGTAAGGCTTAAGGGAGTAACCTATTAATTTCAGGAGCCTATAAAGGTAGGTACCTGTCAGAAGTTAAAAGGTACCTTTCTGTACCTTTTTATAAACATAAAATATAAAATAATAAAAAAAGAAATAAAAATAATAAATATTTAAAAAAAAAAAATTTGAATAGGGTAAACCGGACAGTTATTGACACCCTTGAGACTACATTTCTCTGGTGAAGTAAAAAAGAAAAACTTTTTATGAAGGGATCAAATTGAAACTTCCTATAGCTCCTCATTATCTATCCTTATGAAGACCCAAGAGGATTTTTTGGGTCATAAGTTCAATAGTTTTACGATATGGCAATATTTATCGTAAAAAGTGCTAAAAGTAGTCATTCACATCCTGTGGATTTAATTATGAAATCTTCCCTATGGTTAGTTTGCTAAACACTTACTTCATAGATGATTTAGAGGACCCTTCAAACATAAGATATATTTTGAAATGAAGATATAAGGTACAGTATTAATTTGGCTTTTTTTGTTTGTTCAGTCGCTGATTATTTAGGGAAATAATATAGTGATCCCATTTTTTGTAAAATAGTGAAATTCACATCTTCCTCTGAGTTGTATATTTGTCTATTCTTTGCAACTAATGTTTCTCAACGTTTCGATTATATATTGCCCCATCTTCAGGTGTACTGCAACAATGTTTCATTTTTTCATTTTTTGAACCGTATGTGAACTTTTGTTCTAAATTCTTTATAACTTAAAGAAAACTTCATATAAACTTTCAAAAATAACAAGCAAGGGGTCTAAGTTTTATTTTTGTTTTTTTTAACGTCACTTTATCCACTAAGGCAAACCGCCTGGCATCGTACAGGCTCGGGACATTCGAAGGCCAGAATAGCTGAGGAAGCCAGCCAGCGTTAAGTGTTTTAAGCTGCTATGCTAGACACTCTCCACCACAGGTGGACCCTCCCTCTAATTTCCTAAACAGGTTTAAATATAATTAAAAGACTAACAATTATGAAATTAAAATGACGGATTTCCAAAGAGCACATTCTACACTGATAGTCGCAACTTATGAAATATTAATGATAGAAGATGGGAGATGATGGAGGAAGATGCACCACTCCCACGACACTGCATTAGATTGCAATCTTGCGCAAGTTTTGAACAGATCTTGGAGCGCATAGAATGGTTCGGAACCAACTTTCTCGATGATTAATATCAGTTTCGAAACATCCCAGGCATCATAGTTATAGTCACAATGTGGAATGACATTAATGCGTTTCTACATAAAAATATTCTTTTGTGAATGTAAGTCGATGAGGAAGAACATAGTTATTTGCATATTAAGGAGCTGCTGTAACAAGTCCTAAAATTTTGTTAATTTATAATAAATTTTCTTGTTTTTTTATTAAACGTCACATTATGCAACTAAGGCTAATCGGGCGATGCTACAGTGGGAATCCTAAATTTTGCTTATCCAGTTTTAATTAGCTAGGATCTTTAACGAGTACCTGACATTGTACAGGCTCAGTCAGGACCTCCTAAGACCGAAGATTCATAGAAACTTATTTTCTTCGATTCCAACCTCCCTTAAGATACCCCCCCCCCCCCGTAATTTGGGCTGACTTTGCAGATCTCGAATCTTACTACTATTACAAAGTGAAAACCAAAACTTCATGAAGAAACAATTTTTCACCATATTTCTTTTTATCCTGAACTATGGGGATTGATAAAATCTTATTGAAAAAATGCTGTAATTGGAGTTAGTCATTTTGTCAACATACAATAAGAACACTTCAAACGTTTTATTTATTTATATTCCAGTCCTTTTCTCTTAAATTTTACACCCCTAAGAAAAAAACGGAAACCTTCTCCATTTGTGGTTATATGGCTACACGATGATATAACTTTCTTAATTGAGTCATTTTTGAGTCCTATCGGCATGCTCAATGTACACTTTCCTTTATAATATAAAGTATATATTAAAGTATACATTCCTTCAATATAAAGTATATATTCCTTCAATCCAGTGGGTCTATTCCTCTTCCCGGTGGTCGCCTTCTTCAGGGTTGGAAACCCCCGGTCCGCTTGCTTCTTTTCATCCATTCAGAAATGCTTGCTAATACGTGTAGTTTGATATTCATTTTAGAAAGTTTTCTCTGTACGGTTTTCGTAGATACATTAAAATTTAAAGTATACCTAATTTTTCGTGCCGACGATAATTAACCTTCCCTACTTTATCCAACTTTATTTGACCGTCTTCTTAACTAAAGTAGCCATAAAATGGAAGAAATGACTTTTACATGCTTGTTAGGGAAATGCAAGAGATCGTGGTGTAAAACTAGTTTTGATAGTGTCGGACATAAAACTAGCATTACTATCGATAGTATGAGGTTGATTACCGGATTGGGAGGGGGGGGGGTTTAGAATAGAATTTTTCATTTGGAACGATATGAGCAATAATGCTCTTTTTCAATTGCACTGATATCTTTTCTTTTATATTTCGTCTTCGTCATTAAACGAATGAGTTTCAAGTAAAGAAACTGGCAGGGACCAATTTTTACAATTGGGGCGGCATCTTTCGAAAGGGCGGCTACCCCCCCTATTTTCGGTCTCATCCTATTTCCATCACCGATTGTTGACTTCTACCCTTAGAGCCATTTAATTATCAATTTTTAGACTGCGGGCCGGGATAGCCGAGCGAGTTTGTGCGCGACCCGCCTTAACACGCTCGAGCCGAAGGTGGCGGTTCGAATCCGCCCTGGGATGGTTGACTTTTATTACGTGGAGGCCCTACGGAATAAATCTCGACCTACCCACCATGATTAGATTAGGTTGGTTACACCTCTAGAGTAACCCCCCGTATGGGTAGGGGTACCGAACAAAATAAAAAAAAAATAAAAATTTTAGACTGCCTCCTAGTCCGTTTCCGTCCAATTTTTAAGCTTTCTAGTGTTAAATTTTTGAAATTGTTTTATTATACTTCAAAATTCTTAACTAGGGTAAATCGTACAGTTATTGACACCCTTAAATTTCTGTCGTGAAATTAAAAAAAATACTTTTTATGAAGGGATCAAATTGAAACTTCCTATAGCTCCTCTTTATCTATGCTGATAAAGACACAAGAGGTTTCTTTGGGTCAAAAGTTCAATAGTTTTACCATTTGCAAATATTTATGGTTAAAAGTTCAAAAACTAGTTATTGACACCCTGTGGATTTAAATGTGAAATCTTCTAGTTTGTTAAAGTCTTACTTCATAGATGACTTAGAGGACCCCTCAAACATTAGATTCATGTATATCTTGAAATAAAATTTAGGATTTTTTTACTTATTTCTTTAAGTTAAAGTTGGGGTTTTTATTTATTTTCTATTTTAGAGGATCATATAGCAGAAGGGTGCTAATATGCAGGCGGTTTCACTATTCCCATTAAAAACAAATTTTTCCATTATCGATAGTTAAAAAACTAAATCGGTAGTCTTAATATTCCAAAAACTATGAATAGTCCTGTAGATAGTTTTATATCACTAGCAAGAGAAGCATGTCCAAATTAGAAGATACCAGCGAGCATATCCGAAGATAGTGGAAGCAGAACAGTGAAATGGTCTCGAAGATAACCACTATGGCGTCGCCTGGTAAAAGTGTGTACCGGAACCAATCCGAGTCAGTCGGCCGTTCACAAAAGAGTAAGCTAAAACTAATCGAGGTGTTCTTCGCTTACATCCGGTGACCGTGTACCGGCGTGGGGTGAAAGCATGGAGTCCTCTTATACGTGAAGGATCGAAATTTCTTCCTAAGCTGTCAAGCTCATAAGATGGATTTTAAGTCTCTTAAGGCGGTCATTGGTTAAAACGTACTTAATAAATATACAATGTAACGTGAAACACAAAACATATGATCGGAAAGAGTTCTAGACATTTTTTGTTGCAACAAGTTACCAACTGTTCTGTACGCTTGTCGGAAACCCTCTAGAATGTTCTTATTCAGATTAAATATCAGGTTTCCCACCAGTTAAATATCCTACAAGTAATGTCGGGTTTTAATGGCGTACTGTAAGGTATAGGAGTCATTCCATGTTAGATCAACATACTTTTTTCTCTCCAGGTCCAGGTGTTTTTCTAGATGTTAGTCAAGCCTTTGATAAGGTATGGCACGAAGGATTGCTTTCCAAGCTCAAAATTTTGCTCCCTCCTACCTACTACCTAATATTACTCTCTTACCTTACAGACAGACATTTTACTGTAAAAGTACGCGACGAATTATCAAGCATAAAACGTATTAGAGCAGGAGTTCCACAGGGCAGCGTACTTGGTCCCTTCCTTTTCAATGTGTATACTGCAGACTTACCCGAACACGTACATTATTTACTAGCTACATTTCCAGACGACACAGCACTCCTCACATCCCACAAAAACCCATACGATGCGTGTTCGACTCTCCAAAATCATTTAGATGATATTTCTGCATGGGCAAAAAGATGGAGAGTAAAAATGAACGAACTAAAAAGCGTATTTATAGTTTTTACTCTTAATCAGGGGATGTGTCCACAGGTATATTTCAATGATGTTCCCATTCCTACTTCCCAGGAAGTACGATACTTAGGACTTCACCTGGACAAAAGACTGACATGGAAAACCCACATCACACTAATCAGAAAGCAACTAAACAAACGATATGGACTATTATCAAGATTACTTGACAGACGCTCTAAATTATCCCTAACCAACAAACTTACAATATACAACATGCTCATTAGACCCATTTGGACATACGGGATAGAGTTATGGGGCACTGCAAAGCCCTCAAATATCCAAAGGATCCAATCCTTTCAATCGAAAGTGTTAAGGAGGATAGTAGATACACCGTTCTACGTGACTAATGACTTAATACACAAGGACCTCAACATCCAAACAGTAATCGATACAGCCACACTATACTACAATAACTTCCATCAAAGACTAACTTTCAACACGAACCCACTAGCAGAAACACTTAAATCTACCACAAATCCACACAATCCACCCCGACGATTGTTGAGGCGATGGCCTAGGGACTTATTGGTATAACCAACGCCAATGTATCTATCACACATACGTGTAGATAACAGATTTGCTCATTGCAAAAAATTTTTTTGCAGATAGCAAATTTAAAACATGTGACATAAATAAATAAAAAAAAAAAAAAAAAAACTTTTTTCTCTCAACATCTCAGATTTCAATGAAATTCGGTACATAGATACCTTCATGTAGACCAATAAAAATACCAAATTTCAGCTCAATATCTCAACCGGTTTTCAAAATAAGCCTATGTAAACCCATTGAAAAACATACAATTTTGACCTGTCGCATCATCTGGAAATTGAAATTGCAGCTCTTCTAGGCAAGATAGAGAGTTGAAATTGATGTCATTTTAAAACTGAATCTATGAATCTGAACTCGATAGGGGTTAAGAGAAGTTTGTTTAGGCTACGTTTGAGAAGCTTAATAGCTAATGGGTTTTTTTCCAAAACACAAGCATAACTCAAATTTTTCAATAATTATTTTAAGCATGAACCCATTGCTGTCTCATCATAATTTAGCACTTATTAATGACAACCTTTTCAACTTTACTGAATTTTTTTTAGATTAAAATACGCTTTTTGAGAAATTCACATTTGAAATTTTGATTCAAATTTTGAAAAACATACTTCTCTTGACCCCTATCGAGTTGCATATCATAAGGAAGGTCATATTCAGTTTTAAAATAACATCAATTTCAACTCTCTATCTTGCCTGGAAGAGTTGTAATTTCAATTTCTAGATGACGCGGCAGGTCAAAATTGTGCGTTTTTCAATGGGTTTACAGAGATATATTTTGAAAACCGGTTGAGATATTGAGCTGAAGTTTGGTATTTTTATTAGTCTACAGGAAGGTATCCTATGTAATCAATTTCATTAAAATCTGAGATGATCAGGGAAAAAAGTGTGTTGATCTGAGATGGAATGACTCATAGGATAAAATCAATGAAATACGTTCAATCTAAAATGTATTTACCATCTTGTTATATAACAGTTTGCCATATTGAAATCAAATTTTGAATGCCTGTTCTGAAAAAATCCTATGGTTTGGAAGTAAAGAAAGCTAACACCTCGACTGAATGTTCTTGCCGCTTAATGAGTTTTGGAGGCTGCGGAAAAGATGATTTAATACGAAGGCGCCAAGTCTGGGAAATACGGTGGGTGAAGAATAATTTCGCATCCAAAGTCCTTTAATTTTTGCAAGGTTTGTTTTGCAACACGGGGCCTCGCATTGTCATGATGGATTAAAATTTCGCGTCTATTGATAAGTGATGGACGTTTCTCCTCAATTGCTCGCTTCAATCGGTCCAGCTGATCACTGTACAGATATTTAGTGATAGTTTGGTTAAGATCAAGGAATTCATGATGAAGTATTCCCTCCATATCCCACCATACAGACATCATCACTTTTTTCGGGTGAAGTCCTTCTCTCCCTTCTGTCCTAGATGTTTCTCCAGGTCCTAACCACTGCCGCGACCGTCTAAAATTCCAATAGAAAACCCACTTTTCATCTCAAGTTACTATCTTGTTCAGAAAAGGTTCTTCGTTTAAACGGGAGAGGAAAGAAAAGGAAGTGTTCACCCGCTGTTGCAAATTGCAGGGGCTTACTTCGTGAGGGACCCACTTTCCCAATTTTGGTACCTTACCTATTATCAAAACAAAAATAAATTGAAAAGGAGGGATTAGTAATCTAAACCGAAAGATGTCCAACTATAGTTGCAGAGATCGCATTTTCCATAAATTATTGGAATGAAAAAAATAAATAAATAACGTAAAGAAGTGAGAAAAATAGAAATAAGACATTATGTCCACCGTGATGAATTTTTTTGTTCTACGCCTTTTAGGTTATACAGGGTTTCCCGTAAATATATTGTATGAATATTTATCGATCTGTACCGACCCAACTGTTGTGGGTAGTAGTTGCTCACATCATAGAACCGCTTCCCACAACTAGCAAAAATTAAATCAAAATTGGTCACTTTATTTCATAATTATAATAATGAAGAAACCTACATAGTATTTTTTTTTTTTGCAAGATTTCTATTGTACTTATAAAAATTCAATTTGGAATCTTTGGATGACTTTGATGTCATTGCATTCCAGAAGGATTCACCTGACATTTAACTTCCAAGGTTTATTGAGTCAAAAAAAAAAAAAAATATTACGTGGGTCTGTGAACCCGTTATAAGGAATTCAGGATCCTAACTTTAAACCTTCGAAAATATTCTAATTCAGATCACAATGTATATATATTTTAAACTCAATCGAACTAACATAAGATGAATATTCACTTGAGAACGCTCACCTCTCGATCTCCACCATAAAATACACCTAAAGGTCCTTCAGAGAGGGATCACCTAGTAGCCAGCAAAGCAGCCTAACACGTTAGGTGCGGAATCGGTCTCCGGGGTCCGAAGTCTTACATTCCCCTCTTAACAGCCGATTTTCACATGAAAATATCCGAAAGTCCGAACACTTCAAACATTCAATTAAGTCGATTTTTAATGAGATTATTGCATTTTAGTGCAAAAACTGTTGCTTACAGCTGAAATTCTGTTGTTTTTTAGAATCGGTCTACGAGGTCCGATACCGGCGCTGAGTAATAAAACAAGACTACAGCATCAACCTTCCGCGTTCCATAATATTGTAACCACTACCTTTATGGTTATATTTAATTTTATGTGTTTGATTTTATACTAAATCATTCTATTTAATTTCTTTGATTATTGCATAAATATGAGAAAGGAAACAATATTTTTTTTAATACTTCTTACTAAATCTGTAATTATAAATGAATGGATCCGCCGAAAAAACGTTCTAAGCGACAAAATTGCCGAAGTGGCACTTTTGGGTAAATGTATTAAAATGTATAATAGTACGTCATAGTACTCCATTATGTCATTTTACATGTATACATAACAAATCATATGAGAAAGTAAATTCACCTACAGAACTAACAATAACTGTAGACTATGATTTTTTTTCACTGATTAATCAACATTGCATATTTGTCGCTTAGAACGTTTTTCGGCGGATTCATTCAAATAAAACTTACTGATATTTGATTTATTTATTTCATTTCTTTAAAAAGAGATTTTTTTTATGAAAGAGGGAGTGAATAAGAAGCAGTAAAAGAATCCAAAAAATCGTTTACATTGGAAAACTTATCAATATAAAATTCCAGCAGTTCAATGCTATTTTCGATAAAGCATGGCGTAAATCCTGTATCGGATCTCGGGAGCCTGTCATGCGACTATTATGTCTAGTTCCAATTCTTACCAAGAGATAATACCCTTGAGACGCTCATTTAATTGACGCTTTCGTCAGAGCATTCCCATCGGACCCCGACGCCCGATATCGTCTGTGGCTCATCCAGCGGTCGGACCCTTGGGACCCCTGGGACCAAGTCAGGATACCCATAAAATACCTAACTTGTTAAAAACCAAAGGTTGAGGATTCGCATTCCAAGTGGCTCTCGGGTTTTTTAAAGGTAAAAAATTCATGGCTATGTCGTCCTTCGAATGGGACCAGCGGCCCCAAATATGCAAGATGTCAGGTACACGTTAAAATCCCTACCTCCTAAACTATACCTGGATAGGTAAAATTTAGGTCTCCCACTGCAGCATCGTCCGATTAGCCTTATGAGCATATAGTGACGTTAATAACCAAATAATTAAAGTTGAGCGTTGGGATCTCCCAACCATTGGTTTTCTCCTTGACCCGCATTTTCCTCCGACTTCATGCACAAGAATTGTTCTGTTTCCTTTTTTTTTCTTCTAATTTTCCCTTGCGTTGCATTTGATCTTGAAGCATTGTCTAAGTGGAAACGCAAGGGTTGTAACCCGTGTCGGCTCAACGCCATTGTTATCCGACCTTACCCAATCCGATCTCCTCATTACCATTTGGAAATCACGTCAAAGATAATTTGTCGACCGAATCCATTTGCCTATTTCAATACCATTCTTGCTCAGCTCCATTTTTTCCAGTTGTATATATAAAACATTTATTCACATAACGGGCAGCTAAATAAAAAAAATTAAAAAATGATTTGTTAAATTAACGTCACTGTGTATGCCATAAAGGCTGGTCGAACGTTGCTACAGTGGGAGTCCTGAATTTTACCTACACAGGCATAATTAGGATAGGGATCTTTAACGAGTACTTGACATCGCTCAGGGTCAGGACCTTCATTTAACGTTCTATCCGAGGGACGGCATAGTCTAGGTTGCCATGTTAACCACTACACCACAGGTTACCCAATAAAAGAAAACTTTTTGCAAAAAAGACGAATTCCTTCTCCCTGCATAAATTAGCCTCCCCTTAAAAAAATTTTCTTTCTCGTCATGTTTCAGGAATTAGAGACAAACACTTTATCCAAAAATTAAGCCTCCCAACTTTGACACATTATCCACTAAATCTACATAAGACTATTCCTAATATTTTTGAATTCCATACGTAAAAATCAGTGCTATGCGCGCAATACACAACTTCCCCTTACGAGATTAAAAATCGACGTGTTTCGATAATATGTAAACGCCATTCCTCAACTTCATACATTTTTACACATTTAAATGTTTATATTTCTATATCTCCTTAAGTTATAGGAATCTGTATTGCAAAACTTGGAAGTTCTCAGTACTTTTCGATTTATTATTGCTTATTTCTTTTTTGAGGGATCTAATTTACACAAGAGTCGCGCTGTTTGTTTTTCACTGCGGGTTACTTTTTGTAAATATATCCTGAAGGCATTTGAAAATGAAACAAAATTTATTAAATAAAGTGCCACCTCCGTTTGACCAATTTTGAAGTTTTAGCTATCACATCGCGGACATATAAATAAATCAAATACCCAGTTTGATCAAAATCGTTGAATCCGCTTTTGAATAAAATAAAAAAAAACACGTGAAAATGAGACAACATTTAAAAAGGAGAGGGCCCCCTACGATTGATCAATTTTGATGAAATTTTGACTGCCACATCTCGGACATATACATATGTACATACATTAAATACCGATTTTAATCAAAATCGTTAGTGCCGTTTTTGAGAAAATCGAAAAAAAACAAACATTGGACAAAATTTTTTATATATACTACCCCCTCCGTTTAACCAATTTTGATGAAATTTTTGCTGTCACATCGCGGGCACATGCATACACCAAATACCCAATTTCAGGTTCATACAGTTTATAATTTTTGAGCTAGTCTGTTCACACACACACAGACCAAAACGTGTATTTTCGTTGAAAACCGGAAGTCGAAATTTTTCACGATCGCAATACTTCCCCTTACTACATATTTCATATATAGGTAAGTGAAAGTAAGAATAACATAGTTAGAATTTAAAAAATCTTTATTTTTTTCCTATTTTTGAATTTCCCTTTCATTTCTTTTTCTTGACCTCCTCTCTTCAATTAGTAAAAACAATATATTATAATATTGATAATAGCATTATAATCCGAAAAACAAAACATCAACCATCATCAGATGCCTACAAAGCATATAAAATGTTACAAAAATAAATATATATATATATATATATATAATTAATTTAGAAAAAATAAAATAGATTTCGTAAATTAATATAATTTTATATTGATTTATTTATATTATTAATGTTCATGATGAGCTGTGTGACCGTTTTACCCACCTCAAAGAGCTTCTGTTTGTTAGTTATAACGTCACTTTATGCACTAAGGCTAATCGGACGTTGCTACAGTGAGAGTCCTAAATTTTGTCTTTACAGGTATAATTAGGATAGGGATCTTTAACGAGTACCTGAACCGTACAGGCTCGGGAACTCCATTTTACGTCCTATCCGAGGGACGGCATAGCCAAAGATTTTTTACTCCCATTAAAAAATCCTATGGCCACATAATATTATAGTTTATTATATGTCACAGACTCTATTAGATATAAATATAACAGATCATTAGGTTAGTTAAATCAGATGTAACTGACATCGTACAGGCTCGAGACCTCCATTTTACGTCCTATCCGAGGGACGGCATAAACAAGGATTTTTTACTCCCATTAAAAAATTCTTAGGCCACCTCGGGACGCGAACTCGCGACTTTTAGTATTGTAGGTTTCTGTGCTAACCACTACACCACAGGTGACCCTTGAAAAGAGCTTCTGTATAAGTATCGTTATCATATACAACACACGATAAACATTCCCATTGAATGTTTCAATTCAACTACAAAGCTAATAAGTCTAACTTTCGCGTCAGTTCTTGGACTACGTCTCGGTTTTTTTCTTCACTGATTTTCCTTTTATACGAAGAAAAACTGACAGTTTGACTGAAATGATGAAAGAATTACCGTGTAAAATGGCCCTTACACGCACACTACCGTTTCAGAAGGCCTCGCCATGTCTCCGTTAGAGATGTCAGAACGCTAAATTATTTAAACCAAGATAGACTAAATATATGTTGTTAGATGAAATTAGTATTCAAGAGGAGATGCTCCATGTCGAAACGATAACTTTCGGCTCGTGGTGAAGATCCGGTCTTAAAAATGTCAAGGTCTAGGATGTCTCGAATTTTTCTTTTCAATTTCGTTATAATGATATATTTTAAGTTTTAATATACTCTTTTTTTTTTTAACTTTAAATATTTATTTTCGTCAGTCAAAAGTTCGTAAACGATTAGCAAATATTCTGGCAATTGTCTTGAAAAAGAAATATTATTATTATTATGCAACGCACGGTGACAGAAAGTACCCAGTTCTAGAGATGCGACATTGATCCTAACTCGATATCAATATTTTTAAATTGATTGATTGAAGGATAGGATTATTTGTTATTGAAAAAACATTTTCTAGCAATAATTACGACTGTACATTTTGGTAAAAACAAATCGGGTCAACCGAAACCTAGACACCAAAAAAACATCGATGTTAATCAAATTAACAGCTTCAAAACATTGATATTTAATATATCATTTTTGAGACTGAACACGCATTTGCCTATTCCAAACCGGAAAAAAAAATTGGCTACTGGATGCTTACCCACCCTAAATATAGAAAGAAAATGAAGTGTTGTGTCAATAAATCAACTTACACCAACATTTATTGAAATTTATGAACTTACAAATGTAATAAGCGTTTAATTTGCAATAAAAGAAATATTGAGGCCAATAGTTGAAATAAAAGCTATGCTATTTTTTAAGCTCGACAAAACTTCACACAATGAGCCAAATTTTGTTAGGATCGGTAGACTAGTTTCTGATTTTATCCCCGAAAAAATCGTGACTCCAGATTTTTATATAGAAGTAATTCAGTTCATTTACTCAAAAACGGCTTAAGCGATTTTAATCAAACTGGGTATTTGATGTATGTATATGCCAAAGATGTGACAGCCAAGATTTTATCAAAATTGGTCAAACGGAAGGGGCACTTCATTTCAAACTTTTTTCCAACTTTTACCTTTTTTTCGATTATCTTAAAAAACGGCTTTAATGTTTTTGATTATTTGATTGTTTATATGGAGAAATTAAGGGAGTGACGTCACGGATTGATAGCTTATCGTAACAGTTCTAAATGTTCTCTGCCTTTTTTTGTGTTTTTATTAAATTTTAAAGTTAAATTGTGGAAAATCGGTGCTCATACAGATAGAAAAGTCTATTATTGAAGATAAAGGAATAAAGACCCTCCATCCACGGTAAAACTATTATCTATCCTTGATAAGAGCCCACCCAGCTAGATAAGTATACTCGTTTCTCTGATTAAATATAGTCCGTTCAGTAAATGAGTAATAAAATATCAAGTTATTTCACACCAAAAAGCTCAAAAAGAAACCGTAGCAATAGCTCACCTGAATTAAATACATTTGTAGAGAAAAAGACTAAAACAGCCATGGCTCAAGTAGGTGAAATGACAGTTGAACAACTTAAAACTGTATTTAGTGATCTCTTAGATTCCAAAAATTTCGCAACCAAAGAGGACATAAATCTACTAACAAACAAAATTGAAGCCCTACAAACAGAAAATACAATAATTAGAAAAGAACTAGACCATTTCAAAAATAAAACTAAAAAATTAGAATTTCAAGTTGAATATCTATCAAAACAGTTAAAGAGAAATAAATTAATATTTCATGGAATTAGGCTACCAGAGAAGCAGAATTTTGATGAGGTTATTAATGATATTTGCACTTCAATTCTGAAAGTTACAAACATAAAAATTATGCAAATTAAACCAATTGGAAAAATAATTAATGAAACTCGTCCCCTGGTTGTTGAATTTCAATCTGAAAATGATATTTATTTGCTATTGAAAAATAGGAGATATTTAAAAGATACAGGAATAAGCATTGAACATGACATGACTTTAGCAGAAAGGCAAGAAAAGCATAGAATGCTTTATCTAAGAAAAAAACTAAAATTATTGAATCCTCAAATTAAGGTCAATGTATGGAAAAATCATTTATTTGTAAATAACAATAGGTTTTACTGGAACAATGAATGTGCCTTATGTTCAGATGGTAAGGATGGGAAGTCTATTTTATCTTCAATCTACAAATGTGATCTAACACATATCCTTAATGAAGTTACACCAGAAAACTTAGATATGACCCACATTAGAACAACCACTGAAGCATCAAGAAAGGACATTGTGGATACACCCACAGACAGAGAAACACCAATTATGAGAAAATCCTACTCAGGTATGAATTTGGAAAAAAGACCAGTTAGCACTTTAAACAAACAAAATAGTAAACATTGACTAAATAAGGAAACTCCTCAAATTATAAATGATTCCATAGAAAAAATTAGCTCTCTTTCAATCTTGTCATATAATGTATGTGGACTAGCTAATAAAACAATTCAAAATAATTTCATTCAATATGTAAACAAATTTGATATTATTCATTTATGTGAGACACATATATCTGAAGACAATACAACAAAATATGAGAAGTTCTTTAGTGGATTTAATATTAAATGGATCCCTGCAGTTAAAGAAAAAAAGTTTGGAAGGGCATCTGGAGGTAAATTATTAGGTTTCAAGAATAATTTATCTAATGAAATTAAATTTAGTAACTTGGACAACCAATTAGTAATAGAAATAGTTAACCTTAAACTACACATGCTGCCAATTTATCTTAGACAAAAAGAGTGGAATAATGAGTTTAACAGTTTGATAAACTTAGTCAAAAAGTATGACCATCTTAATTTATTAATCATTGGGGACTGGAATATCCAAATCTCTGATAAACAAACATTGTTTGAGGAAATTATTTTTGAAATATACCCATTTTGCAGAATAAAAAAATCAAAAGACTCAAATTTAACAAGCAATGGGAGAAAATTTTTGGAGTTTTGTTCAAATTTTAATTTTATTGTTTTAAATGGACGGTCACCTTCTGATCTTAACGGCGAACTAACATTTATATCATCAGTGGGATGTTCTGTAAATGATTTATGTATAATTTCTGGAAACAGTTTAACAAAGGCACTCGACTTTAGTGTAGGTTGTTTACCTTTTTCGGATCATCAACCGATAAATGTTTACCTAAAAAGAGATAGAGGGAAAGAAATAACTGACACTTCAACACTGTTGTCTTTATTGCCCAGACTCAATTGGACCAAAATTGATGAAATAAATTACAAATCCAATCTTCAACTATTAACACAGATTCATTTTGAGAAGGACAAGGAGGTTACACTGCCAGAGCTGTATAAACTGATAAGAGACTCAGCGCATAGAGGTAGTTATTCAGATACTAATGATAATCCTTTTCGTTTATCAACACCTTGGTTTGACCGGCAATGTTCCTTATTACGTAGGCGCTCTTTTAAATTTCTTAGAATTTATCGAAAAAATAATCTGGAATCAATGAAATATTTATATATACAGGAAAATAGGGACTTTAAAATTGTATGCAACAGAAATAAATTAAATTATTTTAAACAATTGGGTCGCAGGTTTAAAGAAGTAAACAATTCAAAAGAATTCTGGTCTATAGCAAAAACTTTAAACAATAAAAATTTTTATTTTGGCAACAATATTCAAACAGAAGAGTGGATATATCATTTTGGAAGAATCCTACAAATTAATAATGAGCCTATTTCTTACGCTCGACCATTGACTGTTGTGGCGGAAATGGAAAAGCCATTTGAATTTAATGAGTTGGTAGAAGTACTTCATCGTTCCAAAGTTAATAAAGCACCAGGTTTAGATAGAATACCTTATGAGTTCTATAAATATGCGCCGGATAATTTTTTAGAAAAACTCTTGAATTTCTATAATTCTATTCTAGATAAGGAAACCATCCCTACAAGTTTCACAAAAGCTTTGATCTATCCGTTACATAAGAAAGGAGATCTAAATGATGTGAACAATTATAGGGGAATATCTTTTATTGACTGTGTTGCTAAGATATTTTCAGGGCTCCTGTTAAAAAGACTGGAAACCTTTATAGAAGAGAATCAAATTTTGCCTGAGGCCCAAGCTGGTTTTAGGAAAGGATATTCCACCATGGACAATATTCTAAATCTGGTCAATGCTGTGAAAATAAAGCTATCCACTAAACGAAAAAAAGTTTATGCTTTTTTTGTTGATTTCAAATCGGCATTTGACACCGTTGATCGTCGTTCATTGTTGTACAAGCTCCTTACCGTTGGAATCTCCTCCAAAATCGTACATATAATTGAAAAACTATATACCTCCACAGAATCAGCGATATGGCTAAAAAACAAAACTTCTACTTTTTTTGAAATATATACTGGAGTTAATTAAACAAGGAGATATTTTAAGCGCTCTCCTCTTCATTGCGTACATATTTGATCTCCCAGAATTTATAGGTGGTGGAATTACAATAGAAGAAGTAGTAGTTAACTGTCTCATGTTTGCGGATGACATTGTGTTGCTGAGCGAGAATAAAACTCAACTACAAAATATGATTAATCGATTCGCGTGTTATTGCGATTCATGGAGCTTAACGGTTAACTTAGATAAATCCAAAATCATGGTTTTTCGAAATGGTGGACGTTCAGCTGAAGACAAATTTTGGACATACAAAGCTGAAAAAATTGAAGTTGTAACTGAATATAAATACTTGGGCATAATATTGACTCCAAAACTCTCTCTCCATAAGCATTTCGAGGAAAAGGTCTCAACAGCAATGTACGGCTTACACATCACGTGGAATTCCTACATGAGAAGAAAAGAAGTTCCAATTTCGGCGAAATATCAGGTTTTTGATGCTGTAACAAAAGCAGTTCTTTGTTATGGAGCACAGGTATGGGGTGGCAGGCGGTATGAAAAAGTAGAACAGGTGCAGAGAAGTTTTATAAAACGTTTGTTTTACTTACCCAACGCTACACCTAACTATGCATTATTGTTGGAAACTGGAAGGCTGCCAATATATCTTTATACCCTCAGACTGCACCTCCATTATATACTCAGAGTTCTTAACTCGTCAGACCAAAGGCTAACGAAAACGTTGGCTAAGAAAATTATTGCAAAGAAGTTGGCGTGGTTCTGCGATCTCCAAGATGTCTGCATAAAAACTGGAACAATTATCCAAAACTTTTTGGACACACCGGAGATACGAAGGAAGAATACTGTGAATGATATTGTGCTAGCCATGGCAAGTCTGAAAGGAGCTTACTGCATGAGAGACTAGCGAAGGCACAATTTCATTCACTCTACAAAACGTTGAAATTTGAAGCAGACCAGCTTTCCTATATCAGTGATGACAATAGCCTACATATGATCAGCACGTTGATGAAGACGAGGACCGAAACTCTTAGCCTCAACAGAAAACCTTGGAGCCAGGATAACAGTGCTATCTGTTCACTCTGCAACCTTGGAGAACCGGAGGATGTTTTTCATTTCTTAGCTGTCTGCCCGATCCTCAGCGAATTTAGAAGAGACGTGTTTGGAAAGAATAGACTATCGGAAAGTGAAGTGAAACTTTTATTAAATGGAGAGAACTATCACTTACTCTACCAGTATGTAAAAAGAGCAATAGCCTTTAAATTTGACTATTTATAGATCTAGGTTCTTGTTTGTTTTGTTCTTTCATCATATTTCTTTTATACATCTAAAATAATTTTTTTAGTTTCTTTAAAAATTAAATCAAAGTCACTCTAGCTGATGGGTTTATCCCAAGCTTTGAGTAAATTCATTTATTTTGTTTGGTTATTTTGTAAACATTAAAGAAATAAAATTTACTTTATTCATTCATTCATTCATTCATATGGAGAAATTAACTGTCTCTCTTTATGCCTAAAAATACGAATGGCTAAATATGAAAAAAAATAAAGTTATTAAATAAAGTACCCCTTATTTAATAATTTTTTACGTTTTCTTTTTTTCGATTTTCTCAAAAACGACTCTAACAATTTTGATCAAACTGGGTATTTGATGTATGTATATACCAAAGATATGACAGCCAACATTTCATCAAAATTGGTCAAACGGAAGGGGCACTTTATTTCAAATGTTTACCTTATTTTCAAATGTTTACCTTTTTTTCGATTATCCCAAAAACGGCTTTAATGATTTTGATCAAATTCGTCTAGTTTAATGAAAATTAGGTGTTCTTTAATGTCAGGTAAGCTTCATCATGATTAAAATGTTCTTAGGGGGTTTAAATGGGGAAGAGGCCTTATTTGTTTTCCTATAAAGTACCTTTGTTTTTGTTTACATCGAGGAATTAACTGTCTCTCGTTGCGCCTAAAAATAAGAAATGGCTAAATATGAAAAAAATCAAGTAAGCATACAGAGGACAAAAAAAGAAAAATATTCCGTCAACTCATAAAACACCTTGAGCCCACGCATGCGGAGTACGCATGTAATGACAGACCATTGTTCATAATTAAAGCCGTTCTGTTCATTTAATGGAAATTATTTGTTTCATGGTAACTAAATGAAGTTTTCAACAACTACATAGAGAATCATAAAATCAGACGACTTGGAGTATTATGCTTGCATTGCCGAATTATCTCAAGTAAAAACTTGTATTTAATAATAAAAGATAGTAGTGTTCTTTATAGAGCAAATTAAAACAAAAATAAGTAAAGAATGTAGAAAAATATGTGAATTTGAGAAGTGGCAATTAACAAAACACTTTAATTGCTAATCTAAGTAACTTGGTAAGTGAAAGTTGTGTGTAGCGCGCACGGGCCAGATTTTTTTTTTATTAATATATTTTTTTCTTCGGGAAAAATGTCAATTTAACAACACTATTTTTTAGCTGTTTGATTTTTATGTTAGAACTCAATGCGCCGTCATTTCGTCCTTGCGCAAGATTCGATCTACCCACAGCCAATTCGACTGCGGCTCTCGTACCTCCAGCTGTCTCCTGGAGGGAGGTACTCCTGGAGAGTGGCTAGATCGTGGGGGTGGACGACATCCCTTCCTTCGTGTCCAGGAGGGGGGAAATGGGGAGGTGGGGCGGTGATCGTTGTCTTGTCCGTTCAGTGAGTCTCTAAGTGTCAGTGTGTGTACCTGGATCTGCTGACCATGATAAGGTAAATTTCAACATCTTCATGCATTTCTTCTTTATTTTTTATTTAATACTATATATGTATAAAATAAAAAACTACTGGCTAGGTTGAGAAAAAGAATCTTTTTTATATTATTAATCTTGAAAATTTTTTTTTTAAATATTTTAATTTGTGGAAAACGTGTCGATTGTGATCATGAAAATCTAGCAGTAAAAAATTGCTGTTAATTTATATATAAAAACTTCTACTCAGTACTGGTTATATCCTTTAACTCAACTTAAATTCATAATTTGAATTACATATATTTCTAAGCTATGTATTTTCTTTATAACACGTTAGGTGCCGACTACTAGCATGAGCCACAGACGATATCGGATGTCGGGACGGAAGTCGAGGATGGGAATAATTTGACGAAAGCGTTATCTTTTGATTATAAGGCAATTAAATGAGCGTCTCAAGTGCATTATCTCTTGGTAAGGATTGGAACTAGACATAATAGGCGCAGGACAGGCCGATACAGGATTTACGCCGTAAAAATCACGTCGTAATAAAATTTTTATAAAATCTAATTTTATTTTTTATGATAAATCTTGTGCTTTCTAACTTGGTTGATTATTGAAAAAGCCTAAACTGGAAATATTGACCCAAAATCTGCTACTTATAATACTAATAATCTCTGGAAACTGATGTAATATAATAAATAATGATAATAATAAATGACATTAATAATACGCATTCATTAAATTCTTATTTTTGGGGAGGGTTGGGGTTAAGGGGGTTTCTGTATATATATAACGTTTACAAATATAAATTATTGAGTTTCAAAAACTTAAGATTCTTGTCATTGAAAACCAACGTATGATTGATAAAAGATAGCAAGTTCAAAACTTGGAGTCAGGGAAAAATTAACCCTCTGCACTCGGCACCGTTTCGGACGTTACCTTCCGGCAACTCGACGCAAATTATTCGCGAAAAAGTACACCCTGGAAACGTAATATTATACAGTAAAATTTTAGAACCAAGTAAGGAATCGTAATGAAATTTAGGTTATATGTATTTGTGAATCTTTAAGAACACATAGTTACAAAACAAAATTAATTTTTTGAAATTTTACATTTTTTTATAATTTTATATTGATTTCCAAATTATTTTTTTAAATTTTAAATATTTTTCTATAATTTTATTATATATATATGTATAGGAGGCTTTGTCCTGACTGACAGAATCAACGCAGAGCCAAAACTACTAATGATAGAAACTTGAAGTTCGGAATTTAGATTGTAAACGCGATGTAGGTAACCACTAAGAAAGGAATTTCAAAAATGTTACCCCTAAGGGGTTTAAATGGCGAAGTTGTCGTTTAACTCTAACGGACACCTATTTTTAAACTTCGAGAAAAAATATGTAAATGTAGGTCCCGTGCCTGTACGATGTCAGATACTCGTTAAAGATCTCTATTCAAATTATACCTGGTTAGGCAAAGTTTAGGACTCATCCCACGGTAGCAGGAGTTTAGGAACCATCCCACGGTAGCATCCTTCGATTAGCCTTACTATCACGTTTTGTTATAAGCATTCACTCTTTAAAGAACATTAAACTAGTTTTTAGTTTTATTGGTTGCAGTATTGCTGATGAAAACATAATAATCCATTGAGTTTGATTTGTTGTTTGTTTATTTAACGTCACTTTAGGCCACTAAGGCTAACCGAACGATGCTACAGAGGGAGTCTTAACTTTTGCCTATCCAGGTGTAATTAGGATATGGATCTTTAACGGATACCTGACATAGTACAGGCTCGGGACATCCATTTTACGTCCTATCCGAGGGACGACATTTTATTTTATTTTAAAAATTCCTAGGGCTACTGCGGGACTTGAGCCCCCTAGTATTGAGGGTTACTCTGACAACTACTACACCACAGGTGACCCTCAGTTTGATTTTATATAGTCTCTATGTAATTGTTATGAAAACATCATTTAGTTTCTATGGAAAAATAAGAATTCCGTTAAATATGTATGTTCCAACAAGCATTTGAAGTAAGTTGACAGCTCAGAGGATCCAGGAATTTGAAATTTGTTCCGACATTTTTCTCTTTCGTTTTCTTTCTAAACAGTTGTCTTCGATTTAAAACAAAATTAAAAAAGTTGTATGTAATTCTTTAAGTTTTGACTTATTTTTAATACTGTTGCGATGAATACCCATGGAAACTAGTTTCCTTTAAATAATCTGAAAATAGAAATTATTATTTCTTGATACTTCAATATTTCATTTCATCGATCATCTACCATATTATAAACATAATATTATTATTTCTTAAATTCTAAGCTTTCAAAAGATATATTATACATATATATTACTAATAATATATAATAGAAATAGAAATAGAAATTTTTGTTTTATAAAATCATACATTTTTTTTCTCTTTCATTTCATTATAAAACCCTTTCGTTTTTTATAATTAGCCGTTTCTTGTCACTAGGGATGGCAAGGGACAGTTATTTACTCGTAATAAAATAAATTAAAGATACTTTAAAGGAAGATTTTTTCCTTAGCTATTTAAGCCAAATCGAATCTTTTCAATAACGCTAAAACCTACTTTATTAAAAAATGTTCCATTAGGAACATGATAAATTCACACACACACAGACAATTTGCGGAACTTAGTTATTTGGACTCAGTTCGCTTTGTTATTTGGGCTAAGTTGGTTATTTTTCACGATAGCAATACTTTCCCTTACTATATATTTCATATATAGGTTAGTGAAAGTAATAATTACTAGGCTTTGATGACCGAGGCCTTTCCCCAATATACCATGTAAAAAACACACTAGCGATAATAGACTTTTTTACAGTCAATCAATGACTTTAAATCGGCTAGTAAAAATCAATCCCGAAAAATCCCATTAAATCACTTTTACACTTTTTTGTCGTAAACCAACAACCTCCTGTCCAACAGTATGCTTTGATAACACTCCACTTATCCCTGTCGAAGAGATCAGTTACTTGGGACTTCACCTTGATAAACGTCTCACAGAAAACTGAAACTACAAGAAACCCATTCATTTAATTTTTTTTTTCGAATTGTTCTCTAAAGTACACTAAAGTTTTTTATTGTTAAACAAAATTTATACTTGTGATGATTTGGCAATGCAAGCATAATACTCCATCGCGTCTGATTTTATAATCTGTATAAGCACGTTGACAACTCCTTCCAATGAACAGAACGTATTTAATTATAATATAGTGCATCCTATGTTTGACCAATTTTGATGAAATTTTGGCTGTAACATCGCGAGAATATACATACATCAAATATACACTTTGATCAAAATCGTTAGAGCCTTTTTTGAGAAAAACGTAAAAATTTTTTTAATAAATTGCCCCCTCCATTTGACCAATTTTGATCAAATTTTTGCTGTTACATCGCGGGCGTATACATGCCAAATACCCAATTTCAAGTTCTTACAGTTTATAGTTTTGATTGTGTCTGTTCACACACACAGAAATTTTCGCGGGACTTGGTTATTTGGACTCAGGGAACCCCAAAACGTGTATTTCCGTTGAAAACCGGAAGTCGAAATTTTTCGCGAACGGAATACATTCCCTTACTATGTATTTCGTATATAGGTAAGTGAAAGTAAAAACGCTCAAAACTCCCAATCTATTACAAAACGCTAATTTATCCGACAGTAATAAGGCCGATTTAGACTTACGGAATCGAGTGTTGAGGCTCTAGCATACCATCAAATTCCTCTCGAATCCAATCCTTGTCATCCGAAATCCCTCGTAAAATCTTTAATGCTCCTAACTTCGTCACAAATAAGGTCATCCATAAAAACCTTAATGTTCCGTATGTCGCCGATTTGGCCAGATTCAGATACGAATCCTTAAATAATAAACTCCCGAACCCTCTTATCCACCATCTCAGACAATCGTTCAAGGCGTCTGATAATAAGATGGCCTCGGGACCTTCTATGTTAAGTGTACTAGTTGAGTGCTACCAATGGTTTGATTACCCTCATGCTTGTTCATGACATATTATTCTCTAATTATTAGCACATTTCCTAGATATATTTGTTAAAAAATTCAATAAAAAAATCGGCGATGTTTGAAATTCCATGACAATCTCAGAGGAGACAGGAGAGAGAAAGAGACTGCCATTGAGTAACATGTTATTCCCTTGCATAACAAAATTACGATGAGTCCGATTTTGCTAATGAATGGAGAGTCCGATTCCGTTTACGAACTGGTTTCTAACATTTACCAAAGATGGACACGCATCATTTCTCCAAGAGAGGATGTTTATTTTTAAACCAAGTTAATTTTATCTTAAACGTGGCTATCTTCTTTTATTTTAAATTCAAATCTGGCTTTGCTTCCGGCATTAGTTTCTTGACATCAGTGAATAGGAATTATTACGTGTAAGGCCTAGAATATGAGATATCAGTCATAAGTTCGTTAGCTTGATGCTCGTCTTTTAAGAATCTCTTTCCATTCCCTGATGATTCCTGTTGTTATGTCTGGTGATTTTATTCTTTTAACTTCTCAATGCATAAAATGGTATATGTTTGTTTGGTGCCCAACTATATAATAAATATTATTGCAACAGTTATGTGGGTTAAAATAATTTTTATGAAACGACAGTAACAATTTGCATTGCTATAAAATCAATATAAACTGTTATAATAAAAAAAGTTTACAAAAAGTATTAACTTGTAACGACAATTTAACACAAACGTAACCATATTTTAAGTTGAACATAACTACAGACAATAGTAAAGTTTTATAAAAATCGGTTGAGTAGTTTCTGATTTCACCCCCGGCAAACAACAAAAAGGTTATGAAATCGACATATGACGCCATGTTAATAAATCGAAACACGACCTACTGTATTTGCAATAATTCGCAATAAAAGAAATATTGTGGTAAATAATCAAGATAAAAACTATCCTATCTTTTAAGTTGAACAAAACTATACACATCGAGCCAAATTTCATTAAAATAGGTTAATTAGTTTCTTAGATTACCTCCGACAAACATCGGGACACGAGATTTATAGATATATATAAGGATAAAGATAACATCCGAGAACGAAATGTGTTTTTCTAATTTCGTTGAAATCTCTTAAAACGTTAATAATAATAATGAAGGATTAGCGTACCCGAAGGTTCGATGCCGACAGCTCGCAACCTCTATCCACCGATCGCCATCCAGACCCAACTTCGACAGACTGCCTCCACGCAATCCTCCCACCTCCGTCTCGGCATGCACCTCGGGCGTTTCCCAGTCGGCTTATTTAATATTAATATTTTAGGGATTCCCTCACAACCATGTTTAGCAATTTTACATGCCCATCTTATTCGCCACGCTGCAATTTACCAGATATAGTTCACTCAGTAAGCCGTTGTGTAAACGTCTAAATTCCCAGGTTGATTCGTCCTGTTTTGTAAATATGCAACAGATTATTAAATGCTGGAAAATAAAAACACTATAAATGTTATAACTGATATTGAAGGTTAACCTGATTAAAATTTTGACTCTCTCAAAACGTAAAAAATTTCACTCAGAAACCTTGTAATTTAAAGTCGATATGTAGTTTAACCTACTTGTATTCGAAGAAAATTTTTATTTTGTTTAATTGTTTTAATGTTTTTCAGGATATATAAGTTGTTCTGTTTTTAGGCTTTTAGTTTTTCGATATAAATAATATAAATATAACTGGTAAAACTTTTTTCACAGAGTTAAAAGTGTTTTAAAATTTGAAAGTAAATAATATACAATGACATGAAATTAATAATCCTTAATAATGACATAGACACACTAAAAAATACAATTTAAACTGAAATTTTAAGAAAATTGCCCTAAGTTCTTTCAAATTGAGCGAAAAACCTTAGTTATGCCATCCTTGGTCACAAAATTGCCTTGGGCATGTACTCGTTAAAGATCCCTATCCTAATTATACCTCGATAGGCAAAATTTAGGACTCCGACTCTAGCATCCTCCGATTAGCCTTAGTGAAATAAAGTAATGTGAATTCAACAAAAACTAAACATTTTAGAATAGGAATATTATTATTTTTTTTTAAATGAAGTAATAAAGGGTCGAGAATACTAAAGGTCGCGGGTTCTCGTCCAGCGGTCGCCATCGGATTTTTTAAAAGTTGTAAAGATAGGACGTAAAATGGAGGTCCCGTGCCTCTACGATGTCAGTTACAGCTGATTAAACTAACCTTATGATCTATTATATTTATATCTAATAGAGTCAGTGGTGGCCCTAGGATATTTTTAAGGTAGTAATAAATCCTTGGCTACGTCCCTCAGATAAGACGTAAAACCCGAGCCTGTGAGCCTGTACGATAGATATTAAGGAGAATCTAATAAAAGCAGCTGATTTAACTAACCCTATGACCTAACAGAGTTATTGATTGTAACTGATAGAGTTAAGAACTTATATCAATTTGTGATATTTTCTTTTCAGCCTTTTTTTTTTTTTAGTTTCTTTTTATTTGCTGGTTCACGATTGCCTAATCCTTGTGAGGTCTCTCTAAGAATACCTGTTTGGGACACACCTGGAAGAATCTTTTGGGTTACCTGTTGGTTCCCACGTAAACATCCAATTCGGCCAATCACGATAAACGAAACTGTCGGCTGCACGATACACATGCCCTGTTCCGCGTTACGCAATAATACGCAGAGTTCGGACAGTTATGAAACATGTAGGAAAGTCCCATGTGGGTGAGAGGGTTAAAAAATACATCGATAAGGTTTGAAGTCCATTATTGTATTTTGTGATGGTGTTACATATACCGGGCTTCCCTGCACCCAGGGCATTACATGAATTCTGTAGTTTACCGTAGACATTTCGAAAAGCGGAGAAAAATGTTTATTGATTGTATAGGAATATAAATTATATCAACGCTTATCAATTTTGTATGCTCTAGACTCAGATCCTTAGCCATAGATTTATTACCAACTAACATCTACGTTAATGTCAGTCACCTAATGGGGTGAGCCCCACATCACAAGAATATTTCAGAACCTTAAATTTACAAAATAGTTTAAAAAACATCAAGGCACAATTCAAAACAGCAGTATAACTACAGCAGTATTACTATGGCACTATGAAAAATAAATAAATAAATAATTATTCCAATTTCGTAAAACAATGAAAATTCTCATTTTCCATTATGATATTCACAACGTTTCGATGCTTTAATGCCTCATCTTCAAGTTTAATCCTCTCTAATCCCAATTAACAATAATTTAGTTAAACAATACATCGATTTCTTAAAAATCTTGTCAATAGATAATGTGTCAAATTACGCCTCCGCACGCAAATTACGCCACCTCACTTAATTATAAACTGAAATATTGTTAATTGGGATTAGAGAAGAGTACACCTGAAGATGAGGCATCAAAGCCTCGAAACGTTGTGAATTTGTAATGTATTGTTGTAAATACATTAATCATAATGGAAGATGTGAATTTTTACAAAATTGGAATAATCTTTCAGTTTTAGTCCTAGATTTAAATGAAAACATAGTGCTTAAATCCTTATATATTGTAACACCTGATAAGCTATAAAAAAATCATATAATTAAAGTTTTCAAAATCCATTAATTCATACAGTGATACAGCAACACAAACGTAACCATACGATTCTGTCTTGAGAGCCAGTCTAACTCTCCAGTTCATTCCTCATTACATTTAGTCTGAACTAGAACAGTCCCGACCAGCACCGAAGATTCTCGAACAGTCACGAACATGTCCTATGACCGTTTTGTGTTTTACGTTAAAATGTTTTGTTTTTTATTTCTAATTTCTCTTTTATATTTTCGCTTCCATTAACTTTACTATTATAGAATCGAAAAGTAGGACGAAAAATTGTTTACTCATAATTTGTTTTGGTTTTTTTTGTTTTTTTTTACTTCATTTGTATATCTAGGCTAACAATGACATGCCAGGCATGGGGAAGAATGGCACCCAACAGTACCTCTTGTATGGCTTGTTTTCAGGATTTTTAAAGAAGGAGATCTTTCATCCACTGCCTTTTTAATCTCATTTAAATTTGTGGGCAATTCATCTGTAGCCATAGGTTTATATGTCCTATTACGTTGGTGTGAAAAGCGTTTTTAAAGAGTCTTTATGTGTTGTTCGAC
The DNA here is from genome assembly GCA_911387785.2 of Aelia acuminata. Lineage (NCBI taxonomy): Eukaryota > Metazoa > Arthropoda > Insecta > Hemiptera > Pentatomidae > Aelia > Aelia acuminata. The sequence goes on from OU426981.1 coordinate 138,559,888, forward strand.
TGTTTGCATTTAAAAGCCAGTATGTACGAGGTTTGATTAGTCACCTACCAAGATGCTTTTGAAATTAGTCGTAATAATTGTGACTGGAAGTTCTGAAGTTTTTGTAAATGCGTTTTTTTTAGCAATCTCATATATCTGTGAGCATTTATATTCTTATTAAGTAAGTATGTATATGTATTTAGTTTTTGACTAAATTTCAGTTTCGAGGATTTAGAAAAAAAAATTGGGTAAAGTAGCTTTAGTCGTTTATTAAGAGTTTTCTTTTTCACTTTGACGTAAGAGCCCCATGTCATCCTTCTATCAAGGGTTAGTCTGAGGTACTGTACTGTGTGTATGTTCGAGGAATTTTAATTGGATACAAATTGGAGGGCATATATTTTTCGGAGAGTTTAGGCCGAGCGCACATTGAGACACTCGCGACGCAGAGCAGAGCAGTTTTTGTGGTAACTGAAATATATAGGAACCGCGCACATTGGGACGCAGAGCAGAGCAGGCCAATGTGGCACTCGTGGATCTGCCACAGAAAACTGTGCCGATGCGACACAGTTTTCAATATTTGATTATTTTAATTCCCATTATTATCATGTAATATTAGTGTTTGAGAAGTTCTACTTTTCTCTTAAGCAGGTTAATTAAATTAAGTAGGCCTTCTGTATATATAGGGTGTTCTAGATAAGTTGTAGGAAAAAAAAAGGTTTTAAAAATATAATAATTTAAAAGATATATATATATATATATATATATATATATATATATATATATATATATATATATGTTCTGTTATTTTAGATTTCAAAATCATAATATAATTTTGAAATTTCCCGCTATTCCAAAAGCGCATGATACGAGTGTTTCGAATTTTTAAAACTAAACAATTTCAGGATGAAAATGTAGCTGTAAAATTGTAAAATTAGTTTTTAAAAAATATATAGATATATTAAAATTTAGATGAGGGCCTTTCTGAAGTTCTAAAAGCAGATACTTTTGTTTAAATATTTTTAATATTGTTATTTTATTTGTAATTCCTTATTTCGGTTTTCGTTAGTTTTTATTCGTCTTACTGTGACACGTTTAAAAATTAGAAAAACAAGTTTTCTTCTCATAGGTCCTAGAAGTTCATTAAACGATTCAACAAGTTATGATCTTAGGAAAATTTGACTGATATTATTTCACTGAAAAAAACATAGGCTTTATGGAAATTTAGTTAATGGAAATGCTGATTACAACCAATAATGTATATGTTGGGATTACAATAAATCAAATCGCTTTATCCTTCTCCAAAGTTCGTTAATTTTGTTGAGTTCACCAAGCTCAAATTTTTAAGATACAAAATAAAACTAACTTGAAGTGCTTTATATTTTAATTAAACAAGTCAATTAAATAATTTACAATTAACAAAAAACACAATCAAATCATTTTGTCAATCATCATCGATCAAGCTTTGGGTCGCTCAGACTAAATAGTAACTTCAATGTAATTATGTAATTCACCAGACAAAGACGAAAATATGTATTTAATAGATTGTCAAGAATAATCTGTTTGCAAATTCTTTCGTGAGCTGGTCTTTTCTCCATTTCCTCATTTTATCACAATCTTTTTTACCTTGACTTTTGATAATGCAAATTTTTTTGTGTTCCACTCTATATACGAATCAGATTCTGATCTTAAATCCAAGAAATCTAACATACTTTAACTAAAAAAGCCCCTGCCTTCCCGAAACTGCGGCAAAGAAACTGCTCCCCAATGTGCGCGGGTACCTGTGCAACGCAGATTTTTTTTTCGTGCCGCCTGCTCTGCTCTGCTCTGCGTCGCCTGCGTGACACAGTTCGATGTGTGCCTTACCTTAAAATCATATGTTTTGATTTTATTTTATGTTATATTAGTTTAAAGTAGTTAAATATAAACTTCACTAATCAAGCTGTTGATATTATGATGGCATGTGATGGTGTTCCACTGCAATTAAGCCACTGATTATTATCAATCATAATATTTCAATCATAAATGAAGCGAAACAAATCTTAAAACTATTTGGGTCAGACAGAAAGTGATTGAAGAGTTTGGAATGCAAATGTCTCGACTGCTTTAATCAAACTCAACATTAATGGTGTATACGTCAGGACTAGTAATATTTTTCAGTATATTCTTTACGACTAATAGCTAACAAAATTCCTGTCATAAATGAAATATCTTCTGTCATATGGAATAATGCTGACATATTACTAATTTTTAAAAATTAGTTTTCGATACAGAAATGAACATAACGATGCAAGATTTACAACTAGTAATAAAAAATAATGAGAACATATCTACTTCAAAATATTTCTTCCAATTAGTCGAATTCGGTTTCTGCTATTTAATCATCAGAATCTTGTATTTTGATTATTCAAAAATTAGTAACCATTCAAGTTTCGATCATTAGAGATACGAAATTTAAATTCACTGCTTGGATTTAGGAACATAAATAAGATATTGAGATGTTTATGTGTTTTTGGAAATGGAATTGGTGCTGAGAAAATTATTTAATTTGAATACACATGTATCAATTTGTATCAGTAATGTTAAATTCATCGCCAAGAATTCGTAATGTGAATATGCTTTTCATACCTCACATTGCAGCATTGACCAAACGTGGTGTGTTTCATTATTTTAAATTTTATATTATACAATGATACTTAGATGTTGGATGATTACTGTCTAACGATTTTTTTATTTTTTTATTATATAACATTTTTGATGGGTACATTTTATGAAACAAACATGTTTGTGGCACCCTCTTCCCCAGTCAGATGTGAATACTTACTCGAATTATAAAAAACTAATATTAGTACCTAATACCGAAGATATTATTGAATTTTAATTTTTTTTTTTTAAAATAATTTATTGAAATTTACATCAGTATTTACAGAAAATACATTTAGTAAATGTGATGATAATAAGAACAGAATATGCCATGAACAAGGGTGAAGAGAAGACACCCATTGGAAGACACAGAAGGTCCAGAGGCCATCTTCTTTTCAAACGCCTAGGAGGAATAGAAGAGGAAGCGAGGCTGGAAACATTAAGGTCTTTATGGATGTGTTTATTTGAGACGAAATAAGGAGCGTTAAGGATTTTACGAAGGATTTTGGATTGCAAGGATTGGATTCGAGAGGAGTGTGATGGAGCCCTGAAGCTTTATCTCGTAAGTCCAAATAGGTCTTATTATTGCCATATAAATTAGCTTTTTATAATTGATTGGAATTTTTCAATGTTTGTCAAGTAAGTGTTGAAGTAGTCGGTAAAGACGAGCAGTTTCTTGTCGTTTCAGTCTTGTGTGTGTGTGTATATTCTAAGTATGGCATTTGTCCAGATGAAGTCCCAAGTAACGGATCTGTTCGAAGGGGATAGGTGGAGAGCTATTAAAGGATAAGATAGAATAGGAAGTCATAGGTTTACGACGCAGTGTAAAAGAGATTTGATAGGATTGATTTTGATAATCCAGTTTTGACACCATTCTTCGATGATTGCGATGTGGGTTTGGAGAGTTTGGGATGCAAGGTCTGGGCCATTAGTAACAACTAGCACAGCAGTGTCATCGGCGTAGGTGGTGATAACAATGTTGGGATGGCAGATGTATAAACTGTGTAGTGGATGAGACCGAGGATGCTACCTTGAGGAACACCAGCATACTGAGAAAAGAGGAACGAAAATGTCTTATTATGTTCTACCTTGAATAGTCTGCCTGAAAGGTAGGAACGGACAATGAGGAAGCAAGGAGGAATTTTCGGAGTTTGTACAGCAATCCCGGATGCCAAAATCGATAAAAGAATTTTAATCTTAAAAAAAATCATTTTTTAAATTTTAATCTTTTCTCTTCAAAAATAAATTATTTAAAAAATAGGTGGTTGTCCACAATGATGGTTAAATTAATTTAAAAAAAAAATGTTTTGCGGCTGACCATATAACTTTCTAGATGGTACTTTGTCTCGATTTTGAGTTTTATCGGCAAGCTCATTGTACTGTCTAGGAAATATTTTATTTTTCCCACAGTTGACCATTGATGGATATAGTTTTTGAATTATAGTCAAACAAAGTTTTTTTCTTATTATAACTTTTTAACTTCTATTTTTTTTGTTCTGGTCCACTAGATTATTTTTTGTCACTTAAGGAAAGGAGGAAATATTTCAAACGATACTTCAATCAATGGATTCGATTGAGTAATAAGGAAGATATAGATCACAACAAGTACCTTTGAGAAATAATTTTTAAGGATTTTTTAAAAAAATAAAATATAAATAAGGATATTTCAAATGGTTGAATACATTGTAGTAACGATAGCTAATAGCTGCATCATTCAGTTTCAATTTTTCCTTTGAGTTGGAAAAACTGTTTGGAATAAGAAATCGAGGGGGCGGTGAACGTTTGAAGAGAAAGCATCTTCTTCCGATGTTCGCCGGACCGGAACATTCAGTGTCGATTGAGGATGTTTCATTGGAAATAATCGATATTAGCGCTGTATAATATCGAATTATCTGCCTTTTATCGATTCATTGAGCTTTTGTCTCGATTTTCTAGAATATTTTTTAATAAATCCAGATACTTCGCAAGTGTGTAAAGTGTACGGAATATTATCGAATTATCTGCCTTTTATCGATTCATTGAGCTTTTGTCTCGATTTTCTAGAATATTTTTTAATAAATCCAGATACTTCACAAGTGTGTAAAGTGAACGGAATATTAAAAACGTTATTTCTTTAAAGCTGTATATATTTTTACTTTCACTTACCTACATATGAAATATATAGTGAAGAATGTATTGCGATCGTAAAAAATGTCGACTTCCGGTTTTCAACGGAAATACACCTTTGGGGTCCCTTGAGTCCAAATAACCAAGTCCCGCGAAATAGTCAGTGTGTGTGAACAGACACGCTCAAAAACTATAACCCATACGAACCTCAAATTGGGTATTTGATGTAGGTATATGCCCGCGATATGACAGCGAAAATCTCATCAAAATTGATCAAACTGAGGGGGGCACTTTATTTTATAACTTTTTTCCAATTTTTACGTTGTTCTTCGATTTTCTAAAAAACGGCTTTAATGATTTTGATTAAGCTCGCCACGTTTAATGAAAATCAAGCCTTCTTTAGTATCAGGTAAGCTTTATCATTATTTAAATGTTCTGAGGGGGCTTAAATCGGGAAGGGGCCTTTTTTGTTTTCCTATAAAGTACCTTTGTTTTTGTTATATGGAGAAATTATCTGTCCCTCGTTTCGCCTAAAAATAGTAAATGGCTAAATATGAAATATGAAACAAATCAATTTAACATATACAGGAGAAAAATATTCCGTCAACTCTCAAAACACATTGAGCACACGCATGCGCAGTACGCCTTTAATGACAAATCATTGTTTGTAATTTAAGGCCTTCTTTTCATTTAATGGAAATTATTTGTTTCATTGTGACTAAATGAAGTTTCGAACAACTACATAGAGAATTATAAAATCAGACGACTTGGAATATTATGCTTGCATTGCCGAATTATCGCAAGTAAACATTTTTATTTAATAATAATAAAAAATAGTGCACTGTAGAGAAATTGCATTTAACAAAACACGTAAATTTCTAATGTAAGTTGGTAAGTGAAAGTTGTGTGTTGCGCGTATCGCACCAGTTTTTTTTTTATTTGGGAAAGCCAACGCTTCGATCCCTACATGCGGATCTTCATAGGGCCTTCTGAGTCCAGATTAATCTTGACTCCACTTTGGCTTTTATAAATTATAAACATTTCAAATTGAAAATCAGTTTTTTTGGGTTTGAACCATCTCTTGCCGACATACGATATGATTTCATCAAACGAAATTTTATAAAAATTATTATTAAAATCAAAGCGAACCAGTCGTAAAGCAAACCAGACTCGTTTTTATTTTATTTTTTAATAAACTTCGAAAAAGGAGAACGTTACTCAATTAGATTTTTTTATTTTTACTTTCATCGATATATGTTCATTGATTATGATTTTTAAAAAAATTTAAACCAGCCTACGGTGTTCTACAAATTCTACTCGCGTCACTAAAAGGTATTAATTAAAAAAAATTTATATTAAAAAAAATTAAACCTATTTTTAAAACTAGAAACCAGTAAAAAAAAAAAAAAAAAAAAAAAAAAAAAAAAAAAAAAAAAAAAAAATAATATATATATTGTGCTTTAGACAGCAAATAAAAACAAAAATAATTAAATGGAAAATGGAAAAATGTTTGATTTTGAGAAATGAAATTTAACGAAACGCTCCGATTCCAAATCTAAGCAAGTTGGTAAGTGAAAGTTGTGTGTTGCGCGTATCGAACCAGATTTTTTTTGTTTTTATTACTAAACAAATATGAAATTTAATTATATTGTACTACTTGTGTGTTAATAAATAAAATTTATTAAACGAAAATAACAATTTACAACGTTCTTAGTGAAAGTTTGCGGGTTCGCGTCCCGCTGGGCACAAAGATATCATAAAGGGAGTAAAAAATCTTTTTGATCGTCAAGGACGTTTTCAATGGACCAAATAGTCCTGTTTACGCGATTAACGTGTAAACAGGACAATTGATCAATTTCGGGATGATTATTAACCTGTCATGATTATTCTTCTTTCAACAAGTTTAATAAGAGGACTAAAACATTTTCATTCCATTATTAATTAACATTTTCATCCCATAATTAATTGCCGCTTGCGGTAAAATAGTGAAGTAACGTTCGGTTCTACAGGGTAAACCATATAGTTATTGACCCTTTACAGTTATTGACACCCCAACATTAACTTAAAGAAATAAGTAAACGAGTCCTAATTTTATTTCAAGATAATTAGGATAATTAAATGTATTGTTTGAAGTGTCCTCTAAGTCATCTATGAAATTAGACTTTAACAAACTAACCTTAGGGAAGATTTCACAATTAAATCCACAGGTTGTCAATAACTAGTTTTTGCACTTTTAACTATAAATATTGCCATATGGTAAAGCTATTAAACTTTTGAACCAAAAAAAAACTTGAGTCTTTATAAGGATAGATAAAGAGGAGCTATAGGAAGTTTCTATTTGATCCCTTCATAAAAAGTTTTTTTTTTTATTTCACCACAGAAATGAAGTCTTAAGGGTGTCAATAACTGTACGGTTTGCCCTACTTCCTTTCAAAAACTAAACCCGGTGAACAAGACTTAAGTTTAATGAAATATGATTCTCTAGTAGACTTATTGCCTAAAAGATTTCTTATTCTTCCTTGTGTTTTTTTTTTGGTCATTTCGACATTACGACTGTAAAAATAAAACTTTTCCCACTCAATATGAGCAACAGTAACAATAGGATGTTTTCAAAACCAGATCATCTACTTCTTTCAGATACTCGTGCGATGTTTCAAAACTTCCCGACTAAATATGACGATGTGAGAATGCAGCGTTAAGATATGAGGAGAGATAAGTCTTTCTGTGAAGAAGTGCGTGCGAACTAACACGATGATTTCCAGCCGGACCAGTAGCGCTGAGAAACCAGACCACGTTGTGTAACCTGTTGTATCAATATGATCACGTTGTGTAATCTGATGATGTCTCGTAGGAGGAGACGCCTGAAGAACTGGTTAAAAGAGGCAGAGCGATGTTTACACTTCTTATTATACAGATTTTTAAAATAAATAATTCCAAATGTAATTATTTAAATAATTTTGTATGAAGATAAAAGATTGACCATAGCCGGGACTCGAACACAAGTCCTACGCAAGCCTTATATCGCAACGGAGATCATTATTTTAATAATTTAAGTAATATTTGTTTGAGAGTAATATTCAGTCGATTAGTGGTTTTATGGGATCATTGAAGAGAGTGTGTTGACTTCGCTGGGATAGGTGCCTTAGTAGCTCGGCTGCAATACACCAGTTTGTACTAAAGAACTAGGGTACTATATAAGTGATACGGTAGGGAGAGAAGCACTGGGATCTCCTGGAGTCATATATTGCCTTCCAAAAGAGTGCAGCAAAGGATGATTCAGAGTTTCGCAGACTGAATGTACATATTATAAATATGTATGAAAGTGACTGTAATGTTTAATTTCATGTAATTTTTTTCCCCTTTTTTACTTTCACTTACCTACATATGAAATATATAGTAAGTGGAAGTATTGCGATCGTGAAAAATTTCGACTTCCGGTTTTCAACGGAAATACACGTTTTGGGGTCCCCTGAGTCCAATTAACCAAGTCCCGCGAAATGGTCTGTGTGTGTGTGTGTGAACAGACTAGCTCAAAAACTATAAACCGTGCGAACCTGAAATTGGGTATTTATGTATGTCCGCGATGTGACAGCAAAAATTTCATCAAAATTGGTCAAAGGGGGTACTTTATTTAGTAACTTTTTAAGTTTTTTCGATTTTCTCAAAAACGGCTCAAACGATTTTGATTAAACTGAGTATTTGATCTATTTATATGCCCGAGATATGACTGTAAAAATTTCATCAAAATTGATCAACCGGAGGGGGGACTTTACTTTTTAAATTTTGTATCATTTTCACGTATTTTTTTTATTTACTCAAAAAAGGCTTTAACGATTTTGATCAAACTGTGTATTTGATGTATGTATATGCCAATTATGTGACAGCCACTATTTCATAAAAATTGGTCAAACGGAGCAGGCACTTCATTTCATAATTATTTTCCAATTTTTACCTTTTTTTCGATGATCAGAAAAACGGCTTTAACGATTTTTATCAAATTCGTCATGTTTAATGAAAGTTAGGTGTTCTTTAATATCAGGTAAGATTTATCATTATTAAAATGTTCTGAGGGGGTTTGAATGGGTAAGGGGCCTTTTTTGTTTTCCTATAAAGCACCTTTGTTTTTGATTATACGGAGAAATTAACTGTCTCTCGTTACGCCTAAAAATAAAATATGGCTAGATATGAAATATGAAAAAAATCAAGTAAACATATAGAGGAGAAAAAAATAAAAATATTCCGTCAACTCATAAAACACGTTGTGCCCACGCATGTGGAGAACTCTTTTAATGACAGACCATTGTTCATAATTAAAGCCGTTCTATTCATTTAAGAAGTGGCAATTAACAAAACTCACTAATTTCTAATCTAAGTAAGTTGGTAAGTGAAAGTTGTGTGTTGCGCGCACGCACCAGATTTTTTTTTTATAACGTCCGCTTTATGCCACGAGGGCTAATCGGGACGGGTTATCTACGGGTAACCAACCTCTTCTAATCCATGGCAAGCCGCTGAGTCTGTTCAGTGAGGCAGTCACCTAACAAAATCGGAGCGGGATTCGAACCCGCACCGCCAGCGTTGAAGTCGGAGACGCTATCCCCTCGGCCACGCCGCGGCGCTCATGTACTATTTTAAAGTTTAAATTTTTTATATACTTATTAATTTTTTAAATAAAAAAAAAGAACTTGCCAGGAAGAAATTCTCATAATATTACTTTTTTTAATTTTTATCGAAAGTGAAATATTAAAAAATGTTTGTTTAATTAACGTCTTAGCCTTTATGCCACTAAGGCTAATCGGACGATGCTACAGTAGGATTACTAAATTTTGCCTATCCAGGTTTAATTAGGAGGAGGATCTTTAACGAGTACCTGACATCACACAGGATCGCGACCTCCGATTGTTGTCGTAACCAAGTATATTTTTACTCAATAGAAAAAAACCTAAGCGTGCCCGGCGGGGTGAGAAGTTGCAACCATGAGCATATTTAAATCAAAATATTTCCATGACCTAATGGAAGGAAAAATTCAAACACAATTATACCACCTGTTCCATCACATATTTTCTGTACTGAAAATTTGTTTTTAAAATCCTCATTCGGTTATTATGTGCGGGATGGGCAAATGCATGCATCTTTGAAATGAGTTCATGAAATTGTGTCTTCTTTACAAGAATAATAATTTTAATTATAATTAACCCTTTCACTCGGCACCGTTTCGGACGTTACCTACCGGAAACCCGACGCAACTTATTCGCGAAAACGTACATCCTGAAAACATTATATTATACAGTAAAATTTTAGAACCAAGTAAGGAATTGTAATGAAATGTAGGTCATATGTATTGGTGAAGCTCCAAGAACACACAGTTACAAAAAAAAAATTTTTTTTTTTTTTTTTTTTTTTTTTTTTTCTTTTTCTCTTTTTACATTGATTCGCACCTGTCAGCGATCGGCGACAATCAGCGAATTCGTGGTCCGCAGCAACGCATTAAAACGTATGGCATTAAGACATGAGGAAAGGAAGGTGCTCAGCAGCACCTCTTTCCGGGCTTGATACTAATTCAGGTGAGGAGGTCTCTCATCCAGCTTCTCTTTAGCCGCCTTCTAACAGGCATGTCAGCTGTGGCCATGCGGTTAATCAATCTGTTGTTGTGTCCTTCCAATTTAACAAAAAAGCGTGAGTAAAGCGTTCGTATGTGTTGTTGGATAGTCGGTTGTTGTAAGTCTGTATGTAGAGTTTGGTTACTTACGTATCTGGGAGCGTCCGTAATTAGTCTCAAAATTTTTGATTGGAAAGTTTGCAATTTTTGTAAGTGCGTCTTTTTAGCTGAGCCGAAAATTTGTGAGGCGTATGTCCAAATGGGTTTAAGTAAGTAGGTGTATGTATTCAGTTTTTGTCTGATTTTCAATTTAGAAGATTTAGAAAAAAGTGAGTAAAGTATTTTTAAACGTATGTTCAGTGTCTTTTTCTTCATTTTGACATGCGGGCCCCAAGTCATCCTTCTGTCGAACAGAAGTCCAAGGTAACGTACAGTGTCTGTCTGTGGAATTTGGTCGTCGCCGATGAAAACTGGGGGGCAAGTATCTCGTCTGAGTGTGAAAGTTATGTGTTGTGATTTATCGTGATTTAATTTCATTTTCCAGAGTGAGTACCATTTTTGTAATTGAAGTAAGTGGTTCTGTATATTCAATGAGGCAAGTCTAGGGTTATGATGTCTTGATAAAATTGCTGTATCGTCAGCGTAAGTTGCAGTCAAAATTTTAGCGTTGGTAGGTATATCGTGAGTATATATGATGTAAAGTAACGGAGCCAGTATTGATCCCTGCGGAACTCCTGCTAAGATTGGTCGGATTGAAGAAATCTCTGACCCTTGCCGGATAGAGAAGAATCTGTCGGAGAGGTAGGATTGGAGTATAAGATAGTATGTGTGGGGTAGTATGGTTTTAAGTTTGAAGAGAAGCCCCTGGTGCCAGACTTTATCAAATGCTTGGGCGACGTCCAGAAATACACCAGTTGCGTATTGTTTTTGCTCTAGTGCTCCAGCAATGTAGTCAGTAACTCTGTGTAATTGTTGTATTGTAGAATGGGAAGAACGAAAACCGAATTGATGGTCTGGTATTATATTGTTTTCTGTCAGTATGTCAACTAATCTTTTGTATAGTAATTTTTCGAAAAGTTTAGAACAAATGGGAAGAAGACTGATTGGTCGGTATTGTATAAGTCTTTTTCTTTTTTGTGAATCATTTTGATGAGAGAATATTTCCATTGAATGGGGAATTTAGTAGTCCTGAGTATACAGTTGTATATTGTAGTAAGGAACACTAGAGCTTTCCTAGGCATTTGTTGGAGCGCCTCGGCTGTTATTAAGTCATAACCGGGGGCTTTTCTTTTGGGGAGGTGTCTGATGTGGTGAGCTACTTGTGAGGGAGTAAAAGAAGGAGGGGGTGGTGTCAATTGTAAAGAGATTTCCAGAGTGTCAAGTACAATAGATTCATGTTCTATGTTTGTGAAGTCAGTGAGTGGAGTAAATACTGTGGAAAGGTGATCAGCAAACAGTTCAGACTTTTCCCTATCCGACACTGCCCACGAACCATCTTCTTTTCGCAGGGGTACTGACACCTCTCGATGCTTTAACAAATTCTTAGTATGCTTCCACAAACTCCCATCGTCCATCGATAAGTTTGTTAAGTAAGTATCATAGTTTGTCTTGTTTATTTTTTTGATTTGTCGTTTGAGTTCATTATTCAGTTTGTTAAAAAATTTTCTGTCTGATGGTAGTCTGTTAGTCTGCCACACCTTACGAGCTCTTCTCTTTGCTCTGATCAAGTCCCTTACATACTGTGGGTATTTGGGTAGGTGATTTTCACTTGATGCCCTTGATATTGTTGACGACCAAGCGGCCTTTTGGACACTTTTAATGAATGTTTCCACAGCCTCTTCTAATTCCTCTGCAGTTTTAATAGAGCCTGGAACTGAAAGTGCGGAATCTAGAAATGCTCTATAAGCATCCCAATCAATTGTTCCGTTGATTAGCTTTGGTGGTCTTAGTGCGTTGTTGGGCTCATCAAGAATAACCAGCTGTACTGGGGAATGATCAGAGCAAAGATCCGAGTTCGAATTTATTGTGTAAGGTATGGTCCGTAGTCCTTTAGTAATGAAAAAGTCTAGTAGGTCTGGAGTTTTCCGTTGTGAAGTTGGCCAATAAGTAGGTGTGTCAGGTGATATGGTGTCTAGTGAAAGTTCGTGGATAGCAGCCTTCAAGTTTCTTCCTCTAGGTGTGCAAAGCCGTGACCCCCAACATTGATGCTTAGCATTGAAATCACCGCCTACTATAAAGCATCTTCCTAGGCTCCGAAAATAGTTGCAAAACATCGAAGGTGTTAGTACGTATCTAGGAGGACAATACACCGAAGCTATGGTTATTGTATGATGTTTTGTGTGTAGTAGTATGCCTGTAGTTTGAATGTCAGGTGTAGTTGGTAAGTACAATGGGTTATGTGAGAGTGATGTCTTTATCAGTATCGCTGTACCGCCATGAGCTGTGTTGTCTGGGTGATCTGTTCTGTATGTCATGTAGTCAGAAATTCCAAATCTAGTACGTGGTGTAAGGTGCGTTTCTGTTATCAGTGCTATGTCTATACGTTTTTCGTGTAAATATATGTCCAATTCGGTTTTATGTTGGGTTAGTCCGTTAGCGTTCCACAGAAGGATTGACAGAGAGCCTACAGTTAGCTGATTAGGGGCCATTTGGAGGGCATAGGCTTTGAGTTAGCTGCGTGAGCTGTTGAAGGAGACTAAAAAGAGGCTGGATGAGGGTGTTAAGACCGTTCAACACCTGAGATAGTTGGGCTGGGATATAATAATCGGCTGAAGTTGACTGCTGGGCAATATCATGTCGAAAGCCAGGCGAAGGTTGTATATGAAGTGGCGATTCTTCAGACTGTTGAGCTGATCGTTGAGACTGCGCCTGATTTTGCCGGTGAGATGGCTTCCACTGATGGGCAGGTGGCTGTTGCTGTGGTTCCTTATCTTGCTGGGATTGAATGTTCCCCTTTTCAGGTGCTTTTAGGATTGGGAAATCTTTTGGGTTGAATGAAGCGGGCGGAGTCCCAGATTCCCGTTGGTGAAGACGACTTCTCAGTTTCTTCTGGGCTCTAAGGTCTTTGAGCATTTGACATCCACGATAATTGGCGGGATGATCGCCTTGGCAGTTGGCACATTTCGCTGGGGTTTCTCTTGGTTTATTACAAGAGGCGGTTTCGTGCCCTTGCCCACATCTTACACAGCGTGGTGAATAGTTGCAATAGGACCTAGTGTGACCGTATTGTTGGCATCTTAAACATTGTGGTATATTTCTCTTCCTTCGAGGTTCCTCAATTTTAATTTTAGTATAAAATAAAGTATTTATATCGAATATTTTTTCATTAAACGTAGCTTTACTAATATCAACAAAAAACATTGGGAGAGGTCGTTTGAACCGTGAGATTGCGTTTGTGATATTCACTGCTTCATACCCATATTTTTGTAGATCGTGCCTAATTTCTTCGATGGGCGTACTGTGATGTAAATCCTTAATTACTACGCGTGGATTTTTGTCCTCTGGAAGCTGGTAAGTGTGAAATTCAGCTCCACAATTCCTGAGGCAGGTGACTAGCTTTCTGTAATCGTTAGGGGTGTGGGGATAAACAGTTACTCCCTTTGATGTGCTTTTGAGGGTAAACGAATTAGGGCTGGAATGTACATGTAAGTATGAGACCAAAGCCCCATAATTTGCTACATTACTAATAAATATCGGCGGTGGTTTCAGGTTAGGTTGAGGATTACTAGTTTTCACTTGACTTGGTGCATTAGAAGTTGAGGATTCGTCAATTGTATTTTCTAGAGACTGAAAACTATTATTTAACGGTACCTCAAATTCGGTCCTCTTCTGCTTCCTTGGATCCCGGTCGGCAGCAATGTTCCTCTTCCGGCCCGTTACTACCTCCCAGGCAGTTCTCGCATTGACCGCTTCGACGTCCTCGTTGCAGTCCATAGCCGCCGCTTGGGTTGCTACGACTTCGTTCGGACAAGCGGCAAGTTCCGCCTCACTCATTGTTTCTTCTTGAAACAAACACTATATCGTTTGGATTCTTCTTGCAATTTACGAAATAAATGAGTCTTAAACTGCAGTTAATACGTAAATTTTTTGGAAGAAATCAATTAGAACTTTTATGATTCACAAGCACCATATACCAATTTAAAAAAAATTTAAATTTTTTTTTATAATATTATATCAAATTAATTAAAATTATTTTTTTAAAATTTTATATTTTGTTTTATAATTTGATTATAAATTATAATAAATGTTAACGTACTAAAGAATAAATAAAAGATAGCCGATGTTAAAAGATTACGGTACTGTAAAAATAATGAAAAAACACCGCAATACGTGACCGTCATTTATCACCAAAAGCGAAATATCCTATAAATAGTTTATACGATTTGTTTAAGTCCTTATATTTTACAAATTTTGTCTCCGTAGCGGAGCCCTCGATTTTGAAGACAAATTTTAAATGGCTCCGCTCCGGAGACCTCAAGTGCAAATAGTTAATAATAATCATTGAAATTATAATTGTATTCTTTTATCTATGAACAAAAATAATGCAAGTGCTCGTTTATTATATTCCTTTTTAGATTCCTAATAATGATGAATTAGGTGAATGAGGTATGAAATAAAGGGGAATTTCATAAAGATGTAACGGGAATATGGAATACCAAGATTTTAACTCCGCTATCACGTGAGGTTATTGAAATCTTCAACAAATACTTCCAAAATGGAGTGAATGGTTGAATTAGTTGTTTATTATTATGTTGAATTAGTTGAAGGACGGATCCGGTTGGGTAGGGGGTTCACACGAGTCATGACCCCTCCCCAAATATTTTGACTTTTTGAATTTTTTGTATTTTTAAGCAAATAATTCAATTAGGCAGTTACTATGCCATGAACATAATGCTTTAGATTGTTTAGCTTTCTTCTTAATACAAGGTAATAATATCGTTAAAAAATGGTGCTGTAAGCCACGTGATTATGAGAAAAGATGTTCATGAACCCCCCCCCCCCCTCCAAATTTCCTGCTGGATACCCCCCTAATTGTTGATTGTTTAACGTCACTGTATGCTACTAAGGCTAATCGGGCGATACAACAGCGGGAATACTAAATTTTGCTTATCCAGGAATAATTAGGATAGCGATGTTTAACGAGAACATGACATCGTACAGGCTCGGCATCGCACATGCAATTATAATATCTTATGTCTTATCCGAGGGACAGCATAGCAAAGCATTTTTTATTCACTTTAAAAAATCATGTATAAAATTCCATATTACCCTCCCTGTAACTTTAAACCAAAAAAAAAAAAAAAAAAAAAGATAGAAAAGTAATAATTGGTATTTTTTTTTTTTTTTAGCATATGTATATAAGTACCTTAGACAATTTTTACAGAAATGATGTGAATTATACCCTTTAGGATGAACTGCGTTCCGTGCTTACACCCATGCCATCTTTCATACGTTCAATGAACTCTTTTCAAACAACAAACCATTTCTGAAGAACGGCTTTGGCACATATAACAATTTGGCAAAAAAAAATTTGCATTATTTTTTTAGCACTGACCCTTATGCATTTCCACGCTTCAATTGTTAAAATAAAAAAAAGTTTTATTTAAAAATAATTATTATTATATACCAATAAAGTTATTTATAAAAATAGAAATGGTAACCACCCTCGGCAATAATAATGACGTTCCTATTGATACTTATAATGCTTATGAGCATTTTTCATTATAAAAACAGTTACTAAAACCAATGCTAGACAAACTTAAATATATCCTTCGTTAAGTTTTATATTCAGATTTTTGTGAATATATTCATTGAATTTATTCCAATTGATAAATATGTCAGAATAATTTGGCTTGTTTAGGTATTCGAGGAACAGAATACAGTAAACCCTCGATATAGCGAACTGGTAGGGGGTTTGATTTTCATAGTTCGCTATAACGAGATTCGTTATAACCGAGGGTTCTTTTTTATATATCTTTTTTAGCCAATGGCCGCACTAATTTGATCGTATTTAGAAGGAAATTCATTCATTAGAACTAGTTAAATTAAATCACATGTATGTAACTAATTTTTAGATAAACTACATATTAATTAAACAATGAGATTCAATTATTTACCTGCCAAGTTCACTTGAGAGTTCTTTAGCCTTAGCAAGACGGTCTAAGATTGGTATTTGAGATCTCATTTGTTTATAGCAATTTATCAATTTTTTTTTCAAATATTCATGAGCGGAGAGCGCAGTCGTTTATTTGATGCTGAAGTTAATCCTTGGGCTGCGGTTGAATCTTATCTTTATTGAATTTTATCTTTTTTTTTTATAATGGTTGACAATGTTCATTTTGGAATTTCATATTTTTCTGCGATGGTTTTCTTACTTACTTAGAATTCCCGATTGAATATCCTGGAGAATTTTTAATTTTTAATTTTTCCTCGATTGATTAGGATTTACATTTGTGACACACGTTTACCAACGAACTCATTGTTTATTTTTAAAAACACTATAAACGACTACAGTACACTGATTCGAATAATACAGAAGTCGAAACAGAACTGAGCTAGTTTTGAGAAAAAAGGCAATGGAATTAGAGAGAGAGATTAGTTAAGAGTAAAAAACACCTCGATTCTAGAAACTGGAGCTACTTTGTCTTCCCGCACTCCTCGCACACGTAATACAGTAAAAAAAAAAATAATAAAAATTCTAGCAGTTCGTTATAACAGAATATAATAATTCTCAGGCATCAAATTTAGTTCGTAGTTCGCACTAACCGAGGGATTTCGCTATAACGAGGGGTTCAGCAGAAATATAACGGTAATTTTGGGGGATAGTATTTTGGTTCGTTATATCGAGGTGTTCGTTATATCCGAGTTCGTAATAATGAGGGTTTACTGTATAGCTTATTAACGATGTGAGGAGACTAGGAAAGCCTGCAGTGTGAAGAACAATTAGTTAACAAAACACATGAGCATAATCATATTTAAGTAACAAGCTATGTAATATCTATGTAATGTGTAATCTGGGCAAGCTGTGATTATGAAAGGTAGTTAGTAATATGAGGGTAGAATGTCAGGTATTACGAAAGGAGATGCAGGTCTCTGGGAAAGGATCTTAAATAGGATTACACTATTTGATTCTACTTATCATATCATTTCGTCATTGGCTACTCATTTCGATCCCTTCATTTCTCTCTTTCTTAATATTTCAAAATATATATATTGCTTAAAAATATACACGAGTATATTTATATAACTTTATTGATAACACGTGCAATTATTTAAATTGGCAATAACTTCATCCGGTTTGCTTAATCGGAATATTGCTTCAAAATTCGGGAATTGATTTTCCTTTCTAAGAACTGTGTTCACGGTTAAGTTTTTTGTTCCATTTTGGAATGAAAATGTTAAGAGTTCCTTTATTAACTGATTAATAAGTGGAATGAAACATTTTCATCCCATGATTGTTTAAAGAAATCAGCCATTTCAACAGATCTGTTTGGAGCAATGTAGTTGTCCCAAAAACGAAGCACGGTTTGATTACAAAAACGTATTCGTGTGAACTTTACAATTTAAATTTATCATTAATATTTGATTATTTTTTTTTACAAAATCACTTAATACATTTATAAAAACTTAGTTTACACAACAAATGTAACGTTAGTAATTGTTTCTCATTTTTAAGTGTTTTTTTCTTTTCTCAAAAACGGTTGTAACCTTTTTGATTGAACTGGGTATTTGGTGTATGTACGAGATGCCAAAATGTGACAGCCAAAATTTTTCTACCCCTTGGAGAAAATAAAAACTTTTATTTATTAATATAAAAATTTATTTTACTTTAGATAGTAAATACGTGATGCTCAATTTTTCAAAAGCATCGAAGGTGTGCAAAAATATGGTATAAGACCATAGTCTATAGTTAATTATACTTTAGTCTAGAAACATTTCCATAATCAATTGATGAAAGCAATATTAAGTGATTTTAGAGGAACAGTAATCGTTCTCGATTTCCAGAAAGGAATGTGTCAAACTTTACGAGACGTAAATACACCTACTATCGATTTACTTTCACGATATATTTACAAAAAGCAACTCGTAGTAAAAAACAAAAAAACGCGACTGTTGATGAAATTAGGTCCCTTAAAAAAATAAATAAGCAATAATAAATCGAAAAGTACTGAGAAAGTTCAAGTTTTGCAACACAAATACTCTATAGCTTATGGAGATATACAAATATAAGTATATACTTAAATGTGGAAAAATGTGTGAAGTTGCGGAATGGCGTTTACATATTATCAAAACAAGTCGATTTCTAATCTTAGTAAACTGGTAAAGTTTTTTTTTTTTTTTTTTTTTTTTGGCACCAAGATTTGTTGACATAGTAAACTGGTAAAGTTGTGTGTGTCGCACATCGCACCAGATTTTTAAAATTTATTTTAACATAAATAATTGTATGTACATTTATATGTATATATAATAGTATTTATCCCGATATCTACTTATTACGCATTAAATACCTTTGAAAAAAATAAGACCATGCGCGTTATATTTACCCCCTATTTTTTGTTCAATCGGTTGAATTTTATCCTGACTCGACTGCAATAGATAAAACGGCAGCAACTGTATTTCTTTCTTTGTTTTATATTTTTTTGTAATCACTAGTTATATTATTGATATAGTTATATTATTAATAAAATATTTGATGACGTTTTTTTCTTTTTCGCACCTACGAGTAAATATTTAATATACATAATTACATCATAGAATGGACGACTTCTACTTTAAAAAGAAAATTTATTATACTCATATTTTACTAATCGCAAAACATCACCTCAGTCATTTACAAATATGATGGCATTTAAGAACGCATAACATCATCATTTATGAATAATTTGATCATTAATCAAAAAAAAATTCTTCAACTAATAAATTGCCGCTCTGACATGGAGTTGTAAACGGGTTAAGTCGTCATCCCTCAAATATATATTATTTATTATTATGAACTTATTATTTTATTGGTAAGAAGCGACAAAATTATGTATATATTTGTTTTTGGTTCAATATGTAAGTCTTATGAAGTTATATGTTCACTAGTTCTGAGTATGTTTAACAGGTTTGTTTGTAAATTATATTATTTAGATAAAAAATTGAGCCAATTATTTTACTTTTAAATTTTCAATGGAATTGTAGTTGCTGCGCTTAAGGCCCCGAGTTCGAATCCGGCTTTGGCAGGATATCTAGCAGGATATCAGGATATCTCGTGGGCAGAGAGACCTTCCTGGGGCATAACCAACCTCTAAAATGTTAAATAAAACTCTTAATTGAAAAATTAGAGGGGGGAAAACGTGGCGCTGGGTTGTCGTAGTACAGTCTTTTACTTTCACTTACCTATATATGAAATATATAGTAAGGGAAAGTATTGCGATCGTGAAAAATTTCGACTTACGGTTTTCAACGGAAATACACGCTTTGGGGTCCAAATAACCAAGTCCCGCTAAATGGTCTGTGTATGAACAGACTAGCTCAAAAACCGTAATCCTTACGAACATGAAATTTAGTATTTAGTGTAGGTATATGCCCGCGATATGACTAAAAATTTCATCAAAATTGATCAACCGGAGGGAGGACTTTACTCAATATATTTTGTATCATTTTCACGTTTTTTTTTTTTATTTACTAAAAAACGGCATTCAGGTCATCTTCAGGGCTGAAATTTCGTAATTCACCACTTCTCATTTTGAGTTTCCTTGCAAATCCATGAGTCAGGAAAGTAAGAACACACCAGTTCTGTCCTAAATCTGACAAAGCCCCAAGTCATCACGACTTCTCAACATTCCAACTTAATGTTCCTTTATTTCATCTTCATATAACGTGTTGAGAAAGTCTTCTGCAACAGGTATTGGCATTGCATTTGACCAGGGGATTATTCGGATGAATTGCTAAAAACATATTTTTGGTGTTCGTGTCAAAATGGATTGGTAGTAGATAGTAGTTGTCATTGTACCATCTATCTCTTTACCAATACCTTTTTTTTTGTCTTTAAATTCCAATATTTTGTTAGTTTGGATATTGGTATATAATTATCAAATAGATGAAAAAGATGAAAGTCTATTTGTTTGTTTGTTCTTTATAGAAATCCATACCGTTTGTCCTAAATTCTCCAAACTTGGCTCAGTGGATCTTTCATAAAAGGTGCGAACACCAGTCCATATTAAAATTGCATAACTTCAGCTAATATTCTTTATTGTTATAAAAATCGTAATGATCTCGCTTTACAATGGTTTTTTACGAAATCCACCTTTTCATGACAAAAATGAAATTCCCCGGCCGAAGCTATAATTTATGTAAATAAAGATGAAATTATGTTTGTTCTTTAAAGAAATCCACACCGTTTGTCCTAAATTCTCCAAATTTTGCTTGTGGTTCTTTTATACAAGGTGCGAACACCTGTCCATATTAAAATTGCAAAACTTCAAAACTTCAGCCTCTCTGTGTATATTCAATCTATGTGTATATTCTTTATTGTTATGAAAATAGTTATGATCTTGCTTTAGATTTTTATGAAATCGACCGTTTGAGTCGAAAAAAGTGTCACTTTTATGGATTTTGAAGAGGCCAACAAAGCCCGGTATTGGACCGGGGTCCACGTTTTAAGGCTGAACGAATCCTTTTCGAGTTATTGGCCGAAGAGTGCGCGTCTCCCCGCTACTCGCTTTTCGCTCCTGGCTCTCTCTTGTGTCATAACGAAATCTTCTTGACCCACGCTTTTCTCATTGTTTTTTGTGACTAGATTTATTCTTTGTTCTTTGATATTTGGTACCTGATTGTTTTATGGAAACTACCCGGACTGTTTATATGGTTAATTGAAATCTATTAACTCCTTGCTCATCCCCTTCTGCACTTACGGCTTTCCATGCCTGGAATCCCCATTGTCCCCAGTGATATGCCCTTTGATTTCAATGGAGTATAATTCCCAGCCCAGTTCGGGTCGCATTTGCGATGACTATAAAAAAAAAGCTCAAGGACAATCACTGAGGTAGCTGGTATCAACTTGGAATCCCCAAGTTTTTCTCATGGTCATCTTTAGGCTGCATGCTCTATAGTTGGTTCACCTAAAAAATGAAATTTCCCGGGTGAAACCGGGATATACAGCTAGTATAGAAAAATTTTTAAAACAATATTCATTTTATTGTTTTCATTCATCTTTTTATGGAACAAGTAAAAATCAAAATGCTGGGATTCCGTCCTCTGGTGGTCAAGAAACGGTTTGTTGTAAACTTCTGTACAAAAACTTAACCCTAGGTTTACCGAGGGGTAGGGGTGCTCTGGGAGCCCATTAATATTCGTTCACCCTGCTTTGCAATTGAATTATTAAATAAAAAATCTGATAAAAATAGAAAATTTTCTGCCGCTTAATCCGTTGCAATTGGGTCAGGATAAAATACAACGGATTAACCGAAAAAGCAGAGTAAACGAAAATTGAGAAATTGATAACTTTTTTAATGAACATTCTCTTATTTTTGCAAACATATTTAATTCGTCTTAAGCTGATATCGGGCTAAATACAATATATATGAAGAGTCCACGGAAGAAAGGGGGAGAGTCAATTTTTTTCGAATTGTAGTTATATATATATAATTGTTCGTCTAGTTGAGTAGAATATGTTGGTGAAAATAAATAGTCAGAAAAAATGACAGTCGATTGGTTACAAGCGATGGAAAGAACCACGTACTCGGAAGAAACGGGGAAGGTCCTCGCGGAAAAACCTAGAATGGGGGAGAGTCATGTTAGAAGTTATATGGGTTGTGTATTAATATCACCATTTCATCAATAAAACAGGGAAGAAAGGGGGAGCGTCCAGGACTATCCCCCTTTCTTTTATGTTTAAATTGTTTTTTTTTTACTAAAACATTTTTTTTAGACATTTTTAGAGCGTGTTATGTCTGTTTCGGGCAAATTTATTATTTTCACACGCAAAACAAAAAGGAAAAGGACATACAAAAAAATTGAAGAAAAATAATAAAAGATACTTAAGTAATTAAAGATCCAAACCTAAAAACCCGATTTTCTCGGAAAGCACTCCAAATGACATCCCCCCTTTCTTCCGTGCACTCTTCATATCTTTATATATATAAAAATCTCGTGTCGCGTTATTTGTCGGAAGTAAAATCAGAACCTACTCAACCTGTCATGATGAAATTTAGGTCATTGTGTGTAGTTTTGTCCAACTTAAAAGATATGATAGTTTTTACCTCGATTATTGGCCTTAATACTTCTTTTATTGCTAATTAAATGCTTATCATATTACTATTAACTGTGATTATTTGTAAGTGCAATAAATTTCCAACATATGGCGGTCTAAGTTGATTTATTGACACAATTCACTTTTTTTTCGATATTAACGGTGGGAAACATCCAGTTGCCAAATTTATTTTTCTGGCTTGGACTTGGAAAATCAGTATTTTTCCCACGGGCAATTATGTGTCCCCTTTTGACATGTGGGTATAATATCGAATCTATTTGTTATACCCAAAAACAGGTAAGCTAAAATCATAGTGCACCTATTAGCCCTAAAAAATATAAAAATTGTGAATTATAATAATCAAAAATATACATTTTTATAAAAAGTTATAAACTAATGTTATCGATCTCATTCATAAAATTAAATGTTTATGTTTTGATAAGTGTAGCACTTTGAGAACATGCAGCAGCGTTTGAGATTGCTTGCATTTCATAACCTGTTTCTTCAGACCCTCCTAATACGATATCTCATATCCTTGTGTTATCTTCTGAATTTAATTAATATGTATTATGGCAAAAGATTAATTTGGTACATTTTAGCTAACTGACTATTGTGATTGTACTAAACAATTTTTTACTTTATATTCTCTATTAGTTCCTTTAACATGTGCGTTATTTAAATTTTATCTCGCCTCCTGATATATTTAACCTGCTGAAATTATCCACTAAGTGCTAAATGAATGGATCATTAATACTTACTATATTCAAATATGAGATGTAAAAAATAAAAACTTTAGCCCTTCTAAATTCTTTACCAAACAATTTAAAATTTGGAGTTTCTATTTTTCTATCTATTTATATAGTTCGATATTAAATCCCGTTGGCTTTTAGATTAGCTGAAACGTTTTTATTTTAATTAGTGAATTTTGATTTGACTGTGTGAGTGTGTATGTATATATGTGTAGATGTAAAATTAAAATTACTTTATTTGAACCTTCTTCAACTTTAATATTGTGTTTATTTTCTATAGACCTTATTCAGTTATTATCTCTGTTATCTAGATTAGTTGGAATGTTGGCAACACTGTATATTTCCCTGTTAGCCCTCCTTCCATATGGGAAGGTTTCAGTCTGTTTCTAGCTTGCTTGCGAAACTGTAGTAGTCCTGAAGATGCCTGAATAGGCGAAAATTTGGCATGTAACCTGCATGATTAAGTGCATTATTGAAATAATACGAGACTTTGAGGCCTTGCATTCTATATATTTGACTGTAATAAAAAGAATAGGATATCATTATTTCAACGCATTTTAGCTACTGAGCCACAGCAAATATACCTACATGTAAAAATCTCGTGTCCCGATGTTTGTCGGAGTAAAATCAGAAACTACTCAACCGATTTTGATTAAATTTGGTTCATTGTGTGTACTTTTGTCCAACTTAAAAGATATTATAGTTTTTATTTTGATTACATACATTAAACATGCATAATTCGTCATAAGTAAATATTTATGTTAAAATTAATTTTTTTGAAGTCGTTCTAATAAAATCCAATTCAAGGCGGAGTAAATTGAGGTGAAGCGTGATCCGCTCACCTCATTTTCGTCAACGGTTTTCCTACTTTGCTGCATACGTTTCCTATTTTCCTAGGCGGCCGTCTCCATATTTTATACAAATTTGAGTATTGAAATCAGGATTCCTAATTTTAAATACAGCGGAAGCATGGTAGATTTTTTTTTTAATTTATAAAATTCGTCAAAATGTAAATGAAGATGAGCAAGGAGAACCAGATTGTAAATTTTGATAATTTTGTTGAAACCGGAACATTCGTGAGTTACAAGGTCTTTGCGTTTCAAAAAATACAGAAAATATAACAACTTTAAGAAATAAATTTATATTAATGTTGAACTTCTGTGGGTTTAAATATTTTTTATTGTGACGATTCATTAACACAAAAATAAGCATATAATTCGATCTTCCGACCAAGACTAGGTAACTCTCCAGTCCATAGCTTTTTTTACTTTCACTTACCTATATATGAAATATATAGTAAGTGGAAGTATTGCGATCGTGAAAAATTTCGACTTCCGGTTTTCAACGGAAATACACGTTTTGGGGTCCCCTGAGTCGAAATGACCAAGTCCCGCGAAATGGTCTGTGTGTGTCTGTGTGTGTGTGTGTGTGTGTGTGTGTGTGTGTGTGTGTGTGTGTGTGTGTATGTGTGTGTGTGTGTGTGTGTGTGTGAACAGACTAGCTCAAAAACTATAAACCGTGCGATCCTGAAATTGGGTATTTAGTGTAAGTATATGCCCGCGATGTGACAGCATAAATTTCATCAAAATTACTCAAAGGGAGGGGGTACTTTATTTAATAACTTTTTATGTTTTTTTCGATTTTCTCAAAAACGGCTCTAACGATTTTGATTAAACTCAGTATTTGATCTATTTATATGCCCGAGATATGACTGTAAAAATTTCATCAAAATTGATTAACCGGAGGAGGGACTTTACTTAATAAATTTTGTATCATTTTCACGTGTTTTTTTTATTTACTCAAAAACGGCTTTAACGATTTTGATTAAACTGAGTATTTGATGTAATAATATGCCCGAGATATGACTGTAAAAATTTCATTAAAATTGATTAACCGGAGGGGGGACTTTACTTAATAAATGTTGTCTCATTATCACGTGTTTTTTTTATTTACTCAAAAACGGCTTTAACGATTTTGACAAAACTCAGTATTTGGTGTTGGTATATGCCCGCGATGTGACAGCACAGATTTCATCAAAATTGGTCAAAGGGAGGGGGCACTTTATTTCATACCTTTTTTTCCGATTTTTACCTTTTTTTCGATTATCTCAAAAACGGTTTTAACGATTTTCATCAAATTCGCCATGTTTGATGAAAATTAGGTGTTCTTTAATATCAGGTAAGAAATGAATGTGGAAAAATGTGTAACTTTGAGAAGTGGCATTAACACAACGCATTCATTTCTAATCTAATGTAAGTAAGTGGGTAAGTGAAAGTTGTGTGTTGCGCGCACGCACCAGATTTTTTTGCTTAAAGATTGGGTCTTTTCTACAGTAAGTCTGCCAGTTACTTTTTATACTTTAAACAGTTAATTATTCTTTTCTTAAAAATAAATTAAACCATATGGCACCTACAAACTCTGTTGAAGAGGTTATTGTCTGTGTAAAATGGATACAGAGATGAAGCTGATTGAATTAATTTTATAAATGATAAAGGTGTCTTTCGTAAATTGAAAAACTATGATCTAGGGCACAGTATGAAATTGAACTTAAACAAAAAAAGTGGGTTTGCGATATAAGAAGTTGCAGAACTTCGAAAGGTTTATTCTCAAAATACATGTTTCAATCAAATAAATAATTTAACAATCAGGACTACCAATAAGTAAGGCTCTTTTATTTATATATTCATGGACACAGGTATACACAACAACGAAATTTAGCTTTGAAGAACTTAATGTTGGCAATACAACTATTACGGAGTGGAAGAATTTTATTGTATTATTATGAATGTTATTATTTTTTCCCTAGAAATCTAGTATAGTTCGACAGCATAAGAAATTTACCTGTGAATCGCATGCGCGGACAGTGGCGTCATTTTGATAGCCAATAGAAAGGCTATATAACAGTTGCTGTACCTGTGATTGTTGTTAGTATTTAGTACTTACAAACTACACTCTAAAACTAACACTGTACTTTGTTGTTTATGTGTTTTGTTTTTTCAAAGTATTTGTTGTTAGTGTGATTTTTTTGTTTTTGTTAGTTTGACACAAACGATTATTCGACCTAAAAAGCAGAAAATGACAACACCTTTGAGCAGTTAAGGGACTCTTAAAAATAAATTGCCTAGAAAATCTACCAGAGATCAAGCTAGAGGAATCGTCCAGCTAGTTATATTGTTTTCTGTATTTATGATTTTTAAAACGAAATAAATAGAGATATACACTAGATTGCAATGTTTTAGATGTTGTTTGTGAAACATCGCAGAAAAAATTAAAAGATAGTCATTTTATATCCGAACCAAAGGTTTACTTGGTTTAACCTTTAGATATTTATACAATAATGATGCTTTTATATATACGTAACAATCTATATAGTACTTTTATTCTTTTAAACAAAACATTTAAAGTTTCATTCATTGGATATCTAATAATTATGCAGTTGATAATTACTTCATGAAAAATAGTATCGTTTTAATGATTTGAATACTCTTCCCATCTGTCATAATTGATGACATAACCTGCCATAGTTCAAATTCAGCGGCAAAGTAGAAGTAGGCGTGGGTTATTTATGCTCCGCCTTCAGGTAAATTTCTTATGCCATCGAATTTCCGTTAGTAAATAATCAGATTTCAAAAATTTAAATTAATCATATCTTCTTGTTTTCCTCTCTATGAATTGCAAATTCGGGTTTTATACCTAAGCTATTGAGTATTGATGTGTAATATGTGCATAAACCCGCGGCAGTGTTACATATTATAATGTAATGTTGATATAATATTGTCAACGGTTCTACTGCTCCATCATCCACCCTTACGGTCCAGCGACCTCCGAAAAGAGAGAAAGCAAGAGATTTCCCCGATGGGAAGAGGCCCGTGACTGTCCTTCGGCGTTCGTCCAGTTTTTGTGGGCATTCCTCCTGCAATTATAGTGCCTCCGTCTGGAATCTTCTCATAGTCTACGAGAGGTATTCCAGGGGTTCAATGTAAACGTTTCCCGATGGGAAATAGTCTTTCATAAAAATAACTTTTTTTTAAATAAGTTAGGGGAGAGCGGGGTTGGTTGGCATAGGGGGTTGGTTGGCCATTGGCTTATAGTTTCCGTCACACCTGATGTGAAGGCCCCTCCGTTGTACCATGTGACCCGCTCGACCTCGGGAGTCTTGTCCTGAGTTTTCAATCCGATGCTGACAATGTAGATAAGAGTGTGCTTCATTGATTGATTTTACAACATGTAAGTAAATTTTTATATTTTCAGTATAGTTGGTTTAAAGGCATGGAAAAACATTTGATTCCGATTCCGTTCACATAGCCCCAAACTCCTTTGAAAAACCTAACCTTTCGACTAACCAGTTTCTTGTTTGATTGTTCTCCCCTGTTCTGGCAGCCATCTTTCATATGATCTCTCCTTTGGGGTTAAATGGCTCTCTTCAACTTCTTTTTTTGGCCTAATAGCAATTCACAAAAGCAAGGTAAACATAATCAAAAGTGAAACTACCAATTGTCTTTAGTTCCATCGAGGAAGATGAGAGCGATTTTTCTTATGCAAAAAGTGACGACAGTCTGAACTTCTATTGTCACTCTATTTTCCCTTAAAAGCTGTTAAAAACCGATTTAAAATTATTATACCATTATAGTGCAGCTTTTAATAACAATGATATGTGTCAGGCAGTACTTGAATGAGATTGTTAAGCAACTTCTAGGCCAACCTGCCCCACATAGGGGGTTAATTGGCATACTTTGGATTGACGAATTCTTCAATTTTCTGTGATCTTAGTATTAAATATTATGTTGTGAAAAAAATAATTGAAGTACTCTATTACTTGGAGTTTACAGTGGTATCAGCCCCATTGTGATTATATTAACAGGAACGACTCAACAATCAAAAAAGTGAAAACTGTTGCCAACCAACCCCGCTCTCCCCTATATAAAAACAAAGGTTTGGTAAAAGATGCGGCTTCTAGTTAATGAAGTTAGAAATATGCGCAGATAAAGATGAGAAGATATATGTATGTATTTGCATATGTGTATCATCCTCCATTTTATTATTAACAGAATAAATAAGATTAATAATGATAATAATAATGGGACTAGTAACTTTATCATATTTTTCACTACAGACCTGGGCAAATTTAGTCTGTAGGAGACTAAGTTTGAATTGCATATTGATACTATGTATAACAAGGACTAGGGTAGTAAATACCTATAATTTTTAACCATTTTTATGACGACCACAGATTGTGGAGTTTTTATAAACTTTTTGACTTATAAAATAACGATTGTCAATCACTTTTTCAGCACTGATGATAGCCGAACGGCCGAAACGTCTGATTAATCAAAGTTTTGAAATAAGATTGTTGAGATTTAATGGTCGCCCTGATCCTCAATTTAAATCAATTGAAGAGTCTCAAGAATAGGAGTTCTAAATTAATAATTTATTTCTAATTATATAGAAAAATTACTTTCATTTCCCTCTTATACATATATATGTATGTCTACATCTCTATATATTAATATAAGGTTTATAAATATTCAGATATTTATAAAACTGTGGATGTAAAAAATATATAAAGGGTATCTGTACCATAAGTTGACAGTGCTCCAATTGTTGACATTTTGCGCAAAAAGTGAATAATAAGGTTCAGGGTTAATTATTTTGGATCAAAATTTGGCGGTAATTTGCC
The DNA here is from genome assembly GCA_911387785.2 of Aelia acuminata. Taxonomy (NCBI): domain Eukaryota; kingdom Metazoa; phylum Arthropoda; class Insecta; order Hemiptera; family Pentatomidae; genus Aelia; species Aelia acuminata. Next base: position 138,588,867 of record OU426981.1, read on the forward strand.
AATTTATACTAGTTAGCTGTGCTGCCATCGACATTAGTGTGATGAAAACTCAAGCTTATTTGCAAGAGGTTGTAATGGCGAATTTTCTAGTGGCCTGAAAACTTGGTTTCTGCTACCCTGTTTCATTAAGGTGGAAGTCAAGTTAAATAAGCTTTTAGTTGGTTTATTTGTGTTAAATTATCTTTTAACTACTTTCATAATATTCATTAAGTTCATCGGAATCATTTTATATCCTTTTCGATTTATTTATACAATAAAGCATAAATGTGGGTGTCAACCATTAGAACAAAAATTAATCCTTAATTTCAATGGTTGACATCGATGTCAACTATTCGTGTTTTTTACTCTGATGAAACTGATAGTGTAAAATAATTTGCTTGATTTTAAAAATATCTGGGTTTAATATCGGTAATGGAATCACTGATCTAGCTCCATCCTAACCAATGTTCGACAGGGGTATCAACTAACCGTTCAAACGTGTCAACTAGTGGAATATTCTGTTTGTAAAGTTGACATCGTGTGTGTTTATAGTTGACATCCATGCATAGCCTCAGCTTTATTTGGCATAATCTTGTTTTGTTTATTTTTTTAATTAAGTAACAATCGTAACAGTTGGAAATTATATCAGGGAATATAATATATCGTAAAGTTAAATAGTTGAATGGATTGAATAATACAACTTATTATAAACTTATAATAACTATAGATGTTGTAAATAGTTGTTATAAATAAATGTGGTAAATAGAATTCATTAAGAAACCTAAGAAAAATTCAGTTAATCAGTAGATAACTGAAAATGCTGCAGCTCTGGAAGTAGATGAAACCATACTATCCCAACCAGAAATTTGTGACGAGAAAGAAAATCAGAAAAGATTAGATCCCCAAGAGCAGGAGCAGAGAATAAATGTTGATCAAGGAATATTTCTTCAAGAGGACGAGCAAGGAAGTTTAAGTGTTGATAAGGGAAAATTTATAATAGTTGGGTTCTCAAATAAGAGATTTAAGCGTAAAAAAAAAAAAAAAAAACGTAAAAAAGTCTGGCTCAAGTTACTAAGGTTGCCAGTAAATTAGAGATTCTGGTTTTAATTTTACAACCATGCAATCGGATGAAAACAAGTTTTATTAAAATCGATACTTGTTGCACAGTCCCATCATGTGATATTATCCGCGATACATATGCCCAAAGTTTTTACCTTTAATGGACAGCAAAGGTACCATTTTAGTTTCCCACTTGAGGTAGATTAATTTAAAATATTTGATGTTATTTGGTATCTGTATTATTCTTAATTGGATGATCTCATTTTTCAGTTTAATATTTTTTCTTTTTTCAATTAAGTTTTTGTGCATAAAGTAATTAAATTGTGGACATTTTATATGTTTCGTTCCAATTTTGAATAGTTTATAAATAAAAAATTATTAACTTTTATTGAAGTCCTTATTACCTAATATTCTCCTTGGGAAATTAAAAAATAATGTAAGTGTCAACTATTGACACAATAAATGTCAACATTCCAAACCTTTCCATTTTGATTGGCAAATTTTAGAAGGTTCAAAGAAATCATTTTTTATAAAAACCGTAAATGTAGACGATAGGATATTGTATTCCCAGTTTTCAAAATGGATTGGCCTAACTAAATTCATAAAAAAGATTAACCTAACATCAATTTTTTAGTGTCAATAATCTAATATTTTTTTCTTAACCTGTCAACTATTGGTACAGTTACCCTATATATATATTTTTTTTTTTTACATCCACAGTTTTATAAATATGTGAATATTTTAATCTCGTGAATATTTAAAAAAAATATTAATATTTAATTAACAATAAAAAAAAATCTAGGGGTTCGTAGATTGATAAATATATCAATGCTTAAGAAGAATTCGAATTGAAAAACTCTTGGCAACACCCAGATTTATTATGGAGTGCCGCTGAAAAATTTCTAATGTTTCACATATGACATTAAGAATGTAAAATAGAGATTTTCAAAAAATATGAAACAATTATTATGCAATAATGTGTAAATACAAGACATTCAATCATATAATTGAGAAATATATGTTTTGAGAATGGGGGCACAGCTCCGAAACCGAAACGAAGTTATGTTGCTAAAAAATAAGGAGAAGTAACAAGAAATAAATATTGCTAATAATTCATTATTAAAATCTCCCTACTAAATTAGAAGATAAAGAAAAATAAAATATTTAAATTTTAATCAGACCATTTTGATTTCTGACGTTCTTGCTAAAAAATTCATGTTTCTTGCAAGGATATACAATACTTACTAAAAGATTCCGATTTTTAAGAAATGGCATTATTGAAACGATTGAGCGAGAAATGGGAAAGAATTATAAGGAATTACTTGATAATTCAGATCATAAAATCACTTTAGACCGAGCATCGGAATGGAACGCTCCAAATTAGGTAGCACTCAATTGAATGCCCTCAGCTGAAGAAAACACTCCGCACCGTCCCTCAATCTGGGTTAATGGTGCCTCTATTTGTCCCCTTCGTAATTCTCTACGATCGGCCAGAATTTTTTTTTTTTTTTTTTGTTCAATTTCACAATGCCACAGTATTTGTTTTTTCCTTACCGGGAAAATTCTTTTAGATCCGAACGGAACCAGTTCTACAACGGTGTTCGCCATCTGGGGCTAATTGTTAGTACTCATTATTGCGGTACATGTAGGAGTCTCCATATCCAGTTGTGAAAAAAATAGTTTTTTTTTTTTGTATCTTCGTTGGTCTTTGGCAAGCATTGCATTCTTCATTCACGTTACTTTGATAAAGAACGGTTTTGCTTAGTTAAGATAAGCTTCTAGACCTTCCTTCAGCATTTTTCTGACGTTGCTTTTATCCATAATAATTAAAGCTCGGAATTCCGTGCAGTAAAAATTAGAAACGTTCAATAAAACTTCAAAACGTGCAAAAAAAACTTGCATTAAAAACTTCAAAAAGTGCAATAACATGCAATAAAAATGTGTTGCTTGAAAATCAGGCATTAAATTATTTTTGTGAACAAAAAATAGCTACTTTGGAAAGTAAGTAGCTGAGAGTAAATTGAAATAGAAACACTTTTATTTTTACAGATTATTTTTATAATATTGGTTTTGGTATAGATTTTGGTATAATCACTGAATTTTGGATCTTTTTCATATTTTTGATAAAAATTCCGGAAAAAATACAAATATTGGAAATAGGAAGATCTTAAAAAAGGAAAGATACTATTCAAATTATGGAATCATTAGATGCGTAGGCTTATTTTTAAATCACTGGTGACACGCTCTACTATTGTTACTTACTTGTGCTACAGCGGGTATCAATTTGTGATTTCCTCTCACATCCAATTTATTATCACAAGATATAAAGAACACTACACTACCATCCCTATTGAGTTCGTGATACGAGTATTTTTAATCCATCCCGCAGTTTTTGAAGACACACTTGCTCCCACACTTTTAGTAAAAATATACTCGACAGAAGCTAGTTTGATTCTGACAAAACGATGGGAATTGAGAAACAAAATTTAAACATCCAGGAACCACTGAACCCTCATTTCTCGGAAATCGGAGGTTTGTATTGGTTTAAATCCCAAGTTCCCTTTATTTTTTTTTCTATGATATTCACATTTATTTTTCCACTAATGTTTTGATGTTTATTAAAGAAAATTACAGTTTGTAATATATTTTTTCTTCAAAATATCAAATGATGCAATTTCGTGCAGTAAACCCCAAAACGTTCAATTTCTTGCAATATAAAACTGCATTAAAACATCCCATTGGGCTTGATTCGGATAAGTAACTTGAGTTCGCTCTATTCTGACTTTCCAAAAAAAAGATGCAATTGCACGGGAATCCGAGCTCTAGTCATGAGCATAGGTGAGGGTTGAAGTAAAAAATAGATTGATGGATTCACCTCACTTAACTAACACAGAATCCATAACCTCATATGGGCTGTAGTAGTACACCTTTATTCCTTTTTTTTTTTTTTTAAATCGCTCATTCCGTTAAGAGTAAATTAAATTGAGAAGTATTAATGATCGCTCAGGTAAAAGGGTCTCTATTTCACATTCGATTAATAGTGAAGTAAAATCAACTGGTTTTACCCTAGCATTTTGTCCTGTTATGGGAACATGAACTCTCCGTAATAGACTTTAGCAATAACAGATCAGACATTAATCTAAAATAGTAATAGCTTGTGATGAGATCGTCCTGAAGAAAACATTCGCAACATGCATCATGAAGAACAGGGACTATTCCTCCAGCTCTCCAATTAGGCCAAAGAGGTCCTGCCTGCATCAGGAGAGTGCATCCTTGGAATGTGTTGCAGTCATGTCCTGGATGACCATTAGTCGTGAAAGGCACAACTTGATTAAGTACTCGTAAGGATAAGGACAATTAAATTTTAGCTATTTAGAAGAATTAAATATATTAGAAGAATTAGATACGCGCTGGGAGAGAAGAACAGGGAACTCCCAGAGTCTTGCTTTGCCTTCCATAAGTGGGCTGCAAATCAGGAATTGGAGTTTCCCAGGCTGAATGCAAATATTGTAAATATGTACGAATGTATGTTATTTAAGTTTTGTGATTCGTTCGTAAAATTATATATGTTGGTGCGGAATTTGGTCTGGAATATATTATGTGAAGATATAACAGAGCAGAGGGCTTAAAACACTACCTCGTTGTAAGCCCGCAGTCTGAGGAAAGAAGGAGGAATAAAGGGATATGCAGATAAATCTGTTAAAAAAGAAAGATTGAAGAATCAGAAAGTAAGTAGAAGGTACGTGCCCAAACGAAGCCCTTCTTTCATACACTATCTGACGAAAAAAAAATATGAAAGAAGTGTTGTAGGGTTGTATAATAAAAAAACGTGTTGCACAATTTCCTCATCATTTAAATTTCTCTCAACAACACTCGTGCCTTTTATTTGAATACAAAACGATTGTATCGAATCAATGGTGAAATAATTGCAGAGTAATTGTTGGCCATAAACACTTGACAAGCACAGACAGATCTCTTAGCCGGTCGACTTGATTAATATTCATTAAATTTCTCTTAGCGGCGTCGGTACAGGGCGAACATTAAGTCGGAGGTCGTGATCTTTAGTATGATTATTTTAGTTATTTTATCGTATTTTAGTAGTATCTGAGTCGTTACTAATACCTTTTAACTGCTACTTTCTGCTACATCGTCTGGATATATTAGGTTGAACCGTTTTTCAATGTTAGTCCCAAGAGATCTGGTAGTTTAACGTTAACGATATATTCTAGTTATTATGTTCATTACGTATAACATTATTATTTTTATATTTTCTCTTGTTTCTTTTAAGACAAAACTAGCTGACCCGTGCGAAGAATTCCCACTCTAACCTACTTAAATCCCTCTTAATTAAAGAACACACCGTATATTTAGTATCGTATAGAGAATATTTAGTGCTTCGTAGGCACAGGCGAGAGTTGAAGTTAAGAATAGACGTGTTTAAATTGTAGATTATTTATCTTTTGAAACATAAGTTTAAGTTATTTACTTGTTCACAGGACCTCTTTGAAGTTAGGATATGGTCATCTGTGTGTGTTTGTTGGTGGGCTTGTTTTACACAGGCATAGATGTCACTGAAAGAGCGCACCCTGGAAAACGCCAAATACTTAAATACACATATCAGTTTCGCGGAAAGCGAGTGCGCTGATTTTACTGACTGAAATCCCATGTTTTTGCTTTTAACTCGCAAACGACGGCGACAATCGGAAAAGTGTATATAACCGTAATGTTCGTCTCGACAAACTGAACAAATTGACATCTTCTAAAAAGCCCCCCAACCACATTTTCGCTGAGAATTGCAGTTTATCGCTTACAACTCGCAAACGAAGGGTTTAATCGAAAAAATATATAGGACCGAAAATGTTCTCCATGAAAACCTAAAAAGATCGACACCATTTAGAAACCTGTACGACCATTTTGATTTTCTCACAAAAACCGCGGTCACGGATAACTCGCAGTTACAGGCGAAATGAGTGATTAGTATATTTTTCTGATGTATCGGTTAAGACTTTAAAGTGATGCCTCATTCATGAAATTTTATGAAGTATTAAGGATGTTATGGCGTCCCAACAAAAAAGACTGAGAAATAATATATATGATGATGATAAAAAAATTTCGTGTGCTTTAGAGAGCAAATAAAAATAAAAAAAGTAAATGAATTTGGAGGAATGGCGTTTACATATATATACAAACATGTCAAGTTTTAATCTAAGTAAGTTGGTAAGTGAAACTTGTGTGTTGCGCGCATCGCACCAGATTGTTCCGTAGGGGATATTAACGGATTTAATAAAAATAATTATATATTCTTGTTTTGTTATATTATATCAATATTAATATATCTTTTGTTAAAATATGCAAGCTTTCAACTTGTGTTTTTTTTTTTTCACTTTTCCTTTCTAACATTACGGAGGAATTTTTGTTCTTTATCCGTGACAAATCCATTTACCTTGGGGCAGAGTCACTCAATACTGGCTTAGAAGAAATTTCTTTTTTTTTTATATCTTCTTTTACATTCCCTTCGTCTTCTTATATACACGCTTCAGTAAGAGCTGTGAACATTTATATTTTTCCTTAATAATAATAATTACACACTTCGTGCGTATGTAAGAAAATCCATCGAAACAGCTTCAGCCTCATTAGGGGTCAACGACATTAACTCCTTGGATTTTTATTAAAGCCATCTGAAACAACAAGCATTGGGAACTAAAGGAGACTAAAGGAGTAATTGAAATGCATAGAAAAAGACATAATAAAATGAATAATGTCTTTTTTGTAACGTGTAACATAACACAAAACATATATGTAGTTAAAATAGTTGGAAAAAACTGTTCTAGTACATGTTCGTGACTGTTCGATTATAATCTACGTTTGCCTAGAACCTTCCAGACGGTTCTATTTCAGATTAAATGTGGATGGGAGAGTTCGTCTTGCTCTGAATATCGAATTGTATGGTTACTTTGGTGCTAGTGTGTCGTTACAAGTTGATAATTTTTGTAACTTTGTTAAATATTTGTGCTTATATTTTTTGTGTCGCATTTTGGTTTAATAAAAATTATTTAAACCCGCAATATTTTTTCAATATTATAATAAATGCAATGACAGAGATTTCTTATTTGACATGCGTTTCAAGAAGAAAATAAATTGTACGAAAAAAGCCTTTCTCCGACAAGCTTTCTTCGGGAAGTAAGCTCTTTACAATATGAGATAAGTGTGTACGCCATATTTCGCGATCTATTGTCACTAATCCGGTTCGGCCAAACTAGTTCCTCCATCTATTTTGTATTGTAGTTGCAGTACTCTGTAGAAACTACTTCCCGTATCACAAATCTCTTAAAGTTAGGTTAAAGTTACAAAATGATATTGTTTAAATACGAAATACCGACACCCTCTTCTTATCACCTGGTTGGGAAGTTCGAGATTTATTGCGTGGGTAGGTCTCAAGTTGAGTTTCATCCTACCCATGGCTGCTTTGAACTGAATTTAATGGTAGAGTGGGTAGAGGTTTAAGACAGGAAATATACAGACGTGTTGTAGTGGTTACCTTAGTTGCATTAAAAGGAGTAAAAATCCTTGCCGTCCCTCGAATAACACGTAAAATGGAGGTCCCGAGCCTGTACGACTTCAGGTACTCGTTGAAGATTCCTATCCTAATTATACCTGGATAGGCAGAATTTAGAACTACCACTTTATCATCGTCCGATTAGCCTTAGTACCATAAAGGGACTTTAAACAATCAAACGACTGTCAGTAGAATAATCGTTAAATAAACCTTTTTTAAAATGTGCAATGTTTCGGACTTATTGTCTATTATCAAGCATTCTAAAATGTTAACATTGTTATCAAGTATAAAAAATTCACTTGTAGACAAATAGTGTTTTATTTGATCGCAACCTCAACCATTTCTATGGTCAACTATTAACATCCATTTTAAATTATGTAACAAAGAGTTTGTATCTTTCTGCACGGATAATAACATTTTGAAATACAATAACACAATACAATAGTTTTACAGTTTCATTTGAATTCGGGATAAAAGACAATGGGACCGTTTCGTATTTTGCCTATTACATAAATAGCCATGGAGTAATATTTCCACAAGTTAAATAGTTCGGTGACAAACAGCGAATATTTAATTTTTATATGATTTTTATAGAATAATTACAGTGCTCCTAAACTTGTTATGAATTTACAGGAGATTTTCTACAAAGACAAATTCGTCCTTAACCAAAAGATTACCAAGGGGGGGGGGGGCTGTTAGAGCTAAATATTTCTCCATCCTGTTTTGCAACTAAATTAATATTGAAAAAAAAATCTGAAAAAATTACTCGTTATCAGAAAAACATTTAATATTAATGTAAACGTGACTTGAAATTTTTCGGTAACATATTGTAACGTTAAATAAAAAAACAACCAAAAAAACATATGGTTTGAAATCCCAGACCGTTTGTTAGAACATACTAAGCGGTTAGAGCGAACTGTCTAGATTTTTCGAGCCCCATCCACGGCGTTCCTCGAGATTGGATAACGTTCTAGACCCTCCTTACAACTATATATAAGGAGCGATTGACTGAACAGTTTTAGTCTGTGTCTTGACTGTGAAGCTCAAGTAATGTGATTTGTGTGATATAAAATTATCATTTTTGTAACCAGCTCGAATATATATGTTGTGATAATTCGTTTGGCATTGTTATTGTATATTTTTGTTTAATAAATATTTGTTTACCCACATAAGTGTTACAATTTTATATCCAAAAGAAATAGTTGAGTAAAAAAAAAAGAAAAAAAAAATGCTGTGGGCTCGCGGATATAATTTAAAATTATTAAACTATAATTTTATAAAGGCATTGATAATAAACTTCAAACACCTAATGTTTTTTTCTTCACTGTACCTAAAAACACAATTACATCTATCCATCTAAATCCACAATCTATCTCAAGCACCTTAAAATTTTTAAATTGAACACTGTATAAAATGTTCAATCTAGAAATCTTAAGGTGTTAGACGATAGACAGAGGGTCCAAAACGTTGCACATAAGATGATAAAAGTATTATAATAGGAATATAGTTGGGAAGCAATCACCTTGAACGAAAGGAGAACAAAAGAATACCAAAAATCGTTCAAAGAAAAATTATAATGTTGAGAGAGGATAGTTTATCGTAGATATAATGAAAAGGAAATGGTCGGGGGTGCGGTACCGTAAAATCGCGGTAAATATGTGTATTAAGACTTAAACGAGTAGAATTTTAGAACACCTTAGGGTGGTCTATGTATTTAAAAAAATCTTCATCGTTGAACAGACATCGAAGAAAGAAAAAAAAACGAATTGAGTAAGGTTCTCCTTTTTCGAAGTTTGTTAAAAAAAATAATAAAAACGAATCTGGTTTGCTTTACAACTAATGATTTTAATCATGATTTATAGAAAATTTCGTTTCATGAAATCATATCACAAGTCGGCAAGAGATGGTTACAACCCAAAAAAACTGATTTTCAGTTTGTTTCTTTTATTTAGGAAAGCCATCGTTGAGTCTCTGTATTACTCTGGACTCAGAAGCCCTGATGAAGATCCACTTGTAGGGATCGAAACGTTGGCTTTCCTAAATAAGTAAAAGAACAAACTGAAAATTCTGTTTATTTATCAACATATCGTAAAGAATAACAGTTGAGTATTACACATAAATAAATTTGTCTTTATTTTTAATTACATTAGATGGTACTGGGTGGGGTCACCTATGGTGTAGTGGTTAGCAGGGCAACCTACAATACTAAAGGTCGCGGGTTCGCGTCCCACGGTGGCCCTAGGATTTCTTAGTGGAAGTAAAATCCTTGGCTATGCCGTTCCTCGGATAGAACGTAAAATGGAGGTACTGAGCCTGTACGATGTCAGATACTCGTTAAAGATCCTTATCCTGATTATACCTGGATAGGCAAAATTTACGACTCTCAATGTAGCATCGTCCGATTAGCCTTAGTAGCATAAAGGGACGTTAGATAAACAAACAAATTAGATGGTACTGCTCCTAGAAAAATTACTGGTTACTAATATTTAGTTTTAAAAGAAACTACTAGAATATGGTATATCGTTAACGTTAAACTACCAGATCTCTTGGGACTAACAATGCAAAAATGGTTCGACCTAATAAATCCAGACGATGTTCCAGGAAGTAGCAGTTACAAGGTATTAGTAACGACATACTAAAGATCACGACCTCAGACTTAATGTTCGCCCTGTACCGACGCCGAGAGAAACCTAATGAATATTAATCGAGTCGACCGGCTGAGAGATCTGTCTGTGCTTGTCAAGTGTTTATGGCCAACAATTACTCTGCAATTATTTCACCATTGATTCGATACAATCGTTTTGTATTCAAATAAAAGGCGCGAGTGTTGTTGAGAGAAATTTAAATGATGAGGAAATTGTTCAACACGTTTTCTATTATAGAACCCTATAACACTTCTTTCATATTTTTTTTTTTTTCATTCGTCAGATAGTGTATGAAAGAAGGGCTTGGTTTGGGCACGTACCTTCTACTTACTTTCTGATTCTTCAATCTTTCTTTTTTAACAGATTTTTCTGTACTTCCGTTGATTCTTCCTTTTTTCCTTCTTTCCTGAGCTTGCGAGGGAATGTTTTAAGCCCCCTGCTTTAATATTATCTTCAAATAATACATTCCAGACCAAATCCCACACCATCTATAACTCTACGAACGAAAAGAATAACAAATAAAATTCACAAAAATTAAATAACATACATTCATAACTATTTACAATCTGTATATTTAGCCTGGGAAACTCCGATCCGTGCTTTGCAGCCCACTTATGGAAGGCAAAGCAAGACTCTGGGAGATCCCAGTGCTTCTCTTCCAGCCAAAATACTCCTCAAACGATTGAGATATCAATATAATTCAATTCACCTGAATAACTGTAATTTAATTCGTTAATTAACTGAAATTGTCGTTATCAGTACGAGTCCTTGCTCCTTTCACGACTAATGGTCATCCAGAACATGACTGCAACACATTCCAAGGATGCACTCTCCTGAGGCAGGCAGGACCTCTTTGGCCTAATTGGACAGCTGGAGGAATAGTCCCTGTTCTTCATGATGCATGTTGCGAATGTTTTCTTCAGGACGATTTCATCACAAGGACAGTTATTACCATTTTAGATTAATGTCTGATCTGTTATTGCAAAAGTCTATTACGGAGGGTTCGTGTTCCCATAAAAGATACTAAAAGCTACGGTTAAACCGTTGATTTTATTTCGCTATTAATCGAATGTGAAATAGAGACCCTTCTACCTGAGCACACATTAATGCTATTCAATTTAATTTACTCATAACGGAATCAGTGATATTGGAAAAAAAAAATAATAAAAGTGTACTACTACAGCCCATATGATGGATTCAGTTTTATGTGAGAGTGGTGAAGTTCTAGGTCGATGGATATGGTAGAATGTGAATTGATAAAGATCGCAATGGAAAACCAGGTTTTCCCAATTAAAAATTTTGGGTGACAAATGCTTATTATCTATAAAGGAATTTGTGGAGGCCGAGTGTGCTCTACATACTTATACTATTTGCAGTTTATGAACAACGCTTTTAATTTTTTTTGTCTGGTGTATATATCGCATGTCAGTCATGGGCGGATCCAGCCGACTGTGAGGGAGGGGCTGTAGTCCTAAGGGGGGGGGCTGCAGCCCCTCAGCCCTTCATTAGGATCTGCCGATCAGCTTTTTTACCTTTATGTTCCTTTCCCACAACTAAAACTCTACTTCTTCTGCATATTACTTGTTCTTTTACTTGCTTCCTTACTTTAAGCAAAGTCAAATTCTATCTTTTAATGAAGAACAATTTTCCAAAGGCAGGGGCTCCAGCCCCCACAGACCCACTCCCTGGATCCGCCAATGATGTCAGGAAGATTACAATTTTAACCCTTAATTACTCATGTCGGGTCATACTGACCCGTACCAAGTTTCATTTCATTCTATTTATACCTCTTTATCATTGAATGATAACCAAACTTTGATATATCCTTTGTTTTGGCTCCAGTTACTTCTTGCCAGTGTCTGGAAAATAAGGGAGGTGTTTATTTGATCTAAATCGATGTTTTGACCTAAGGTGAGTGGTCGTGCAAGCCATTGTTTTTTGTCCAATGCCGGGTTTGCATTTGTAAAAACCACTCATTTATTATTTGCTCTAACTGCAAAGGTTGTTTGTAGACAGTTTTTTGAATTTTAAATCAAAAGAAATCATGTTATTAATAATGTTAAGGAGTTCCTTCATTTCAGACCTATGATTCAACAAGTTTTTCAAATTTTAAAACTTTCATTTATTGTATATATAAATAATAATAATAATAAATATATATTTTCAAGCCTTCCCCTATTGTTTAAAACTGATATCTTACACCATAGGGTTATTTAAATATTTTTTTTGTTCTGGGTCATATTGACCCGAGGTGAGTAGATAAGTAACATTGATTCGGGTGGGTAGTTAAGTGTTAAACACTTTTTTTTGGCTAAAATTTTGGTTTCGGTCGGACAACTTAAAAAAAATAATTTGCAAATTTTTCAAATATGAAACTCTTCATTTGACTGGATTACATTCTGTCTCCATCGAGGCAATGTTAATATTTCTGACTAATAATATTCAATTAATTAAGTTTTAAAATTTTTTTATTTTTTTTTCAGGTAAGGAAGGCTGATATGGTGTTTAGATTTAAGTATGTATAAGCTTTTGGTTTCTTGTTTTCCCTCTGAAAAACCATCTTTAATACATATACATTTGTCGGTCAATTCCATTTTAATAACATTTTTTCTGTAAATAACATCAAGTTAGCAATGGTGTCGTATTCATATCATACGTCGTGAATACGAGAAGTGAATCTCGATCTCCACTAAAAAGGACCCATTTGGGGGGTTATTTATGTATCTCTGAAGAGCGAGCGTAGCGAGCGGGAGTCAAAAGCTGGAGTCTAATAAAGGTAATCAAGGCACTTTTTAACTGAAAAGGACGCGATGGGAGTTCCCTTCAATCACGGAGACATAACCTCCCGAAATAGGCTAGCCCAAAAATCATTACCTCGTAGCGTATCATGTAAATATCACATTCTTGAAGTGCCATCCGTCAAAACTTAGCCTTGAATCTTAGCGAAATAAGTGAAGGTTGAGAATTCTCAACTCCAGTTCAGATTAATCGCGATTTTCCACCAATACTATGCCGCGTTATAAGCATTTCTTTTCTCGTATTTAAAAAAAAATATATATCAAAGTTTCCTTTTTGAGGTTTTCCCCAGGAGGACTAACTAATAACTATACTAAACTGATATTTGTTATTCTGATTTATCGCATCCTGTATAACTAGGATATATTGATCAGCTAAAATAACTAGTCATAGAAATAACGGGTTTCCGTTTTTCTTTTCTTTTTTCCGGTTGATCGATACAGGAAAAAAAACTAAGAATGAATTGATCTTATCTGCTCACCTATGCTCAATTGCTTATACTGTAAGTTCTTATTCAAGTGATTGATTAAAGAAATATTTTACAAAATAACGTAGGATATAACTGGAATTCTTCAATCATTCATTCTGCAGTTGGAATATAAAGTGTTAATTAAAAAAAAAAAAAAAAAAAAAAAAAAAAAAAATAGTAGTGAATTCTAAACTGTTTTACAAATTACTTACAGTGTAATTCATGTCCATTTGGTCCAAAAACGAAAACGTCTAAACCGCAAACCAGCAAAAGCGAAGATCAGCCATGCACGAAAAACTTCCGATTTCATTAGGATATTATGGTTTCTCACTTCCACGCTTTTCAAGCAAACGATTGTTTGAAAAATTCCCGCGGGAAAACATCCAAAAAAAAAAATATTTTGTTGGGCAGAACCGAAACAGTATTAACCGAAAAAAACTAACAATTATATGCAGGGGATTTATTCCAGTAATAAGTTCAGCTTTCATGAGGCCTCCTTAAATTTCACCGTAGTTTTCACATCGAATATCATAATGTAACGTTAAACAAAATACAAAACATATGGTTAAGAATAGTTCAAGACTTTTGTTGGAACGAAATAACAGTCGGAACAAACTGTCATAGTACATGTTTGTGACTACGATGTTTGAGTAGTCTCTACGCTGGCCCAGAAGGTTTGAGGCTGTTCTTCTTACGACTAAATATAAGGAGCGATGGACTGGAGAGTTAGTCTTGTCTGAAGCTCAAGTCATAATTAATATATATCAATCATAATTAATATATATCAAGTCATAATTAATATATATCAATTCTGCGCTTGCAGCATAAAATGTGTTAAATACGAACAAAACATTATTTTTTTTTAAATTTGTTTGCACATAACTTTGGAGAATCGAGTATTCTTTAATATAAGGTTAGTTTTATCATCATAAAAATGTTCTGAGGGTGCTTTAATGGCGAAGGAAACTTTTTTGTTTTCCTATAAAGTACCTTTAATTTTGTTTATATGAAATTATTAATTGTCTCTCGTTACGCATAAAAATAAGAAATGACTAAATATGAAATATGAAAAAGATCAAGTAAACATATAGAGGAGAAAAAAAGAAAAATATTTCGTCAACTCTTAAAACACGTTGAGCCCACGCATGCGGAGTACGCCTTTAATGATAGACCATTGTTCAAAATAAAAGCCGTTCTGTTCATTTGAGAAGTGCCAATTAACAAAACGCATTAATTTCTAATCTAAGTTGGTAAGTGAAAGATGTGTGTTGCGCGCACGCACCAGATTTTTTTGTTTTGTGTTTGGACGAACGGAACTATTAATACTATTTTTACTGTAATATTGCATCGTAGGCTTTCAATTCCAACGGTATGAATAACTCAAAATTGATTTATTTTAAGTTGTAAAAATGTCTTGCCGACATGCTATATATTAGATGAAACATTATTCGTAAGGTTATTTAAAGATAAAAGATTACGGATAACATAAATCAAAAGTTAGTATTTTCTAATAAAAAATAACGGATAAACGAACATTGCAGATAAAAGTAACGAATAACCTAGATTATTCGTCATCCGTTATCCGAGAATAATTTTTGCCCAACTCTGGACATGGTTTATTTTCACTGAGTAATAATTTACCACCTTCTTTAAAAAATATATATAAAAGTTTTTTTTAGCTATTATTATGCAACTTCTAATGTTTTTCCGTTATATTTTTTTATAAGTGTTTCCTCAACCAATTTGCAAATTATATTCTCGCCACAGGTGGAATATTTCGGTCAATTAATTTTCCTCCTTTCAGATCAGCCGAAAATCCCCTCTTTCATGCTCGCGTTTCTTTATCATTATTTCTTTTTTTTTTTTTTTTGTTGTTGTTTTGTGTTATTGCTGAGCCTAGACCATACATTGCAATATCTTTAAACGCAATAAAAATAAAAAAATGCGTGTTGAATAACGTACTACCGAGGATTTCTACTACGTACTACGGAGGAAATATTAAAGTTTTGTTGGTACCTAAAAAGTCTTCAAAGTGTACAATACAAAAGCTATAAATTTTTATAGTGATCACTTCAATATAGATTTTTTTTTGCTTGTTGATTATGTATTGTCATTTATGTGAAAAATTTCGCGGGGCAAAGTGGTCCTGAGAAAAAAAATATGGTAAAGTTGACGGTCTCCACTTTGTTCAAAAATCATTGAACTCATCCACAAATACCTAAACAGTCATGGTTTAAAATTTTTTAAATTTAAAATATAATATATTAATATGGTCTCCTCCCAGAGAAAAATAGTAAAGGTCCAATTTCCGGCAATGATTCTGCTCTAGCTATTTTTATCCTCTCTAAATATGAGTATGAGGTGATTAGAAAGGCGATTAAAGACAGGGGTTTCAATATTTTCCTATTAAAAGTTACAAGACAGCTGAAAAAAAAAAAATATAAAAAGTGATACCTTAAAGAAAATTGAAATTACAATTGAGTTTAATTAAAGTAAAACAAGCTAAATTAAGTTAAAATTAAGTTCTATTATTTTTTTAATTAATTAAAATTTCTGTTTTTAAATTAACTTTATTATAATTATACGAGCAGCCATGCGTTGCTGTGGCTCATTAGCTAGAATGCGTATAACTAATTATATCCTATTCTTTTTAAACCAGCCAAATCAGAATTCACTAATAAAGATAAAAACGTTTCAGCTAATCTAAAACCAACGGAATTTAAAATAGAACTTTAAGCCAAATTTAAAATTGTTTGGATAAGAATTTAGAAGGGTTAAAGTTTTTATTTTCTACATTTCATATGTGACTGTATTAAGCAATCACGATCCATTTATTTAGCATTTACTGGATTGTTTCAGCAGATGCGAGACTAAATGTAAATAATACACATGTAAAAGGAACTAATAAACAATATAATTGGATTAGTGTTTGGCTACTGGATGCTTACCCACCTTAAATATGGAAAGAAAATGAAGTGTTGTGTCAAAAAATCTACTTACACCGCCATCTGTTGAAGATTTATAGATCGTACAAATAATCATATTAAGTATAGCATAATAAGCATAATTTTCTATCAAAGAAATATTGAGGCCAATAATCGAGATAAAAAACTATTCTATCTTTTAAGTTGGGCAAAAATACGCACAATGAGCCAAACTTCATCAAAATCGGTCGAGTAGTTTCTGATTTTACACCTGACAAACATCGAGACATGAGATTTATTTATATATCTATAAATATATAGGTAAAAAATATAGTTTTTAAATTTAGTTGCAGTCCTAGTGTAATTCTCCATTCTTTATAGGATGAAACAGTTTCCATCTCGATAGGACAAACCGTTCTCGAGATAAAGTTTTTTCGCTGTTTTGCCGTTTTGCCCCACTGTGTGGCGCTCATTGTGATTTAGATCATCCAGGAGCTTGGTCATCAGCTCAATATTTTTCAATCCTTCAATTTTGACCCGGTTCCCAAATACGCGAACGCCTGACAAGCAACATCCTGTACTACTTTCTAACAGTTACGAAAGTACCATCATGACCAGTTTTGGACCGTTGGGAATTGAAAAGTAACAGATTATGATGAAACATATTCAAGCCGATGGGAGGACTCGGAATGGACAAGAGGTACGCCTTCCTACATTAGATGGTAAATCGTGATCGGGCAGTGGCTCCTGGGTACGAAGGCTTGTCGTTTGCACAACCTATGCGAGAATGGCATGATGAAGGGTTGTACATTTTATTATGTAGATTCAAGATCATGAACGTACTGTACCCCTCATTCATGATATATAATAATTTTTTTTTATGTGGGTTCAAATAATTTTTATTAAAATAAAATTATAATGTACATATCTGAGAAATAATAAAAACCAATAAAAATTGACATAGTTACAAAAAGTATCAACTTATAACGATAAAGTAACCATATGACGATTCGAGCTTCAGAGCAAGACTAACTCTCTGGATGGACTGGGGAGTTAGTCTTGCTCTGAAGCTTTTCTGTATCTTTTACATCCAGAGTGAAAAAATAAAATAAAAATAAAACAATTGAGGGTTAGCGGATATAATTTAAAATTATTAAATTATAATTTTATAAAGGCATTGATAATAAATTTCAAACAATCAATTTTTTTTTCAATGTATCTGAAATTGCAATTTGCGAAAGCATAGATTAGTTAAATATCATGAATGATGAATTTTATAAAACATAGAAATGGCATTTCTCATTATCTAGAAAAATTACTTGCATATCCCTCTATAAATATTGTTTCCCCACCCTGCACTCAATTTAGTTAAGTTTTGCACCTAATTTATTAAATAAGAAATCTGAGAAAAATATTACCTAATTGTCTGGAAAATATTAAAGATTAATGTGTATTCAATTTTTTTTTTGTTACCTTTTATAGCCACAAGGGATAGTTGAGTGAAAAAAAAAATTGAAAGTGTAAATTAGTTAAATCAATATATATTATAAAGCAAAGTGTACAATGTGCGTGCCGGAAAGGCTCAAAAACGACTCCACGCAGGATTAAGGAAGTTATGTCTTCGTTTAGCCATATGACCATTTACGGAGAAGAAGGTTTCCGTTTTTCTCTTAAGAGTGTAAAATTGAAGAGAAAAGGATTGGAATTTCAAGCCTCTCGCACCATTTAATTAGCCTCTCTAAGATTGAGATACGAGTTTATGAATGAAAAATTTAGTTCGAGCGCCACGCTACCAGGAAGCGCTAGGGTGCGTTTCTCTCAATGTTTATTGTCCATTCATATAGTATGCAATCGTTCTATATTTTTTCAGCTGTTCTTTTTAAATGACTAAAAAATTAAGAGAAAATAATTAGTTTGCGTTCCAAAATAAAATTAATTTAATTAGTTAGTTAATTAATTAAAAATTAGTACTTTAAATCTCAGCAATAAATTAGAAAACCAATTGGATTCCTTAAAAAATTAGTTTTCTCATAAGAAGGCTAATATATGATCAGCACATTACATTTAATCTATATATAATATATACTTAAGTAAATTTAATGCAATATGAGTGAACATTTCGTAGTAGTACAGTGAGCGAATAAAATTAGACATAAAAAAAGAGATGAATTGACTAAATATAAATCGAAAATAAAAAGTTTGAAGTGTTCTTATTGTATTTATGAAAAAGAAGTTGGCTTGGTTACTAGCATTGTGAGCATTCCAGTTGACAAAACGACTAACTCCAATAACAGCATTCTAGATTTTATCATCCCTCATAGGTCAAGATAAAAAGAAATATGATGAAAAATTATGCCTTCAAGAAACTGGATTTCACTTTGTAATAGTAGTAAGATTCTAGATATGCAGAAACCGTTCAAATTACGGGGGGATATCTTAAGGGAGGTTGAAATGGAAGAAAGGTCTTAAAAAAAAGTTTCTATGAATCTTCGGTAGTTTCTATACTTCTGGATTAAATAGGACCATCAAACCCCCTGAAAATTATACAGGGTTCCTTATTTGGGCGGACTCTGCTGATCTCAAGTCTGCAGAATATTGATACCAAGTTAAAACAGAAGTTTCATGAAGGTGCTAATTTTGTTCTATATTTCCTTTAATTTTAAAGTTTTTCTTTTATTAAAACTACCATACAACTACCGGAGCGAAGCCGGGCACCCTAGCTAGTATATTATATATCATGAATTCTAGAAAACATGGACGTTTCTAATTATCTAGACAAATACTTCCATTTACCTTTATCTATATTTTTTTACATCTACAGTTTTATAAATCTATATAAATAAAGAAGTAATTCTGTTTGTTTGTTCTTTATAGAAATCCATAACGTTTGTCCTAAATTCTCCAAATTTCGCTCTGTGGTTCTTTCATACCATACATGTTCAGCAAATACATGTCCTTATTAAAATTGCATAACATCAGCCAATCTCTGGGGATGTTCTTTGTTCTTATAGAAACCGTAATGAGCTCGCTTTACATTGGTTTTTTTACGAAATCGACCGTCTGAGTCAAAAAAAGTTTCATTTTATAGATTTTGAAGCTATAAAAAATTCCCCGGGTAAAACCGGCATAAAAAGCTATGAGGATGTAAATATTTTAATCTCATGATATAAATTTAAAAAAATATAGAGTTAATCAAGAATAAAAGAAGGCTATGGGTTCTTTGAGACCCCTCTTGGCAAAACCTGGAAGTCAGATACTCCTTGGTAATCCTTGGGTTAATATTGGAAATACAAACTGATGAATGAATTGAAATTTAAAATGAATTGATTAAAGATTGCATTTTCTTAAGTTTTTTCCGATCCTAAACATTTCAGTAGCACGCGCGTCTCTCTCACAATAGAACGATGTAATTACATTTCTGTTTCCTTGTCATATGAAATAAAAATACCTTTTTTTTTCTTTGGTCTATAATTAGTTACTATTAAAAAAAAATAGTTTCTATTAAACGAAATGGAAAGTGAAAGGAGGAGGTACGAAAAAAGGACCTTTTTGATGCAATTTTAAAATCAATTAAGCCATTTTGGCCCCCAAAATGAAATCTGGTTCTATATTACAATTTCTGGTAGGTAGTAATTATATTTTAAATAAATGGTGTTTTTTAATATAACCTTTTTATTTCACTTTTTTTCTTTTAAAATATACATATGT
Organism: Aelia acuminata; assembly: GCA_911387785.2. Taxonomy (NCBI): domain Eukaryota; kingdom Metazoa; phylum Arthropoda; class Insecta; order Hemiptera; family Pentatomidae; genus Aelia; species Aelia acuminata. The sequence continues at coordinate 138,609,003 of OU426981.1, forward strand.
TATTAAATAACAGTATGATAAACCACTGCTAACATGAAACAGTAACTGGTGTACCTAAAGTAAAAAGGACCCAAGATCCCTATCCGAGTTATACCTGGATAGGCAAAATTTAGGACTCCCACTGTAGCATCGTCCGATTAGCCTTCATAGCATAAAGTGACGTTAAACAAACAAGCAAAGATAAAAGATTCCATAAATACAGAAAAAGATGAAAACCTTGGAAAAATGAAATTTGAGAGTGTTAAAAGAAAACCCTGAGGATAGTAGTAATTCCGAAACGTAGTTTTTTAATAAAATTTTTTTTAAGATTTGACTTGTTTTTTAGTAAACATCTAAAAAATCAATCTTTTGTATATTCCACCCTTTGTTCATTCCCTTTGTACTTTTTCAGACAAGTTCATCTCATTATAGATTCTGTGACGCGTTCAAGGCAGTAAGTGCCAAGCTACTGATGGAAACCGTATTCTAATCAGGGAAAGTGTCGTAGAGATTCTTCAGCTAGTTATTAGGAATAATTACCCTCACTTAATTTCATTCCCATAATGCCTAAAAGGCAAGAAAGTACAAGAAAATAAATAAATAATTAACACGCTAGGTGCGGCGGCGTATTTTAGGGATATCCTGAATTGGACGGTATCGGTCCCCGGGGTCCGACTGCTGGGATGAGCCACAGATGATATCGGGCGTCGGGGTCCGTGGATTAGACCTAGACATAACAAGCGCAGGACATGCCCCCGGGGTCCGATACAGGATTTACGCCATACTTTATCGAAAATAGCATTAAACTGCTGGAATTTTGAATTACCATTTATATTGATAATTTTTGCAATGTTAAAACAATTTTTAGGAGTCTTTTACTGCTTTACAACCACTTACTCTATGGTAAAAAAAAATCCTTTTTAAAGAAATGAATTTATATAAAATAAACAAAGCAAATATCAATGTTTTATTTATAATTGCAGACTTAGTAAGAAGTATTAAAGATAACCATAAAGGTATTCTTTGCAATATTATCGGACGCGAAAGTGTGATGCCGTCTTGTTGTATGTAGTACTTGATACTAGTATTTGATATTACTAGTAGTACTTCATGTAATCTTGTTTTATTACTGATGGTCTGTATCTGACCCCGGAGTCCGATTCTAAAAAACAACAGAATTTCATCTGTTAGCAACTTTTGCTGCACTAAAATGCAATAATCTCATTAAAAATCGACTAAATTGAGTCTTTGAGGTGTTCGACCTTTCAGACATTTTCATGTGATAATCGGCTGTTAAGATGGCAATGTAAGACATTGGACCTAACGTGTTAAGCAAAATAAGCTTATGAATGTATGATGTTCAGTGAAGATCACAGAACACTTATAACAAGCAAACAGGGAAAATAAATCAATCGAAGACAAAAATTTTTCCTACGTTGGTCACTTCCATGATTCATTTTTTTTTTTTTTTTTTAACGATACAACATGTCGAATGTGCGTGTTTGTGTCCACAACTCAAGATAACGATTCTCAACACTTTGAGATGATTATGCGACTGTTTGCGAGACAATACGTCACTCATCCACCTCGGCTGTATAAATAGCACAACGGCAGAAAGAGCCGCAGTCGCACTGTCTACTTGATCCAGAGATGGTCGCTACTTCCTTCTACTTCCTGTTGGTCTGCTCCTTGGCATGGCTCGGGGCTGCTACAGATCTGTCCGAAGTGTCAAGCAGCAACGGCTATGGGGGATCTTATATCGAGGGCTCAGTGTGTGAAAATTCCAAGATACTCAATTCCAGAATTTACGGAAGTTATGTCTTGGGAGGCTCTAAAGTTATAAACTCCGATGTGAAAAGTTCGAGATTGACGAACTGCCTCGTTGTTCGGTCGGACGTGGAAGGCAAGGCCTACGACTCAGTGACCATAATCGACGGGAACCTCGTAAGAAACCATGGCGCGGACAAGGCTATTATTTAAAGTTCATTTTCTAGATCATTATAATATTTAAAAACATATGTTTTATTATTATAATCTTTAATAAAATAATGTTTTATATTTAAGTATGTTTTTTTTTTTTAAATAACAAAATTATGATCTACAAAGTACTGACCATTATGGACGTACTGGAAAAACTTTTGGAAAAAAGTTTCTGCAAAGCCCTCAAACATCCCAACAATTCATAACGTTGGTAGATTGTTGACTGTAGAAGTTTATGCGATGTTAATGGTTGGGGGTGGGTCAAAATAATACTATATGTGCAATAACCTATATTGTGCCGACGTTTCGCCCCGAGATTCAAGTCTTCATCAGGGTTGTCGAGTCCTCTGGTATAGAACAAATGCCTGTATAGAACCCCACGGAATTACTTCCATCATCATGGTTTTCTTTTAACCTTAATAAAAATTGTGCCATACGAGTAATTATTAACAGTATACATTATTTTTACGTTGTACATTAACAATAGTAATAAATTATTAAATATCACAACAATAACAAAAATTGTGTATAAAATGTTGATTACTTGCATGGTGCAATTTTTATTACAGTACCAGTCAAAAGTTTAGAACGACTGCCTATGTATTTCTAGTTGTTTTTTTGGACAACAATATTGTCTGTATTAGAATATTCGAATAATTGAGTAGTGAGATATCGAATACTTCTTATGTATTTTTTGTTTGTTTATTAAAAAACAAGTCAAATCTTCTCATACTTTAACTTAAGTTACGGAATTACTTCCATCTTGAGGTTTCCTTTCAACCTACAGTACCAGTCAAAAGTTTAGACTCAACCTTAGATTTTGTAAAATAAATAAATAACAACATTTTATTTATCGAACAACATAACAACTATTATTTTATTTTTAATTTATTTAAAACGAGCTGTGTATCCCGGCTTCACCCAGGGTACTTGGAAAGCAATGAGAAAAGCCGTGGGTCAAGAAAAGTTCGTTAGGACAGAAATGAGATTTTTTACTTCTTCAACGGTTGATTTCGTAAAAATCTAATTTAAAGCGAACTCATAACGATTTTTATAACAATAAAGAATATACCCAGAGGTTGGCTGAAGTTATAGAATTTTAATATGGACAGGTGTTCGCACTTGGTATAAAAGAACCACTAAGCGAAATTTGGAGACTTTAGGACAAACGGTATGGACTTCTATAAAGAACAAAAAAAAAAAAAAAAATATTCATCTTTATTTATAAAGATTGTATTCGAAATAATCATATAATTTTATATAATAAATTAATGAATAAGTTAAAATTATTTTTTTAAACTTGAAGATTGTAAATTAAATATAAGTGATTCTAAACTTTTGACTGGTACTGTAATAAAAATTGCACCATACAAGTAATTAACATTATATAAATAATTTTTGTTTTTGTTGCAATAAGTATTTAATAATTTATTACTACCTACTGTTAATGTATAACGTGAATTACTCTTATTGTGCAATTTTTATTAAGGTTAAAAGAAAACCATGAAGGTGGAAGTAATTCCATTGGGTTCTTTACAGGCAGTCGTTCTATATCAGCGGACTAGACAGCCCTGATGAAGACCTGAATCTCGGGGCGAAACGTCGGCACAAAATAGGTTATTGCACATATAGTGTTTATTTTATTTGACCGCACCCCCAACCATTTCCATTACATCCAAATAATTCAGTCATTCCAGTCCAAGGCATTGAGGAAAATAGTAGACGCACCAACAAGTAGCAGCCACATAATAGTACAAAAACTCCCACCAAAGACTAACTTTGAACACGAACCCCTTAGCACAGACACTAAACATTAAAACATAAACCTCTACATTCCACCCCGGCGACTTTTGAGGCGGTGGCCGAGAGAATTTGTTAACTTTGTTAAGTTAGCTATTTATCCGGTTGGAGTAACATATATTTGCTGATTGCGAATTTGTAGATTCCAAATCGCACAAACCTGGCTGACCATTTGTATTTCCATTTTATAAATAAATAATTATTCAAGTATTTTTGTGATCCTTTATTTTATTTCCTTTATTGACGCCATTGCCAAACTATCAATATCTGTAAACATAAAAAATATTTTCAGTTAAATAGTATTCAGCCTATTTCAATCAGACAACAAGAACTGAAGGAATTTCTCATACCTTACTGTAAGCGGCCATGTTTCACATTCGTAAAGGACCGTCGGAAGAATTAAATTAAAATATGAAGCCAAAAATAAAAATTATTTTAAACAGTTAATAAAATATAAATTTAAATGATTTTATCTAATCTATGAGACGAAGATTGGCCCCTCTAATTGTTTGTTTGTTTGTTTGTTTAAAGTCCATTTTTATGCTGCTTAGGCTAATCGGACGATGCTACAGTGGGAGTCCTAAATTTTGCCTATCCAGGTATAATTAGGATAGGGATCTTTAACGAGTACCTGACATCGTACAGGCTCGGGACCTCCATTTTACGTCCTATCCGAGGGACGGCATAGCTAAGGATTTTTTACTCCCATTAAATTGAACCCACGATCTTTAGTATTGTAGGTTGCCATGCTAACCACAACACCACAGGTGTCCCCATTGGCCCCTCTAATTAGCGCACTGTAACGGCGATGCAGAGACTTACAATTTTCTCTTAAGATCAAATTATTTAATTAATATACTTTCTTTATTCTTGAATTATTCTTGAATTCTATAAGGGATAAAAAGTAAAAAAAAATAATTATTTAAACTGGCTACTTAATAAAAATAACAGATCTTGTCTTTGAATATTAGCAAGTTATGTCTTACATTCCCTTCTTAATAGCCGATTTTCACATGAAAATGTCCGAAAGTCCGAACACTATTTATACTCAAGTTAGTCGATTTTTAATGAGATTATTGCATATAAGTGCAGAAAATTTTGCTAACAGCTGAAATTCTGTTGTTTTTTTAGAATCGGACTCCGAGGTCCGATTTTCGATAAAGAATGGCGTAAATCCTGAATCGGCCTGTCCTACGCCTATTATGTCTAATTCCAATCCTTACCAAGAGATAATGCCCTTGAGACGCTCATTTAATTCCCTTTTAGTCAAAAGATGACGCTTTGATCAAAGCATTCCCATCGGACCCCGACGTCCGATATCGTCTGTGGCTCATGCCAGCAGTCGGACCCGGGGGACCGATACCGTCCAATTCAGATACCCATAAAATACCTAACGTAGCCGCCGCACCTAACGTGTTAACAATGGTTCAATAAAATAGGTAAACTATTTGCTTTAAATTAAATAACTTTCATGGTAAAGGGGTCACCTGTGGTGTAGTGGTTAGCATGGTACCTACAATACTAAAGGTCGCGGGTTAGCGTGTAGCCACCAAAAATTGTCAGGTGTAAGGAATACTAGATCTTGCAGAAGAAATTTGCCCTGAAGAGGGACGAATAGTCCGAAACATTTACTACTAGCTGTGGGGCCCGGCTTCGCTCAGGGAGTTGTGTAATAGGTGGAATGAAACAATAACTTTAAAATGTAATAGTACAGAAAAATAGACCAAAATTAATCATGATTAAAACAAAATTTGTACCATCCTGAAACTTCAGTTAAGTATTAGTGATAAGTTTCGAAAACTCAGAGTCCGCCCATATATGGTTTGGGTATAAGAGACCCTATTAAAACGGTTCTCTTAATGCGTTTTCTTCCCATTTCTTGATTAAGAAAAATTATTTTGGCAGTAAATATATGGCCTGGTCTCTACCATTTTTTACTTTCACTTACCTATATATGAAATATATAGTAAGTGGAAGTATTGCGATCGTGAAAAATTTCGACTTCCGGTTTTCAACGGAAATACACGTTTTGGGGTCCCCTGAGTCGAAATGACCAAGTCCCGCGAAATGGTCTTTGTGTGTGTGTGTCTGTGTGTGTGTCTGTGTGTGTGTGTGTGTGTGTGTGTGTGTGTGTGTGTGTGTGTGTGTGAACAGACTAGCTCAAAAACTATAAACCGTGCGAACCTGAAATTGGGTATTTAGAGTATGTATATGCCCGCGATGTGACAGCAAAAATTTCATCGAATTTGCTCTAAGGGAGGGGGTACTTTATTTAATAACTTTTTAAGTTTTTTTCGATTTTCTCAAAAACGGCTCTAACGATTTTGATTAAACTTAGTATTTGATCTATATATATGCCCTAGATATGACTGTAAAAATTTCATCAAAATCGATCAACCGGAGGGGGGACTTTACTTAATAAATTTTGTACCATTTTCACGTGTTTTTTTTATTTACTCAAAAACGGTTTTAACGATTTTGATCAAACTTGGTATTTAATGTATTTATATGCCAGAGATATGACTGTAAAAATTTCATCAAAATTGATCTACCGGAGGGGGGACTTTACTTAATAAATTTTGTATCATTTTCACGTGTTTTTTTTATTTACTCAAAAACGGTTTTAACGATTTTGATCAAACTTGGCATTTGATGTATATATATGCCAAAGATGTGATAGTCAACATTCATCAAAATTGGTCAAACGGAGGGGGCACTTTATTTCATAATTTTTTTTCAATTTTTACCTTTTTGATCGATGATCTCAAAAACGGCTTTAACGATTTTTATCAAATTCGTTATGTTTAATGAAAATTAGTTGTTATTTATTACCAGGTAAGCTTTATCATTATTAAAATGTTCTGAGAGGGCTTAAATGGGGAAGGGGCCTTTTTTGTTTTCCTATAAAGTACCTTTGTTTTAGTTTATATTGAGAAATTAACTGTCTGTCATCACACCTAAAAATAAGAAATGGCTAAATATGATATATGAAGAAAATCAAGTAAAAATATACAGGAGAAAAAAAGAAAAATAATCCGTCAACTCATAAAACACCTTGAGCTCACGCATCCGCCGTACGCCTTTAATGACAAACCAATGCGTTATTATTACCTATAGATGTTCTGTTCATTTGAGAAGTGGGAATTAACAAAACGCATTAAGTTCTAATCTAAGTAAGTTGGTAAGTGAAAGTTGTGTGTTGCGCGCACGCACCAGATTTTTATTGTTTCTATGTTTTTATTCCATTGAGAACATTCTCATGACGATACCGCATCCTTATCAAGTTGAGTAACTTCTTTTTCGAATTCGGTTTAAAATTTACGAACAGAACAGAACTATCAAACAGAAATATTATATGAACACTTTATTTTGGGTATATATTCCATTAGGTTATATCTTTTATTCATATTATCTATAGGTTATCTATTTTATTCAGCGTTAGTTTTTATTCGCTCACTACACTAATAAGCAATTTTTCTTTTGTTGTAAATTTACTCTTATATTGTATATTGATTAAAGGCAATGTTTCGACCAATTCTTTCCTCTTCTCTAAAACTTAATTCGCTTAGGAGTCCAGTTGGTTTTGTTTATTTTTAATTTCAATTCATTGCAGAGATGTAATGACCTTATTGATAAATAAAAATGAAAAAATAATTATTTATACATAATATCGTGTAATTTAAAGATAACAGTTGAAGCTAAAACCATAACAAACCGAACTAATGAACGATAACCTTATGAATTGAGCTTAGCTAGCGCTCCTGGCTTCCAAATGTCGAACTAAATTTTTTCATAACTCGCATGGGCTTATTAGAGGGGCTATTTACATGTAGCGAGAGGCTTAAAATTACAGCCCTTGTCCCTTCAACATTACACACTTAAAATGAAAACTGAAACCTTCTTCATCGTTTGGAGCAATAGGGCAATATGACGACATAACATTCTTTATAGTACGAGTAATCGTTTTTGAGCCTTTTCGGCACGCACATTGCACACTTTGCTTTATAATATATATTGATTACATAAAATAAGTAAATGAATGTGAAAAAATGTGTGACTTTGAGAAATTGCATTTAACTAAACATTTCGATTAATAATCAATGTAAGTTGGTAAGTGAAAGTTGTGTGTTGCGCGCATTGCGTTGTGCGCATTGTTTTTAACAACATTTTTCATCTACTAAAAGTATTCTAGTAACTATTAAAAGTTTTATATAATAAAAAATACATTTTTTAAATAGTTTATTTTAATGCATATTACATGTAATGAATGCCATATACAAAATATTATGTTTACGTTTTAATACTTATTGGTTAAAAATATTATAACATATTTATATAATTATTCTGCTGTGTATTTGTTTTAAATTGTTATTTATATAAATGAATTCAAGTGATTATTCAAGTATAAGAATCTCATTAAGTTAAAGAGTGGAAATTTTTATTATTATGAGTGGAAAATATGATAACGAATTGATCGAGTTTGCTTTACAATAATAGAATTGCTGATAACAAACGGTAGAGGTAAATATTATTTCATAGTGTGAGCTAATACCGTACTTCAAAGGCGTTAAATTTAATCAATGCTCGCATATATTTCAAATCCAAATCAATAAGAGATAGTTCCTATTTAATATAAGTAATTCGACGATTACTTTAAAATGATGTTCTTCGTATATCGTTTTCGTTATTTATGAAAAAAAAAAATAACCTGGTTGCATCCAACACACAACTATCACTTACCATCCTTATTAGTGTAAAACTCAACGCGTTTTAGCTTTCGTGTAAGCCCCTCTCGAGTCGCAGCAGTTTGAACATGAGCACAAATCATTTTTTAGCTAAAAAGGTAAAAATTGTTGATTTATTGTTATATGTTTTGGAGAAACGACTTCACCTATTTTAACTTTGAGTAACTCTTTATTAACATTTTTGAAGGAAAATAATTTAGGATCGTGCCAGGTCATCGTGGTCATAAGGACTGGCACTGACAGCTGGGCATTATGCAGATTATTTTATTTTTTGATATAATAATTTATAATATTAGTAATATATATTATTATTCTGTTTGCAGGTTGGCAGTGGCTATAAGCCTGTTGAGCGCCCTAAGTAGGGTCGGCTCGCAGATCGAGAATTCGGTGGACCTCACTTCAGAGTGTGCCCTTCTCCTCAGCGCAGAATCAAACATCATCCCCGCAGCCTTGTGAGTAACATACGATATATTATTTGTATTATACTATTATATATTATATGTACACACACACACACACACACACACACACACACACACATACACATATATAATTTGTATTATTGTATAATTTTTATCTAGTTAACTTAAATATGTATGAAATAAATAAACTAAAAATGTTGGTCCCATATTCAAAGGTTTTTTTTATATGACACACTTAGGAAAAACTTAGCTACTTTGGAGACTGTTTATAATCCGTTTATAAACAACTATTTAAAAACATTTACGAATATTTAAAAATACCGAAATATTCTTAATTACTAAAGAACCACCACCGAATTATCAACATTTTAAAAACCGTGAACTGAAAATTTAGGGAATTTTACTTAACAACTTCTTCTTGTTCGACCTTCCTTCAAATTGTCAAGTCTGGAAATAAAACTGGGAACTTCTTGGGATCCTCCAGATCGCCGTAGATCTTGTCGAAAGGGTCTTGGCCAGATTCCTGATTTCTTCCAGCTAAGGGAATGCCTGAAGGATACACAAACTATCAATCTTCAAAGGGATCTAAAAGAAAATATAAGGATAGTTAGACATAATATATTACTATAACTGAATACCTTATCAACTCTACTCAAGCAACGTAGAAGCAGAATAATCTATTTGCAAACTAACGTTAGGCAAATGTCACTGGTTCGCGTCCCATGGTTGCTCAAGGATTTTTTAAAGAGGGTAAAAAATCCTTGGCTATGCCGTCCCTCGTATAGAACGTAATATGGAGGTCCCAAGCCTGTACTTTGTCAGGTACTAGTTGAAAATCCCTATCCTAATTATACCTGGATAGACAAAATGTAGGACTTCCACTTTAGCATCATCCGATTAGCCTTAGTAGCATATAGTGACGCTAAACAAACAAACAAACTAACCAGCATTAGGCCGAAAATATTTTAATTAAAAACAAAAACAGTTTCATGAGACAATTAGAAGCTTTGTATTGATAATAATAAAAAAAATAAAAAACTTTAGCATGGTGACGACGATAAGTATGGTCCAATAAAACGTTGACAACTCTTTCCTCTGAACAGAACGCCTTTACTTATAAACAATGGTCTGTCATGAAAAGTGTACTGCGCATGCGTCAACTCAACGTGTTTTAGGAGTTGTCGAAGCAATTTTCTTTTTTTATTCTTTTTTTTATGTTTACTCGATTTTTTCCATATTTCATATTTAGCCATTTTTTCTTTTTAGACATAATTTCTCCATATAATAAAAAGCAAATGCACCGACTTTAAAGGAAAAGTAAACAAATTACTAGGACGTTTAAGCCCCCCTCAGAATGTTTCTATGATGACATAAACTTACTTGATATTAAAGAACATTTTATTCTCTTTAAACAATACGAGTTTACTCAAAATCGTCAGAGCCGTTCTTGAGAAAATCGAAAAAAAAAAAAAAAACACAAGAATTAGACAAAATTTATGAAATAAAGCGACCCCTTCATCAGATGAATTTTGATAAATTTTTCTCTGTCACATCGCGGGGATATACATACACTAAGTAGCCAATTTCAGGTTCAGGCGGTTTATAGTTTTCGAGATTGTTTGTTCACACACAGACCATTTCGCGGGACTTATTTGGACTGAAAGGATCCCAAAGCGTGTATTTCCGTTGAAAACCGGAAGTCGAAATTTTTAACGACCGCAATACTTTCCCCGCAATATTTTTCCCCCGCTCACTGTATAATTACTATATATTTTTATAGTGAATATAATACATACTATACATTTCATATGTAGGTAAGTCAAAGTAAAAAAGCAAACGAAATGTCATTAGAGAATCTAAATAAACGTATATTAACAATGCACGCCCTTCTCATATAAAAAAAGTCCCCTTCAGCTCAGCCAAGTTTCCATTCAATTGGCCGATTTGTGTCACTTCTCGAGACGAATGAAATATTTCGTGACATGTCACATGACACAGTGACATTTATTTTTTCTGGTACTGTTCTTTTTCTTTTTTTTAACGAAAAGATGTCCCCGTTTAAAGAAGAAAAGTTTGCCTTAGCTATTTCACGGCACTTAGACCCAAAAGATGAGAAAAAGTTAATGGCTTTAACCAAAGCGAATTGTAACCTCTCTCTAGATGTCCCAATCTCACTAAAGGCTCTGTTTGCTTTTATTAAATGACTTCTTTCTTTTCTAGAAAATTGATTTTTTTTTTATTAGAATAAATTTATTCTATTTTATATGTGATTTTTTTTATAATCATTTTTTTTTTTTTTTTTGTTGTATCATGAGCAAGAGAAAAACCTGAACCGTTTAAAGATATATCTTTCTATGATAAAACTAATCTGAGAAGGTTTTGTTTGTATAACGTTCCTTTATGCTACTATTGCTAATTCGACGATGTTACAGTGGAAGTCCTAAATTTCGTCTATCCAGGTGCCACCTAAAATGTATTTACCATCTTGTTGTATAACAGTTTGCCATCTTGAAACCAAATTTTTAATGCCTGTACTGAAAAAAATCCTTTGGTTTTGAATTAAAGAAAGCTAACACTTCGCTTTTCACCTCATCGATTGAATTCACGTTCTTCCCGATGTTACAGTAGGAGTCCTAAATTTTGCCTAACCAGGTATAATCAGGATAGTGATCTTTAACGAGTACCTGACATCGTACTGCTCGGGACCTCAATTTTACGTCCTAGCTGAGGGACAGTATAGTCGAGGATTTCTTACTCCCTTTAAAAAATCCTATGGCCACCAACAACTCTATTAGTTATGTATATAATCGATCATAAGCTTAATTAAATCAGCTGTTTTTATGAGATTCGACTTAATATCTGTTTGTTTATATAACGCCCCTTTATGCTACTTTTGTTAAGGCTAAGCTCCCTATAGCCAAAGATTTTTACTCCCTTTAAAAATCCTAGGGCCACCACGGGACGCGAACCCGTGACCTTTAGTATTGTAGGTTGCTATGCTAACTATTACACCACAGGTGACCTCCTTTAAAGGTTTTTAACTATTGCTTCTTTTATACCCATCTTTATGCCACTAATCCCACGAAGCTACAGTGGGAGCCCTAAATGTTTCCAATCTAGGTATGACGAGTACTTGACATCGTATACTCGTAGGCTCGGGACCTCGATTTTACGTTCTATCCTAGGGACAGCATAGCCAAGGATGAAAATCCTGACTGTCAATCAGTCTATTGTAATTATTTCTATACACATGAGTAATAAGTAGGTAAGTTGGAAATTATGGATCATTACAAAAGCCTCTGCATACTGTAAAAAAGTTGACAACTCCCAAGTATTAACGTTTCTAAACGTTCTTCTAAACGTTTTAAACGTCCTCTAAGATCACGTTAACGTTTAGATGTATGAGTTATTGACTTCTTCAAAACGTGCAGAAAGCTTCTAAAATGGTTGGATGATGAGTTGTTGTCTGTTTGTTTAACCTCACTTTATGCTACCAAGGCTAATCGGACGATGCTAAAGTGGGAGTCCTAAATTTCGCATATCTAGGTATAATTAGGATAGGGGCCTTTAACGAGTACTGACATCGTAAAGGCTCGATACCTCCATTTTACGTCCTATTCGTGCGTATACATCCTCACCCGTAATACGGCATAGCCAATGATTTTTGCAAACCCACCACTTTGGAGTTTAGTAATTAGCTATACTAACCACTGCAGGTGACCCATTAGGTTTTTAAATAATTAATCCTGGAGGGTTGGCAATTAGCAAAAAAAATGACTTACCACTTTTTAAGCGGCACATTTATTTATTATTTATAATATATTTTCAATTATGCTTTAGGAATGCATTGGTAGGAACTAACCCTGCAAGGACGAGCAAAATGTTTTTCTTAAAAAATGAGATTTAGTGTGATATATTTTGTCAATGAACATATTAGAATTCTGGAAAAATATTTAAAAAAATATGGGACTTACCGTTTGCTGATAATCGGCCTTGTTCATATGATCATGCTAGGACTTACACACGTCGATTTGTTGAATGGAAATAGGAAGTTTTAATTTTTTTTTGTTGGAATAAAACGGCTTTTTCTACATATTTTATACTATATTTTAATTTATAATTACAATAGTTGGTTAAAAAAAAATAAATTAATTATTTTTTGTGAACCTCGGCAAAACATGTGATGCATAAATCTACACCACACTTTTCAACTTGGTGCGCACAGTCCTCTTACATGATTCGAGGGCACATCGGCGACGATTTCCTTGAACCACGAAATGGTCGATTCTATCATATCATATGTCTGTCAGGACTCGTTGATTCAGCCCTATTTTTGATTGAGATGCTGCTCTCGACTTGAATGGCAAAAGAGAGACCGCCACATCTGGCGGTGCGACTCTGGAGCAAACAGTAAAAGGACAGTTCTACCGCTACTTGTAAAGATATGAGAACTGAGGCGTAGAATTCCAAAACCAGCCAAGTCCAATTTCCATACTTTTATTTTTTATTTTTACTTTCACTTACCTATATATGAAATATATAGTAAGTGGAAGTATTGCGATCGTGAAAAATTTCGACTTCCGGTTTTCAACGGAAATACACGTTTTGGGATCCCCTGAGTCCAATTAACCAAGTCCCGCGAAATGGTCTGTGTGTGTGTGTGTGTGTGTGAACAGACTAGCTCAAAACTATAAACCGTGGGAACCTGAAATTGGGTATTTAGTGTAGGTATATGCCCGCGATGTGACAGCAAAAATTTCATCAAAATTGCTCAAAGGGAGGGGGTACTTTATTTAATAACTTTTTACGTTTTTTTCGATTTTCTCAAAAACGGCTCTAACGATTTTGATTAAACTGAGTGTTTGATCTATTTATATGCCCGAGATATGACTATATAAATTTCATCAAAATTGATCAACCGAAGGAGGGACTTTACTTGATAAATTTTGTATAATTTTCACATGTTTTTTTTAGTTACTCAAAAGAGGCTTTAACGATTTTGATCAAACTGGGTATTTGATGTATGTATATGCCAAAGATGTGATAGCCAACATTTCATCAAAATTGGTTTAACGGAGGGGGCACTTTATTTCATAACTTTTTAACCAATTTTTACCTTTTTTTCAATTATCTCAAAAACGGCTTTAACGATTTCCATCAAATTCGTGGTGTTTAATGAAAATTATGTGTTCTTTAATATCAGGTAAGCTTTATCATTATTAAAATGTTCTGAGGGGGCTTAAATGGGGAAGGGACCTTTTTTGTTTTCCTATAAAGTACCTTTGTATTCGTTTATATGAAGAAATTATCTGTCTCTCGTTTTGCCTAAAAATAAGAAATGGCTAAATATGAAATATGATAAAAATCAAGGAAACGTATAGAGGAGAAAAAAAGAAAAATATTCAGTCAACTCATAAAACTCGTTGAGCGCAAGCGGAGTACGCCTTTAATGACAGACCATTGTTCATAATAAAGCCGTTCTGTTCATTTGAGAAGTGGCAATTAACAAAACGCATTAATTTCTAATCTAAGTAAGTTTGTAAGTGAAAGTTGTGTGTTGCGCGCACGCACCAGATTTTTTTAAATAGTTTTTTATAGATTATCTGGCTGGATTTGGAACAGACGTTATTTTTCTAGGGCCCTTTTCAATATGATTTAACCTCTTTTGGAAGAAATCCTTCCACCTAATGATAATCTAATGGAAAAACTATTTTAAAAAAAATAAAAATCTGGAAATGAACTTGGCTGGTTATGGAATTCTACACCTCAACTGTTTTATCGCTACCTGAAAGGGTAGACTTGTGCGAGCGATCGGTAAAGATCCCTATCCTAATTATACCTTGATTATTTTGATTATTGATTGCCTAAAGGCAAAATTTAGGACTTCCACTGTAGCATAATCCGACTAGCCTTAGCGGCATAAATGGACGTTAAATATTGGTGGAAATGATAACCGTTTTAACCGATAACCGGTTATAACCCCTATAGTTACTTAGTGCCCTATATACTATGCCTCTCTCATACATTCACCCTCCTTGGTTTGTCTTGATTCGCACCACGTCTATCAAATATCCGTTTAGTTAAAAGAGAAAATCTGTTAGGTAAATCATTCTAATGATTACATATACCATTACTGGCATACCTATATTGTTAATGCAAATAAGTGGCAGAGAAGTAATTTATATAGCGACCTAATAGACTTCTACACCTGATACAGCTGTCAGCCGCCAAAGAAATATGCCAGCAATCTTAACATTCCGCTGTAAATCACTAAGGCGCGATATGTACCTAATAGCTCTCCAGAAAGGTCGAGTTGGTAATTTTGCCATATAACTTCCTCCACTCCCTTCATCAAGACATTTCACACTTCTAATGTGTTTATTTATCATCTTCTATATTTCTTGTTAGCTTAACGTCACTTCCAGGTGTCTCCCAAACAGGTATTCCTCTGGACACCTCACAAGGATTGGACATGCATGAACCAGCAAATATATGAAAAACTCTAAGCTGAAAAGAAAATATCACACATTGATATGTGCTCTTAACTGTATTAGTTACAATCAATAACACTACTAGGTCATAAGGTTAATTAAATCAACTGTTTATATTAGATTCTCCTTAATATCTATTTGTTTTTTTTATATAACGTGCCTTTATGCTACTAAGGCTAATCGGACGATGCTACAGTGGGAGTCCTAAATTTTGCCTATCCAGGTATATTTAGGATAGGGATCTTTAAGGAGTACCTGACATCATACAGGCTTGGGACCTCCATTTTACGTCCTATCCTAGGGACGGCATAGCCAAGGATTTTTTACTCCTTTTAAAAATTCGATGGTGATTGCAGGACGAAAACTCGCGACCTTTAGTATTCTCCACCCTCTATTAGATTAAAAAAAAAATAAAGGGTATCTGCGTTGCCGGGGGATAGCGTCTCCGACTCCCACGATGGCGGTGCGGGTTCGAATCCCGCCCAAACCCGCTCGATTCTGTTCGGTGACGGCCTCACTGAACAGAATCAGCGGCTTGCCATGGATTAGAAGAGGTTGGTTACCCGTAGATAACCCGTCCCGATTACCCCTCGTGGCATAAAGCGGAGGGAAATAAAAAAAATCTGGTGCGTGCTCGCAACAAACAACTTTCACTTACCAACTTACTTAGATTAGAAAGTAATGGGTTTTGTTAATTGCCACTTCTCAAATGAGCAGAATGGCTTTAATTATGAACAATGGTCTGTCATTAAAGGCGTACTCCGCATGCGTGGGCTCAACGTGTTTTATGAGTTGACAGGATATTTTTCCTCTATATGTTTTATTTATTTTTATCATATCTCATATTTAGCCATTTCTTATTTTTAGGCGTAACGAGAGACAGTCAATTTCTCCATGTAAACAAAAACAAAGGTACTTTATAATAAACAAACAAAAAAAAAAAAAAAAAAAAAGGGCATATAAATACATCAAATACCAAGTTTGATCAAAATCACTAAAACCGTTTTTGAGTAAATAAAAAAAAAACACGTGAAAATGATACAAAATTTATTAAGTAAAGTCCCCCCTCCGGTTGATCAATTGTGATGAAATATCGGTTATCACATCTTTGGCATATAAATGCATCAAATACCAAGTTTGATCAAAATCGTTAAAACTGTTTTTGAGTAAATAAAAAAAAAACACGTAAAAATGATACAAAATTTATTAAGTAAAGTCCCCCCTCCGGTTAATCAATTTTGATGAAATTTTTACAGTCACATCGCGGGTATATACATACACTAAATACCCAATTTCAGGTTCGCACGGTTTATAGTTTTTGAGCTAGTCTGTTCACACACACACACACACACACACACACACACACACACACACAGACCATTTCGCGGGACTTGGTTAATTGGACTCAGGGGACCCCAAAACGTGTATTTCCGTTGAAAACCGGAAGTCGAAATTTTTCACGATCGCAATACTTCCACTTACTATATATTACATATATAGGTAAGTGAAAGTAAAAAAATAATATTTCTATTCTAATAGGTTTAGTTGTTTGTTGATTGCTTATTACTTTATGCTACTAAGGCTAATTGGACGATGCTACAGTGGGAGTCCTAAATTTTGCCTATCTAGGTTTATTTAAGATAGGGAGGTATCTTTAACGAGTACCTGACATCGTACAGGCTTGGGACCTCCATTTTACGTCCTATCCTAGGGATTTTTTACTCCCAATAAAAATTCCCAGGGGCACAGTGGGACGCGTACTCGCACCTTTAGTATGGTGGGTTGCTATGCTAACCACTACACCACAGGTACAGGTACACTACGGGAACCTATCTTATATACGACAATTGAGGTATCATTGAGGTATTATGATTTCTTTTTCCCTTCAGGTGAAAAAAATTCTCACTTACCCTAAAAATTGCGAAGAGAAGAGCTATGAATAAAAGGGTACTTAATTTGCGCATAACTAAAAACCAACCATTTTTATTTTTGGGTTATGATTAATTAATTTATTTTATTTTAGGGTTATGTACAAGCTGCTTATATCCCTTAGCCCTTAAAATTAAACTGTACCACTACAACCCTTATTTTTCAGCGGTCGTGCTGGAGGTGATTTGACCTTGATCACGCTGATTCGTCAGTTTTTTTCCTTTAATTTTTCAATTCAGGGTACCCTCTTTAGCCCTTTACAGTACAATACTTAGCCTTTTATAAATATTGTAACACTTCTGTGGGTAAACCAATATTTATTCAAAGAAGAACTACAATTGTCAATGCCATACGAATTATAACAACACAAATATTAGAACAGGTTACATACCACCTCGTAACACCCTAATAATCATGTGGCTTGAGGTTCGGTTCAAGACTAAGGCTAATTGTTCAGTCACTCGCTCCTTATACATAGCCGTAAAAGGACTGGCGTGGAATGTTCTAGCCCGGCGTGGATTGTATCGTTCCAACGAAAAGTCTGGGACTTTTAAACCATATGTTTTCTTTTGTTTTTGTTTAACTTTACCATAAAAAATAAATGAATACATTTTTATTATTTCTTTCGAATTATCGATTTCAAACCCTATCGCGATATGAAGTTTTTCTAAATGTAATTCGCCAACTACATATTGTGCATCATAAACACGAAACAGCTTTCAAGTTCAGTCCTTCAACTTGGAGCCGAGTTTTATAAAAGGCAGAATGGCAACCATGAAACGACAGTTTTCCATTTTTCTATTTCATATTTTCTGTCATTTCGGGTAAGAAAAGATTTTGATCTCTAGAACGGAAAGCGTTGCCAAATACATTGATCGCCGTCCTTCTTTTTTTCTTTTGCTTTTGCAAAGCGCTATGCAGCTGCGACACAATGGAAGAAGAGAAAAACTTCTTTGGCATTCCTGAATAGGCAAGGTTACCTACGTCGGAGTTTATGCATGAGCGATCAGTTACGGTTTTTAGGGGGCTTGTTATATTCAAGTCTGGGCGAACTGGGATCAGTAAATAATAATCAACTTTAAAACTTCTGAACGTAAAGAATTTATAGTGTTACATGAAACAAAACGATATGATTTTTTTTTTTTGTTACATTGAAAAGAGTTCTAGACTTTTTTGTTGAAACAATTAACAACTGTTTAACCTTTATTATTTTGCGATTTAACTATCTATAAATTTGAATGTTGTAGGTTTTTTATTTATTTATTTATTTATATCTGCTCGTTACCCGTGAAACAGGCTGTCCTATTTAAAGGTTTGTAATGATCAACCTTTTTCTTACAGATGGGATGATAAATTATCAGGATTTTTATTTGGATATCCTACGTTTCGATCCAAACATGTGGATCTTCATCAGGGCTAAAATAAAGACCAATATATGAGCAACATGTAAAGTATCATTGCTAGAAGATTAATTACAGATAGTAACATTAACAAGTAACAAAATCCAGCTGATGGTATGTTTACGTGACATGGGTACTTAAGAAATCTAATAATTAAATAAAAAATAGTAAAAATAAATATGAAAATTTGAGTAAGTAGCTGGTTAACATGAATACAAGAAATAAAATCTTATATTTATCTTGTCGAGTCCTGAGTAATACAGAGGCTGTAGAAAAAATATTATATATCTTTATAATGTGTAAGTACCCACGTCATGTAAACATACCATCAGCTGGATTTAGTTACTTCTTATTGTTACTATCTGCAATTAATCTCATCTTCTAGCAATGATACTTTACATGTTGTGGTCACCTGTGGTATAGTGGTTACCATGGTAACTTACAATACTAAAGATCGCAGGTTCGCGCCTAGCGGTGGCCCTAGGATTTTTTAATGGGAGTAAAAAATCCTTAGCCATGCCGTCCCTCGGATAGGACGTAAAATGGAGGTCCCGAGCCTTAGTTAAGTAGTGAACGGTATCAAGGTGGCTCACACTCGAATGCCGCTACTTACAAATAATTAGATCTTTAACACTTTGACTGCCGAAAAAGAATACCTTCAAGCCATGCTCTCGTTTCGACGCAATTTTAATATTTAATTCTCTGACAAGAGAACAGTTACTCGATTTCAGGTCACATGGCAGCCGAAGTGTTAAAAAAGTAGAAATAATTTCTGTATAGCTGAAAATTAAAATATAACGTAATTCAACGTAAATTCATTTATTTTTATATTTATTTGTATTTATTTATAGATTTTTTCACATACTTATAAATGTAAACATTTTTTTATAACAATTATAATTAATATCGTATTGCAAACATAACTAGTAGGATAGTATTTTTATTGTTTATATTATTATTGTTTTATTGCCAAAACTGCATAATGCCCCGGAATCGCTCCTGCCCGATAGAGCGAAAAGCATTAAACAGTCCCGGCGTGTTAACGTGTTAACAAAGTTGGGATTCCGTTTCTTTTGTAAACCAAGCTTCAACGTTAGGCCTTAACAACTCCCTATTTTGTAACTGAGGCATAAATTGACAAGTTTTAGACATTATAAATACCTTTATAATGGCGGAGATCCTCCTCTCGAATTAAGAAGACTGTTCTTAAAAATTAAACATGGGTTAAAACTCAAAACCAACCTAAAAGTAATTTGTTGTTCAACGGAGAAGGAAGGGAACATAATTTTGTAAAAAAAAAATCCTGGATAAAATCGAAAAACCAATTTTAAACCTTGAAAATATTCTAGATACTACTTATCCCCAATGGATCCAATTCACACCCCATATAGATAAGTCATTGGCCACCTCTAAAAAAGGGATAATAATCCCAGCTGAAGCCCAACAATTGTTCCTGAAAGTGCTAGAGAAATATGTGGGATACAGCGTCCTTTATACAGACGCATCCAAACATGGAAATGACGTGGGTTGCTCTTTTATAACCTACCTAAAGTTTAGAAAATTATTCAGACTGCCAGACATATGCTCGATATTTACTGCAGAGTCCTCCGCAATAAATGAAGCTCTTAAACAAATCGAATCATATGGCAGTGGGAATTGGGTATTAGTAACAGACTCAATGAGTGCTCTGTTAGCAATAGAAAATACAAAACCTAAAAACGGATTAATAATAGCGATTAGAAACCGTTTGTGGGAATTAAAAGAGAAAGGGAGTGATATAGTTCTCTTATGGACCACCTCACACTGCGAAATCACGGGGAACGAACAAGCAGATACAGCAGCCCGCTCAGCAAGAATTCCCGGAACCAAAGAGGTAACAATATTAAATGCTATTCCTCTTGAGGACTTTGTAAAAAAAATAAAACTTGAAATCAGGGAAAACTGTAAGACCAGATGGAATAATCAAGATGCCAAACTAAAAATGATAAAGAGGAATCCAATCAAGTTGACAACCTCGAGCAGAATATCAAGGAGGGAAGAAACCGTCGTCTGCCGAATTAGAATTGGACACTGTGAATTTTCACATGCATATTTGCTATAAGGTCTCGCACCTCCAACATGCAGAATATACAGTGAGGAAATTACCATAAGTCATATCTTAATAGACTGCAAAGCTTTTAGGAATCAAAGAACAAATATAGCATTAAACGGAACACTGAACGAAATTCTAGGAGATGATGAAAAAACTGTAAAAAAAAATTTGGAATATTTAAAAGCAATCAATTACTACTCGAAAATCTAAAGTTCTACATGTTGCCAATGACCCTCCAGGGTAGAGGCAACAAAAAAAAATAAATAAATAAATACCTGTAAAATACATCGTTAGAGGATTAATTAAATGTCCCAACAGTTTCTTTAGGCTTTATTATTTCAACCGTCAGCCTCTTTGATTTCTACCTACCCTATCTAGGTGTCTCCCTCCCCCCCAAATAATTTGGTACTGGTGACGCCCATGGCCATAAGATGTACTTTCTCTTAATAATATACTTAAATAAACAATAATATAGATAATAACACATGCGAAGCCTACGACCTTTTTTGAACTATAAATTAACGAACGATTTTTCAGAACTGTCTGTGAAACGTTTTAGTGTAATTACAGCAACAGAAGAGATTGGATAAACATTTTCTTCACAGCGCGAAAAAATACTAATTTTAGAGTTGGACTCATTTTAACCCTAATGAAGATCTACACGTTTGAATCGAAACGTAGGTTCTTCAAATAAAGAAATTTGACTGAAAATCCTTATAATTTAACATCCTATAGATATTTATCGTAAATGACCCATTTCCGAATTTGTTTACCCAAACCGGGTTTGCCAATGATCGGAATTGATTCTGCGGGTATCAAGTTGCAGCTAAAAGTCCCCGCCAAATATCGTGTCAAGGTGAATGGATTTCGCTCTAAGTATGGACTATTACATTTTCCGTAATAGACGATAAAAGAAATTTCTTAATCGGTTTCGTGAACGTGTATTGCGAAGCCTCGAAGCTTGGTGAATCTGATTGTAAATAATTCTTTGGGAACCAAGTTAATTATAAGAACATGGAGGATAGAAAATAGGTAACTGTCTTAGGGTTCAGAGTTCAGCTATATTTCAAAGGTGCAATTAAAGACAAGAATCTTGGAATGGGGGTCTCTAAAACTAGTATTTTTTTTTTTTTATTTTTTTTTTTAGCGCTGTGAAGGAAACGTTTCGAAATCTTCATCCAGTCTCTTCTGTTGCTGGAATTCTAATAAAGTGTTGCACAGACTGTCCTGAAAAATCATTCGTTAATTTACAGTTGTAAAAAGATCGTACACTTGTAATTATTCAATCTTTATATATATATATATATATATATATATATATATATATATATATATATATATATATATATATATATATATATATAAAACTGACCGATGTTTGTCGGTAAAATAAGAAACTACTCAACCGATATTGATATTAATGAAATTTGGCTCATTGTGTGTAGTTTTGTCTAATTACAAGATTGGATAATTTTTATCTCAATATTTCTATTTTTGCAAATTAATTTCTTAACATACTATGATTAAGCATGATTATTTGTAAGTTCTTTAAATTGACAACAGATGGCGGTGTAAGTTGATTTATTGCCACAACAATTTATTTTCTTTCGATAATTAGGATGTGTAATCGTCCATTAGCCAAATCTATTTTTTCCAGAATGGAGTAGGAAAATCCGTATTTTTCCCTCGGGCAATTATGTGTCGCCTTTTCTAGAGTGGCGAAAACATGGAATCAATTTGTTTTAGCAAAAGACAGGTTAACCAATTGTAAACATATTAGCACTACAATATGTTGGAATTGCGAATTCTAATAATAAAAAAAATGTAAATTATTATTATAAAAAGTTATAAATTAACGTTATATGTCTCATTCTTAAAATTAAATTTTTACTGTAAGAACATGCAGCATGATTTGATGTTCTTCATAATAGCTTTTCATAACCTGTTTCAGGATATCTCATATCATTATGAGTTATATTCTGAATTAAATTTATATATATTAGGCAAACATTAATATGGTACAATTTTGCTATCTATTGTGATTGTACTAAACCCCATTCCAATTATATTCTTTATTAGTTCCTTTTATATTTGTGTTATTTATATTTAATCTCGCCACTACTGAAATAATCCAGTAAGTGCTAAATGAATGAATTATTAATGCTTACTATAGTCAAATATGAGATGTAAAAAATAAAAAACTTAAACCCTTGTAAATTTTTTACCGAACAATTTTAAATTTGACGTAAAGTTCTATTTTAAATTTCTTTGGTTTGTAGTTTAGCTGAGACTTTTTTATCTTTATCAGTGAATTTTGATTTGACAGTATATAAAAAGAATAGGATATAATTAATTCAACGCATTATATTTACTTAGCCACAGCAACGCATGGCCGTGACTGCTCGTTTTATATATGGTATTATTTAAATATGTTATTAAGAGAAAGCACATATTGTTACTACCAAATTTAAAAAACGAATGCGGTAATAGATATGGATAATTGATTATCCTAAATTAGATAAAATTCATATAATTAAGTGTTGCCTACGATTAGTTAATTTCGACGAAACTTTTGCTGTCACATCACGGGCTTCCACCTACCTCAAATTTAAGTTTCGTACGGTTTATCATTTTTGAGTTTGTCTATTCACGACAACACACACACCATTATACGAGACTTGTGACTTGGACTTATGAGACCCAAAAAACGTGTATCCCCTTTGAAAAACGGAAGTCGAACTTTTTCACGATTGAAATACTTTCCCTTCCTATTTATTCATATTAGGTATAGTTTAAGAAAAAGTAAAAACATTATTGACAATGGAGAAAATCTTATTGAAAATTAAAGTTTTTTTTCTTCTTCGTCAGGTCTAAAATGAAGAGAAATGTATGAGCAACATGTAAAATATCTATTCTTTTTTCCCTCAGTCTCTTTATTGCTCTAGACTCAGCAAGGTAAATATCAGATATTATTTGATAATGTTACCAGCGAATTATTTAAATATTCATGTATAATTTTACTTTTTTTAAAAATAATTTTTAGATTTCACAAGTACCTATGTCCCTCTTACATACAATAGCTGGATTTGGTTAATTCTTATTGTTATTATCTACAATGAATCTCATCTTCCAGCAACGATACCTTACATGTTGCTCATATATTTGTCCTTATTTTAGCCCTGACGAAGATCAACATGCTTGGATCAAAAAGCCGGCTGATTGTATGTAACACGACATGGGTGCTTATGTAATCAAAAGTTATTTAAAAAAATCTGGTGCGTGCGCGCAACACACAACTTTCACTTACCAACTTACTTAGATTAGAAATTGACGTGTTTTGCTAATAATCATTTCCCAAAGTCACACATTTTTCTAGATTCATATCTTATTTTTGTTAATCGTTAAAGCCGTTTTTGAGTAAATAAAAAAACCTGTGAAAATGATACAAAATTTATTAAGTAAAGTCCCCCCTCCCGTAGATCAATTTTGGTGAAATTTTTACAGTCATATCTCGGGCATATAAATACATCAAATACCAAGTTTGATCAAAATCGTTAAAACTGTTTTTGAGTAAATAAAAAAAAAACATGTGAAAATGGTACAAAATTTATTAAGTAAAGCCCCCCCTCCCGTAGATCAATTTTGATGAAATTTTTACAGTCACATCTCGGGCATATAAATACATCAAATACCCAGTTTGATCAAAATCGTTAAAGCCTTTTTTGAATAAATAAAAAAAACACGTAAAAATGATACCAAATTTATTAAGTAAAGTCCCCCCTCCGGTTGATGAATTTTGATGTAATGTTGGCTATCGCATCTTTGGCATATACATACATCAAATACCCAGTTTGATCAAAATCGTTAAAACCGTTTTTGAGTAAATAAAAAAAACACGTGAAAATGATACAAAATTTATTAAGTAAAGTCCCCCCTCCGGTTAATCAATTTTGATGAAATTTTTACAGTCATATTTCGGGCATATAAATCGATCAAATACTCAGTTTAATCAAAATCGTTAGAGCCGTTTTTGAGAAAATCGAAAAAAACGTAAAAAGTTATTAAATAAAGTACCCCCTCCCTTTGAGCAATTTTGATGAAATTTTCGCTGTCACATCGCGGGCATATACCTACACTAAATACCCAATTTCATGTTCCCACGGTTTATAGTTTTTGAGCTAGTCTGTTCACATACACACACACACACACACACACACACACACACACACACACACACACACACACACACACACAGACACACACACAGACCATTTCGCGGGACTTGGTTATTTCGACTCAGGGGGTCCCAAAACGTGTATTTCCGTTGAAAACCGGAAGTCGAAAATTTTCACGATCGCAATACTTCCACTTACTATATATTTCATATGTAGGTAAGTGAAAGTAAAAAAGGGGGAACAAAATTACATGAAATTAAACATTACAGTCACTTTCATACATATTTATAATATGTACATTCAGTCTGCGAAACTCTGAATCATCCTTTGCTGCACTCTTTTGGAAGGCAATTTATGACTCTAGGAGATCCCAGTGCTTCTCTCCCAACTTCTTGAAGCGTTTTGAAATTACAATGTATTTGACATAGCATCCTGAAACTATTGAGCTTAAGTTTTAAAAATCAAATATTGTAATTTTCCCATTTCATAGGTCTTTCTTATTTGTCCTTTCAAGGCAAGCTATCAGTGTCTGCTTACATTATTCTAACGTAGAGCCGTGAACGATTATGTCGTCATAATACGAAATGGCTCCATCTAGGTTAGCCGAAATCTGATCCAGGAATCTGTTGAATTCGCTTGGCGCGGTCTTGATTCCAAACGACTGATAATTTATGATGCAACCACCCTCATGTGTTGAGATATTTTGTATTGCCTTATATTTTTGTCACAGAACTAAATATGAAAATATGGTTTAATGTGATCCAGATGAAAGAAAAATTTTGGATTCCGAAGATTATTGAGAATTTGGGCAATCCGTTAGAAATAATCAGTCAATTTGATTTGTTTACTGACCCCAGCCTTGCAGTTAGCACAAAGATGAAGCTAGTTGTCAGCCTGTCGAAATTTACCTAGCCTACATTTACCATTAAAATCAAATGTTGGATCGATAATTCGAATTAAACCACCATATTTGTAGAACTTCCAAAAATCAAAACTCAATGTTAGTGTAATAATCGTTTGTTGTTTTTTTAGGTCACTTTTATGCCACTAAGGCTAATCGGACGATGCTACAGTGGGAGTCCTAAATTTTGCCTATCCAGGTTTAATTAGGATAGGGATCTTTAACGAGTACCTCTTTAGAGCCCCATCGTACAGCCTCGGGACCTCTATTTTACTTCCTATCCGAGGGACGGCATAGCTAAGGATTTTTTACTTCCTTTTAAAAAATCCTAGGGCCACCACGAGGTGCGAACCCGCGACCTATAGTATTGTAGGTTGCCATGCTAACCACTACACCACACGTGACCACTTCTTCAGCATTTAAATGCAGTTTGAGACGTTGCAGATGAAGTATATTAACTATCATTTTTGTTTATATTATAATCTTTTTAAATACATTACCTTAATCATCTGTTCTACAAGGTTAAGATAAATCATTCTTTTAGAAATAAGTAACTGATGTGGGTAAAGTAAAAAAGACCCAACATTTGTTATTTCTTCTTTTTACGTCACTTTTATGCCGCTATGACTCATAAGACGATGCTACAATGGGAGTTCCAAATTTTGAATATCCAGTTATAATTAGGTTTGGGATCTTTAATGATTACCTGTCAGTTTACTGGCTCGGTATCTACAGTTTACGTCCTATCCGAAGGAGTGCATAGCCAGAGTTAAAAATGCAAGAGCTACCACTGGACTTAAACCCGTGACCTTAAGTATTGGAGGTAGCTATGCTAACCACTACACCATAGGTGGCCCTAAGATCCTTTCAGTAGTTTCGGATTTTATTCCGGACCAACATCGTCGCACTTTATTTTTATATATATTAAGATTTTCTCAGAACCCTGCTGTTAGGTCAAAATTAAAAACACTAATATGTGAGAATATCATATTTTATTTTTGCCTATAATAAAATAAGTAATCTTAATAATTTATTACTGAGCATATTAAAAATTAGGGCAAAAATAAAATATGTAGTTCTCACATATTAGTGCTACTCATTTTAACCGAACCCCCAACCATCTTTGAAAAACACACTGCGTCCCGAAGGTTGAATTACTTAAACGTTTCCCATCTATAATGGATTACCTAATAAACGAAGCGACAGACGAAGGGAATAATAGCGACAACAACAAGATCCTGCCTACTTACGGAAATATTAGCCAATAGGGAGCAACCACGGCTATAATTCGTCATCGCTATTGGTCAATGGGACCGGGGGGCGGTGCCAATCGCTAATCACCCCGACTTCTGCCTTAATGTCCTTTGGAAAAATATTTAGCGAGAATTATCCCTCCTGCTCTACGTCGAGTCGAATCGATTTGGTTTCAATGCGACGGTCAGATTAGGAATTGTGTCGTACGCTCTCTTCTACTGTGTCTAGTTCAATGCTGAGCTTATCGGGCTGTCACCAGCTATAATGTTGTCACTCGACTAAACTGGGTTAGAGGAAATAACTGAAGTTAAGTTTTGCAGTAAACTTCAGAGGTTATAAGATCTTTAATCAAATAGGTAGGCATCTATTAGAAATGCGACATCGATGTCGATTTTTCGAAAACATCTCTAGTTTTAACATGGATATTATACACCCGATGTTTTGTGAACATCGATGCCTATGTTTCGATGTTCACATCGATAGTTATAGAATGAGGTTAACATTTAATTCAACAATAATTGAAGCGTGGAAATGCATAAGGTTCTAAGTGCCCACAAAATAAAACAAATTTGGTTTTTGCCAAATTGCTATATGTGCCAAAGCCATTCTTCAGAAATGGGTATAAGTAATGTTTTGATGTTAGAAAAGAGTTCATAGAACGTATGAAAGATGGCAAGGGTGTAAGCACTGAGCATAGTTCACCCAGAGGGTATAAGTCACATCATTTCTATAAAAATTTCATAAGGCACTTATACGCTTATACATTTCCACGCTTCAATTACTAAGTCAATTTACAAACAGTTAAAACTTATTAAATAAGGAATTGATAACTTTGTATTACCATAATCTAATTTTGGCCATTCTCACAACTTAAAGGACAATGCTGCCTTATAACTTTTAATGTTTAAGGCTTACCACAACCCTTATCAAGACTTGGGGAACAAAGGACAGATTTTATTTATAGAAACATTCTCACAGAAGCAACTATTGTATATCTATACTTAAATGTCATTCTACAGTCCTCGCCGACTTCCTCCCACTCCTAAGCCCTTCCTTGGTATATTAACCCTCAAGATCCTCTGTACAAACCGCTCTTGTAGTCACATCCCTGTTGTCAAACTCTTGTTAGAAGACCTAGTTGTCATACTCTTGTGGGACCCCCTTAGTCAAGTGAATTGTTATTAACATTATAAATAAAAGTTTATATCTGCAATGCCTCCACCATAAAACCTGAGATATTGTAACTGATGTTTTTAGTTGACTTTTTTTTTTGAGTTAGCTGAAAAAGAATTGTAATGAGAAATACATTAAACACAAAAATATACCTTGTAGCATAGTTTTTAAGCACGAGATTAAGTAATAATAAGAATAATAATAAAAATACTAATATTGTCTTTATTCGAAAACAAAATAAAAAACAAAAAAATAATTAGACACATACTCTTGGCATTGGGCCATTGGAGGAGATTCGAGGCTTGTTTACACATAAATAAATTTAAATCTTCAGCATTACTACATACATTAAACTAGTACTTATTTATATATCTCGCTCATTGTAAATTATAAAACACCTTTACAAATATATGCATACACCTATATACGAGTATAAGTATCAGTTCATCCCATAAGTAATGTCGGTTTTTAATGGCGTGCTATAAGGTATAGGTTAAATCAATGAAACACGTTCAATGTAAAATGTATTTACCATCTTGTTGTGTAACAGTTTGCCATCTTGAAACCAAATTTTGAATGCCTGTTCTGAAAAAATCCTTTGGTTTCGAATTAAGGAGACTGCGGAAAAGGTGATAATCCGAAGGCGCCAAGTCTGGGGAATACGGTGGGTGAGGAATAATTTCCCATCCAAAGTCCAATTTTCCAAATTTTGGAAAGCCAACGTTCCGATCCCACTTTTGAATGTTCATCAGGGCTTCTGAGTCCATAGTCATACAAATACCCAAAGGCTTCTGACCTCAGAAGATAAAGATCCACAAGCGGGATCGAAACGAAGGTTTTTCAAAATAAAAAAAAATTATTGGATAGATGATAGTTGACCGGATATAGAATTAGGTAGAAAATAGTCCGGGGAGGCGGTCAATAGAATACAAAATAGTATAAAACTATTTTATTTTTGCCGACGTTTCGACCCAACTATGCAGGTCTTCGTCAGGGCTAAATAAACAAGACACAGACAACAATATGAGTAATCAGGACCAAGAATATGAACTGGCTAGATAAAATATAAAAATATAAAAAACAAAGAATATGAACTGACTATATAAGATATAAATGACTGTAAACTTAAGGTTAAGCATATAATTTATAACACATGGTGTAATATGGCTATTGACACTGATACTGTTAACACTGATGCCGTTGATACTGATAGTATAGGTGGTGTGATAAGATGGGGTAAGGTACATAATAGTGGATATGTTATGAGAATGGTGAACTATGGGTAGATATGGTGGCAAAATGGGGCAGATTAGAAGAGGGATTAATATATGATGGATTATAATTATAGTAAATAGAGGAGCTTACCTTATGACAGGGACGGATGTCACGGCCAGAGTGAGGGTCAAAGCAGGGTACACTTTTGTCGGAGTGGGAGAATGTCAGAAAAAAAGGGTTCCGGAAGGCGGGTTAGGATTTGTTTACATATGCTAACTTTACACAAATAAATAACATTAGTTACAAGAGTAAATAGTGGCATTTTAAACAGTATAATAAAATTGTATCGTTTATATCTTATATAGTCAGTTCATATTCTTTGTTTTTTATGTATATATTTATATTTTATCTAGCCAGTTCATATTCTTTGTCCTAATTACTCATATTGTTGTCTGTGTCTTGTTTAATTAGCCTTGACGAAGACCTTCATAGTTAGGTCGAAACGTCGGCAACAATGAAATAGTTTTATACTATTTTGTATTCTATTGACCGCCTCCCCGGACTATTTTCTACCTAAAAAAAATTTAGACTGAAAATCCCGATTATGAATATACCTATCATAACAGAAGAATAACAGTTGCCTGTTTCTCACTTCTGAAAAAATCAAAAGGTATAAAATACATCCAAAAAATTAAAAATGAGTTAAATTATTGTCACTTTATGCCACTCTGAGTCTAATCGGACTATGCTACAGTGGGAGTCCTAAATTTACCCTAAAGGGATCTTTAACGAGTACCTGACATCGTACAGCAGGGACCTCCATTTTAGGTCCTATCCGAGGGTCGGCATAGCCAAGGATTTTTTACTCCCATTAAAAAGTCCTAGGGTCACCGCGGGACGCGAACCCGCGACCTTTAGTATTGTAGGTTGCTATGCTAACTACTATACCACAGGTGACTCTAAGTATTTAAATTAACACACATTCTTTTATTGGCAATAGTTGGTGCTAATTTTTTACACAGCGGTAGAGGGTGAATGGTAATAAAAATTTTTAATAGAATTTGATTGTTCAAATGCGATATATTGATTTCAAGATTTAAATGCCTATACTTTAACATTCAACATATTTTCGGCCTCGAATCAGACTAAATCACAAAATATAATTCTAGTCGAATTATTTCGAAATATTTTTTCCTTTAAAAGTCCTAAAAATTAGTACATTTTTAATTTAATTATATGGGCATTTCTTCTTCACACAATAATTATTTTAATATCTTTCGAAAGGAGCAAATGCATGGCAAACCTAATATCTGATTCCATTTTATCACAGTGAATGATATCGTTCGGTGGGAGCGAAGAAGGACTAGGAATTGATTGAGATGCAATGGACCGAGAGTATAATGGACTATTATTGAGAGTATAATCAATATTACGCTTCGTTGTCAATAATTCAAAGGAAATCGCCCGCTCTCTGGAGTTTCGGGTCAATAATGACAGAGTTATTGCTCAATTAGCTGGTAATTGTTTCATCTGATTTGGACCGCAAAGCGGTTCAGAGATTAATAATTTTCAGAGGCTTGAATATAGCACGATGCGTTCGGATATTTATTTTTTATTTTTTTTTTAAAAAGCGGAATTCGAGAGCACGGTACTCTCGATATAATATCTCTGATATTATGTCACAGTTCATCTTGGTGGCTGAGACCCTTCTGGGGCAAAGCCATCCTCTGTACAGCGGGGTTCCCTTAAACCGGAAAAGGTAGCGCTACTCGAAGGGTTGATTTAGGTAGAGCTTCGTCGATGAGACCAAGTGACCTTATTATCGTTTCAGGGATTCCTAATCATCATCTAAATGCAGTAATTATGATGATTTAAAATAGACCTTATTTATATTTACACTTTTTATGCCTTTTGACTATAAGAAACTAAGAATGGTGTAATTTACTTACTAAAAGTTAACGTTCAATAGACGCAAATCACTTTGATTGTTAATGTATGATTTATTGAAAAGAATAATTATTTTATACACAAAAAACCACAAAGGAAATGTGACAAAAGCAAAATTGCCAAAGAAATACTGAAACCGTTAATCGAATAAATAAACTACGAAAGCATATCAATAGATGTAGTAGTATCGGGAAACTTTTACCAAATGGTAATATCATTCATCAAAGATGAACCCTCAGCAACTGTTTTTGTTTTACAAAGTAATTGCGTGTTGCTTCAGAATAAATTTAAGAAAACAAAAAGATTAAGTGGGAGATAGAAATGTTATATATACCGATACTACAACACTATATTATATATACCCGTTCTAAATACCTACTTAATTATAAACATTTATATATACTTATAAACTTACTTATAAACTTATAAACATTAAATATACTCGATACTACAACACTACACTATGCTAACAACTAAACAGGAACAATGAGTTACAAATAATAGGAAAATTTACAATGGACATATAGTTAATAAATTTTCTCATTAATTATTGATAATATATAAGTCACAGCCTGATTTTAGCTCTCCACAAAAGCACTTTCCACAAATATAATAAGATTATGATATTCTTCTCTTCTGCCAAGGACAAAATCGACACATTTCTCGATATCCAAATATTCCACAAATATTCCACCTACAGATAGAATTAGCTTTCAAGACGAAAATTAGGTAGCACTTCGTTTCCAAGACTGACACAAAGCTACATATGAGGAAGCGTTTCGTCTGGCCGACGTCGTCACTTCAGAAAAATAAGTCTAATAAATTATTGCATACCTAAATCGACCGACCTTCTACCTACAGGATCTGTTGGAGATAGAACTCCCGGAAAGTGGGCCAGCTAGGATTGGGGGTTCATCTGTAATTAATAGAAATGTGCGGTCTCTTCGTCGATAAGACGAACGTTACCTTTCCCGGGTTAACTAAGAATTTATGGGGGGAAACTGGTGGTTGAGCGTTATCACGATCATATCACCTCCTAGCAAGACCCCTGACCAAGAAACAGTACTTCTTTACACAGTAAAGATACCAAGACCCTACATGGGTTGTAATTGTACTGGTTTTTTTGTTGCTTTTTTTTTATAAAAAAAAGTCTAGTGCGAAGCGTTAAAAATGCTTATACTACGAGCCTCCTTGTACTTTGACGAGAAATTGCAAAAAGAAATTTCTCGAAAAAAAAAATTGCCATTGATAATTAACAAAAATACACAAAAATTTTTACAATGAAAATGACTAGTGTCGGAAGAATTTCATACAGATTTGTTAGCTCCATGTACTTATAATACTCTAGTGTCTGAAATTCATTTAAATGTTTTTAAGGTTATTTTTTAAGTAAATCTAGGACGGTTCCCAATGATTTGTATACGGTAAAGAAAAGCCCTTTTTTGACCCATTTTCGATGGTGGTGGGGGGGGGGGGGGTGTTCAGGGATATCTGATGTATGGATGAACAGAGAAGAGGGCTTTAAAAATACTGCCTTGTGACGATACTATCATTTGATTTAATATTTGACTTATGTGAGGTAGCGGGAAGAGGTCAGAAAAGAAAAAAAAATATTTTAAGATAAAGGATGGCCATGACCGGAAATCGAACTCGGGTCTCCACATCACCGTTGAAGCACTCCATCGAACTAATTGTGGGCCATATCCCAGCCAGGTCAACCTTTTCTCTTCGCAGACCGTACCAGAGGACACGGGTTTCATTCCTGGTCATAGGAAATATATTTTTTTTCAGATAACATTATTTAATGGCGTTTATCTATTCTTGAGGCCTGAAAATCCACCCCAAGAACAAGATCTGCCCAAGAACAAGCAAAACCGTTCCCCAGAGTAGACCGATTGAAACTGTTCTACCATCCCTGTTTTTATTTTTAAAGATATGATAACAAAGAAAAATAGGACATGTAGTAAACAAATAACGTAAATACTCATTGATGATCATTGATTGATTGATTTCATTCTACTTTCACTGTCGGATATTGTTTAAGCGAAAGTATTTATGTTAAGATTCGTATATTCTTATACTTTTATATCGTATATTCTTATACTGCGGCTGTCAACAACATAATGGAAATCAGCAGATTTTATGGCTTCGACTAGTTTTAAAAGGGCATGCCTGGCAACAATAAGGAAGAAGGGCACCCAGCAATACCTCTTGTCTCGCTTGTTTCAGTTACTTTATGATCTGTTAAATTTGGAGATCTCTCATCCAACGCCTTTTTAATCTCCTCCTGACATTTATGGGCATTTCGTCTGTAGCCATATCTGGTATAAAGAGGTTTCTAGGTATTTATAAGGAGCAGTACAAAAATTGCTGACTCCCTATGGATTATCGTAGCTTGGACACTACCTCTTAAACGGGAATTAAAGCGAAAGAGTAAAACAATAATTAAAATCGAGAGGAATCAGAGCTCGAAGGGGACAAGCTCACTGTTAGCGATAGAAATTGAAGAGACAAAAAATATGGGGGTAGTAAAACATACGGCTTTTATTCTCCGAAAAAATACTATTTATACCCTCCTTCCAATTTATACCGAAAACAGACACAGTACAGTACCTCGGACTAACCCTGAAGGATGACATGGGGTCCGCACGTAAAAATAAAACCCCTCAATAAACGACTTAACCTACTCTACCCACTTTTTACTAAAACCTCAAAACTAAAACTTAGAAAAATACTGAATTTTTACTTAAACCTATATGGACATACTGCTCACAGATATACGGCATTGCCGAAAACCATATTTACAAATACTTCTTATTTTTGATGTACGAATAATGAATATCAATCTTAAAATATACTACCTATTGTGTAATGTATGTGATTTGAATACTGAAAGGAAAATACCAAAGTACGAAATGTTGCGCAGGTGATTCCATGCAATCATTCGATGGTGGACACTTGGCTTTATGACATTTAAGAAAGTTTATCCTAACTGAAAATTTATTTTTGACCGTAATTAATGTAAGGAATTATTGCTTAACTTTCCTTTCTAAGACATAAATTCATTTATGCAATGTTCATTTAAATGAAACACACTTTGCTTGCCTCTCGGTTTTTCGTACTCACGAGCGGAACTATCGATTAATATGCCAATTCACTAATAACATTCGATCGGTCTTGAATTGAATTAATGAAGTGAAGTTAGGGTGGGGGGGAGGAGATTGCAAAGCGTTATGTAGTAACTCTTCCTTCTCTGGGCCGAGAAAGGATAAAGATATCTCAGATGTCTTAAATACAAAATCGAACATATTAATAAAGGAAATATTTTTTTTGAAAAAACCTGTCAACAACTGAAGTATGTAGGGCCGGTAAAATAAATGCTCCCAGCTCGATGAAATAAACCTAGTTGTGTAGGAACGGTGGTTAAGAAATAAAAATGCATACTGGGCCATAATTGAGACCTCTTGCATTTTATATATATATATATATATATATATATATATATATATATATATATATATATATATATATATATATTATAGATAATAATAATTAACAAACTTTAGTTCCAGAATAGATTCTGAATGCAGTATAAAGTGGTTTTAGAGAAATAGTAATCGTTCTAGGTTTCAGGAAAGGCATGAGAGACAAAATTAAGTTTTTAAAGAGACGTAAATAGGTGTATTAATTCAATTCACTTACATATATAGTTACAAAAAGCAACACGCTGTAAAAAAAAAAAAAGCTTGAAGAATTTTTTCTAGGCCCCTTAAAAAAAGAATTAACGATAATGAATCGAAAAGTACTGAGAACTTTTTAATTTTTCTATAGAAATTGAAGCGTGGAAATGCCTAAGGGTATAAGTGCTTTAGGAAATTTTTACAGAAATGATGTGACTTATACCCTCTAAGGTGAACTATGTTCATTGCTTACACCCGTGCTATCTTTCATACGTTCAATGAACTCTTTTCTAACAACAATGTTGGTGGTTGTACTATTATCAAATACTTTTCTACCTTTGAAATAGCAAGCGTTTTTATATTTAAGATGAGACAATGGGTCGTTTCTCAAATGAACCACAATTTCCAAAAAGTGAAACTTATAAATATTGGACCCACAGCGATTTCAGAGTCTGTTGTCTAAATAATTAAAATTTCCTTATATTATAATTTATATTGTTCTTTTATTAAAATATGTTAATATTTTATATTTTAAATTATATGTTTGTTGTATTCCAGCCCATACTCGGCGCCACAGACCTGCATAACCGTGGACGCTGTGAACCAAGCCTACTTGGACGCCAGGAAGCGAATACGTGAGTCCAATGTACATTAAATAATATTTGTAATATTATATTTAAATAAGTGAACATTTATGTTTTATTAAAACTTGATGTATTACATACAATATGATTTATCCTTTCAAACTGTACTAACATCAAATGCACAAACTGAAATCAAACATAAATGGCCACAATCGTCTAATTTCAGTTTAAAAACTTATTACTGCACAAATGAAAACCCAAGTACGCTAGGACTCCAAGCGCTCTGATTGTTTGTTGGACATTGCCGCTTCGTTTTATACATCCCTTTCAAGCTTACATTTACTAAGTTAAGTACTCTGGTAAGAGGTAATTTTTTAAGTGTCATATTTTTCATTAGAGTACTTTTCGATTAGGAAAAAAAAGATCAATATAAAAATTCGACATTCGCAAAACATCGAAGTTTTAGAAACATTGATATCGATATCACATCCCTATGATGTGATATCGAAGATTCTCCTGTTTATAGGAAACCAACGATACAGTTTTGTTTTTTTATGCGCACAGACTTTCACTGTGGTTTTCGGAAAATATTCCAAGTCTTATCTAGGCGTATTGTAGCCACAGTAGAATCTTTGAAGGATATGAAACTCCCTGATAAAATAACTAAATAATAATAGTAGAGAACGTTGATGATCCAAAAATAAAACTACTTAGGAATTTTGTCACTCACGGAGCTAGTGTAGCTCCAAATACGTGGTCTACATTTCTAAGCGCTGTTCCTTATACATCACTCGAGTCCCTGGAGTTCCTTCTTTTAACTTTGACGAACCAAGAATCGGCATTGTAACGGAATAACCCAAATTGGGCATTTTTGGATTTGTCTTTAGGTTAAGCGCTCGGAATATAAATCAATGCTCTTGACCTAGATCCAAAAAGGGTTGTCATGGTTTTTTAGTGGCTTCATTTTTTCTCGAGAAATAGAGGTTATATCGTTTATTTGACCTTATCAACTGTTGCAATACTTAATAAATTTATTGTACAATTAGTGCACCTTGCTTCATTCTTTGTAGGTGTCCAATAGATATTCTTAGCAGTGGTGGATCCAGAATTTTACTTTTTTTTCTAATAGAGCATAATTATTTGAGACCTTAAAACTGCTCATGCAGTGCGATAATATTACAAATGTTAATTTAGCTTGAAAGAGTTGCAAGAGCCTGGAGGGGGTAGCATGAATTTCACATTGCTCAGAATCAGGAGGAGCACGATAACCTATGTTTCTATCCCTCCTCGTCGAAGGTCACACAGAGATCGGTGTGAGTCACCAACAGTAAGCTCACAGACATACTAGGCGTAGGGTAATCGGGCTGCATGTCCTATAATAATAATAAACTCTTTATTGATTGTCCCGGGAACTAGTCCCTTAGGAACAAATTATACAGATACATAATAGGCTTCAGTGCCTTAGAGTATTATAAAAAAAATTGGAGCAAATTAAAGTAAAACAGAAAAAAAAGAAAAAGAAAAAAATGATAAATAATAAATTGGTCTTCTTGTGATGAAAAAATAAAAAATACCTTTATTGACTTAACATGAAAATAACTAAGTGTGTGCAGCATATATTATGTACATACATACACTTATTTGCAAACACAATAAATTGAACTTATATTTAAAAGATAAGTAAATAGTGGCGGTGAACCTTTTTGTGCAGTCTGCCATCCTAGTACTATCAACGCTTGACATTGCTTAATTTTCATTACTTATTGAGAGCACACCTTTGTCTGTTTAAAAACATTTTTTTAAAGCCATAATAATTAAAATCTTTAACTGTTAAAGTATATACCTAAAATTTATAAAAAAAAATAAAAAACAGACAATAGTAACATCGTTAAAAATGAATGGGAATAGGGAACAACACTGTTGGGAAAATTTTTACTGGGATGTTTAACCTACGGCTTATAAATTAGGTGAATCAACTTAATGATTGATGTTGGGACAGTTTGAACAAACTGTTCTTGTACGTGTTCGTGACTGTTTGAGAACCTTCTACGCTTTAATAATTATAATTTTTCGCTAATAAAAAATACGTATCCCATATAAGTATTATATATTAGAATACATTCAGGATTGTCACATTAAATTTACATGTTATGCCTTCTGATAACTTTGTCAAAAAATCTCAATTGGCTTCACATAGAGTTCGGGAAAATTTAACAAGATCCAAATCTTTCCTGCTACTAAATTTAAATTGTTAACGTCCATGGTTATACTCGGCGGAAGTCGGCTCCATTATACTGACAAAAATTAGAGCGAGTTGCTTTGAATTATTTCAAGAAAATTTATCATTGGCCACGAAATACCCCAAACCATTACGTACGCCGAGAAACTGTAGAGACATAGGTCCTTAAAAGAATGATTCGTTGGTATCGAAAAGTAGATTTAATGGAATCGATTACCAAAATTATGTTTAAACATTATATATAGATATATAAAGGAATAGTCTTATTTTAATTGCAAAATGTAAACAATAATGGTTGAACTTTGTTTTTTTATTTTAATTCGTTTAAGTAAGTTTGTTTTGTTTACTTTAATATTATATTTATATTGAGTTAGGAATAATTATGAATATTATATGAATGATGATTGGATTATGTATGTATATATGTACATTAATTTTGTTAACTTAAAGGCTCTATTACTTTTAGGAAATAATTGTATATCCTTATATCAATATGTATTTATATTCATATGTACACAGGTATATCTAGATTATATTCCGTATTTTTTTTCTCTTTATCATGTTCATTTACTTATATTAAAACTTTATTATTGCTCATCTCCATTTGTATGTCGATTTCCCAAGAACAAATAAAATATATATTATTCTATTCTATTTATATTATGCCTTCTTAATATATTTGTATACTCCGTTTGAATATAAATCCAAATTTATCTCACGCTTGAGATAATGTTATCGTTATGTTACGTAATAATCGCCTTATTTTAACCATTACGTACGCCGAGAAACTGTAGAGACATATGTAGGTCCTTAAAAGAATGATTCGTTGGTATCGAAAAGTAGATTTAATGGAATCGATAACCAAAATTATGTTCAAACATTCTGAAACACCTTAGTTTAAATATCGTCGGGTGAGTACAACAACTAGGTTACTACAAATTTAGCAAAATTTGAGTAAGTGCGTTAAAAAATTCCATCAGGTTAGGTCCATAGCACACTACAACTTTGTTCTGTTGAATACAATTTAAAGGTGATATAATGAGTTTTCAAAACTAGATAAGTTGATGATCAGAAACCTAATCCGTTCCGATACTAGGTAAAGTTCACTTATCTAGTTGTTCGACCTATCAGAATTGCAAAACAGAAGCAACAAATAGGTAACACAACATAGTTTTAGCGCTACAATACTTGATTTGTAGATCAACTAAAGATCTTCGAAAAACTTTAATATGAGTTTTACTCGAAACAGCTGAATTGTAGGTAACTACAATTCAGCTGTTTCGAGTAAAACTTAAACGAGTAAAAGTTGTAGTATTGACCCCACGATATGCCGATAAATATAAAATACGATTGGTATTTACAATTGCTAATTAAACTAAGATCAATAGATTGGGCTGATTTACTTAACATTAAAAACAAAGAGCTATTTGAAATAGAATTTAAAAATACCATTGAAAATTACACATTTCAAATAATCAAATTTCTATAGATGCTCAAGCTGTTCTGAATTCCAAATACAATAAAAATTTTAGGAATATTAGTAACTTCAAAATGGGCGAATAGGTATTATCAAAAAATGAGAGCCCCAATAAGAAAGCATAGAGTGATTAGCAAACTGAGGTTATGTCAACCTGACAGCTTAGAAGTAACTTCGTATGGTTTTCAAAATAACTATCGAGATAGTAGTGCTGAGTGCCCTTTTTGTAATAAGCGGGAGCCCGAAAATCTATACCACTTTCTATTAAAATGCCCTATTTACAATAGTTACAGACATAAATATTTAAGTAAATATGCTAATAATATCGATGATAAAGACAAAATAGAACAATTGTTACTAATACAAAAATATAAATAAATGTAATGATTTATTTAGGTATGTAGAAGAGTCCCTAAAATAAATAAACCTGGTTGTTGTTATATATATATATATATATATATATATATATATATATATATATATATATATATATATATATGATAGGTTAAAGGATGGTCAGGATTTTCAGTTTACAATGATTTTATTATGGTAAGCCAACGTTTCGATCCAACTTGTGGATCTTCATCAGGGCTAAAAGAAAACAAATATATGAGCATCTATGCTACAGGGTGACAATAAATCGATACATTTCAGAACTGATAATAATATAAAAGATGGTGTATACACGAATATTAAAATAAGAGGCTGGTTAACAAGATAAAATAGAATCAAAGCCGAAGGAATGGTTGTGGGCAATGGCATGTTCTGCTAATTTAGATGTAGACGAATTACGCGTGGAAATACTGTATTTATGTTGATAAATACGTTTTTAAAAATAATTTTTGGTTTCACCGATATAGCAACTGTTGCAATTAAGCGTGGAGCACTGGATATGATAAACTACATTACACTTGTCTAGGAGAGGTACAGTGTCTTTGAGTTTTGTATAAAGATTTTTTAATTTATTGTTATTTTTTAATACTAGGCGCATGTGTGGGAAACTCGATGAGAAGGATTTTTTAATTTTCTTTGAGAGAAATAGAGATAGATTTGATCTTTGAGAGAGGGATATAGGGGATAGATCTGAATTGGAAAGTAGAAATCCGAGGTTGTTAAGAGTTGTTAGAGAGTCATCCTCTAGCATAGATACTCATATATTTGTTTTCTTTTAGCCCTGATGAAGATCCACAAGTTGGATCGAAACGTTGGCTTACCATTATAAAATCATTGTAAACTGAAAATCCTGACCATCATTTAACCTATCGTAATTGAAGAACAGTTGATCATCTCTCATCTCTACTATATATATATATAAAAGAATAGTCTTATTTTAATTGCAAAATGTAAACAATAATGGTTGAACTTTGTTTTTTTATTTTAATTCGTTTAAGTAAGTTTGTTTTGTTTACTTTAATATTATATTTATATTATGCCTTCTTAATATATTTGTATACTCCGTTTGAATATAATTCCAAATTTATCTCACGCTTGAGATAATGTTATCGTTATATTACGTTATAATCGCCTTATTTTATAAATAAATTTGTCGCGAAAGTAGCAAGGATGTAAAAAAATTACTTCTTTCTTTTTATTACCAATTAAGATAATTTGTGTTAACGATTTAATATCAATTATTAAACTGTGCCAATTGAAAGGTCTATGAGAAAATAATCAACTCCGGCAAAAAAGTACAAAAAAAAAACAACGACTGTGACAATAGCTGACTAGATATAGTTATTAAATCAGTAATCGTTGTCATTTCGATACTATCGATTTATTATAACCGATTTACTTTTTGAGTTACTTCACTCTTCACAGGCGACGAACTCGGTTCAACGAGCCGTGTAGTCACTATTACGCACCCGGCACAGTCATTGATTGGGTTCGAATCCGGCCCAGAAAACTAAAAAACAAAAAAAGCCTTAAGTTTACTTTCTATAAAACAAACTGACATAATTCTTTGTGAAACTTGTGGTTTGAAAAAATATAAATCACAATAATTAAATAAGTAAAAATGAAACTTGTAGTAAGTTAATTTTAAAAGTTAAACTACACAACGGAAAGGTGCCTCAAGTTGAAATAAAGTTGAATCTATAGTCCATAAATTTAAAGTAGGACGTTTAGAGTTTCTAAATTCAATTCGAACCTGTGTTTTATAGATATCAGGCCCAAGGGCGTACCCAGGATCAAAACTAGGGGGGGGGAAGCTAAAAACTAGGGGGGGGGGGCAAGCTATGGTCGTTCAGGTTGTAACACCTTACCGTGGAAAAGGTGAATGAAACCAAAATTATGTATAATTATAGCAGTGCTTTATCAACTAAGTTATTACAATTATTTGCTTGAAAAACATGTATTCTATTATTACTTCGTCTTAAAAGCCTAAAAAATTATTGCTTCCACCCTTCCAGGGGGGGGCAGCTGCCCCCCCTGCCCACCGCTACTACACTACTACACCACTACTATTTCTAAAAATCACCTAATCATGCAGATTTCATGCCAAATTTTCGCCCATTCAGGCATCTTCAGGACTACATGGATTCTATAAGCAAGATAGATACAGACTCTTTTTTGGAAGATAAAAATAAGTTTTTAAACGATTTCTCTATTTTAAAAAGGCAACCCAGTAAATGCTTTGGTAATGTGTTGTTCGATTTATGCCTTTGCAAGTACGAACATTTTCCAATAGAGTTTACGTATTTAGTGAATGAATTAATAACGTTCCAAATATCTCTATTACCTACAGCGTTATCTTTTATCCGCTATAATAAGCGCAGGACAGGCCGATACAGGGTTTACGCCATTCTTTATCGAAAATCGGACCTAGGAGTCCGATTCTATGAACAACAGAATTTCATCTGTTAGCACTTTCTAACAGTTTGTGCAATAAAACGCAATAATCTCATTTAAAATCGACTAAATTGTGTGTTAGAAGTGTTTGGACTTTCGGTCATTTTCAAGTGAAAATCGGCTGTTAAGAAGGTAATTTAAGACATCGGACCCCAGGGACCGATGCCGCACCTAACGTGTTAAATTAAATTACAAATTAGTCTGTTTCTATCCTGCTTGTAGAATGTTTGTAGCCCTGAAGATCCCTGAATAGGCGATAATTTGGCATGTAATCTAAATGATTAGGTGAATTATTGAAATTTATATATCCTATAATCTTATATTTTTATTGAAAAATTAATAGATTAGCATAAAAGTTTTTCGATGAAGTGTACCAACGCATATTTATTACCTTTCTTGACTTAATTTTCTTTCTCATTATTTTGTGATTATTTTATCAAATATTACTCACATTTAGACAAAGATTTTTAAAATAATATACATGAAAATCTAGACTCCAGTTATTTCTGATTATATGTGTACTTAAATAATTAAGAAGATTGTCTCGGGATCTTATCTGTTAAGTGTATTAGTCGAGTTTTACCAATGGGTAGCTTCTTCGTGACGTTATTATTTTTTTAGGAAGGATATCGTTTAGCTGCAACATGTGGTTTTTCAAATTTCACTTTTCTCATTTTGTTATTCGGGGTACATTTGTAACAAAAATATTCGATTTTTGTTTGAGTAATGTTTTGTATAACATGAGCCTTTGAATAGACAGAATGACTTCAATTTTAATATTTTGCAGAGAAGCC
This sequence comes from Aelia acuminata, assembly GCA_911387785.2. Lineage (NCBI taxonomy): Eukaryota > Metazoa > Arthropoda > Insecta > Hemiptera > Pentatomidae > Aelia > Aelia acuminata. The sequence continues at coordinate 138,652,127 of OU426981.1, forward strand.
ATTTAAATAAAATTTCTCTTTGAAAAATACGATCTTTTTATTTTGTACATATATCTCATTAAACTGCGATATTTTGATATTCCTGTCCTACAGTTACGAAATTTCTTTTATTAAAAAATAAAAGAAGAGGCACATCCTTATCAAAATGAATAATTTCTCCTTTTTCGAATTCGGTTGAAAATTTACGAATTTTCTAAACATAAATATTATATGAACACTTTATTTTCGATATATATTTCATTATATTTTTTATTCATATTATCTACAGGTCATCTGTTTTATTCAGTGTTAGTTTCTGATCGCTCACTACACTAATAAGAAGTTTTCTTTTGTACAATAATGTGCTTAGGAACCCAGTTGGTTTTGTTTATTTTTATTTTCAATTCATTGCAGAGATCTAATGAACTTATTTAAAAATAAAAAAGAAACAATAATTATTTAAAGTTAATTTAGTGTAATTTAAAGAGAACAGCTGAAACTAAAACCATAACAAACTGAACTAATAAACGATAACCTTATGAATGGAACTTAGTGGGCGCTCCTGGCTTCCAAATGCCGAACTAAATGTTTTCATTCATTAACTCTCCTGGACTAATTAGTTGGGCTAATTACATGTAGCGAGAGGCTTAAAATTCCAGCCCTTGTCCCTTCAACATTACAAACTAAAGATAAAAACTGAAACCTTCTTCACCGCTAGGGGCTGGCTACATTGCTATACGACGACATAACATTCTTGATCGTACGTGAAATCGTTTTTGAGCCTTTGCGGCACGCATATTGTACACTTTGCTTTATAATATATATTGATTTAAGCAGTAAAATCGTTACGAAAAGTAATTTGTGATATTCCCAAGAACTTCTGCCAAAAATTCAAAGGATCATTTGCGAAATGGTCTATGTATATGTTTGTGTGTGTGAACCGACTAGCTCAAAAACTATAAACCGCACGAACCTGAAATTGGGTATTTAAAGTATATATGTGCCCGCGATGTGACAGCAAAAATTTCATCAAAACTGGTCAAACTGGGGGGGACTTTATTCACTAAATTTTGTCTCATTTTACGTTTTTTTCTATTATCTCAAAAACGGCTCTAACGATTTTGATCAAACTGGATATTTGATGTATGTATGCTCGCAAGGTGAGATAATTTCATATCCCATATTATCACTGATGAATTTGGTCCCTTAAAAAAAGAAATAAACAATAATGAATTGAAAATGACTAAGTTTTGCAATACAAATACTCCATAAGTTATGGAGCTATAAAAATATAAGCATATAAATGTGGAAAAATATTGAAGCTGAGTAATAGCTTTTACATATAATTGAAACACCTCGATTTCTAATCTAAGTAAGTGTTGGGTGTTGTGCTTAACGCATCAGATTTTTTAGAATCGTAACCATCATAATTCAAAATCAAAAAAATATACTAAGAAAAAATATCTTCAAATGTCATAAGAACTAATAATTCCATTATCAACTCCCGATAGACCATCAAATCTTGAGTTTGTAACATGGCCGTTTAAGAATTTATCAGAAAATATTTACAAATATTGATCTTTTAAGCCCCGTCCACACTTGGAGACTTGTCTCCGGAAACATTGTCGGCCGACTGTCTCTCCGGTGTTTTCTATTGTATCCGGCGATGTCTTCAGCTAGTCTGCTGACTGTCTGCCGACTGTATGCCGACTGTCCGCCAACAGTCGGCCGACAAATATGTGTGTTTCTGGAGACAAAAAACGCTGTTTCCTGTTTCCCAAATGAAGGGGAAACACGGAGACAGGTACAAGTGTTTTCATTCAGTTCACAGCCAGGATTCACATCGTGCGCATCACTGTTTAGTGGATTTGCACTATTGTTTAGTTTTTAGTGGATTTGCAGTGCGTTTTTATTAGTTAAAATGACTACGTGGAAACAAGAGGCGACAATGAAACTAATCGAGGAATTTCATTCCCGTCCATTGTTGTGGGATGATCGGAGGTCACTTAATAAATTGTGGCCATAATAGGAACTTTCTTCAAGAAACTTGCGAGTCCACCATCGCCTCTTCCTCGGTAAATCAGCCACATTATTAAGGACGATGAAGCACGCAGAGGCTAAAACCACGTCCTCTTCGGTCACCATGTCGTCAAACACTGGCTTTCTAGTGTGGACGCAAAACAAGTCGGAAACTTGAAACAAAAACTGTGTCTGCAGACAATCGGCCGACTGTCTGCAGACAGTCGACTGACAGTCGGCAGACAGTCGACCGACAGTCTGCTGACCGTCGGCCGATTGTCTGCATACACAGTCTGCAAGTGTGGACGAGGCTTAAGACTCCATTTGCAAGCCTTAAGATATTCCGGGGCAAGATCAGTTTTCTCGATAACTAAATTATTGAACCAGGAAACTGGCCAATAGGCTTCTACTGTAGTCTTTTTTCTTTCTCTAATTGGTCAATTTTCTTCTTTTTTGATCGCGCTATTCGAGCTAGGGGACCAATGGAGACCTTCGTTACGAAACACTTTTCAAGATTTATTACCTAACAATAATCACTTATTATTAAAAAAAAAAATGTATCGACTCTCTAATTAATGTTAAATTTTATTGTTTATCTTTATAAATATAAAAACCTTGGGTCGGGGGTAAAATCTGAAACTACTCACTACTTAATAGATAGGATAGTTTTTATCTCGATTATTGGCCTCATAATTTCTTTCATTGCAAATTAAATGCTTATTATACATACGACAGTTGAGTGTGATTATTTGTAAGTTCTATAAATTTCCAACAGATGGCGGATTAAGCTGATTTATTTACATACTTCATTTTTTTTCGATATTTAGGGAGGGTAAGCATAAAGATATTTTTTCGTACTTGGACTAGGAAAATCCGTGTTTTTCCCATGGCAAATTATATGTTGCCTTTTCGCGTGTGGGGGAACCATCGAATCTATTAGTTTTATCAAAAGACAGGTAACCCAATTTCATTGTGCACCTATTACTATAACATCCTGATACGATATCTCATATCATTATGTGTTATATTCTAAATGTAATTAGTATGTATTATGGCAAAAGATTAATTTGGTACATTTTGGTTAACTGTCTATCTTTGATTGCACTAAGCCCTGTTCCAATTATATTATTATTATAGCTAGGGTGCCCGGCTTCGCTCCGGTAGTTTTGTGGTAGCTTTAATAACAGAAAAACTTTAAAATTAAAGGAAATATAGAACAACATTAGCACCTTCTTGAAAATTCGTTTTTAACTTGGTATCAACATTCTGCAGACTTGAGATCTCCAGAGTCCGCCCAAATAAGGAACTCTGTATAATTTACAGGGGGTTGAAAATGGTAAATGAACAATTAATTTTGCTGCAACTTAGTCGAGTTATCCATCGTTTTGATGGTTTCTGTGATTCTGAATCCTATAAGCTTATTCCAAGTAGTCAGAAGGTAATAAGTAATTAGATTATAGTTGAAAAATCTGGTATCTCAGTTAAAAAAGTTATATTTCGAGTAAAACTTGAGCGCCGACTACTATGATGGTCTTATTTGATACAGAAGTATAGAAACTACCCAAGATTCATAGAAACCTTTCTTCCATTTCAACCTCCCTTAAGATATCCCCCCGTAATTTGAACGGTTTCTGCATATCTCGAATCTTACTACTATTACAAAGTGAAAACCAAAATTTCTTGAAGGCACAATTTTTTCATCATATTTCTTTTTATTTTGAACTATGAGGTATGATAAAATCTTGAATGCTGTTATTGAAGTTAGTCGTTTTTTCAACTGGAATGCTCATCAAAATCAGTCAATTCATCTCTTTTTTTATGAATGAGCTCACTGTACTACTAAGAAATGTTCACTCATATTGCATTAAATTTACTTAGGTATATATTATATATAGATTAAATGTAATGTGCTGATCAGTGAATACTTCTTTACTGCCTTCTTATGAGAAAACTAATTTTTTAAGGAATCCAGTTGGTTTTTTAATTGATTGCAGAGATGTAAAATCATTATTTTATTTTGAAAGCAAAGGAGACACTAATTATTTTCGCTTAATATTTTAGTAATTTAAAAAGAACAGCTGAACAAATATATAACCTTCACAATAAACATGAGGATGAATGAACAATAAACATTGAGTGAAACGCACCCTAGCGCTTCCTGGTAGTCTGGAGCTCGAACTATTTTTTTCATTCATAAACTCGTATCTCTATCAATTAAATGGTGCGAGAGGCGTAAAATTCCAGTCCTTTTCTCTTCAATTTTACACTCTTAAGAGAAAAACGGAAACCTTCTTCTCCGTTAGGGGTTATGTGGCTAAAATATGACATTACTTCCTTAATCCTACGTGGAGTCGTTTTTGAGCCTTTTCGGCACGCACATTGTACACTTTGCTTTATAATATATATTGATTGATTATTATTTCCTTTTACATGTGCCATTCATTAAAACATTATGGTCAAATATAAGATGTAAACAATAAAAACTTTAACCCTTCTAATTCTTTACCAAACAGTTGAGTGTGATCATTTGTAAGTTCTATAAAATCCCAACAGATGGGATTGTAAGGTGATTTATTGACACAACACCATTTTATTTCGATATTTAGGGCGGGTAAGCATCTAGCAGCCAAATATATTTTTCTCGACTTGGACTAGGAAAACCAGTGTTTTTCCAATGTCAAATATGTGTCGCCTTTTCACGTTTAGGGAAAACATTCTTTTGTTTCACGTTACAATATAAAATGTACATACAATAAAATTAAATACTATTTGAACAATTTTAAATTTCATATAGATTTAATTAGCTGCAAAGTATATTATTATTATCAATTTCATCATCTAGCTAAAAGCAAATCGAGCACAAGAATTCTCTTTTATTGTAACTATCGGGGTATTGTCACTAAACTTTTGTAGAATGATTTTGTTATAAGTGATGTCACACAGAGAGCACTGGCATCCACTGTTTTAAATATTTGACCCAGATAAGAAACACTCGATGAAAACTTAACACCATCAAAAAAAAAAAAAAATCGAACTAATTTATACTTCAATGGATGCAGAGTAATTAGGCTGGAGCAACGAGTAAGGGAATCCCCAATATTTACTGAATTTTCAGGACATTCAAGTCTTGCAATAATTATATTAAATTATACCCATGGGGTAAAGTAATATTACTCCATGGAGATTAACAAGCAAAAAGAGTAAATCAATATGGAAAAAGCTATTTTCCTCGAAATTGCTAAGTGGCGTTAACAATATTTCAAACCTACAAAACATTAATAATAAAAAAAGAAGTAGCTCTTACAGCAAAATGGTAAGTATTTAATGCAGTTGCTAGTTCAATAATATATTTTGGTTGCCAGGTCTGCGGATTCCAAGAATTTAAATTAGTAGTATACAATTGTTATTATTTACCAAAAAATAGCCCTAATTACAGAATGTATTTAGAAACTGATACCTCTCCATTATTTCATTACACCCTCTGTTTACATTTGAGGTATTTAATTAAAATTCTGGTCCTACTTGACTCAAAATGGTCCAAATTGATAGCCAAAACAATTATAATGAAAAAGATTTATTGGGTTAAACAACACTCGAATATAATCAACTCCTTATCTGGTATTGAACAAATTAATTATAGCAATAGCTCGACCATTAGGAACCAGATAGCAATAATTTTAGGCAAATTAAAATATAATTTTAAATCTGATTTGATTCTGTCATCACATACATCCAAATTCGACCAGTTATATAAAGAATTAAGCATTAATCTGGGAGAAAATAGCTATTACTCAGTTGAAATAATTTACATTTTATTAAAACTATTTTTATAATACGTAGTCAATTATTGACTTTAAACCATCCTTTTGGACGTTCAGAAGAAAGCTATAAATGCAGGTTATGTAACCTTGACCCAAATGAGGACTTTTATAATTTCTTAGCTATATGTCCTATTTTGATGGAGTTCAGGATTAAATGCTTAGGTCAAAGTATTCTTGGTAAGGATAATGTTATTGAATATCTCAATGGGAAGGATTGAAAAAGAATATATTGGTTTACTCTTAAAGCTTATAAATACAGACGAGCTTATTATACTCGTAATTAACGAATTTAATACAGAGTAAAAAAGTAAAACAAAAAATATATTATCTATATTAATCAGGATTATCCCTGGAAGTATAAATTCTTTTATTTAATGCTGTGTTATGTCATTTGTTTGGTTAATTTTAATTCTGTATATTAATTCTCTTAAGCTTTTTTTCTATGTATAATTCTGAATTTTGCTTGAATGCCATATGGTTTAGAACCAATATTGTAAAAATATCCAGAATATTGTATAAACATGGTCAACACGGCAGACGGATATTGTCCATGTTTATGTATATAACGAACATGTACGTATCTTTATTTTGTAAAATATTTTGAAAGATTTAAATGCTTGCCTAAGAAATTGTTCCATTGATCCAGAATAATTCTTACCTACTCCGAATTGACAAATCTAACGAAACTTCAAGACAGTGTCCTTCACGGCTAAAGGGGATAATGGCTTCATTCGGTCTGCTTTTCCATTTCCCCGATCCACTTTCGGAAGAATGAAATTCGAATTATATTTGGAATTAATGGATTGCTACTTGACCCACCATCGGCAAGTGAATCGATCGTTTGTGAAATCCTACATGTTCACAAATTCAAATTATTGGAAAAGTGAAAAAAACGTTTCTACTTTTGAATTAAGAAATTTTCCGAAGTTATATTATTTTCTTCGACAAATATTCCTGCATAGAATACATTATTCATTATTTGATAATTTTTTTTTTTTTTACTTTAAACTTTAATTAACACCTGTCATCCAGCGTGACAATCAGCGAATGTGTTGTTTACAATAACGAATGAACTTAGGGCATTTTGGGCATGATGAAAGGAAGGTGCCCAGCAGCACCTCTTTCCGGGCTTGATACCTTACGTGAGCAGGTCCCTCATCCAGCTTCTTTTTAGCCGCCTAGCTACAGGCATATCAGCCGTGACCATGCTGTTAATTAGTGTATTGTTATGTTCGATAGTAGGTTGTTGTAAGTCTGTATGTAGAGTTTCATTATTTACGTACCAGGGAGCGTTCGTTATGAGTCTCAAAATTTTTTATTGAAAAGTTTGTAATTTTCGTAAGTGCGTTGAGCCGAAAATCTGTGAGGCGTATGTCCAAATGGGTTTAAGTAAGTAATTTTATGTGTTCAGTTTATTTTCTATTTTTAATTTTGACGATTTAGAAAAAAAGAGAGAATATAATGTCATAAAGAAATTTGATGAATGAAAATGAATGTTTTGGACATCTAAGTTCTCTCATGATTATGGAAGACAAATTATTATTATAAACAATATATTTTGGAAATTACTATTTAAAGCACAATTTTGCCGGATTCTTCTTCAATTTCAAGCATCACAAATAAAATGCACGCATTTCTGCCGAAATAACCCTCAAACCACGTTAGAAGGATCCATTATCGAGTACGGGGACTTGAAGCACCTACATGTTAAAATTTAATAATGTGCCCCAAACTGTGAAACACCTTTTACTTCATTGTTCACAATAAAAAGAACTCAGGAAGAAGCTTAAAATTGAATGAACATTGAGTGAGCTGTTAAAAGATGATGAAGATAAAATAGCTATTCTGTTTGAATACCACATCAGGATATAACTGAACGCATCGCCAATGACCCTGTAGTGTAGAGACGAACATCGAGGGGGAAAAAATTTACATATATTGTCTAATAAACAAAAAATAACCGACGTCATAAATATATAAGCTTGAAATGGACAAGATTCATATTCATGGTTCTTCATTCAAATCTGCTATAGTTTCTTCTTAGTGGTAGGCCAAGCAATTTTACTCCAAAACTTATTGCCTGATATATTGGAAGATATTTTCCCAATGTCCTTGATTTTTCCTGACAACGATTATTTGAATTGTTTATATAAGCCATTAAATCATTTGGGCTTGCCGGGTATCTCTTGAATTTGATGTCTAGGAAAGCAAGGAGTTCGAAAACAAAAAAAAAGGAAAATCAATTTTTTGGAAAAAGCAAAAACAAAAATTTTATTAGACTGGTATTCAATTTACACCTCTAATCTCTAAAAAACAAATCAACCATGCAATAAAACATAAAATTAATATTATTAAAAGAATTGTAGTGGGAAAAAAAAGAAGCTACATTTGCCAAAAAATTGAGTTTTACACTATAGCAGCTCCTCTCCCATTTCGAGAAACTAAAAATACGACGCTGGCGTGAACTTTTTTTGTTATGAATTGATTTTATTTGATTTCACATGTGGTCTGGAATTTATTTCTATACTAGCTGTATATCCCGGTTTCACCCGGGGAATTTCATTTTTCTAATAAACGTGAACAAATTTAAAGTGAAATCATAACGATTTTTATAACAATAAAGAATATACCCAGAGACTGGCTGAAGTTATGAAATTTTAATATGGACAGGTGTTCGCACCTAGTAAGAAAGATCCACTGAGCGAAATTTGGGGAATTTAGGACAAACGGTATGGAGTTTTATTAAGAAAAAACAAACTAACAGAAATTCATCTTTGAGCTGTATAACCCAGTTTGATCGGGGAATTTCATTTTTCTAATGAAACGGTTGATTTCGTAAAAAACCATTGTAAAGTGAGTTCATTACGATTTCTATAACAATAAAGACTATCAGCTGAAGATCGGCTGAAGTTATGCAATTTGAATATGGACAGGTGTTCGCACCTGGTATGAAAGAACTACTGGCGAAATTTGGAGAATTTAGGATAAACGGTATGGATTTCTATAAAAAACAAACAAACAAACAGAAATATTGGCCTGCAGTTTCAGCTTCTCGCAAATCGGCTTGCCTAAGCCTTTGTGGCGCAAAGCGGGCCTCGTATTCCTGGGCAGACTCAGTTTCCCGCGATTCTGCCTGTCTAAGCCTCTTTTGTTCAATCCTAATTTGATGTTCGTCGAGAGTTTCAGCTGCTCGTATTTGACGTTGTTTTTAGCTTTTGAGCTCACTACTCCTATTGAAGCTCGCTTCTTAGGAGGCATTTACAAAAAATAAATTCACCATATATGTAAATAAACGTATTGTAATTTAAAAAAAAAAAAAAACATATGGTTTAAAAATTCCAGAACTCGACGCCTACCAAGGGACGGTCTTACCGGGCCTTGTTGGCCTCTTCATAATGTATAAAATGATATTTTAGGCTGTTTTTCGACTCAAACGGTCGATTTCGTAAAAAAAACCCATTGTAAAGCGAGATCATGACGATTTTTTTAACAATAAAGAATATACCATGAGATTGGCTGAAGTTATGTAATTTTAATATGGACAGGTGTTCGCACCTGGTATCAAAAAAACACTAAGCGAAATTTGGAGAATTTAGGACAAACGGTATGGATTTCTATAAAGAACAAACAAACAGAATTTCAACTTTATTTATAAGATTTTTTAATATACAGCATACGGGGAGCTTAATCTAAAAATGTAGCAACCTATTCTAACCATGTTGGAAGGGTTGAAATTTATTCCGTAGGTCCGCCATAAAATAAGAGCAAACCCGCCTAAAGCAGGTTTGTGTCGCCGACGAATGTTGTATTATGTTAGCAGCGCATATCCGTTACCGCTACCTTTACTGTTTTTGTGAAAAAATGTTTTGTTTCTTTGTGTTTCTTCGTTTAAAGAAATAGAAGAAAAACAAATTAGCGTGACTACGTTGAGCTAACAACATTACGAAGACATCTGATCGAACCGCGGCTAATCGCTCATCCGGGATATTTTCCAATAGGCTCTCTACGACGGAAGATCTCGTCATCTTTTCATGGAGTCTCTTCGAAGCTCGTTGGGGTATGAGTCCTGTTGTTACTAGATAGAACAGGATATATCCATCTTATTCTAAGAACATAGTAATGATTTACTGATCTTTTCTCATGTCTTATTTTTTTTTGCATGTCTTATTTACGCGATGCCGATGTACGGCGAACGGATAGCTAAAAGATTAATCCAAAAACTTGTATTGTCTAGTTTTCTTCGCTTTTACTTTTTGGGGTGTTTAAAGTTTGGTCGTTTTATACAAGCTTATTTAAAAAAATAAAATCTTGTTGAAGCGTTTGTGTATAATATAACAACCTGTTCTTCCACTTCATTTGGAATTCTTATCATCTGTATATTAATTTTTTAACATTAATCTATATTTTCAAAACAGAATGATAATTTAGATATTTTTGGCTTTAAGATAGGATATTGCCTTTAAATTGATAACCGGGGAATTCCCTTTTATATTACGCAGTATATGTATAACCGACGCGAGCTTTTTCACTAATAGGATAATTCACAGATAGGATTTTAACCCTTTAGCGTCTGAGCAGTGCGAGTGTATTGCGGGCCCTGCGGCCTGAGACCTTAGTCCGGCTGCCGTGCCCGATGGCCTCAATAATTTTTGCCACATTCACTCTTCTTTATCTCCTTATTCATATTTTTTTCTAAATAATTATCCCTATTTGACAAAGGAATAAAGTGCAGGTAAAATTAATTTGGAAAAAACCGAAAAGAACCCCATGTAAATTAGTTTACAACCCTCTAAAAATTTTGAGGAAACCATAAACCTCGTCACTGGGAAATACTGGACGGGGTGGAAACAGGGTTGGAGAAACGGGAATTCCAATCGTATAAAAATAATTTTCATATGCCCTGCACTCGTCCAAAATATGAATAAGAAAATAATTACTACTTTGTCTGCTCGCCAGGCTCCTTTAATATTCATGAAATTAAAAAAATAAGTGTAGGAACGTACCTAAGTAGACATACTTAGATATAATTTTTATAACTGTTTTATTTTATAACATTTTTAAATTAAGTACTATATTTTTTACGAGTTGTTACCTACTATTTATGAATGTTGCATTCTTAAATTATTAAGTAAAAATTCAATCTTTGTTTTAAAAGAAGCCACAAAAACATCTCTTAAGGTGCTGACTACTGGGGGTTTTATCCTAGTGAAATAGTAAATATCTTATATAGGAATATCTTATATAGTAAAATAAGGCCCGCAGTTTCAGCGGACTGCAGCGCTCGAACTGATACATCAGTCTACAGGCGTTAAAGGGCTAATCACAACCATCTGATTTATTTCGGATTATTATTATAACTGCTTCTTCTTCAATCCAATTAGCTACTCATTTGACCTAATGAAGCGATGGACGCCCGCCATGTTGCAGACCTTAACCCCTTCCAGAGATTTCTCAACTATAAAATGAGGCATTACATCGTCTGAAGACCAATTTGATATAGTTAGTACACCCTCAGTGAATCCTCAAGCATTTATTTTTACTTGGTAAATACCTCCCTACTTTTTTCCAGCTGATTAAATCCTTGATGGATTTCATGTTCTCTTGTTCTAATCAGATAAATGATTGAGTTTTTTTTTAATTATTATTAAGTTGATTGATCATTAGGAAATTGAAAAAGAGAGCGGACCAAAGGTTGGAATACTTTACTATTTTTAAATAGTAGATCTCGAGGCCAGCTCCTTTTTGGACTCCAAGGAGGATTTACAGGTATAGAGGAGGAACAGCGGCTAGAAATAAAGTATGGTTCTTAAACTTGGCGGCCAGTTTTTTTCTAAAGATTTTTTCGATTACGACAAAGAACGGATCTAGAAATATCTTGAGTGTGTGGCGCTTTTTACTAAATTCTACAAGACACGAAGTACCACTTTCAAAATATGATTTCGTAGCCTCATTTCAAATTACCATTAAATACAGTCGAAGTTATCTATCATTCGACCTAGCTACATTTGAATCTGTCGTTTCACCTCTAAAGGTTTGTTTGTTTGTTTTAACGTCCCCCCCCCCCCTTTGGAAATCCCGGGGTTAAGTTTTTCTAAAGAAATTTAGAACAAATCGTTGCTTCGTTTCTTGACCACTAGAGGCGATTAAAATGGACAAAATCCCAGCATTTTGATTTTTACCTGTTTCATAAAATGAAATAACTCAATATAATATTGCTTTGAAAACTTTTCTATATAACTAAAAAAATATTAGAATTTAAAGACAAAGAAAGATACTGGTAAAGAGATAGTTTTTGTTTGTTTGTTTTAACGTCACTTTATGCCGCTAAGGCAAATTGTACGATGTAACAGTGAGAGTCCTAAATTTTGCCTATCCAGGTATAATTAGGATAGAGATCTTTAACGATTACCTGACATCGTACAGGCTCGGGACTTCCATTTTACGTCCTATCCTAAGGACGGCATAGACAAGGATTTTTTACTCCCATTAAAAAATCCTAGGGCCATCTCGCGACTCTAACCTGCGAAAGTAAGTTTCTATGCTAACCACTACACCACAGGTGACACCACTGTTCAGGGAACCCATTTGTCATTTTATATAATTCTTTAGAGTAATTTTTAGTTCAGCATTTTTAAATTAATTCTAAATTCAATAATTAATAAGTTGTAAATTAAGTGATTAATATATTGTCATTAAATTATTTATCAAAATTAACATTGAATATCATACCAATCTATATTAAGTATTTAATTAGCATTAGTTTAGTGTTATGTGCGTGGGCGTCTGTGATTGGCCGAAGACGCTCTGAGACAAACAAAAGACGCTTCAAGTCAGTCAGCTGTGGACTCTCGCCAGTCGAGTACGCATTACACCTCACGCTTGAAACATTCTTTAAAAACATTTATTACATTATCGTTCACCCAGGGTCTTCAGTTGTGTATTGTGCACATTTGCAAACATTATTTTAGAAGAGGAAGATTAAGTTCCAAGCGGACCTTTAAGATGGACCTTTAAGGTAAAATACTTCCATCATTATTTTTTTTAATAATGTATGAACATTAAATTGTGTTTAATCTTCAAATTTAAATAACATTTTCTGAAAATTGAACTTTACCTTTTAACATTAAATCAAATTGCTGAATTAAGTTATTATATATATCTTTATATTATAGTTATTAATCATTTGTTTATTACTCTACTCTATAGATCATCAATGGCCATTCGATTAAAGCATATTTTTGTCTATAATAGTTTATAAGTTGTGTTTCATTTTCATTTAATCATTTTAGTTTCATTCTTGTTTAATAAATTATTTGTATTTAATAAATTATAGTTTAAGCTTTAAATATCAGATAATTTTCTTTATTTCCTTTCATTCATATTATTTTGTTCTCCTTTTTTATTATGCTATTATTTTCTAAATAACAAAGGTAAACTTTACGTTAAATATCTTTCATCTTATTCTTTTATTATATGAAACTTTTAATACGTTAACCAACAAAACTAAGAGCATTGAGCACCGGCCATACTTTCTTCATCAGGGAAGCGAAAGGTTTTTATTATTAAAACCTAACTTGCCTGAACAACCACCTCGAAAGGTGATTACCATTATTGTCATTTTGGTCAATCTGATCAGTTTCTATGACTAAGATGTTTATGAATTTTTTTTATTTATTTGGAAAAAATAAGGAGCATTAATTATTTTATGAAGAACCTCCGTGAAAGCTTAATATTGTTACTTTTGAATGCAGTGCGAATCCAATACTTCAATTAGTTCTGTTATTTCCTTCGAACACATTCCTATATAATTTACAAACAACACTTAGCATTGGCATTTAGAATAATATATCGCTCTAGCGTGTTATTTCTCCATTTGATCTTCGCCATCTTACTGCCTATAGTGTTAGGGGCTGATCGGTGTACACTAAGAGGTACTATTACCAAGGCACAACTGGAACGAGGTCGACCATTTTGAAGAGTACCTCATTATCTATAAAGTGGGTAATGAGCCCTTCGGAGGAATATCTTATGCACGATTACTGATTCTCAAACATCATAATGTTCCGACAGTTTAGTTAAATGAGGTGTGAGAAAATATCGTCTATTTTACATCCATATTTCTTATTAGGATCGGATAATTCATTATAATTCATTGCTATTATACATGAAATTAACCTCATAGAAGCAGTAGGTTCAAGCAATGTATTCGTCAATAGCAGTAAAAATATCTAAACCACAACAGATGTATGTAGTGCGAGTACCTAACAGAAATAGATGATGTCCTGGGACCGTTGTGGCAATCTACTGAAGAGACGAACAAGTTACAAAATATTAAAATGATACATCTTCATGGGAAGGTTCTTTCAGGAGTGGTAGAAGAGAAGAAGTGGTAAAGCAGATACAACTAACAACTATTTTTTTTCATTTCCCTTCCCTTAACCATAATATCCGCATTTAATTAATATTATAGTTAACTAAACAAGTTTAAACAATGGGGTACAGTTCTATTACGCCGGCGCCACTGCAAACATTTTTAACCTTACGTTCCGACGTTAACGCATCTAGTTTTTTTTTTAGTGAAAAAGTTCTTTGATTAGATTGTATTATCACAGTCGAGCCGCTGGCTTCCCCCGCTCAAAAGAGGGCAAACAAACCCCCGAGATGTCCTTTTCAATTGAGATCGGGGCCTTAAGTAGAAGAGTAAAGAAAAAAGAAAAAAAAAATGGTAAAAAACATCGAAGTGTTATAAACGTATTTAATTAAATAAATAAATATTATTATAAACATATAATAACCAGCATTCTCCGTCGCGGCTTTGCCCGCGAGCCTTTAAAATCAAATTTGTGAACATTATCTTGGTATTGATTTAATATAATATGTTAACTGATGTTAAGGAGATTAAGTAGAATCGGAGCTTCCGGTAGGTGGAATGTTGGAGGGGGAAGCTGCCGGCTCGGTAGAAAAGAGGAGACGCGCAATGGAGAGAGTTCACTAAAACCGCCGAAACAAAAAATTGCTTACTCGTCGTGAACGCTTCATTTTTCGGCTTTAGAACATGGTTTTCGATGATCCGTAGGGGCTTTCGAGGTAAACTCGTCGTATCAAGATCTTTAAAATGAGTCCAAATTAGATATTTTTTTTTTAAGTGCAAGAATAGGTGTCCGTTCTATCATTAGTTGTTTTTGCTCTGCGTTGATTCTATCAGTCAGGACAAAACCTCCTATATATATATATATATATATATATATATATATATATATATATATATATATATATATATATATACCATATATAGAGAGACAGAGAGATAACAATATTAAAAATATTGATACTATATCAATATTGTAAATTATTCTTAAATATTTATGATATTGAATAAATAAATTAATAGAGGGTCATCTGTGGTAAGTGGTCAGCATAGCAACATACAATACTAAAATTCGGGGGTCGCGTCCCTAGGCTTTTTCAATGCCTAGAATTTTTAAACGGGAGTAAAAAATCTTTGGCTATGCCGTCCCTCGGTAAAGAGGTAAAATGGAGGTTCCGAGCCTGTACGATGCCAGTTGCTCGTTAAAGATCCCTATCCTAATTATACCTCGATAGGCAAAATTTAGGACTCCCTCTGTTGCATCGTCCGATTAGCATAAAGTGACGTTAAACGAACAAACAAATAAATTAATAAAAATCGCAGCCTTCATTATACCAAAATTAACTTTTAGCAATATATTATACAATAAATTTATTATCTAAAATATAATGTCCATCTTTAGATAGAGGAAAGCTCCAAATATTCCTGTCCCGTCCTAGTTTCTTTTTCAGTTCATGTGATGTGCAGACCGTAGGCTCTCATGATATCGAATATCCATGTTTTTTATCATCGATTTCGCAGCCCAATCTCGATATCACATTAATTTGCTCCGCGCAATACAATATTGCCTAACAAGAAGACTAGACCGCAATGCTCAAGAACGATATGTCACCATCCGCTGCAACGTCTTACAGCCCACGACTCGATCCTGGAACACAATGAGACCGCCCATTCGTCAAGAAAAAGGTTAATGGATCTAAGAGGCAGTGACTATTGAGTCTCGACTTCGTATAACGTCGTTTAGAAGGCACTATTTAGAAGTTCCTCAAGTGGAATTCGACTATCAATTCATAGCCAATAGAAAATGTCAATTCTTTCAGGCCAATGTCCTTGTAGATATGTCATGAAAAAGGAAATATTTATTATAAGGGAAATATCGTGTGTCATTAATGAATGATTGATGATCTTTAGGTCCAGATGCCCCTCAATTCAATTACTTGAATTAGCTAGCAAAAAAAAAAAAAAAAATCGATATACATACGAATCGGACATACGGCGCTCACGCTATCACACCTTTTTACCTAAGAACTACCCCCGTCTTGTCAATTTTGCCAGTCAACTCTTAAGGACAAAAAATTTTTTGGAACAATGCTCTCACTATGTGCCATTAATCAGAAAAATTGGATTAGACCCAAACTTTACTGCTTGTCTTGGTGATAACGAAGCCTCAGTAACATTAATGTTGAGCTTTCTAAAATAGAACCAGCTATGATTTGTAATTATTTTATTTTAATATAACATACTTATATGACTTTATCTTTTATTTATTTAATTTAATTTTTTTATTATTAATTTCTTTATTTTCTATTTATTAATTTTTGCTTATCTTTTAAGTCTACTAAAAATTTAATTTATAGGCCATGATGACCTAAGGGTTTTACGCCTCTAAGGCATAACAGACAAACAAACCCATAGGTATTCTTTTTTAATCAATGCCTTAATTATTATATATGTATAATATATCGTTGGAAAGCTGAAAATTCCTTAAGGCTATATTAACAATATTATATTAGCATGGCAACCTACAATACTAAAGATCGCGGGTTCAATTCCAGCGGTGGCCCTAGGATTTTTTAATGGGAGTAAAAAATCCTTAGCTATGCCGTCCCTCGGATAGGACGTAAAATGGAGGTCCCGAGGCTGTACGATGTCAGGTACTCGTTAAAGATCCCTATCCTAATTATACCTGGATAGGCAAAATTTAGGACTCCCACTGTAGCATCGTCCGATTAGCCTTAGTAGCATAAAAATGGACGCTAAAAAAACAAACAATATTATATTATTTATTGAATTGAAAGTGTTAATAAAAATGTTAATAATCCTAATGCTGATTAGTCAGTCATCGAATCGATTATACAAATGCTGTTATCCGCATAGGAATCGACTAATCCCTCAGCCTCGATAAATCGATATCGACAGCCGGCCAGTGATTTAGTAGGCAGTGGTAGCAAGTAGTAGCCAATCAGAGAACCTGTTCCCAACCTGTCAAGACATCCATTACCCTCAACGAACTGTTCTCTATCATTAATTTTTATTTCCTTCTATGATAATATTAAATGGCTCTTCAATACATTATTTAAATAATTCGTTATTTTTATTACTATTATTTTTATGTTAAACCCTTTTTTTTTCTAAGCTTTTAACCGCTAAGTATTACAATACTGTTTGTATCAAAATTAACCGGATCTAGGTGATGACCCTTGGGAAAGACTAGAAAAAGTTAGTGTATGATAATAATAATCGATCTGAACATTGCATTCTGCATTTGTTTTAATATTTAACGCTAAACATACGAATGATACGTTTTGAACTGTTTAGTAGAAATTCTTGGAAATATAGTGTATTTTGCTTATAAATTTTACTGCTTTAATGCTTTATCAATTTAATAAATAAAAAAAATTGATACACTCATACAGTGCGCGCAACACACAGCTTTGAATTACTAACCTACTTAGATTAGAAATTGACGTGTTTTGATAAATATGTAAACGTAATTCAGCAACTTCACACATTTATTTACTTACTTTGTAATTTTTGTTTGTCTCCATACCTTATACATAGGTATATAATATAATAATTTATACATACCTCAAATACCCAATTTCAGGTTCTTACGGTTTATAGTTTTTGAGATAGTCTGTTCAAATACATATACTATTTCGGGGGACTAGGTTATTTGGATTCTGGGGACCCCAAAACGTGTATTTCCTGGTGTTCTTTGAAAACGGGAATTCTTCAAAAATTTTCACGGTTGCAATACTTTCCATTACTATATATTTCATATATATATATATAGTCTTAAATCAGTTATTATATATATCAGGTTCATATATCAGGTAAGTGACAGTAATACGTCAAAATGCGAAGCAACGTTTTTACACTGTAAATGGGAAATTTAGATCTGAGAAAAAGTTTATTTAGGGGTCACCTGTGGTGTAGTGGTTAGCATGGTTACCTCCTGTACTAAAGATCGCGGGTTCGCGTCCCGAGGAGGCCCTAGGATTTTTTATGTTATTATTGAGTCCAGACACAAATAGTTGTATACAATACCATCTACTTTGTTAGTTTTTAAATATTTTTGTTCACTCAGTTGTCATGTGCCTTCACTTCAAAAGCGTTGGATTTCCCCGTCATAAACCTTTGAAGTCGGCAAACTAACCCCCTACCACAACCTCTCACCTTTTTTTTACCTTTAGTCTTAATATCCACCTGGACTCAGTAGGTAAATATCAGATTCTATTTTATCTTGTTAACCAGCCTCTTATTTTAATATTCATGTATACACCATATTTTATATTATTATCAGTTTTGTAATGTATCCATTTATTGTCACCCTCTAGCATAGATACTCATATATTTGTTTTCTTTCAGCCCTGATGAAGATCCACAAGTTGGATCGAAACGTTGGCTTACCATAATAAAATCATTGTAAACTGAAAATCCTGACCATCATTTAACCTATCGTAATTGAAGAAATGTTGACCATCTCTCATCTCTACGTTTCATTATTTAATTGTTTTTAATTTAAATTGTAATGTTGAAATATATTCAAATTCTAAGTTTAGATGTTTATCTTGATAATGACGTGAGCGCCAAAACGTCAGACAAAAAATTGTAAAAGTTGAGGTTAAAAATGTAAGGATTACAAAAAAACTTGACTAAAAAAATGAACTTTTTTTATTCTCGACTTAACACATTTTACATTTTTTTTTTGCCCTGAATTACTATACAGAGATATTTATAATAACATGTTATTCAAAGTGAAAATATCGGTGAAACTTCAGCAGTTTAATAGGAAAACAATTACCGGGATAAAAAGCCTGTGTATAATTGTAATTTTTTTTTTCGGTTAGTACTGTTTCGGTTCTGCCCAATAGAATATTTTTTCGTCTATGTTTTCCCGCAGGAATTTTTAAAACAATCATTTGCTTAAAAAGCGTGGAACTGAGAAACCATAATTTCTTAATGAAATTGGAAGTCTTTCGTGCATGGCTGGTCTTCCCCTTTGGAGATTTGTGGTTCAGGTGTTTTTGTCTATGGCCCGATTGGCTTTAAAATACACTTTTAGTTATTTAAAAGTGTGCCTGTTATGCCTATGTGTGTGCCTGCTAAATTATGTGCAAACAAATAAAACAAAATGAACTCTTTTGTATTATGGACTTAATACATTTTAAACTCTTCCATGTTAAAATGGTGGCTACTGCCAGAAAATTCGTGTAAGAATTTTCTCATAAGGCACCTAGGGTTTTTTATTCAAAGTATTATGAAAACAGTTTAATTATATAACTTATATAATGAAACTGGACAAGAATCCCCAGAAGCTAGAAAGATCCTGAAAAAAGAAGTAAGACACCAGAAGGAAACACTCTAGGACCTAATTAATATATTAATTATTGTTAATAAACATAATTTTTTTTTGTTCCTCCCATTCCAAATGAGACAGAAAGTAATAATATCAATAAAGAGTTGTATTATTCACTAAAACAAAAATCCTTTTAACTGTTTTTTGTTTCTATTTTTAACAGATTACCGCGAAAACAATTAAATCTACCTGGTCACTATTTTTTTTCGTGTGTCACTATTTTTTCGCGGTGGGGGGGAGGTTTACATTTGCCTCCAATGATTATTTCCCCTCGTATTTATGTTCATTTTGTAAACATAATTATCACACATATTAAAAAAAAATATATATATATGTTACCTGTGAGTTCTGGTTGGGTTTTATACCATAACTTGTAGTTTGTAATAATACTTTGTAACTGGTTCCATTTTATGTAACTGGAAGTTTTCCGAAAAGGCATATAATAGGAAAAATATGTTTTAACACGTTAAGTAGCAGTTAGCACCAGGTTGTAAATATTATCATTATATGTTTTTTTTTATTTGTTATCTTGGGTCCACCCTTTACTCGCAGTTTAGGCTGTACGGAGTTTCCCGGACCAAGGGAGAGGGTGGGGGGATTGATGCCGAGTGTCCCCAAAATGTCCCCAGGCTCCGGGTTTTGAACTTGCTATCTTAGAGTTCCCGGTGATACTTTGCCATAGGCATCGCGTATTGGCTAACGTGTTTGCCCACTCGTCCAACTCGCCACCCTAATTATAAATTAGTTAATCTAGAAAGACACAACGGACTTTGAAACAGAAATAAGAATCATGAGACTGAAATTACATGGACGTATGGTAAGAATGGTTCCGGAAAGACTAAACAAGCAAATATTCCAGAAAATCCGACGATATGGAAGCTCAGGAGAATACATGAAGCATATGAAGGAAGAAACGGAAATGCTGGGAATACCGGAGCAGGACTGTCTAGACAGACGAGGACATAGGAAAAGTCTGGAGGAAATCAAGGTTGTTGTGGGAAAGGGAAATTAAAAAAAAGGGAGTCGCATGGACAGGAGAAAGAAAGAAAGACACGCAGAGATAACGAGGGAAAGATGGAAGGAAAGTAGGAGCAAGAGAGGATCCAAAAGTAATTATACTAACTTAGTTTCTAAGTTTCATTTCTATGTTCCGTGAAAAAAAAAATCTTTATTCGTCACATACCATTGGTTATAGTGCCATCTATTTCTTTGTGTGTAAACTTATGAACAGGAATATGTTTATATATTCGCTGACCATCGAAATTATCGCACAAAGCAGAAAAAGTTCCTAATAATAAGGTACATATTGTAAGTTACAATATTCAATTGTACGTCATGTATCAAAATATGGATGAAAACATGGCCTGCGGCTGTCATCTATCCTTTATAGATACATATAAAAATCTCGTGTCCCGATGTTTGTCAGAAACTCAGAAACTACCCGAACGATCTTTATAAAATTTGGCTCATTGTGTGTAGTTTTGTCCAACAATAAAGATAGGATAGTTTTTATCTAGATTATTAACCTCAAATTTTCTTTTATAGCACATTAAATTATTAAACTACAATTAAGTGTCATTGAAGACCCCACGCCAAGAACGTGTTCAGTCCATTTTTTGTGAATATTGTTTTATAGCGCATTATAGTATACCATTTCGAGTACTACAAATCTGTGTAGTTTACACGAAAACAGCGGGTTCTGTCCTTGAGATATTTACAATTCTTTTTTGTGGGCACACGCAATTACAATTCATTTTTGGTCATTGATTATTTTTTTAGTAACAAATAATGTATTGATTTTTATTAAGATAACCATTATTTGAAAATATATTGGGCATGCACTATTTTTTCCCATTGACTTAGAGTTACTAGGTTGTGTTCTGTACAAGATTTAAACACTCTTTCTGCTCTCCTGTAAAATTTGTAAAATGTGACTGACATGTTCTTAGCGAGGGGTCTTCAATTATTTGTAAGTTCTATAAATTTCCAACAATTGGCGGTGTAAGTTGATTTATTGACACAACACTTTATTTTCTTTCGATATTTGGGGGGTAAGCATAAATTTATTTTTTCCGGCTTGGACTAGAAAAATCCGTGTTTTTCCCGTGGGCAATTATGTGTCGCCTTTTCACGTCTAAGGAAACCATTGAATCTATTTATTTTACCAAAAGACATTTTGATAACCTCTTGATGTAGAACCTACCGATATGATATCTAATCTCATATCATCATGTGTTATATTCTGAATTTAATTAACATGTATTACGGCAAAAGATTAAATTAGTACATTTTTAACTATTGTGATTGTACCAAACCATATTGCAATTGTATTCCTTATTTGTTCCTTTTCCCAGTCAATTTTAACCTTTTTCAGGCTTGAATGATTCGCCAATTATAATACTTTGTTTAAAATACTTAGTTTAATTTCTTTAGTTATAATTTTTTTTTTCTTCGAACTCAAATTCACACCTTTCAACAATATATATATATATATATATATATATATATATATATATATATATATATTCTATTATGCGATGATTGATTAGATAAAAATGAGCTTGAATAATTAAACAAATCTCCTTATAATCATACAGGCCAGTGCTGCGGTGCGATTATCTGTGACCAGACTTCGATCGGGATTCTACCGTACTTTAACTGTATCAGCTAGAAGAAACCTATCAAAAGAGTATACTAGTGGCAGAGCTACCCTCTATTAATTTCTTTCGCCTAGACCGTATGGAAATTCCCCATGGCATGGTATTGATTATAAATTAAAATGAGCGTTAGATAAGTTAAGCGGTAGATATTATATAAATCTTGGTCCTTTTGTAGTCGTTGGCAGATAGGGTTATACTTTATTTCATTTTTTTTACCCTATAAGTTAAAACAGCAAAAAAAAAACAACGCTATTTTGATTAAATTCCCTAGAACATGGGTCATAGCAACTATTACCTACTGTCATTCGCTTCATATAATAACATAGGTGTTTGCTACGTATTTGCTGTTTATGCAGTTCTTATATATCTAAAAATTCACCTAATTTTTTCCTAACTAGTATATATTAACACGTTCAGTGCAGCACGGGGTCAAATGACTCCATTCGTAACTATCTCCCAGTACGGGTGGGTTTTGAAGTAAACTGTCAAAAAAAAAAAAAAAACAACACTTTGACTGTTTTTGCTTTATACTTTTAAATATAGTTGATAAAAGTATTTTTTTGCATTTCAAAGTCAATAAAAACGTCGTATATCATTGAAAATCGCAAGTGGCTTAATGACCCCGTGCCGGCTTGGAGAGTGATATTTGGGCTGCAGTCCGGCGCCAAGTCATAAAGCCCCGTGTTATATCTGTGAATCACATTTTTCCAACCTCTTTAAATAACAAAACACCTACCCGCTGTTGCTAACAGGGGGAAATGTTCCCACTTTTGGGGATTTTCAACAAGAGTGAGGGATTTTGGAGAAACTTTTCAAAATTCCAAAAATGTGGGGAATTTCATAAAATATTTATTTTGAAAAGTGGGGAAAAGTTTCAAATGTTGGCATCTTTGTTTTTTTACATTATGGAGTGTTTCAGTATAAAAGAAATACTTTTTTGGTTAGGATAATCGAATGTTTTAACTGTGTAGCATTATATCGATTTCCTGTATATGTTTGATGAGTGTTTTTCACTTGCTTCACTATTGTTTTTTTCAATTTATTGTTTATTAATTTATTACATAGTTTAGCCTTACTTTCTCATGCCTATCACATCAACAGCAAAACGAGTTTCTTAAGGTCTAATTGTAAACCGCTTAATAAATGATTTTTTTTTTAATCATTATTTCTTCAATGTATATAAACTTCAATCAATATATACCCATTCTTGAGCACATTATTTAAAAAAAATTGCACTTTTTTACACAAATTAACAATTTTTTCCTAAAATGATGTCACAAGTTGATTGAAAGTAAAATTTAATAAAGACTGATGAAAAAGTGGGGAAATTGTTGGCTGGGAAGTGGGGAAAAATGATTCAACCTACTTGGCAACACTGCACCTACCTCTCTTTTCAGGTTAATTTTTGCTGTTGGTTCTAATTTGTTTTTCTCATTTTCCTGTTTGATCTTGATAAAATAGTAAATTTTGATTTGTATGTGTCGTAATGATAATTCATACTCACCCATCTTTATTTATACTTATCAAAAATTCGAATCCTTCGTTGACCATCAAAATTATCGCACAAAGCAGAAAATAGTTCCTAATAAGGTACAAAGTGTAAGTTAAATATTCAATTCTGTACGTCATGTATCAAAATATGGATGAAAACTCTGCCTGCGGCTGTCATATATTTTTTGATGTCCAAAGAGTAGGAAAATATTCAATTATACCAATTTAGATCATTTTCCGAGAAGATTTAGCGTTTCAAATGGAGACATAAGTACGGGGTCAATTAGCCTCGTGACGCACTTATGGATAGTTGCACTACGGGGTCAATTGAACGTTTTAAAAGAATGTGATAAATCCCTAAAAAATGATATCAGCCAGGTGTTGTCCTCTTTACCTGGTGGCCACAGACCAACTATAGCCTTCCGTCTCAAAACCTCTTCGGTTCTAACGTCATGTTGAGGTAGAGAATAAGATGCTAACTCGTTATTATTTTTATATTGCACCGTTATTGGATTTTTCGGCATCAAGTCATATTAGGACGAAAGACATAATTGAACACTCTTTCATACTTTAATATTGTAATGATGCCATTAAGATTTGTTATTTGCTTTTAAATCAGCTTTAAATCACATTCAGTAAGTGTCGTTAATCAATAGGTTTATGGCACTAATTATGATAATTTGTTATGTCGTTGGCTGTTAAGGTAGGACAGGTAACACGGATCAGGTAACCTAGAACGGGTTAGATGACCTTGCCCCATTCACCTTGGATATTTTTAAATAAATTAGTTCTTCTGACCCAAAAATGGAATGTCGGTCAAATCTGGTTCCCTTTGAGTATTTATCCTTACAAGAAACTGTAAGTTTAGACCGCTTTGACAATACATAATATTTACCAACATATCATAGGTTATTCGCATTGATTCAATAAGTATACGGGTGAGTCTAAAATGATGGTTGTATTTGGCTCCTAAATTTTTTGGAATTTCAAAGTCATCAAAGTCATGATATGGTCACTTGCTCCTTACCAATGATGTGAAATGTGCACACACTTACATTCATAGTTTTCGAGATAATGTTTTTCAAAGAAAGTAATGTTTTAGAGAGTGACAAAATCTTACATATGAGTCATATGTCATATGATATGACATTATTATATTAATTTAAATCTTTTAAAAAAGAATTATCTAAATTTTAAACTATCGTTTCGTCTAAAGTCTCGTTCTTAAATAGGTAGAATGAGTTTGATCCCTACCACTAAAATAGTCAAAGAAATAACAGTTAACTATAGAATTTACTTTAAACAATTTATTTGACGGTTTAAGGGGGAGTGGAGATTTAAGATATGTATACTTAATCGAAAACTAACTTTCTGAACTGACAATGTTTATTAATCAACATCACAATGTTACAAAGTTAATCACAAGTCTCTCCCTGACCAAGGGTAGGTCCGGAGAAGAGAAAAATATTTCCTACATCTCTTATTTATTGCTCTTCTAGTCGTACAATACGTTCGTAAAGATATCAAAGTTTGAAAAAGAAGTTTAGGCGGAAAACTAACGGGTATTAGTCGTGTTAGATTTATTTTAGTTGGTTAGTTTTGTAATTACATTTAATATATAATCTTTAGGTCTGATACGATTATTGCAAATAATATAGATATTTTGCTACACTTGTTAGAGTCAAGAAGTGAAAGGGTTTGCAGATGCTGATATAAATTCGAAAAATATTTGACATGCACATGCAGTTTCGCATCTGCCTGGCCTTTCCTTTTTTAGAAGGTTCGAGAAGGTTTTAATTATAAAAAACTAGTCCAGATTGGGGTCAGGTGGAGGTGCGGCGAATAGTTTAGCATTCTTGTTGCATCGACTCAAATCTTCGGCTTGGAATTCGTAAACAGGGTACATGTTTTTTACTTTCACTTACCTATATATGTAATATATAGTAAGTGGAAGTATTGCGATCGTGAAAAATTTCGACTTCCGGTTTTCAACGGAAATACACGTTTTGGGGTCCCCTGAGTCCAAATGACCAAGTCCCACGAAATGGTCTGTGTGTGTGTGTCTGTGTGTGTGTGTGTGTGTGTGTGAACAGACTAGCTCAAAAACTATAAACCGTGGGAACCTGAAATTGGGTATTTAGTGTAGGTATATGCCCGCGATGTGACAGCAAAAATTTCATCAAAATTGCTCAAAGGGAGGGGGTACTTTATTTAATAACTTATTACGTTTTTTTCGATTTTCTCAAAAACGGCTCTAACGATTTTGATTAAACTAAGTATTTGATCTATTTATATGCCCGAGACACGACTGTAAAAATTTCCTCAAAATTGATCAACCGGAGGGGGTACTTCACTTAATAAATCGTGTCCCACTTTTATCTGTTTTTTTCATTTACCCAACAACGGCTTTAATGATTTCGATCAAACTTGGTATTTAGTATATGTATGTGCCCGCGATGTCACAGTAAAAATTTCATCAAAATTGATCAATTGGAGGGGGCACTTTACTGAATAAATGTTGTCTCATTTTCACGTGTTTTTTTTATTTACTCAAAAACGGCTCTAACGATTTTGATTAAACTAAGTATTTGATCTATTTATATGCCCGAGACACGACTGTAAAAATTTCATCAAAATTGATCAACCGGAGAGGGTACTTTACTTAATAAATCGTGTCCCACTTTTATCTGTTTTTTTCATTTACCCAAAAACGGCTTTAATGATTTCGATCAAACTTGGTATTTAGTATATGTATGTGCCCGCGATGTCACAGTAAAAATTTCATCAAAATTGATCAATTTGAGGGGGCACTTTACTGAATAAATGTTGTCTCATTTTCACGTGTTTTTTTTATTTACTCGAAAACGGTTTTCACGATTTTGATCAAACTGAGTATTTGACGTACTAATATGCCCGAGATATGACTGTAAAAATTTCATCAACATTGATCAAATGGAGGGGGTACTTTACTTAATAAATTTTGTATCATTTTCACGTATGTTTTAAATTACTCATAAAAGGAAAAAATAAGAAATGAATGTGGAAAGATTTGTGACTTTTTGAAGTGGCCATTAACAAAACACGTCAATTTCTAATCTAAATAATTTGGTAAGTGAAAGTTGTGTGTTGCGCGCACGCACCAGATTTTTTTTCTTTTAACAGTTTCATGTATTTTTGACCTTACATCGCTTTTCTCTGCTTTTATTGTGGAAAAACTTGAAATGAATGCTGATCGTGTTGGGTTTCACCTTCTCAGGTGAACCCCTCACCTTCACTCACTCGGTTTCACTCACTCAGCCTTTGCGATAATCATTTTTTTTAAACAAATTATATCTAAATATTTAGGTATAGGGATCACCAGTAGTATAGTCATCACAGCAGCTTACAATACTAAAGGTCGCGGCTTTGCAAATGGAGTAGAATATCTTTGGCTATGTCGTCTCTCGGATAGTGAGTAATATAGAGATTCTGAGCATGTACGAGGTTTACACTAAACCTACCGACATATTATATATATACCTATTTCTACCGATGGCGGTCAAATGACCGCTTTTGAAATATACAGTATTTTTTTATTTTGTCAAACGTTTTTCCTATTTTCATCCCGTACTGTTAAAAATAGAACTAATCACGTCGCAAATATTTATAATGCCGCGTAAAGAGCCAGTAATCTAATTTGAATGATCGCCATTTTGCCTCACCTCGTGAGCTACCAGCAGTCGCTCTGTACCCATCATAAAACAAACTGTAAGCACATGGTGTTTTCCTAGGACACAATCGGATGACATTTTCTTGGAAAACTAATGTTTTTGTGTTAATTTTGAGATTTCGATGCAGATTCATAAAATTTCATATATATTCTAGCGGTCAAAAGACCGCTCAGGGTAGACAACGGTAGAGTACATATTAATATCAGGAAAAACGAAAGAAGAAGAAAAATATATATTGAAAAATTAAACAGCTACATCTTATAGAAAAGTCGTGCAGTAAGTTCAAGAAAAATAAAAACGTGGAATTTAACAATTTAGATTAAAGTCTCAAAAGCGGTCATTTGACCCCTCTGGTAGGTTTAGTGTTAAAGATCCCTATCCAAATTATACCTCTATATGCAAAATTAAGGACTCCCACTGTAGCATCAGCCGATTAGTTTTAGTTGCATAAAGTGGCGTTAAATAAACAAACAATATTTATTTATATGTTTCTAATATTTATTTATTTTTAAGTATATTTGTTGTTTTATGTTACAGAGGTTGAGATACCTCCTGATGGAAATTGGAAACACAACCAAATCGCTGCAGTCGGAGAACTCTTACTCGACATATCAACGCAGCTCGCCAAAACGTGAGTGGATTTAAATTATTTTACGTTTATAATGTAACTGTTAAAACTTCGGTGTCGATAAATGGATATATACTATATAGTTCGGAGTATTTCTTCCTTCATTACTTTTTAAGCACATTTAATCAACTTTCATGAATAACATACATGTAATGTACATATCAAGTATGCTACGAAAACCTAAGAGAGAAACACTTTATTCATCTTAAAAGAGATGCTGCACATCTACATTAGGCTGCTAATACACACCATTCTATATCTCTATCAGACAATTTGCAAAATCTTATTGTAACAATATATAATAATAACATCCATGCATATATAAACCTACATATTTATGATTTTTATTCTTTTAAATAATTTTTTTAAAACTCCATTGCTCAAGCCCTCCAAGCAACTGGAGTCCTCGCGTTAAACTGTGAGATACGTGGTCTTTCATTCTTGGAATTCCTCGATTTGTGCCAAGTGATAACAACTTTAACTAGAAAAATTACTTTTTTAAAACAATAATTTCTGTAATTTGGCTATGTCCTTTTTATTTAAAATTATATATAATATCATAGACGGATATAGTTCGCGCGTTTTCCTTATAGTTTCCCTGATCTAATCAAATGCATTTGGATCATAAATAAACTATAAATTATTATTGTAAGTTTCAAGATTGAGTTTAGCGGCGTACAAAAGTTGACGCGACCGGGCATGTACGGATATGGAAATACAGGATTCCAGATTTTTTTTTTCTGTTTTGAAAGATATCGAGCTAATGCTTGTTGGTATCGCCGCGGGTGGGATAAGATGTCGTTTGACCTAAATGTTTACGAATCATTGGCCTGTATATTTGTTTTGTCCTTATAAGTGTCAAAGCTAAATTTATAACACGTGGAGAAATCGTTAAAGGTTTTATTTGGATAATATGGCAACAAAAAAAAAAAAAAAAAATGATAATTCTACCATAATTAGGCAAGTTAATTTTTAAGAATAAATTCTAAAACTCTGGTGCGATGCGCGAAAAACACAATTTTCGCTTACGAACTTACTTAGATTAGAAATCGACGCTTTTCGATAATATTTAAACGCCATTCCTCAACTTCACACATTTTTCCACATTTATATGCTTATATTTGTATACGTCCATAGGTTATAGAGTATTTACATTGCAAAACTTGAAAGCTCTCAGTACTTTTCAATTCATTATTGCTTATTTATTTTAAGGGACCTAATTTAATCAACAGTACATAATTTTGTTAACAATAGTGGCCCCTCCGTTTGACAAATGAATGATAAAATTTTTGCTGTCTCATAGCGGCCATACGCATACACCAAATACCCAATTTCAGGTTCTTACAGTTTATTGTTTTTGAGCTAGTCTGTTCACACATACATACCATTTCCCAGGACTTGGTTATTTGGACTAAGGGGGCCCTAAAACGCGTATTTCTGTTGAAAACTAGAATCACGATAGCAATACTTTCCCTTACTATATATTTCATATATAGGTAATTGAAAGTAAAAAGAAGGTCCTCAAGTAGGATTATTATGTACATTTGTATTTATTCATAAATCCGCTGTTCTTGGACCGCTTTATGTAAATCTTTTATATGTAAAAACATATGTATATAGTTTAACGTAAAACAAAATCCGTATGATTTTGGTTTGTTACATTGAAAACGGTTCTAAACTTTGGTTGGAACCTAACTTTTCTAGTACGTGTACCGGATTGTACGAGAATCGTCGAAGCTTTTCGAGAACCTTCTGGAATGTTCTATTTCAGACTTATATAAATTTAAATATGAGAGGTAATGGGCTAGAGGCTTAATCTGGTCCTGAAGATCGAATGATATAGTTACCTTTGTGTTACTGTGTCGTTACAAGTTGATACTTCTTGTAACATTATTAATATTTTGTTTTTTTAATAAATCTTTATGTGTTTTATATAAATAAACATCATGAGGATATGATAAAGAAGCAAAGATTGTGAGATATCAAAATATTGAAATATTACTTTCAAATCGGTCCTTGAATGAGCTGTAAATACTTATTGAGCGAGATTTTGTTGAGACCTTATTATTTTGGTTTGAGCCACTTTGGAGCCGATTATTCCCAATTTTACGTGGAACTTCTGGTTAATACTTAACAACATGCTTTACATATAATAACATTGTGACGTTTTGTAAATATTAAGGTTGTCCGGAAGGTTTGTAGAGAAATTTGGACAAAAATTAAAATTGATGAACAGCTTAAAATTTATTTATTTAATCTACAAAATAGATGGCACCGTTAGCGATTACCCTTTCCCAAAGGCTTGGAAGGTCCATTATCCCTTTTTTACTTTCACTTACCTATATATGAAATATATAGTAAGTGGAAGTATTGCGATCGTGAAAATTTTCGACTTCCGGTTTTCAACGGAAATACACGTTTTGGGATCCCCTGAGTCGAAATAACCAAGTCCCGCGAAATGGTCTATGTGTGTGTCTGTGTGTGTGTGTGTGTGTGTGTGTATGTGAACAGACTAGCTCAAAAACTATAAACCGTGGGAACCTGAAATTGGGTATTTAGTGTAGGTATATGCCCGCGATGTGACAGCAAAAATTTCATCAAAATTGCTCAAAGGGAGGGGGTACTTTATTTAATAACTTTTTACGTTTTTTTCGATTTTCTCAAAAACGGCTCTAACGATTTTGATTAAACTGAGTATTTAATCGATTCATATGCCCGAAATATGACTGTAAAAATTTCATCAAAATTGATTAACCGGAGGGGGGACTTTACTTAATAAATTTTGTATCATTTTCACGTTTTTTTTTATTTACTCAAAAACGGTTTTAACGATTTGGATCAAACTTGGTATTTGATGTATTCATATGCCCGAGATATGACTGTAAAAATTTCATCAAAATTAATCTACGGGAGAGGGGACTTTACTTAATAAATTTTGTACCATTTTCACATGTTTTTTTTATTTACTCAAAAACGGTTTTAACGATTTTGATCAAACTTGGTATTTGATGTATTCATATGCCCGAGATATGACTGTAAAAATTTCATCAAAATTGAGCTACGGGAGGGGGGACTTTACTTAATAAATTTTGTATCATTTTCACGGGTTTTTTTATTTACTCAAAAACGGCTTTAACGATTAACAAAAATAAGATATGAATGTAGAAAAATGTGTGACTTTGGGAAATGATAATTAGCAAAACACGTCAATTTCTAATCTAAGTAAGTTGGTAAGTGAAAGTTGTGTGTTGCGCGCACGCACCAGATTTTTCCAAAAATCACTGTCCTTACTCCTGAAGAACAATAAAAGGTCCGTTTTGACGTTATCTTCTGAAGAGTAGCATTTCCCTTTTAGAAAATTTTCGAGGGAACGGAAAAGATGAAAATTCGAAGGAGCAATGTCAGGAGAGTACGGCGGGTGAGGTAAAACCTCCCACCTGTCCCCAACGGTCGATTTGCAGGCTCTTAACTCCGCAGCTATCTCACGGACAGTCATTCGTGGACTGTTTGCGATGACCGTCATAATATTCTCGATGTCAAGAGTTGAACTCCGGCCAGCCTGGGGTTGGTCTTCCAAATTGAAATCTCCTGATCTAAACAGCGAAAACCACTTCTGAACCGTGCCATCAGCAATTGAATCGCTGCCATATACCATACGGCACGAATCTTTCTTGCAGTTTGGGCTGCGTTTTCCCCTTTTTTTTTTTTTTAAAGAACAGCATAATATGACGGAAATGAACTGTATCGTCACTCATATTGGTTTGCAATAAACTACTCAACTGAGTCTTAATAAAGACGAATTCAGTGTGAAAACATAGTTGATTCGATGAGGATTAAAGGCATATAAATAAGAAGTAGCTTTGTGATTCATTTTTAGTAGAAAAAATAAAAAGTACATTTTATTTTAAAAATCTCTACGAACTTTTCGGATAACCCAATAGATAAATTGTTACAAAAAAAAATCATGCTTAAACCATTCCATATCATCTCTCACTTCTAATCAAATTGTATTAAAACAAACATTTTTAGTGATTTGTACGTACTAAAATGACTATTAAATGATTTTCAAATAATGAAAATTGAAAAAAAAATCAATGCTACGTAGTCGAGACAGGAGTCAGATTTCTGATGGCAGTTTTGAGGAAAGTATTGACAGCTAGGACTTTCCCTGAGTTTGTCTTACTTTCTTTTCTGGCTATTGGGGAATTTCTTCCTATCATTTTAAAGGAAATGATAAGGAATAAAATGAAAGAAAGTAGGATTTTATTTCAATATGTTGAGTCATTATTAAAAAGATTTTTCATGAGAGTGAATACAAGTTTAGACGTAAAATAAAGTTTCCTAGGGATGATCGATGAACAAGAATTTCAGTCACAATACATTTTATTTATTTAAACAGCCTTAGACTTTTTGATCCATGGATTTGTATCTTCGTCAGGGCTATAAATAAGTATAAAATGGAAGGAACTATGTAATTCTACATATACGAGTATATACTAACTACATAGTATATGTCGTCGTTGACACTGCAAAAGGTCGTATGCCAATTAACAGCTGATTTTCAGTAGAACAAAAAAATCATTTTATTTGCAATTCATTGTTTCAGTTTTTGTGTTTGATTATTTAAAGAAACATTAAAATTGTTATTATATCGATTTGTGGAACTAATTTTGAGTTAGAACTTAATTTTCCTTATAGGCTGGTGTCACTCAGGATTAATGACCAAGCGAATATTGAAATTAGAATGTTTTTATACTGTGCATGATTCTTCTTTTCTATTTACTGGAGACATATCTCGTCTTGAAGGACCATAGAGCTACTCGTTTAGGTTACAAATCCAATAAAATCTAAAATTTGTGACACAAGACGATATATGTATATATTCTTCAATTTTCTGAGTACCAATCGATTCCTTATATTTTATACTCATATATTTGTTTCATTTTAGCCCTGATGAAGATCCACATGTTTGAACCGAAACGTAGGCTGTTTAAAATTAAAAAAAAAATGTTTTATGACTGGAATTATCGACTATTAATCATCCCTGGGAATCATTGAACTAACTAGAAATAACTAACTTTTTATTCCATTTTAATTTTTTTCTTTTAATTCCAAAAAGCTTTTATTTATTAATGACATTTTTTTTAAATTTTATAAACTTTATTTGGGTTGAGTATAAGGTTTTAGAATATTACGAGGGTATATTCCATCGCACATACCGAAAACAGTCATAAGTTTAAACAGCCGATTTCGAGATATGGTGTAGTTAAAATTATAGAGAGATGTCAAAAATGAAGAAGAATTCAACTTAAATAACTTCATGTGCTCTCATCATGCGAATATTTACATTTTTTTTATGGCCTAAATAAATAAATAAACATTTTGGAATGTATAAGTCCTTGAATTTTTTTTTTCATCATACTGCATCAAAAACATGTGTTTTCAGTACACGGTTTGAGCCCGTAAAGTAGTACTTTTCGGGCCTAGGCCTGAAAAATCTTTTGGTGCGCTGACCTTACCTGCTACTTATATATATTAATAAACATATAAGATACAAGGTTGAAATTGGAGGAGGTTACTTGTAGCTATACTGTGTTTCATTCTAATATATGTAGTATGTTTGAAGTGCAAAATAACATGGATATACCAGAAGATGTTTTAAAAGAAGCCCAAGAAGATTTAAACGAACTTCTTACTAGATAATTCCCGCGCTTTATATGAAAGCGAATAATCTATCATAGGTTAATAAAGAGATGTTTTCTTTTTGTTTTTTTTAAAAAAACGTGTCAATTTAATTCCTTGAAAGTTGTATGTATTGTATCTGTAAGTTGTTAATGAAATATAAAAGTGTTTTAATGCACTCAAGTATGTGCAGTATGATGAAAAGTATTGTTCATAACACGTACCAAAAGTGTGTTTTCGGTGATTGGTATAATTTCCGCTCTCGGCTAAACTTGACCACGCCTCGAAAACAACCATTTTTGGTACTATTGATGAAAATAACTATTTTGAATTGGTGTTTGTCAGTGTCAGTTTATTCAGGGTTATTGTTTTTATTAGAATTTCGAGTAATATATCCCTATCTATTGAACCATAGGCCTTTTTGAAGACTATTGTTTTTTTCTCAACATATTGGACAAAAAATATGGGTACATAAAATTGACAAAAAAGTTTAAATACCTAGAGGAGATAATATGTAGTAACGGAACGGATGGGGCATCAATAGAAGAAAGAATAGCCAAACTGGAAAGACTAAACTTCATTACTAGAAATATCCACAACAAGAAAAAATTTGGTGCGTGCGCGCAACACACAACTTTCACTTACCAACTTTCTTAGATTAGAAATTAATGCGTTTTGTTAATTGCCACTTCTCAAAGTTACACATTTTTCTTCCCATTCATTTCTTATTTTTGTTTTCATTTGCTCTATAAAAAACACTAATTTCTTTTATTATTAAATAAAAGTTTTTACTTGTGATAATTCGGCAATGCAAGCATAACACTCCAAGTCGTCTGATTTTATAATCCTCAATGTACTTGTTGAAAATTTCATTTAGTTACTATGAAACAAATAATTTCCATGAAATGAACAGATCGGCTTTAATTGTGAACAAAGGCCTGACATTAAAGGCGTGCTCCGCATGCGTGGGCTCAACGAGTTTTTTCTCCTCTTTATTTTTTCTTTATTTCTATCATATATCATATTTAGCCATTTCTTATTTTTAGGCCATTTCTTCTATAAAGGTACTTTATAGGAAAACAAATAAAGCCCCTTCCCCATGTAATCCCCCTCAGAATATTTTAATAATGATAAAGCTTACCTGATATTAAAGAACACCTAATTTTCATTAAACACGACGAATTTGATGAAAATCGTTAAAGCTGTTTTTGAGATAATCGAAAAAATGGTAAAAACGTTATGAAATAAAGGGCCCCTTCCGTTTCACCAATTTTGATGAGATGTTGGCTATCACATCTTTGGCATATAAATACATCAAATACCCAATTTCAGGTTCGCACGGTTTATAGTTTTTGAGCTAGTCTGTTCACAGACACAGACACAGACACACAGAGACACACACACATACACACACACACACACACACACACACACACACACACACACACACACACACACACACACACACCATTTAGCGGGATGTACTGTACACTACTGTACAGTGGTAAGACCTGTAATACTGTACGGTATGGAAACAGCCTTCCGAGCCTTGCGAAAATCCTGAAGATCGAGAGGGAAGCAGAGGGTGTGAGGAGAAATCGGAAATGATATTCGTGTTGTCCTTGCTCGCCGATTCGTGTTAAAAAAAATAAATAAAAAATAAACATTTTTCTTCGCAACAATTATTTAATTTTCGTTTAAACTTATGGCGATCCGTTTGATATTTACCGCTCCAGATATACAAGATCCGATTATTACATCATATCCTTCCTAATTTACACAAATTAAACTCCGTAATAGGTAAGCGATGACTGCTGCCAGGATGTGATCCCAATATCGCCGAAAGGTCTCCTGCAGGGTTGTGCAATCGCGGGCACGCCCACAGAAGATTCAGGGCGCAGACTATAATATTGCTGAAGGGCAACGAGATACCGAGCCCAGTCCCCACATGCTAATCTCTCAACAGATCCCTCTCGCCCTAACTGGGTTACCGGGGGTGTGGTGTGGTCAGTACGGCAGCTGTGTACGGGTGTGGTGCGCAGCCCCAGGAAGGGTGCGCAATGCCCAATCAGTATGGAGGCACGAACCTCGTGAAAAGGAACTAGTAGATTTTTTCTTCTGAATGACTTTTGTTATCTACGAAGAATGAATTCGGACGTTGCAAAAAAAAAAATTAAAAATAAAATCTGTCCATATACGTATATGTTCAAACTCATATAAGTAGTTATGTATGACATTGTTGTTTGTTTAACGTAACTTAAAGCCACTAAGGCTAATCTTAAATTTTTCCTATCTAGTTTGTATTACGATAGGTATCTTTAACCTGAACCTGACATCGTAGAGATTCGGGACCTACATTTTACGTCCTATCCGAGCGATGCTCTGAAGCTACTCCACAGGTGACAGCCTAAACTTTTCTTTTCTGTCACAGATTATTAAAGATACCGTGCCAAGGTAGATTCGATCTCGTGACCTTGAGCGCTATAATTCATTGCCTTACCAAT
This sequence comes from Aelia acuminata, assembly GCA_911387785.2. Lineage (NCBI taxonomy): Eukaryota > Metazoa > Arthropoda > Insecta > Hemiptera > Pentatomidae > Aelia > Aelia acuminata. The sequence continues at coordinate 138,688,351 of OU426981.1, forward strand.
GAACTACCCTGCTCCTCAATTTATGTTTACAAAATGAACATAATTCCGGGGGAAAATAATCATTGTAGGCACAAATATCCTCCCCTCGCGCTCATCTATGCAAAAATATATAGTGATTAGGTAGATTTAATTTTTTTCGTGGTAATCAGTCATAAACAGAAAAATTATAGTTCAAAGGTTGTAATGTGGTCATCCTAAAATGGGGGCTCATAATATAGAATGCCCAAATGACTGCCCTCGTCATGTTTGAAAAAAGGAGGTCAACGTCTATTAAATTTCACTATAAATAGATTTATTAGATTGAGCAGCTTTAATCCTTAAAAGGTTGGCAAAAAACTGCATGACTCTTATCAAGCGTTAATTCCCTCCAATCGTTGTTAAATCAGAATAAATACTTTCATTTCAGGATAAACACATCGTATAAGTGGGGTCACCTGTGGTGTAGTGGTTAGTATGGCAAACTACAATACTAAAGGTCGCAGGCTGGCGGTGCCCTAGGATTTTTTAATGGGAGTAAAAAATCCTTAGCCATGCCGTCCCTCGGATAGGACGTAAATTGGAGGTTCCGAGCCTCATTGAATGTCAGGTACTTGTTAAAGGTCCCTATCCTAATTATACCCTGAGAGGAAAAATTCAGGACTCCCACTGTAGCATCGTCCGATTTAGTAGCATAAAGTGACGTTAAACAAACAAACAAACAAACATGACTGCCCTCGTCATGTTTAAAAAAAGGAGGTCATCGTCTGTTAAATTTTGACTATAAACAGTTTAATAAAAAAAACTGCATGACTCTTATCATGCGTTAATTGTTAAATCAGGATAAATACTTTCATATCAGGATAAACACTTCGTATAAGTTCTTTTACCGGCATAACCATGAAACAAAAAAACTGCAACTGAGGTCGACACCAAAGCTCCAACTCGCCTTAGGAACTTTTATTTAAAGTTGTGGTCATTTCTACTCGATTATGTTTTTGCGTATTTCTTAAAATATTAAGGGTGCTCATATAGCCCCGAGGTGTTTATATATACACCTTATGTGTAACGATATTCCGAAATGGGCTCCAATAATCTAGGAACCCCTTTCAAAGAATACGATTAATTATTATCAGTCTACTATCGTATTCTACGCCACCCCGCCCGACCTATCTTGTCGATATACTCTCATTTCGGTAATTTCGGATGAATGCTTCAGGAAGTTGCGATCAGAAATTGGGGATTGAGGTGCATCCAAGCAACTAGTGGAATCCTGTTAAGCAATACCGGTCCAGATATTTAATCAGGAGATTGCCCGAAAAAAGTATTGCCGAATCGTTCAAACATCAACTTTAAAAGCGAGACTAATTTCCATTAAATAAGTCAGAGTTTAGTAATTGAATCAATGGAAATCTTGATGATAAAATAATTATTTGAAAACCATAGTAGAGTAAGTATGGAATTTTTTAACGGGAGTAAAAAATCCTTGGCTATGCCGTCCCTCGGATAGGAAGTAAAATGGAGGTCCCTGTGTCAGGTACTCGTTAATGATCCCTATCCTAATTATATCTGGATAGGAAAAAATCAAAAAACAAAAAATAAGGTCAAGTGACATAAGTGTGTTACATAGAGTGCGAAGCTCATCTTCTACTGAGCATAAAAATAAGCTTTCAATAATAAGTTAATATTTTTTAAACATTAAACTTTGTTATTTTCAGTAGTGTAGTTAACTTTTGTATATCTTAAAAATTGCCGTCAGGGTGAAAGTAAAATTGCTCCTTCTGATTTGCGCACTCGCTAAACGTTAATGGGGAAGTACATAAATCCTTTATAAAAACCATTATAGAGAATTGATTTCCTCTATCAGCTTTAGTTGTTAAGATATATCAATGGCGTGACTTACCTCTTAAAATATAATTATTCGAATACATATGCAGGTTAATAACAGGTGGAAAAAAACAGTGACATTAAAATTCTTTACGTAAAACATTTTAAATCAATTAAAACCATATAAACACACACATTAGTTACATGTACTAAACCAATTACATTTTAAAGAGACTCTATTTCACACATCGGAAACTTGTTTTGCCTGACATTCTTGAATGTTTCTTCAAACATTCTCGTTTTAGGTTCCAGCAGTAATCTGCCACCATGTGTGCATCCCTTGATCCAGTTGACCATTTTAAATTATACCAAAAAAATTAAATGATAAAAAGTAATTAAAATGTTTTGCCGGTAGGTAAAATCATACTAAAACGCGTTGTTACAAGTTATTACTAAATTTTATTAATTTTTTAATTCTTACAAACAATTATATACAGCTAGCAAATAGTTTAATATTTTAAAATAAAGAGAAAAGCGTGCTAAAATAATTCATTTACACATCTATTTCGGATTGTGTTATCTATATTAAAGGTATTTAAATTTAAATAAAACTACTGTTAAGGTATGCTGAAGCTAAAAAAGAAGAGCTGATAGAAAAAATCTGATTGCACTATTGGAATCAGCGCCCCAAGCATAGTTAAAATCAGCTGTAAGATTCTAGGCAACAAAAAAAAAAATTTTTTCTTTAGACCTTTGCAATAGTTAATTTCTTCAACTTTACACAAAACCTTAATAAACAAGTATGACTGTAAATCGGCCCAATGAGATCATTTAATTTCAATGAATGGACTCGAGTACAGCATAAAGAATAAAAACGTTAAATAAATAAACTCACTAATAATAATAATAGTGTAGTTTTATAGTAAACAAATGTGACATTCATTTTTTGTAAATATTAATAAGATGTAATAGATAGCATGATATACTTACGTAGTGCTAATAATGATAATTATCATTCATATATTATAATACAATATTTTGCTTCCAAATTGCACACATGGACAATGGGCTTTTTATTTTTTTTTTTTATTCGTCCCATTTAATTTAATTGTCTTTTAGGGTATCATAAAAGTACACATTCACGGTCCCCATTTCCTAAGTAATACAAAATGCAGTAACAATGTATCTTATTTCTAAATATTTACATGGATAGAAGTTCTGTTTTTATATACAAGCAAAAATTGTTGCTCCGACAAGATACATGCCCAGTTTAAATCGACGACCACCAAATTCCTCAAACAGACAAAGTACGGACTAATATTTGACAGAAGGATGACTTGGGGCCCTCATGTGTTAATGAAAAGACTGTCATTAAACAAGCGACTGAAAATACTATACTCACTATTTTCAAAATCATCAAAATTGAAAATCAGAAAGAAACTTAGTTCATATACATATTTACTGAAACCCATATGGACGTACGACTCACATACTTATGGTACAGCAAAAAAGATACACTTACAAAAACTACAAACCTTTAATATTTTACGACCAATAACGAACGCTTCTTTGTACCTTAGTAAAAAACACTACATACGGACCTACAACTAATACAACTACCAAATATCGACGAACAAATAAGAGCCCTCTATTCTGGCTTCCTCATCAAATTGCACGGACATAACAACAGACTCATTAATGACATGGACACAACTGATGCCTTTTATGAGGCGACTAAAAAGGAGTTGGATGAGAGACCTCCTCTCCTGAAACAAGACCGGGATGATGTGCTGCTGGACACTATCTTCCCTCAAGCCTTATAATGCCAACATACAGCAGTTTTCATCACATTTGCTGATTGTTGCTTATTATTTGCGACAGGTGCAAATAAAAGTTTGAAGTTAAAAAAAAAGATATATACAGGGTGTTTCGGAATTGCACGGCACTACTTTAGGTACGTGTTCTCTAACACAAAATAAACAAAAAAGTTCATATTAACATATATATCAAACTCATTTATTAAACAGATATCAAAGGTTAAAGATTTATTATTTATTTACTGCATTAAGACTGACTGTACAACGTTTAACGTGTTTAATACTAAATAAAAGGTTTTAATCACCTGATAAACAAATGAACGATAAGCAATGACAGTAGTTGCTCATCTGTTTGTCTAGTTCTGTGAGTTTTAGTGTGAGTGAATCTTGTGACACAGTTCAATTTATGATTATCATGGGAGATACCACAAATTTATTCACTTTTGATGAACAAACAGACATGCTTTTAACTTATGGCGAGGTACATACAAACGGTGCTGCTGCTGTTCGAAGATATCGTGAAAAATTTCCTAACCGAAGAATACCAAATCGTAAAACGTTTGAGGCCATTGAAAGACGTCTTAGGGATAATGGTACGCTAAAACCTATACGAGTGAACGCCGGTCGACAACGATTTCGACGAACTGCAAACGTAGAAGAAGAAATACTCGATGCTGTTCAGTTATCTCCTACTACTAGTACCAGAAGATTGTCACGTCGTTTCGATGTTTCCTCTACCAGCGTATGGCGAACTTTACGCGAACAACAATTATATCCATTTCACGTATCAAGTAGGCAAGATTTGTTACCAAAAGATTATAACAAGCAGAAATTTCTCCCAGTGGTTAATTCGACAATGCACACGAGATCCTAACTTCCTGAACTGCATTTTGGTTACTGATGAATCTTGCTTTACAAGAAACGGGATTCTTAATTTTCGAAATACCCATTCTTGGGCCGAAGAAAACCCTCATACGACTGCTGTTGGACATTACCAACATACATTCTCTTTAAATGTCAGGTGTGTTCTTCTAAGCGACAAAATCATCGGCCCCTTCTTTTTGCCACCTAGGCTGTTAGGTATATCTTACTTGCATTTTTTGCAAAATAATCTGCATGATATTCTAGAAGATATTCCGCTAGGCATTAGGCAAAGGCTGTGGTTTATGCATGACGGTGCTCCAGCTCACTTTTCTCATAGTGTCACTGATTATTTAAATGCAACTTATGGAGACCGATGGGTTGGTCGAAACGGACCTGTTAAATGGCCACCACGATCTCCGGATTTAACGCCATTAGATTATTTTGTGTGGGGCTGGATGAAGTCTATGGTTTATTCTGCGGCAGTTGACACGCAAGAAGAGCTAAGAAATCGGATCGTGGAAGCCGCAGTAACTATCAACCACCATCCTGATGCTATACGAAAGCCAGAGAAGCATGGATTCGTCGTGCTGAATGTTCGTCGAAATCGTTGTCGACCGGCGTTCACTCGTATAGGTTTTAGCGTACCATTATCCCTAAGACGTCTTTCAATGGCCTCAAACGTTTTACGATTTGGTATTCTTCGGTTAGGAAATTTTTCACGATATCTTCGAACAGCAGCAGCACCGTTTGTATGTACCTCGCCATAAGTTAAAAGCATGTCTGTTTGTTCATCAAAAGTGAATAAATTTGTGGTATCTCCCATGATAATCATAAATTGAACTGTGTCACAAGATTCACTCACACTAAAACACACAGAACTAGACAAACAGATGAGCAACTACTGTCATTGCTTATCGTTCATTTGTTTATCAGGTGATTAAAACCTTTTATTTAGTATTAAACACGTTAAACGTTGTACAGTCAGTCTTAATGCAGTAAATAAATAATAAATCTTTAACCTTTGATATCTGTTTAATAAATGAGTTTGAGATACATGTTAATATGAACTTTTTTGTTTATTTTGTGTAGAGAACACGTACCAAAAATAGTGCCGTGCAATTCCGAAACATCCTGTGTATATATATATATAAGCATATTAAAAGTTAAATTCTTTTATCATTATTTTCCTATAGCTAAATGCACTAACTGTGTATTTATATAAACTGTCCCAGTCCTTGCCATTAAGATAATCCATTACTTCAGAGCTATTAAGTAATGATTTTTCCACATAAATAAGATGAAATTATTTTAGTAGTTGTAGCACCTTCCAATGAAATTAATGGTGTCCTCAATTTCTTTTAAATTACACATTGAGCAGAACAGTTGTTCTTCAGATCTCCCAATGGTAATTTAAGCCTAATTGTTTACTTCTAAGTCTGACAATTGTTTTAATAAATATCTGTTTTCTGTGGTTGTTAATATAATGGTCGCCACCTAGTTGAAAATTTAATTCTTTGAATATTAAATGAAATTTAGCTGAAGCAAATTTATTTAAAATATGTTTTTTAAAATCAATTCGCATCGCCAGTTATAGCTCAGATATTTATATAAACTCACTGAGTGATACAAATGGAAACCAGTTTCTTAGATACGAACAAGATTTCTTACAGCTACTTCTTTTGAACATAGAGATCTATTGCACGCAGTTCAGTAACGATTAGTTCTATTTCACCGCGGGGCAGTATATCGTTCGCTGATTGACCCGTTGAGCCCAGCGAGGTTCACAATAAGATAAACTTTCGCTCGGGGTGCGGCCTCTGATTGATGATGTAGATTGCAGCCCTTGTTCTACATCCGTCGCCTCATTGGAGAGATTTGAAATTACAATATGCTCTAATTGATATTGCTAGTCGCTTTCAAGTATAATGTTATCCTTTCGCACCTGTTTGAAAACTGCATATTATTGTTCGTAAAAGTTACATACTTTGTTTAATTTATTTAACGACAAAAGAAAAGTAAAAAAATTCACTTTTGGTGCGCTTAAAATGTAACTCTTGTTATAACTGTATGTAGTTAATAAATAGGATAAAGTGAAAATACACAAGCGCATAATAAGCAAATATACTGTTGTAACGTGAAACAAAAAAACAAAGAAAAACAGATGATTTAAAAGAATTCTAGACTTGTTGTTAGAAAAGTTGGAACAAAGTGTTCTAGTACACGTTTGTGGCTGTTCGAGTACCTAGTGTTTGTTTAGGTCAGGCCACACATGTCCGCACCGCATCCGCACCGCAGCACTAATATAGGTTATGTTCAGAATATATTTAATTTAACTTACATATTACCTTTAGTTATGCCTAAAGGTCAGACCGCACATGTCCGCACCGCATCCGCATCCTCGTGTGTGAACGGTTACTATCTATCCTTCGTAAATGAATCAGATCCGTGCTGCGGATGCGGTGCGGACATGTGTGGCCTGACCTTTATCCGTATAGTTGTAATCATATATTTAGTAGCAGTATCAATTTTGTCATTTTTGAGGCTACGATTTGATTGAGTGGGCAAACATTAGTACTTCTACTATTTTCTGGATAACTAAATTTTTTTTTATCATAAAGTGAAAAAAATTAAGGTGAAACAAAAAAAAAGAAAGAAAAATATATGATTGAAAAGAGTTCTAGGCTTCTACTTGGAACAGATTTTTCTAGTACTTGTTCGTGACTGTTCGACTACCTTCTACGCTTGTCTGGAACATTCTACAATGTTCTGATTCACACTAAATATAAGGAAAGAAAGACGAGAGAGTTAGTCTGGCTCTGAAGACCGAATCATATGATTATTTTTGTGTTACTGTATTATTGAGTTAAAGTTGATACTTTTTATAACCTCATTAAATATTTGTGTTTTTATGTTCGTCTGACATTGTGAATTATTATTTTCTTTTAATGAAAATTATTTAAACCCACACAAGTGTTACAATTTATTAATTTTTTAATTAGGTTGATTGATAGGATTTTCGGATCCCTACATGTGAATCTTCATGGAGAGTCTAGAGTATTACAGAGCTCCAGAAGTTCGCTAGATATAAAAAATCGTAATATACAATTCGTTAATTTGAAATATGTATAGTGTTGAGATTTTTTTTTTTTTTTTTTTGGTCTTCCCCTTACTCACCTTTTAGGCTGTACGGGGTTTTCCCGGTCCAGGGGAGGTGGAGGGAGATTAATCTTAAGTATTATTATTAAATGTCTATCATCGGGTTTTAATTATATATATATATATATAATTATGTATATATAATATTCAATTGAATCAATCGGTCATTTGTCCGAAACCCGATATGTCCACAAATTCAAATTATTGGGAAAGTGAAAAAAACGTTTCTACTTTTGCATTAAGAGATTAAGAGATTTCCTTAACTTAAATTTTTTCTCCGACATATATTTCTTCTTGGAATACATTTTTCATGATTTTATAATGTATTTTTATTAGATCTGAAAAATAAATGTTTTTTTTTTTGACTCCTGATTATGGAAGACCAGCCATATATTTTGAAAATTACTATCCAAAACACTTACAAGCTTACTTATATTGTCTAATAAATAAAAAATAACTGAAAGTATAAATGTATAAGGTTGAAATGGGTAAGATTCAACTTTATGGATCTTCATTCAAATCTTCTATAGGTTCTTTGTCAGTGACAGGCCAAGCAAAATTTTACGCCGAAACGTACTTACTTCTTTGGTTACAGGAAGATATCTTTCAATGCCGTGGATTTGTATGTATGGATTTGTAGATCAGCAGGCCTGTCGGGTGTCTCTTGAATTAGATGTCACGGGATGCAAGGAGTTCAAAAAATAAAAATAAAATGGAAATAAATTTTTTTGGACATGTAGGGATTCTCAAACGACTTATTCAATTATTTTTTAAAAAAATGAAAAATTTGGTATTAAAAATGGATTCCACCTTTAAAGCAAAGATTTTGATAAATCCTTACATCCCTCATTTAGCAATTTACACATGAATATATCGACACCTGATTTAGGTGATTATGTAAAATATCGATCAAAAATAAATATAATAAGGCTGTGATCTCCAACATTCGATTAGCTCGCCACAAATTGTAAAGACCCATAAGGTGCTTTAAGAGAAGCACCCAATACGAATAGAGTCTACCGGCTATACAAACTTATGGTAATACATTATTAATTTTTAATATAAAACTCAGTTCTATACAATTTGGATCCTAAATCCTTATGTCGTCTTTGTAACAAAAATAAACCAGATTATTTTCAACACTTTTTCACATCATGTCCCATTTAAATCTGATCAGTAATCAATTTCTTATAAAATACTCAAACATTATGAAAAATAATAAAGAAATGTTCCTGGAAATTTTAAAATCACCGATTAAAATAAACTTGAAGATATTTTTATTTTCATTTCAAAATGTGCTAAAATAACAAGTTTCTTAATGTCTGATTAAATGAGACATTCATCTGATACATCATTAAATTATTATTACTTTCACTTACCTATATATGAAATATATAGTAAGTGGAAGTATTGCGATCGTGAAAATTTTCGACTTCCGGTTTTCAACGGAAATACACGTTTTGGGACCCCCTGAGTCGAAATAACCAAGTCCCGCGAAATGGTCTGTGTGTGTGTGTATGTGAACAGACTAGCTCAAAAACTATAAACCGTGGGAACCTGAAATTGGGTATTTAGTGTAGGTATATGCCTGCAACGTGACAGCAAAAATTTCATCAAAATTGCTCAACGGGAGGGGGTACTTTATTTAATAACTTTTTACGTTTTTTTTCGATTTTCTCAAAAACGGCTCTAACGATTTTGATTAAACTGAGTATTTGATCTATTTATATGCCCCAAATATGACTGTAAAAATTTCATCAAAATTGATTAACCGGAGGGGGGACTTTACTTAATAAATTTTGTATAATTTTCACGTGTTTTTTTTTATTTACTCAATAACGGTTTTAACGATTTTGATCAAACTTGGTATTTGATGTATTTATATGCCCGAGATATGACTGTAAAAATTTCATCAAAATTGATTTACCGGAGGGGGGACTTTACTTAATAAATTTTGTAACATTTTCAAGTGTTTTTTTTATTTACTCTAAATCGGCTTTAACGATTTTGATCAAACTGGGCAAACTGGGTATTTGATGTATTTATATACCCGAGATATGGCTGTAAAAATTTCAACAAAATTGATCAACCGAAGGGGGGACTTTACTTAATAAATTTTGTATAATTTTCACGGGGTTTTTTATTTACTCAAAAACGGCTTTAACGATTAATAAAAATAAGATATGAATGTAGAAAAATGTGTGACTTTGGGAAATGATATTTAGTAAAACACGTCAATTTCTAATCTAAGTAAGTTGGTAAGTGAAAGTTGTGTGTTGCGCGCACGCACCAGATTTTTTTTATTTTCATTTCAAAATGTGCTAAAATAACAAGTTTCTTAATGTTTGATTAAATGAGACATTCATCTGATACATCATTAAATTATTATTTTTTTCACATATCAGGCTTTCATATATTGTCTAATAAATGTAAAATAACTGAAAGTATAAATATATAAGGTTGAAATGGGCAAGATCCCAATGATGGTTCAATATATCCTGGAATTGTAGAGTTTCTCCAACAATTAATTTACAAGAATTATTAACATTACAAGTTAATTATTAACTTACAAGAATGATTTGAATGGTCTATAAAAGCCGGTAGATCAGCTGGACTTGTCGGTTATCTCTTGAATTACATGTCTACATTCAATCATTAGATGTTAATTGAACCTTGTAGCTAAAACAAAATGCAAATAAAGTTGGTTTAATAACCAATAATTTAATATTAATCACTACTAATCGGATTTAATTTAAATTTAAAAAAATCTTTTAAAAAAACAGCTTTGATTAGTCATTTAATTAAAAACCTACCCAGCAGCTTTACAACATTTCACAGAATCGATTAGTCCGCGATCACCGCGTTGTGACGAGTCATTAGTAATTAATCGATCTCCCTGACTTACTGGCTACAATTATCTTATCGATTAAAGAAGTAAGCGAATTTTTAGGGAAGATTCGATTAGCCGTCGATTAAGGTGATGGTCAGGGGGAAGTATTTAGGAAAGTGGGTTGCTCGACCTTCTCTCTCGGTGGGCGTGGCTGTTTTTGTTTGCAGTGACATTTAGTTATTGCGAAATAACCGAAAATGTAACTTCTATTTCTCCCCTGCGATGCAAAAACAATAAACAATCCAAATGTGATTTAGTAACTTCTGTTTCATAACCTTGCATAACGTTGCATAGCTCGATCCTTCTGTACCGAAACTTTATATTGAATTGACAAAACTCTCGTGCTTCTAACATTCCTTTGATGAAGCTAAGCAGAGCTGCTTAAATCAATGGATGAGCGACTCACAGTGGTCCACGAGGCAAACAATTTTTTTGACATTTTTGAAAAAACAAATGAAGTTCATATTATGAATTCATAATAGCTGAGTATTAAACACCAATCTCCTCTAAACGCAAGAATTAAATTTATGGAGCGTGTTTTGAAAATTGTAAATAGATTACCGATTCAAGAGTGGAGAACACCCAAGGAAACCACCAAACAAATTTAGAGCTAAGTTGGGACTTAATGTTGAGGTGGTGAAGCATGGTAGGGATGCAACCAATGATGGGAGTATCTCACGACTTTTTCCGATTTTTCCAGGATCCACCTACTACAGCTAATTTAACTGGAGTTAATGAAGAACTCTGGAGTTATCCTGGACGTTATCAACAATGGTGCTGCTGTGAATACATAAAAATTTGGAAATTATTGTCAGGAAACTGCTATTTTATTTTTAAACTTATATAGATGGCACAACATGTCTAATACTGTCCGTAAGTTTCATTGGCACGGAAGCAGAACAATTTCAGCTGCGATGTTGCCGATAGGGATGTATATCACACCCCTAAAATATTTTTATTTTATTTTTTGTTTAAACCATTTTCTTCTTTATTTTAAAAATGTAATCAATATATATTATAAAGCAAAGTGTTCAATGTGCGTGCCGAAAAGGCTCAGAAACGACTCCACATTCGATTAAGAGATTTATGTCAGCGTGTAACTGTAGATCCCATAACGGAGAAGAAGGTTTTCGTTTTTCTCTTAAGGGTGTGAAATTGAAGAGAAAAGGACTGGAATTTTAAGACTCTCGCAACATGTAATTAGCGAGTTTATGAATGAAAAATTTAGTTCGAGCTGCAGACCACCAGGAAGCGCTAGGTGTTTCACTCAATGTTTATTGTTCATTCATTCCGTTATATTTGTAAAGGTTATATATTTTGTCAGCTGTTCTTTTTAAATTACTAAAAAATCAAGCGAAAATAATTAGTGAAAATAATTAGTTTCATTAGGTGAAATAATTAGTTTCACCTTTTCTTTTAAAATAAATTAATGATTTTACATATCTGCAATCAATGAGAATACCGACTGGATACTTTACAAAATTAATTTTCTCATAAGAAGGTTAATTGATTAACACATTACATTTAATCAATATCTAACATATACTTAAGTAAATTTAATGCAATATGAGTGAGCGAATAAAAACATACATAAAACAAAAAAGAAGAGCTGAATAGACTGATTATAAACCGAAAATAACAAGTTTGAAGTGTTCTTATTGTATGTAGTTATGAAAAATGGTTTTATTACTATGTATGATGAGCATTCCAGTTGACAAAATGATGAATTGACTCCAAATATACATGTTTTCAATAAGATTTTGTCACCGCTCATAGTTCAGGATAAAAAGAAATATGATAAAAAAATTGTGCCCTCATGATATTTTGGTTTTCACTTTGTAACAGTAGTAAGATTGGAGAAGTGCAGAGTTCGGCCAAATTAGGGTGTGTGGGGGGGGGGGGGAATTAAGGGAGGTTGAACTGGAAGAAAGGTCTTACAAAAAAAGTTTCTATGAATCTTCGGTATTTTCTAAACTTCTGGATCTAATGGGACCATCACAGTAGTCGGCGCTTAAGTTGTACTCCAAATATAGTTTTTTTAACTAATAATCTAATAACTTATTATCTGCTGACTGCTTGGAATGGGCTTATAGGATTCATAATCACAGAAACCATCAAAAACGATGCATGACTCGACAAAGTTGCAGCAAAATGAATTGTTCATCCACCATTTTCAACACCCTATAAAGTATATAGGGTTCCTTATTTGGGCGGACACTGCAGATCTCGAATCTTATTATTGATACAATGTTAAAAATTTCAAGAAAGTGCTAATTTTGTTCTATATTTCCTTTAATTTTAAAGTTTTTCTGTTATTGAAACTGCCACACAACTACCGGAGCGAAGCCGGGCACACTAGCTAGTGATTTAATAAATTCAGAACAGAAAAACAAACAATAACAGCATCTCGGCCTCGCAAAACTGATCAAACTTATTTTTTTTTCTCTCTTATCTGCACAAACAATAAAACAGATCCTGATCTAATAATCTTCCCCGGTCACGGAAAATGGAGCAGACAGCAAAACTATTTCTACTATTTCGGAAGAGATTGCCAACGGCCGGATCTAAACAGATTCGTCATGGACTCCTCATTGACAACAACTGAATTCAAACGTCATAGGGTAAACCGTACAGTTATTGGCACCCTTAAGACTAAATTTAAGTGGTGAAATAAAGAAAAAATACTTCTTATGAAGGGATCTAATTGAAACTTCCAATAACTCCTGATTATCTATTCTCATAAAGACTCAAGAGGTTTTTTGGGATCAAAAGTTCAATAGTTTAACAATATGGCAATAGGGTAAACCATACAGTTATTGGCATTCAGTACAATTATTGACACCCCGACTTTAATTTAAAGAAATAGGTAAACAAGTCCTAATTTTATTACAAAGTATACATGAGTCTAATGTTTGCCATTAAGAGTAAGGAGTAAGCCATCTAAGAAGTAAGACTTTAAAAAACTAACCATTGGGAAGATTTCACAATTAAATCCACAGGGTGCCAATAACTAGATTTGACACTTTTAACAATAAATATTGCCATATTGTAAAACCATTCAACTTTTGACCCAAAAAAAACCTCTTGAGTCTTTATAAGGATAGATAAAGAGGAGTTAGAGGAAGTTTCAATTAGATCCCTTCATAAGAAGTGTTTTTTTTTTTTTTTATGTCACCACTGAAATTTAGTCTTAAGGGTGTCAATAACTCCTATAACTCCTCTTTATCTATCCTTATAAACACTCAAGAGGTTTTTTTTGGGTCAAAAGTTCAATAATTTTACAATATGGCAATATTTATTGTTAAAAGTGTCAAATCTAGCTATTGGCATCCTGTGGATTTAATTGTGAAATCTTCCCCATGGTTAGTTTGTTAAAGTCATACTTCTTAGATGACTTAAAGGAACCTTCAAACATTAGACTTATGTATACCTTGTAATAAAATTAGGACTTGTTTACTTATTTCTTTAAGTTGAATTTGGGGTGCCAATAACTGTACTGAGTACCGATAATTTTATGGTGTACCGTATTTCATATTGGAAAATCAAAATGTTCACACCTCATAAAATAAAAGAACTTATTGAAAGAATATTTAGTTTTTTTATAAAAATACTAATTAAATTATCATTTTAATTTATTATTTATTATATTTTATAGTGTGGTGGTCAAAACTCATCTTAAACAATATATTGCTCATTTAGAAGAAAACTGCACATATTTTAAAAAATTAAAATTTTACAGTATAAGGATTCGTTGTAATCATTAGTGCTATCTCACAACTCTATGGAAGATTACCTGCACTGCTCTCTGGCGGTACATTTTAGATTTAAAAATCTGGTACGATGCGCACAATCTAAAAATCTAGCTGTATAGCTAGACAACATAATAACTTTACCTGAGGGCGGAACTTAAATAAGCCACGCCTACTTCTGCTTTGGCGCTAAATTTGAAGTATGTCAGGTTATGTTATCAGCGATGACAAAAGATGGAGAGGGCAAATCAATACAAGGATACCAGGATCAATACAAGAAATAATTATCAATTGCAATATATAAAAAATCTGGTGCTGTGCGCAACACATAACTTTCACTTACCAACTTACTTAGATTAGAAATTGACGAGTTTTGTTAAATGCCATTTCTCAAAGTCACACATTATCCCACATTCATTTACTTAGTTTTGCTTTTATATGCTCTCTGAAGTACACTATGAGTTTTTTATTGCTGAATAAAAGTTTTTGTGATAATTCGACAATGCAAGCATTTTCGCGTCTGATTATATAATTTTCTTTGCAGTTGTTGAAAACTTCATTTAGTTACCATGGTAGCAAGTAATTTCGATTAAATATGTTTGTTTAAAAAAAGTTGAAAACTCTTCCTTGAGTTGTAAACTTAGTTATAAACTCCTTAGTTATAAACACTGGTCTGTCATTAAAGCCGTTCTGCGCATCCGTGGGTTCAACGTGTTTTATGAGTTGGAATATTTTTCTTCCCATTTCTTTTTATATATATCCATTGCTTATTTTTAGGCATATGAGGGACAGTTAATTTCACAATATCAACAATAATTGTCGTTGTAACGATAATTGTTGTATTAACCCTAGGATTATCATATGGTGTTGAGCTTCTTAGTTTTACCAAGTGGAAGGGGGGATTTGTGTTGTCAGGTACATTAAAGAAAAATGTAATAAATTACTTGAAATTTATTATCAATGTGTTTATAAAAAAATCTGGTGCAATGTGCGCAACACACAACTTTCACTTACAAACATATATTAGAAATAGACAAGTTTTGATAATATGTAAACGCCACACTTTTCCACATTTTTATATCTCCATAAGTTATAATGTATCTGCAATGCAAAACTTGAAAATTCTCAGTACTTTTCGATTCATTATTGCTTCTTTCTTCTTTTGAGGGGCCAAATTTCATCAAGAGTCGAATTTTTTTTTTTTACTGCTTGGTTGTTTTTTACAGCGATTTGCTTTCTGTAAATATACCGTGAAGATGAATCGATAGGAGGTGTATTTACGACACGTAGTAAAGTTTGTGTCTTATGCGTTTCTGGAAATCGAGACGCGATTACCGTTCCTCTAAAATCACTTTATATTGCCTTCAGAAATTTATTATGGAACTAAAGTTTCTAAACTAAAATATAATTAATAAGAGATTACCTTATACCATATTTTTTCACAGCTTAAATGCTTTAAATAATTTGAGCATCACGTGCTTACTCTCTAAAGTAAAATAATTTTGTTATCGTTAAATAAAAGTTTTTATTTTCATCAGTGATAATACGGAATAGGATTTTTTGGCTGTGAATTCGTTGACATGTACATATATTAAATACCCAGTTTGATCAACATCGTTAAAGTCGTTTTTTAGTAAATTAAAAAAAACACGTAAAATGAAGCAAAATTTATTAAGTAAATTGCCCCTCTAATTGATCAATATTGTTGAAATTTTGACTGTCAAATCGCGGGCAAATTCATACATCAAATACCGAGTTTAATCAACATCGTTTGAGCCGTTTATGAAAAAATCGAAAAAACATAAACATTAGACCAAATTCAGTAAATAAAGTACCCCCTCCATTTGACCAATTTTGATTAAATTTCGGCTATCTCATCGCAGGCATATACATACAACAAATACTCAGTCAGATAAAAGTCGTTAATGCCTTTTTGAGTAAATAAAAATTATAATTTATTTTTTGAAGATTGGGCTCCGCCGGGAGTCCTACCCGGGTCTTCCACTTGACATCCGCGGTATGCTAACTACTGCACCAATAAATTTTAAATTACATCCGCGAACCCAAAGGCTTATTTTTTTCACTGAACTAATCCTCGATTTAAAATGTTACAAAAAATTTCAAATCCCGTTTACATTAATCTTGAATGTTTTTTCTGACAATTACTCATTTTTACGGATTTTATTTTAAATAATTTAGGTGCAGAACAGGGTAGAGAAATAATAATGGGCTCCAAGGGTCCCCCTCTGCAAACCTAGGGTTGAGGCACATAGGCTCGACTTCACGTTTCAGTGTGTATAGTTGTTCGTAATACCCCGGTACGCCAAGGTTCGGGGATTATCTGTTCGCTAGAGAGGTTGGCACAGTGTAAAGGCACCTTAAGAGGTATGTCGAACGATATGGTAATATGAGTATTACAGCAGGTATCAATTACGACTACTCAAGATGCCTACCTGTTGTCAGCTTGCTAATCCCAAACCAGTTCCATTATATTCAAAACCAGTTGAATACTTAATCCATACTCAACGTCCTAATGACAGGTTCCCTTTGCGTAGCTGACAGGTGCGAATACAAACGGCATTGCCCAATTCGCAATATATCTCACATAGTAGATTTAGTACTCTCCCCTCCTTTTTATTTTCACTTTATTTCCACCTTTAGTTTCTTGTTTGGAACAGTAGCTAATTTGATCCTGCTCCCCAGCTTCAAAATGCAGGTTAGGTTTGGATTTATGAGGGAAGTTTATTTCGGAAAAAATCTAGCTGTATAGCTGGACAACATAACTTTACCTGAGGGCGGAACTTAAATAAGCCATACCTACTTCTGCTTTAGCGCTAAATTTGAAGTGTGTAAGGTTATGTTATCAACTATGACAAAAGATGGAGAGGACATTGAAATCAATACCAGGATACCAAATTTTATGAAATAATTATCAATTGCAATATAAAAACAAACCATAATAATAAGATATTCAACGATAGACTGTACTCATTACTTACTAGCTAGGGTGCCCGGCTTCGCTCCGGTAGTTGTGTGGTAGTTTTAATAACAGAAAACTTTGAAATTAAAAGAAATATAGAACAAAATTAGCACTTTCTTGAAACTTCAGCTTTAACTTGGTATCAATAATAAGATTCGAGATCTGCATAGTCCGCCCAAATAAGGAACCCTATATATTGTACTTTATAGGGGGTTGAAAATGGCGAATGAACAATCAATTTTACTGCAACTTCGTCGAGTTATGCATCGTTTTTGATGGTTTCTGTAATTCTGAACTGGAATCCTCATCATATGTAGTAAAAAACCAACTTTTTTCCCCCTAATTACATACCATAAGAACACTTCAAACTTTTTATTTTCGATTTATATTCAGTAAATTTATCTCTTTTTTATATTCGCTCACTGTACCAATAAGAAATGTTCACTCATATTTCATTAAATTTACTTAAGTATATACTATAAATTGATTAAATGTTATGTGTTGATCAATTAGCCTTCTTATGAGAAAATTAATTTTATATGGAATCCGTTTTCTAATTGATTGCAAAGATGTAAAATCATTATTTTATTTTGAAAGCAAAGGAGAAACTAATTATTTAGCTTAATTTTTTAGTAATTTAAAAAGAACAGCTGAACAAATCTATAACCTTTACAAAATGAACTGGATGAATGAACAATAAACATGAATGAAACGCACCCTAGCGCTTCCTGGTAGTCTAGAGCTCGAACTAAATTTTTCATTCATAAACTCCTATTTCATTCTTAGGTAGGCTAATTACATGGTGCGAGAGGTTGATGATTTATTTACAAATATAATTTTAAATTGCATTGTTCTCTAACATTAATTTTCTAATAAAACAAATTAATTTCATACAAACAAATGATAAATAAAAAAACAAAAGTACAACACTTACCTCAAAATCTAGGAGACAAATAGAAAAATAATAAAAAAAAAAATGGAAAAAACGAATCAATATATTAATATAATTTATATAAACCTTTAAATTTGAAAAGTTCTAAAAACAGTCGTTGTATATTTTTTTGGTATGTTCAAGGCACACTGGCCTTTGACAGTTACTATATTGTTTATGAAGATTTCCTTTTTTTTTTAGTCTACGCGGGTTGCTCTTTTTTCGATTGATTTGTATGCTTCGAAGCTTATACGTCACTCAAAAAGGAAAACAATACAGTTCCAGGTTTATCGGTACATAAGACAGATCATGGTTTTTAAAAATTCAAATTACCGCATATCTACCTGCAACAGAAGGACTTCAACCTGCTGTACTTGAAATTAGGGATCCGACTGACGATCTAGGGATCTCCCAAAAGCTTTGTTTACCCCTACCACGGTATCACCTGTGGTGTAGTGGTTAGCATGGCAACCTATAATCCTAAAGCTCGCGGGTTCGAGTTCCGCGGTGGCCCTAGGATTTTTTAAAGGGAGTAAAAAATCCTAGGCTATGCCGTCCCTTGGATGGGACGTAAAATGGTGGTTCCAAGCCTGTACGATGTCAGGTACTTGTTAAAGATCCCTCTCCTAAGTATACTTGGAGAGGAACAATTTAGGACACCCACTGTAGCATCGTCCGATTACCCTTAGTAGCATACTGGGACGTTAAAAAAACAAACAAGCGGTCTGACATACCGATGAGCCGATCTAAGGGTTTTAGTCTTATTGGAACTTTTGGTTCGAACTGTTTTCCAACTAAATCATTAGTTTGGACAATAAATAAATAAAGCCTTTATTGCATGAGAAACAACACAATTTTTAACCAATAATGAATATTTGCTATTTCTGCCACATTTTCAATTTATATTCACAAGTACTAATAACCCATAATTGCATTTATAGGTTTATAAGTCAAATTGGAACAAATTTATTATATCTACAGTTAATATCATCATATAAATAAATATAATTCTATATAATATAGTGGAATCAATACATCGAACAAGCTCAGTAACCATTAAGTAATATTATAGTAATTATATAGTAAATATTATTGTTTGAAAACAATATTTATGATATGATATATACAACAATTGTTGCAGGCCTCCCCTTAATGGGGGTGATGGTCTTACTTCCCTGGAGACCAAACATACTGGGAAGTGAGGTTGGACAATGGTTCCAACAAATCCTTTTAATTTCCTGACGCCCAGATGGAGGCCGGAAAGTATTTCGACATCGGAGCCACGGCTTGTTTAACATCCTTTAACTTGTTTCAAATCGGACCATTTTCCGGCCCAAAATGTCTAAGACAAGGAGGCGCATTTGCGTCCGTTTCGTCCCGCTCGAGTGGATGTGTAAACGGTTTCGTCTTAAATTATAATTTGCCGTGAATATTCCGTCTCGTCTTAAAACGTTTTGTCTTAAGTTTCCAGGTATTTCATGTAATTTTGCCAAGAAAAAAAAAAAAAAAAAAAAATTATAACTAAAGTGTTCAATTAGTCGACCACTACTTAGTCTTTCTTGGCCAACTTTTTGCTCAATAGAAAAGGTATTTACAGTGGCGTACTGAGACTACTTGGCCCCCAGATGGAATTCGCCTCGAAATAACACTGAAACGTTCAAGCATCAATGAGTTCAATTTAGACATAGTTCAATGTTCACAACTATTTACAGTACCAGTCAAAAGTTTAGACTCACCCTTAGTTTTGTAAAATAAACAAATAATATTTTATTTATTTAACAACATAACAACTATAGTTTTATTTTTAGTTTATTTATAGTGTAATTTGTTTGTTTCTTTAATGGCCCTTTATGCTACTAAGGCTGGCTAATCGGAAGATGCTACAGTGGGAGTCCTAAATTTTGCCTATCCAGGTATAATTAGGATAGGGATCTTTAATGAGTACCTGACATCGTACAGGCTCGGGACCTCCATTTTACTTCCTATCTGTGGGCCAAGTATTTTTTACTCCCATTAAAAATCCTAGGGTCACCTCGAGACGCGAATCCGTGACCTTTAGTGTTGCATGTTGCTATGCTAAACACTACACCACAGGTTACTCCTATTTATAATTTTAATCTAACCTTAAACATATAATGTTTGAAATGTTACCTCTTGAGTTAATGATGGTGGAAGATATCCACCATATTCAACCTCTTGAGTTAAAATTATTTTATTATACTTGAAGATTGTGAATGAAATAAAAGTGAGTCTAAACTTTTGTCCGGTACTGTATATTTAATAAGTATTATCAAATATATTCTTTATGATATTCTTTATTGTTATAAAAATCGTAATCGCTTTACATTGGTTTTTACATTAGAAAAATGAAATTCCCCGGATGAAACCGGGAAATAAAGATGAAATTCTGTTTGTTCTATACAAAAATCCCTACCGCTTGTCGTAAATTCTCCAAATTTCGCTCAGTGGTTCTTTGATACCAGATGCACACGTGTCGATATTGAAACTGCATAACTTTAGCCGATCTTCAGCTGATATTCTTTGTTGTTATAAAAATCGTAATGATCTCGCTTTACAGTGGTTCTTAACGAAATCTACCGTTTCATTAGAAAAATGAAATTCCCCTGGTGAAACCGGGATATGCAGCTATAATCTATGTAAATAAAGATGAAATTCTGTTTTTTCTTTATAGAAATCCATACCAAGTGCGAACACCTGTCCATATTAAAATCGCATAACCTCAGCCGATCTTCAGTTGATATTCTTTATTGTTATAAAAATCGTAATCGCTTTACATTGGTTTTTACATTAGAAAAATGAAATTCCCCGGATGAAACCGGGAAATAAAGATGAAATTCTGTTTGTTCTATATAAAAATCCCTACCGTTTGTCCTAAATTCTCCGAATTTCGCTCAGTGGTTCTTTCATACCAGGTGCGAACACCTGTCCATATTAAAATTGCATAACTACAGCCAACTCTGAGTATATTATTTATTGTTATAAAAATCTTTTTGATCTCGCTTTACATTGGTTTTTACGAAATCGACCGTTTGAGTCGATAAAAGTCTCACTTTATAGATTTTATAGATTTAAAAAATGAAATTCTCCGGGTGAAACCGGTATATATAGCTTGTATTAACGTATTTATAAAACTTTGAAAATAAAAAATAAAAAAATTATGAAGGAAATAAAAGTCATTTTTCTAGATTATTAGAAATGTCATTTCCATGTTTTCTAAAATTCATCATCACTCATGATAAATAATTTATCAAAAATTGTGATTTCAGGTACATTAAAGAGAAAAAAAAAATTAATTTTTTGAAATTTACTATCAATGCCTCTATAATAACAGCTTGTCCTTAGGTTGAAGTTGTTCATCCATACAATTTTTTTTTTTATATAAAGCATTAAGTTTATTTTTATTATTGTAAAGAAATCTGATTCTTTTTTAGTTATGGGATGAGCGTGGAAGACATCGAGAAGGGACTGCCACAGATGGACACATCGAGGACCATGATCCAAGAAGTCTGCCCTGCCTTCCTCTCCGAGGTCACCTGCCATCCTGGCAAGTACCGGAGGCACGATGGTCTCTGCAACAACATGAACAACCCTTCCTGGGGTGCCACCAATGCACCGTTCCAGAGGTATATCACGAAATTCATTACTCATAATAAATATAGAATCATAGCTTTTATATGCTCTGGTGAATCAAGTATACTATAATAGATGACCTGGAACTATATGTATTGTAATAAGTGCCTCTTTTCTAATTGTTCAAAACTTGTTTTAGATTAATGGCTCCAATGTTCTCTGATGGTATGAGCGCACCAAGAGAAAGTATCTTGGGAACCCCTCTGCCTCTCCCTAGGGTTGTGTCGAGGACAATCCATCCAGACGAAGGATTCCACGACCACGCTGGTACTGTCATGGTAGTAGCCTGGGGACAATTCATGGACCATGACTTCACGCTGACAGGAACTCCTCTCGGTAAAGATTTTATTTATAAAACAATATGTTATATCACGGGTGTTTGGTCAAAAGGGGTTAAATCATCAAATGTGAAGCTTAAACAAAGATTTACCAGGCTATTGAAAATCATTATAAATTCTTTCTGATTGTATTTATTCATTCCATAATAATAAATGAAACTATATTCATTCAACAGAAACTGTAATGAATTAAGAATAAGGAATAAATTATAATCCATTATGAATTTGAAGTAGATGAGACAAAAAATTTTTTTTTTACTTAACCCCTTTTGCCCAACCATGAATGCTATGTTATAAAGTGAATGTGTTATATAACCTTCCTATCATCCCCATATTTGGGAACTTGTTCAGAAAAGAAATTTATTTATGGTTGAAATTTTCTTAAACAAAATTATTTCAATGTCTGTAGATCATTTATGGTAGTAAATTTTTCTTACTTAAATAAGTCCTCAATTAAAATTCTTGCATTAATACTTCAGATAATACTTACATACTTCTTAATTTAATCAAGTCATCTTTTACCGCATAGCATTTCGAGGCTTCTGCTTAGAGAGAGGCCCCTGTATCAGAATAAATAATAAGTTGAATAAAATTTAAAAAAAATATGTTTAGATAACTTCAAAAACTAACCAATATTCCAATAAAATAATACAAATATATTTTTTATATATTAAATGTTAATATATGTATTTATTTATTTAATCATGTTTCAAAATGAATAAAATTTGAGAAGGCCACAATGCTAAAAAGGCTATGCTTTTACAAAATGTAAAAATAATGAATTGTGCTACTTAATGCTCAGGGGTCTACACAAATGCAATATGGATTCATTCCATTTTATTAATTGCCTTAATAAATAATAAATATGCTGTGAGTTATTCTTTGATTTATTTATTTTTAATTTAAATTAAATTTTTCTTCTATGAATCTCTAACTAACAATAGGTTAACTTTTGAACTTATTTCTCATAGAAAACTCTAATTTTTACTTTCTAACCTGATTGGGAATAATATTTTTTTATGAATTGAATATATATATATATATTTTTTTTTTAAGATCGCTTTACTAAGAACGAACCAGAGGAATGCTGTAACAGGCCTCCACATCTCAAGCATCCATATTGCATGGAAATCACCATTCCGGACGATGATTACTTTTATGCCAAGCACGGTGTTAAATGTCAGGACTTTGTAAGGTCATTCCCTGCTGTAAGGCCAAATTGTCGACTAGGTAAATAATATTTGTTTTTTTTTTCAAAGATTTCAAAGCTTCTAAAAGTATTAGTTATGATAAATCAAATTTAAAAAAATTGATTTTATTTTAATAAAATTTTACCTGTACATATATTTTTTAATTATTTTAGGGTCAAGGGTGCCTTTCAATACACTAACTGGAGTAATTGATGGTAACACAGTATATGGAGTAACGGAAGAATTTTCCAGGTAAAATAATAAAGGAAACTTCTCTTATTTATAATACTTTGCTTGATTGGTACAGCAAAAAGTTAGTTGTAAAAATATTTTCTTGTTGGGATTTTATTGCATTAATTTTTTTTTAAAATCAAAATGAGTAGTTTTAAGGTTCTGATAGAGGATGAATATCATTAGCCAATAAAAAAGGAGAACCACACACAGTAAAAATAAGACAGGATTGGCTACATCAATTAACACATTCAGTTACACACGAAGGGCGTTTTTAAGTGTCAAATTTAATGTGATTCTAGTTTGATTATCTATCCTTTATCTTTTCTGTAACCAGCAATCTTACAGCTAAACTCTGATTCTTAAAATTAAAATATTTTTGATAAACTTTTTGTAGCATACAATAATGTCTAAATCTAAGATCCATCATGATACTGTGTTTATCGATAAATGTTGGAAACAGAATCATCAGAATTGTTAAAAAGTTAATAAAGCCTCCTCTATCTCCCAACATAATCTGGTTGCACCACAAGCACCATTGGGATAACTTTAAACAGTAAATCACAAAGAGGGCAATAATATTATGATTGAGAGAAGTAATGAATAAGGGAGATCACTAATGAATTAATACAACTAAATGTTATTACTTGT
The DNA here is from genome assembly GCA_911387785.2 of Aelia acuminata. Classification (NCBI taxonomy): domain Eukaryota; kingdom Metazoa; phylum Arthropoda; class Insecta; order Hemiptera; family Pentatomidae; genus Aelia; species Aelia acuminata. Next base: position 138,712,602 of record OU426981.1, read on the forward strand.
TTTATTGAGGCATTTAAATGAGGCAAACATACAAAACATTATTGACGTTTAGTAAGTATGATTAATTATGAAGTTGAATAAAGTTAAATTTATTTTAAAATTACTAAAACATAATTGGTAAAGGTAATGTTATAGTTTACAATAGTTAGATATTCAGGTTGAAATTATTTATTCCAGACATTTACGAACCGGTTATGGAGGGTTGTTGAGAATGAATCCAGCTTTTCAAGAATTTGGTTTGAAAGATCTTCTTCCGTTGAAGGTGGATATACCCGAAGAGGGCTGTACGAGAGCCAACAATACAGAATTCTGTTTTGAAGCTGGTAATATTTTATATAATTTACTTAATATTATTTTTATTACTAATTTTTTTTAAAATACTTATGACTGGTTAAATTGAGTAAATAACCACTTTAAATATAGCAAAATTACTCTCATTTACCTTAAACTTTAATAGTTACCTTAGTTGTATGTTAATCCTCATCCAAAATAAACTTGTTGATTGAACACTACCAACAAAGGAACTTACACAGAATCACTTTACAATATCAATATTTGCCTCAAATGTCTACTAACTTACTAAGCTAAACAAATAGCTTAACACTGCTTGAAAACTACAAACTGATTCATTGTTTGAAATTTTAGAAGATAAAAGATTCGACCACGGCCGGGAATCGAACCCAGGTCCTCTGCATCTACATTGCGGCGCTCTTACCACTAAGCTAACCGTCCCGATCGTGATCGAATCTTTCAAGATATACAATATAATAATAATAATAATGATAGCCTTTTATTATGTACATTTAAGGAATAAGACAAATCAGAAATTAACATAAATTAAATGAACAATCATCTTCTTTGTACATAGGCCTTCCCATATCATTGGTTTTAATAAGTAAAAATTATAATAAAGTCTTTGCTATTTATGGGAGTAATGGTCTACGCTGTCCCAGGTGACCAACCTATTGGGGAGCGGAGTTCGTAATCTCACCCCACTTGCCTCTCCAAGCTTGCCTGTCTCTTGCCAGTCTCCACCACATCGGACCAGCTAACTCCTTAAACCAGTCACTCCATCTCTTGGCTTGTCTTCCTCGCTTCCTCTTGAGATTGTAGGGTGTCCAGAGGGTTGCATCTCTCGCCCAACTAGGGTCTTGCCTTCTTAATACATGTCCACCGTACTTCCATTTGAGAGTATTGATGTGATGGTTTATATCTTTCATACCAGATTTCTGCCTGATAATGGTATTTTTGATTTTATCTTTTCTCCTGATATTTAGCATACTCCGTTCCACAGATCTTTGCCAGGTTGTTATTTTCTGTGTCTGGACTTTGGTTATGGACCAGGTTTGACTGCCATAGGACACCACCGGAATGATGCAAGACTCAAAGATCTTCTTCTTCATTTCTGGCGGAAAATCATTTTTGAAGATGTTCCTCAGTGACCAATACTTTTTCCAGCCGAGTGCTATCCTTCTGCTCACTTCTTTTCCTCGTTTATCCGAGAGTTATATTACAATTTATTATATATATATATATATACAATTTACATATCAACATACAATTTATTAAATGTCTATATACAATTTTAACCTTCTAGGAGCTTCTAGACCCTTCCACTGCCCTTCTTCAAACATTCTAGATCATTTTATGGACTTCTCACACCATTACAGATGTTACATTCTAGAATATTGTATTTTCCTGCCAATTTTCAAATAAATCATTACAAAAATTACTCAATTACCTATCAAATAAATAAAAATAGCCCTTATTGTACCAAATATAAAGTCTTACAATTTTTTTTATAAAATGTTTACTCTAATATGCATTTCATTCATAAATGTATACTAAAACATTGATCAACAACTTGCATTACATGAGTGTGATAGAAAGATGATCTATTGTTTAGGAAACTTTTCCTCATGTGAATTACAATAATCATCATTAATTTTAGTATTTAGGATGGAAGGACAGTGAGAGAAAGGCGAGGCAGATTAGCGCTTTTTTTTTGTAATATGCTTATTAGTAAGGAGCTGTGCTGTACTGCCCTGCTTCTCAATCTGTGCTGTCACTGCATTGCGCTACCCTGCTCTGCTCAGTGTCGCCTACATCTCAATGCTCTTTCGGCTATTTACATTATACAAAGCTACTAAAAGGAAATAATCTGTTTTAATAAGAGAAAAATAATTTATAAATCTTGTCATGCTTTATATCTTATATACAAAATGGCTGTTAATTATATATATGTGTTAGTTTCTAGTATGTATAGGTAAATAAAAAACAGTAAATATTGTAAATAATATTTCCACTTTACATTTATTGTAAGACATTCAATTCAAATTAATTCAAATTAAAACAACCTCTTTACATAAAAAATAAAACTTAATTGTCTTAGCTTGTGATGATCTATTCATCCCCCTGTGGGATTGGTGCAGGTGACTAGAATCTTCCAGGCTATCCTTATCCCCCTGTGGGATTCGTATAAAAAATCGGATTGTCTTTGTCTGGTCACCCTTTTCGGCCAACAGTTTAAAAGGCCCTTGCGCACTTTACTTCACTCCGGCGCACACTCCTCTCTCTTTCGGCGCACGCACACCACACCTGCGCACGCATTCCCCCCACCCGACTTAGCGCATGCGCCCATTTTACATGTTACATAAAATATATTTATAAGTATATGTGTATACATTAATTTAACAAAAAAAAAAAAAAGGTACAAAACAATTTAATATTTTATCACCCTAGCCTATATAAAATTTATCATCGTAGTGTCACCAACATCCCGCCCACCTAAAATCACACGATTTTACAGTGGGAGCATTATCTGGCATATCTGGGTCATCGAGATAAGGGAGTGGTACAACCTTATTATATGATGAATGACTTTTCATCCATTCAATTATCATCGGTCGGTCATCTTCATCAAAGCTGTTAGTGCAGATATGTGGTAGCTTATTGTGGACTGTAAATATGGATCCAAGCTTTACTTCAGGTGCTTGATCCTTGTAAATTTGAGGCTGCTCAGGAAACATGAGTGGTTCTGTGTGCAACCAGTGTGGCCCCGCCCACCATAGTGCCTCATCCTTGAGTAATTCAGGCGCTATTCCCCGAGACGCTAAGTCTGCGGGATTTTCTTCAGATGGCACATGAAGCCATTCATTCTCAAGCGTATGGGTTGTAATGTATGAGATTCGGTTCGCCACGAACGTTTGTAAAGATTGCGGTGTTATTCTGAGCCATGCCAATACAATGGTTGAATCTGTTAAGAAGGTCCTCTCTACTATCGCTAGACTTTGGGAAAAGTTTTGAACTGACCGCATTAGCTTAACAAGTAGCTGAGCACCGCATAACTCTAACCTAGGTGTTGAAATAACCTTAATTGGAGCCAGTTTGGTTTTAGACTTCAAGAGCGTCGCCTTTACTTCTCCATCCTCTGTTACAACACGTAAGTAGATAGCAGCTGCAAACCCCTTTTGTGATGCATCGCAGAATCCGATCAGCTGTTTCACCTTCATTTGGTCAAGTAGAATGAACCTCAGAATCTGTATAAACTGCAAACAGGTGAGATGAGTGGCAAACTCTAACCACTCCTGCTGGATTTTGTCTTCGATGGAACCATCCCAAGCCACTTTCAATTTCCAGAGTTGCTGAAGAAAGGATTTTGCCTTAAATATGACTGGTGCAAGGAATCCCATTGGATCATAAAGACGTGCAACAGTGGATAAGATCGATCGTTTTGTAACAGTCATGGAAATAGATTTAACAGAATAAGAGAAGCAATCATTGATTGGATCTCATGACATTCCCAAAATTTTTGTTACACAAGAATCAGTCCCAGGCGACAATTCAATGCTTCTTCTAGTTGATTTAGGGTCAAGTTTATGTATCAATTCGGAGCAGTTGCTATTCCATTTGTGTATAGAAAACTGGCCTTTACTCAGAAGCCCAATCAGTTGCTCCACCAGATTCACTGCTTCATCAAAGGAATCAGCGCCTGCAACTACATCATCTACGTAAATATAATTGTTTAAGACATCAGCTGCTAGGGGAAAGGCATCGCCTTCATCAATACATAATTGTTTCACAACATGATTTGCTTGAAATGGAGCTGATGCTGTACCATAAGTAACGGTATTCAGTTCGAATTTTTGTATAGCTTCTCCAGTTGTCGATCGCCACAGAATGTGTTGGAAACGTCTATGCTCAGGAACTACAAGAATCTGTCTATACATCTTAATCAAATCAGCAATTACGGCTATCTTGTATCGTCTAAAATTCAAAATTATGTCTGCTATATCCCTTTGGAGTTTTGGACCAACATAGAGCTTGCTATTAAGGGATCCTTTTGCCGTCGCAGCTGAAGCGTCGAATACGACACGAATTTTTGCATGGGGGTCATCTGGACGAAACACAGGATGATGTGGGATTACGTAGGCTGAAGGCGAAGTAGTTCTAGTCATATGACCTAATTCCTCATATTCCTTCATAAATTCTGCATACTTACTCTGCAAAGTATCGTTACGCTTGAACCTATTCTCGATTCCTCTCAAACGAGAAAGAGCAAGTATTTCAGACTCTGGTGTTTCTTCAGGTACTTCTTTGAATGGTAGGGATACAATATATCTTCCGGTTGCATCTCGATAATGAGTTTTCAAAAAGTTTTCTTCACAAGGATCGGTTTTGTTGTAATCCCGTGAAACCTCCACTTCTTCGATCGACCAGAATTTAGACAGCAGCTCTTCACTGATAGGAGATTATAGGAGGCAATGACAGCGCAAAGTCGAGATTGAGTCTAAATTAGCACCTCCCATGACAACAAGTCCAAAGAAAGTTGGAAGGGCTCTGAAGTTATTATCCAAAGTGACCGGACTGCCAGTGATGATTTGCATAAAACAATCGCTACCAAGGAGCATGTCGATCTCTCGAGGTTTCCAAAACAAGGGGTCAGCAAATGTTTGTACGGTAGATCCATGGATCGGTTGAAGTTGAGTAGTTGGTAGATCACCAGTTAAATGTCCAACAATTAGAGGTTCTACATCCAAATATTGATCCTGGTTAATTCTAGAATAGAGGCGGCATTTTAACTTTCCTTTGACTTTAGGTACTGGAACACCTCCTGCTCCAAGAGGTGTGTGAGTGGTTGCTTGCCAGGTAAGTCTTAATCGTTTAGCACATTTGGATGTCATTAGTAAAAATTGAGATCCACAGTCGACCAAACAACGGACAGGTTGAAGAATATTATCAGAGTTGTAAACAAGTCCGATAGCGGTACCTATGAGTACTTGTGCAGGTCCGGTAACACTACCAACTAGGGAAGAGTTGTTCGGATCAGGATCCCGTTGATCTGCTGCAGAAGAATCGGCATGAGCTGGGGTAGAAACAGTTGGCTTCAAGTTTGATTCCTTCTTGAGGTGTAACCAGGTATGATGCTTATTTTTGCAAATCTGGCAGCGACCTGGAGCAAGACAAACAGATGCCCGATGACCTGATTTTAGACAATTGAAACAAGCATTCTTTTCCTTCAAAAGTGACACCCGTTAATTTGGAGTCTTATTTCGAAATATCGGGCATTCCACTAAAGAGTGAACTTGTTTACATGAACAAATCTGTGGTTTTGCTGCATGTGAGGTTATAGAAGTAGTTGCGAGAATGTTCGCCTTGGGTTTTGGTTTAGGAGGATTATTGATTTTGGGAGCTGAAAGCTGCATTACCCGACTTCTCCCTTGAACAAAGTAGACTAACTGTTTGAAAGTGGGCCATTCTGTTGTTACCACTTCCACTTCGAAGTCATATCTTGTCTCTTGATCAAGTTTCTTGAGCGCTAGGGTTAACCATAAAAAATCTGCTTCATCCGGTATATTGATTGACCGGAAAGCCGCTATGTTTTCTGCCACTGCTCTGATAAATGACTGTAAGGATTGAAGTGTAGGACTTCCCTTATGAGGAGAAAATTCTAAAATTTGATCTATATATGATGATGCAAGTAATCGTTTACTGTCGTATCTTTCTGTTAGTGCATCCCACGCCTTCTGGTAATTAGGCTCATCTAAGCTAAAAGGTGCTATAAGGGCCAATGCTTCCCCTTGGACGGATGTATTTAAGTAATGAAACTTCTCTATCGTTGGGACCTCAACATTTGTGTGTATCATACTTAAAAACAATTGTTTGAATTTGGGCCAATCCTGTATTTTACCATTAAATTTGGGCAAGTCTATACGGGCTAGCCTTCGGTGAGTAGAATGATCAAACGAACATGTATTAGAATTTCTCAAAAGTTGTGAATTATCATTCTCTTGAGCTTGTTTGGCCTGCTGAAGTTCAACGATTTTATAAAAAATAGCGTTTATCTCACCTCTATCCTTAATGTCTTCATCAGTAGGAAACAATGCCACTTTGTCGCTCGTTATCGCTAGGGTTTGACCCTCCTCAAACTTACTCATGTAATTAGATTTAAGTGAGTCCGCGGTTGGATACATAGCCTTAAATGTAGTATCCATGCCTGCTGATATACCTACGTTGTATATCTGTGCTAAATCCTTACGCAAAAGTTTAAGGGATGCGCGGATTCCCTTAATTTTTAATTCTGGAGTGGCCATGGTGATGACACTTTACAATTATTTACTTTATAAAAAAAATAAAGTTTTAAGTATTGTTAACGAAAATTTAAAATTAAATAAACAATCTAAAAACCAATGAAATAATCAATATTGAATATTTATATCAATAATCTATCAATATAATAATCATCAATAAATATTAATGGTTTTATGATTAATTAATTAATCAAATAAAGAATATTTTCTTTAAGCTTTCAATAATCCTTAAGTTAAAAATCAATAATTCAATAACCTCTTTGAATGATATTAGATATTAATGAATTATATAAAAATACTATTAAGACACTTAATCAAATTTAAAAGAATATCATCTAAAAAAATATAATCAAAATAAAAAGTTGACTTCAAAGCAATTTACAAATTAAAATTAAAGTAATTTTCAGTTAGAATTAAAATAAATTTCAATAGAGAAACAAATAATAATCTTTAACTATAAATCATATATCCTAAAATTAAATTAGAAATTACAAAAGTTACCTTCAACTCCTTCTTATTATTTAAACCTTAGAGAAAATAAAATTATTTACATAAAATATCTACAATAAAATTTTATTTACAAAGAAAATTCAGTATAATCAAAGGAGATACCAGAACCATAAAAAAATTATGTATTAATTGTTAATAAATTCTCCTTTGAATATCAAATAAAATAATATCTTCCTCTTAATTTATTAGAACCTTAATTTATAAATATTAATCGTAATTTACTAATACACCAATAAATGTTTCAGCATTTATACGTAAATCATTATTAAATAAATAATTATTTTTCTTCTAAAAATTATTCATTTACCATAAGATATTATTTTATCGATTAAATTGATTAAATAATAGAATTAATTACATTAAATAATTATTCATCTTAGTATAAAATATCTGTTTTCAATTCGACGAATAACCATTTATATAAACAAAAGGAGAACAAATAATATTTCGTAACTCCACTATAGTATTAGTCTCACTAACCGTTATCTCATAAAACAACACAGTTTTTATTTTAAACATTTAAAATTACCAAAATTTTAATTTTATATCAAATTTAAATTATTGATTACAAACGAAAAATTCTAAAATTAAATTAATTTCATCTCCGTGTTTACTAGTCTTATTTAAAATTCAAAATAGAACAATCAATTTCGAATTTTATGGTATAGTATAGTATAAAATCATTTAGTATAATTTCTTGTTAATGAATAATTAATTTGAATTGTTAAACATACTTTCTTTACAATATTTTCTAATTGAATATCCATCCGGCCCGGAGGACCAATGTTAATTATACATATGTGTTAGTTTCTAGTATGTATACGTAAATAAAAAACAGTAAATATTGTAAATAATATTTCCACTTTACATTTATTGTAAGACATTCAATTCAAATTAATTCAAATTAAAACAACCTCTTTACATAAAAAATAAAACTTAATTGTCTTAGCTTGTGATGATCTATTCATCCCCCTGTGGGATTGGTGCAGGTGACTAGAATCTTCCAGGCTATCCTTATCCCCCTGTGGGATTCGTATAAAAAATCGGATTGTCTTGGTCTGGTCACCCTTTTCGGCCAACAGTTTAAAAGGCCCTTGCGCACTTTACTTCACTCCGGCGCACACTCCTCTCTCTTTCGGCGCACGCACACCACTCCTGCGCACGCATTCCCCCCACCCGACTTAGCGCATGCGCGCATTTTACATGTTACATAAAATATATTTATAAGTATATGTGTATACATTAATTTAACAAAAAAAAAAAAGGTACAAAACAATTTAATATTTTATCACCCTAGCCTATATAAAATTTATCATCGTAGTGTCACCAACAATGGCTTTGGCTAAATCTCTTGTCTTTTTGCACAATTCATAAATAAAGCTAGGCCATACACTCCAACAAAGGGGGATACTGATAAATCTGATATCAATATTTTCTTAATTAAATAAATTGACCATTGATATATATTCGATGAATTATACAGTAAATCTTAACAATAGTGAGTCGATGCTTGTGCCGATTCAGCACCATAGCCTATGATCACAGTCAAAATGAAAAATAACAAACATATTCTCTTGACCATTGGATTTTCTGGGGTTCCCATTAATGAAACTTATCTCAGTAATTTTTTTCTATCTTTATATCTTTGTTTCTATAATACAGCTGGATTGATGAGTAAAACTTATCCTTTGGATTAAAAAATCCATTGCTGAAATAAATGCTATTTTATTTTATAGGTGAAATCAGAGTAAACGAGCAACTTGTTTTGGCCTGCATGCACACAATCATGGCTCGTGAACACAACAGGTTAGCAAGGGCTCTTGCCCATATCAATCCACACTGGGACGATGAGACTCTTTATCAGGTAAATTAGACCCAATATCTATATTAGGATAAAATATTATTATTATTATTATTTTTATTTTTTTATACATGTTACAAAATTACAAAATGTCTCAGACTGTGTATTGTCGATTGCTATATATAGCTAAAACAAATCAGTTGGATTTTCTGAATCCTTTATTCAGAAAAATATTTAAAATTTATATTTATATAAATAAATTACATATTATAATTTCTTAAAGAAATTGAGAGATTAGTCACATACAAGATATAAGGGATACTATAAAATAATTCATAACGGTGGAGGATAGTTGAACAGAAATATCAATGAACATGCTATAGTAAACTGGATTAAAAATATCCTTCTAATATTTTTTTATTATTCAGCTTGAATTCATTAACAATCATTTAAATTAAATAACATTCTCAGGCCTGTTGCCCCTATTCTTCAGATGATCTCCAAAACACTTGTCAAAGTTTTATAGAAATACTTTAAAAAGTCATATATATGAATACATTTTTTTTTTTTCTTACTTTCAGCAATATCATCAAATTTACTTTAAAAACATTACAAATACTAAATATAAAATTTTTACTATTGTTCTCTCAATGCTATCTTGTTACTTACTACAGTAATCATATTGCAAAATCTATAAAGCCTTTCCTACTTAACCCCTCTTAACGGCTCTTGAAACCCATTAATATTTGTTGTTAATTGAAAAAAATTAGAAGTTGTCAGAAGAACATTCAAAATTAATGTAAACATGAACTGAAACTTTCCTGTAACATTTTATATCCAGAAGAAATGATTAGGTGGAAAAAAAAAAAAACTGCTTGTGGGCTCGCGGATATAATTTAAAATTATTAAACTACAATTTTATAAGAGATTGATTATATATTTCAAACATTTAATTTTTTTTCCTTTAATCTACCTGAAAACACAATTTTTGATAGTGTAAATTAGTTAAATATCTTATATATAATGAATGATGAATTTTAGAAAACATGGAAATGACATTTCTATGACATAATTATATAGAAAAATTACTTTCATTTCCCTCTCTCTCTCTCTCTCTCTCTCTCTCTATATATATATATATATATATATATATATATATATATATATATATATACATCCACTGTTTTATAAATATGTAGATATTGTAATCTCATGAAATAATTTTTTTTAAAATTATTTAGAGTTGATTAACAATTAATGAAAGCTACTGGTTCGTAGAATCCCCTTCTTGGTAAAACTAAGAAGTCAGATACCTCATGGTAATCCTATCATTAAAGAAATCACACTAATTTATCGGATTTAGTAGTAGAGGCATTAATCTGGAATATCAATTCAATATAATCTAGAATATACAGTACCAGTCAAAAGTTTAGACTCACTTGTATTTAATTCACAATCTTCAAGTTTAAAAAAATAATTGTAACTCAAGAGATAACATTTCAAAAATTATAGGATTGTTTCAAATACAATCTATATAAATAAAAATGAAATTCTGTTTGTTTGTTTTTTTTGTTTGTTCTTTATAGAAATACATACCGTTTGTTCTAAATTCTCCGAATTTCGCTTAGTGGATCTTTCATACCAGGTGCGAACACCTGTCCATATTAAAATTGCATAACAGCCAATCTCTGGGTATATTCTTTATTATTATAAAAATCGTTATGATCTCGCTTTGCATTAGATTTTTACGAAATCAACTGTTGGAGTAAAAAAAAATCTCATTTCTGTTCTAACGAACTTTTCTGGACCCACGGCTTCTCTCATTGTTTTCAAAATTCCATGGGTGAAACCAGGATATTAAAGCTAGTTATAAATAAATTAAAAATAAAATTATAGTTGTTACGTTTTCCAATAAATAAAATGTTGTTACTTATTTATTTTACAAAATCTAAGGGTGAGTCTAAACTTTTGACCGGTACGATATAAAATAGAAGTTTAAAAAAAAAGTATCTCATCATATGATTTCAATGTTATATCTTGTTTCCAGGAGGCAAGAAGGATTGTCATAGCTGAGATCCAGCACATCACATACAACGAGTTCCTACCGATCATCCTCGGTAAAGAAGTTATGGAAAAGTTTGGAATATTACTTCAAAAAGATGTATGATAAAACTTAATAATAGTCATTACCATAAATTGTATAAGAGCGATTTAAATTATATATTTTTTCTTATTTTTAGGGTTACTGGGATGGATACGATCCAACTGTCAATCCAAATATAATTGATGCATTTGCTTCAGCAGCTTTCAGGTTTGGACATTCACTTCTTCCTACGGCTGTTGAAAGATGGAGCAAAGCCCATAAATTTATTGGTAAGCCATAAGAAACTTTTTTTATATTTTTATAAAGTATACATAATTATAAGGTGTTAAGAACATGATACCCCTACCTAGGGTGAATCCCTTAAAAATCCCACCTATTCTTTGGAGGAATTTTTTGATATTTGTATTTTTAATCTATGCAGGATTCAGTAGCAAACGTGGATCTCAAAATCTCCATTTTGTACCCTAGGATTCTTTTTATTCCATTACCAACCCCCTGTCCTTCTAATGCTATAAAAGAACAAAGCTCAGCTAGTATACTGTATACTGTAGTATGCATCTGGTGCCAAGAAGCAGCATGTTTGCAAAATATAATATTACACATCTCACTAAAATCTTTTTTATATAATAGAGAGATAAATGTACCTCTTGTTGTACCAACACCTATTTTAGAAATCTGGGTCTTCCTCGGCGTCTTGTGCTGTACAGCTGTTCTGTCAGCAACTTCTTCGTGTGAGCTTATCACTGCCCATCCTAGCCACATGTTCCGTCCACCGAAGTTGACCAAGTTTCTAAACCCTCACCAAATTGGAATCTTTGTACAGTGCGTAGACTTCGAGATTGGTTCGTCGCCAGCATCTGCCATTGTCGAAGACTCCTCCATATATCCTTCGCAGAATCCTCCTCTCAAATATGAGCTGGTCTTGCTCAGACTCCCTTGTCCATGATTCCGACCCGCAGAGTAAAACTGTTCTGATCAGTGTCTTGTACAGGTGTATTTTTCTTTTCCTAGTAAGGGCATGACTCTTCAGGTATTGGAGGAGTCCAAAGTATAATTTGCTAGCGGAGAAAAATACACTTCAAGTCTTTATCCCAGCATTTGAATTTTTTTCTTTTTTTCACAAATTTCGAGAATGTTAAATATAATATTACAGTCACTGAAAACAAGTAGTTAAAGAGAGATTTTTTTTGGAGGGGAGGGAAGAATACTGGGTAATATCAAAGTTTACTTTTAACTTTTAAGTTTAATTTCTTTAACTCGTTGTCAATTATTCTGTTCTCCGAAGCTGGGCTTATAGGTTTAAATTTCTTCAGTTGGTTACTACCAGTAATGTTGGATATTATTTCTTCTTGAGAATCCATAAAGTTGTAAAGACAGCCATATATTTAAAAAAAATAAATAAATGTTTCTGTTTGTTTATAATAAATTAGCTGATAGCTGGTATTTTGTTTTAATAGTGATTAAATTAATAATTCCTACCTTACTTAATATATAAGTTTAAAACCAGAAGCAATCAAAATTTCTTACGAATCCTGTCTTACAGATTTTCAAATGAAATTTTTCATTCATTATTCATATTTTTCAGCTTCAAAAAGGCTATCTGATCTCATTCGAAGGCCTTACGACTTGTACAGGGCTGGAGTAATGGATGAGTACCTAATGGGTCTGATGAATCAGGTCGCACAAGCTATGGATGACTCGATAACTCAAGAGGTAATTACTCATTTCTAAATTTTTATCCTTGATTACCTCAAAGGATAACCACAGCTGTATTTATTTCTTTATTATTTATAATTTCTATATTTTTCATTATTATTTTTTTTATTTTTAATGGACACATGTATTCCTACCCCTGGCATCAATAGGTAACAAACCACCTGCTCAAAAAACCTGGACATCATTTTGGAATGGATCTTGTAGCTTTTAACATGCAGAGGGGAAGAGAATTTGGAATACCAGGATTCATGTTTTACAGGTAAAAATATTATCTTGAATTAATAAGTTCCAATAGATAATACATTTAGCATTTAAATTATATATTTTGAGCATTTTGTAAAGAGATTTAACTATTATTATTTTTTGGTGTTGATGGTTGACCGTTGATTTAGAAAAAAAAGGATGGTCTGGGTTGCGATCAAATTAGGTAAATTACCTAAATAAAATAAATTATTTATTTATAAACAACATTAAACTTTGCAGTTAATTTTCAGGGCTAAAAAATACAAACAAGTAACAAATATGTGGAAAAAACTACTCAGATACAGATTTTAACAATATTTTGAACACTCAATGAGTGTTCTAATTGCAATAAAAAGCCAAACATCTGAGTACTCTATGACATTGGAAATATTACACCTTATTAATGAGATACAAAAGGAGGGCAAAATAATAGTTTTTGTTTGGGCTCCATCTCATAGTGGCATTACAGGGAATGAGAAGACAGATGCTCCATCCAGACTGGCTCGAACATGCGAATACAGTCAGTTCTAATCTTCTAGAGCACAGCGTGAGGCATGTTAAATCCAAAGTAATTGTGCAATGGAATGAAGCCTGGAGAAGGAACCCCTCCAAACTGCTGCAAGTAAAAGCAGATTGTAAAAAATGGACCATCAGCAACATAAAATCTAGGAGAGAGGAAATAATCATGTGCCGGCTTAGAATCATTCACTGCGAATTTTGCCAGGCATACCTGCTTCACAACCTCCTGCGTCAAATCTGGTGCCCTAATCATGGTCTCGCATATATTAGTGGACTGTGAATATTATCAGCCAAGAAGAAGAAAATTAAAAATGAGCACATCATTGAAGGAAATACTGCAGGATACCAAGGATAGTGTTGAGAAACTCATGAATTTCCTCAAACTTACCAGATTTTATAATAGAATTGAAAAAAAAAAATTGCCAATGATCCCTTCGGTTAGAGGCAAATCCAATAAATAAATAACTTGAGTTAAAACAAGCCACAGATTTTTATGTACCATTTTTGTTTTTCCCTATAACTTTTGTAACTTGTTTGTATTTTATAACCCCGATGACGACCTTTAAAGTGGGTTGATATATTGTTTGTATATAAATAATTTATGAAATATATTTAATTTACCTTATTCAAACGTGACCAGGACCATCTTCTGCATATTATTATTATTACTAGACAACAGATAATCCAAACCATGTCCAGAAAAATATCTAAATATCATTTAGCCTCCCTCCTTCCTTTCCTATGCTCCGCTCCTCTATCCGCTTAGTGTTGTCTTACTCTGATACTCTTACCTAATAATAAGTTTTTTTCATCATTTATATTTATGAACCTTTTTGTGTATTGTCAATTATTTTTTAAATTATTTATCTTTTCTTTATTTTTAGGAAGTTCTGTGGCCTGCAGGCAGGAGAAGACTTCCAGGATTTGTTCGGTTCCATGCCCAACACTACTGTTCACAGATATATGCAGATATTCCAGTAATTATACTATTTATTGTTTAACAATTTTTATGGAATTTACTATTAAATACAATACAGTGAAACCTCTAAATAGGGGACAGCCATGGTGACTCAATTATTGTCCGTTAATGAGAGGTGTCCTTAAAGTAGAGGTTTATTAAATTTCATTTATGTAAACATATTCATAAAACAGTAAGTACCTACATATTCGTGTATGTAGATGTAATAGTGGTACATTGGCTCAAATTAAAATACATACAATGCTTTTATTGAAAAATGGTTTTATTGCAAACAGCAACTGAATTTACATACTGCAAAAACTTACAAAAGAAATTTCACTCACAAAAGTTGATAGATATAATTTGAAGATTATTAAAATGTAGTTTTACCATAACAAAATTGGGTTTCAATAAAACAATTACATAATAAGAGAGCAAATTGAAGAAATGTCTAAGTACCAGCGGGCTTAAAAAAACTTTCCAAAGTTAATTGCCTTACATTTTTTTGATGATTAGACTCTAAAAGGATCTGTGCACTTGGCCGGCCACTTTTTTCGTACTCATCAATGATTTTCTTTTTTCTTTTAATGAAAACCTTTAAAGTGTTGGAGACATGTTGTTAGTTCAAAGATTTTCAATAAACTGGTTCAAAATGAAAATAAAAGTTCACCCTACGCAATGTTCTGTAAAAAAGGGGGAAGGACAGTTTACTGAGTGTTAGATGAATTGGACTAAAGACTCAAGCATTCTCGGAAAATATTTGAAACAAATTTTACACTGTCCTTTAACTAGAGGTCTTAAAACCCATTTTCAGGCAATTTTCTCTGTCCGTGTCCTCTATCTAGAGTGTCCCTTAAAAAGAGGTTTCAAAAGCATTGTTTCCGTATATCCAGCGCCAGTGCAATTGAAAGTTGTCCCATAAACAGAGGTGTCCTTTAAAGGGAGTGGTCCTTAACGAGAGGTTTCACTGTATATATATTTGTCATATTCTTCATAAATTAACATTCCATCAAATGGTACATTGGTGTATTGATAATGAGTATAGAATGTGACACCGAGAATGAATCAGTTGATCTTAAAAAAGGGCACATGTCCAATGCGGATTCCACTTTGCAGGTGCCCCCAAAATGGGTCTAGCTTTATTATTTATGATTGTATTTTTCTTACTTAAAAAATTATTTTACTCCAAAAACAAACAACACATAATATATTTATACTATTTCGAGAGGCCATGTTGGCTGAGCAGGCTTTATTTTGGCAAACTAGTTCAAACTATGAGAATTATATTTTATGTTTATATAAATATTATCATTGTAATATCATAAACCTAAACCTGATATTACATTTTTAACTTTTTTTTTGACAAATAAGTTTATTTTAAAAAATTCTAAATCAATCAAGTAGGACGGTTTGCATGAAAAATGTATAAAAGCTTAGTAGTATTACATGCAATTATATTAGGGGTCCTGCTGGATCATTGAAATTTTATTCAATATAAAAATAATTTTAAAAAATGCTGGATATAAGGTATCACGTTTGAGCCGACAATAGGATAAATGCCTAGTGAAACATTACTACTTATTTGTCTCAATTCTCTGTTTTATTCTGAAATTTAATTTTTAAGGCATACAATGGACGTCGACTTATGGTCAGGAGGTGTCTCTGAGAAGCCGCTGCCTGGAAGTATGGTTGGACCAACTTTTGCTTGCATTATTGCTACACAAATGAGTTTTCTGAGACGAGGAGATAGATTCTGGTATGAGCTGCCAAATCAACCTTCATCTTTCACTCCAGGTGCTATGTTACATTTGGCTTTTACAAATAATCATAAAAATAAGAAAAAAATAAATAAAGACATAAATAAATAAAAAAAATTGTATTTATGTAAATATGCTTTTACTCATAAGGTTCTTGGAAGATTTAATTCTTTAAGAATAACATTATTTATGGCAAGAACCTTATCTACCTTTGATTTTAATTAGTTAGTTTATTGACAAATTTTTGAGGCACTACTTCATTCTCAGGACCCTAATAATTTTATTATACATTTTAACATAATATGAATTGTTGTTGGATTGCTTGAGAAACCTGATGTGTCCAAATATGTCGGTTTTAGTTTTAATGTTTTTAATACATTATTTATGATTCTATGAAAAAATAAAATCTATATAGATAAAGATGAAATTCTGTTTGTTTGTTTGTTTGTTTATTTGTTCTTTATAAAAATCCATACCGTTTGTCCTAAATTCACCAAATTTCGCTCAGTGGTTCTTTGATACCAGGTGCAAACACCTGTCCATATTAAAATTGCATAACTTCAGCTAATATCTGGGTATATTCTTTATTGTTATAAAATTTGTCATTATTTCGCTTTACAGTGTTTTTTTTTTTTTTTTACGAAATCGACCGTTTGAGTCGAAAAAACGGCCTAAAAAATCATTTTATAGATTTTGAAGAGGCCAACTAGGCCCGGTAAGACCGTCCCCTTGGCAGGCGTCGAGTTCTGGGATTTTTAAACCATATGTTTTTTTTTTTTTTAACATTACAATACGTTTATTTACATGTATGGTGAATTTATTTTTTAAAATGCCTCCTAAGAAGCGAGCTTCAATAGGAGTAGTGAGCTCAAAAGCTAAAAAACAACGTCAAATACGAGCAGCTGAAACTCTTGACGAACATCAAAATAGGATTGAACAACAGAGGCTTAGGCAAGCCGATTTGCGAGAAGCTGAAACTGCAGGGCAATATTTCTGTTTGTTTGTTTGTTCTTCACAGAAATCCATACCGTTTATCTTAAATTCTCCAAATTTCCCTCAGTGGTTCTTTCATACCAGGTGCGAACACCTGTCCATATTAAAATTGCTTAACTTCAGCCAATCTCAGGGTATATTCTTTATTGTTATAAAAATTGTAATTATCTCGCTTTACAATAGTTTTTTTACGAAATCGACCATTTCATTAGAAAAATGAAATTCCCCTGGTGAAATCCGGGACATACAGCTACTATTTCATAAAAGTAAAGAGAAAAATCTGGTGCGTGCGCGCAACACACAACTTTCACTTACCAACTTACTTAGATCAGTAATTGACGTGTTTTGCTAAATATCATTTCCCAAAGTCACACATTTTTCTACATTCATATCTTATTTTTGTTAAACGTTAAAGCCGTTTTTGAGTAAATAAAAAAACCCCGTGAAAATGATACAAAATTTATTAAGTAAAGCCCCCCCTCCAGTAGATCAATTTTGATGAAATTTTTACAGTCATATCTCGGGCATATAAATACATCAAATACCAAGTTTGATCAAAATCGTTAAAACCGTTTTTGAGTAAATAAAAAAAACACGTGAAAATGATACAAAATTTATTAAGTAAAGTCCCCCCTCCGGTTGATCAATTGTGATGAAATGTTGGTTATCACATCTCTGGCATATAAATACATCAAATACCAAGTTTGATCAAAATCGTTAAAACCGTTTTTGAGTAAATAAAAAAAACATGTGAAAATGATACAAAATTTATTAAGTAAAGTCCCCCCTCCGGTTGATCAATTTTGATGAAATTTTTACAGTCATATTTCAGGCATATAAATAGATCAAATACTCAGTTTAATCAAAATCGTTAGAGCCGTTTTTGAGAAAATCGAAAAAAACGTAAAAAGTTATTAAATAAAGTACCCCCTCCCTTTGAGCAATTTCGATGAAATTTTTGCTGTCACATCGCGGGCATATACCTACACTAAATACCCAATTTCAGGTTCCCACGGTTTATAGTTTTTGAGCTAGTCTGTTCACACACACACACACAGACACACACACACACACACACACAGACCATTTCGCGGGACTTGGTTATTTTGACTCAGGGGACCCCAAAACGTGTATTTCCGTTGAAAACCGGAAGTCGAAAATTTTCACGATCGCAATACTTCCACTTACTATATATTTCATATATAGGTAAGTGAAAGTAAAAATAAAATGATACAGTTTTTATATTTAAAAATAATTGTATTAGAAGAGAAAAGATTCGACCACGATCGGGAAACAAACCCAGGTCTTCTGCATCTCTGTTGCATATCTATTGCATCTTTTTATCACTGAGCTAACCGTGGGGCTAACTAAACCCCCGCAGAGCTAACCCCCCACGGTTATCTACAAAGAAATGCAGAAGACCTAGGTTTGATTCCGGGCCATTTTGTCATCAATTAGCTTAGGTGTTCGCTGAACGTTGCTGGGTTCCTCAAGGAGAATTGATTGTATTTGGGAATGATCAGAGCAAAGATCAGAGGTCGATTCTATGGTATAAAGTATGGTCCGCTGTCCTTTAGTAATAAATAAGTCTAATAGGTCAGGAGTTTTACGAGGTGAGGTAGGCCAATATGTCGGTGAATCGGGTGATATAGTGTCTTATGAAAGCTTCTGGATAACTAACTAGAGCATGCGGGGTATCCATCGGGGAATAGGTAGGTGCCACCCGCCACACCCCCACCACAGCACCCACCTAATAAAGACTTTTTGAATATTTACCTTTGCGAGAAGTAATTAGCTAGGGGAAAAAAACCATAGTAATTAGTTAATGAAAATTTACATGTGCGAGAGCTAACTTGAGCCCAAGGGCAACTTTTTATTTTTTTTTATTTTTTTTTTTTTTTTTTTTTTTCTGATCCCTCTAAAACAGAAAAACAGGATTAAAATGTGAAATTCGAACCATTAATACTAATGGAACGATGCTGATTTACCTCATTACCTTATACTACCTGTGGTATTTGAAGGTGTGTTGAGTTGTTAATTTATGTTATTTTCGCTGTGGTGCAGCTCATCGTGATGTGCTTGGAGTTGAGGGGCCTCCGCGTCCGAGGGGCCCAAGGGCAACGAGTTGGCATCTTACCTAATAAAGATTTTTGGATTAATTACCTATGCGAGAGGTAACTAGTCACGAAAAAAAAATACCATATTAAGGCACTTAAACATATGATAATAGAGATGTTAATACAGATAAATATAAATACAAATAAGAAACTTGTTGAATAACATAATTACCATATTAAATAAAAATGAAATATGTTGAAATGTATAATATTGTTTTTAGGGTCCTAAATACGAAGAGTGTAACATACCATAAATTACTAACAAAAAAAAATTTAAAAAAATAATGTACAAATTAATTAAACTTACATCATGTAAATATGTTATATCCATTTGAAATTTATTTTTGAACTTGTAAAAACTTTTACAGAACAACTTAGAGAAATTAGAAAAGTGAAATTATCGAGGATACTGTGTGATAATACAGATTTGATAGATTCAATTCAAGTATATCCTATGGTTCTTCCTGATTACGAAATGTAAGTAATTTTTATCTATCTTCTAGTATTTTATTCACTGCTATTTTGAAATAGATCCATTCAAGAATGTCATATAAGTATATATCAACGTATTCAAAAAACAGTTGTAACTCAGAATAGTCGATTTTTTAGTTATGATGTGAGCGATATGTCCCAATATCATATAAGACAAAAGTTTTGTGCTAGTTTTGGAAGGGAATGATTTGTTTATCTGTCCTTTATTTTATGTGTTTTTTTTTTATTTATTTTTTACTAAACATGTTTATATACAGCTACGTTTACATATTTCCAAATTTTCAAAAACAAAATTGTGTTGGGGCATAAAAAATCTGGCCTTGTCCATCTTTTAAAATTTTTCAGAATACTCTTAAAACTGAATTTTGGTTGCGAAAGCAAGGAGAGATCACGTCCGCAATGAGATGATTTGTCATGAGCTTGAGGTGGCCCCATTGAAAGAACTTTTAAAATACTGCCAACTAAAGAGGTATAGCCATGTTGTCAGGATGGACGACCACAGAGATCCTCTTAAAACCATGGAATATATCCCAGATGGTAGAAGAACTCGAGGGGGTCCAAGGATGTTGTACGATTACATCGATCGGTTTTGCAGAGCGAGAGGGAAGGATCTCCGACAAGCCAGAAACCTAGCAAGAAATAGAGAGGAATGGAATTAATGGCACTGAATGGGAAGCAAAAGAAGAAGAAGAAGATGAAAAACATGTGAAGTATTGGGGGAAGGTATTGAGAAATGTGAGTGAAAGAACTATGCAACATTTATTCAGACTTTTCAACTGAGGTGACACTACCCTTGAAGATAAACTACTTTCTGGGCGCCTACGTGATTGGAACAATGAGGCTACAGAAAGAGTAGATTAGTCAAGATGATATCCTCATTATACAACTAACAATGGAAGTGTCTCCCATTGAATAGTGTACAAGCTGAATGAAACACGCAAGAAACATAAGTTTCCAAAACTAAAATAATGTATTTCTCAGGAAAAAACCGGTGGGATAGAAAATAGTTTTGGATAATTAAACTAGAACAAGTTTATCAAATCTCTCTTTTTTTCTTCTTTTTTTTTAACTGTGCTTTAAGTTTTGATTATGATTCCTCTTTTCTTGGATCCCTTCCAGAACTTATTCAAAATCTGAAGGCAGTTCAATCAATTTCATTGTAGGTAAATAATAATCAAAATTATTCCTCGGGTCACCTGTGGTGTTGTAGCTAGCATAGCAGCTTACAATACTAAAGGTTGCGTTGTCCCATCCCACCAAATGGCCGTTGGATGTTATAGAGGGAGTAAGGAATCCTTGTCTATGCCATCCTTTGGATGGGATGTAAAATGGAAGTCCCGAGCCTTTGCGATGTCAGGTACCCGTTAAAGATCCCTATCCTAATTATACCTAGACTGGCAAAATTTAGGACTCCCACTGTAGCATCATCCTATTAGCCTTAGTAGCATAAGGGACCTTTAACAAAAACATTCATATTTTTATTTTTTACAGAAATCCGAGGGTCCCTTGCAGAAGCGGGATCTTGCCCAGCTTGGACCTGACCAAATGGGCCGATTACGGCAACGAAGTAAGTCAAGGTTACCAACTATTTGGGAAAAAAAAGTAGAAATCACACCAGCCACTTGTAAATATTGCCATAAACCAGCTGCCATATAGTTACCGAGTATTCTTACAAGATGTTGGACTATGCTCAGTTTCCTTGTAATTTGTAAATATCAGATCGCCTTTGTCTATTCCTCTTTGGAACATGAATAATTATTATTAGTATATTAAGTTTTTGTTATTTTCATATCAAATAAAGTGCCAATAGATTTTTTTAATTTATTAATTATATCATAAATGATTGTGCATTGAGGACTTGTATTTGATATTCATTTATTTTCACATCAAGAATATAGAAAAAGGATTAAAATAAAATTAATTTCTTATCAGAGCCTCTTATCTGCATCAGATAAATTAAATGTTACTATAAACAAAAATTATTTTTGTTCAATATTTTTATCTAGGTGTTATAACATAACATAAAACACATAAAATTATTAATTAATAGACTAAAGAAAAACGAATTAATCAAAATGAGATTCACACATTTTTGAGACAGAGAAGAAAGTTTTTATAAGGATTTTCTTTATTAAAGGAATCTCTTCCAATCGTTTATCATTTATTTAATTATCCTAAAGTCTGGAGCTTTTTTTCATTTATATCAGTGAGAATGAAATAGTCCAGAGCCATAATAATTGTTAATAATAAGTTGATCATGTACAATTAAGTAATGACAGATACAATTTCATATATAACAGTTTATGTTAAGACAAATGGTGATGGAGCTAAAAAATGTGCAACCAATAACCCCAGAAGTTGGGGCGAAAACCTAAAAGGATAATAAAATACTGGATCACAGATTGGAAGAGATTACTTCATTTAAAGAAAAAACTTATAGAAACCAAACTCTTCCTTACTAAGGTGAAATATACAATCAAGTAGAAAAAAGTTTTTATTTATCGTAAAACGTACAATAGCAAATAACAGTTAACATATGATTACAGATGTCATCCAATCAACTTAATATTGCAATTGATTGATGACATCAAGTGAACTAAAAATGATGCCTATGGGGCATTTTTTAATTGATACAGTAGGGAAAAATTTTAAAAAACCTACACTACAAAAAAAAAAAAAAATACAAGCAAAGAGAGATTTAACTAACCAAAAATTAAATAAATCATATTTTTGAAATGTGTGAAAATTCTTTACAGTGTTACCTACTTCTCAAAGCAGTGCACTAGTTAAAGTATTATTGTTCTGACTGTCTTAAATGTTCTTATTTAAAGTAAAAAGAACGTTAAAGTAATGTGAAAGACTTGATATGAAAATAAACATTAAAAAGAACATTTAACACTAAAACTACCATAAGCGGTCATGAACCTGACCATGAAAATGACCGATTATGAACTTTTGTATAAAAAAAGTGCATAAAATCTTATCATTTTTGCACATTTGACTTTATGACTTTTTCTATTAATTATATTCAATTAATATCCTATTATTTCTTTATTTCTATTTTTTTTTTTTTGAGTTATACTTGTCGTATACCCTTACCTACCGCAACCGGTCATTTGACCGGAAGAACAATTTATTGTTTTATAAGGTTATCAGATCAGAAATTATGATGTACAAGCGAATTCAAGCTATTGTATTCAATTCGTTGCACATTTCTGGAAAGACTGTTGTGTAGTTAGCTCTATCAAAATAACTGTGAATTAAAAATTTCGAGAAAGTAGAACTTGCCGCCGATTTTCGAAAAGCCCGTCAAAAACCAAAAAAAGTTCAAATACCAAAGGAACATTGCCTAAATCTACTACAGATTCTTATCAATGTGCACTTTTTTTTAATTATAATTATGTTACTTTTTTTATTTTCTTCCTAACGTGTATACTCGTATTTAATAAATTCAATCAGGAAACATAAACACCTGTCATTTGACCTGGTATGGTAGAGTAGGTGCATATTAAGTGTTGGTATGTTTAGTTTTAAGGCAATAAGAACATTAAAAAATGTTTCCATGTTGACCCAAGGTATAATTTTATTATTTAATTATAGGACTGAAATATTACATTAAAATAATATATTTTTAAAAGAGGGTCTGGACCTAAATCTGATTTTGATTAATCTATTAAGTTATGTAGTAATTAGTTATCGTTAGATAATTAATTTGTAGTTTTTAAACTATTTTATTAGAAGATAAAAGATTCGACCACGGCCGGGAATCGAACCCAGGTCCTCTGCAGAGGAACCTGGGTTCGATTCCCGGCCGTGGTCGAATCTTTTATCTTCTAATAAAATAGTTTATTAATCTATTAATATCATGGAATAATAATTTCAATTTTTTTATATCATGATTAAGCACGCTCATCTAATCATGAAATAAATTCATGCAAAAGATGAATCTATTGAATTGATTTAAAAATAATTAATGTAAGTAAAAAAAAAAAAATGAAAGAATAAATATTTGTTTCATGATATTATTGGAAGATTAGTTAATAAGAAATAAGAAATTAAACATTTTTTTTTTTTAATTTAAGTCTTGGACTATTTTGATATTTCTGATTGGTTAGTCTTCTGTAAACTGTTGGCGAGAGATCATGTCATCATATCTTTCTTTCAAAAAGTGTTCATAACTAAAATATTTACTGGTTACTATTTTACTCCCATTTCACACACTTAAGGCTTCATTTCATTCATAATCTTCCTCTAATAAGTCAAAGATAATATTACTAAATAGCATTATATTGCAGTGATTTGATGCTTAATTAATATAAGTGCTTTATTTAAAATTCATTATATATAGCTTAATATTTTGTTTGTTTTAAAATTATGTATTTCAGGTTTTTTTTTTATCATGTCTATGATTAAATGAATATCGAATATCAGTCCTCATTAATGTACAGGCCTCTTATTGTATGAATGAGCATGTAAATTGTATATATTGGTTTTTCTTATTTTATTTAAAATTTAATAAGCAATCAAAATAAAAAATAAAAATGCAGTTAAGGATAACTGAAGTTACCATGTTTGACTGTTTGGTTACTGAAATACCTGATTATATTTTAATTAATGACCTCGGTGAAACTATTGTTCTTCTTCGAATCTCGAATGTTTAATGAGTATTATTAGAATTAGTTGAAAAATATTTTGAAGACCAATCGTAAATCTTGGTAATAATCATGATTTGCTTATTTGATATCCAGGACAATCTAACATACATAAATTTTGGTATCTGAACATTCTTATACAGTCAACTCCATTTTATTTGGCCATGTTTAGTCCCAGTTAGGCGGAGGACTCTATAAATTGGAGATGATGAATCCACACATAAATTGCAAAGAAAAATGGCTAAATGCACCTAGTCACTATGCTTCCGTACAAGTATGGTAACTGATGCCATAAATTGACCATATTTGTGAGAAAACCAAGTTAATGGGTGCATTTAGGCGAATGTATTCTCTTTAATTAATTTAATAATGAGGTCAAAATAATACAATTATTTTAACTGTTAAAATGTATGTTCCTCAACTAGGTGTCTTATAATATGACCAAATATACAAAATGAAAGTAAATAAAAAACTATTTATGTATAATATAAATTATACCTAGCAAGACAAAATTTTGAAATAAGAAATGAATCAGAAAATATTATTTTGTCATTTTTTTTAACAGGAAAGTATCAAGTGTGCATTGTCACACTTTATTTCTAGACTTACGAGCCACAAAATTAGTACACTTTTTTCAGGTGTCAAAAGGAATTTTCTTATTTCAATTTTGTATAAAAAAAAAAAAAGGACTTAACTTTTCGATTATTCAATTGACACCAGGGTAAATAGTTTTGTCCCAATAAAGCGGTGATGATGTCCTATATTTGATTCCTTTTTATTAAAAATGGCTTCATTAAGCAGTGGTCCCTGTTATCCGATGACCCAATTAAACGAAGTGGACTGTAATCTTAAATGTCAAAGGATAAATAGAATCCTTTGTTCGTTAAAGATAAAAAAAAAAAAGAGTTAGAAACAAATTTCTAAGAAAAGACATCCAAGACAGTTTGAATTTTTCATAATTCTTCCCAATATAAAATTTAAAAAAATTCATTAAAAAAATTTTATTTATTTACATCAAATTAAATATTTTAGAGTGAATGTTTTACCTTATGGGTGTATATTCTGTATGAACTTGTATATATTCATCATGCATGTATTGTGTTTTAGCTTTGAAACATTTTTTTGATGTAAGAACAAATACTTTTTTTTTTGTACGATTTATCTTGGACATTACTGCCAATTTTCCATTCCAAGCTACCAATCTATCAGACAAGACCTTTTGCAGTTTTTATTCCAATTGGAAAATAAAAAAATATATAGTTATTGAAAAAAAAATCATTTAAATAAGTGACGCTGAAATTTTCTTAAAAAGCAATTTTTTAAATGCATCTGTATAGATAAAATTTTACTGTGATAACAATTTGAATTTTTGAATGTTTAATTATAATCAAAATTAAAGTTTCAATCCCTTTATTTAAAAAAATACATAAATTAATAAATTGAATGTATTTTTTTTTTTTCATCTCTTGCCTAAAAAGCATTGAAAAAACCGATAATCAAGAAACGTATTAAAAGGAAAATAAATTGCACTAATATGTAAGATTTTTCTGGTTTTTCTTATTTAGCCCTGATGATGACCTAAACATTGGGCTGAAACGTAGGCTAAATCTGAAAAATAAAATATGTAATACTTACATATTACCGCTATTTATTCTGACCGCACCCCCAACCATTTCCTCTTCAGTACATCTACAGTCAACTATCTTCCACCATCAGGAAAAGTACTCAATGTTATTTAGTGATATGACATTGCTATTATAAAATGTTGATAAATATTGATATATTCCAGATATTACGATTGGAATTCAGATTATATGTACCTCAGAGTTTAATTATTTGAACTGGTGTTGTTTTATGAGTATTTTTATTTATTTTTTACATTGATTAAAATAATTTACAAAAACTTCAAAACTATCATGATTGATTACATATAAACTTAAAATACTTCACTTGAATAGAAAAGTATAAAATAATCATTATCTCAACTGATATAAAAACCAAAATAAAATAAATGCAGTTGTAATAGTTAACTTCTGAGGTAATGATTTATATTAAAAAATAATTAAAATCCCTTAAAGTATACTGTAATATTTATTATATCATCATTGTTTACCAATTACTTAAATTTAGTTATTTTTATTATTTTATTACTGTAGGCCTGTAAATTATATGCATGTTGTATATGCTCAATAAAAGAATTACAAATATTGCGTGTAGTATTTGAATTGCTTGAACCACAAAAAAAAATTCTTTACGTTCTGTATGCATTTGTGAGCTGAACCATTTGCATTTTAAAGGAAATTTTTTTAATTTAACATGTTTCTTCTTCTTCTTCTTTATCTTCCCGTTATGCTATTATGCTATTAGCTAGCATCGAGGTGCCTTAATCCAATGTAACATCTCTTCCCCTTGCCTGCTTAGCCATTTCATCTCATTGAGGGATTTGCCTCTTTTACTTCCAATTCTTTGGATATACTCTTGGTATGTAATTCTGGGGCATCTGCGGGGTCTCCTTCCTGTGGTTCGAGCCTCAATACCTTTATAGGATTCACGTTCTCATTCATGTGGCAGTCATATCCAAACCACTGGAATTGCTAGAGTGGTTTTAAGTTCTGTAACTTCTATCAAATTGTTTATTAGGAAAAATTAGCTATTGAAAATATAAGTTATAGTTAGGAGATCGATCATTTAAAAGGTCTGATCAGATACTATAAAAAATTAGCCTTCATATTTTTTATTCATTTAACTTTTAAATTAATACTTGTGTAATCTTTTCTCAATTATTTTAACTTTCGCTTCTTATAAAAATATTTATATTTTTCATTTACTTCTCCAGGTTATATTATTTTTTTTCCATTGTTAAAAAAAATAATAATAATATTTGGCTTTAGGTATGTTTAAAAAACGGATAACCAGACTTTAATAAATAATTTCAAAAATATTTAAGTTTCAAGCACCTCCATTTTCGAAACCTTTTTGTTTTAAAAAGACATTTTGCATTTTTGTCAGTGTAATTATTTGATTTGATTTTGTTTTTCTAGTAGTTAAACTCAAGGTTATTTATAGCTATTTATTTACATATACACATTTTACATAACAATTACATATACAAATTTACATACACATATTTATTTACAACTGGAGGGTATATCAGTATAGCAATACTCCTGAATTAAATTAGAAGTAGATTTTAAACTTGTTAAAAAAAATAAAAAAATAATAATATTTGGGTATTGATATATTTAAAAAGAGTGTAACCAGACTTTAATAAATAATTTAGAAAATTTGTTTTCAAACATCTGCCTTTTTGAAACCTATTTGTTGTTGTTTGTTTGTTTAACGTCACTTTATGCCACAAAGGCTAATCGGACGATGCTACAGTGGGAGTCCTAAATTTTGACTCTCCAGGTATAATTAGAATAGGGATCATTAATGAGTACCTCACATCATACAGGCTCGGGACCTCCATTTTAATCTCCGAGGGACGGCATAGCCCAGGATTTTTTTTTTATTCCCTTTAAAAAATCCTAGGACCACTGCAGGACGCGAACCCTCAAACTATACTATTTTAGGCTGCTATGCTAACCACTTTAACACAGGTGACCCCGAATCTGCTTGTTTTAAAAAGACATTTTGCATTTTTATCTGTGTAATTGATAAATTGATTTTTTTTTTACTAGTTAAACTCATCGAAGTCATAGAATATATGACTTGCCAATTTATTTCATGTTGATAACTTTTGTTATTTTATTGGTTCAGCTCATGAGTATTTCAATTATTTCTACTTATTTCAAAATGCTTTTACAAATGCTGATTTGTTTATGTGTACATAATGTATATTAGAATTTCAGTGAATTAGAATCTGGTCATCATGAATGGTAAGTAAATCTCTCTTTTTGACAATATATATATTATATTGTAGAGTAATAAAAGAAAAATGTTTTATTTTTGTTTTTCAGTTGCAGGTAAAATTAGTCAATAATACCCTGTACATAGATATCACAATAGCAAATTAGATGCCGATATTATAAAGAGAGAAATATTAGCTACACGCTTGAAATAGATTAGAACTGCTTTAGCCTATTAATTTTCTTCTAAGTATGTTGAATCGGCTTTTGTTATTGATTAGTTTGTTTTACTTAAGATTTATGAGACAATTGATGAATTGAAATGCTTCAATTAATTGTAAAACTATTATCTAATCTTATAATATAAGAAGAAATCACCGTTTGATTGGGGGACAGGCTAGTCCAAAGTGTGTTAAAGGAAAAAAATCTTTACTATATAATCACAAGTATACTATATATACAGGAAGATCTAAAATTATGTAAAAGATAGAATGGAGAATATCTTCTTCCCAAAACTTTTTTTTAAAAATTACAACAATTACATAAATTGCCAACGTTTCGGAGTATTCGTCTATCTTCAGGGCAAATTTCTTCTGTAAGATATTATTTTCTTTACCTATTACAAAATGTGTTTATTCCAAAAATTAAATCATTTAAATAAAATTACAATTTGATCAAATTAGCCACAAAATACTACAAAAACTTCTACCAAAGACTGAAGTTTAAAATGAACCTATATATTTAGAGCAACCACAAATCCTACCTTAAAGATTTCAAGGCTATGGTCAAGAGATTTTATAACTTAACTCGATGTTTATTCTGGATGAACGTGCATTTGCTTATTCATGCAGATACCATCTATCAAAAATCATTTAAAATATCGTTTTATCTATTTAATAATAATAATAACAAAAACAATAATAATAATTGTTACAACATTTATAAGCAACATGTTCTACTGGAGAAACACCTCAATTTCTATCTCAGTATCATCTCTTGGTACCACAGTGCACTAAAATTTTTCCTTCTGGCAGTTTAACATTAGTTGTTGGTGTAGATGAAGAAAATCGGGTTTTAGCAGTTTTTACATTTCAGAAATTGCAATTTTGGCTCAACACTAGTATTCAAATTTTGTCTTCCTTTTCTTTACTCATTTATTATCTCTAAATGCACATAGGCTTCTAGAAAATTTTGGGCATTTATAATATATATAGAGGACCTCTTATGCTTTGAACCCTTCTATCCCTTTTACATATCCTTTAAATAAAACATTATTTAAAAACTTTAAATATATTTACGTCTTAAATAAAAATGATAGTTCCAAGTTATAACACATTACAATATCAAGTTTGTGAAAAATATTTGATAGTTGAGGCATTCCAATGATTCAGTTGTTTTTCACGTATGGAGAGAAACAAAAGAAAAGTTTTGTTATTCTTTTAAAAATAAATTATTATTCCAATGAAAAAAGTTCATTTCACCAAATTGTGTTTATTTATCCTAAAATATTTCTCCATTCCTTCTCTTCTTGTTAGTCTCCTTCATAAAGTCCTATCATCGCGATGTCTTTTTCCGCATCCACATCTCATAACATGTTTTAAATATGTATTTTGATAAATACAAAAATAAATTATTTTTATTAAATAATATAAATTATTTTATTTTTACATTAATTATATAATCACGGATGGTTCATTTATTTTTTTTTTTGTTTGGTACATCCCATTTGTAGTATATAGGGGGGTTACTTGAGAGGTGTAACAAACCTACTCTGACCATAGTGGGAAGGTCAAGATTTATTCTGAGGATTCTCTACAAAATAAAAAGTCAACCCGCACAGGGCAGATTTGAATCGTCCCCGTTTGGTTCAAGAATGCAAAAGCGGGTTGGGTTGCGCTCCAACACGCTTGGCTATCCTGACCCATATTTATTATAATATTTATTTATTTTATTGTTGTCCTTTTTTAGCAGAGGGGTACCCTATTTAGTAATAATTTCCATCTTTATTGGGGAAATAGATTATTTATATTTACACATTTAATTGTGATTTAAATTTTTCTTATTTTACTCATATTTAAAGTTAAAGTTAAACCACTCCTCTAAACATTAACTTTATTTGTACAGTTACATGCCCCTTAGCCTAGACCGTTCTGCTTATCATTATTAACTGTTCAATAGGTTTTTTAAGCTTCGAAACAGTGGAATTAAGTCAGAAAACTAAATTGTGTGCACCCTCTTAGAAAATATCTGAACCCCCAATAATTTGTTTAAGTTTCCAGGCTTCAACCCACACAAGAATTTTCTGGATCTTTGAAATTTTGTAAGGGGCCCAATTGCTTTCCCTATCCTGTATGTTCCTAAATGTTTTATAGGTAGTTTTAAAAGCTAATTTTCTGTTTATAATAACAATTTAGGCATAAAACATTTTTTAAATTGAAAAGGTACTGGATTAAAAAAAAATGAAATTAAAATTTATATAAATAAAATAACTCTATTATATCTGCCATTCCTGTGAATAAGTGGTTATGTCATATTCAGGCTTTCAGGGTTTACTGGCTAAAAAGAAACATGGTGGCAGTTTCTTCATAGCGTATAAGTCAGACGATCATTTGAAATGTAGTTATTATGATTTATGTTAAATTTTATTTGAATGGTCGGTGAACAAGTAGTCAACTCTAATATCTCATTACTGGTAAAATCTATTCAGTTGGTTTAATGACCGTAATCATTAGCCACTATTTTGGTATTTTTGACGACATTTCAACGATGTAAGAAGAAAACCTGATTTTATATCAATACTGTTCAAACTTTAAAAGTTTTGCCCAGAAAAATAATAAAATTTAACTAAACCACTTATTCACTGGGAAGATAGATATAATGTGCTCTTGACCAAATATGAAAAAAATTACTTATGTTTCTCTCCATGGGTATTATGTTATAATTTTTAACTTTATATTTGGATTAATCATGAAATAAACATTCTTCATTAATTTCAGCTAATCGATCCTAGAACTAAAAAGATGAAAACTTCAACGATGACCGCTGTCAAGAAATTCGGGAACAAAACTATTACTATCAGCGACGAACCGACTCCTGTCAATAATCAAACGCAACTTCCGGATTCTGGAACAACTCCGGCGCCTGGAAACGGAACATTCGAAGCTGCGAAAAATCCCATCGACATAGTTATCAAGAGGCCGGACATATCGAAATATATTGTGAATGGGACAAACAGACCTCTTATCCCAATTGGAATCAAAAATAATCTGAGAGAGGAAGAGAAGTCGAGTGGTAAAGGAAGGAGAACGAAGAGGGCGCCTTCTATCGTCGCTCCTGTGAGTTACAAATATTTGATAAGGACGGATCCTGCGCCTCCTCCACTTCTTGACTATTATTATCCTTCCAGCAAGGAAATCCCGCAGGTCAAAGGGGACGAGCTTAGCCTCCTCATGAGGGGCATGGACTCCTTCATGGACATCGACCCTTTCGATGAAGACTTCGACGACATCGCCAAGCCGCTCACCAAACCTCTCTTTTCAAAGAGCAAAGATAAGAACAAACTAGACCCCGTGTCCTTCATCGATTCCTTCTTCAACAGCGACGATTTCCCTGGCCCTTCTTCCGACTACAGCGACAGCGAATCCAAAGAGAAATCTCCGGAACAGAGCGAGGAGGACGACGTTTACGACATACACGGCTACAGGGACCCGTCCCAAGACGAGAGATCCGCGAAACCGAAACCTCCCGCTTACAACCTAGCCGTGTCCAAAAATCACGATTACACTCCCGCTAGAGGCACGACGCACAAACCTGTAACATTGAAACCGACACAAAAACCTAGAATTGTCGATACGTTCAAAATCAAAGACATACACCAATATCCAGGTTACGCATTGCCTGGATCTTCCACTGAAACTAGCGTAGAGAAGCGACCCGAAATGAGACCCGCACCTCGACCCGAAATGAGACCCACACATCGGCCCGAAATGAGACCTACAAAACAGCCAGAAAAATCCAAAGAAGAAGAAGACGAAGAAGAAGAATCTTCAGAAGAAGAGGAACATCACCACCACCACTTTTACGATCAGCTGAAACACGTTCACCACAACCCTCCGAAAGGTTTCGATCCCGAATCCTTCCGCCTCACCATTCCTTCGATAATAAAACAAAGCCATCCGAACATGAACAGCAAGAAGCATAAGCATTTCCACCACATAGAAGACGCTCCGATAATCATCAAGTACACTAAAAGCAACGAAGAGGACGTGTCCATGAAGAAGAAGAAAAAGAAGAAGAAGAAGCGACCCATGACGGAATCGGAAGAGGAGGCCAACTACGACGAAGAAGGAGAACTCTCGGAAAAAGAGATAGAAAACGCTTACAAGAACTACGACGACTCGCAGATCAACCAAGACATCACGCACGATTACGAAGTTGACGAGTCGGCGTCGGCGGAAGAGACGAAATTACGCGAAGTGAAAATGAAATTGGACGCAACAAAACTGCCAGAGAGCATCAACCAAATCAACAGCAACAAAGGCCTCTTTGATCTGGACAGCATGACCAAAAAAGTATTCAACACGACAAGCGGTAAGCCTAAACTCAAAATGCCAAAAAATTTCAAGAACTTTTGGAAGTTTAATAACAAGTTTTTATGATAAATTCTTTTTCTTTTTTTTTCCGTAAAGGGAAAATTTGTACATTTTGTAATAATAATTTAACGATTTTTTGAGACTTATAGCCTCTACTTTATAAATTTTTTTATTGTTATTTAGTTTGTAAGAATCACTGATGTACCTAATATATACTGAAAGAACAAAAAAAAAGCCTTGTGAATAAAATGTTTTTTTTTAATTTTTATTATAATTTGCATCAGTACTGTTTTAATTCACATTTAAGTATTTAATATCAGATTTATTTCAAAATAAACCATAATGAATATAAAATTATTACATTACAAAGTTGTGACAATGTTCTTGTGCCTTAAATTATTTCTTAATTGAGGAGAGAAACACCTCTTTTAAAAATGTGCCATTTTCTAGAAGAAGAAAAACAAAACCGTGTCAGATGTTTATTTTTCGGGAATTTCATTATTAATTTTTTCTGTAGTTAAATTTTGGTTTTTAAGTTGGGAAAACAAAAAAGATATCTTAAATAAAAATACTCGTATTTTACATAGTATAAATCGTTATCATTTTGCTACGTTATCAATATTTTGTTACGTTATCATTTTCGCTCGCTAAAATGACAATTAATATTAAGCAATGATAATTAATACTTATATTAAATTGAGAGACCTCTTCTTCTGAATTAGTGTCAAGTCCGAAGAGAAGTTCTGAGGTGCCGAAAACGTTTGTAAAGAGTATTTATGTGGTCGACTGTTGGCTGTTCCACAGTACACAGTGCATGTAAGTTTTGATTAGTCACGTACTTTTGAAATTAGTCTTAATATTTTGTATTGAAAGGTCTGAAGTTTTTTTAAATGCGTTTTTTGCTACAACCGTACACCTACTATCTCATTATTCAATCCTTTCATTACGACAGATTTTTCTCCGTTCGTCAAATAATTTAAAACTATAAAAAAAAAGAAACAAAAAATATACAGTAAATAAATAAAAAATTAACTATTAGACTTTCTTTTTTTATTTTATAGATAGGTAAAAAAATAAACAAATAGATTGCTCATTGTAAAAATATCAAGTCAATACGGCTAATAATAAATAAATTTATTTCCTGTTTAACAAACGAAAGTTACAGATTTTCAACAGATTCGTTCTGAAAATGTTTAATGAACTTTGGAAACATTTTCGCTGATAAACATTGTATTTAAACTTTACTTTGAATTAGTTGAAAATGTTAAACACTTCACTTTTAACTAGTGAAATCGAAATTTTAACAGCTCATAAGTAAGTTTTCTCAGTTGTCATCATTTAAAAATACTACTAGAGTTAATAAACGGTTGAGCTCTAGAATGTTGAATATTTCCATTTTTTTATTTTTACATCTGTGTTTGGCTTTTTGGTTCATTTTTGTTTTTGACGCACAAGGACTATTGTAACAAACGATTGAATAGTTTAAATTATTTTATGGTTATATTGAACAAATAAAATAATAGTGATTTTGCAACCAGAAGTGGTGGCCAGTCCTCTATTAAATATTGTGTCATACATATTTTTTCTTATCATATAATAGTTATTATATTTTGTAAAATATTGTGTATATTTTCATAATAAAATTCATACAAATATGATAAATTTATTTAATTTTTACATGAAACCCATTTTTCCTTGGTAATGATCCTAATTTATAAATCCAATATTATCATTATTATGGTTGGGAACATTGATTGAGGAATTATTGATATTGATTTGGATATTATGCATAGATATACAAAAAAAAAAAAAAGAAAAAAAAATCACACTAAATATAAATGTATACATAATATACATCATAACATTTATTTGAAATGAATTGATTAACAATATTTTTATTTTTAACTTCCTTTCAAATCAGAGTATTTACGTGTCTGAAAAGCTACCTTGATTATAAATTATAAAAAATTAAGAGAGTTATTTTGAGCTAAGGCTTATACAAAAAAAAAATTTATAGTTAAAGAAGAATGTGTGTCTATACTTGAAAGTCCTATACAAAGTACACAATAATATCCATTGCAATATCCAGAAACAATATTACATACCTACAAGTCTAGCCCTTTTTAACCAAAAAAAAAAAAAAAAAAAAATGTTATAAATACCATAGCAAAATTAATATATTTCATCGTAATTTTAGTTTCAAATGATTTGGAATATAACTCTTGTTACTGGGAATGTAAGTCCCCATGCAAGTAATACTCGTCGCTGAGAAATACCGGACGGGCTGGAAACAGGGTTGGAGAAACGCGAATACCAATTATGTAAAAATAATTTTCTTATGTCCTGCACTCGTCCTAAATATGAATAAGAAAATGATGACTATTTTGTCTGCTCGCCATGCTCCTCTAATATTCAAGAAATTAAATAAAAAATACGTCTAGGAACGTACTTAAGTAGACATACTTACATATAATTTTTAAAACTGTTACATTAAATGTTTAATATATCTGTTTATTTTATAACATTTTTAAATGGTATAATATATTTTTTTACGAGTTGTTACCTGCGATTTATGAATGTTGCATTCCTAAATAATATGATAAATCCGAAAGCGAAGAGTAAAAACTCAATTTTTGTTTTAAAAGAAGCCACAAAAACATCTCTTGAGGTGCTGACTACTGGGGGTTTTATCTTAGTGCAATAGTAAAATGGAAAGGGCTAAATTGGAAAAAAAATGGAAACGGTTTAAGTCTTCAAACGCTAAAGCGGTGGAACCTATATATCAGTCTACAGGCCACAGGGACTGCAGCGCTCGAACTGATATATCAGTCTACAGACGTTAAAGAAATCAACGTCAGGAGCAATGCATATTAATTACATGGATACGATTACAGATACGAGATGGATTAAACTCCCTGATGTATAGTGACTGTGTGTGGTCATTATCATACAAAGCCCGCAACTAATTGCTAATATATTGTTAAACTCTTCCATAATTCAAATCGGTATCAAAAACATATTTCAAAAATTTCAGCAAAATATTATTCTTGTATAAGTGGAACAGTGAATTTAACACCTGCCATATTATTATATTAGATTTTCTATTATTATATATTATACTTGCTGTATGTCCCGGTTTCACCCGGGAAATTTAATTTTTCTAATGAAACGGTCGATTTCGTAAAAAAACTATTGTAAAGCGAGATCATTACGATTTTTATTGGTATAAAGAATATCAGCTGAAGATCGGCTGAAGTTATCCAATTTTAATATGGATAGGTGTTCGCACCTAGTATGAAAAAACCACTGAGCGAAGTTTGGAGAATTTAGGATAAACGGTTTGGATTTCTATAAAGAACAAACAAACAAACAGAAATATTGCCCTGCAGTTTCAGCTTCTCGCAAATCGGCTTGCCTAAGCCTCTGTCGCGCAAGGCGGGCCTCGTATTCCTGGGCGGACTCAGTTTCCCGCGATTCTGCCTGTCTAAGCCTCTGTTGTTCAATCCTATTTTGATGTTCGTCCAGAGTTTCAGCTGCTCGTATTTGACGTTGTTTATTAGCTTTTGAGCTCACTACTCCTATTGAAGCTTGCTTCTTAGGAGGCATTTTTAAAAAATGAATTTACCATACATGTGAATAAACGTATTGTAATGTTAAAAAAAAAAAACATATGGTTTAAAAATCCCAGAACTCGACGCCTGCCAAGGGACGGTCTTACCGTGCCTTGTTGGCCTCTTCAAAATCTATAAACTGAATTTTAAGGCCGTTTTTTCGGCTCAAACGGTCGATTTCGTAAAAAGAACCATTGTAAAGGGAGATCATGACGAATTTTATAACAATAAAGAATATACCCAGAGATTGGCTGTAGCTATGCAATTTTAATATGGACGGGTGTTCGCACCTGGTATCAAAGAACCACTGAGCGAAATTTGGAGAATTTAGGACAAACGGTATGGATTTCTATAAAGAACAAATAAACAAACAGAATTTCATCTTTATTTATATAGATTATAATAGATTTAATATTATATTATTATATTGTACATATTATTATATTAGATATTTCAAAAGCCTTGAAGGGTTACATAGCCCCTTCCTCTGCTAGTGACAACAGTTGTTGAAGACAGCGAGGTATTGCGGGTTGCCTACTTTAAAAGCCCGCCAGATCTCAATATACCGTCAGCTAACCTATCGTTTTTTTTTTTATTATCAGAGTAAGCCAGTTAGCAACAATAGATATTTAATTCTTTTAGGAGATGTTAAACGTTTTCAATATTCTTCCTACAATATTTCAAAATATAATACAAAAGAAATTTTCTTAAAAGCAAATTTAAAATTTCAATTTCAATTATCTCAAAAAGGGCATTTTTTTAATTTTTCATATTTTTTTAAAAATAGGCAGTATTATATCTAATCATATTGCGAAATATAAAGAGGGATGAAAATTCCATCATTAATAAAAAAATTGAAAACTTGTCATAAAATTCCATAAATCTAGCATTTTATTCAAAATAATTACTAAAACTACAGTAATACTTATACTTTCATAGGGAAACCATGAAACAAATGATATAAGGGTTCAACTAATAATCCGAGAGATAACTAACTACCTTTGGTCGTTATAATGCCAAATTGAAGGAAGCGAAAATAAACTGATAAAAAATGCCCTTTTTGAGAAATTTTAGTTAAATTTAGTTTTTAGAAAATTTCTTTAGTACCGAACTATACATTGTTATATATCATATGAAATGGCATTGAATGCGCTGTTAAACGACACCCATCTCATGATCCTAGTCAAATTTGGAAAACGTCTACAGCTATTTTTAATCATGATTTTTTCAGGTTTCTGGACCTATCTTTGACGGCTTTGGAGACCAATAATTCAAATAGGGGTTACATTTCTCATTAATATTTCAAACATTTTCTGATAGGTACAAATTGTATACATGTACCAAATTTCAAGAACATCTGACATGGTGAGTCTCAAAATGATATATTTTTGTGTAGATTTGACGTGGAATGGCCCTGTTTTATCCGTTCAATTTGATATGAGAGCCACAATAGAGG
This sequence comes from Aelia acuminata, assembly GCA_911387785.2. NCBI lineage: Eukaryota > Metazoa > Arthropoda > Insecta > Hemiptera > Pentatomidae > Aelia > Aelia acuminata. The sequence continues at coordinate 138,750,561 of OU426981.1, forward strand.
GTTCTTATTTGTTGGTCGATAGTTGGTAATTATAAGTCGGTATGCATTATTTTGTCACTAACATACAAAGGTGCTTTTGTTTTTAGTCGTACAATTTTGAAAGATTTGTAGTTTTTGTGTCTTTTTTGCTGAACCATAATTTTTTGAGGCGTACCTCCATAAAGATTTCAGTAAGCATGTGTGTGCATTAAGGCTCTGTCTGAATCTTGTATTTTTTCTGTCTTCTTTCTTTAGAAAGGTCCACCAATTATTTTATCTAATAACTTTTTTTTTTTTTTAAAGAACGGATACTTTTCCTTTGCAAAGAAGATAAAACCTTCATGCAGAAAATATTTCTATCAAAGTAATAACCTTTCGCTAGGCCATTTTCGTAATTAGTGATACTTATAAGGATCATATATGTATTGAGATGTATTTAAATATATATGTATTTAGTAAAAGCCATAAAACAAATCCAGGACCTAATAATATAATCGGTATAAGACCTGTACTATGTCTAACGACTTCTAAAACTTGGATCAAGTCCTTTTTCGATATTTCTCTAATCCTGGTTTTACGATGGAAGGGATCTCGACTCGACCTGACTGGACAGAACTGGATTAAAATTTCCCGAACTGACAATAACTCACAAAAAGTCAGTGTCCTTATATTGACTTAATCCACTTTTTTTTTAAATATAAATAGGAGGGGCCGACAAGTATCATGGCAAGAATTTTTTTTTTCACTCAACTATTTCTTCTTTTAGACATTTAATATAATAATAATTTATAAACTCAATTCATTGCCTCCTATAACCATTAACGCATACATAAAATCTCTGATTTCAGTAAAATGGCCCGATCATATCAATATATACACAGACCGTGGTTCTATAAAATTAATCTAATAAAAGACGTAATTAAAAACCTTTCAAGACTTCGATCTAATCATGGTATATGTAAAGCTTATCTTCAGCGTATAGGTGTCGAAAACTCTGCAACATATAATAATGGAATGTCCTGCTTATAGTAATACAAGGAATCAATTCCTATACTTTTTAAGCCAATATAAGGAAGATGTTAAATATAAAAAATTGTTAACCAATCAAGAAGAAATTGTAAGCATAACAAAGTATTTATGGTCAATAAACAAATAAAATATGGTCTGGGAATAAAATGTTACAGGTAAAATTTCGTTACTGTTGGTGCTTGATAGATGTGTGTAGTAGATGTGTATATAGATAATAGATGTGTGTAGTGCCTGGTAGATGTGTGTAGATAGATCTAGTGGATAGATGAAGTAGAGAGATACGGTGGTTATACAAATAGCTACTGAATTAATCTGTTAAATAGAGAAGATAACCGGCGGGATTGGTAATGTCCTGAATAACAAATAACAGATTAGAAAATTTTAATGAAGAACTGGTGATAATGGTGAGAAAAATTATGATAATTATGAGGTGAAAAGTGGCGTAGAAATATATGGTGAACATGAGGTAAAAATCTATCAGCTGGTGACAGTGAAGTAACATTCCTCTTATCACTTCAAGGAGGTCAGTGAAGCTCAGTGAAGCCTTACGTTCTTCACGATGTTGGTTTAAGTTGATAAAACATAAAAATATTATATACAATACAATTCATAATTCTAAACATAAAAATACAATGTACAATTCTAAATATATGGAAAGGTAATAGGATTGGTGAGTATAAGAACTTAATATATTGAATGCTAGGCCTTAACATTTAAATTAATCTTTAATGTTAAAGATTTAAAACCATACAGTTATTGACACCCCAACTTTAACTTAAAGAAATAAGTAAACAAGTCCTAATTTTATTTCAAGATATACATGAATCTAATGTTTGAAGGGTCCTCTAAGTCATCTATGAGGTAAGTGTTTAGCAAACTAACCACAGGAAAGATTTCACAAATAAATCCACAGGGTGTCAATAACTAGTTTTTGCACTTTTAACAATAAATATTGCCATATGGTAAAACTATTGAACATTTGACCCGAAAAAAAAAACCTCTTGAGTCATTATAAGGATAGATTAAGAGGAGCTATAGGAAGTTTCTATTTGATCCCTTTATAAAAAGTTTTTTTTTTTAATTTCACCCCAGAAATGTAGTCTTAAGGATGTCAATAACTGTCCGGTTTACCCTAATTGTTCAGATTTTAATAATATAACAAGTTAGGCGCAAAAAAGGGTGGACAAATGGGCTCCTTTCGGTAATTACTAGGCTTGATTCAAAGCCTATAGAAGTTTCTGAGGATTGAAATTTCCTTATAATATTAAAACTTAATAACTATCTAAATTAGTTAATATTACTTAGTTAAAAGAGAGTGCTTATTATTTAGTTAACTTGTTCAGGTTTAAAAACTAGCTGCTTCGATAATTAGAGATAACTTTTTTTTTAATTACTGAAGAGAGGGCTTATAATCTATTCTCATTAAATATTTCTGATAAAGTTTCATAATGTGATTTTTCTTTCTCTTAAAAGAAATTACTATTGAACAGTCTCACCTGTTTCAAACATTTCCACTTAGCAGCTCCCAAGAAAGAAAATTCAAGCCAGAAGAGAGTCGGTCAAAAAGTGATGAGTGGTAGTTCCTATTCTGCTTTCTTATTTGTTCCGCTATTTTCATTATACTAGGTGTCCCAGACCTAGTGTAAAAAAAAAAATAAAAAAAGGGTAATACTGCATGCTAAACGGGGCAGAATGGCGCAGAAACGAGTTTCTATCTCAATCTGTTGAGGAGATAGATTTTTTTTTTTAAATCTTACTTTTTTTCTGAAAAATGACAGTTTTTTCTACTTTGGTTTAGCGTAGAAACAAAAACGATTAAATTTTCCAAAAGATGAGATGGATTTGGTTATTTTAAACCCTCTTTCAGTGGGACTTTTAACGCGCTAAACACAAAACATTTATTAAAACTTAAATTTTGTAATAGTTTTTGAAAATTCCTCACTCCCCACTAGAGCACCCTAGAAGCTGTCAAATTTTCTAAAAACTGCAGAATTTAGTTAGCTTTTTAGTGGTGCGACCTATGATACAATTGCACTTCACCTTTTGAGTCTAAAAGAAGTTTTTCTTATGAAAAACACGCTAGAGAATGTCACTGCTGGGGCAATGAGGAATCGCGCTAGAGCCGGCATCTTAACTAACGGATGCCGAACTTCCCATGAGTTAGAGTTAGTTTTACTTTTTTAAGACTAGAAAGAACAATGCATGAATTCTAAATAATATAAAAAGGGTAATAATAATCTAAAAAAAAAAAAAATCCTACATAAAAACCCTGCATCCAAAAGAATGGAGGAAATTTTGAACACGCGCTGCAATAAGCCATTTTAATGTGGTTCTACAAAAATAATATTATTTTTTATCTTCCACATTTTTTATGTAGAATTTTTCAAATTTTAGTAGAAGAGAAGAAAAAAGTTAAATTTATTTGAAAGAAAGTATTTTTTAAATTTGAACTAAGGAGTTTTTTTTTTTTTTTTTTTAAGGCCTTAATCAGTAGTTACTATTTTGGTATTTTGAACCTGATTTTATTAAAATAATGAAATAAATAATGTATAATTTTATTAAAATATCGTTTAAAGTTATAACGTGAACATGACACATCGCACTAGATATAACAATAGTCGTATAGATTTTATAAAAATAAATCATCCAAAATAAAATACGGTATAGTTATATTAGATCCCTTGTCTACCTCAAAGTATTGATGCATTTTGACAAAACGGTACTTAAAAGGAAATAAAACTTCATAAGAAGTGACGAATTGTTATATTAATCTTCAAATTTGTTCTGTAATAATAAATAATAACGTAATAAGTAAACAGTAACACAAGAATAAGATGTGATTTAATGAAAACATTAAGATAAAGATAACTCATTAATCTTTAGTTGGGAAATGGATTGAACGAGACGAGACAAAATATCTTCTAAAGATGTCGATACGAAAATCAAGGCGTAAAAACCTTGCGTAAAAAAGTCTTAAAATCTTCCATTTTCCAGATAAACTTTTATTCACGTCGTAAACCTCATAGGTGCTTCGTTTGCAACCGGATGCTTACAAACGAGCATTACAAAGTACAGTTAAAGTTGAGAGAAAATAAAGCTATTTATTAGTTATAGTTTAAGGTAAGGTAAATATTTTAAATTATGGTTTAAGGTATTTATTTGTTATCCTTGAAATAAATTATTGTATTATTTGGGTAGACGCTTTTCATTTGTTTTAATTATATGTTATTCTTTCATCTTCCAATGTAGTAGGAAGATTTTATGTTTTTTTATAATGAAATATTAGCAATGCATGTTCCTTACTATTTTTCTTCTTTTTCTTATAACATAACTTCGTTTACGTTTCGGCGTTGTGTCCCGATTCTCAAAACTACATGAATATATGTGAAATTTCCTTCCATTTAGGTACGGTCTGAAATGGTGACATGCCCATATGATTGCCAAACAACCCTTTACCGTGGTCGTGTAATTTTGTTCTGCTTTATTTAGTGTTCTCGAAGCGTAACAGACAGGGAGTTCTTTCCCATCTCGTTTTTGGGCTAAAACGGCACCAATGGCGTAATTCGATGAATCTGTCGTTAGGTAGAAGTCTTCGTTAAAAATCTGGGATTTAAAGGATCGGGCTGTTGCATACTAGATCTTTTAGTTTCTCGAAGTCGTCTCTATATGTTTCTGGGTTAATTTCATTTTGGTCTTTTCGAAGGCATTTTGTCATCGGGGAAGCTATTTTTGCATAATTTGGGATCATCTTGCGGTAGAACCCTGTAAGACCTAAGAAGCTTTTGATTTATTTTTCAGTCTTCGGGAGTTTGAAATCTTTAACGGCTTGTATTTTTTCTGGATTGGGCTCTATGCCACGTTCGCTGATAATATGTCCTAGAAAGAGCAATGCTCGTTTGCATAATTCTGTTTTGTCGGATTTTTAGGTTATGCTGTTCTAATTTTTTCAAAGTATTTTCCAAATGTTTCTAGTGCTCTTCATAATTTTCCGAGAAGTTGATAATATCGTCCTTATATACCAATACGTTAACTGAATCTGAAAAAATGGTATTCATGGCTCTCATGAATGTTGCGGGTGCGTTGCATAAACCGAATGGCTTACGCAGAAATTCAAAGTGCCCTCGTTCTGTAGAAAAGGCGGTTTTTGGGATAGATTTTTCGTCTACCTTTATTTGATGGAAACCTGAACAAAGATCCATTGCAGTAAAGATTGTAGCTTTTCCTAATTTTCCTAATAAATCTTCAATGTTTGGAAGAGGGTACTTATCCGGAATTGTTTCTCTATTTAATTTGCGGCAATCGATAACCATTCGGACTTTTCTTTTACCAGAAGCGTCAGCTTTCTTAGGGTCAATCCAAACTGGGGAATTGTGAAGGAGAATTTCTTGGTTCTTATAATTTTTTTTCTTGCTTTCTCATTACAGTAACCCTGTAACGAGTGACTTTATTTCTACGCGTACCATCTTACGACACAACGCGTATTTAATTAAATATATACATATTCAATTAACATAATAGTTTGTCATATAACATTCATATATAGAAATAGATGTATAACATGTAACATACATATATGGATAAACAAATATGAGAATTAAAAACTATATCTAATAATATAAGTAATATATAAGTAAACAGAATTTAAAAATAAGAAGAATTAAGTGCAGGAATAGTAAATATAATAATAATAGAATGTAATAATCATAGTAATGAAAGTAATAGGATTACCAATCAGGATGATGTGGTAATTTTAACTATAAATTATTTCTTTTAAGTATTTGGCCAGATTATTTAGTGATTAATGAAAGTAATGAATGAAGCTGAATAAAATATACCTAGAAAATCCATAGACCCGTATAAAATATATACAACTATGTATCCATACTATCCATAATCTACCCATAAATACCCATACATACGCAAAAGTATACATCTAGACGTGCATGTGATAAATAGTATACCTAAAATAAGATAAAATAATATATACATAAACATATCATAGGCATAGCAACAAACATAAACTTACAAACAATAAACATAGCAATAAACCTAAACATACAATACATATATACCAGGTGTGTAAATATGAAACCGGAATTTTTCAAATAGCAAATAAGAGTTGATTGTGTAAAAATGATACATACTTTTTATCCGAAGTACTACCCTTCGCTATCTATGCATTTTTCCCATCATTCAGGCAATTTGTGGATTCCCCGCCAAAATAATGCTTCCTCTTCTGAGTCAAACCAATCACTTAACCAATTTCGTTCATTTTCATAAGAAGTGAAGCGCTGCTCAGCTAGTGCGTGTCCCATCGATGCAAATAGGTGGTAATCGGATGGGGCCACAGCTGGTGAATAAGCCGCATGCGGAAGAATTTACCAACCAAACACTTGGATCGTTTCCTTGGTCCGTTTAGCCGAATGTGATGGGGCATTGTCATGGAGCAAGATCACTTTGTGTGTCCTTTCTTGATATTTGGGACTTTTTGGCGCAAATCTTTATTCAAATTTATCATCTGTTGTAGGTAGCGTTCCGTATTAAAAGTTTCCCCAGGTTTCAGCAGCTCATAGTAGGTAACACCCATCTGATCACACCAGACACAGAGCATTTTCTTCCTCCCCAAGCGATGCCGATGGTTCACCAGGAGTTACCCAGGATTTTTTGCGCTTAGGTTTCTCGAAGTAAATTCACTTTTCATCACCAGTCACAATTTGATGAAGAAATGACTTTATTCTGTATCTGGCGAGCAGCATTTGCCATGAGGTTTTTCGAGCTTCCTGCTGCCTGTCATTCAGTTGATGAGGTACCCATTTTCCGACCTTCTGGATCTTTTCCATGCCTTTCAAACAAATGGAGACGGTGTCACATGTAATAATTGTCCAACAAATGCTTCGGAATCAGCGTTTTCAAAGTTTTTTTTTTTGTGGTTTTCCACGGTCTTTGTTTCTTTTATCGAAATCCAACTTTAAATTTTTTGAACCAATCGAAACATTGAGATTTGCCTAGGGCATGCTCCCCGTAAGCTTCAACAAGCATCCTATGTGATAATGCTCCAATTTTTTCAGAAGGAAACGGAAAATAAATGCTGTCCGCAAATCTCGATTTGTTGGCACAAAAGTCGACATGTTCAACGCCACTAAAAACACGGTTATAGAATGAAACTGATGTTGGTATCAATAGGATCTCTTTATTACATGTAGGCAAAAGCAGACAACACCACTGACGGATTAGTTAGAAGATTATATTGACTGCTAACTCCTATCATTGGCGAATTCCGGTTTCATATTTACACACCTGGTATGTTATTATAAATTATCTTATGTTACGATAAGTTAGTTGCTGACAAGGGGTCGTTTTCCGTTTTAAAGACATTTGGATATTTTCGTAATAATTGTATAAGTTTTTCCTTCTCTTTGGGAGGGGGGGGGGGTATGTGGCTTGTACGGGTCAGGTTTGGAATTTCTTTGATTATTTCTTCCGTTTTTTTATTTGTTTCATCGTTGACTACTTCTGCTTCTTCCTTTTGCCGATAATAGAGTGGTAGGTAAACAATATCGTTACCCTTGCTTTCTATGATGACATTTCGATCATACATTCCTGGATTTATTTTCATTTTATCATCCTCATAGTGAATGAAGTATAATCCGTGATTCTGATTAATTGTTAAATGGTTTGTTCCCTTTTTTAAATCTAATTTTACAACTTCGTCTTCCATTATAAATGAGAATTCATTATACTTGGTCTTAATCATATTTGTATCAAGATTTATGTTAAATTTCATTTGTTTCATGCTTTCATTTCCGAGTAATATGTCGAAGTCGAAGGGCTACAATCAAACAAATAAAATTTTATTTTTTCGGGACATTTTAGAAAATTAGTTTTGCAAAATACAGATATTGTTTCTGAACCGATTTCTTCTCCTGTTGCTGTTTTTATAACAAAATCTTCTTTTTTTCTTTCAACATCTGGGGGTACAATTGATGGGTTAATATAGTTTTTCCGTGAGCCAGTGTCTATTAACCATTTTCGATTTGCATGTTCTATGGCGTATGGTAGTTGTTTTAAATCTTCCTTTTGATCCGTAGGTGGTCTCTTAACTTAAGTATGGAATGTTTCTAATTCAACATTACAACTCATTACAAATGTCCTGTGTACTTTGTAAATCAAAACTGTTTTTGTATTTTTCTTTTACCATTATATCATTATAGTGGCATTATAATGCCATATATAATTATGGCAGACGATACCACACCATGCCATTAAAAGCTTTTTGTTTATATTTTCAAGAAAGAAATTGTATATTTATTTATATATATTTGAATGAAGTAAATTTTATTTCTTTAATATTTATAAAATAGCCAAACAAAATAAATAAATTTACTGATAGCTTGGGATTAGCACATCAGCTAGAGTGACTTTGACTTGATTTTTTAAAGTAACTACAGAAATTATTTTAAAGGAACAAAAGAAATATGATAAAACAATAAGATAAACACATAAAACAATAATCGAATTTAAAGGCTATTGCTCTTTTTACATACTGGTAGAGTAAGTGATAGTCCTGTCCATTCAAGAAAAGCTTCACTTTCCGATAGTCAATTCTTTCCAATCGCGCATCATTTGTATTTGTAGGATTCTTCCCAAATGATATTAGCACTCTTCTGTTTGAATATTGTAAGTTTGAAGAAGAAAGGGATCCATAAGAATTCTGGTGTATAGCAAAAAAAATTCTATATAATCACAAGTATAATATTTATTATACAGGAAAATATTGAATATTATATATTAGACAGATTGGTGAAATTAATCTTCCCAATATCATTTATTTACAAGTTACACAAAAAAATTGTAAATATGGTAAAAGGACAACGTTTCGGATTATTTATCCATCTTCAGGGCAGTCTTCTTTTGTTGTATAATTTCTTTTACTAATTAAACAGCACATAGCAAATTGCAACAATATGATATCCATAAATGCCACCGCCCTAGCACAACATAGTATTTTAAACAAACATAAATTAAATTTCGAGGGCGTTAATATTATAGCAATAGAAAAAAAAAAAAAGAACTAATAAAAACGATAGACACCACTAAAAAAATTGAAATTGCAGTTAATTACAAAATAGATTCTATAAAAATAAATAGCCATTACGCAGATATTATGAAAAATTTAAATAGAAAAAATGAACAAGATATGAAAACAATAAATAAACTACAGTAACATTTATTTGGTTAAAAATATTGGTATTAAAGGACAACTTTCATTCAGCAGTAGATAGATGGTTCAAGGACATATTAGATTTGTGTATGTGGCAGCAATTTTAATGTGAAATGAGTGAAAAATATTCTTTTTATAAAAAATAAAATAAAAAATATGACCTATTAAGTACATTGTAATAGTAAAATGTAAGAAATACTGAAAATATGACGTGACCAAGCCACCAAAGTATGTATGTACTAATTTATGTTAATATTCACTTTGTTCAAATATTTTATTTTATTTAGGTGGCTGACTTGTATATATACACATTTCGCATTAGGAAAAGAAAATATACAGCAAAAGAAGATTGCTCTTAAGATGGATAAATAATCCGAAACCATATTTATAACTTTTTTGTGTAATTTGTAAATAATTGATATTAGTAAGATTACTTTCACCAATCTATCTAATATATAATATTTAATATTTTCCTGTATAATAAATATTATACTTGTGATTATATAGAAAAATTTTCAGAATTCTTATGGATACTTCTTTAATATTATGAATACTTCTTTAAACCTGCTACCCAATTCTCTAAAATAATTTAATTTATTTTTGTTACATAAAATTTTAAAGTTCTTATTTGCCTGTATATATAGATATATAAATATAGATATTTCCTTGATTCCAGATTAGTTTTTTGATAAATTCTAAGAAATTTAAAAGAACGCCCACCTAACTAGGAACCTTGCTGGTCAAACCAAGGTGTTGATAAACGAAAAGGATTATCATTTGTATCCGTATAACTACCTCTATGCGCTGAGTCTCTTATCAGTTTATACAGCTTTATATTTATTTATATATATTTATCTTTAATAATGCTATCTATCTATCAATCGATATATAGACACTAATATGCTACTACTACGTTCATAAGGCTTTTTTTCTACCTAGGTTTTTCATATTACTTATAAAAATATTTTATTTTTTTTAAAAGTTTATTTCGAGATTTATTTAGGTGTCTAGGGTAACCGAAAACTTTACTAACATGTTTTCATTTAAGAAATCGGTTAAACTTCTGTAACGGTTACCCAATATCTCGCATGTAAAAGTTTCTCAAACATAAATCCAGCTCAAAGCCAGTTTCTAACTTTTAACGCCTCTTGCGATCTCTGGGGAATTTTTTTTTAATCTCTGTTGCATGATATTGTTACGTGAAACAAAATCATATGATTTTGGTCAGTTACATTGAAAAGAGTTTTAGACTTTTTGTCGGAATCGTTATCTAACTGTTTTAGTTAATGTTCTAGATTGTACGAGAATCGTCTACGCTCCTCTAGAATCTTCTATGACGGACTAAATATAAGAAGCAATGGAGAAGAGTCTTAGTCTTGTTCTGAAGATCGAAGTATATGGTTACTTGTTGTCACTATATTGTTACAAGTAGTTACTTTTTGGAACGATATTAATAATTTGAGTTTTTATACTTTGTTTGTTTCTTTGTTAGGGTTTTGAGGCATAAAACCCTTGGTTCATCAACGCTTATATGGGTGATTCTCAAATTAATTGACCATTTAGTGTCCCCGGTCTTAACATTCGTTTTTGAGATATTCTTTCATATCCAAAAAATATTGTTGGATATTTATTTTATAGTTTGCTGTTATAGCAATACGATGGTAACATTTAAATGAATCTAGGCCTCATAAAAAACAAAATATCTCAATGTGAAGTTTGAAAATGTCACGAGTGTTACAGTCCCCAAGCTGGTTATGCTTAGTTCACCACATCCAGAAATGAACCCCTGATAATTGATTAAATTTGAACAATGAGATACTTCATTGTAATACGGTGGTGTTTCAAGGTGTGAGTTATATATTTAGTTATCTGTAATACTTTGAACGTAAATCAGGAAAATGCATCTGTCCCCAAGGTTAGTAGAAAAATTCAAGGCGATTTTTGTCGGCTGTTCTGGGCAACACTGTTCTTTGAAAATGTTGGGAATGGCCATGATAACCTTTGTTGATGATACCAGCTACCAATCGACGTGCAAACTTCGTGAAGAAAGAATCTAATAGGCAGTTATTTGATATCCAATGCAAAATAATGTATATCACAAAAATTAGTTGTCACGAGTGTTACGTTAATTGTATGTATCAGAGTTCATTGAAAAATACGAATGATACCGGCAAAAGATGTTGGTTAGGGACATTTATTCGATTCCATCCTCTCATATATGTCCGACACTTGGTTTAGCTAAGGATAGCGATTTTTTGTGAAAATGTCACGAGTGTTACGTAACACTCGTGACGGAAAAAAAACTCTGGGGAAGTGTTGTTATTGTTATGTTTAAATGCCTACATGATTTATTTCTTTTGTATAGCCATTTTAACAAGCTGTAGATAGGAGCAATAGAGAAAAGAAAAAATAGACTGGGGACATAATGTAAAATATATTCTTAATAAAAAAGAGATGTTGGCCAAGAGAAAGAAAATAAGCAAATCGGCAGCTTGTAAAAATATTCAGTCTACTGAGCTTGTGAAAATACCTCTCAGTCTTTGAATTTGACCTACATGTAAAGCAGTGAACAAATTAATTATGGGTGAATCGTTGACACTGAACTGAGTGAAAACTGTGCAGCATATATATTTCACAACGAGATTATCAATGAGCTGCAAATATCCGACGAAAAACCTAAGGCTTGACAGAACGACTTATTCGAAAACAAGATTCGATGCCTTACAAATGAGTTTTTACGCCATGATATGGAGTGACGAGAGTGAGCGAGAATAAAAAAAAAAATAAATAAATAAAAATTACAAAAATATGTAAATAAAAATACAGAAACGCTCCTACTAAACTCATTTTCGAGTAGAATAAAAAATAATAAAAAATACTTATACTGAACGAACTGACAAACTTTGTTCACTTTTGTTTCCTTGAACATCTTATTGATGATATTCAGATAAAATTTTATTCATAAGTTGAATTTTTTTAAACCCAAAATTCAATTTCTAAAAAAGTTAAATGGTCAAATTAAATGAGAATCACCCATATATAGATTACAAAAGATTTTCGGGGTCTTATGCGGAATCTGGGCGCCAGTGATAACAGTTACGTTGCAATCACTAGCTGAGACTAACTACTGTCACAGTTTCATATCACCTGTTATCCTCGGCATTTTGACTATAACCTACAACGTAGTAATAACGTAGTTTCATTTAACCTATATTATTATCAAATTAAGCAATTCTAACAGTAAAAAAAAAGATATATTTACAAAATTTAAATTGGAGGCATAAAATCAACAATGTCAATCCATATTTTTTCGAAATAGTCTTCCTTCTTATTACATTGTTTCCAAACCATATCATGTCCCTGCGAACATATTCTACTTTTGTGTAGCTCTCCCTTATCCTGCAGGAATTTCACAGCGTGTTCCTTGTCAGGAACATCCTTAATAAGTTGTAAAATTCCCATAATTATAAATACTCCTAATATAACACTTGTTTAATGTGAGAAGAAGGTTATCATTAATCTTATCATATGTTTATTAAGTAAATATTGAAAGCATGAAGAAATAACTATTACACCTTATGTGATTATAACGTAACTGTTATCACTGGCGCTCAGATTGCGCTTAAGACCCGATTTTCGTTCGAGTTTGACGTTGTGAATTATCATTTTTTTCTAATAAACTTTATTTAAATCCAAAATACTGTTACAATACTTTTTGTATTGAATAATTAATAAAAATTAAATATCTACCAACATGAACCTAAAACAAACATTCTTTTTACAACTTAAAAATTTCAACTACCGTAAAATGGGGTGACTTTTTGACAAGCCTATTTTTCTACAGTTTTTAAATTTCCCTCCTTAACAATAATCAGGTTAGGCAATTCAGTGTACTTGTCAGTTGGTCAGTAATGGGCTGCTAACGTCTTTCAATCCATTTACCATGGTGATTAATTTCATATATGTTTGATTGTTTTCATTTAATTGAAACCTTGAAACAAAGCACCATATTAAATGGAATGAAAGACGTTAGAGAGGTCCATATGTGGCCAGTAGGTTGCAGCACATTACTGACCAACTGACAAGTACACTGAATTGCCTAACCTGATTCTTTTTAAGGAGGATAATTAAAAAACGGTAGAAAAATAGACTTGTCACAAAGTCACCCCATTAGTCACAATGTCACCCCTTTTTACGGTAAGTGTTTATTCAATTTTTCTATTAGCATAAAAAAATAAAATCTGCATTAGATTGACTTTTGTATTAATTTTTTTACTTTCACTTACCTATATATGAAATATATAAGTAGAAGTATTGCGATCGTGAAAAATTTCGACTCCCGGTTTTCAACGGAAATACACGTTTTGGGGTCCCCTGAGTCCAAATAAGCAAGTCCCGCGAAATGGTCTGTGTGTGTGTGTGTGTGAACAGACTAGCTTAAAAACTATAAGCCGTGCGAATCTGAAATTGGATATTTAGTGTGAGTATATGCCCGCGATGTGACAGCACAAATTTCATCAAAATTGGTCAAACGGAGGGGGTACTTTATTTCATAACTTTTTACGTTTTTATCGATTTTCTCGAAAATGGCTCTAACGATTTTGATTAAACTGAGTATTTGATGCATTAATATGCCCGAGATTCGACTGAAAAAATTTCATCAAAATTGATCAACCGGAGGGGGTACTTTACTTATTAAATTGAGTCCCACTTTTACGTGTTTTTTTTCATTTACCCAAAAACGGCTTTAACGATTTTGATCAAACTTAGTATTTAGTAAATGTTGGTGCCTGCGATGTGACAGTAAAAATTTCATCAAAATTGATCAATTGGAGGGGGCACTTTACTGAATAAATGTTGTCTCATTTTCACGTGTGTTTTTTATTTACTCAAAAACGGGTTTAACGATTTTGATCAAACTTGGTATTTGGTGTATGTATGTGCCCGCGATGTGACAGTAAAAATTTCATCAACATTGATCAAATGGAGGGGGTACTTTACTTAATAAATTTAGTCATCATCATCAATCATTTTCAAGTGTTTTTTATTTACTCATAAACGGCAAAAATAAGAAATGAATGTGGAAAGATTTGTGACTTTGTGAAGTGGCAATTAACAAAACACGCCAATTTCTAATCTGAATAAGTTGGTAAGTGAAAGTTGTGTGTTGCGTGCACGCACCAGATTTTTCTATAATATATTGTAAAAATATTATGGGTTTGAATAATTTTTATTAAACGAAAATAGTAATTACAATGTGAGACAAATAATCCACAAGGTTACAAAAAGTATCAACTTGTAACGATACAGTAACACAAAAATAAACGTATGACTCGATCAGAGCAAGACTAACTCTCCAGTCCATCGCTCCTTATATTTGATCTGAATTAGAACAGCCTAGAAGGTTCCAAACAAATGTTGAAGGTTCTCGAACAGTCACAAACATTTATTAGAACAGTTTGTTTCAACTGTTTCAACAAATTGTGTAGAACTCATTTAAATCATATGTCTGTGTTTCACGTTAGAATATTATATAGGATCTGACTACATATTTGAAATATGTCATATCATTAACTTTAGATAGATAATAATGTTTTCCCTTGAATTTTTTTTTTTTTACTGTTAATCCTAACAATAATGTAACATAAAAAAAAATATATATATATATGTATATATATATATATATATATATATATATATATATATATATATGGTTTAGAACGAAATAACAGTCGGAACAAACTGTCATGGTACATGTTTGTGACTACGATGTTGAGTACCATCTAAGCTGGCCCAGAAGGTTCGAGGCTGGTCTTCTGACGACTAAATATAATAAGCGATGGACTGGAGAGTTTTGGATTAGTCGTGATTTGAAGCTCAAGTCACACGGTTATTTCCATGTTACAAGGTGATAATTTTTGTAACCTATTTAAATATTTGTGTTCTCATGATTTGCGTTGCATTGGAAATGGTTTTTTTTTTTCTTTGAATAAAAATTGTTTAACCCAAGTAAATGTTACAATAATGTAACGAGGACATATAAACCTTAAAAAAAAAAAAATATAATATAAATTTTGATATTAATAAGAATAAGAAATAATTTTAAATAGAGCCCATCAGTGGATGAGAAGTTAGAGCCGAAAGGCCTGAGTTAAACGAAATCGCGAGAATTAGCTCAACATTTCTTCAAAAGAAGGTCTCTTTGATGAAGTTAATGTAATTCAGTACCTTCTTTAAGAATGTTTGTGAAACCGTTGTACATTTTCCAAATTGATGTAGGTACTTACATTTCTGAATTTTATTACTGATAATTTTGTTTTGCCTTTTTTTTTTTTTAATCTTCAAACTTCTATTCACACTTGGTGACAATCAGCGAATGAGATGGCTACAAGGAATATGTCCAGGCATTTTTGTCATGAGGAAAAGAAAGTGTCTAGCAGCACCTCTGTCCTGGCTTGATACTTCAGGAGATGAAGTCCTTCATCCAGCTTCTTTTTAACAGCCTTCCAACAGGCATGTCAGTATTGGCCATGTCACTGATTAATCTGTGATTATGCTCGTGAAATTTTACAAAAAAACTGTGAATAAAGAGTTCGTATGTGTTGTTCGATATCCGGTTGTTCTAAGTCTGAATGTAGAGTTTTATTACTTCCGTACCAGGAAGCGTCCGTTATTAGTCTTACAATTTTTGATTAAAAAGTTTCTAATTTTCTTAAATGCGTCCTCTTTGCTGAGTCGAAAATCTTTGAGGTATATGTCCAAATGGGTTAGAGTAAATAAGTGAATGTATTCAGTTTTTGTCTAATTCTCAGTTTGGAAAGAAAAAAGAGAGTAAAATATTTTTAAGCGTAACATCAGTTTTTTTTTTTTTTTTCATTGGGCTTCAGTTGCTTTTAAATTTCTTCAATTGGTTTGAAGCTCAGTTCACTATGGTTTTATACCGACCATTTGTATATAAAAAAAGAAAAATGATTATTATTTAAGGTTAATAAAAGCCGTAGGTCACCAAATATATCATATATTTATTTAAAGTATATAATCCTTGACGTTTCGGCCTCAATGTGCCATTCTCAAAAGACAAAATTAAAAATATTAAATACAAAATTAATTAAATTTAATAACAATTGATATTAAAAAAAATTCTATATACATTTTAATTTGTAAATACCTTTATGCACATAGTCACCAATTTATCCTTCTAAAAGAATTAGTCTATATTTTAAAATACATATGTCAAGTATCTATCTGAATATCTGCCACGTCTAACATCGTCAACTAGCTAGGAACGACTGACAAAGAATAAGTACGGCAGGGGTGGGGTAAATCTATTGCTCTATTGTATTATTATCCATAGTCTTTTTTTGAATATTAATTTTATGTATAATACTTGCGTAAAATGTGCTCAAATTTTCTACGTTTGTATGGTTGTTTACCGTATTCTGAATATTTTTTGAAATGTAGATAGCTTCTTTAATTTTTCTTTTATTAGGATTATTTTCTTTATGTATTATTGAGGCATTTTTAAAATCAAATTAATGTTTATTTATATGTGTATGTTGTGATAGACCAGTTGCAAATTTTGATTTAGTTGTTTTTGCTTTACAATTTTGTTTGTGTTGTTGTATTCTTCGTTCTAGCCACTGTGATGTTTGTCCAATAAATGATTTATTTTCACAATTTTTGCATTTAACTTTATAAATCACATTAGTTAATCTATCCTTCGGAATATTATCTTTCGTTTTTGTAAATAATTTATCTAGTTTATTTATTGGTTTTTTTCCAAATTTTATTTCATTCAAATCATATTTTTTTAAAGTTTTTTTCTATTTTATTAGAGCATAAAGGTATTTATAAATTAAAATGTGTATAGAAAATGTTTTAATATCAATTGTTATTAAATTTAATTAATTTTTTATTTAATATTTTTAGTTTTGTCTTTTGAGAATGGCACATTGGGGCCGAAACGTCAAGGATTATATCCTTTAAATAAATATATGATATATTTGGTGACCTACGGCTTTTATTAACCTTAAATAATTAAATATGGCACCGAAATTAAATGAGAAGACTATTAATGGAAAATGATTATTATAAACACAACAAAATACATGGACATACCAACAACTTTATACAAGATACAGCAAGGAGTGATATTCCTGACCTATGAATTCGGCGAAGGCTGAAGAGGAGTTGGATGAGGGAGCTCCTAGTCTGAAATCTATATCAATGCCAGGACGATGTACCACTGGGTGCTATATCCCTCATGGCATATGCACATTATTTTATTTAAGGTTAATATACAAATTATTTTAGCTCATTTTTTAAATTATTATTTCATAGATGAAAAAAGTGAAAAAAAAAATCAAAGCAATAACTTTCCCCGTTGACTTATGAAGAAATATCAGGTAAGTTAAGTCATGAAGATAAATCGCAAAGGTTAGGCTGACTATCCAATAGCTCTCCGCATTCCTAACCTTCCTGAAATTCCCAAGTCTTCGCACCTCTTTCCTTTTTCCACATCCACATCTCTCTAAGGGTTAAAGTAAATACATTATTGAAAATAAAACCACAACAAGGAAACTTCGTTTTGATTATATTTAATGATAAATGAAACAAATATGGGCATTGTGATTGATTCGTTAGTGATGAATCTTTGATAAGAGTTCAGTGCACATCTATAAAAATTATCTTCGGTACCTTCCTGTTCCAATCCATAAAAAAGAAAAACCCAGCTATATTCTCGATCTCCGTGCACCGCGTTCGTCCATCCACATATTGAATACAAGATCTCACCCCACAGATCTGTATATTACTTTCCGTAGGACTGCCTCCTTTGAGCTACCCTTTACTGTACGTGCTACCCACCTTTGGAATTCCCTACCTAACTCTATTCGCAGCGCTTCTTTTATTAAATATTTAGTTTTTTTTTTTTGTTTTTTTTTAGCCTTTCTTTTTATTTTGGCATGAGAGCGATCACACTTGAAATTAAAAATAAGATAAAACATCCTGGATAACTGTCAGCGATCATGTACGGGTTCAGTTCAAACGATTTCACGACATTTTAAATAGACGTTTAATACGTTAGGTGCGTCCACGTATTTTAGGGGTATCCTGAATTGAACGGTATCGGTCCCAGAGGGTCCGGACTGCTGGGATGAGCCACAGACGTTATCGGGCGTCGGGGTCCTATGGGAATCCTCTGACGAAAGCGTTTTTATTTGAATGAAAAGTGAATTAAATGAGCATCTCAGAGGCATTATAACTTGGTAAGGATTGAAACTAGACATAATAGACGCAGGAGAGGACCCCGGGGTCCGATACTGAATTTACGCCATACTTTATCGAAAATAGCATTTAACTGCTGAAATTTTAAATTACCGCCCATATTGATAATTTTTGCAATGTTAAAACAATTTTTTGGACGCTTTTACTGCTTTACAACCACTATTTCTACGATAAAAAAAATTCTTTTTAAAGGATTGAATTAATATAAAGTAAATAAAGCAAATATCATAAGTTTTAGTTATAATTACAGACTTAGAAAGAAATATTTAAAAAAAATATTGTTTTCTTTCTCATATTTATGCAATACTTAATGAATTATAACGAGCCTAAGAAATAAAATAAAACTACATAGTATAAAATCAAACATAAATTTAAAGATAACCATAAAGGTAGTCGTTGCAATATTATCGGACGCGGAAGTGTGATGCCGTCCAGTAGTCTAGTTTTATTACTCAGGGCCGGTATCGGACCTCGGAGTCAGATTATAAAAAACAACAGAATTTCAGCTGTTAGCAACAATTTTTGCAATAATCTCATTAAAAATCGACTAAATTGTGCGTTTGAAGTGTTCCGACTTTCGGACATTTTCATACGAAAATCGGCTGTTAAGAGGGGAATGTAAGACATCGGACGCCTGGGAACGATGCCGCACCGAACGTGTTAATAGAATAATTGACTACACCATAAAAATTGCAGATACTCAGACTCCGCTCAGCAAGAATGCCGAGAAGGTTTTGGATGACGCAGATGAGATCGTCTGTAATATACTGTCTGAAAAGAAGTGTATCAAAATATTTATTTGAAATAAAAATACAGTAACATATTTGGGACTTGCTCTTGACAAAAGGATGCCTTGGGGCAAACATCTAAATTACCGCTCTGACAAAAACTTACAAAAACTATACACCTATTTACTAAAACCAATACGGGTCTTTTATAGTCAAATTTATGGACAAGCCAAAAAGCAACATTTTCTGAAAAATTCAAACGCTTCAATATTGAAGAATAATTGCGATCTCATTACCCTATGTTTCAAATGAAACCCTTCACAATGACTTAAGCGTTGGGACTGTGACAAAAGATATATGGACGAATTACAAACTGTTTCAAGAAAAACTACATGGTTATAGCAACAAATTTGTACAAGATATGGCAATAAGTGATATTCCTCACTCACCTTGACGAAAGCTGAAGAAGAGTTGGATGAGGAAGCTTTCCTAGGCTGACAGTGTAGATTGTTTGAATGCCAGGAGGATGCATCACTAGGAGCTGCCTCCCTCATGCCAAACCATGCCGTGTGTTGATTATTTTAGCTGATTTGCCTATTGTTATTTTGCAGGGCAAATAAAATTGTTTAGTTCACAAAAAAAAAAAAAAATAATAATTCTTTTGTACTTGAATACACATTCATCCTTCCGACACCTACCCAATCATAATAATATCTACACATTATCTATACAATATATTTCAAGGTTAATTGTTGAATAACTGACAGCGGATTCAATTAACAGAGACAATGGAACGGAGAGGAGGCGAGCCAATGAACGGTTAGAGATTTCTTCGAGTTGGTTAATTAATCTTTCTCAGGTGGAAGTGTTGATAATTAATTTGCATGGCTGGCTTCTCGTCTGCAGGTAGTTATTCTCTTTAAGTTCCTAAGGGTCCAGTAGCTTAGTTATTGATTGTTTATGTATTTGTAAATATATCCCCAATATTGTTTATACATTGTGAAAATATTTTCCGGACCGTGGCCAAACTATTCTTTTTTACATAAAAATGATTTATTAATTATTATAGAAAAACTAAGCATGTATAAATAACGTTAATATATTGTAACAATTATGTTTGTTAAACAATTTTTTATAGAACGAAAATAAGAATTTTGAATGCCACAAAATTAGGAAAACACAAATATTCAAACAGTTACAAAAATTAACACTTTGTAGCACAAAAATAACCATATGATATGAGCTTGAGAACAAGACCAACTCTCCAGTCTATCGATTCTTATATTTACTCGTCAAGAGAACATCCTGGAAGGTTCTAGGCCAGGGTAGATGGTACTCGAACCTATTCTATTGTTATTTTGCAGGGCAAATAAAATTGTTTAGTTCACAAAAAAAAAAAAAAATAATAATTCTTTTGTACTTGAATACACATTCATCCTTCCGACACCTACCCAATCATAATAATATCTACACATTATCTATACAATATATTTCAAGGTTAATTGTTGAATAACTGACAGCGGATTCAATTAACAGAGACAATGGAACGGAGAGGAGGCGAGCCAATGAACGGTTAGAGATTTCTTCGAGTTGGTTAATTAATCTTTCTCAGGTGGAAGTGTTGATAATTAATTTGCATGGCTGGCTTCTCGTCTGCAGGTAGTTATTCTCTTTAAGTTCCTAAGGGTCCAGTAGCTTAGTTATTGATTGTTTATGTATTTGTAAATATATCCCCAATATTGTTTATACATTGTGAAAATATTTTCCGGACCGTGGCCAAACTATTCTTTTTTACATAAAAATGATTTATTAATTATTATAGAAAAACTAAGCATGTATAAATAACGTTAATATATTGTAACAATTATGTTTGTTAAACAATTTTTTATAGAACGAAAATAAGAATTTTGAATGCCACAAAATTAGGAAAACACAAATATTCAAACAGTTACAAAAATTAACACTTTGTAGCACAAAAATAACCATATGATATGAGCTTGAGAACAAGACCAACTCTCCAGTCTATCGATTCTTATATTTACTCGTCAAGAGAACATCCTGGAAGGTTCTAGGCCAGGGTAGATGGTACTCGAACCTATTCTAAAACATATGTTTTGTTTCACGTAACAATAGTTATTTTGTTTTTATAAACCATGCATCTATCCAATATAGTATGTAAAGAAAGACCCAAGAACTAGAAAAGTTGATCTTATTTATTAGACTTTAACAAACAATATACTGTTAACGACATTTTTTTTTTGCTTCATATTTTAAATCGCACCTGTCGCAGCTAAGCGACAATCAGCAAAAGTGATATAAACTGCTTTGATGTTGGCATTTTAGGCATGAGGGAAGACAGTGCCCAGCAGCACAACATCCCGGACTTGTTTCAGGAGAGGAGGTCTCTCATCCAACTCCTTTTTAGTCGCCTCATAAAAGGCATTTCAGTCGTGGCCATGTCATTCATAAGTCTATTGTAAGTATATATGTCCATGTAATTTGATATGGAAACCAGAATAGAGAGTCCTTATTTGTTATAGTTGATAGTTGTAAGTCGATATGTAGTGTTTTGTTACTAACGTACAAAGGTGCGTTCGTTACTAGTCGTAAAATTTTGTATAGAAAGGTTTGTAGTTTTTGTAACTGTGTATTTTTTGCTGATCCATAAATTTGTGAGGCGTATGTCCAAATGGGTTTCAGTAACTATGTGTGTGTATTGGGTTCTGTGTCTGATTTTCAATTTTGATGATTTGGAAAATAGTGAGTACAGTATTCAGTCGTTTGTTTAAAGTCTGTCTTTTCATTTTGACATGAGGGCCCCAAGTCATTCTTCTGACTAATATTAGTCCAAGGTACCGTACTTTGTCTGTTTGAGGAATTTGGTGGCCGCCGATATACACTGGTGGACATGTACCTCGTCGGAGTGTGAATGTTATATGTTATGATTTGTCATGGTTTAATTTCATTTTCCAAAGCGAATAATATTTTTTCAAATGTATTAAGTGGATTTGTAAGTTTAATGAAGCCAGGTAAGTTTAACCTCTTAAACATCGATTATTTACAAAAAGTAAAATGGTTCAATAAAGCCTTAGTTCCAATGACTTTATTGAAAACGGTAAAATGTGGTGTTTAACGAAATTCATTAGGGAAATTGTTAAAGTCTGAAAGTCATTCTGAAAATCATTCTTTTAAGCAGATGTTGTTAAAGTGAGCCTCTTTATTCACGGGTTATAAGGACGGAGAATATCTCTTTTATAAAAATTATTAACAAAAAATCATTGTTATTAAGCTTATAAGAGAACCTAATTTTTTGACCTAAGACTTACTTCATAGAATCTTCAAAATCACTTCCAATATTTACAATAATTATACAGTAATTGCAAAGATTAAATCATTAGTAACATCTACATAAATCTTAGAGTAAGCCTCATAGATTTACAGTGCAAATATGTAACTAACTATTGAATTGTTTCCTGACTAAATATGCTTGTGTTGGTAGTGAATATAGAATATGAAAACGTATCAGAAATGTTATTCACTTCCTACAAAGGGTAGGAAGTTATATCGAAATATACATGTATTTTATATTGAATAATATTTTGATATAATATCGGAGGAATATTGAAAAAGGTGGAAGAGTCCATTATCTCTTGTTGTTAGCTGGCTTCCAACAGATAGTAAAAGGTTACCCTCCCTTGACATAACTGAGAGGTATTGGACGTGTACGGCGTTGAGGGAAGGCAACCCGCAATGCTTAACTGTCTTGCGGAACTGTTGTCACTATCCCAGGAAGGGGCAAGGACGTTTAACCCTAGGGACCTATGAAGGTTTTCTGATTTCTTAGTTTTACCAAAGGGGGGGGGAGGCTCACGAACCCATAGCTTTCTACTATTGTTAATTAACTCTAAATAATTTTTTAAAGAATTCATTTCATGAGATTAAAATATTTACATTTTTAAAAAACTGTGGATGTAAAAAAAAATATTTATACAGGGAAATGAAAGTAATTTTTCTAGATATTTAGAAATGTCATTATCTTGTTTTGTACAAATCAAGATATTTAAGTAATGTACAGTTTCAAAAATTGTGTTTTCGGTTACATTAAAAAAAAATTAATTGTGGGAAATTAATTATGAATACCGTTAAAAAATTATAGTGTAATAATTTTAAATTATATGCGGGAGACAAAAAGCGGTTTTTTTTTACTCAACTATCATCATATATCACTGGTGTTTGGTCAAAAGGGGTTAAGTCATGAAATGTGAAGCTTCAACACGGATTTACAGGAAAGCTATTGGAAATCATTATAAATTCTTTCTTATTGTATTTCTTTATCCCAGAATGATAAATTAAATCATATTCTCTAAACAGAGACTGTGATAAATTATGATTAACTAATAAATTATAGTCAATTATGAATTTTAAGAAGTCGAGACAAAAAAAATTTTTTATGACTTAACCTCTTTTGCCCAAACAAGAATGATATATTATTTCTCAAAGACTTTTTTTTCTCGATACCCTATTATTCCTGAATATTTCATCCAATTTCACGAATGAGGCCTAATTTTAAAGCTTTCCTTAACCACTACACCGGAAAAATATACAAATTACTTATTTCGCCATTGTTAAGTTATAAGCGCAAAACCAGGGTTTTTGCAAGAAAATGGTCGTAGAGGTTTCTAAGTTGTGTCAATATTTTCAGGTTTTCAAGGAGATCATTTTCGGTCATGTACATTTTCTCGATTAACCCCTTCGTTTGCGAGTTGTGAGCGAAAAACTGCAATTATCAGCGGAAATGGTCGCAAGGCCTTTTCGGTGTCGTTTTTTCAGTTTGTCGAGACGAACATTTTTGGTTAAATACACTTTTCCGACTGTCCCCGTCGTTTGCGAGTTACAAGCAAAAATGTGCGATTTCAGTCAATAGAATCAGCGCACTCGCTTTCCACGAAACCAATATGTGTATTTACATAAGTATGTGGCGTTTTCCGGGGTGCGCTCTTTCAGTGACATCTATGTCCGTGTAAAACAAACCCACCAACAAACAATCACGGGTGACCATATCATAATTTCAAACATAGATTTCAAAGAGGTCCATTAAACACGTAAATAATATGTAAATACCTTAAACTTCTGTTTCAGAAAATAAATAACCTACAATTTAAACACATCTCTTCTTTACTTCAACCCTCACCTTGCCCATGACACACTAAATATTCCGCAATTTCGGACGAAAATACGATACTAAATATTCGATGCGTAGGTACTTTAATTAAGTGGGATTTAAGTATGTTAGAATTCGGATTCTTCGCCTAGTTTCTTCTGGATATAAAATGTCACAGAAAAATTTCAATTCACGCTTGCATTAATCTTGATTGTTTTTCCGACAATTACTATTTTTTCATATTTTTTATTTAATGATAAGGGTTAGTCTAAGATACTGTACTGTGCTTTGTGTAGAATACACACTCAAGAATATACCGTAGTATATTCTTGAGTTTAAAAAAAGGACCTTCTTCTTCTTTTGCGTCTCCCTATTGTGCTTTTCAACGGAGGGGAGCGTTTAGCCATAGATTCCAATGCTCCCTATTTTTAGCTATGTTCCTGGCCTGACGAAGATCTTTGCCTCTTCTTTTACAAAGTTTGTCAATATATGCGAGGTAGGGCCTTCTGCCATCTGCTACATGATCCATGGTCTTGAGAGGGTCCCTGTATTCCTCCATTCTAATGACATGGCCAAACCACTTCAATTGGCGTGTCTGTAGGACTTCCTTCAACGGGGGAGCCCCCAATTCCTGACGAATCCTCTCATTCCGGACACAGTCCCTCCTCGTCTTCCCCACCGTTCTCCGCAAGAACTTCATTTCCGCTGCAGTGATTCTGCTTTCCTGCCGGTCCGTCAATATCCAGCTTTCACCACCATACAAAAGTATCGGCAAATATATCGACTTGAAGATGTGAAGCTGGACATTCCAGCCTAACTCTCGTTTCCCGATTACAGTATTGCAGATCTGGTAGTAGACTGCATTTGCCTTCTTTTTTTTTCTTTTTTTTTTGCTTCAATTATTAATCCGCATCTGTCAGCAGTCGCTGACAATCAGCGAAATAGATGGTGGCATTAGGAAATAATGACATGTGAGGCATGAGGAGGGAAAGCACCCAGCAGCACCCCCTTCCTGGCTTGATTAAATTACCTTGGCTGTCTAAGAGAGCCGATCTCTCATCCAGCGCCTTTTTAGTCTCCTCCTATCTATCCGTATCTCAGCCATATTACTGATTAAACTGTTAGGATGTCCTGTCAAGTTAATAAAAAATCTTTTGTAAAGAGTCGTTATGTGCTGGTCGACTGTTGGTAGATGGAGGTCTGTATGTAAAGTTTTGTTAGTCACGTACCAAGGCGCCTTTGTAATCAGTCGTAGCAATTTAGATTGAAACGTTTGAAGTTTCTGTAAGTGAGTCTTTTTAGCTATGCCGAATATCTGTGAGGAGTATGTCCAAATGGGCTTCAGTAAGTATATGTAGGTATTTAGTTTCTGTTTCAGTTTTAGTCTTGAAGATTTAGAAAATAGTGGATAGAGCAGTTTAAGTCTTTTGGTAAGCGTTCTTTTTTTCATTTTGACATGCCGGCCCCATGTCATCCTTCTGTCGAAAGTGAGTACCAGATAGTATACTGTTTCCGTCTGAGGAATTTGATTATTGTCAATATAAACGGGTGGACAGGTATGTTTTCTAAGTGTAAATGTGATGTGTTTTGATTTTTCATGATTTAGTCTAATTTTCCATAGTTGGAACCAGTCGTGTAGTATATACAGGTGATGTTGTAAAGTTAATTAATTATCGTCAGCATAAGTTGCAGAGCGCTGTTGCCCTTTCATGACGGTGAATTTAAAGAGAAGACCCTGGTGCCAGACTTTGTCAAATGCTTGAGCAACGTCCAAAAATACTCCAGTCGCATATAGTTTTTGTTCTAAAGCTCCTGCAATGTAGTCAGTAACTCTGTGTAATTGATGTATCGTTGAATGGTATGTGGGTAAGCCGAATTGGTGGTCAGGCAATACTTTTTGTTCCGTTAGTATGTCAACCAATCTTTTGTGTATTAATTTTGAAATAATTTGGAACAAATTGGGAGAAGGCTAATTGGTCTGTATGATGAAGGATTGTATACGTCTTTACTAACTATAAAAGTTAGTAGACTGCATTTGCCTTAGATATCTCTGAGTCCACTTTCACAGACCTGCCTGTTACACCGAGGTAGTTCCACTACTTCCATTTCCTCTCCACTACAATTGTTTAGGAATGTCTCCTAAACAATTAATCATTCCTACATCAAGCGGACACGGCACTGTGCCAGAGGTGCTGCCACCTAGCGGCGGCAAGAGGAAGAAAAAGTGGATAGGAGGAGACAAGCCGGGATTAAGAGCCTTTAAAAAGGGTACCTCATGTTCGGCCGAACCAAGTTGTTCTTTCTATTGCATCTCATGATTTCATCAAGAATGTGTGAGTAATCACAACTCTTCACTGACCCACCTGGAGCCAGAAGGAGGAGAGGAATGGAGAAGAAAACAGGGGAGTTAATAGAAGAAGCACTACAAGATGAGTAAAATAGTTTAACTAAGTTCAACTTCACTTAGAATAGATCCAGCAGTTCCCATTTACAAAAATGCAATAGTCTCTAAATTTAATTAACATACTAACATCAAATGTATCCTGCATTTGGCAAAACCCCCCTAATTTTCTTCCCATGTAACATTAACATTCAGTTATTATCACAAATAGTTTTTATTCATTACAGTCCACTCAATAATACCCAACCAAATTAATTGTTATAAGCTAATATCTCCTCCAAAGAGAATATCTTATACAACAATATATATGGACATCTTCTACTTGCCTTCCCACCTGCAATATTTTGCTTTTGCTGGTATTTATTTACATTCCTTTCCGGTGAAGCTCTTCTGGCCATTCAGTCACTGCCTGCTGTAATTTATTATAGGTGTCTGCGACAAGAACATCGTCCGCAAAGAGGAGAAGTTGTATCACCACCGGGCGGAGGTTTCTACGGCCCAGAAACGTCCTTTCCGTTCTTCTTTTACAGATGGAAGCCACTTCATTCATGTAAAGAATGAATAGTAAGGGGCTTGAGTTATCACCTTGTTTTACTCCCCTTGCTATGCTAAAACAGACTCCTGTCCGTTCAGTCTT
This sequence comes from Aelia acuminata, assembly GCA_911387785.2. Lineage (NCBI taxonomy): Eukaryota > Metazoa > Arthropoda > Insecta > Hemiptera > Pentatomidae > Aelia > Aelia acuminata. The sequence goes on from OU426981.1 coordinate 138,778,002, forward strand.
ACTATTCCTTTAGGATTTTGGTAAATAGATTTAATGGCATCCACTATGCTTCTAGGGACATTCTTAGCCCTGAGAGCCCCCCATAATTCATGTCTTGGAACGGAGTCAAACGCTGCTTTGAGGTCAAGGAAGGCGAGATAAATACTTCTGTCTCTGTCCCAGGATTTCTGAAGAACATTCCGTAGCGTAAAAACATGGTCATGTGTTTGCCGCCCTGGTCTGAACCCTGCTTTTTCTTCTCCAATAAGGTGCTTTACTAGAGGTCTAGACGTGTAGAGTTTATATACTACTGGTGATAGGCATATCGGTCGATAGTTGGAGCATTCTGCTTGCGACCCTTCCTTGTGGATGGGAATAATAATATTTTATTCCCAATCAGTTGGAATTCTCTTCTCATTCCAAGCTTTCTGGCATAAAACTTGTAGGCCCTCACAAGATCTGGGCCACAATCCTTGATGAATTCTGCCGCTATATTATCTCGACCCGGAGCTTTCCCTGTTTTCATTTTCATAATTGCCTTTTCAATTTCCTCCTCCTCTATCACCTCATCAAACTCTGCATTGTTCCGTGCGGTGTTATAATTTAAATACACCAATTCACAACTAACATGCATTTTTGCGCATACGTTTTTTGAACATACGTTAATTATTGTTGTTCAAATGAAGCTGTACCGATACACACCACAGTTATGATTCCCTTATTAATCCTAATTATCCTCATCTCCTCCTTATCCTCATCTATCTCAAAAACACCTAGTTCAAATGAATAATGTTTTAGATAAAAGTTACTGAGCATCAAATTTAGTAGGAAATAAGCTCCGTACACACAACATTAGCTAAATCCTGGGGGAAATACAACAAAACGTGAAATTATTAGTAGTGCTTACTTCCTGCTAAGAGTTCGGATTTTAATTATTAACCATTTTGAACTAATTAAACAACCTTCTTCCATGTGTTAAAATAAAAGATAAATTCTGCCAATTAAATACCAGTCTAAGTAGTTATTGTTATGAATATTTTATCAAATCCCCTGATACTTCAAAGCCTTAGCAGGGAGTAAGCACTAATAATAATTTCACGTCTTGATTTGTATTTCCCCCAGGATTTAGCTAATGGCAACCGATCTGAGGTCGCAGACGTTCTCATTTGTTGTCTAAGAAATGTGTACTTTCCGCCTCTATGATCAAAAATCTTCTTCAAATCAGGCACCTTTTTGGCCTCAGCTCCCGGACTTCAAGTAGGGTAATATTTTTTTACTTACACTTACCTATAAATTTTTAATTTGGTTTTTCAAAATGTCTCGCCGCGGGCCGGATCAAATCTTACAGCGGGGGGCCGGTTGTTACCCACATATGACTTAGGTACTTTGTTCCGCATAAAAGTGGGTTTTTCTTTTGATTTTAACGTGCAGGCCCCATGTCATAGTTCTATCGATGGTTATTCCAAGGTACTTTACTGTGTTTCTTTGAGGAGTTATTACTTTTCAAGAGATTATTTCACTTTTTATTACTAATTATGAAGAGAATATGTCAGGTCTAAATAATTACATGAAGGACGGAAACTTTTTTACTTTGTTAACAACGTGTTGACAATCGCTCTTGTTACAAACCTCACGTCCCTCTACCTAATTTAATACACTTGCTGCTCTATTCAAGATTCCTCTTAGCTTTTTTTTTTTTTTTTTTTGTGTTCTATCTATGGATGATGCAACTATTTCAAGAGAGTATACAATATTGACCTAACAATTATGCAAGCAAAATAAACTATTGCTTAAAACAAATAATATCAAAATACTCTAGCAAGTTTCCTTAGCCGTTAGGTTAGATTAGAACCAAATAAATTAAAAGAGTCTTTCCAATCAGCCGAGCTGACAGAAGTCACGCAGTTGATATGTGATCCCACCGCCGGTCCTTTGATATGTGATCTAAATCCACGCAGCTTTTACTAGAAAACCTCGTTCAACCGAAAATCCTAAAAATAACGAATATTTTTTCCACGATATCTAACTGAAATTTAATTTAAAAAAGTTTATTATTGATTATCGTTATGTAAACAGAAAGAACATTTAAATCTTTATATATATATATATATATATATATATATATATATATAAATAAATAAAAATCTCGAATCCCGATGTTTGTCGGATGTATAATCAGAAACTACTCAATCCATTTATTTAAAATTTGGCTCATTGTGTGTAGTTTTGTCCAACATAAAAGATAGAATAGATTTTACCTCGATTAATGACCTCAATATTTCTTTTATTGCAAATTGAATGCTTATTATTCCACATTCAATTTATTCCACAATTGAGTGTGGTTATTTGTAAGTTCCATAAATTTCCAACAGGTGGCGATGTAAGTTGATTTATTGACACAAGACTTCATTTTCTTTCGATTTTTAGGGTGGGTAAGCATCCAGTAGCCAAATATATTTTTTCTGGCTTGGACTACGAAAATCCGTGGTTTTCCAATGGGCATTTATGTTCCGCCTTTTCTCGTATGGGGAAACCATCGAATCTATTTGTTTTAGCAAAAGACATTTTGATAACCTGTTTCAGGTAGAACCTAACCATATGATATCTGATCTCATATTATCGTGTGTTATATTCTGAATTTAGTTAATAACTATTATGGCAAAAGATTAATTTGGTACATATTTGCTGGCTATTGTGATTGTACTAAACCCTATTGCCAGTATATTGTTTATTGTTCTTTTTACATGTGTGTTGTTTATATTTAATTTAGTCTCTCCTGAGATATCCAGTAAGTGCTAAATGAATGGATCATTAATACTTACTATAGTCAAATATGACATTTAAAAAATAAAAACTTTAACCCTTCTAAATTCATTACCAAACAATTTTCAATTTGGAGTAAACCTCTATTTTGAATCCCTTTGGTTTTTAGATTAGTTGAATTTTTTAAATCTTTATCAGTGAATTTATATTTGAGTGTCTTAAAAATAATAGGATATAATTAATTGAACGCATTATAGCTACTGAGCTACAGCAACGGTTGGCCGGGTCTGCTTGTAAAAACTATAAAAAAATTAATATTTATTCCCTATGGTTTTTTTTTTTTTGGGGGGGGGACTTCAAGGCTTCCAATGAAGCCCTACACTACCCATACTAACACCCTTGGCACTGGGTGATACTTCTTCTACGAAAGAAAAGCACCACCCAGGGCGGAACTCGAACCCTTAGCTCCGGCATTTCCCTATTGATATTAACAACTGTAACATGAAACAACATCGTATGGTTTTTATTGTTACATTGAAAAGAGTTCTAGAAATTTTGTTGGAAAAGTTACATAACTGTTTTACTACATGTTCTGTAACATATACTTATAACGAGCACTCCCTGGTACGTAAATAACAAAACTCTACATACTGACTTACAACAACCAACTATCGAAGAACACATACCAATTCCTTATACACGCTTTTATTTAAATTTATACGGACATAATAACAATAGACTAATCAACAACATGACCACTGCTGACATGCCCGTTGCAAGGCGGCTAAAAAGAAGCTGGATGAGAGACCTCCTCTCCTGAATTAGTGTCAAGCCCGGAAAGAGGTGCTGCTGGCCACTTTCCTTTCATCATGCCCAAAATACCTTATGAGCAATTCCACGTGAACATCACCATCTCAGATTTTCTTGAAATTTGGTACATATGTACTACTTTTATCTACTAGAACAATTGTAAAATATTACTGTCATATCTCTACCCGTTTTTGAATTATTTGTCTCGAAAGCCCGCAAAAATAGGTCCAGAAACAGAAAAAATCATGATTACAAATAGCTGTAGATGTTTTCCAAATTTGAGTAGGACTATGAGAATGGTGTCGTTTAACAGCGCATTCCATGTCATTTCATATCATATATACAAAAATGTATACGTTGATGCTAAAGAAATTTTCTTAAAACCAAGTTTAAAATTTTAACTTCAAATTTCTCCAAAAGGGCATTTTTTTTAAATGTTTATATATATATTTTTTAAATAGGTCATACTGCCTTTACATATACAATGTTCTATATCATATTAAACGGCATGGAAAGCGCTGTTAAACGGCACCAATCTCATAGTCCTAGTCCATTTTGGAATAACATCTGCAACTATTTTTAATCATAAAAACATTTATTGAATTTTATCACTAGTTTTCAATTTTTTTAATAATGAAGAAAGTTTCATCCCACTTTTATGTTTTGTTGTATGAATGGATATACTACTACCTATTTTTTACAAAAAATCTAAAAATTTTAAAAGATTAACTTTTTGAGAAAAATCAAATTAAAATTTTAAACTTGGATTTAAAAAAATTATTTAGTACCGACCTATACATTGTTGGATAACATATGAAATGGCATGGAATGCGCTGTTAAACGGCACCAATCTCATAGTCCTAGTCAAATTTGGAAATCATCTACACCTATTATTAATCATGATTTTTTTCTGTTTCTGGACTTATTTTTGAGGGCTTTAGAGACAGATAATTAAAAAACGGGTAGATATATCTTAGTAATATTTCACAATTGTTCTAGTAGATACAAGTAGTACACATGTACCAAATTTCAAGAAAATCTGAAATGGTGAGGCTCAAGCCTATGTTGAATTGACGTGGAATGACCCTTATGTATTAATTCTTTCAACACATCAGCTGACTGTCGCAATCGCTGATAGGTGTGAATATATTAAAGTCTATATTATTCGAGCATATGGTTGCTAAAGGTGAGCTGGATTTCAAAATGAAGAAACAATGGGTTCACAAGATAAAAAATTTTGACATTTAGCGTCATGTTCTAGATTTTTCGATAATCTTCTATTCTGTTTTTGAATGTTCGATTTCGGACTAAATATAAGAAGCAATGTACAAAGAGCTTGGTCTTGCTCTTAACCTCGGAACATATGATTACTTTTACGTTATTGTATTGTCACTTGTAGTTACTTTTTGTAACTTTGTTAATAATTTGAGTTGTCATTTTTATTTTATTTTTGTTGCATTGTGAATTATTATTTTCTTCAAATAAAAATTATTTAAACCCACATTAGCGCTAGAATACAGAATGGATTTTCTGATTCAGGCCAACTCCCACCAATTTGTATCCCAGCTGACTCCACTAATCGCTAGTGTTGCAGCCTGCATCCCATTGTGATCTGTTTTAGCACGCCTGGATTGGTCAGTTGCGAATCTCGCCTTTCTAACGATTGTTGGTTAACGATGCGGTCTGTGGCTTCAACATGTCAGTTCGGATATGGCACAGTTATTGTTGACCTAATGGCAGGCTTGCTAAATGCAAGATGATTTTTTTTCTTAAATTTTAACTCTTCAGTTCCTAATGCACCCTCCAGGGTGCACTTCTTCTGTTTTATTTTAAATTGGCCAATTCCTTTATCTTGTAACTTTAAAGCTTTAAAAACACTCTTCAATAGTTACAGAACATGTCAGAGCCTGTACAAGCCAACTTACTTGTACTTGTTTAAACCCATTTGGACATAAGCCTCACAGATTTTCGGCTCAGCTAAAAAGACGCACTTGCAGAAAATAAAAACTTTTCAATCCAAAATTTTGAGAGTAATTACGGACGCTCCAAAGGTACGTAAGTAACCAAAATCTACATACAGACATACAACCATCAACTATCGAACAACACATAAGTTTAATTAATGACATGCCCGTTAGAAGGCGCCTAAAAAGAATCTGGATGAGAGACCTCCTTTCCTCAATTAGTGTCAAGCATGGAATGAGGTGCTGTGGGGCACTTTCCTTCCTTATGTCTTAAATGCCTCACATATTAATGCGTTAATGCAGCCATTGAATTCGCTGATAGGTGCGAATCGACGTTTGAAGAGAAAAAAATCTGGTGCGTGCGCGCAACACACAACTTTCACTTACCAACTTACTTAGATTAGAAATTAATGCGTTTTGTTAATTGCCATTTCTCAAATGGCTTTAATTATGAACAATGGTCTGTCATTAAAGGCGTACTCCGCATGCGTGGGCTCAATGAGTTTCATTAGTTGACTCAATATTTTTCTTTTTTTCTCCTCTTTATGTTTTCTTTATTTTTATCATATCTCATACTTAGCCATTTCTTATTTATTGGCGTAACGAGAGATAGTTAATTTCTCCATATAAACAAAAACTAAGGTACTTTATAGGGAACAAACAAACAAAAAACACGTGAAAATGATACAACAATTAATTAAGTAAAGCCCCCCCTCCGGTTGATCAATTTTGATGAAATTTTTACAGTCATATCTCGGGCATATACATACATCATATACCCAGCTTGATCAAAATCTTTAAAGCCGTTTTTGAGTAAATAAAAAAAACACGTGAAAACGATACAAAATTTATTAAGTAAAGTCCCCCCTCCGGTTAATCAATTTTGATGAAATTTTCACAGTCATATCTTGGGCATATAAATAGATCAAATACTCAGTTTAATCAAAATCGTTAAAGCCGTTTTTGAGAAAATCGAAAAAACCTAAAAAGGTATTAAATAAAGTACCCCCTCCCTTTGAGCAATTTTGATGAAATTTTTGCTTTCACATCGCGGGCATATACATACACTACATACCCAATTTCAGCTTTGCACGGTTTATAGTTTTTGAGCTAGTCTGTTCACACACACACACACACACACACACACACAGACACACACACACACACACAGACCATTTCGCGGGACTTGGTCAATTGGACACAGGGGACCCCAAAACGTATATTTCCGTTAAAAACCGGAAGTCGAAATTTTTCACGATCGCAATACTTCCACTTACTATATATTTCATATATAGGTAAGTGAAAGTAAAAAATATTAAAGTCTATATTATTTTAGCATATGGTATTTCAAAGTGAAAAAATAATGGGTTCACAAGATAAAAAAATTTGTCGTTTATTGTCATTTTTTTTTATGTAATATGTTAAGACAGGTTCCGAGCTAAAAGGAGGAGGAGCAGGGGTTACGGAAATTGTTGGGTTTTGTTACTTACGTACCAAGGAGCGTCTTAAAATTTTGTATTTTTTTTAAGTAGGGGAGAGCGGGGTTGGTCGGCAACAGTTTTCACTTTTTTGTTTGTTGAGTCGTTCCTGTTAATATAATCCCAATAGGGCTGATACCACTGTAAACTCCAAGTGTTAGAGTACTTAAAGTATTTTTTTTCACCATATAATATTTAATACTAAGATCATAGAAAATTGAAGAATTCGTCAATCCAGAGTATGCCAATTAACCCCCAAGGTGAGGCAGGTTGGCCTAGAAGATTGTTTAGCCATCCCATTCAAGTACTGCCTGACACATATTATTGTTATTAAAAGCTGCATTGTAATGGTATAATAATTTTGAATAGATTTATCAGCTTTTAAGAGGAAATAGAATGACAATAGAAGAAGATAGAAGTTTAGACTGTCGTCACTTTCTGCATAAGAAAAACTGCTCTCATCCTCCTTGCTGGAACTAAAGACAATTGGTAGTTTCACCGTTGTTTATGTTTAGCTTGCTTTTGTGAATTGCTACTGCGCCAACAAACCCCAGTAGAAGAGAGCGAACTAACCCCACAGGAGAGATCATATGAAAGATGGCTGCCAGGACAGGGGAGAACAATCAAACAAGAAATAGGTTGAATGAAAGGTTAGGTTTTCCAAAGGAGTTTGGGGCTATGTGAACAGAATCGGAGTCAAATTTTTGTCATGCCTTTAAACCAAATTTATTGAAAATATAAAAATTTACTCTCATGTTGTAAAATCTATCAATGAAGCACACTCTTCTCTACACTGTTAGCTTCGGATTGAAAACTCAGAGCAAGACTCCCGAGGTCGAGCGGGTGACTTGGTACAATAGTGGGGCCTTTACAACAGGTGTGACAGAAACTATAAGTCGATGGCAAATCTACCCCCTATGCCAACCAACCACGCTCTCCCCTACGTCTTTTTAGTAGAGCCGAAAATTCGTGAGAGATAAGTCATAATTAGTTTAGGTAATTATTATCCATTTTGTTTACGATTTATGTTACAATAAGTATGTAAATTAGGTAAAAATGAAAACCTCATTGATTTATTTTAACATAATGAATAGGAATGTTCAGAACTATTCGATGATAATAATAAATAATACTGAAGGCTTAACGAACCCGAAGGTTCGATGCCGACACCACCACTCGCTCCCTGCACACCTCCATCCACCGACCGCCTTCCAGACCCGACTTCGATTGGTCCGACTTAACGCAATCCTCCCACCTCCGTCTCGGCCTACCAGTCGGACGTTTCCTATTCGACACAGCGCTTATTAATCTTTTCGGAATTCGTTCACCTTCACACAATTTTCGTTCACTAACCTTCACAATTTTACAAGCCCATTTTATTCATCACGCTGCTATTACGTCAATTATATTTAGAGGGTACAGTTTACAGTACAGTACATTCGATGATAGAAATTGTTTGTTTGTTTGTTTAACGTCACTTTATGCCACTAAGGCTAATCGGACGATGCTACAGTGGGAGTCCTAAATTTTGTCCATCCAGGTATAATTAAGATAGGGACCTTTAACGGGTACCTGACATCGTACAGGCTCGGGACCTCCATTTTACGTCCTGTCCGAGGGACGGCATAGCTAAGGATTTTTTACTCCCATTAAAAAATCCTAGGGCCATTGCTGGGCGCGAACCTGCGACCTTTAGTATTGTAGGTTGCCAAGCTAACTAATATACCCCCCTAATGGAAATTGTATTATTACCATGAAAGAAGACTAAATTCATGTTTGAATATTAAATAAATGAAATTCACCAAGAAAACAAAAATATTGCTACTGTTTTAGAGATCGAAATATTTTAATGTTTTTGTTCAATTTCTCTGAATGTTTGTTTCAATAAAGTATATTAAATTGTGGTGAAAGAGAATGTTTACATTTTAGTTGTGGTTTGTTGGTTCGTGCACTTCAACTCAGATAGGGGTGGGATGTGTGGTTTGTCTATGGTTTACTGATAATATAGAAAGTTTTCTTCTTGATAATATAGAGTGTTTTACGCGACGTTATGGTATAAAATAAAGTATAAAATCCAATCCTGGTAAATAAAATTGTAATAAAATAAAAATATTTGCTGTAATTAACATTAATAATAAATTTACCAATAATTTATATTTTCCCAATTAAATATTCACCAAATGTTCGTTAATATTTTATGTTTTAATAATTCACATTTTTTATCTGTTCTTTTCTTCAATCCTGAGAAATAGTTTAAATTGGATAATATTAAACGATTCTAAAACTTGTTTTTTCAGGCTTTAATTCTAAATGACAGATATAATTTTTTTTTTTAAACAGTTCAAAACACGAGAGAATTCAGAAATTTCGACACAATATTGCATCAAACTGTTTCTATTTTCAAGTGAAACTATCATTTGGAAAGTTATCTACGTAAGAGGCGCTTTGAGCTTGGGTGAAACGGTCTACGGTTTCGGCCACACTGCTGATCCAAAACATGAAATTATTATTTGAATTATGTTTCGTATTGATCATATAATAAAAGATATACTACTATGGTGGTTGAAGATATATCACAATGTAATTAAGAGGAAATCGTTGGGGGTGCGGTCAAAATAAGTAGCACTAATATGTGAGCATTACATATTTTATTGTAGCCGACGTTTCGACCCAAATTTTAGGTCATCGTCAGGGCTAAATGAGAAAAAAAAAAAACAGCCAATAAGAGAAATAATATAAAAAAAATATCAAATGTATTGTGAAACATAAACAAAATTAAATATATTAGATAAAATTAACATAAAGTTTTTTTTCAGGTTCGAAATTGTTGTTTGTTTCAACGTCAATTTATGCCACTAAGGCTAATCGGACGATGCTAGCTAAAGTAGGAGTCCTAAATTTTTCCTATCCTATTTTACGTCCTATCCGAGGGACGGCATAGACAAGGATGTTTTACTCCCTTTAAAAAATCCTTGGGCCACCTCGGGACACGAACCCGCAAACTTTAGTTTTGTAATTTTGTATGCTAACCACTACGCAACAGGTGACCGCGTTTTGAAATTCTCTCTTCTAATTTCTCTCGTTTAATTCTCGGTAAAAATATGTGCTGAAGTATTTGTAACTGAAGACGCTAAACTCATCTGTTTCCGCCCACCATTGAGACTTCATATAGCTGCGAACAGATAAGTAAAACAAGCAGTATTGAACAATAAATTAAATGTTATTGGACTGAAATTAAAATATTCCAAGTTCTGGAGCCATTTAAAACGTTCACATCGGCATGTACCACCGGTGTCCCGCACTAGACTGCCGCATCGGACACTTTAGCCAATCACAAAACTTTCCGCGACGATGTATAACGTGGTAGGGTTGTATTGTTTATTTTATTATTGTTGGATTGCCAATACTACATAATGCCCTTGAATAGCTCCTGTCCGATAGAGAACAGGAGAAAACATTAATTTCAGCCGCCAATATCTACGTATTGTCTGTTAAATCGCTATTTGAAGATCGATAATGGCTTTGATGCATTTGCCTGCGTCAGGCATTAGCTCATTATGCAGCCATCAATCGGTCCTGAGTGCACTCCAACTCAAGACTAATAGACTTTTCTGCAAAAAGCGCAGCTCACGTTCGACCACAATCCCTCAAGTTTAAAATGTGAGTTGAGGAAAGCTATAACGCGAGTCCCAAGGATTTACTTCTTGAACTCAATTCGTTTTTTTTATTATCGAGACGTGTTCTGCTTCGTTTATTTTTATTTTATGTATTATTATAGGCCATAGCTTATTTATTTTTTACTAAATCTACAATAATACTTCAATATATTTCTTTATAAAAATACAGGTTGCCTTTTATTTTATTTTATTCAAATTCTTATGTTGACGTTTCGCTGGTCGTTCGTTCTTATGATATCTACACAGTTGTTTCTTTTAATGTTTGAATTTTGCATTATATTGACGACCTTTTTAAAAAATTACCTTCATGTTTTCCAATCGTAAGTTTATTTTTCATAAAATTATATATTATTAGTAAGTTATATCATTATGATTTTTTTTTATCTTTACAATGGTATAATGTCGTAGAAACTGCAAAAAGTCATCAAGTTACAGCACCTTTTCAGGAGAAAAAAAAATTTTATTTATAAATGTTATCTTATTTTTTTGTGTTTGATTTTTGTAGGAAAAATTAAAATATATATTATTTCCATTTATAAAAGTTTTTTGTTTAACGTCCCTTTAGGCTGCTAAGGATAATCGGACGATGCTACAGTGCTGTTATGTGTGATGCTAAATTTTGCCTATACAGGTATAATTAGGATAAGGATCTTTAAAGGGTACCTGACATCGTAGAGGCTCGGAATCTCAATTTACTATCCGAAGGACGGCATAGCCAAGAATTTTTTACTCCCATTAAAAAAATTCTAGGGACACCGATTTATAAAAGTTCTTTCATATCTTACAGTTCACATTTTTCCTATAGGTTGGTGTCATCATGCATCGTCTTTCAGATCCTAGGATGCGTTCAAAATTAAAGGCACTAATATGTGAGAATATCATATTGTTATTTTTGCCTAAAATAAAATAGGTAAGCTTATTAATTTATTATTAAGCATATTAAACTTAAGGACAAAAATAAAATATATAATTCTCACATATTAGAGCTACTTATTTTGACCGCACCCCCAACCATTTCCCCTTTATTATATCTACGGTCCACTATCTTCCACCATCATGATTTTAATAAGATTTTTTTGAGTACCTACGGCGAAATTCAAATTGAATATGCATGTTTTAAAATTGTCCAAACCCCTTCCCCTACATTTCAAATGAATATTTGAAACTGAGAACTAATGTTTTTTATAAAGTCTTAATTTTCAATATAGCCTCTTTAAGATATAACGTTGGGACTAATAAAAATCTCCTCACCTGATGAAACCAAGCTATATGATTGAAATAAATCTGAGAGCGAGATTCATGATTGAGTGCGGAAACGTTCTCATATTTATTTTTATTTCTAGCCTGTTTTGGATCAGCCAGGAATTTATCAAGGTGGTTTCTAATAGAAAGAAATTTTCTTTAAATATTTAGGGTGATATTTTCTCAATTTTAAAACAACCCGTGGATTAAACAACTAAAAAAGAAAAGCTAGTGCGATGTGTCTACCACACATTTTTTCTGAAGGCCTGGTGAGACCATTGGCCGCGCGGTGTGGTCCCATGTGTGTGGCCAATTTGGCAGCGTCCTTCCCACTTACGGAGCCAGCTCTCTTGGGTTCTGGACAGTGACAATTGGTTTAGGTCCAAAGATTATAGCAGCTCAGAATCAGCAGGCCCCGAAGACCTGTATTTCTTCCCCTGAAGCATACAGTCCATGCACCTAACCTCCGTCCGGTTACTGACATCCTGGAAAACCAGATCGCGATCCTCGGGGGAGGTTTATAACTCCTATGCCCGGTCTGTGCGAGTCGACAGTAGACTGACAGGCGTCTTCATACCCTGGAGCGATGGATGGCCTGGACTGTGCGGCTTTCATTGGCGGTTGAACACTCAACCAGAGCGGTCACTCATCCTAGTACTAAGCGCACCCGATGTTGCTTAACATCGATTACCTATTGCAAGCACCATTGTCAACTCCTCCCGACCATTCTTTTTTCCTTAATACCCTTTATTAAGTATAGATACATTTTAATAGCTGCAGTTAATTTTAAATTACTTAAATGTATTAGGTTCCTTGCCTATTAATGGTACATGATTACCCTTTTACCTTTGCCATAGTTAGTATTTTTTTATCTCTCAGTTACCTATTTTTTATCCTTAAAAAATACCTTTTACAAATAATATTTTGCTATCTAATGTTATATTATTTATTTTATTTTTTTACTATACATACTATTCAATCAGAAATTGGTTGCTAATCTAGTAATAATAATAGCACCCAGCTGTACATCTTGTCTGAGTTAATCTTGTTTATTAATGAAGGAGATCTCTCGACCAACTTTATTTTATTTCTCATTAGCCATAGTTTATTTATTTAATCCATAATAATACTTCGACATATTTTGTTCACTAAGGATAAAATTTATTCATTTATTAATTTTTTTTTTTTTTTTCGAGTTCCCATGTCACTTTTCGATTTGGTCGCCCGTCTTCATGACAGCAAACAGATCAGAACTTGACTTTAATATTTTCCTAGTGAGTACTAGACGGTTTCAATTGAAGAAATAAATGGGAAAAAAAACCCGCTAAATATTCCTTTTTGGTTATCTATATGTAAATTAAGTTCCTTCCCCCATATTTGTGTTTCCCTCATTCTCTGCCTCATTTGCTATACCTCAGTTCCTTTTTCATTCTTTTTTTCTATCTTATAAAGCTTGTATGTTTAAATATTATTTTCATTCGATTCTATTTGTAATTTAGTGTTTCGTTATAACACATTTTTAGTTGTTTTTTTATAGAAAGATTAACAATAATATGTTCATAGAATTTAGCACTGAGATCAAATCCTCCTAATTTTCTAGTATGTTTATTAAAAAACAAGTCCAATTTTTTTATATATTTTATCTGAACTACGTTTCGGAACTATCTTCCATCCATGTATGTTTTATCATGATGGAAATGTTATGAGGGGGGGTAAATGGGGAAGTGGCTTTTTTTGTTTTCCTATAAAGTACCGTTGTTTTTGTTTATATGGAGAAATTAACTGTCTCTCGTTACGCCTAAAAATAAGAAAAGGCTAAATATGAAATATGAAAAAAACAATTAAACATATTATTTCATAATTAATTATTGTTTAATTAATCAGAATTAAACAGGAGAAAAAAAGAAAAATATTCCGTCAACATTGAGCCCACGCTTGCGCAGTACGCCTCTAATGACAAAACATTCTTTATAATTAAAGACGTTCTGTTTATTAAATGGATATTATTTGTTTCATGGTAACTAAATAGTAAATAAAATCAGACGCTACAGTATTATGCTTGCATCGCCGAATTATCACAAGTAAAAACTTTTATTCAATAATAACAAAATAGAGTACTTTAGAGAGCAAATAGAAACTAAAATTAGTAAATGAAAGTAGAGAAATGTGTGTCTTCGAGGAATGGCATTTAACAAAACATGTCAATTTCTAATCTAAGTAAGTTAGTAATTGAAGGTTGTGTGTTGCACGCATCGCACCAGTTTTTTTTCTGTTTTTTTTAATTTTTTAATAGTAAGGTCAAGACTAATATGTCCATAGAATTGACTCGTGAAATCAAATCCTCAATATTTTCTTGTATGTTTATTAAAAAACAACAACTGTGAACATATGTTGACTTAAAATATGAAAATGTTATGTGTAGAGGCCCTGATGATGGAAGAATGTTCCATAACCAATCCCATTGGGGCCAATTTGGCAGTGTCCTTCCCATTGATGGCGTAAGCTCATTCGGTTTCAATGACAGTGACAAATGGTGAAGGTCCACAGATTATGACATCTGAGAGTCAGAAGGCCCCAGAAACTATATTTCTTTTCCTGCAGCATACCGTCCTTGTACCAAACCTCCGGGCGGTTACTGACATCCTGGAAAACCACACCGTAATCTCTATAGGGTACACGGGGAAGGGTTATCATTCCTAATCCGCTGTCGCCTCCAGTAGGCTGACGGGCCTCACATATTCGTATGGAGGGTGGTGCGCTGCCTGGCAGTGAATCGGCGAACTTAACCCACGCGTCCACCTGTGCCCCGTTTTAAATAACATATCATAATTCCCGGGCCAGAGAGAGGCCCGGATAAATGGCGACTATTATAATAAATGTCCCCTGGCTCCGAGTTTCGAAATGGCTATCTCTTGGTTCTCAGTCATATTTTGTAACGGACTACCTATTTCTTAACACGTTATACTAATGGCAAAAACTTTTTTTTTTTTATCCTAATCAAAGAAAAAACACCACTTGTGTCACAATGCCGTTTTAGAGCACTTTATTATGTAGTTTTTACAAAATTATTTCAGGAAGACTATGAAGTTTCCCAAAGGACAGGGCGTAACGCAACGAAAGTTCAGGTCTTAATTGTTTTTTAACTCATCAAGATACCTTTCTAAAGTAAAACATTTAGAAAAAGTTTCTTCTTAGATCATTTCCTAATAAAAGTTTAATTGAATCTTCACCTCAAAAGCATCACCTAATATGAACGCGGAGTTTCTCATCTATCTTTAAAATGAAATATTACAATAGCTATTTTCTTTCCCACTTGATATGAATTACATTAAAACACTAAATTGGGGCGCGGCGTGGCCGAGGGGATAGCGTCTCCGACTCCCACGATGGCGGTGCGGGTTCGAATCCCGCCCAAGCCTGCTCAATTCTGTTAGGTAACGGCCTCACTGAACAGACTCAGCGGCTTGCTATGGCTTAGAAGATGTTGGTTACCCGTAGATAACCTGTCCCGATCAGACCTCGTGGCATAAGGCGGACGTGAAAAAAAAAACAAAAAAAAAAAAACACTAAATTAGTTGCAAAAACTAAATTTTATCAATACAATAGATATTTAATGTACTATTTTCAGCGCATTCGTGGAAGTTTCCTATTCTTCTTGCCTGTACCTTAAGATATTAAGATATGTAAACTAGTATTGGTTAATATCAATAAAAAAACACCTTGGCTCAATAAGTTACAGGCTTCATTACTCTCTTATAAGTAGCCTGTCAACCGTCAATTGTAATCAGATTTAAAAAAAAAAAAAAAAAAAAAAATTAAACCTGATTATATAAAAAATTTGCCTAAAATAAAGCTTCAACACGATTTATGGACATTTATTTAGTAGATGTAATTTAAAAGAGGGCGTAGGTGCCCGTGTGGGTTAAAAAGCGCCGCACATTTTTTTGGGGATTTTTTGCACAGTGGTGCAAAAAATCCCAAAACCAGCTTTTGTTTCTGGATCTAATAATTTTTCTTGGTTTTTATATGAATGCTGGACCTTGAAAATATAGTTGAAACAAAAATAGAATAAACTTTGTGGAATATACAACATGTCAAAGTTGTATGTTTCTGGCATCTCCAGCCGCGCCCTTTTTGCAACCCGGTAACCAATGGTTGTCTTATTCGCTGGTTAATTTCTATCAATTTTTACTTATGTTACCTTGAATGTGCATTCTATATACAATATACAGCCATCCAAATGATTTCTGTATCCATTGATTTAAGCGAATGAACTATTTTTTAAAGTAAACAATTTTGGTCAACTATTCTTCTTATTGGGGAATGTTTGAATAATTTTATTCGCAAGTTTGTGGCACTACTCGTTACAGAAACTATCTGAGTTTCAACTGGTATAAGTTTCACGTCCCACATAACCCCACAACATTAGAAAAAGGGGAGTTTTTAGAGATCAAGTATGTGTGACGGCCGGCCGGCTCCAAGGGTGCGCTACCTACCTTCCCCCTTCCCGACCTCGGGGTAATCCTTACTTATTTTTTGACCAGTGCAGCTGAAGGGATTCTAGTGATCATACCTCTATAGTTATATCTAGTAAGTGTATTGAATATCCAGTGTTTCTTGTGTTTTTGGAACGAGCTTGATTTCATTACATCAGTAAGTATCTTTTTAATTAATCTAATCTTAGTTCGTGGCTGACCACCATTTTAAATAATTTATTTTTTGAAGAGAAAAGATTTGGCTCCGCCGGGAGTCGAACCCGGTATCAGTGAAGAGGAAGGATTTGCTCTGCCTTGAGCCGAGCTCAGTGGTGTAGCGGTTAGCATCCTCGCATGTAACGCAGGAGACCCGGGTTCGACTCCCGGCGGAGCCAAATCTTTTCTCTTCAAAAAATTAAGTATCTTTTATTCATTTTATATTAATCTATGTATAATATATTATATTACCTACCCTCTGTATATAAGAGCTACTGGCACTATTAAATTTAAATTAAATGTAGAGTTTCTGATAACAACTGAAAATATGAATTAATATTTTAGTTATGCTACAAAACTCATTTTATTACATTTTACAGTATTTTTGGTTTGTTTGTAGATGCATAAGGGATTTTCCTGCCTTCATACAACCCAGGGTCTAAAAGAATATTAATTTTCTTATTTTAATATATTATTTTAATTAAAATTAATTAATTAAATGTATGCATATATATTCTCAATTTTTATAAATAACTGGTTATTACAAAATCGGCAGAGTATGTGTGCCAATAAATTAACGATAGTTTTTATTATTATTTTAAAAAAAACAGTCAACTGCTGTTGATTGACCTAACCAAATTAATGTTAAAATAGATGTAGGCTTCGTTACATGAATTACAGTTAGGACTCCAGACAGTTAAGGGTAAGAGATAAATAGTTTTGTGATTCTCGATCTATTTATAATGACTGTATTTTTTCTGGATAGGTCGAAATGCTGACAAGAAGAAATTTGTGGCCTTTTACATGATAATTTAATATAAAATGAAGTATGAACTGATATAAAACAACTCCACAATCCACTAATAAACACAATACAAAGTTTGAACAAGTTTAGTCCACTAAAAGTTATAATATTAGTAAGAAATTCTCCCACCCCTCCCTCTTACCCCCACCCCTTACCTATTTTCATGACACCGATAAAAAACCACTCTACAATAGTAAATTAAAAATAATACAAAGTTTGAACAAGATCCGTCTACTGTAAGTATTTTTTGCACCATGATGGGCAGATCTGGACCACTGTGAGCCGTACACTCACGGTATCGTTTTTATTTCACCGATTCGCTGCCAGGCTGCACTTTTGTGGGTGCTAATGTAGTGGCGGGAATCAACAAATGCTACTTCCAAGCGAACCACCCACTATAGGCATATATGAGGCCCGTTTGTATACTAAACAGCGCTGTCAAAGGACTTTGGAGGCCTAGTACTTCAACCAAAAAAAAATATATAGGGGGTGGTGTGGCACAATGAAACACAAAAGTTTCATTTACCCATAGCACCTCACCTGAGTCTTTATTTTCATTTTTTTATTTTTTCCATGTTACCTTAGTATCTAATCTACGTAAGAAATGCTTTAAAAATTATCTTATGCACTATGTGTGTCCGAGAGCAGCTATTTCCAAAAAATAAATTTTGTTTCATTGTGCCCCATGCCCGGAATACAATGAAACTGCTGAAAAAGATAACACCATAATTACCGAAAACACACCGCTTCCAGTCGGTTTTTCGTTCTTCTGCTTTAGGATAGCCTCAAAATTCTTCGGAAATAGGAATGTTTGACTTGGTTGTCACTTGTCATAAATTAATACAGTTATTTTGGTGTTCCGCTATCAATTTCGCACCAATCTGAAAGAAAATGAAAAAAACAAAACAAAAAAGGACTGCTTATTGCACAATGAAAAACGCAAGCGGCACGATGAAACACTCCTGGGACTCCATGGAACGTTTCATTGTACCCCGAACGCCCCTGTTTCAAGGAATCCCATTCTAGCCATGTTTCATGTCTTTAACTTCCTACGATGAACGTGAAGAGGTAGAAAAGCAGGTCTTGCAAAATTTTAAGAGATACATGCGTAATGAAAAAGTTGTAAGAGCACATTGAATAAAATAATTACTCATACCTAAAGACAAAAATCGGTTCGACTAAAATTTTTAGTTTTTTAATTGACCCACAAAACTGCACTTTAGCATGTGGAGTCTGTCACTGAACAAGTAGAAAGGGGAAAATTGCTGACATTGTTTGGAGTCACCCTTACCGCTCGCTGTCTGATTTTGGTTGCACTAGACCTTTTGGTTCGCCCAGTGCACCGACTGTTTTATAGTGCACCGTGTTTCATTGTGCCCCCCCCCCCCTATATGTAAACACATACTGGTGAATATAGGTGTTACTTCTATTCGTTTTATGTAGGTTTTTTATTATATTTATCCGTGAACAATACTTGATTCTTTCTTTAGCGTAAATATTAAATATTGTTGATAATCTGACTAACTTGAACAAATAATAAACTTTAAAAACCGCTCCAACAGCAGCAAACCCTTTAAGCTCACGTCTGCTAAAGGACCATTTGATATCTATAAGTTCCGTCTGATGAAACTCCTGTATTTGACAGATCCTTTATTAATTTTGTAACGTCCTCCAGGAATTAACTAACAACCCTATCCCATTTAGAATTGTATTCTATATTTTATCTCTTCGAAAACCATGATGATCTCGGTTGATTCCATTCATAAACTACCACACATGTATCTCTACCCCATGTATGTATATATGTGCAGTACGCAGTACTGCACCCAAGCGTCTTATGTTACGAAGTACTGTTTCTTTGTCAGCGGTCATGCAAGGAGGTGATCTGAACGTGATCGCGCTCAACCGCCAGGTTCTCCTTAATTTTGCAATCGATGGCACCCACTTAATAAAGGCTGGGTTTGCTTGAGTTTAAATACGTAAAAAAAAAAAAATGAAGAGAGAAATCCACCAACTAATTTCTTTGTAAAAGAGGAAAAATGAACATAAGATAAAAGGATAGTCAGTTGAAGACAATTTTACACGGTTTTACCACTAACCTATATATTTCTCCAAAACAGCCTTGGTGCAGAAAATATTATAATAATAGTATTATAAATATTGTTATATTATCGAAAGATAAGATTTTTTTTTACAAGACATTATATTTTTAGGATATGATCATGTATATCAAAAGAAAACGCACAGAATAAAAAAATCTGGTGCGTGCGCGCAACACACAACTTTCACTTACCAACTTAGATTAGAAAATTAATGCGTTGTGTTAATGCCACTTCTCACTCAGTTACACATTTTTCCACATTCATTTCTTATTTTTGTTTTCATTTGCTCTATAACACTATCAACACACTAATTTCTTTAATTATTAAATAAAAGTTTTTACTTGTATAGATTCGGCAATCAAGCATTATACTCCAAGTCGTCAGATTTTATAATTCTCTTTGTACATGTTGTCAATTTCATTTAGTTACCAGGAAGCCATTAATTTCCATTAAATGAACAGAACGGCTTTAATCATGAACAATGATCTGTCATCAAATACCCAGTTTGATCAAAATCGTTAGAGCCGATTTTAAGTAAATCAAATAACACGTGAAAATTATTCCAAATTTATTAAGTAAAGTCCCCCCTCCGGTTAATTTTGATGAAATTTTTACAGTCATATCTCGGGCATTAATAAATAAAATACTCAGTTTAATCAAAATCGTTAGAGCGGTTTTTGAGAAAATCGAAAAAAACGTAGAAAGTTATTAAATAAAGTACCCCTTCCCTTTGAGCAATTTTGATGAAATTTTTGCTGTAACATCGCGGGCATATACCTACACTAAATACCCAATTTCAGGTTCGCACGGTTTATAGTTTTTGAGCTAGTCTGTTCACACACACACACACACACAAACACACACACACACACACACACACATACACACACACACACACACACACAGACCATTTCGCGGGACTTGGTCATTTGGACTCAGGGGACCCCAAAACGTGTATTTCCGTTGAAAACCGGAAGTCAAAATTTTTCACGATCGCAATACTTCCACTTACTATATATTTCATATATAGGTAAGTGAAAGTAAAAATATGACACCTGTTTCAGCTATCTGGCTCAAATAGATATTGAGATATGGCCCAAAAATTGTTTAACAAACGTATTGTTTTTGCTTTCTTTTTTTTCTTTTTTTTTTTTATATTATTACTTCATAAATTTTTCTCTCTAAATATCTGAAATTTCGTATTTTTCCTTAATTTGCGTGCAAAAAATCCCCAAAAATTATTAAAATCATGCTTAAAGGTCAAACAATTGTTGATTTGATTACATATATGTTATAATTAATAGGGATCTTGAGGTTCAGTTAATAAACAACTATATTATGTCACATAATAAACCGGACCAAACAGCTCTCAATACACATAACAGGCAAACAAGCCATTCGTTTAAATTCAATTCTCCCAAAATGATACACCGTGAAAATAATAATTTATTATATTATAGAAATTAAAACCATAGAAAAGTATAAAAATCGAGCAATAAACAATAAATCAGATGTCCTAAATCTCAACACGTGCTATTCAAATTTAATGCACTCAGATTAATTTTACTAATTATGAATTTAAATAATAATATACATCACAATAATAAACTATACATTTTAATAACTTACCCATCTACTGTAATTCCCGCATACCTGTCAACAACCGGCACTACCAAAAGGTCAGGAAAAAACCCAAGAACCCTTTCCTGGTTTACTTAATAAATTAATTATACGTAATTAAATTATTAATCTGTCTGATAGAATATAAAATATTTACTTCTGTCAGAATATTCACTTTTGCCTTCTATGTTCCGTCGCTTTATTATCGATTTATTTACCCCAGAATTGGAATGTGGAGTATACCTAGCTGAGAATTAATAATGAAGTTAGGATTGGTAGATAGAAAAAGAAGAAAATGCGAGTTCAGCTGGCATCCGCCTGTAGCCGCAGAGTCAACCTGGTTCTCCCGTACAGGATACTATTTTTTTACCAACTCATTTTTGTAATTTTGAAAATTCTAATAGCTGTTTCTTAAAGGAAATTTAATTTAGAATCCAAATTTGCTTTTACATTTTTCCTATCAATTTTATATTTTGCAAAAAGTTCATTGATAATAGTAAAAAATGGGACTTTTACAGCAATTTTGCATGTTTTTTGGTTAAAAGTTTATTTTTTACAAAAAACGAACCAACTTATCAGAAATCAAACTTCATATTCGTATTCTCTACCCCAAAAAACATTAAAATTATAGAAACCAGAACGCCAAAAAAATTTCTGTAGACAGGGCAAATTTTAAGATTCAGTATTACTATAAAACAACTTAAAAGCCGTATATAGGGAAAAAACTAAGGTCAGATTCAGATTCAGCACACACAAAATCCCCAAAATGTTGGTTCACTTCCCCGTTATATATATATATATATGTATACTTGAGGAGTGTCGAGATTGCTGGAGGCGGAGAGAGCCGCAGCGGCGCTTTAACTCAGACTGTACCTCACTCGGTCAGTCCATCGCCAGAGTTCCTCAGGTAAGGATCTCTCACAGCATATCTTAAACTATATATACATATACTTATATACTGTAATATATATAATATATAATACTATATATTATAATAATAATGAGCAGAGCCGGCCACGCGTTGCTGTGGCTCATTAACTGTAATTGAATTAATTAATTCCTATTCTTTTTAATACAGTCAAATCAAAATTCACTGATAAAGATAAAAGGTTCAGCTAATCTAAAAACAAACGGGATTTAAAATATAACTTTATGCCAAATTTAAAATTTAATTTTAGGAATGAGATAGATAACGTTAATTTATAACTTTTTATAATAACAATGTATATTTTTTATTATTATTAGAATTGTCAATTTCTACTTATTTTATTCTTAATAGGTGCACAATAATTTTGGTTAACCTGTCATTCGCTAAAACAAATAGATTCAATGTTTTCCCCACACATGCTAAGGCGACACATAATTGCCATGGGAAAGACACGGATTTTCCTAGTCCATTCCGAAAAAAATAGATTTAGCTACTGGATGCTTACCCTCCCTAAATATCGAAAGAAAATTAAGTTTGTATGGGATAGTAAATGGTAACTGACAAAAATAACTATAAAAATAATAATTTAATGATGTATCAGATAAATGTATCATTTAAACAAACATTAAGAAACTTGTTATCTTAGCACATTTTGAAATGAAAATAAAAATATCTTCAAGTTTATTATAATCTAAGATTTTAAAATGTTCAGGAACATTTCTTTATTATTATTCTTAATATTAGAGTATTTTATAAGAAATTGATTTCTCTTGATCGAATGTAAAATGTGATATGATGTGAAAAAGTGTTGAAAATTGTCTGGCTCGTTTTTTTTACAAAGAGGACATGAGGATTTAGGATCCAAATTGTATAGAACTGATTTTTATATTAAAAATTAATAAATTTATTTTATTTGTTTTTTATTTGTTGACCGAACTCCAGTAAAATAAGTCTCTTCGAAGTAAAATTGATCTTGAAACAAAATCCTTATCCTCCACCCATTTCATAAAAAAATTAAAAAAGAAATTAAGAAGAAATAACTTCGTATATTTAGACAATACTGACGAGATGACATTAAGGTGCGCATAAACGAAAAAAAAAAAAAAAAAAAAAAAACATTTTGTGAAAACTGAATAGATTGATTGTGTAAATTTTCGTAAATCGTTAAATTAAATTAGCCAAAAAAAGTTTTCTTTAATTAATATTTATATAACCTTTGTAAATTAGGCTGTTTTTTTTGTTTTTGGGTTTTATCGCAATATAGAAGTTATAATAATATATTTTTTTAGCTTTTTTATACGCTTTTCCGGATTGACCGGCTCCCTCGCTTAAACGGCAATGAATCGGTTCCGACGGGAACGGATAAGCTGGAGTCTACTTTAGTCAGAAATGTCTATGATATAAATAAAATCTATTTATAGTGATTCATAGTGGCATAGTGATGCGTTAGGTGGATTTTATCAATTATTATCATCATATTAAGGACTATTTAAGTACTTTTTTATATATCTGTACATATATTATATATTAATCTAATCTTAATCTGTGGGTGACTACCTTTTTAAATTATTTTTAAATAATTTATTTTTTGACGAGAAAAGATTTGAGACCCGGGTCTCCTGCGTTACATGCGAGGATGCTAACCACTACACCACAGAGCTCGGCTCAAGGCAGAGCAAATCCTTCCTCTTCACTGATACCTACTCCCCCTATCTCACAAGTTTTGCGAGTAGTAGCGGGAGGTGGACAAATTTTGTCCAATTTATGATATCTATTGACATAAGTCAATTTTTTTTAAATTATTTTAATTAATCTAATCTTAATTGCATGTAACGCAGGAGACCCGGGTTCGACTCCCGGCGGAGCCAAATCTTTTCTCTTCAAAAAATAAATTATTTAAAAATTAATAATTTATTATCACAAGTTTGTATAGTCGATAGACTCTATTCGTATAGGGTGCTTCACTAAAAGCAGTTTATGGGTCTCTACAATTTAGGGCGAGCTAATCGTAAGTTGGAGATCAGTTTTTTTTATTTATCTTGCAATGAGGTATGTAAGGATCTATCAAAATCTTTGCTTAAAAGGTGGTTATCCATTGTTAATACCAAATCTTGCTTTTTTTTTTTTTTTTTTTTTTTTGGATAATTGAATAAGCCGTTTCAGAAACCCACACATGTTCAAAAAAATCGATTTTAATTTTATTTTATTTTTGAAGTCCTTGCACGCCGAGACATCTGATTCAAGAGATACCCGACAAGCCCAGGTGACCTATCGGCTTTTACAGACCATTCAAATAATCGTTGTCAGGACAACCTCGACAAATCCAGAACATTGAAAAATATCTTCTCGTAACCAAAGCAGTAAGTACGTTTTAGCGTAAAATTTTGCTTAGCCTGTCACTGTCAAATAACCTGTAGATTTGAATTGACTGTCCATTGAAATATAAATTATTTTTACTTTCACTTTTCTACTTATGAAATATCCCGTAGAGAGCCTAGGATTATTTAAAGGAAGTAAAAACTCCTTAGCTATGACGTCCCTCGGATTGGACGAAAATTGGAGGTCACGAGCCTGCAGGATGTCAGATACTCATTATAGATCCTTATCCTAATTATACATGCGTAGGTAAAATTTAGGACTCCCACTGTAGCATCGTCCGATTAATCTTAGTACATAAAGGGACGTTAAAAAAACAAGCGACAAACAAAAACATATGAAATATATATTTAGTTAGGGAAAATATTACGATCGCGAAAAATTTCCACTTTTTGGGGTCCACCCAATACATGTTTCTACACGTTTTGGGGTCCCCTAAGACCAAATAACCAAGTCCCGCAAAATGGTCTTTGTATATGTGTACAGACAAACTCAAAAATGATAAACCGTAAGAACTAAAAATTAGGTTTCCGATGTATTTATATGCCCGTAATGTGGCAGCGAAAATTGAATAAAAATTGAGTAAACAGGGGCACTTCATTTCATAAATTTTGTCACATTTTGTAAATTTTTAGGTTTTTTTTTTTATTTTCTCAAAAAATACTCAAACGATTTTGATTAAACTCGTGATGTTTAATGAGGATCAGGTATTCTTTAATATCAAGTAGGTTTTATTTAAATTAAAATGTTCTGAAGGGGCTTAAATAGGGAAGAGAAATTTTTCGTTTTCCTATAACGAAAGTACGTTTGATTTTGTTTATTAGGAGCAATTATCTGTCTCTCGTTATGCCTAAAAATAAGAGATGGCTAAATATGAAATATGGATAAAATCGAGTAAACATATTTTGAAATTTGAATCTTGCCCATTTCAACCTCATACATTTATACTTTCAGTTATTTTTTTATTTATTAGATAATGTAAGTAAGCTTATAAGTGTCTTATAGAGTAATTTCCAAAATATGTGGATTATAACATTTGTTTGTTTTCCATAACCAGGAGAAACTCTACATGTCCAAAAAAACCGACTTCGAAAACTACGAACCAGTAAAAATAAATGAGCTGAAAAGTAGGAAATAATTACCTTCTGATTTTTATGAATACACAGCAAAATTCAAAGTGGTATAAAAAGCGGGAAATGCAATAAAACGAATAATTTTATTTTCATTTGTACGAATACACACCAACTGTGAATAAAAATTATTAAATTAAAATATTAGATACCATGCTCATTACAAAAAAGTCTTCTCTTAAGGCCCCTATGTAATCAACTGAAAATGAGCTTTTCCAGGAATAATTGAACTCCTTTTAATATGCTTAGCGATTGAAAGTCGGAAATCAAAATCTAATTCGAATCAATAACGGCCACCATTTTAAATTTAAACGATCCTTGGACTTGAAGAAGTCTTAAAAATCTGCTTTATAAAGGGTTATCAATGCTCGGTTCTTGGACTTCCATGAATTTTGTGGTCTTATGATTAGGGTATCCATCCGTCGTTTAGACCTACATTTAGGATTTTTTACTATTTAAGATTTTTAATAGTAGCTTTAATCTCCTTAAACCCATAAAATTAATCTTTTAAATAATCCAGAAAAATTTTCTTGAGTTTTATTTCTTGGCGAAATTTTCCAGGAACAGAGTCGAAACTACAATAACTTTGCCGGAACGATAAAAAAGTTTCATTCTACTGATATATAACTTTATTTCAATCTATTTTTGAAAATTTATTTAAGGTTATGTTTAAGGTTTGTTCCAACAAGCTCTTAAAACATGTCAACAACTAACAGACTGCTCAGGTTCTCCCCCACTCTTTTGATTCTGAATTTGGTTGGTTGGTTTTCCCAACCGATTCATCAAGCATTAAAACAGTATTGAGCATTACTTAAAATCATCCAATCAAATTTAGAATAAAAAAATCTGGTGCGTGCGCGCAACACACAACTTTCACTTACAAACTTACATAGAATAGAAATTAATGCGTTTTGTTAATTGCGACTTCTCAAATAAACAGAACGGCTTTAATCATGAACAATGGTCTGTCATTAAAGGCGTACTCCGCTTGCGCTCAACGAGTTTTATGAGTTGACTGAATATTTTTCTTTTTTTCTCCTCTATATGTTTCCTTGATTTTTATCATATCTCATATTTAGCCATTTCTTATTTTTAGGCAAAACGAGAGACAGATAATTTCTCCATATAAACAAATACAAAGGTACTTTATAGGAAAACAAAAAAGGCCCCTTCCCCATTTAAGCCCCCTCAGAACATTTTAATAATGATAAAGCTTACCTGATGTTAAAGAACACCTAATTTTCATTAAACACCACGAATTTGATTAAAATCGTTAAAGCCGTTTTTAAGATAATCGAAAGAAAGGTAAAAATTGGTTAAAAAGTTATGAAATAAAGTGCCCCCTCCTGTTGATCAATTTTGATGAAATTTTTACAGTCGTATCTCGGGCATATACATACATCAAATACTCAGTTTGATCAAAATCGTTAAAGCCTGTTTTGAATAAATAAAAAAAACACGTGAAAATGATACAAAATTTATTAAGTAAAGTCCCCCCTCCGGTTGATCAATTTTGATGTAATGTTGGCTATCGCATCTTTGGCATACACAAACATCAAATACCCAGTTTGATCAAAATCGTTAAAACTGTTTTTGAGTAACTAAAAAAAAAACACGTGAAAATTATACAAAATTTATTAAGTAAAGTCCCCCCTCCGGTTGATCAATCTTGATGAAATTTATACAGTCATATCTCGGGCATATAAATAAATCAAATACTCAGTTTAATTAAAATCGTTGGAGCCGTTTTTGAGAAAATCGAAAAAAACTTAAAAAGTTACTAAATAAAGTACCCCCTCCCTTTGAGCAATTTTGATGAAATTTTTGCTGTCACATCGCGGGCGTATACATACACTAAATACCCAATTTCAGGTTCGCACGGTTAATAGTTTTTGAGCTAGTCTGTTCACACACACACAGACCATTTCGCGGGACTTGGTCATTTGGACTCAGGGGACCCCAAAACGTGTATTTCCGTTGAAAACCGGAAGTCGAAATTTTTCACGATCGCAATACTTCCACTTACTATATATTTCATATATAGGTAAGTGAAAGTAAAATGGGGAAAGTTCATGAGCAGCTTGAAGTTATCAACGTGTTTTAATAGCTTGTTGGAGCCTACCTTATGTTACATATGCCATATGTTATTCCAATAAGTAAATATTTTGAGCGATAATTAAATAATTATTTTCGTGTTTTTTTCCGATAACTTCTTAAATAAATTAAGAACCCCAAAAAAGGATTTAATGGGACCACCTTGGGAAAATACCCTACAAGATGCAAAACATTTCGTTCCAATTTGTCCACCCATTTCTGAGTAATCGGTGAACATAAAAATTATATATAAATTATACATTATAGAAAAAAAAAATCTGGTGCGTGCGCGCAACACACAACTTTCACTTACCAACTTACTTAGATGAGAAATTAAGGCGTTTTGTTAATGCCACTTCTCAAAGTTACACATTTTCCACATTCATTTCTTATTTTTGTTTTCATTTGCTCTATAAACCCCTCAGAATATTTTAATAAACGCTTACCTGATATTAAATAACACTCAATTTTCATTAAACATGACGAATATGAAGAAAATCGTTAAAGCCGTTTTTGAGATAATCTAAAAATTAGAAAAAAAGTTATGAAATAAAGTGTCCCCTCCGGTTGATCAATTTTGATGAAATGTTGGCTATCACATCTTTGGCATATACATACATCAAATACCCAGTTTGATCAAAATCGTGAAAACTGTTTTTGAGTAAATAAAAAAAACACGTGAAAATAATACAAAATTTATTAAGTAAAGTCCCCCCTCCGGTTGATCAATTTTGATGAAATGTTGGCTATCACATCTTTGGCATATACATACATCAAATACCCAGTTTGATCAAAATCGTGAAAACTGTTTTTGAGTAAATAAAAAAAACACGTGAAAATAATACAAAATTTATTAAGTAAAGTCCCCCCTCCGGTTGATCAATTTTGATGAAATTATTACAGTCATATCTCGGGCATATAAATAGATCAAATACTCAGTTTAATCAAAATTGTTAGAGCCGTTTTTGAGAAAATCGAACAAAGTGTAAAAAGTTATTAAATAAAGTACCCCCTCCGGTTGATCAATTTTGATGAAATGTTGGCTATCACATCTTTGGCATATACATACATCAAATACCCAGTTTGATCAAAATCGTGAAAACTGTTTTTGAGTAAATAAAAAAAACACGTGAAAATAATACAAAATTTATTAAGTAAAGTGTCCCCTCCGGTTGATCAATTTTGATGAAATGTTGGCTATCACATCTTTGGCATATACATACATCAAATACCCAGTTTGATCAAAATCGTGAAAGCCGTTTTTGAGTAAATAAAAAAAAAAACACGTGAATATGATACAAAATTTATTAAGTAAAGTCCCCCCTCCGGTTAATCAATTTTGATGAAATTTTTACAGTCATATCTCGGGCATAAAGGTAGATCAAATACTCAGTTTAATCAAAATCGTTAGAGCCGTTTTTGAGAAAATCGAACAAAATGTAAAAAGTTATTAAATAAAGTACCCCCTCCCTTTGAGCAATTTCGATGAAATTTTTGCTGTCACATCGCGGGCATATACATCCACTAAATACCCAATCTCAGGTTCGCACGGTTTATAGTTTTTGAGCTAGTCTGTTCACACACACACACACACACACACACACACACACAGACACACACACACACACACAGACCATTTCGCGGGACTTGGTTAATTGGACTCAGGGGACCCCAAAACGTGTATTTCCGTTGAAAACCGGAAGTCGAAATTTTTCACGATCGCAATACTTCCACTTACTATATATTTCATATATAGGTAAGTGAAAGTAAAAAGGAACATACGTATCGAATTGAGTAACCTCCTCTTTCGAAGTCGGTTAAAAATAATATTCTAAGCTTTAAAATTAAATAAAATAAAATTATTTTATAGCGTTTATTGAAAGAAGAGTTACAAATTATTATTTTATTCTAATGAAGATGTCATGGAATAATTAATTACATCATAATGCAAAGGTTTCGTGAAATCATTTAGAACGATTAGAGAGTTCTAAGAACCGTACGAGAAGAAGAAGAAGCTAATTTGCATATTCACTTACGTGGTTTTTGTAGGACTTAGTTTTAGTTGTAAAAACTATCTATAAAACATGGTCGTATATATTATTTCTCAAGGCCTTTTTTTTTTGGCGGTACGCCATAACTTCCATAATACTTCATCAAATTTCATGAATGAGGCATCATTTTATAGCTTTCCTTAATCGATAAATTTCCTTAACTATACCGGAAAATATACAAATCATTCATTTCGATTGCGTTATAACCGCGGTTTTTGCGAGAAAATCAAAATGCTCGTAGAGGTTTCTTATTGGTGTCAATCCTTTCAGGTTTTCAAGGAGAACATTTTCGGTCATATACATTTTTTTCTATTAAACTCTTCGTTTGCGAGTTGTAAGTTTTAAATTGATTGATTCCGGTCAAACTGTCACCATACCACGCATTAACCTCACCCCTTCTGATCCTTTCAAACTGAGTAGGAAGCAATTTCCTATAAAAGTCGCCTTTGCCATGACTATTAATAAGGCATAGGGACAGACGCTTACAAAGTGAGGATTGTACTTGCCTGACTTTTTTCAAACGGTCAGTTGTATGTGGCGTTTTCCAGGGTGCGCTCTTTCAGTGGCATCTATGTCACTGTAAAATTAACCCACCAACAATCACAGTATCAACACATCGTTGCCAACCCGTCAGAAGCATTTTTATTCCATTTTCTTTACCTTACCAATTCGTTCCAGATGTCGAACAACTGTTGAGTGATCAACACTAACTTCTCTCGTAATGTCCCGAGCAGTTTTGCGAGGGTTTTCTTCTACCAAAACCCTCAGCTGGTCGTGATCAACAACAGAAGGCCTACCGCGACCTTCCTTATCTTCGGGATCAAAATCTCCAAGAAGAAATTTTTCGAACCATCGCTGCACTGCACATTCACTGATGTTTCCGTCACCCCAAACAATATTGATGTTATGTGCGGTTTGAGCCGCACTTCGACCAAATCTGAACTCTTAGAAATAAATTTGACGAAAATTTTGTTCTGACATAGTGAATTTCAAAGGTCTTTACTCATAGAGAATTTAACACAAAGTAAACCAATCTTTGATGAAAAACAACCTTAATAACCATTGTTTATCATCCATTAACTAGACTTTGTATTATCTTTGTTTACTAGGCAATCACTTGCCTAAACAAAATGAATATTCAAATCCTACATTATTTTTGCACCAACCCAATAAAACAAACGATACCTTAGAAAGAAGGATAGCCCTGATAAATGCCTAAAACTTGGATTGAAAATTAAGTACATGATATTAGTTTGAATATCGCAATATGGTAGGGTACTAATAAGAATGGCTAATGGTTTGAATTATTTTTTTCATCCTTCCCCCTATCACTTTACTCATGTTTCAGTATTCCTATAACGAGCATTGGATAGAAGAGGCCGCCATAAATTATTTCACCTATAAATTGCATAATAATTTATCACTAATGACAATATTTTAAAACTATTCTGGGTAGAAATAATTTTTATTAGACGAAAATAATAACACACAATGTCAGATAACCAATAGAAACTAAAATAATCAACAAGGTTACAAAAAGTATCAACAACTGTAAAACAACAGTAACCATTTGATTGATCTTCAGAGCAAGACTGACTCTCCAATCCATCGCTCCTTATATTTAGCCTGAATTAGAACAGTCCAGAACATGTACTAGAAACGTCACAAAGTTTTACTAGATCAATTCGTTCCAATGGTTCCAACAACAAGTTTAGAACTCTTTTAAATAGGGGTCACCTGTGGTGTAGTGGTTAGCATAGCAACATACAATACTAAAGGTCGCAGGTTCGCGCCCAGCGTTGGCCCAAGGATTTTTTAAAGGGAGTAAAAAATCCTCGGTTATGACGTCCCTCGGATTAGACCTAAAATGGAGATCCTGAGCCTGTGCGATGGTAGGTACTCGTTAATGATCCCTAACCTAATTATACCTGGATAGGCATTTAGGACTCTCAATGTATCGCTGTCCGATTAGCCTTAGTAGCATGAACGGACGTAAAACAACTCTTTTAAATCATATGTTTTGAATATTTGTTCAACGTTACATTATCGCATGATGTAAAATCTAATAATTAAAAATTAAATTTCTTTAATAAATAGCCTTCTTGATTCGTTGAAAGACCCAAGAGCGGCTGGAGCTAAACGCTGTCATAGATCATGACCTGCATTAGATACAATTCCCTGGTGTCTCTTGGATATTTAATTACATTAATAATATTTCCCAATTACTTTGCTTATATCTTAAGAGAATTATTAAGTGCTATACAATAGGACATAAGCGATTTTAAGAAAACATTGTATTCTTGTCTTGACTACTAGAAATTTTGTATATAAAAATATTTTAAAAAAAATAATTATATATACAGGGTGTTTCGGAATTGCACGGCACTATTTTAGGTACGTGTTCTCTAACACAAAATAAACAAAAAAGTTCATATTAACATGTATCTCAAACTCATTTATTAAACAGATATCAAAGGTTAAAGATTTATTATTACTATTTATTTATTATTATTACAACATTTAGAGTAAATGTTCAAAGGCGCCTCCGTTTTGTTGAATGCAACATTCAGCACGACGAATCCATGCTTCTCTGGCTCTTCGTATAGCATCAGGATGGTGGTTGATAGTTACTGCGGCTTCCACGATCCGATTTCTTAGCTCTTCTTCCGTGTCAACTGCCGCAGAATAAACTATAGACTTCATCCAGCCCCACACAAAATAATCTAATGGCGTTAAATCCGGAGATCGTGGTGGCCATTTAACAGGTCCGTTTCGACCAACCCATCGGTCTCCATAAGTTGCATTTAAATAATCAGTGACACCATGAGAAAAGTGAGCTGGAGCACCGTCATGCATAAACCACAGCCTTTGCCTAATGCCTAGCGGAATATCTTCTAGAATATCATGCAGATTATTTTGCAAAAAATGCAAGTAAGATATACCTGACAGCCTAGGTGGCAAAAAGAAGGGGCCGATGATTTTGTCGCTTAGAAGACCACACCAGACATTTAAAGAGAATGTATGTTGGTAATGTCCAACAGCAGTCGTATGAGGGTTTTCTTCGGCCCAAGTATGGGTATTTCGAAAATTAAGAATCCCGTTTCTTGTAAAGCAAGATTCATCAGTAACCAAAATGCAGTTCAGGAAGTTAGGATCTCGTGTGCATTGTAGAATTAACCACTGGGAGAAATTTCTGCGCTTGTTATAATCTTGTGGTAACAAATCTTGCCTACTTGATACGTGAAATGGATATAATTGTTGTTCGCGTAAAGTTCGCCATACGCTGGTAGAGGAAACATCGAAACGACGTGACAATCTTCTGGTACTAGTAGTAGGAGATAACTGAACAGCATCGAGTATTTCTTCTTCTACGTTTGCAGTTCGTCGAAATCGTTGTCGACCGGCGTTCACTCGTATAGGTTTTAGCGTACCATTATCCCTAAGACGTCTTTCAATGGCCTCAAACGTTTTACGATTTGGTATTCTTCGGTTAGGAAATTTTTCACGATATCTTCGAACAGCAGCAGCACCGTTTGTATGTACCTCGCCATAAGTTAAAAGCATGTCTGTTTGTTCATCAAAAGTGAATAAATTTGTGGTATCTCCCATGATAATCATAAATTGAACTGTGTCACAAGATTCACTCACACTAAAACACACAGAACTAGACAAACAGATGAGCAACTACTGTCATTGCTTATCGTTCATTTGTTTATCAGGTGATTAAAACCTTTTATTTAGTATTAAACACGTTAAACGTTGTACAGTCAGTCTTAATGCAGTAAATAAATAATAAATCTTTAAACTTTGATATCTGTTTAATAAATGAGTTTGAGATATATGTTAATATGAACTTTTTTGTTTATTTTGTGTTAGAGAACACGTACCTAAAATAGTGCCGTGCAATTCCGAAACACCCTGTATATGTATATACATAGGAAATAATTTCTTGACAGTTGATATTAAATGTTGTTGTTTGTTTAACGTCCCTTTAGGCTACTACAATGCCAGGAGTGGAAGTCTTAAATTTTGCCTATCGACGTGTAATTGGAATAGGGGTACCTCCATTTTACGTCCTATCAGAGGGACGGAATAGCCAAGATCCTGACCTTCACTCTTTAAAAAATCCTCGGGCCACCGCGGGACCCGAATCTTCGACCTTATGTATTGTTGGTTGCTATGCTAACCACTACACCAAAGGCAACTCCATTAAATGTTATAATAGGGTTCCTGCTGAGACCCAAATTTTTGCTGATTACCTAATGTTACATAAACATACATTTTTTTCCTTTTTTTTTAATACATATAAAAAATAACAATTTAGGATCGTTTGAATAAATTAAATACACCAACAGAAAAATGACATTTCATAATGTGCCCTGCTATCATTAGCCCTGACAATGATATCACGTTCTGCTTGGAATTAGTTATTTTTCTGTTGGTGTATTTAATTTCTTCAAATAATCCTAAATCATTATTTTTTATATGTATTAAATAAAAATAAAAAAATGTACGTTTATGTAACATTAGGTAATCAGCAAGAATTTGGGTCACTTCCCCCCCCCCCCTTGACTCCCTATAAATAAGATTATTTTTTTTTTTGGGGGGGGGGGGTATGGGGAGGGAGGGCTTGCCACCTTTACAACTCTTTACCCCTCATGCATATCGACAAGAATATAACATACTTATATTATATATCGCTATGTAGTATGAAATTGATATCACTTTTCATTAGGAAGGTAGAGAGAAAAAGGGTTCGTGGGTTTTTTTCTTTCCTGAGGTTTTATTAAATCATAAAGGAAATGAAATATAAATCTGCAGAATATTGGAATTACTTTTTAAAGGAATAAAAATAACACTTAATAAAATTTTAAAATTTAATTATTAAAGCGTGGCACACAGGTGGCATTGAGACGCAGCACGGCAGAACCAAACAGCTGTCAGTATCACAGCTGAGGCCAAGCTCATTGGGTATTGTTCGATTGTCCCCGGATAAGGTGTTATTAGTCCGAAATCCTAATCCGACCTGGCGACCAATATATATCTAAATATCTGTGTTAACCCCAGGATTATCATGGGGGGGGGGGCTCTTGGAGCCCATGAATATTTTTCAACCGCATTTTGCGCCTAAATTATTAAATAAAAAATCTCAAAAATTAGTAGTTGTCAAAAAAAAATTCGGATGGCCGAGTAGGCTAACGCTTTAGAAAATACGTGTTGCCCATGGCAACGTCTGATTGGAAATACAAAGATAGCAAGTTCAAAACCCGGAGCCAGGGGAAAATTTAATTATACTCGGCATCAATCCCCCACCCTCTCCCCTGGCCCGGGAAACCCCGTATAGCCTACAAGGCAAGGAAGGGGAGGAACAAAAAAAAAAAAAAAATTCAAGATTAATGTAAACGTGAATCGAAATTTTTCTATAACATTTACATCCAAAGGAAATAGGTGAGTGAAAAAAAAAATACTGCTTTTGGGCTCGCGGTATGATTTAAAATTATTAAATTACGAAGAGAAGTTTTCAAGCTGAAAAGTGGCCTCAAGAGCCGCACTGATAATGAAGAATCGTTATTGATGAGAATAAGCGTGAGTTTTGTTCATCAACTTTTTATGCAATAGCATAATCAAAATAAAAATAGTTTAGTTAATTATAACTACTTTTCTTCTATTCTTTACTTCAACCCTCACCTATGCTCATGACCCACTTAATACGCACTATACTGTTAATGGAATTATATTCCATTGTTGTAATTAATGTTAGAAACATACATGTGGTTGTTCACTTTGATTATTGTGATTAATGTTCTCCAATATATTATTCTTAAAAAAGCGTATTATTCATTGTATTATCACCTCGTAATATTAACATGGTGTCAGGCAAGAATTGAACGAACCTGTTGCGATGGCAAGTCTACCTGTACCACGCGAATTAGATCTCTCGGATCCTGACAAATATAATGAAAACTGGGCAGTTTTCAAATGTCAATGGGAGAACTATCAGATCCTACTGGATGCTGGTAAGAAAGACTTCTCAGGCAAGAAGGTACGTACGGCCTTATTTATATCGTTTTTAGGCACAGAGGGTTTAAAACTTTTAAATAAATTGGGTGGTTATGAAGGTAAAAGTTTAGAAACAATTATAAGCACCCTAGACAAACATTTTAAAGTAAGACGAAACATCATATATGAGCGTTTCGTTTTTAATTCGATGACGCAGTCTGCAGGGGAATCCGTTAGGACGTTCGTAGGGAGGCTAAAGAATCAGGCGGGCAAGTGTGATTTTTCGGAGTTAGCGAACAAGAGTCAAATAGATATTGAGGAGGCACTGATCAGGGATAGGTTAGTGGCCGGGCTAGGAGAGGGTAGCCTAAGGAAACGTTTGCTTCTTGAGAAAGAGTTAACTCTGGAGAAAGCTGTAGACAGTTGTACTTCCGACGAGCTGGCAAGCCAATGCGCCCATCAGATTGCGGGTCAAGGTGACTACGTTTATAATGAGGTGAATGTCACCAAAGGGAAGACTGGGAAAAAAGCTGAGACGATGCACTGCAAATTTTGTGGTTTAGAGCACGTAAAGGGTACTAGTAATTGCCCGGCTTTTGGAAAGGTTTGTAGTGCCTGTAAAGGAAGGAACCATTTCAGTAGAGTTTGTTTTAAACGGAAGGTTCGGAACGTAACCGAAGAACAAACGGTTAGCGAAGGATCGGATAGAGATAATTTGGGAGAGCCCATCTACAGTGCCACATTTGAGAAAAAAAAACAATTGTTCCATAATCTTAGAGTTCATATCAACGGGAAATTTAAGTTGCTAAAGTGCCAGCTGGATTCGGGAGCAACCTGTAATGTTATAGGTCTAAAAACATTACTAAACTTGTTAGAAAAAAAGAACATACAATTAGCAGGTAGCAATACTAGGTTAAGTTTCTATGGGGGCGCTTCCGCCAGGTCTCTTGGCAGGATAACGCTCACAGGACAATTTAAAGGAAAGACTCATAAGATTAAATTTGAGGTTTTAAATGTGGGTAAAAATACACTTCTCGGGGCAGAGGACTGTTTGAAATTAGGTTTGCTAATACCTAATGAGGAGGTTTACAAGACTACCACAGAGTCCGCAGGTTTAGTTGACATGTTTCCCGATGTCTTCGAGGGCCTAGGACGCTTCTCGGGCAGATATGATCTCCGTGTTGACCCTTCAGTGACGCCGGTTGTGTCTCCTCCTAGGCGTATCCCAATAGCCTTACGAAACGAAGTGAAGGAAGAAATTAGCAGACTCGAGAAACTGGGGGTGATAGTCAAGGAAACCGGTCCAACAGATTGGGTTAGCAATATGGTTATTGTAAAGAAACCGAACAAACTGAGGATATGTATTGACCCACATTACCTTAATAAAGCAACAAAGAGGTCTCATTATCAATCCCCTACATTAGATGAAATACTCCCGCAGTTCGAGAATGCACGAGTGTTCAGCTTGTTGGATTTGAAAGATGGATTCTGGCAAGTGCAACTCACAAGCGAGGCGAGTAAGCTGACAACATTTTGGTCACCATGGGGAAGATACCGGTGGACTAGGTTACCGTTCGGTGTGGACACGGCTCCTGAGGAATTTCAAAGACGGGTGCATGAGGCGATTGAGGGATTGGATGGTGTGGTGGCTATCGCGGACGATATTGTAGTTATTGGTAAAGGGCGAAATAGTTCGGAAGCAATGGCAGACCATAATAAAAAATTGAAAAAGTTATTATTCAGGGCAAGGGAAAAAAATTTTAAGTTTAATAAGCGAAAGTGTCGCATTGGGCTTTCGGAAATAACATTTATGGGACACCTTATTACAGATAAGGGCCTGAAACCTGACCCAAGTAAAATAGAGGCTATAAAAAACATGAAGCCACCAAAAAATAAAGAAGAATTACTAAGATTTCTTGGTTTCGTGAATTATCTAGGAAAATTTATTCCTCACGTAACTGAGATCGCTGGACCATTACGAGACCTAACGAAGGAAGATTCGTGTTGGATTTGGGAAAACCCTCAAACAGCCGCGTTTCAGGAGCTGATCCGCTTGGCATCCAACCCACCTACACTAAAATTCTTTGAAATAAAGAAACCTGTGACTCTGCAATGTGACGCGAGCCAATACGGGTTGGGGGCGTGCCTCTTACAAGAAGGACAACCTGTTGCGTACGCATCTAAGGCCATGACGAATACTGAACGAGCTTACGCACAAATTGAAAAAGAATGCCTAGCCATAGTTTTCGGGTTCAGGAAATTCGAACAGTATTTGTTGGGAAACACAATGGTAACTGTTGAAACAGACCACAAACCCCTTGAATCGATCTTTAAAAAGCCACTGACTTTAGCACCCAAGAGGCTTTTACGAATGATGCTGCAGCTTCAGAGATATGCTTTTAAAATTGTTTACAAACCTGGTAAGAATATTCCAGTAGCAGATTTCTTATCCAGAATAAAGGGAGAAGAAGAAAGCTCTAACGCTGAACGAGAAAAGACATCACTTGTATTCCAAGGCGAAGACAGTCAATTGGTGTACCTCAATGTTACCGATGACCGCATTAAAGAGATCAAGCTCGAAACTGCAAAAGATGATGAAGCAAAGAGGCTACTGGAGGTAATAAGGCTGGGATGGCCAGAAAAGAGACCTGCGAGGAAAGATCTGCAAGTCTTTTGGGGTATCAGAGACGAACTGGTAGAAGAGGATGGTGTTATCCTGAAGGGGGATAGGTTATTCGTACCGAAAAGATTAAGGCCAAAGCTGATCAGAATAGTTCATTCAGCTCATCACGGGAGTGAAAGCTGTATCCGCCGAGCCAGGGATGTATTTTTTTGGCCGAAAATGGCTGAGGACATAAAGGTCGAGATCAACAATTGCGTCCCTTGTAAAAAGTACGCAACTGCTCAAAGGAACGAAAGTCTCGTTACACACGATACTCCAGAACGCCCATGGCAATTCGTGGCGATGGACTACTTTTACGTCTTCAATGAACACTATATCATAATCGTCGACTATTATTCCTCGTTCTTTGAAATAAAGAAGGTGAAATCCCTAAAGACTGCCGCGCTAGTCTCATTCTGCAAGGAAATTTTCGGTCGATTCGGCATACCGGATGAGGTAGTGTGCGACAGTGGCACGCAATTGATGAGCAGGGAATTTCAAGAGTTCGCGAAAAGATGGAAATTCAGGATTAGCCAATCTTCCCCACATAACCATCAAGCAAATGGAAAGGCAGAATCAGCCGTAAAGATAGCGAAAACTCTAATAAAAAAGGTAAAGGAAGAAAAGGAAGAACTGGAAATGGCACTTTTGGAATGGAGAAACGTTCCTCTTCAACATTTAAATGCAAGCCCTTCGCAACTGCTGATGTCGAGGAGGACCAAGACAATGGTGCCAATGGTAGAAAGGAAGCTTCTTCCTGAGTTACCAGAAAATGTAAAAAAACGAATCGAAGAGAGAAAGCAGTCTTACAAAAGACACTACGATAAGTCTGCGATGGACCTTCCAGTACTTTCCGAGATGCAGAACGTCTGGGTGCAGCTGAAACCTGATGAGAAAGGAAACCCGTGGGTGAAGGGTCGAGTCGTCCGTGTTGAGGGCGACAGAAGATATCTCGTCGAAGTGAATGGGAGATTATACCGCAGAAATAGAAGGTTCATAAGAACTTGAGGAGGGAGATGTTAATGGAATTATATTCCATTGTTGTAATTAATGTTAGAAACATACATGTGGTTGTTCACTTTGATTATTGTGATTAATGTTCTCCAATATATTATTCTTAAAAAAGCGTATTATTCATTGTATTATCACCTCGTAATATTAACATATACGATACCAAATATACGGTGTATAGGTATATAAAAATAAGTGGGATCTGAGTAGGTTAGTGTGCTAATGCTTTGCACGGCTTAGCTAGTATTAAATTAAAATATAATTAAAACTTGAATAAAACTTCATATGTTGGCCACAAAAGCAATTCTTATAGAGAGGTTAGGAGACAAAACAACATAAGAGGCTAGGTTCCATGGTGATCCTATAATACTTAAGTAGAGTATCAAATAATCAATCAAATAAGATAATATATATTATTGTCTCTACTTATGTATTATAGGATCACCATGGAACCTAGCCTCCTATGTTGTTTTGTTCTACTACAATACCTCTATTACCAAAACCGTGGTTTTGCGCTTATAACTCGCAATCGGAGGCGAAATGAGTGATTTGTATACTTTTCCGGTGTAGCGGTTTAGGAAAACTTTAAAATGAAGCCTCATTCATGAAATTTGATGAAGTATTAAGGAAGTTATGGCGTACCGACAAAAAAAAAGATGATATGATATTTTAAAAAATTCATTCTGAGGTTAATCAAATTTATTATGCATTATTATTTCTCAGTTTATTTAATAAACCTTCGGTAAATACAAGATTTCTCCTTCAGCGATAGAAAGTTTACACCTGTTCCCTAAACTTATTCAAAATATTTTTGTTCAATAAATATCTGTCAGTTACAACGTTTTATATTTAAACAGAAAATTTTCATATTTACTTTTGAATCGTTTGTATTTATTAAATCGAAGAAAGTTATAACGGACGTGAATAAATAACGTTGATGGGATGAATAGAAAACTTAAGCCAATCAGTCAATTTAAATGAATTTAAATCAATCTTTATTTCTCTCAAATAAATAAGAGGAGTGCTATAAATAAAAGTTGAACCTGAAATTAGCCTTCAAAGTGCTTCTCAACTTGTTTACAATACTTTTCTGTTTTGCGGGTTTAATCTGATACATTTTTTGAAGGGGCGAAGAAATAAATGACAGATCTAGGTTCAATGACAGTTGTTTAAAATATCGGAGTTTTTTTTTTGTTTTTTTTACCTCTGTATCTTTTCATTTATTTTGACTATTTGTTTTATACTTTTCATTAATATTTTTGTGCCTTTTCCATTTTTTCAACATTTAATTTTTATTTTTTTTCGTTCTTACTTGATTTTCCTTGACTATCTATACAACTACTCGTAATCGACCCCCCCCCCCCCCCCAAACTTCATATAATTTTACCTAGTTGACGTAGCTTGATTGGTTCAATATAATGCTAATAACTTTTTAACGATTCCTTTAGTAATATAACTACCCCCAATTTCCCAGTTGAAAAACTATAATTTGTATTAACCAACAGTGTCATTTTGTTTATTTGGAGAAATTAACTGTCTCTCATTATGTGCAGTAATGAATGCAGTAATAAATGGCTAAAAATGAAATATGAAAGAATTTGATAAAGATATTCCACCAGTGGAAAACTTTAATTTCCGTTAATAAGTGCAGTAAGATATATGTATATATGTAATTAGCTCATGCTTTATATCTACTGAGCCACAGCAACGCGTGGCAGGGTTTACTCGTGGTACTATACAATCCTAAAGAATAATATTTTAGTTTAAAACTTTAGTTCCATAATAGATTTCTGAATGATGCATATGTGGCTTTTGCTGGAACAATCATAGACAATTATCTTTGTCAGTTTCTGGAAATTGACCTTCTACTGATTCCCAGCAGTTCGGGTTTACCCGAGTGTTCCCGAGCTGATGTAGAGGATATTCAGCAATATTTAACAAAAACATTTAATCTTTTGTTCTGGAAATTTATTTTTTTTTGTTTTTTAAAAATATGTTATTGTCCTACTTAAATGATTAAATAGGTTCAAGTTAAATGCACATTTAAATGCAAAAGGTACAAATAAATTAATAATACAAGAATCCGAGCATTCCTAACCACCAGATTATTATTTTTTTAACTTTCAAGTTTTGCAATAATTACAATACTCTATACCTTATGTAAAATAAGTAAATAAATGTGGATACAGATATTTTCTAAATATCGGTTACACAACTATAAAAAACATGTAGGTTTCTACTCCAAGTGGTAAGGGAAAGATTTTTGTTTCGCGCATTGCACCAATTTTTTTATTCTAAAATAGGAACTTCTAAAACACTTGGGTTTCGAAAACAATTCGATCGAAAAAAGGAATTCGGCAAGTTAAATGTGATAGAACTTCAATGCTATTCAACTTTCAGAGGGCATTTCTTTTTTTTTTCTTTTTTATTGTTCCTCCCCTTCCTCGCCTTTTAGGCTATACGAGTTTTCCTGGGCCAGGGGAGAGAGTGGGGGATTAATGCCGAGTATTATTAAATGTACCCGGGCTCCGGGTTTCGAACTTGCCCGTGTTTTCCCACTCGGCCATCCCGCCACCCGTTTCAAATGGCATGTGATATATAATAAGTTAATAGTTTAGAAGAAGTAAGAAAAAAAACAACGAAAAAAATGCCAAAATTTTGGATGGGTTTTCCCTTCCCCAAGCTTCCTTGTGAAAATTTTATTAGAAAAATTGCCTGTAGCTGTTCTAGGTAAACATACATGTTAACTCCTAATATCATTGAAATGGGAACATTCGCAAGGTGTTATGTACATATTCATTTTTTACTGTTAGGTCATCCCTACCAAAAATAAAATATTTGTTTCTATTGTAAGTTTTTTGATAAAGGAAACTTTGAATAGTATTTTGTCACTTGACCTGACTAATTTAAGTTGACCACGTTCAGTATTGTTCGCCTCCAGTAGGTCGCTGGAAACTCGACGCTATATTTCTTTGTTATCTTCTAATTCCTCTCACTAACTCTAGATTTTGTTGCCACGCTGAGATATCTTATATTAGTCTCTCGTGGTCGCTTTCATGTCTCCGAAGGACGAAAACATAAAAACGAGAATAAAACCGACAATTCAGTTTTTATTTTCCTTAGATGAATGAGGAAACATAAATATGTCAAAGAAAGTAAATCAAATTAAAAAAAAAAAAATTGGGTGAGAACAACAGCTGACTAGATTAATATATATTTCGATAATTATGAGCTTCACATATTTATTTTAAGTGTATCGCAATAGGCTGAGAAGGTCTGAATGAAAACACATTTAATAAAAATACATGTATATATGTACTATATATTTAGTAGGTATATATATACTATATATATATATATATATATATATATATATATATATATATAGTAGGGGAGAGCGGGGTTGGTTGGCAACAGTTTTTACTTTTTTGATTGTTGAGTCGTTCCTGTTAATTAAATACCAATAGGGCTGATACCACTGTAAACTCCAAGTATTAGAGTACTTCAAGTATTTTTTTCACCACATAACATTTAATACTAAGATCATAGAAAATTGAAGAATTCGTCAAGCCAGAGTATGCCAATTAACCCGCTACGTGGGGCAGGTTGGCCTAGAAGGGAGAGTTGTTTAGCCATCTCATTCAAGTACTGGCTGACACATATTATTGTTATTAAAATCTGCACTATAATGTTATAATAATTTTGAATCGGTTTTTAACAGCTTTTAAGGGAAAATAGAATGACAATAGAAGAAGATAGAAGTTTAGACTATCGTCACTTTCTGCATAAGAAAAATTGCTCTCATCTTCCTTGCTGGAACTAAAGGCAATTGGTGGTTTCACCTTTGTTTATGTTTACCTTGCTTTTGTGAATAGCTACTGCTCCAACAAACCCCAGTTGAAGAGGGCCAACTAACCCCACAGGAGTGATCATATAAAAGATGGCTGCCATGACAGAGGAGAACAATCAAACAAGAAACTGGTCAGTCGAAAGGTTAGGTTTTTTAAAGGAGTTTGGGGCTATACGAACAGAATCGGAGTCAAATGTTTTACCATGCCTTTAAACCAAATTTACTGAAAATATAAAAATTTACTTGCATGTTGTAAAATCAATTAATGAAGCACACTCTTCTCTACACTGTTAGCACCGGATTGAAAGCTCAAGACAAGACTCCCGAGGTCGAGCGGGTCACATTGTACAATGGTGGGGCCTTCATAACAGGTGTGACGGGAACTATTAGCCGATGGCCAACCTACCCCCTATGCCAACCAACCCCATTCTCCCCTATATGTATCCATACGTTACGTCCATATGATTAAGTAATATTTTCTAACAAGGCCGCTCTCAGGATTTCTTCTAGGGGGTGAGGATGGTAAAATTCGTATCGCCGGGGTTAGGGGATCAAGTTATTCCGACTATGTAAAGGTTCATTTAAACTCTACGAACTTTGCACTCGAACAGACTTCACGAAGACTGTTCGGGTGTTCTAGTTACTTTATCTGTTCGCCTGTGTTCGGGGGTAGCGCTAGTGTCACTTTTGATTTGGGTTTTTCCCA
The DNA here is from genome assembly GCA_911387785.2 of Aelia acuminata. Lineage (NCBI taxonomy): Eukaryota > Metazoa > Arthropoda > Insecta > Hemiptera > Pentatomidae > Aelia > Aelia acuminata. The sequence continues at coordinate 138,821,941 of OU426981.1, forward strand.
AGTGACAGGAGTTGTTTGTGATATCAGTGCGCCGTTTTTGTCTCCTATTTTTTTATTTTTCAGATAATATAAAATATATTGATAATGGAGATTTTTTCTTCATCATAAGTTCTTCATCGTTGGGTGCGTTAGCCATATTGGTTCGCTTAACGTCACGTTAAGTATAAATGGCTGTTAATTTAACGCCGGTACAGCAAGGTTCGAGGGAGAAACTGTTCCAGGGTGAGGTTCGTAGAGTTTAAAGGCACCTAAAGGATCAATTGATTGTTATTTATATTAAAACTTATTGATATGTGATTTTTTTTTTTTTTTTTACTTTAATCATTAATTCGCACCTGTAAACAAGGTGCTGACAATCAGTGAATGAGATGGTCATAATATGAAATAATGACATGAGGAGGGAAAGCACCCAACAGCACCCCCTTCCTGGCTTGATTCAATGACCATTGTTTAAGAGTGCAGATCTCTAATCCACCGCTTTTTACTTTCACTTACCTATATATGAAATATATAGTAAGTGGAAGTATTGCGATCGTGAAAAATTTCGACTTCCGGTTTTCAACGGAAATACACGTTTTGGGGACCCCTGAGTCCAATTAACCAAGTCCCGCGAAATGGTCTGTGTGTGTGTGTGTGTGTGTGTGTGTGTGTGTGTATGTGTGTGTGTGTGTATGTGTGTGTGTGTATGTGTGTGTGTGTGTATGTGTCTGTGTGTGTGTGAACAGACTAGCTCAAAAACTATAAACCGTGCGAACCTGAAATTGGGTATTTAGTGTATGTATATGCCCGCGATGTGACAGCAAAAATTTCATCGAAATTGCCCAAAGGGAGGAGGTACTTTATTTAATAACTTTTTAAGTTTTTTTTCGATTTTCTCAAAAACGGTTTTAACGATTTTGATCAAACTGGGTATTTGATGTATATATATATATGCCAAAGATGCGATAGCCAACATTACTTCAAAATTCATCAACCGGAGGGGGGACTTTACTTAATAAATTTTGTATCATTTTTGTGTTTTTTTTTATTTACTCAAAAAAGGCTTTAACGATTTTGATCAAACTGGGTACTTGATGTATGTTTATGCCAAAGATGTAAATGCCAACATTGCATCAGAATTGGTCAAACGGAGCGGACACTTTATTTCATAATTTTTTTCCAATTTTTACCTTTTTTTCGATGATCTCAAAAACGGCTTTAACGATTTTTATCAAATTCGTCATGTTTAATAAAAATTGGGTGTCATTTAACATCAGCATGCGGAGTACGCCTTTAAGGACAGACCATTGTTCATAATTAAAGCCGTTCTATTTATTTGAGAAGTGGCAATTAACAAAACGCATTAATTTCTAATCTAAGTAAGTTGGTAAGTAAAAGTTGTGTGTTGCGCGCACGCACCAGATTTTTTAGTATTCCCATATTTATGCTTATATCTGTTATGTATCTTTACTTATGGTATTAACATTAGATTTAGTATCACATATTTCATTAACTCGAAAATATTAACAACATTAACTGTTCACAAACATGAATTAATGAATACCTCAAATATAACATCTGTTATTAGCTTATAAGTATAAATGACTTAATGCCTTATCAATATCATAAAAATATCAGCCATATACCTGAGTAAACTGTTTGGATGTCCGTTCAAATGAATAAAAAATCGTTTGTAAAGAGTCGTTATTTGTTGGTAGATGGAGGTCAGTATGTAAAGTTTTGATAGTCACGTACTTATGTAATGAGTCGTAACAATTTTGATTGAAACGTTTGAAGTTCGTGTAGGTGTAGGTAAGTATTTTTAGCTATGCCGAATATCTGTAAGGGCTTGAGTAAATATGTTTAGGTATTTGAAAATTAAAATATGTTTTCATAATGTAACAGTTTCATATAATAATAATGGCTTATTAAAAATTATATTACTGAATTTTGTTTGTTTATTTAACATCACTTTATGCAACCTAGGCTAATCGGGCGATGCGGCAGTCATAAATTTTGCCCGTGGGAGTACCCAGGTATAATTATAAGTTATCTTTAAAGATTACCTGACATCGCACTGGCTCTGGAGTTCCATTTTACGTCCCATCCGAAGGACGGCTAAGACAAGTAATTTTTACTCCCTTTAACAAATCCCAGGGCCACTTAGCAGGCTATGAACCCGCGACCTTCTTTACTTGGCTGTGCTAACCAAAACACTACAGCTGACCCAACCGAAGTCCGTAAATACAGCTCTAAGTAACAATTTTGATTCGTTGAACCATTTTTTTTCACTATACGAATATAATTCATAAGAAAGAGAATTGGCAGAGCAACTTCCTTGATACAGTCGCCTAATAGAGACAAATGATTATTGGAAGGTATTAGGCACGTGCGGGTGATGAAACAAGACGGAATTGTATAGGGAGGGAAAAAAAGAGGGTTTGAAGATCTCCTAGCTGAAAGGTCGAGAGGTTATTACCTCCACAGGATACAGGCACCAAAAAAAAAAAAAAAGGGTAGAACACAAAAAGCTTTCTTGTAAATTAGTTAGTCCCGGAACTACCCTCCCGTGAAAAACCTTTGACTAGATTAAAATGATTATTATAATAAATATAAAATATTATTCCATACACCTACTTACTTACATACATCTCACAGTTTTTCGGCTCAGCTTAAAAGGCACACTTACGAAAATTAAAACCTTCTGATTCCAAAATTTTAAGACTAATAACGGTACATAAGCAACCAAACACTACATACAGACTTACAACAACCAACTATCCAAAACACCATCCAATCAACTCTTTATTCACGTTGTTTTGTTAAATTGCACGGATATAACAACAGTCTAATTAACGACATGTCCACGGCTGTCATGTCCGTTAGAAGCCGGCCAAAAAGAAGCTGGATGAGAGACCTTCTCTCCTCAATTAGTGTCATGTCCGGAAAGTGGTGCTGCTGGGCACTTTCCTTCCTCGTGTCTGCACAATGTCGATATACTTATTTATCTTATATGATGAAATTCGCTGATTGTCGCTAATTGTTGACAGGTGAATATAAGTATGGTAAAAAAAAAAAAAAAAAAAGGTGAAAAATTTATTTCCAGCTAAAAAGTGTCAAAGAATTTTTTTCCATCGAATTCACAGTGAGATCAGTAGAAAACTGGAATAGCATGTAGCATATTATGAAGTGCTCTTGATTTGTATGCATATAAACATAAAATTCTTTCCTGACATAAACTTTTATTTCTTGAAATTATTTATAGAGTTTAAAAATTTAAAATAATAATTACATTCAGTAGATTTGAAGACTAAATGAAAAAAAAAAAAAATTGAGATAATGGTGTTTTATATAGCAATGATACCTCTTCATGAAACTTTAAATTTCATTATTTATTTACTTATAATGTTTCATTCAACCTATTTGCCGCGAAATTCAATTATTTAACCTCCCTCCTTTCCGATAAAAGATGGTTGCCTCCCTTAGGGTGACTTTATACTTAGTCGAACCACGTCACGAACAGATTATCCCGCGAACCATGCCTTACAGCCGTACTACAAACAGATATTTACACTGAAACATGAAGTCGAGCGAACAATGATGTCTGACAGCACCTCTTCACCTTAATACAATAATTTTCATTACAAAGACGGCTGACTTGGAACTAGCGGTTTTTCTGGCTTTTGCTCTACCAGGTGTGTAAATATGAAACCGGAATTCGCCAATGATAGGAGTTAGCAGTCAATATAATCTTCTAACTAATCCGTCAGTGGTGTTATCTGCTTTTGCCTACATGTAATAAAGAGATCCAATTGATACCAACATCAGTTTCATTCTATAACCGTGTTTTTAGTGGCGTTGAACATGTCGACTTTTGTGCCAACAAATCAAGATTTGCGGACAGCATTTATTTCCCGTTTCCTTCTGAAAAAAATTTGAGCATTATCACATAGGATGCTTGTTGAAGCTTACGGGGAGCATGCCCTAGGCAAATCTCAATGTTTCGATTGGTTCAAAAAATTTAAAGATGGATTTCGATAAAAGAAACAAAGACCGAGGAAAACCACAAAAAAAAAACTTTGAAAACGCTGATTCGGAAGCGTTTGTTGGACAATTATTACATGTGACACCGACTCCATTTGTTTGAAAGGCATGGAAAAGATCCAGAAGGTCGGAAAATGGGTACCTCACCAACTGAATGACAGGCAGCAGGAAGCTCGAAAAACCTCATGGCAAATGCTGCTCGCCAGGTACAGAAAAAAGTCATTTCTTCATCAAATTGTGACTGGTGATGAAAAGTGAATTTACTTCGAGAATCCTAAGCGTGAAAATCCTGGGTAACTCCTGGTGAACCATCGGCATCGCTTGGGGAGGAAGAAAATGCTCTGTGTCTGGTGTGATCAGATGGGTGTTACCTACTATGAGCTGCTGAAACCTGGGGAAACTGTTAATACGGAACGCTACCTACAACAGATGATAAATTTGAATAAAGATTTGCGCCATAAAGTCGCAAATATCAAGAAAAGGACACACAAAGTGATCTTGCTCCATGACAATGCCCCATCACATTCGGCTAAACGGACCAAGGAAACGATCCAAGTGTTTTGCTGGTAAATTCTTCCGCATGCGGCTTATTCACCAGATTTGGCCCCATCCGATTACCACCTATTTGCATCGATGGGACACGCACTAGCTGAGCAGCGCTTCACTTTTTATGAAAATGTACGAAATTGGTTAAGTGATTGGTTTGACTCAGAAGAGGAAGCATTATTTTGGCTGGGAATCCACAAATTGCCTGAATGATGGGAAAAATGCATAGATAGGGAAGGACAGTACTTCCAATAAAAAAGTATGTATCATTTATATACAATCAACTCTTATTTGCTATTTGAAAAATTCCGGTTTCATATTTACACACCTGGTAACTTATTATCGATAAAAGCAACGTCAGACAAATGTTACGCTAAAAGAAGGTCTGGAAGCTTATCTTAACTAAATCAAAAGCGACACTATTGCTATCCCCGAACAAGCTGCCGTACAGTCAAAATTCCTCTTCAAGTTCGTGTATTATTTAGATTAGTCGAACAGTGTTCTTTGAAGTCTGTTCGACACAGTGTAGAGGCGCCTTAAAATTTAAAGAATGTTTCGCATAATACGACCAAAGTTTCATCTGAAGTAATTTTTGTCCCACTATTGTAAGATAACTTTTCTTGTAAGATAGGATGATTAATAAAGTCAAAACTAGGATTTGAGGATGCGGAATATGTTAGAGTAAGTCGATGAAATTATCTCTTTATATATGTACTTTATGGTTTACAGGATTTTTCCATATGGATGAATATGGATTCAGAGAGGAGTCGTTTATCATGGTTAGAGGCAGTAGCTAATATGGAGGGGTTCTCAAAGTCAAAGGAATGGTTATGGGCAATGGCATGTTCTCATAATGTAGATTAGATTAGATTGTTATGATTGGGCGATCAACAACGCGGTCATTACGCCCTTCCATTACTCTATAATATTATTGCAAATTGCACTCATACTTTTTAATATTACTATTAATTAATATATTAAAATATTATACTGATAATGTAGATGTTAACCAATTACACGTGAAAATACTGTATTTATTTTGGCAAATCCGTATGATTTTACTATCTTTTATATAATCATCAGATTTGTTAAGTACCCATGTCATGTAAACATAGCATCAGTTGGATTTGGGTTCCATTATTTTGTTACTTGGTATTTTTATTATCTATATTTACTAATCATTATATAATACTAGCTGTATATACCGGTTTCACCCGGAGAATTTCATTTTTTAAATCTATAAAGTTGAGATTTTTATCGAGTCATACGGTCGAGTTCGTATAAACCAATGTAAAGCGAGATCAAAGCGATTTTTATAATAATAAAAAATATACTCAGAGATTGTCTGAAGTTTTCATATGGAGTTTTAATATGGACAGGTGTTCGCACCTGGTATCAAAGAACCACTGAGCGAAATTTGGAGATTTAGGACGAACGGTATGGATTACTATAAAGAGCAAACAAACAGAATTTCATCTTTATTTATATAGATTAATTATCATCTTCTAGCCTAGATACATTACATGTTGCTCATATATTTGTCTTCTTTTAGCTCTGACGAAGATCCATATGTTGGGATCGAAACGTTGACTTTCCAAAATAAAAAAATGTTGAACTGAAAATCCTGACTATTTATCATCTTATCGTAAAGAAGAACAGTTGATTATTACACACCTCTGAATTTTTCTTGTTATAATAGCTGAGTTCGTTGTTTTTTTCTTCGATGTTCCCTCCCCAAGAAGTTTGTGTTTCTTGCGTTTTGCCATGTTTGTAACTCCGACGTAATATAAGTGAAGTACTTTATGTGAAACAATCGTTCACAATTGATTCTGAGGTAAGATGCTTCAAATGAAAGAAGCTTTCTACATTGGATTAAATTCCATCTCATCCACTTAAGGCACCTGATTCTCAAGTCGAGATTACATTGTTTCATATGTTGATCTCGGAAAAGAGAAAACATTTCTCTGATAATGTTATCTAAGACCAGGTTCGTTTTCTGACAAAGCAACGTATGTTTATAAACAAGTAAATTTTAGTTAAATAAAAAATTGGGTGTCATAATTTACTTTTAGTAGAGTAACTTTTAGCAATGGTTTCGCGAAAAAGGGAACCTTATGAAAAGTAGTCCATTTTTTAAATTAGCAATAAGTTAAAACTTAATCGTTAACATGGGCGTTCGTAGGTGGGGGGGGCGGCTGCCCCACTCCTAGATATTTTGAAAAAAAAACTTAAAAGTTAAGTAGATTCGTATTCATTTACTATACTTATTAAGCATTATTTATAAAAATATTATAATTTTTAAATATCTAAAAAATTTATTTGAAAAATTACTTGAGCTTCACAAGGTCAGAATTCCTCAAAAACTTCCCCTGTATAATAATAATAATTATAATGCTTTATTGGTTATAAAAAAGAAAATAAAAAAAATCATCCAAAGCATTTACGGCTTGGGACGTGACCGTCAGCCGGAGTAGTGTTGACATAGCAAGAGAAAAATAAAATTAAATAAAAATAGAACCTCAATTACAAAATTAATTTCCTGAGAAAAAAACAAAGAAAAAGTAGAAAACTTAATTGCAAAATTAATTCACTACTTATTAAAAATAATAATACATAGTATTTACAACAGAAAAAATGCCTATACAAAAAACAAATTAATATTTTCTTTTAAATTTTACAGAAAATAATGTAAAAAAGAAAAAATAAGTGTAATAGTAAAAGATGGTATGAAGATCAAAAGAAATAAAAATAAAAAAAAATACGATATAGGAAAGAGAGTATACAAAGACTAAATATAATTTGTCAATAATTAAAGTTGGACATAATAATGAAATACTTGTTATGAAAATATTGCATACCTTCAGTAATTAAACTCCTGCACTAAGTTAAACCTATAGAGCCATGCAGAACGAGCCATAGATATTAAAGAATCACGGAGAGATTGCTCTGTCAGGGAATGTACTCCCAGGTAGCGCAAACGAAACTCAGAGAGAGTCGGACACACGGCCAAAAAGTGAACAATGTCCTCCCTAACATTTAAATTATACAAGGAACAACTTTCTGCGTCACTTTCCCTTTCCATCCATGGCATGAAATTCAAATCCAACAATTCACCCCTCATCTTGAAAAACCAGCGCATGTCTTTCAAACCTAAAGGGGTAGAGCTCTGACCATCAAATGAAAATAGTTTTAAACTTGTGTCCAACTTTTTATTAAGCAAAAACCGATTGGAGGCTCCAAGACTACTCATGGACTCCTCCCGGTGCACCTGACTAATTCTAGCCAACAACACCGTCAACTGGGTCCTCCAAAGAGATTTGCCATCCTCATTGAAGTCACAAGAGTATTTAGTTGCTAAATTAATCCAGTTTCGAAACCAATACGTTTTTTCTCGAATAATTTTAATGGCAGTTAACTTCGAAAGCCTGTGAGACGGAAGATCCAAAACTTTCTTACTACTTAAGTTAAAACTTAATCGCGAACAAGGGCGTCCGAAGGGGGGGGGGGGCGGCTGCCTCACTCTTAGATATTTTGAAGGAAAAAAACTACATATTAAGTAGATTCGTAGTCATTTACTATGTTTATTAAGCATTATTTATAAAAATAATATAATTTTTAAATATCTAAAATATTTATTTGAAAAATTAATTGAGCTTCACAAGGTCAGAATTCCTCGAAAACTTCCCTTGTATAATTTACCGATAAGAAGTTTAGACGTAAATTCTAATATGCAGCCCCCCATAGAAGAAAATTTTACAGTTCACTCTGTTCGGCGTTGTGTCAAAGACTAGATTCTGCGGTTGATTTGTTCCCTCTTCGGTTCAAATATTTCACTCAATACCTTATTTTCATAAACCCTCAGCCTTAGCTCATCCCTCAATGTTAGTGGCCAAGTTTTGTATCCATAAAGGATCGTAGGTAGAATAATAGTTTTTTAAATCCTAATTTTTAAGTTTCGCGACAGAAGGCACGAGCTAAGCTATTTCGCTACAGAAAAGTATTACTGGTTTTTAATCTAGCCTTAATTTCCTCTTCGATTTCGTTTTTTCTAGTCACCATCGCCCCTAAATATTTGAATTTCTCAACGTGTTCAAACTTATTCTTTTTATACCAATATCAGCAAAGTTGTCACCACTTCTACCACTAAACATATATTTTGTCTTATCCTTATTTAATTCCAGCCCAAGTTCTTGTCCAGCTTTCATCAACGTTTTTTAAATATATATATAACCAGAAAAAAACTAACTTAATTTTTTATAGATACGATTGATATGTTAGACTTTAAGAACATAATTTATTGTCATAGAAAATAAAATTGAAGAATACAAAAGTATAATAATCATATTAACCAACATGGATGGGTCTGTATAGGCGGGCGCAAGCGACGGTGCTGCTTCTGCGACGGCGCTGCAGGAACTAGAGAAACGGGGATAAAAGCGGGGCCATTACCTGGGATTCATAGGGTTTTTTTGGCGTTTTTAATTTATTTTTCCATAATTAAAACCCGATTGAGCAAAAAATCATTTGAAAAATATCTAATAGATATTGCTCGGTCCCTCAGTGTTCAATTAGAAAATCAAAAGACGTGTCATTCCCTTTCATTTCCAAAAAATAAAAAGCTTCTTAAAGAGTGGATTGTAAAATTAAGAATAGATAAGCCTGTTTCGAAACATATGACGATATGTAGTCTTTATTTTAAAGAAAGAGACTATATTTATCCAGGTAAATATTAGTAGTTGACATTTTATTATTCCAAAATGCTAGTTTTATGCAAATAACATTGAGACCATAGTGTCATAGATTTGTTTTTCTTTTTTAATTTTCCCCATTTTTCTATTACATCCGTTGTGCTTAATTGTTCCATGTTTTCAATGCGAAGCCTGAAAGCTTTGAGAAATAAATAAATAATATGACAAAGAATCTAAGCTGTCATAACAATGATTGTGTGAATAGGTAATTAATGTTATTACTAACCGAAAAACGTCGAGTAAAGTTTACATGTACAATGACAAGAAAATTGCTTATTATTATTAATAAATTTGATTTCCACTTTTATTTGATGGGGCAGTCCTTTAAGATTGCTAGTTTAAAGGCACGAGGCTTGTAAAATAACTGTTTTTTTATTTTTAGATATTACTCCACATGTAAATATGTGGTTTGCATCAAGAATAGCCTGCCCATCAATTAATGGTCTTTTAAAATTACCAATTATCTCTATCACATCAACTAGGTCTAACATCGTTCTTTCCGACATTTTGCAAAACTACTAGTGCACCCTACATTCGATTGCGCCCGCCTATAGTGATAATGCAGCGGTATTGAGATATTCAATGAAGTCTGCTAAAAATTGTAACTTTTACTTTGATTATCAAGTTGCTAATATTTCGTATTTTAACCCATGTTTTTTTTTTCTTTTATGCAAATATATTAGCATTCTAATATATATATGTTTTTAATTTTTATATATGTTCATCATTTTATATTATTTTATGTTAAAAGTACCACTTTCAAACATTATATGATTAAGTTTCTAATAAAATTATAAATAAATTAAAAATAAAATTGTAGTTGTTAAATAAATAAAATTTTATTTATTTATATTACAAAATCTAAGGGTGAGTCTAAAGTTTTGACTGGTACGTATATATATATACATTTTTTTTTAATTAATTCAAAAAATATATTTATGCTTTCAATGATGTCTGTTCTAGCTGTGAAGAAGGCACACAGTGCAATGTTGACGCCGCTGGTTTTGTCGCTCATCATCGGACTTGTCTCTACAAGCCAAGTATCAGTCTGCATAATGTAAGACTATAAATTATGAAATTAAAAAACAGAACATATTGCAACAAATAAAGGCCAGTTGTTGTACATTGTTAAATTATTGTAACCAAATGCTGCTTTGCTCCTTGACAGCGAGGGGCGATTATAGAGTCCTGTGAACAGTGTTACTTTTTTTGATCTATCTTGGGGTGATTATTAACTGGTAATGATTACACAGGTCTACAGTAGTCTTGGTGCTTTGGTACTTCTAATTGCACCATTCAATTAATTCTGAGTACACCAAGGAACAACACATTTATTAGAAATTACTATTTTATTTATTCCACATGAGGTTAACAATTTCCATGTGTTCACACAGATATCTTTCAACACACACTAATTAAAACAGATGATTTTTATAATTTTAAAAGATCATTGACAGTCATTGTGTGTGTTGATATTAATATTTAACTAGTTATTTTCTAATAACATAATTTATGTCAAATAAATTATTTAAATAAATAAATAAATAATTTATTTCAAAGTCACACACTTGGTCAATTTTAATCCACTATAAAATTATTTATTTTACTTAAAGGAGTTTAACTATTAAGGTTTATATGGTTCTGTAACCTACCTGTATGAAATATAAACCATGCATTGTAAAGTAATAAACTGTTTTACTGTAAGATATTTAGGTTAATTTATTTTAATAATATCAAGAACTATCAAAAATGATACAATGGGCAACACTGCTACATCGATATACATGGGCAACACTGCTACAGTACTAGAGAGCTGATCCTGTGTATATTTGCTGTGCTGAATCCAAATTTAACATTAGTGTTCCTCTATCAGCTCTAGTTGTTGAGATATATAAACGGCGTGACTTATCTCTTAAAACATAATTACTCGAATATATATGCAGGTGAAAAAAACAAAGACATTAAAATTCTTTACATAAACATTTTAAATCAATTAAAACCATATAAATGCACAGATTATTTAAATACATAATCACTTTGTAACTAAAAGAATTACATTTCAAAGAAACACTATTTCATACTTCGGAAGCTTCTTTTGCTTGACTTTCTTGAATGTTTCTTCAAAGAGTCTCATTTCAGGTTCCAGCAGTAATCTGCCATCATGTGGGTATCCCATGATCCAGTTGAGCATTTCAAAAGTATACCATAACAAAAAGTAATTAAAATGATTTGTCAGTTGGTAAAACCATACTGAAACGCATTGTTACAAGTAATTACTAGATGTTACTATTTTTTAATTCTTATAAAGAATTATATACAGCTAGCTAATAGTTTAATATTCTAAAATAAGGAACAAAGCTTGCTAAAATAATTCATTTACACAACTATTTCGGATTATGTTATCTATTTCATAAGGATTTAAATTTAAATAAAACTACTGTTAAGGTATGCTGAAGGTAAAAAAGTAGAGGTTATAGAAAAAAATCTGATTGCATTATTGGAATCAGTGCCTCAAACTTAGTTAAAATCAGCTATAAGATTCTAGGCACCAAAAAAATATTTTTCATCATACTACATCAAAAACATGTGTTTTCAATACTTGGTTTGAGTCCGTAAAACATTTTCGTTCCAAGATAATAATAAAATAAAAACTTTTAAAGAGTAAACAGGTCTATTTGGTTTATTGTAATAAATATTCCCAAAACTTGGGCATTTCAATTTGTAAGTAAATACTTTTTCTTAACATACTTGAATCAAATTCATCTCTTTGGTTTTGTCATAGTTATATATTCAAGGATATATTAAAGAATTGAAATGATAATTTATAATTACAGTGGGTAAAACAATATTTTTTTTTTGTTGGAATTATTTCAAATTTATAACTGGTCCTATTTGGGATTAAATTGTCCTTGTTTTAGTAGATCTAAACTACCAGGTAGGAGCAATCACCAGGACAACTTATTTTTTCTTGATTTCATTTAGTTAAATGACAACTTTCCAGCCACAGGGCCATCTTCTGGTCTCAATCTGCCTATTTGTCATTCTTGTATATTCAATAATATTATACACTACTGCTTCATTTAAATTTTTAAAAAGAAAAGGTTTCACCATTTTATGGTATTGTCAAAACTTTTTTAATAACTTAACTGAAAGAGTACAATATTTAACTACTCCAAACATTCATAGTTTTGGAATGGACAAGAAAATTTTGTTCTATGATTAAAGTGGAAGAAAGATACTTTTAATTTTTATATTTTTAATATAAACTAACAAGTCATGATTCGAAAAACGAAAATCATTTGACATAATTACCGTAAACTGAAATGAATTTAAAAAATAAACTGCAAACTTAAAAAATAAATTGCAATAACTTTTCGACTCTTATAGATGAGTTTATCCCCCAAAGTGAGGGGTCACTTTGCCCTGCACTATAACAAAAAACCCTCCTTTCAAGTGTAGGACTTGCTTTAATAACAATGTTGTGGCAGACTCTAGCCTCACCCAGACTATCAAGAAATTTTAATGTTTTTCCTCTACCTGATGTTTGGACTAATTAAGTAAGACATGTAAATTAATCACTCCCATAACAAAAACTATTACTACCATATGATAAGTATAAATAATAATAAATATAAAGGTAAATATATAAACTATACAATTCAAATACATTAGAAAAATACATAAGATAAAATGAACATCAAAAAAGCTCGGTTTAAGCATTTTAAGTTTTTGATTAAGTCTATTTTTCCTAGTTACGGATGCCAAGCTTGCAATTTGTTTATGTACCATGTTTTAGAAGCTACATTTAAATTTTATGTTTTTTTTTAAAAGATCATTATATAGTTATTTTTGGTGCTTTAATTATACAGTAAGATAAATAAAATTTAGATCTTTTTGGAGGATAGTTAATTTTTAAAAAAACAATTAAAAAAAAAGAGACATATTTTAATAATGTATTTATTGAGTCCTATAGCTTCTAAAACATTAATTTAAGTTTTTTATCATCAATTTAACGAGTGCGAGAGCTAACTAGAGCTCATGGGGCAGAGACAGTCCGGGGTGGGGTCAGAAATATTTTTTTTAATTCTAAATTTGATTGGATCATTTTAAGCAATGTTCAATACTGTTTTAATGCTCCATGAATCAGTTGGGAAAAACCAACCAATCAAATTCATAATATTAAGAGTGGGGGAGAACATGAGCAGTCTGTTAGCTACTGACCTGTTTTAAGCGCTTTCTGAAACAAACCTTAGGTGATTAATTTACATGCCTTACTTAATTAGTGCAAACATCAGGTAGAGGAAAAACATTCAAATTTCTTGATAGTCTGGGCGAGGCTAGGGTCTGCCACAAACATTGTTATTAAAGCAAGTCACACACTTGAAAGGAGGGTTTTTTTGTTATAGTGCAGGGCAAAGTGACCCCTTTTTCGGGATAACCTCATCCGTAAGAGTCGAAAAGTTATTGCAATTTATTAAAAATAATGAATAATAAGGAATTTTGCTGTGTATTCATAAAAATCAGAAGGTGATTATTTCATACTTTTTAGTCCATTTATTTTTAATGGTTCCTAGTTTTCGAAGTCGGTTTAATTTTTTTTTTCTAAAAAGTTTTTTATCAATAGTTATTAAACTTACATATTTCCCAATAATTGAACAATGATGAAATAACCAATTTTGTAAGTGACTTGGGCTAGTTACACGGAATGATCAGGTTTATTTTTTCCTTCATCTTCTGACTCTTATTTAGTAACTTATATAGAAGAAATTATTTTTTTTAACAAATATTGGGAAGTTATCTCCGCAGTGTTTATGGGCATACCTTCATAGGAAATTTATTTTCTTTCTTTGATGAACTACATTTATATTTCCAGTATATCATATGACCTGATGTGATATTTCGGTTACAGGAACTGCGGACAGTGCAAGATGATGTTAGGACCTTACTTCAAAGGGCCAGCCTGCGCTCACTCCTGCTTGGCCACCTTCGGAATGACCTCACCTGATTGCAACAACCCTTATTCCGTCAAGGCTTACCTCAAGAGGATCATTTGAGCCATGCTATCTCTTCCCATTACTTCCATTCTGTTTATTTTGTTGTTCGGTTTGTTCATCCCTGTTTATCTTCTTAAGTTCACTGAATTCCACTTACTGTATCAGTGTAAATAAACAAAATATATTCCCTAATGTAATCCCCTTCACTGGATTAAATTTTAAAATTTTAAAACTACCTAAAGTTTATTATTTATATTTATAAGACAAAAATAATTGTCAAAATCTTAAATAAATGTTATTGTTTCAATATAATTAATTTATTTCATGGCTGCCCTATAAAATTGTATTAGCATGAGCAATTGTTGAGTCCCGATAAGATTCTTAAGCAACCATTGGTCAAAAACTCCAATTTTTCATCCTAATGGAAAAACGGAAGCTTATCTACAAAGTCGAACAGTAAAATAGACTAATTATTACTGTGTTTGTACAAAATCACATGTTTAGCCTTCCAAGCATATCCTTTAAAAACTATATTGTGGGTTTTTTAAAGGTGTTTCTGGAACCATAAAGATACTTATAAAGAATAACTTTTTAATTAATAACCTTTTTTTTTTAAACATTTAATGTTAATTACAACTGCATTAAAATAAATACACCAGATATGAACAGAATCAATAAAAATTACGTACATATAGTTGATAAGAACTATCTATAGGTAGCTTTCTAATAACAGATCTAAATTAGAAGGTACTGATGTAATCTACTTTTCTGATCCTTGGTGAATTAACAGGAAAAGAGGAAGAAGAGTTTTAGGAAGAGTAGTGAGCTTAGCGAAGACAGGAACCTGGATAGAAAAAAACCCAGAAATAAATAAAATTTTAACAATTTTACAAAGAATTTTGTATTGTAAAGATTGCAATTGAGAGCATTCTTTTCCAAAATGTCCAGGCTGCCATGTTTTATTCCTGAACTTTAACAATTTTCCTAAATTTCATACTTTTACATACTGCAATAGAATGACCAAATAGGTTGTGCATGATCCGATCATCTGAAACAATTTATTATTATAATTATTATTTTTAATTAAACATTTCATGGGAAGAAATCATTTTCTATTAATAGAATAGAGTTTTTTTTTTTAATTAACGCAAGATATTTTTAGCAATTATAATTGCTTTTACATATAAATATAACTAAAACAACACCCTTATTAACTTAAATTGACTATAAAAAAGTTAAAAAGCTCATTTTTTCATTATGTCACTTTTTAAATTTTACCAGTATATGATTAGTGGCTTTTGACTTATTTATTATAATTTTCTATTGTTGTTTTCTCAAAAACCAACATAAGAAAGACTTACAACATCTTGCTACCTTCTAAAAACCAATGAATAATGTATGAGATTCTAGAATGGCAGGAAATTCACTGTTTTGGTAAAGTTGACTGTCATTTTGCAATCTGAACACAGTTTGTTAATAGAATAAAGTATATTAAAATTAGAAAAAAGAATCTGCATTGAATTTTAGTTCTTACCTATATACCTAAAACACTTAATGAACCAGAGAAATATTCAAAAATTAATCTGTTTTCTTATATGTCTTGTGGCAATCAGGAAATTACTAGAAAACGTATTTATGGCAATCTTGGGATTAATATTTTTAATGTTTTAGAGAAAAAATGAATTTAAATTTATTTTCAATTACAGAATTATTGAATTACGAGGTTGGAAAGTGACAAAAGAGAATATAAATTACAGTAAGGAAAAGAATATACTTACTGAGCCAATCAGACTATTATTGATGTTAAAAAATCCATAAACTGTAAAACTAACTTTTCTCTTCCCTATCAAATGGAACTCAAGATATTTCTGCAAACAAATAGAAGTAATAAATTTCATATAAATATATCAATTATAATTAGATCTATATATTAATAATAATAATAATACTGATCAGAGACTAAATTTATCCAAGAGAAGTAGTAAATTTCATATAAATATATCAATTATAATTAGATCTATATATTAATAATAATAATAATACTGATCAGAGACTAAATTTATCCAAGAGACTTATTCCCACTAAACAGGCAAGTATTACATGAGATCAGCCAAGCTCAAAGAAAGAAAAATGTGTGAAACTATATTTTCAGATGTAAGATGGAGTTGTAAGTAATGCAATTTATTCTAGTAATGTTTTTGCTAAAACCAAACAACCAAGAAGCGTAATACATCTCACTACAGCATTGTAAAGCTGACACTTCAGCCCCATCAAAAGAATTTTTATACCTTCTCCTAGAAATCTTTAAAGAACTTCAGGTCATCCAACCACCTCTTATGTTGACTTTGCCTGCTTCTCATTCCTCTAGGCTATCCTTCCAATAATAATTGGGAATCTTTTCCGCTGGCATTGTCTCTAAATGTCCCAGCCATCTCATTCCATCTCAAATATAACACCAGATACTGTCTGCCAACCATTTGTGAGTTTTTGCAGATTCTCTATAAATTGCAAACTGGTCTATATACCAGGTTTGTAAATATGAAAACAGAATTTTTCTAATAGAAAATAAGAGTTTATTGTATAAAAATGATGATACATAATATTTTATTCGAAGAACTATCCTTCCCTATCTATTCATTTTTCCCATCTCTCAGGCAAATAGTGGACTCCCCGCCAAAAGAATTCTTCCTCTTTTGAGTCAAACCAATCACTTAGCTAATTTTGTACATCTTCATAAGAAGTGAAGTGCTATTCAGCTAGTGCATGTCCCATCGATGCAAATAGGTAGTAATCGGATGTGGCCAAATCTGGTGAATAAGCTGCATGCGGAAGAATTTCCCAACCAAACGATTGGATTGTTTCGTTGGTCTGTTAAGCCGAATGTGATGTGGCATTGTCATGGAGCAAGATCACTTTGTGTGTCTTTTCTTGATATTTCGGACGTTTTTGGTGCAAAGCTTGATTCAAATTGATCATCTGTTGTACATAGCGTTCAGTATTAACAGTTTCCCCAGGTTTCAGCAGCTCATAGTAGATAACACCTATCAGATCCCACCAAACACAGAGCATTGTCTTCCTTCCAAAGCGATTTGGCTTTGCGGTCGATGCCAATGGTTTCCTTGAGTTACCCATGATTTTTTTACGCTTAGGATTCACGAAGTAAATTCAATGAAGAAATGACTTCTTTCTGTACCTGGCGAGCAGCATTTGGCATGAGGTTTTCTGGGCTTCCTGCTGCTTGTCATTCAGTCGGTGAGGTACCCATTTTCCGACCTTCTGGATCTTTCCCATGGCTTTCAAACTAATGGAATGTATAATTGAAATATGTAAATATATTTCAATAATATAAATAATAATTGATCTGCAATATTTTGCTGCGTTTAAGAGTCATACTCTTAAACATACAAAACTTAAACTACAAAGCTTCCACATCAGTGTCTTCAAACTTTTTTTGTGGTTTTCCACGATCTTTGTTTCTGACATCGAAATCGCATCTTTAAATTTTTTGTGAACTAATCCAAACTTTGAGATTTGACTAAGGCATGCTCCCCGCAAGCTTTTGTGGCAGTTTTTTTTCAGATGGAAATAGAAAATCAATGCTGTCCGCAAATCGTAATTTGTTGGCACAAAAGTCGACATGTTCAACGTTATGCCACAAAGCACACGGTTGTAGAATGAAACTGATGTTGGAATCAATTGGAACTCTTTATCACATGTAAACAAAAGCAGATAAAACCACTGATGGATAAGTTAGAAGAAAATTTTGACTGCTAACTCTTATCATTGGCGAATTCTGGTTTCATATTTCATATTTCATACCTCGTATTCTTCTGAGTACTTTCCTTTCCCATGTATTCAGAATCTGTTCACTTTCCTTTGTTAGTACCCAGGTTTCATAACAATAAGTCATAGTTAGAGTAATATATTTTTATTTTTTTTTATAAATAAGGAACGTCAATTTATTCGTCAGACCACTGAACTTCAGTTCAGTGGCTTCTGGAGTGTGAAATAACACCGGATAGCATAGCTTTTATTTGTTCTGAAATTTCATTTGGCTCAGTAATGAGAGAGCTCCCAGGTATTTAAAATGATTAGACATGCTTTCCAAATTAGACTTTTTCACCAGTACAGCTCAAACTTCTCGACATATTCATGTATGCCATGGGTATACCGTCTTATGATCATTTATCTGCACGACCAACTTAGTGCGGCCCTTTCAAACTCCTCAAAAGCCCACTAAAGTGATGTTCATCAGGATACAATATATGTTGTGTCAATCCATTGCATATAAGATAGGTAGGAATTTTCCTCATTGAGATAATTTGCCAGAATATAAGTGTCAAAATTCTGTTTATTTAAAACTAGCTGAATATCCCGGTTTCACCCGGGAATTTCGACTCGTCTCCAATGTAAAGCGAGGACATAACGATTTTTATAACAATAAAGAATATACCCAGAGAGTGGCTGAAGTTATGCAATTTTAATATGGACAGGTCTTCGCACCTGGTATGAAAGAACCACGGAGCGAAATTTGAAGAATTTAGGACAAACGGTATGGATTTCTATAAAGAACAAACAAACAGAATTTCATCTTTAATTGATTATTTCATATTGCTATTAGCACAAAAGAGCAGATAAATAGAAAATAAAAAAGAAATTTTCATTAACTGAAGGAAAAATAAGAAATATGGGACTGAAAACTAATGATGGCAACCGAATTTAGCCAAATAGCTTCAGCTGGTCAAATAAGCCAAATCAAATAAGGTCAAAGATCGAATAATTAAAAATAGACCCTTAACATCCTTTCTTGCATTAAGTAATGAAAAATTGGATATCATAAACTTCATAAGGAGTTTATGAAAAACTAAAGGAGTAATAATGTCGTATATTGAAATCGAATTTCAAAAATAAACATAAGATAGTAGGAAAATTAATATTAATTACCCCAACAACTAACTACCTTTAAGATTTAAGCAAACATATGGGCAATGCAAAGCATTTTTTGATTTTTGTATGAAAATAGTTATTTCTATATTCTTTAAAATAGAATGTTAAGTGAAAGTTTCCTACCAAACATCAAACTTTGAGCATTGCATTAGATAAATTAAGGATTATTTAATCATAAAATAGATTTAATAATATTAAATAGCACTTACATCATTAGGATTAGCAAGTAATCTTCTATACAATAATTTGTCAATTTTCTTTGCCTGAAAAAGCAATAATAAATTAAAATACGAATAACTTAAAAGATGAATTATAGTAACTTTATAGTTGAATGATAAGTAGTGAGAAACTTTATTCATTTATTTATTTTGAGCCTAATGTTAATACTGCAGTTTATTCTTCATAATCAGGGATACAGTTAAACCAGTAATACAAAAGATATAAATATGAATGCAGGAAAAGAACAGAGGAAAATAAATACAAAAATAAATTAGGCACTTATTCATTCATTGCATCGGTTCTGTAGATTCTTATTTCTTCTCCTGTATATGCTTACTCAATTTTTTTTCATATTTCATATTTAGTCATTACTTATTTTTAGGCATAATGAGTGAATTCATTTCTTCATATAAACAAAAACAAAGGTACTTTATAGGAAAACAGAAAAATCCCCTTCCCCATTTAAGCACCCTTAGAACATTTTAATGAAGATAAAACTTACCTAATATTAAACAATACTTGATTCTCATTAAACATGACGAGTTTAATTAAAATCGTTGGAGCTATTTTTGAGAAAATCGAACAAAACGTAAAACTGAGACAACATTTATTAAATAAAGTGTCACCTCCATTTGAACAATTTTCATAAAAAAATTTCTGTCATACCGCCGGCATATACATGCACCAAATACCCAATTTCAGCTTGGTAAGGTTTGTAGTTTTTGAGCTAGTCTATTTGCACACAAAGACCATTTTGTGGGACTTTTCTATTTGGACTCAGGGGAATCCAAAACGTGTATTTCGGTTGAAAATCGGAAGTCAAAATTTTTCATGATCGCAATACTTTCCCATACTATATATTTCATACATAGTAGGTAAGTGAAATTATAATGCAGACCTATATACCTTTTAGCGCTGATTGAATATTATCCTTATCAGATACTAAAAATTACTGATATTTATGTAATATTAATTGTTAAGTGATAATAATTCATTTTTTATTGAATTTTGAGGTATTCCCAAAACAAAAAGCCAACAGTCTTTTAAATGTCATCATCAGAACATAGAAACAAACTAAATCATCTATGAGTTCTTCATGATAGATCTCAAACAAATTTATTCATTCAAAATAAAATGTTTGAGTAGTCTCACATTCATGGTAGTAGCATAATTTCATATGAATGACATTAAAATGTACTGTGCCCAAACAGTAGTTCACATGCATGCAGGGTTTCAGAACCAATCCAGAAAACTGAAATTTTACGGACGCAGATGTTGTGATTATTATTGCTATCTCTCAACTCTGCCTACGCATGCTCTCCAGTGTTAAGTATTGAATTTAAAAAGCTGGATTTTTTCTCAAAGAAAGATAACGTGATTTGAAGTATTTTACAAAAAAATTAGATTGTGGCATTTGAATGAAATGTGACATTCTTCTTTCAAAGTGTGATTTACTGACCTGGATTGTTACAGACAGCAGAGGAATATATGTCATCAATAAAGGCAACATGATGTGGGGGAGAAGACTTGTAAAAGTTATCTTATCGAAAAATGAAACATAATAAAAAAATAACACTGCTGAGACTAATGATTCTGCAGTTATAGCCACCAATTGCAGACCAAAATAATCCTCAATATTTCTGCGGAGGTAAATCAGCCTCTCAAACATCCTCAGGAGCTGTCTGTCATCTCTTATGTACTTGAGATGTGATATAGCTGATGCGAAAATCGAAGAAGTTCCAGAAACTTGATCTACGATGGTGTATAATACTATGTAAATGTGAATACGTCTTATTGAATTCATGATAGTTGATTGAAGGTTTAGTTGGAACAAGTCGATGGCAATGGAATATGTGATAGCAATCAGGCTCAGGTATTTGTTCCACCATCTAGAGCGATACGTCCAAACAACTCCTATACTGTGCGTATATTTTTCAAATGTAAGGAGTTCTTCGAATAGATCCTTTATTTGTTTTATTTTGAAGTATATAGAAGCGAAATTTGCTAAAGTTGGAGTCAGTAACATTATCCATCGAAACAGAGCAAAACAGTTAAATATAAAACTTTTGCTTAACTTGATTTGATATATTGTCACGAGAACGTTCAAGATAAAATCCGCAAAGAAAACAATTAGACTCCAGGAAAGTCTAGAGTTACGGTCCAATGGAAATGTGCCAACTAATCTAGAAATAAAATAAATTTCTTGAAAGGTTCTCTCTACAGAATATTTCATGTCTTTTAGCATTTTGGGTGGAATATACAGCAGGATGTTGTACAGTACTATATGAATCAATTCAGTTCTTATTCCTATATAGAATCAATTAGTGTCATTAGGTTGAATGTTTGTTCACATGTATTTATTTATCAAATATTGTTTCGACATCATGGAGTGATTGCATTGGTTATTGGCAACAATAAAGGAGAGGAGTCATCTTTTGCTTGTACATTTTTGGGTTTTAATTCGTTTAGACCAGGGTATAACCAATATTTGCTATACTTCATATATTATCTTTTGAATATTATTAACAAAATTTTAATCTTTTTAATGAAATGAAATTAGGTACTTCCATGTTTTAAAACCAGATCCAATTCGGTTGCAACTTACCCTCTGTTATCCAGCTACATCTCTGCTGTGTTGCCACTTCCAGGGGGGATTCAGCACAAAATTTGGGGGGTAGTGACTCTCCTGTCTTTTTCAATGAATGCCAACATGTTGCTAGATGTTATTAGTCTGTGTTTTCAAGGAAACAGAGGTGAAATGCTTTTACAGTTTTTTTTTTTTTTTGTTTTTTTTTTTTTTATAGAATATTGGTTATGTGAAAAGACACTTAAAAATAACAAATACTTAAAAATACTTACATATTATAATGAAAATTATTATCACAAAATTTCAATGTTGAAGAGGTTTCAGAGCAGAGATGTTTCGAGAACCACCAAGGTCTACAAAATCCTGTCTAGAGTAGCTATTTTTGGATGATAATGTTATGGCCATGCATTTTGAGGTATTTTATCTGAATCACTTAATGTATTTTTAAATTATATAAATTGGTGTCCTGACGGTAGAATTCAAGTTTTACTCTGTTTGCACCATTGATAAAGACAACTTCAATTTTATTATTATTTAATCATTTTATTTAGAAAAATAATTCAAATATAAATAATAAAATATTACTAATTATTATAATAATTACATATAAATTAATATTATTTTCTTATTTTAATTATATAATATGTAAATTACACCCTAGTTATACTTTTTATTGTTGTTACAATGGCTTCATGGACTTGCATAGTATTTTTTATATTTGCTCATATCCAGATCTGCTTGATTATGTTCCATAATTGTAATAACTGCTCATAATATTTTTATTATTTCTAACACTCCATATGAGATGAAACTGTAACTATTCTTATATATATTTCAAACATAATTTTAGAGACAAATGAAATACATATATTGGATAGTCACAAATATTTTAAGAAATAGTAAATTATAGCAGAAGCATTAATAATGATTGAAAATCTCTCTTCAATAAGAATAAACATTTATTATAACAATGACAATCATTGATACTGATTTAGTGATTAACAAAAGTTCTTAGGTTGTTTTATTAAACATACTGTAGTAGTATCACCAAATAGGTAGTACCCGCTCCGATCATCTGAAACAATTTATGAAATTATTTAAGAATAATGTTGGAATTTTCATAATTTAACAAAATTTGTATTCCATCTGGAATTTATCTTCATCTACGATTTCACAAACAATGGTTTTAAATGTATTTAATGTTCTATGAAAAAACTAAAGGATTATGTTATACTTACTGAGCCAATTAGGTTGCTGTCGATGTGAAAAAATCCAAAAGCTGAAAATGCAACGCCTCTTTTAGCTATGACATGAAACTCCAGCAGCAGCTGTAAAGTTAAATGGAACTGATCTCTAGTAAATAAAACATTTGTATATGTGTGTGTGTATATATATATAAATGCTTTACTCTAAGACTAGCCAAAGAGAAATAGAAAACAAATAATTGAAAAATAAAATTGAAACCAAGGGCGGATCCAGCCGGTTGGAAAGGGCAGCTGCAGTCCCAAAGCTAAGGGCTGCACTCCCTGGATCAGTCAATGAGTTTTTTTACCTTTATGTAAAAATTCTACTTTTTGCATATATTATTATTTGTTCTTTACCTTAGTAGAGATATTACTACATAAACTGAAATCATTCTTTATCAATAACGAACTTAATGATTTACATTTGTGTGGAACAAACAGTTTTTCTGAATTAAACAACAGATAGTTAACCTGTAATATAATCACCAGTGTTGCCAAGTAGGGTGAATCATTTATGCCCACTTACCAGCCAACAATTTCCCCACTTTTTTCATTTAGTCCAGTCTTTATTAAATTTGACTTTCAATCAACTTGTGACATCATTTTAGTAAAAATTTGTTAATTTGTATAAACAAATAAACTCAAGTGCAATTTATTTAAAATAATGGGTATATATTGATTGAAGTATGTATACATTGAAGAAATAATGTTTAAAAAAAATCATTTATTAAACGGTTTACAATTGGAGCTTATGAAACTTGTTTTGGATTGCTGTGATAGGCATGAGAAAGGAAGGCTAAAGAACTATGGAATAAAACAATAGAGAAGCAAGTGAAAAACAGTCATCAAACTTGTTATCTAATTCTGTTACTTGCAAGCCTTCTGTAATGGAAAATTTTGGGGGAGAATATTTTATATACTATAAGATTCAGTTTAATATTAAATTTAATTTAAATGGAGATAATTAGAACAGTTTAGGTAAACATGTAAATAAACAAAAGTCTTTTAACTATACAATGATGACGAAATAATTGAGCATATAAAAGAAATCGATAGAATGCTACATAGTTAAAACATTCGATTAGCTTAACAAATAAAGAATTTCTTTTATAACACACTGACAACATATGTTTATATTATTGATGTCTTAGACACTCACAAATGATTAATTTGAACAGAGATAATTGTTGATCAAGTTAATAATATTGTTATTTCTCTTAATAAATATTTCAATAAGTTGTTTAACTTGACATGGTGCCGAAACCTACTCGTAATAGGCGTCAGAAGTCACCGATAGCTGAAGAAGCAGCAGCTCAGCCTTTGGATGGAAAGAATACTATTCCAGAAGCTGCTGACCATGGCTCGGTAAGTCTGAAGCCTCCTAAACCTCTCGTTATTAACAATGATTTTGATATGGCTAATCGATGGAAATTATGGCTTAAACAATTTAAATGGTTCGCTGTAGCAACCAATTTATATAATAAAAGTAACGAAAAACAGATCGCCACTTTTATGGCAGTCATAGGCGAGGACGCTACTTACATTCATGAATCTTTCGAAGATGACGGAGAGTCTGACCTATGCCGTCTAATCGAAAAATTCAATAAATACTTTATTAACAAAGAAAATATTATATATGAACAATTTCTTTTTAATAAATTAGTTCAAACTGAGGAGGAATCGTTTAACGACTTCCTTACAAGGGTCACAATCCAAGCCAATAAATGTTCGTATGGCCCGATGAAGGACATTCAAATCCGTGATAGGTTGGTGTGTGGGATCAGGAACACCGAAGTCCGTAAGAAACTCTTCCTTGAGGAGGCACTAACTCTCGAGAGAACCATTAACATGTGTAAGTCGTCAGAGGAGGTAAGTAAAAACAGCTGTCCAGCATGTCCCTGGGCGAAAATTCTGTCAACAGTCTCCAGGAGGACACCTTTCAATGCTGGCGCTGCGGTACACGTCCCCTTAGGAAGTCCTGTCCAGCTTTTAAGGTGAGGTGTGCCTCCTGCGGCAAGATGGGTCACCTACAGAAGGTCTGTCGTCGTCAGGTAAGTAAGAAGGTCAAGTCCCTCATGGCTGGCCCCGGCCAGGACGAGGTGGCAACTCTCGCTCGTCCCGCCGACCAATGGCTACATATCAGCTCTCTAAGTAATTTATGTACTTCTAAGAAAGATTGGATAGAGTACATAACCTTACCCAAAGGTAACAGGGTCCCATTTAAGTTAGATACAGGAGCCCAGTGCAATGTTATCAGCAAAGATGTAGCCACTAGGAGCGGACTAAATTTAACAAAATCAGAAGTGGCATGCCTGATATCATATACTAACAATAAGTTACCTGTTTTGGGGGAATGCGTTGCCACAGTAACAACCAGGAAAGGTTTAAATCGTACAATTAAATTCGTTGTTGTGAATAATGACAACCCGGCTATTCTTGGTCGTGAAAGCTGTGAACAACTTTCATTAATTCAACGGATTGATGAAGTAAATCCCACATTGACCGAAGAAAATTTATTCACCGGTATAGGTTGTTTGAAAAATTACGAATACGATATCGACCTGGTAGAAAATCCATCTTTAAAAATATTTCCCGCAAGGCGTGTCCCCTATGCCTTACGCGATACTGTTAAGCAAGAACTAGACTCGATGGTCAATCTCGGCATTATCAAGCCGGTGACTGAGCCTACCCCTTGTGTCTCTCCGATGGTGGTGGTCAGGCAGAAGGATAAAGTCAGGATATGCCTTGATCCTACTGACCTCAACAAGAACATCAAGCGTAGGCATTACCCCCTTCAAAGCTTTGACGAAATTTCAGCAAGACTAAGTCATTCTAAATTCTTCACGCTGCTTGATTGTAAGAAAGGTTTCTGGCAGAATAAAGTATCAGAACGCACGTCCAAGTACTTGACTTTCTCAACACCCTGGGGTCGCTATTTCTACTTGCGTCTTCCGTTCGGGATTGCATCAGCTCCAGAAGTATTCCAGGAGAGAATGAGCTTCACGCTAAGAGGTCTGGAAGGAGTCGAAATCTCAATAGACGATATTTTTATTCACGGTGCCACAAGCGAACAACTTGAAGAAAGAACTCAGAAGGTCCTAGAAAGACTGAATGAAGCTGGGCTTAAGTTAAATAAAGATAAATGCATTTTTAATCAAACACAGATAAAATTTCTTGGTTACCTGGTCACCGATAGAGGAGTCCTGCCCGATCCCTCGAAGATTGAAGCTCTTCAAAACTTAAAACCACCCACAAACATCACAGAACTGCAAAGGTTCTTAGGAATGGTCACATATCTGGGGAAGTTCATTCCAAAGTTATCAGATTTGACACAACCCTTGAGAAAGCTCTTAACTAAGGATGTGGCATGGACCTGGGATTTCGAGCAGCAAAAATCCTTTGAACAATTAAAAGGAAAGCTTTCATCACTCCCACTATTGAGATTCTATAATTCAAATCTCCCTATCGTCCTCTCTGTGGATTCGAGCTCCCATGCGGCTGGTGCTGTACTCCTGCAAGAATCCCAGCCCGTTGCCTATGCCTCCAAATCCCTAAACGAAACTCAGAAAGGTTACAGCCAGTTAGAAAAGGAAGCTCTAGCTATTTCCTTGGCATGTAAACGTTTCCACGAGTACATTTGGGGTTCTGTCGATTTGACGATAGAAACCGATCATAAGCCACTTGAAGCTATTTTTAAGAAGCCCCTCCACGACGCTCCGCCCAGGCTCAAGAGAATTATGATGGAGATTATTCCTTACAATCCGAAGATAGTATACCAGCGAGGTAAAGAGCTCCTCATAGCAGACACATTGAGCCGAGACTGTCAGAATGCTCCTGCTCCCGAAGAAGAGTTGGAGTTCTCTGTGGACCTTGTGATCGTCTTCTCCCAGGAAAGAATCCTCCAAGCAAGGAGACTCACCGACGAAGATGACGAACTAAGAATGCTTCGAGAGATAATCATGAACGGCTGGCCGGATGAGAAGTCTGAGCTGCCGGACTTCCTGAAAAAATACTGGTCCTACCGTGACGAACTGGCGGTCCATGAGGACATCGTCCCTTCGCAACTTAGAAACCTCACCTTACAACACATCCATCTCGGGCATAGAGGTGTACAGGCGTCCTTGCAGCTAGCTAGGGAACATGTATATTGGCCTAACATGACAGATGACATCACAAACTACGTCCGTAACTGCAGAACTTGTTCCCAGTTGCAGAGGGACAACTGCGAAGAGACATTACTCGCTACATCTGTACCGAATAGACCATGGAAAGAGGTGGGTACAGACATATGTCACTTGTTAGGAAAAGACTACTTAGTGATAGCTGACTCTTATTCAGGATTCTACGACTTTGTAGAAATTAAATCATCCTCATCTTCGAATATAATATTGGAATTTAAAAAATGGTTCTCTGTACATGGGATTCCGGAAACTCTGCTATCAGATGGGGGCACGCAATTTAACTCGCAGGAGTTTAAAAAGTTTGAGAACGAATGGAACATAAACCAGAGGATCTCCAGTCCACACTTTTCAAGATCGAATGGACTAGCAGAACGTTATGTCCAAGAAGCCAAACTGCTTCTGAAAAAGTGTCTCCATGAAAAATCAGATCCTTATCTTGCGCTCCTCCATCAAAGAAACATTCCCCGCGGTGCTCTCGGTTCTCCCGCTCAGCGGCTGATGAGCAGAAGAACGAGAACACTGCTGCCCTCCACCGAGGAAAATCTGATGCCGAAAGTAGTAAATGGTGTACCGGAACTCCTCCAGGAAACAAGGGACAAAGAGAAGATGCATTGCAACAGAAGAAAGCGGTCACTACCCACATTCCAGCTCGGTGAGGAGGTGCTCTACAGGAGAGGTCCCAGAGACTGGCACCTCGCTACGGTCACAAAAGTTAGACCACAACCTCGATCATATATCATAACCTCTCAGGATGGTCACTTATATAGGAAGAACTCCTGGTTCCTGAAAAAGAAGTCCTGGCAGGATCAAGAGGAAAGAGAACCAAGAAAACCCGATCCTCGAAACGATGGAATCCCACCGCTGAGAAGGTCCACCCGTCAGACTATAAGACCAGACCGACTAGGCATTTTACCTTCAGAAAAGGAAAGATGACAACATATGTTTATATTATTGATGTCTTAGACACTCACAAATGATTAATTTGAACAGAGATAATTGTTGATCAAGTTAATAATATTGTTATTTCTCTTAATAAATATTTCAATAAGTTGTTTAACTTGACACACACCATAATGTATAACAACAAAGATGTCACATTTGAAAATTTTCTCCACTTTTCAAAATCAATATTTTAAGAAATTCCCCATATTTTTGGAATTTTGAAAAGTTTTTCCCCAGTTTCCCACTCTTGTTGAAAAACCCCAAAAGTGGAAACTTTTCCCCACTGTTGGCAACAGTGATAATCACACATGTAAGGTTGTTATATTTTTCTCAGGCTACCTGATCTAAGCAGTGTTGCCACCACAACTTACTTCCTTACTTTTAGTAAAGCAAAATTTTATCTTTAAATGACAATAAAATTTCAAACACAGCCCCCCCCCCCCTGGATCCGTCATTGATCACAATCCTTATATTGATCAACTAATACCCACATCGTCTGGATTGGCTAATAATCTTCTGTACACGAGTTTATCTATTTTCTTTGCCTGAAACAGTAAGTTTTAATTATATAATTAATTTTAAGTAATATAATTTTTTTATAAATACAAAAATAATAAACAAACAAATAGATATTTGATAGAATATAAATACGTATTCTGAAAAGGTCTGTTTTATTCTTTTTTGGTACTGTGGCAAATGGATCGCTGATATTCTTTTAAGGGTGGCAATTATATTGTATCTCATTGCACAAATAAAGACTATTTACATTGAATTTAATTTCTATTTATAGTTTTTAATACGAAAAGGAAGCTAGATTTAAGAAATTATTTCTAAAATGTAATTAAGGCATAAGTTTTTTTAGTATTTCATCAATTTCGATGTTTGAGACATCATTTTGAAGATATCTTTATCCATGAATGCCACAAAATAGTCAGATCCCACAGAAACCCTCAGGAGAAGAGCTATGGATAAAATAAAACTTTATTTGGGCATATGTATAAAAAAATATTTTTTTTTTCTAATATGTTATTGTATAAAAATGAAATGTCTCTAAATTTATTATTTTGGATAATTAGTAACAAAGTTACAGCCTTCTGATTTTTTTTTTTAAGTTCTAATTTACATAACAAAAAAATTTCTTTTTTTAAAGAAAAATGTTTACTTATTTTCATATACATAAATTAAATAACCATTAGGTTATTTAATTTAATTTAATTAGTTAATTTATAGACATTTATTTTTAGAAACTACTTAATTTTAATATTAATTAAGGAATTAATAATTTACATTTATTCAACTTATATTCTGTAAAGGCTTTAAAACTAAAATAAATTACAAAACTATTATTCTTCCTATGGTCCTATACGGATGCAAAACGTGCCCACTAACATTGAGGGTTGAGCGAAGTCTGAGGGTTTTTGAAAATAAGGTATTGCGTAGAATATTTGGACCAAAGAGGGCCGAATCAGCTGGAGAATCTAGACGTTTTTACACTGAGTGAACTGTATACGGTAAATATACTAGAGGTGATTACAGCACGGCGAATAAAATGGCACATGTAAAATTACAAAACTCAGTCATGAGCGAATCCCTAAAAGATTAATAAGCACGGGGCCGACTGGGAAACGTCTGAGGGGTTGGCCATGACGAAGGTGGGACGACTGCCTATAGTCGAAGTTGGGTCTGAATGGCGGTCAATGGATAGAGGTGTGCAGGGACCGAGTTGTGGTGTCAGCATTGAACATTCGGGTTCTTTAAGGCTTTATTATTATTGTATATTTCATAAATAAGTAAGTGAAAGTAATAATTTAAAGTAACATTATAAATATAACTTAAACAAAAAAAAAAAAAAAAGCTTAAGACGTTTCTTAAAACTTACTTCATCTATAACGGAATTCACCGATAAGATCATTCTTATCAATGGATAGATTGTCATAACTAAAGATGACCAGGAAACTATTGGAGACAGGTTTTCATCTTTAAATATACCCAGCAAGACCCACATAACAAAAACAAAGGACAGGAACATGATAAAAAGGATCTGTAAACTGAAAAGTTCTTCTAATATTTTACATTCCGAAAATATGATTTCTTTGTTCCTAAGAAGTTTTTTATTATCCTTGATATATTTTAAATGAGAAAAAGAACAGCTTGTTAGTGCGAGTATTGAGAAAATCTGATCATAAAGGCTGTAAGTGCTGACATATATCCAGGAAAAATTTATAGTGACCTTTACATAGTTCCATATTCCTTTCGAAATGCATATGTTAATTACATAAAGCTCTAAAATAAAAACCATACTCAAATATTTATAAACCCACTTGTAGCTAACTCCAAAATCTATACCAACGATTTTAAAATATTTTCCAACAAGGCTCATTTTGCAATATAATTCTTTCAATCGAGAGATTTTAATGTATAATTGTAACACCTGGAAGGTAAGTGGAATAAGCATAATAACTGCTTTTAATAATATGTATGATGTTAAACCATCGTAACTTGAATATAATTCTGCTATGTAGTTAGCAAAGTAAAATGTCAAACGATATGGAAGGAATTCACCCTTTTGGTTAAAAGGAAAAGTCCCTAAAAATTTTGGTATAGCCAGAAGTTCATGCATGGTTGTAATAATTGGACATATTTCTTCATTACTCGTCTCAGCCATATCAAACAATCTACAAGAGAACATCTCTTCCACCAACTTACTAATGATAGAGCAGCTAAATTGAAATTAATCAATAAAATAAACAATATTGATCTCTTTTATATCTGATGTTTCTTCATTACCTTAAAAGTGTTATTTTATTTGGATAATGTTTGATATTATCTTGGTACCATAAAACTGGGTGACTTTGCCTTCCGGAGTGACTCTTCCAAATGATTGTGAAAAAAGATCATTCCTTTTATATAAGTTCTATAAATCTGTGACAACAACAACAAACAAAGAAGAGAACAAGAGTCAAGAGTCACGAACAAGAGAAGAGAACAAGATGAAGGAAAAAATGAACCAGATCATTCTGTACAACTGTACCAAGTCACTTATAATTTTAGTGATTTCTTTGTTGTTTAAATACTAGGAAAATAGCCTAGAAATAGAAATATTATCTGGCAAAATTTTTAAAGATTTGGGGTAATAGAGATTAGCATGTGCCTTACCGTCAAACATCAAATAGTGTAAAAATATTCAAATTTCCCGATTTCATAACTAAACCAGATCAAAATAGTGAGAGGAGAAATAACCAAAGAATGACTACAGTTTTATGACTGGAAGTTTGATCTGTCATTTAAAAACAAAAAAGGATTAAGTTTCGACCTATTTGGCAGCTTTGAAAAAGTATGGACTGTACATCCATAGGTAGCTGGTTCAATCCGGCCCGGAGAACCAAAACTTGTTTGATCTGTCATTTTAAATAATATATGGCAAATTTTTTAAAGATTTGGGGTGATGGAGATTAGCATGTTTCAAACATCAAAATGAGAAAAAATATTCAAATTTCCTGATACCATAACTAGACCTGATCAGAATAGTGCGAGAAGAAATAACCAAAGAATGGCTACAGTTTTAAGACTGGAGGTTTGATCTGTCATTTAAAAAAAAAATTATTAAGTCTCGACCAATTTGGCAGCTTTGAAAAAGTGTGGACTGTACATCCATAGGTCGGTGGTTCAATCCAGCCCGGAGGACCAAAACTTGTTTGATCTGTCATTTTAAATAATATATTTAAAAAATTTAAAGATTTGGGGTGATGGAGATTAGCATGTGTCAAACATCAAATTGAGAAAAAATATTCAAATTTCCTGATACCATTAGATACTAGACCTGATCAGAATAGTGCGAGAAGAAATAATCAAAGAATGTTTTACAGTTTTACAACTGGGAGTCTGGCTCCAAGGGGAAGGAACATCAAGCTTTGCAGCAGAAAGTAGCCCTGACTCCATGGTTTGATACTCTTCAGCTTCATCTTAACCGTCACAATTTAGTTAATCTGATCAGGCTAAGAATAATCAAGGGTGCACAGGTAATTTCCTACATTTAATGGCAAAGAATGGAAACTGTCCAACATGTCAATGTCCTGAGGATCCGAGACACACTGCGTTCCGATCTATTTCATAAGATTTCATAAACAGAGGCGTGCTATTTTAGAATCAGCGATTATAGAAGAGAGTTCCAACTTCCTTCGATCAATAAAAAAAGATAGGGTTGGTGACTTGAGCAGATTTTTGGATGAAATTAAGATGAGGGTATGAACATCTGTGAATAGAAATTTTTATTATACTTATTTTTTAGTTATTAAGTTCAGTTTTTGGTCTCCTCCAATAACTAATATTCTCAGTAACTTGTGACTAAATATGTATAGTTATTTGGCAAAACAGATCTTAGGTGGTTATTTGGCTAAAAAAATTCCTGATAGGCTGGACAAAGTCATGAAAGTTGTTATTATAGCAATTCCTACACATGAAAGGAGGGGGTAATCCGTTTTTATGAATTTTTTAAAATAATTTCATATGAATTATGTTTACTGTTTAATAAATGTTTAGTAATTAAAAAAAAACTATTGCAATACATACACTTTTTTTTTTTCATTAATTTATTTCTCAAATACAATTCCTTTTGTCTACTCTGGATCTCTCAACACCCTCGAGGGGTGAGATTGCCAAAAAGGCAAATCTCTCTCTGATCTCTAAATGTGGCAAATCTCTCTCTCTAGTTACCAGGCTAATGATGGCTTTCCTAGAATGTCTTTCCCTTCTTTGGCTGATGACATAAGCCGTATTTCAGGACCCTAGAATTGCTCGTTTTGATTTAAAATCCATTCTAATCCCCCCATTTGACATACAAATTGTTGCAATATCAAAGACGATTTATTATATTTTAATTTAATTATATAATAGGATTATATTATGATAAAAAAAAAAAAAATTGTACATAAATGAAAACAAAAATTTAAATTTAATTACTTCATTAGTCAGATAGATTTTTCTCCTGTGAACAGATAAAAAAATACTGTTGGGATAACTGTAGAATTTAAAAAAAAATGTTCATCTCAAAACTTTTCTATTTAACAGGCTCACAATTATAAAAATATTTTCATTCATAATCAACAGAAAGGGATTTCGAAAATGGCCATATTGAATTACATATTATCAATATCTTTGATAGTCTTGTTTAATCCGTAAGACACCCAATATAGAAGAAAGGTAGAACTCAAAAATCTGGTGCGTGCGCGCAACACACAACTATCACTTACCAACTTACTTAGATTAGAAATTGACGTGTTTTGCTAATTATCATTTCCTAAAGTCACACATTTTTCTACATTCATATCTTATTTTTGTTAATCGTTAAAGCCGTTTTTGAGTAAATAAAAAAAAACCGTGAAAATGATACAAAATTTATTAAGTAAAGTCCCCCCTCCCGTAGATCAATTTTGATGAAATTTTTACAGTCATATCTCGGGCACATAAATACATCAAATACTAAGTTTGATCAAAATCGTTAAAACCGTTTAATAAAAAAAACACGTGAAAATGATACAAAATTTATTAAGTAAAGTCCCCCCTCCCGTAAATCAATTTTGGTGAAATTTTTACAGTCATATCTCGGGCATATAAATACATCAAATACCAAGTTTGATCAAAATCGTTAAAACCGTTTTTGAGTAAATAAAAAAAACACGTGAAAATAATACAAAATTTATTAAGTAAAGTCCCCCCTCCGGTTAATCAATTTTGATGAAATTTTTACAGTCATATTTGGGGCATATAAATAGATCAAATACTCAGTTTAATCAAAATCGTTAGAGCCGTTTTTGAGAAAATCGAAAAAAACGTAAAAAGTTATTAAATAAAGTACCCCCTCCCGTTGAGAAATTTTGATGAAATTTTTGCTGTCACATCGCGGGCATATACCTACACTAAATACCTAATTTCAGGTTCCCACGGTTTATAGTTTTTGAGCTAGTCTGTTCACATACACACACACACACACACACAGACACACACACACACACAGACCATTTCGCGGGACTTGGTTATTTCGACTCAGGGGGTCCCAAAACGTGTATTTCCGTTGAAAACCGGAAGTCGAAAATTTTCACGATCGCAATACTTCCACTTACTATATATTTCATATATA
Organism: Aelia acuminata; assembly: GCA_911387785.2. Classification (NCBI taxonomy): domain Eukaryota; kingdom Metazoa; phylum Arthropoda; class Insecta; order Hemiptera; family Pentatomidae; genus Aelia; species Aelia acuminata. The sequence continues at coordinate 138,856,508 of OU426981.1, forward strand.
GGTAAGTGAAAGTAAAAATAGCAAATTTTTTATTAGCTATGGAATCACAATGAGGAAGTTGCCTACTTTATACATAAAATAGAAGGGTAACTCTAGTGGACTCCCTACCACCTAACCTATGGTGTTTCTTCTTGGTTTGAGGGTATTCATAAGTGTATAAGAACTTTTTAGGATACCTAAGTACTAATGATTTCCAAAAAATTCAATTTTTCAGTAGTACCTTTATTCTACTACTACTACTACTTAAACAAATACATAATATACCTATATTTTTTGTCTCTTTATCATTAATTTATGCACAGAGTTCTCCTTTTTTATTATAAACTGTTTTAAAATTAAAATTAAAATTCAATATTTTGAGGTGTTTTTTTGTATCTACAAAATCTTGAAATAAATTTTCTTGCATTCATCATTCGCTTGTAATTTCATCATTCTCATTATTTCCTTACTTTACAACAGTCATTTTGGTTAAACTTTAGATTATTTTTTTTTTCAAGTATACTTGAATGACATGCTTATTTTCCATACTGCAGCAGAATCACCAAATAGGTTGTACCTGCTCCGATCATCTGAAACATTTTTTTTTTTTTAAGATCATCTGAAACATTTTTTTTTTTTAAATGTTCAAACTAATTGTTCAAAAAAAAAAAAAAAAAATTGGCACTCAATATACACTCAAAAAAAACGCAACACCCTAAAATTTATTAATTACACAGGTTTTTAATTGAAATAAAAAATATTATGTTGATGTTTCTAATCTAAAGGACTAAGGCAAGGGGACTGCCTGGCGTGCCTCCTATTCAACATAGGGTTAGAATGCGCAGTACGGAGAGCGAAAATTCAAGTCGGGGGACTATATTCAATAGAACGACTATGCTCCTGGGTTTTGCGGACGACATTGACCTGATTGGAGGGACCTATGGATCAATGAGGGATGCATTTCTCGACCTTGAAAGAGAAGCTGCAAAAATGGGCCTAGTAATAAACGAATCGAAGACCAAATACATGCATGCGAATCCAGTTGGTAATAGGCAGCCAAATGGTAGGGTCTCGATTGGGCAGCACAATTTCGAGAGAGTGGAAGAATTCATCTACCTCGGAACCCAAGTGAATCCCAGCAACAACATTAAACCGGAAATTCAATGCCGAATTATAGCTGCAAATAGGTGCTATTACGGACTGCAGAGGCACCTCAAGAGCAGAGATGTATCGAGAACCACCAAGGTGCGCATCTACAAAACTCTCATAAGACCCGTGCTCACCTATGGCTCAGAATGTTGGACTCTCCCAAGAGCCCAGGAGATGATTTTATTGTCCTTCGAGCGCCGAATCCTTCGCAGAATATTTGGTGCTATTTGTGAAAATGGTGTGTGGAGGCAGCGTTCCAATGCCGAACTGACCGCGCTCTATGGAAACGCAGATATTATAACCTTTATCAAGATTGGTCGACTTCGCTGGGCGGGACATCTTGCGAGAATGACCGAGGAACAAATCCCGCTAAAGATATTAGAAGAGCAGCTGTATGGACGAAGACGGATTGGCAGACCCAGGCTGCGCTGGGCTGACGGTGTGGCAGATGATGCTAGGTCCATCCTTGGTGCTCGCAATTGGAGAACAGCTGCACAAAATAGAGACGACTGGTTGTCGAAGCTGCAGGCGGCTCTGTTCCCTCGAGGAATGTAATGTCATAAAAGAAGAAGAAAAGATGTTTCTAATCAGACAAATACGTATGAGAAGAACAACAACAATTTTAGTTAAATTCCAGCACTTTTTCTTATTTCTAATCCCTTTGTTTATAAATAGCACTAATACCATAGTCATTCTTTTCAACTTAGTGGTGCCAAAAAAATAACTAGGGCTCAGTATCAGTGTTAATTTCATCAAGAAAGCATTATTTTAGAATTTCTTAGTAATTATGGCACGTTTGTGTTAATTGTGGCAGTCACCATTCACCAAGAAGGCCGAAGCACACGTTACATTGCTAATTGACTAGGGGTCCACTTTTCAATTGTCGCATGGGCCTTAAAACGATTCAGGGAGACAGGAGGATACTCAAGAGGACCTGAATCGAGCCGACCACGGGTCACAATAGCGGAAGATGACCGCTTTATCCAGCTCCAGACCCTCAGGAATCGGCAAATAACAGCTAGGAATCGGCAAATAACAGCTAACGACTTAAAAAACTTGGTCGCTGGTGTCCGAAACTTACATTTTTCGGTATCAACAGTTACTAGACGACTGAGGGCTAGTGGACTGAGGGCACGAAGGCTGATGGTTGGACCATTTCTCTCCAGAGAGCACCGAGGAGCCCGCCTTAAGTTTGCCCAGGAGCACCGAGATTGGACTGTCGATGTCGATGACTGGCGACGAGTTCTATTCACCGATGAGACCAGAGTGGCGCTAAACTCTCCCGACGGACGTAGAAGAGTGTGGAGGAGGCCAGGAGAGCGATACAGCCAATGTTGTATAGTCGGAAGGGAGCCTTATGGTGGAGGCTCCGTGATGCTCTGAGGTGGCATATCATGGGAAGCTCGCACGGAGTTATTTTCGATTCGCGGGGGCCCTTTGGCTGCACAAAGATACGTGGTAGACATTTTGGAAGACCATGTTATGCCATACATGCCATTTATTGGTGAAAATGCATGGCTAATGCATGATAATGCAAGACCACATGCTGCCCGTATTGTTAGGGACTACCTAAACGAAGCCAATATCGACACGTTGCCCTGGCCATCGAGGAGTCCCGACCTAAATTCGAACATTTATGGGACAGACTCAAAAGAAGTGTTCGAGCCAGGGAACCAGCACCATCCAACCTCAGGGAGCTTGAGGCTGCCGTTTGGGAAGAGTGGGAAAGACTACCTCAGGAGGCCGTCCAGGACTTAATTAGAAGAATGCCCAGGCGTATGGAGGTTGTCATTCGTGCAAGAGGTGGCAACACCTGTTTTTAGATTAATTTTTAAAATTTTGTTTTTTTATTTTTAGAAGTAATTTTTTCAGTAATTTTAATTAAAGGAATTAAATTATTAATTTTTTTCTGAAATACACTTTTTATTACTCTTATGTACTTGTCTTATAAGACACAATAAGGTATGATTCTCTGCTTCAGTAAAAACCCAGTGAAATAAATAAATTTATGGTGTTGCGTTTTTTTTGACGAGGAGTTTATATCAGATTATTAATAAATTAAACTAAACCTAAGAAATAGGGGCGAGGGTAGAATTTAAATTTCAATATTTAAAATGTCATAATTGCAGGTTCAGTAATGTATGTGGCGATGGAAAAATAACTAAATGTTTAAAAAAACATGGTTGGAACCTTGATTTGACAATGATTGTAACTCTCTTTCAAGAAGTTTTTTTTTTGGTTTTTTATAAAAAAATTTGTCACTTACATCTGTGTCAGTTTCGTTTTTACTAACTGTGCCTATTACAGCATTTTAACCATATTTCAACCTATTTCTTATAAAAACAAGAATAAGTATTTTTTCTTAAACAATTATCAAATGTTAAATTAATGCCATATATAGAAGTTAGGCCAAATATCATTAATTAATAGTAAATTTCATTAATTAACAAAATTATAAGCACCCCATATTATTAAAATCATTTTTAAGAAATAGAAAGTAAGTTTATCCTATAATTTATAATATCTAAATGCAGCCACCACCATCGGTGAAAATGTTTTTTTCTTCACCCTGGGTCGAAAATCAGGGAATTTTAAAATTAAATAAATTATAACTTGTTAAATTAAACATTAGACATAATATAAATTCTTATTAAAGACTCTGTGAACCAATGATTTTTATGTCTACATCTACTATAGGTGCCTACACACCCACATCTTTTAACCATCATTCAAACCATTGTTGCAAAAAATACTTTTCTTTAATATTTTTTCTTTTGGAGCACTCCTGGATGAATCATATGTGTTATATCAAATGCAAGAGAGGATTGGGAGCAGAATATTTTTAGCCCTATATAAAGTAGATTTACAATACTCCCAATAAAATATGTATATACTTACAGATATGTATACACTTATACTTACAGAACTTATAAGTGAACTGTCTATCTGAAAAAATCCAAAAGCGTTGAAGGAAACTTCTCTCTTAGCTATCATGTGAAACTCAAGCAGTTCCTGTAAGCAAAATTTTCGATCAAATTATTGATTATTTTAAATAAATATATATTAAGAAATCTATGGATTATTCTCCTAATAGATAAGGAAATGTACATCACAATTCTTTTTATGATTAGCAACAAAAATACTTAACAATAAACAACTACTCCAGTGTAAATTAAAACATAAATAAATTGCCTATAATATTTTCATTTCTTAACCGACGTTTTTAAAAATTATGAAAAAATAATCAGGGATGTGCTACGAAGCATAGTTTATAAATCTTAACATTTTACAGTAAAGAAAGGACCATAGATCAATATTGAAAAAATTAATGAATAAGATAGATGCCTTGATATGACTGAATCAGTTGTTTCAGAAACAGGACATAGTAACATAAAATCAACTCTTGTAAAAAAATATCTTTGGGTCCAAGCAGACTTGGACAGATAGTTCAATAGAATTATTTTTCTAAATTTCCTTTAAATTTGAAACATTTATATGGGTCTTCTGTAAAGTTTATTTAATATTCCTTGGATAATTTTACTTCTTACCCCTTCATATGATTATAGATAATGCTATAAAGAAAAAATCTGTAATACTACAACACATGAAGGATCTTGCGTTCTGTACTTTTCTGACTTTTGTGAGGAAGTACTATTTATAACCTTGGTGAGAGGCCATGCAAGGTTATTTGACTGTGATCACTCTAAACCACCAGGTCCCCCCCTCCATTAATTTTTCAATTAAGGGTACCCACTTTATGGAGGTTTGGTTTGCCCGAGGAGGGTCTCTCGGCCCCAGAGACAATATGTGACAGAAGATATCCAGCCAAGTCAGATTTGAACTCGGTACCTTGAGCGCAGTAACTCAATGCCTTACCCCTGAGCTACACCGCTCCCTAATACTATAAATGTATTAGTATTACTATAATATTATATAAATAATATAAAGTAATTAGTTAAATTATAAAAATAACCACAAAATTAGTTATTCTAATACTCACATCATTAGGATCTTTCAATAACCGTTTGTACAATAGTTTATCTATTTTCTTTGCCTGAAACAAACAGGTTTTATTATGATATTTTTGTAAGAAAAATTATTTCACAGTTAGCCATGCCCTCCCCTTTAGATGCATATAACTATGAATTTTTTATAGCAATTTTACTTTTACAGGTAATTCATAAATTACATTCCCTACATTTTATTTCAAAGAATTATCACTTTCAAGATCAATAAGGTTTTCCTTGCCTATCATGCTTAGGGAGCTCTTTGTACAAGTAAAATAGACAAAAATGATTATAGATAATGCTATAAAGAAAAAAATCATACATTTGTTTTTGTAGTACAATTCGGTATCTGCAGAGCATGCCAACCTCGGTTCACGAACGGTGAAAAAGGTGGGTACACAAATTCATTTTGTTGTAAGTGGGAGAGTGGCACTCTCATGACTATACAGTCAACTGTGACAAGTATGAAAATGTTCATTTAAGTACACATATAATGATAAATGGGAGAACCAAGGATTTTAGTATTATTTAAGAGTCAAATATGTAAACTTTTAAGTGAGTGTATCTTCAAAAATATGTGTACTAAATATTAGTGAGATCACGGGTTCTTAGCCCCACTAGTTAGTCCTAGAATTTTTTTAAAGGGAGTAATAATTCTTGGCTAAGCCGTCCTTGGATGGGGATTAAAATGGAAGTATTGAGCCTTAATGATGTCAGGGACTCGTTAAAGATCCAATTAAAGATCTAATTATACCTGGATGGGCAAAATTTTGTACTTCCACTATTGCATATATATATATATATATACTTGTGTGTGTGTATGCATATATATTTATATATGCATACACACTCATGAATATTATATTTTTATCGTGTCACTGATGAAATTGAATTCCCACTTAAGCCTGCAAACATTTCTGAGTAAACCCTTCCATTCTGCTCATTGCTTATTATTGTATCGGAAATGGTTGTGGATCTTTAAAAAAAATTATAGTAGAAAACATATTGCACACGTTGGTAAGAAGATGGTTACAACCCCAAATGTATCAATTTTGAGTTATTCACATCGTCGTAATCAGAATGACAAAACCTAAAATGCCGGAATATTCTTAAATGAATATTAATAGTTTGGTTCGCTTAAGGCGCAATTTACCATATTCTTTTATGGAGGGGACGATCGTGTTAATGCAGATAGAGGGCTACTTTTGGGTTAGTATCAGTGCTACTAACTGTCCCAATTATTTATATTGGTAGATTATTTGTGATCAAAGACTATTTTCCCTAGTCACTTTTTGTAGATAAAATTTAAATTCCAGTTGAAACTTCACATGTCAGTATCCAAAACAACAGTTTTTAAGTTTTAACCATTTTCTTGCAGTCGTGCGATATTATTGTTCCTATTGTTGCGGCCAGTGGAGGAAGAGAATGCATCCAGTGAGAAAAATCCGCCCATTGTTCTGCACAGGACCTGCGGCCGGCTAAGATCAAAAGCCTTAGTTCTAGGCGAAACTGGATTGTTCTAGAGTCTTCCCAAAGACTTATAAATAGGGGCATTGACAAGCCTCAGTAGAGTTGTACGTCAACACCCGTCGAGTACAGTTCTAAGTGATAAGTTTCATTGTGATAAGTTCTACTGTGATAAGAGTGTATGTTGTAGAGGACTCTAGTACTTAACCATTGTGGTTTTTCGTAAGTAATTAGTGTCTGAATAATCATTAATCATTGCATTCTGTATTCAATAAGGGAGCAGATTCAATTGTAAATATTAGACTAATAAATTATAGTTTTAGTGTTAATTGTTTATTTCACTATTATTATTGTTATAGAATATATACCTGAGAAACAATAGATATCAACGAAGCATAAATCACAAACAGAGGGTACACAGTGGCCAATAGAAAAGATACAGCAATAACCAGTTCAATTGTTGTAGTAGTTAGCCAAAAGGTCAGAAGCACTGTAGATACAAATGACACCACTATCAAAATAAGGATTTGAAGACCGAAATAATCTTCTATAGTTCTGCGGAGGAATATTAGCTGTTCAAATTTCCTCAACAGCTGTTTGTTCTCTTTTATGTACTTGAGATGCGTGATGGCGGATGACAAGAGAGAATTAGTCCCGGAAATTTGTTCAGCGATCGAGTAAGTCACGATGCAATCGTGAAGGCGTTTTATCGAACTCGGAATCGTACTGGTGTATTTACCATACCAAAAGATGAAGACGAATGAAATAATGATAAACAGAAAGTTAGGATATTTCTTCCACCATTTGTAACGAAATGTCCAAGCTACACTCGTTTCTCGTGTAAACTTCTCGTAAGCGAGAAGTTCGTTAAAGAAATCTCTTAAAATTCCTACCTTGAAATACAAGCAAGCGAAATTAATCAATGGAGTATTTAGTGAAATAATTCGAATCAATAGTAATATGTAAGATTTTACACCGTATGTACTTTTTGAATCGAAGAAATCGTACAACATTATGAATACGTTCAAGATGAAATCGATAATGAAAACTAAAATGCTCCATGTTAGCTGGTAATTTTGGTCTAACGGGAATGTTCCTACAAGCCTCGATAAAAAATAAATCTGTTCGAAAGCCTTCTCTACGGAGTATTTTCCTGTGTTTCCATTTCCGATCATATGCACAGTTGAATGGAACGACTCTGTTCGTCTTAGGAACTAAATGAAACCGACCAACTTTTACCGCCATATTGATTGGTACGATTAGATTAAGTGTTCCTCGGCACAACTTTATATTTACATACCAAATATTATTCAGAACGCTAAGAGAATTAGAAATGGTCAATTTACCTAAAGTAGATGGCTTGTACCATTTTAGTAAAATTAGATCTATAGTAGTGGCACTAGATTCAGGAATTTCTATAGAGATGACGCAAAATAACAAATTTACTACTTTTGTTGTTCATAAGTAGTCATTATCCAATTTTTTCGTGGATAGAGGGCGCGCAAAACCAAAAAACCTGTCTGTTACTAATGTACATATATAACCTTATATATCCTTATGTGCAAAACTCGTTCGTTCCATTTTTTTGAGAAATTGAGAAGGCAGTGGATTCTAAAAGATTTTAATGCTCTTTCACATTATCTTATCAGATTGAAGGAAAACTTGTTATTTCACATGGATTTTTGCTGTACAAAATTGTGGTTTGTTGCAGAACTGATTCGTTCCATAGCCCATTGTGTTTCAAAACTGGTTCGTTACTCGTTGAGAAGCAAAACTCTTTGGTTCCTATAATGACTTCTCACTTTGCACCTATCCTATTTGTTCACTTCAGCAGTTTCTGTTACTCTTTCTGAACAAAAGATCGAAAGCTCGTTAAACTTGCGTGTTATATTTCAGTTTATACTCGATTCTTCTTACCTAGCTATATTCATAATTGATTTTCCAATGGCTCAAACAAGCTGAAAGACGTTGACAATCTGCTGAAAAGGCATTTAGGTGACGGGTGGAGGGCCAATGATTCATTGAAGTATTAGGCCCGGTGCACTCTGACGACACTTTTCTGCGATTCGGACTATAAACCTATAGGCTTCTGGTCTGTGGTACCTGGAGTTAAATGGTAGGGAAACAACGAACAACAGGATGATGAAGTCGCTATTATTGAAGAAGGTGATGGCCTTAGGGTCTAGTCTTTGTCTAAACTTTTTAAATCAGTACGCTGATATTTTTGAAAAATTCATTAACAAATAAAATGTTTAGTCAAATATTTTAAGCCAGTGATATTATTTTTTAAAATGATACCGAATTTATAAATAAAATGGATGTGAACCTAAATAAATATTACTTATTAAAGAAAACTTTGCTTTTGTTTTCATCACCTCTTATTATTATCCTTATGCGGTGTGCAGCTAAAGTCTTTCCTTTAAACATTTTGTTGCAAAACTTTCTCATCTCAAACTTTGTTACTCTTTTTTTGTTACTTTTAAATCAGAAATTTTTTTCATTCCAAGCTCACTTCCATAGGATAGTAAGTCAGATGAGGTTTTCTGATATGAATTCAAGGATACCACATTCATGGCATTTTGAAGTAATATATGTGCGACGGAATATATGACACACACAAACATGGAGGATCTTGAGTTCAATACTGTGTAAGAAAGTACTGTTTCTTGGTCAGTAGTCCTATATGGTGATTCGACTGAGATTACTGTCGTATGCAAATTCCCAATCATTTATTTTTTAATTATTAGGACCTACTTAACAGAAGCTGGGTTAGGTTTGAACCCAGTATGTTTAGCTCAGAAATTCAGTGCTCTACTAACTGATTACCTGTAAAGTTTACCAAATACAAATTTTCAATATTTTCTTGAGCACTTAATAATAAGCAGAAATTAGTGTGATTAGTTAATATATTTATTGTGAAAGCAATGATAGCATTACTTTCAACAGGGCAAAAAAACAAAACAAATCTTACGCCATTAATAATTTTATTTTAATAAACAACTATTACATAAGTTAAACAACTGTTTCCTTAACTGTAAAATTTATGTTAAAATTATAAAAAAAAATAAAAAATATATTACATATAGCAAATAAATATTAGGAACAAGATGTTAACCTACAAGCTAATAATATCACAATAACTGTCTTGCAATAAGTTGACATGAGTATGTGTGAGGAAATATACATAGTTATTTTTTTATTTAAGGCAATATTTTATACAAATAAAATTACCCTGAGATGATTGGGAATATAATTAAAAGATGGTAGCTAAAGAGAAAATTAAAAAAAAAAAAACAGTTCATTCCTTATTTCAATTATCTTTATCATTGGTTTTTCAGAAATAAAATAATTCCAAACTTTGCAACATATTATATATCAGTGATCTTTGCTTAAGAAGTACAATAAATAAGTACAATTGTTGTAACTCTATAGAATTTTCAGATGAAGATATTTTACATTACAATTTCTAATTCTAAGCCAATCATTGTCTCTTCAACTTTGAAAATGTTTAGAAAAAATCCATAATATACTAAAATAATTACAAATATTAATGGATTGGGATTTATTTAATCTTTTTTTAATTTTTAACACTGAGTACCCCTCAGTTATCGGTGCCAAAGAAAATACCATAATTGACAAAATACGTTGACCAAAATCTTTTCAGAATGTAATCTACATCAGCTAGGAAAAATAATTTTGAAACATAAATCTATACATTTAAAGCAAAGTGATTAAAATCAGTTTTGTCTTTGCCTCATAATTCAAACTAAATCATAATCATGCTTGAAGTATTCCGACAATACAAATATAACTAAGAAAGAAAAAAATAATAATATCAGTGATAATTTGTTATTCTAAAAAATTATAACATTATTAGGAATGGTGGAAAATCTATATACAAATAGATGAAATACATATTAAGAGTAAAAAAAAATAAATAAAGCATATAGAGTGAATAAAATATAATTTTCATCTGATATTAAGAAAAATTTAACTAATAACAATTATCAATAATATTTATATTAATATCTAAGCCGAACAAAAATGAAATTTAAACTTTTATGTACAGTATTTAAATTAGAAATTAAAACTTTAAAACTATTAAAATGAAACAAATGCAATATAAAATCAAAATCCAAACCTAATATTTCTATAATAAACTATTTTTTATTTTCCAGACATAAATAATCTATATTTTATCAGTAAACTATTATGATAATGTGAGTATATAATTGTAACCTGTGGTAACATGCTCAGCCTAATGCACATTAAGAAAATGAAAGGAGTCATCATCATGAAATGATAATTTAAAAAAAAAATATTGAAAAGAAAAAAAGTTTTTGGGTGTTTATACCAGTGGAAATATTTTAAAAAAATGAAAAATGAGTACTATTCAGTGATGAGTAATAATATATATTATTAATAATAATAATATATTAATAATTAAGAATATAATATCACAATTTTTATATTCCTCAGGGTGGGCACATTTTTATTTTTAGTGATATGGGGTAAAAATATAGAAATGTTTGACTATATATTAACGACTTTCACTATGCTACTATAATTAGAAATACTATTTGTTCTAAATGGACCTTTTTCCCAGCATAATGAAAATAGATTTTATTTTATTTCAGGTTCGAAGGCGATGGTATGGGAAGACATCGAATAAGTTGTTAAGATGATACTGAAAGTATATTATACATTATTTATGTAAAGCGATATCTAAATTATAAAATAAAGTTCTTGAAATTTGATTTTTAATGCTAAATCAGTGAAATTTCTTAATTTTCTGTACATAGCTATCACAATCTAAGTTCTGACTGCATCAAATTAGTCACGAGCACAAGCAGGCACTGGATTCTAAGGCATATTGAAAAGCGTGAGACTCCAAATAATAGCAGCAAGAGATTAGTCAATCCTGTTCAAGAAAGGGCCGATGGAAGCCACATCTTCGCAGTCTGGTATCAGTTTGCCCTTGAACTTGAGGCAGGTGTCAGCGCAGAGCTGGCCTTCGAAGTATGCCCCAAACATCTTCTTGCATTGGGCACAGTTCCTTATGCAGACACCGACCTGGTTGGCTGGCACCAATTCTGCGAAAAGGCAGGACAGGAGCAGCACTGCAAGCAGTCTGGAAGAGTCCATCTTCCTGTAACAGATAAAGTTCTTCAGACAGCTTGACAGGTTTTACTGGATGTTTTGAGAGAAACTTTTTGAATTGAATTAATCTTGTTTTTGTGTCCATGAAGAATACTTTCATGATGAATTATACATCTGTAGAAATTAAAATACAAAAACTATTAACATTAATATTATCCTCGACCATTAATTTAGTCTCAACACTTTTTTACAAAACTTTATTTCAGCAGACGTTTCGGCAATTCGGCCACCATCAGTGCTGTAAGGAACATCAAGGTTACAGTTACTACCCATTAGTTACAGAATAGATAAACGCCAAATTTTTTATAGATTAACATGCTTGTATAAAATTCATCATTCATAGCACGATTGACAGGATGCATCCTGTTAATGTGAAAATGAAATTGTAGAGACTAGTTCAAAAGAAGTGGTTATCTCATCTCAGTATAAGGTTAGGTAAAGGTCTTCACACATTATGAGCGGAACAGGTATTTTTACCTGTTTAAAATAAGTAATTTTAATTTTATATTAATTTAACCATCATTGTGGGTGACCACCTATTTTTTAAATTATTTTTGAAGAGGAAAGACCATACTCGCACCTAAATACTCGCAAAACTTGCGAGATCGTGGGAGAGGTGTCAGTGAAGAGGAAGGATACCCGCGCATGTCACGCGGAAGACCCGGGTTCGATTCCCGGCGGAGCCAAATCTTTTCTCTTCAAAAATAAATTATTTAAGTAATTTTAAGTGACACCAGGGAAGAATAATGTTTTATCAAATATATGGATCAGTGTAACTTTACCAGGAACACATTACACATAACATACAAAGTCATCATAAATAACAAAATTTGTTTGCTTCTCTTTCAGGTAGGTTTATATTTCCGAACCCCGTTTATCATGAAAATATTTTATCAAGAAAAATATTAGGAACTAGCCTTGAGTATACGTAACTTTATAAATAGTACAATATTGCCCTGTATATATATTGCTTTATATTTTGCAATGCTTTGTATAATTTTTTCACAAGCAACTCGACCAGTAATATTGTATTTTTATAAAACCTGTGAGTCCTGCTGTATCTCACGAATTTCTGAATTTATTTGTCGGTTTCAAATAATATTTTATTAAAGTCTACAAATTTATCGAATATTGAAATATAAATAAACCTATATAAAATATAGTTGCAGATAGTCTTCTTCTAGCGGCTTCTTTGCATCTTTTTCAGTTGTTTTTTTGCTTTCCTGATTCGGATGTTCTACTTCGTTGAATTCAGTTCCGCATCATTGAGTCGTTTTGCCGCACTATCATTCTATAACCTTTAAGGTGTTCAAAAATAAACTTATCGCACTTTTAAACAAAGTCGTGCGGAATATATTGTACAAGAATTTATTCTTGAACTAGCAAGAAATAAATAGTTGTTCACGCTGGAAAAAATCAACGTTGCTCTCCAGTAGAACAAATAATTACTCAATTATTTTTTATTTATTTATTAAACGTCACTATGTACTACTAATTATGTCGCACTATGGCAAGGGCTTAAAGACCATCTCCTAGGAGTTGCCTCTATAAAAATCTTAACACATTATGGGCGGGGAAGGTATTTGTACCCGTTCCGCACATTGCCGCTTAAAAGCGGGACAGGTATTAGTAACCGTTTAAAATAAGTTATTTTAAATGACACAAGGGAAGAATAATGTTTTATCAAATATATGGGTCAGTGTATTTTTACCAGGAACACATTACACATAATATACGATATCATTTATTATGAGTTTGACGAAGCATTTGTCGTCTCGAGTCTCATTAATTCTTTCCGTTTAATAAATATTTGTCGGAAAGTCTTATGGTATTTTTCTGAAATATCATTTTAAATGATTACTACAATATTTATCAAATATAAATAAATGTTAATAAAATATAGTTGCAGAAAAGACCCATTACCGAATTTAGCAAAAATCTAACCATTACTTTTACGTCTATCAAGTTTATTTTCACACGCATATATTTTGCATTGCTGGCCAATTGGCCCGCTACGCAGCACTGTCATTTATCCTAAGCTAGCCGCTCGTAATGTGTTAACATATCGTCGCATTTGGACTAACGCGAACAAGAGTGGCCAAAACCTTCAGGGAATTGAGTCGTGTAGGTGGTAAGTTCTGAGGCCTTAGATACCCAACCACCATGATTATCTTTAATATCCTGAGGTACGCATCACCCTTCTGGAACCACATCTTTAAGAGGCTGGCGTCTTAAATATTAAAACAAAAAGATCTGGTGCGATGCGCGCAACACACGACTTTCACTTACCAACTTACTTTGATTAGAAATTGACGTGTTTAGTTAAATGCCATTTCTCAAAGTCACACTTTTTTCCACATTCATTTGCATTTGCTCAGTAAAGTACACTTTAAATTTTTTTATTATTAAATGAAAGATTTAACTTGAGTTAATTCGGCAATTCAAACATAATACTAAAAGTCGTCTGATTTAATAATTCTCTATGTGGTTGTTAAAAACTTCATGTAGTTACCATGAAACAAATAATTTCCATTAAATGAACAGAACATCTTTAATTACAAAAAATCGTCTGTCATTAAAAGTACGCATTTACAGCGCATGAGTGGACTCAACGTGTTTTATGAGTTAACGGAATATTTTTCTTTTTTTCTCCTGTATATGTTTACTTCATTTTTTTTCTTATTTCTATTTACCCATTTCTTATTTTTAGGTGAAACAAGGGACAGATAATTTCTCCATGTAACAAAAACAAAGGTACTTATAAAGTTACTTAAGTGGACTTATTTGTTTTCTTTATATGAAAACAAATAAGTCCACTTACCCATTTAAGCCCTCTCAGAACATTTCAATGATGATGAAACACACCTGATATTAAAGAATACTTGATTCTCATTAAACATGAAGAGTTTGATCATAATCTTTAGAGCCGTTAAACCATCTCCATACAGCGGATCCAGCGCCCCCTCCCCCCCTGAGACGTGAGGACACTCATAAAGTATTACTATTTCTATATAAAATAAGCTATATTTAGTGATTTTTCAAGTCCATTAATTGAAAATGAATTGTATTTAAACATTTACAGCAATTTACAACGTCATTATGTACTAAGTAAAATGTATTTTAAATTAGGGCCTTCATTACTCATGAAATATAAAAAAAAAAAAAAAAAAATGTGCGCCCCCCTCAGAAAATTTCTTGATCCGCCACTGTCTCCAAATGAGCGCTAGAGTATCAAGTGTCTGTATTCCCTTGGTGTAGGAGGGAACCCCAAAACGTGTATTCTCGTTGAAAACCGGAAGTCGAGATTTTTCACTTTAGCAATATTTTCCATTATTATATATTTCATATATAGGTATGTGGAAGTAAAAAATAAAATAAATAATCTTTCGAATCCTCATAAAAATATGTTTTCAAACTATAATTTTGATTTATTCAAATTATCACTTAGGCCACTTATCTTTGAAGGTCTACATTTGTTCTTAAGTGTAATAAACCAAAGAGGTAAAGTATTTTATATAAAGTTATTACCATCGAGCTAACCGATTTGTATATCTTACACAACAAATACTGGTATATAGTCGTATTTGGCCTCGAGGTTCCGTTTGCGAATTTTTTTCTCTAAAAAATCCCGTTATTTATTTTATTTATAATAACATTCTGACATTTCGTTTTATGTCTTCCTTGTTAGATTCGATAACGCGGATAGGCGACAGCTTGTAAATAACAGTGATTCAGAATCGAGAAACCGTTTCACTTCCAATAGATATCGATTTATTCAAACTTCTAGTTTGTTTAATAAAAGTCGATCTATATAGAGATATTTACCATTGCATTGTTTTTTAATTTAATATTCGAACTGGATAGAATGTGTGAACCTACCTCCATGGGCCAAGATCAAGGTCTCACAATCCCTGTTCCAATGGCCTTCTGTATCTCCGTTATGTTTGTTTTGTTAATTATTGCTTCTGTTTATTTGATCGATATAATTTTTAATTTGAAATAATATTTTGTTGTTTATTAAAATATATACAATCATTATAGATGAAATTAAATTAAAAAAAAAATCTAGTTGGGTAATGTTTATATTTTATTGAATTTGATTGGTTTAACTCGGATAAATTCGTTAAATTTAAAAGTTAATTTAATAAATTTTTTACTTTGGGCCCTCTCCTGCCAAAATATTGGGGGGGACAGTCTCCTACTGCCAAAATATTGGAGGGGGTATGTGTCCCCCCTGTCCCTCTCCCCGGCGTGACGCCCGTGGTGAACAGAACATTACCATTACAAGTAAGTTTTAAGGAATTTTCGGATAACGGTTGTTTGAGGTGACTTGCCCGTGATCACGCTTTTAAACCAAATTTTATGCCTTACTTGTACTCATAGTGGCGGATCCAGCACGAAATTTGGGGGAGGGTCATGTCCCCCCTCTGTCATAATCTCGTGGGTGACAGCACCGTTTTTAATGAGATTATTACCTTGTATTAAGAAGCACTGGACTCTAAACAACCTAAAGTGTTATGTTTAGGGCATAGTAACTACCTAAATGCATTATTCGCTTAAAAAAATTGAAAAGCCAAAATATTTGGGGGGGAGGTTAGGTTTACTCAGTTCAGTGTCAACGATTCACCCATAATTAATTCTTTCACTGCTTTACATGAAGGTCAAATTCAAAGACAGAGGTATTTTCACAAGCTGAGTAGACTGAATATTTTTACAAGCTGCCGATTTGCTTATTTTCTTTCTCTTGGCCAACATCTCTTTTTTATTAAGAATATATTTTGCATTATGTCCCAAGTCGATTTTTTCTTTTCTCTATTGCTCTTTTCTACAGCTTGTTAAAATGGCTATACAAAAGAAATGAATCATGTAGGCAAGTAAACATAACTTGCCCACAATTGTTTATCCGTCACGAGTGTTACGTAACACTCGTGACATTTTCACAAAAAATCTCTATCTTTAGCTAAATCAAGTGTCGGACATATATGAGAGGATGAACTCGAATAAATATCCCTAACCAACAACTTTTGCCCGTATCATTCGGATTTTGCAATGAACGCTGATACATACAATTAAAGTAACACTCATGACAACTAATTTTTGTGATATACATTATTTTGCATTGGATATCAAATAACTGCCTAGTGGATACTTTCTTCACCAAGTTTGCACATCGACTGACAGCCGGTATTATAAACAAAGGTTTTCATGGCCATTCCCAACATTTTCAAAGAACAGTGTTGCCTAGAACAGCCGACAACACTCGCCATGAATTTTTCTACTAACCTTGGGGACAGATTCATTTTCCTGATTTACATTCGAAGTATTAGAGGTAACTAAAAATATCATTCATAACTTGAAACACCTCCGTATTACAATGAAATACCTCATTGTTCAAATTTAATCAACTATCAGGGGTTCATTTCGGGGTGTGGTGAAATAAGCATAACCAGCTTGGGGACATTCACATTGAGATATTTTGTTTTTTATGATGCCTAGGTTCATTTAAATGTTACCATCGTTTTGTTATAACAGAAGACTATAAAACAAATATCCATAAAAATATTTTGGATATAAAAAAATATCTGAAAAACGAATGTTAAGTTCAGGGACACTAAATGGTCAATTTATATGGGAATCACCCAAGTAAGCTTATAAGTGTTTTGTACAGTCATTTCCATAATATATGGTTCATAATTGTTTGTCTTCTATATTCAGGGAAACCATACATCTCCAAAAAAAAAAAAAAAATATTTGTAAGATCTATCGAGTGAACATAGATTTATCAAATCATAAAAAATGAATTATTATTAGGAATATGTGTCCAAGAAAATAATTTAAGTTAAGGAACTTTCTTAATGCAAAAGTAGAAACAACGTAGACATGTCGGGTTTCTCAAACAACCGATTCAATTCTAATATTAACATTTTTTGTTAAAAATTATTTTTATTTTTTATTATTCATATACATATAATTGACTTACTCAGTGGGTTAAGGTAGCTTGAACTATTTTAGATCGTACTAGTAAAAATTTAAGACTTTTCGGACTTTCCCAACTTTCCCCTGTGCCCCCTTATATACGCTCCTGGTACAGGATATTTATATATGTTAAGGAAAGGCCTTTGTCTTAGGTGAGTCATTTTACAGTTATCCAGGAAAACATTGGAACTGTCGACAAGACGGTGAATTAAATAAACAAAGAGGTTAGGTCGCTTTCTTATGCTATTTTTGTTCAAATTTGCGATTTTTCTTTTCTATATATAATTTTTTTTTTTGCCAGTTTATGCAACTAAGGCTAATCGCATGATGCTGCAGTGGGAGTCCTAAATTTTGTCTATCCAGTTATTATTAGGATAGAGAACTTTAACGAGTACCTGACATTTTACAGGCTCGGGACCTCCATTTTACGTCCTATCCGAGGGACGGCATAGCCAAGGTTTTTTACTCACTACGAACCCGGGACCATCACTATTGCAGGATGCTATACTAACCACTACACCACAGGTGACCCCTTTTTGTATATCTGATTTGAGCTTTGATGAGTGTAATAAGCAGCGAATTTGATGTTATGTTTAATATAACACTTTAGGTTGTTTAGAGTCCAGTCCTTCTTAATACAAGGTAATAATCTCATTAAAAACGGTGCTGTCACCCACGTGATTATGACAGAGGGGGGACACGACCCTCCCCCCAAATTTCGTGCTGAATCCGCCACTATGAGTACAAGTAAGGCATACAATTTGGTTTCAAAGCGTGATCAATACATACGTGTACAATAAGGTAATAAGCCTTACGTGTCGATAAGGCAAAAACGATTCCACGTACGATCAAGAAATGTATGTTGTCGTGTACCCCAGTAGTCGGGGCCTAAGATGTACTCGAAATATAATTTTTTTAAGTGAGATATTAGATATTTCAACTATTGTCTAATAACTTATTATCTTTTGACTGCATGGAATGAGCTTATACAATTCAGAATCACAGAAACCATAAAAAACGATGCATAACTCGATAAAGTTGCATTAAAATTAATTGTTCATTTACCATTTTCAAACCCCAATAAAGTATATAGGGTTCCTTATTTGGGCGGACTCTGCAGTTCTCAAATCTTAATGTTGATACAAGTTAAAACCGAAGTTTCAAGGTGCCAATTTTGTTCTATATTTCCTTTAATTTTAAAGTTTTCTGTTATTAAAACTACCACACAACTACCGGAGCGAAGCCGGGCACCCTAGTTCTTTATAAAACTTAATTAACTGAAAATTATCTATATGTAAAAACTTATTTGCAAAATTGAGGAAGTAGTCGAGTTGCTGTTGCCCGTAAATTTTGTTTATGCCATTAAATTTATATTTATAAAATTTGGTGTATGCCAGTAAATTGGAATGATAGAATCCCATGTCGGGATAAGAAATTCATCACTTAAAAGGTGCATATTAATGAGAAAAACAAAAAAATCTGTTATGCAATCATCCCAAGTTTCTCAGTGATAGAACCCTTCTGTTCAACTTTTCAATAGAATTCCAATTTATCACATCGTCATCTAATAGGGAAAAGGAGGTTACCCTCATTTTGTAAATTTTACCGGAAAAACAAACAACAAACAAATTTTGTCATTATTTTTTTTTTTTACTTTACCCAAACATTGTTGTTGTTTGTACACCTGTGGTGTAGTGGTTAGCATATCTATCAACAATACTAAAGGTGGCGGGATCGTGTCCCGCGGTGGCCCTAGGATCTTTTAAAAGGAGTAAAAGATCCTTAGCGATGCAGTCTTAAAATGGATATCTCGAGCCTGTAAGATGTCATGTACTCGTTAAATATCCTTACCCTGATTATACCTGTATAGGCAAAAGTTTGGACACCAACTGTAGTAACATCGTCTGATTAGCCTTAGTAGCATAAAAGGAAGTTAAACAATCTAAAATGTTTTCTAGCTTTTAATGAAAAAAATTAATTTCTAACCTCAAAAGAACGGTACTACTACTGAAGAGTGGCTCATATGCGTGGCCTGTTTTGAGATATTATGCGACCGTGATATTGTCAAACTATCATCTCGTCCTTTTCTGTTGCAAAGTACCTGGATTGGCTTTAATAGATTTCAGCTTTCGACTCTCACTCGCTACGCTCGCTCTTCAGAGATAAACAAACCCCCAAACAAAAACCTTTTTAGTGGAGATTGAACCTAACTGTGAAGGGCGCCTACAAATATATAGTTGATAGCGATGCGTTGAGTTTGCTGAACTGAATAAATCGTTTTGAAACAGTTCTAAGAACAGCTAGGATACAATTTTCTTCTGTTTCACCACAACAAATAGTTAAAGAAAGCTTTACATCGGCCAAACAGTTTTTTTTTGTCATAATTATAATATTGTGAAATTTTTCTTATGTCAATTACCTTTACTGAAATTTATGGCTCAGATAAAAATATTTTACAAGCTTTAAAACATAAATTATCATACATGATATAACCCAGTCCTCTGCTCCAGATTAAATTGGGCTATCAACATTCCTCTAAATGGCAAGTCCCCATTCTGCCATTCCTCTGGCACAAGGCAACTGAAAGAGAAAGTTGGAGGAATGTAGGTCTAACCTTTGCTCTTCTGGCACCTCGGTCATCGGGGTCTACTGGAAGACCCTACGATCTACACTGGTCTAGGATATTATAATTTGTAGTCCTCAGTGTACAATAAAAGAATTGGCAACTATTAGTTTCAATATAGCCTATATTTTGAAAATTTTCAATTTTTCAATGGTATCAGCAAATTGTTTAAAGCAAAATTTAGGACTCACGCTGTAGCATCGTCCGATTAGCCTTAGTGGCTTAATGTGTCGTCAAACGAACAAACAAACATTCACATCATTTATAGCTCCATAATCCAGTTCGGTTATGAAATGCCGGGCACAAACATATTCATTAAAGGGGTGCATTGGTTAGCATAACAACCTACAATACTGAAGCTCTTAGGTTCGCCTCCTGGTAGCTCCTGGTAGCCTGGTAGCTCTACCAGTTCTTAATGGGACTAAAAAACCCATGGTTATACAAGCCCTCTGATAGGACGTAAAATGGAGGTCCCGAGCCTGTACGATGTCAGATACTCGTTAAAGATTCCTATCCTAATTATACCTGGATTGGCACAATTTAGGACTTCCACCGTAGCATCGTCCGATTAGCCTAGTGGCATAAATAAACCTACTTTCTGAGTGACCAATTTATCGAAAAACGTGAGAGAATTTATTTAAAATTCCTCTTAAAATTACTATCATTATTTAAATATCAACCAATCCCATTTTACATAAAAAATAGTCCCATTATAACTCTGTACTACAGTAGAGAGTGATTGAGTTTTTGAACATTTTGTAAATATTCCATATATACACTTACTAACAAAAGTCTCTGCACACCCTTCAGCTTTTTTTTAATTTTACCTAAAGGTAGGTTATGAACCAGATATTGGCAATAAAAC
This sequence comes from Aelia acuminata, assembly GCA_911387785.2. NCBI lineage: Eukaryota > Metazoa > Arthropoda > Insecta > Hemiptera > Pentatomidae > Aelia > Aelia acuminata. The sequence continues at coordinate 138,877,734 of OU426981.1, forward strand.
TCACACATTTTTTACATAATTTAATCTATTTTAATTAACAATAATCAAATTTAATAAAATTTATTTAACATGTAATTTATGAGGAAAATTACATAAAATGTCAGAATATTGATGCGCCAAAAGTCCCTGCACACATCATTTTTCTTCAACTTGAAGCTTAATTATTGATGCCAAATCAACTTTAATAGGTAGTCGTTCCTACCTTATTTCTTATCACATCTCATAATCTATTTTTCATGGTGTGAACTAGTTTTTTGTAGTTTCTGGAGTAATTTTACCCCACAATTCCTTTAGTACTCTTTTTAAGTGGTCTTTGTTCTTTATTTTAATTTTTACTTTCTAACGGCCTAGTTGATCCCACAGATGTTGTATTGGATTAAGATTAGGAGATTGGGGAGGTGTTTTAAGTTGTTGTGGAGCATTGTAGAGCAACTATTATTGAACTTTCCGCGCTGTCGTTATCTTGTTGAAAAATGAATTTTTCCTGGAGATCAAACTTCATTAAACTTTCCGGTAAATTAATCCTCAAAATATTTATATAAACGCGTAGGTCCATTATTCCGTCGATAAATTTCAAATTACCAACTCCAGCAGCATGCATACACCCCCAAACCAAAACACTCCCTCCACCATGTTTCACAGTACCAACTATGTTTTTTTCCAGGGGCTCTTTGTTAGATTTTCTCAAAACTTTCCCCCTTCCATGTGATCCATGAATGTTAAATTTACACTCGTCAATAAATAAAACACGTTCCCAGAACTATAAGGGCTTGTTTACATGTTCCTCTGCAAACTGCAGTTTCAATATCTGGTTCGTTTATTAATGAATGGCTTACACCTAGTCTTACGCACATTATAGCCAGCTTTCTTTAGGGTTCTTCTAATCGTTTGTGCAGATACCCCAATCTTGTAATTTTCTTACACCATACCTGCTAAATTTAGAGCACTTGTGTGGGGTTCTTCGGCCAAATTCCTTATGATAGCCCTCTTGTGGTGAGCTTGGGGTATGGGGGCGGCCAGAGTGGTATCTACATTCCATTGTACCCAGTTCTTCATACCGTTTTAGGACATACCTTACCGTATTGTAGCTCCTGTTGACGATTTGTCCTATTTACCTGTATGAGTCGTATGAGTTTCCTCAAATTTACAATTTGGTCGGGAATCGGTGTTGGAACCTCCATTTTTTATCACACTCTTAACTGTTTGGGTCCAAATTAACACTGGCAAGTTAGGATTAGCCGGAGGATGAATGGGATAATGTGCAAACTGTATACATATCAGTATCTTGGCTAATTCCACTGCGTGCAGAGACTTTTGGCGCATCAATATTTTGAAATTTTATGTAATTTTTCTCATAAATTATAAATTAAATAAATTGTATTAAATGTAATTGTTGGTCATTAAAATAGATTAAATTATGTAAAAAATATGTGAGTTTGGTTGCCCATATCTGGCTCATAAGGTATCTTTAGGTAAAATAAAAAAAAAAGCTTGAGGATGTGCAGAGACTTTTGTTAGTAAGTGTATATTCAAAACAGGTTGGTGAGTAATACGACCATCTAATTGGTTTTTATTTAATTTTAGTTTTATGGATTTTGTATTTTGATAACTTTGATTATTTTTTTAGAATTACATTTATTTATAATTAATATGTTATGTCTTTTAATATCCAAAACAAATTTCATATTCTTGACATCTGTTCCTTTGATTCTTGTAAAAAAAAATATTTTTAATGCACAGTGTAATTATTTTAATTATTAATGATTTTTAATTATTAAGATGGAATTATTTAATAATAATTAAAAAAATAAGATGTAAACCGTCTACCACGATAATATGCTCACTATAATTTTTAAAAGGCTTTGACTCTCTATGTTAAGTTTAACGAATATATTGAGACGTTTTTATAAGAAATATATTATTACTGTTCAAGTAAAAATGTGACTATTGATTAAGGTATAATGACAAAATAAAATTAAGGTCTAATACTAAGACTTTTTTCCTCAGATAAGTGTTCACACGAACAAACACTAAGATTAATATTGTGTTAACACACTGCACCTATTAAACGCTCACTTGCTTCTTAAATATATAAAAATACAATATAAATAAATACTATGCTATATACAAAATTTTTATATAAATTTGAATTTGGCGGGTAAAAGCTACTTACGAAGGATGCGAGGAGCCGAGTAGAGACAGCTTTGAGCGTATAACAGATGACAGGCCCTTCCTAGTCCCGATCAGCACTGCCTCACCTTGAAGCCTTTCAGGAAATCTGGAAGTCTCTCCCGCGTTTCTTCCTTTATATCTGTTCTCCAACCCGAGTCTTTCTGTCCAGGGCGCAGCGGGGAGTATCGGAGATAGGTTTGTCCACTAATTCAATTGAAGGGATGGACTTAGCAAAGCAGGGGGTGGCGGGCACCCTGGGGTAAGGATTTATTTTTCTCCTTTGGAGACAATAGAAATTGTTGAAAACTTTTCGGGAGAGAACACTAGCATATACAGAGAATGGAGCATATACATGAGAATGGGGCACATACAGGAGAATGGGGGTTGTCCGCCCCAATCCACACCTATGAAGGAAATGTTTTATTTTAAATTACTTAAATTAACATCTTTGTCATTAATATTTTTTATCACTTACCCGTCCACCACTGTGGACCTGTGTTATAATTGACAAACCAGCGGATATTCTGTCTATTGATAATAGAAACAAATAAATGAACCATATTATAAATCTTAATCATTACTTGATATTTCAAGGGCCGGAATGGCCGAGTGGACAAAGGCGCTTGCAATAGGTAATCAAAGTTAAGCAACGTCGAACGTGTTTAGTACTTGGATGTGTGACCGCTCCATTGGGGTGACCACCCGCCAATGAACGCCACGTCAAGCCAGTTCAAGACTACCACCACCCGCGGATATGTGAGGCCCGTCAGCCTAGGAGGCGACTCACACCGACCGGGCGTAGGAGTGACGTACCTTCCCATGTATCCCATCATGAATCGTGGTGTGGTTTTCCAGGTTATCAGTTACCGCCCGGAGGTTTGGTACAAGGACGGTATGATTCAGGGAAAGGAATACAGGTCCTCGGGGCCTGCTGACTCTGGGCTACCATAAGCCTTCACTAGACCAGGTTGTCACCGGAAAAAAAAAACGATATTTCAAAGATATATCAAATTTAATTTGAATTGAGCTTCCAAATACCTTCCATTCTGCTCCATAAATAGTTTTTTTACTTTCTCTTAATTATGTATGAAATATATAGTCAGTAAAAGAATTTAGATCGTGAAAAATTTCGACTTCCGGTTTTCAACGGAAATACACGTTTTGGGGTCCCCTGAGTCCAATTAACCAAGTCCCGCGAAATGGTCTGTGTGTGTGTGTGGTGTGTGTGTGTGTGTGTGTGTGTGTGTGTGTGTGTGTGTGTGTGTGTGTGTGTGTGTGTGAACAGACTAGCTCAAAAAAAATAAACTGTGCGAACCTGAAATTGGGTATTTATAGTATGTATATGCCCGCAATGTGACAGCAAAAATTTCATCAAAATTGCTCAAAGGGAAGGGGTACTTTATTTAATAACTTTTTAAGTTTTTTTCGATTTGCTCAAAAACGGTTTTAACGATTTTGATCAAACTCGGTATTTGATCTATGTATATGCCAAAGATGCGATAGCCAGCATTACATCAAAATTGATCAACCGGAGGGGGGACTTACTTGATAAATTTTGTATAATTTTTACGTGTTTTTTTTATTTACTCAAAAAAGGCTTTAACGATTTTGATCAAACTCGGTATTTGATGTACGTATATGCCAAAGATGTGATAACCAACATTCCATCAAAATTGGTCAAACGGAGCGGGCACTTTATTTCATAATTTTCGATGATCTCAAAAACGGCTTTAACGATTTTTATCAAATTCGTCATGTATAATGAAAATTAGGTGTTCTTTAATATCAGGTAAGCTTTATCATTATTAAAATGTTCTGAGGGGGCTTTTTTTTGGGGGGAGGGGGTTGGGGCCTTTTTTGTTTGTTTGTTTCCTATAAAGTACCTTTGTTTTTGTTTATATGGAAAAATTAACTTTCTCTCGTTATGCCTAAAAATAAGAAATGGCTAAATATGAGATATGATAAAAATAAAGAAAACATAAAGAGGAGAAAAAAAGAAAAATATTCAGTCAACTCATAAAACTCGTTAAGCCCACGCATTCGGAGTAAGCATTTAAGGACAGACCATTGTTCATAATTAAAGCCGTTCTGATCATTTGAGAAGTGGCAATTAACAAAACGCATTAATTTCTAATCTAAGTAAGTTGGTAAGTGAAAGTTGTGTGTTGCGCGCACGCACCAGATTTTTTAATAAATAAATGGAGTAAAGTAACAAAGTAAAACCCATTGAATGGTTCTATGGTTCTATGAAATGTACACTCAACAAAAATTTTTTTTCTTTGATCTAAAAGAATCAGGTCTACAGCATTTTTTTATTTCACCTACCAATACATGAAATACATAATAAGGGGAAGTATTGCCATCGTGAAAAATTTCGAATTCCGGTTTTCAACGGAAATACTCGTTTTGGAGTCCCCTGAGTCCAAATATCGGCGGGACTTGGTTTGTGTATTTATAAACAGTGTGCTCAAAAACTATAAACCGTAAGAAACTGAAATTAGGTATTTGGCAGATTTATATGCCCACGTTTTAAAAAAATATCCTCAAAATCGATCAAAAAACTATTTTTATTCGAACTCGTCATGTTTAATGAGATTTAAGTATTCTTTAATATAAGGTAAGCTGTATCATTATTAATTTGTTCTGGTGGGGGGGGGGGAGGTTAGATGGGGAGAGCTCTCTTATTGTTTTCATATAAAGTACATTTGATTTTGTTTTTATGGAGAAATCAACTGTCTCTCGTTACGCCTAAAAATAAGAAATGGCTAAATATGAAATATGAAAAAATCAAGTAAACATACACAGGAGAAAAAAAGGAAAATATTCCGTCAACGTTAAGCCCTCGCATGCGCAGAACGCTTTTAATGACGGGACGTTATTTATTATTAAAGAAGTTCTGTTCATTCATAAGATCAAACGTAATGGAGTATTATGCTTGATTACATTATTATCTCAAATAAAAACATTTATTTAACAATAAAATATTTTTACTTTAGAGAGCAAATACAAACAAAAATAAGTAAATGAATGAGGAAAATTGTGTGACTTTGAGAAATGACATTTAACAAAACACGTCAATTTAGGTAAGTTGGTAAGTGAACATTGTGTGTTGCGCGCATCGCACCAGGTTTCATCAGTAATAGTAATAATAATTTACATTTTTTTGAATTATCTCAATTCTACGACGATTATGTCATCGTCATAATACATCGTTATAATACGACGTGGTTCCATCTAGGTTGAACATAAACTGATCCAGGAATCAGTTGATTTGGTCTTCATTCCAAACGACTGACGATTAATGAAGTAAGTATCGCGTCGTGTTGTGGTACTTTGTATTGCCGTGGTTTTGTAACATATCTGAATATGAAAATACGGTTTAAAGAGCTCCAGATGACAGAAAAATTTTGGATTCCTAAGATTTCGAGAATTTCGTCAATCTCCCGTAAGGAATAATGAGTCGATTTGAGTGGTTTATTTTTATTTTTTTCAGTTTTTCGAGACGAACCTTTTTGGTTATATACACTTTTCCAATGGTCGCCGTCGTTTGCGAGTTACAAGCAAAAACATGCGATTTCAGTCAATAGAATCAGCGCACTCGCTATCCGCGAACCCGATATGCGTATTTAACACGTTAGGTGCGGTATCGGTCCCCGGGGTCCGATGCCTTACATTCTCTTCTTAATAGCTGATTTTCACTTGAAAATTTCCGAAAGTCCGAACACTTCAAACACTCAATTTAGTCGATTTTTAATGAGATTATTGAATTTTAGTGCAGAAAATGTTGCTAACAGCTGAAAATCTGTTGTTTTTTAGAATCGGACTCCGAGGTCCGATTTTCGATAAAGTATGGCGTAAATCATGTATCGGCCTATAATATCTAGTTCTGATCATTAACAAGAGATAATGCCCTTGAGACGCTCATTTAATTCATTTTTTAGTCATAAGATGAATTACGCTTTCGTCAAAGCATTCCCATCGGACCCCGACGCCCGATATCGTCTGTGGCTCATCCCAGCAGTCGGACCCATGGTACCGATGACGTTCAATCCTGGATACCCCTAAAGTACGTCCCCGCACCTAACGTGTTAGGTGGCGTTTTCCAGGATGCGCTCTTTCAGTGACATCTATGTCTGAATCCAACAAACAAACGATCACTGAAGACCATATCCTAACTTCAAACATAGTGTTCAAAAAGGTCCCGTAAATATGTAAATACTTTTAGTTTAGTTTGTTTTACGTTACTTTATGCCACTAAGGCTAATCGGACGATGGTACTGTAGAAGTCCTGAATTTTGGCTATCCAGGTATAGTTAGGATAGAGATCATTAAAGAGTACCTGACATCGTACAGGCTCGGGACCTCTATTTTACGTCTTATCCGAGGGAAGGCAGAGCCAAGGATTTTTTACTCCCCTTAAAAAATCTTAGGGCCACCGCGGGACGCGATCCTGCGACCTTTAGTATTGTAGGCTGCCATGCTAACCACTATACCACAGGTGACCGCTGTGTAAATACTTTAAACTTATGTTTAAAAAAATGAATAATCTATAATTTAAAAACATCTATTCCTTTATTTCAACCCTCACCTATGCCCGCGACGCACTAAATACGCTCTATACGATACTAAATATGCGGTGTGTACTTTAATAAGTGCGATTTAAGTAAGTCAGAATGCGAATGCTTCGCAGGGGTCAGGTAGTTCTATTAATTGTATTTTAATGTGTAATAAACATTTAATAATTCAATTAAGGTTAATAATCGAGATAAGAACTCTCCTGTCTTTTAACTTGAACAAAACTACACGCTGAGCCAAACTTTATCAAGACCGGTTGAGTATTTTCGGACTTTATCCAGGACAAACATCGTGATTTTTCGTGTGACACGAGATTTTTTGTATATTTAAAGATTATTATTATATAGTTGTATGTAAATGTTAGTAGACTAGCTTGCCTTCCGACGGCTTTCTTATTATGTCATATTCAGCATGAAATTCGAGGTCCTTCAAACAAATTCCGCCTCTGTTTCTTGGAAAAATATATGTCAAATGTCGCCTAGATTTATAGAATTTCCGGGGCTATGTCTTAGGTAATGATCGGTTGTATCGAAGAATGAGTTAGTCATATTGCTGACTGTAGTTTGTATCGATATGTTTTCCATAGCTAAGAGTAAATTAATGTATTTTCTTTTTACTTTCACTTACCTATATATGAATTATATAGTAAGGGAAAATATTGCGATTGTGAACAAATTTTTGAAAAAAGAGTGTAAATAACCAAGTCTCGCAAAATGGGTATTTGGTGCACGTGACAGCAAAAATTTTATCAAAATTGGTCAAACGGAGGGGGTACCCTTATTTAATACATTTTGTGTAATTTTTACGTCTTTTTCGATTTTCTCAAAAACGGCTCTATCGATTTTGGTCAAACTGGGTATTCGATGCATTTATATGCCCTCAATGTGACAGCCAAAATATCATATACCATTTTATCACTGATGAAAATGAAAAATTATTATTAAACAATAAAAAATCGTATTTTACTTTAGAGAGTGTGAAATACGTGATGCTCAAATTATTTAAAGCATTAGAGGTGTGAAAAAATATGGTATAACATTTAGTTTTAATCTTTAGTTAATTATATTTTAGTTTAGAACTTGAGTTCCATAATAGATATCTGAATGCAATATAAAGTGATTTTAGAGGGACAGTAATCGTTCTCGGTTTCCAGAAAGGCATAAGAGACTAACTTTACTACGAGACGTAAATACAACTCCTATCGATTCACTTTCACGATATATTTACAAAAAGCAACTCGCATAAAAAAAAATGCAAGCAGTAAAAAAACTCGACTGTTGATAAAATTAGATTCTTTTAAAAAATAAATAAGCAATAATGAATCGAAATTTACTGAGAAGTTTCAAGTTTTGCAATACAAGCACTCTAAACTTATGGAGATATCCAAATATAAATGTGAAAAAAATGTATGAATTTGAGGAATAGCGTTTACATATTTATCGAAAAATGTCGATTTCTTATCTAATTGTAAGTTCGTAAGTGAAAGTTGTGTGTTGCGCTCATCGCACCAGAATTATGCGAATTTTTCCTTAACAGAATTATGCGAACCTCCGGTGGTGCAGCCGTAACCATAAATTGAACACTAACACCAAGCACCTGAAATTTGGTGTATTTATAAGCCCTCGATGTGAAACCAAATATTTCACCGAAATTGGTCAAACGTAGGTGGTGCTTTACCTCATAAATTTTGTCTCATTTTTTAAAATTTGAGTGAAGCTTATGATGAAAAAATCTGGTACTTAAATCAATCTCTAATCATTTTTTCATAATTTCTGAATTTATTATATTATATTGTTTGTGTGGCAAGTTTAAGTTCGTTTTTTTTTTTTTTTTTTTTTTTAAGTTATCTCCTTGTTTTGAGATAGAATTGGGTCCTTGTGTCCCATCACACACGCTGTAGAACCAGTTACGTAATACGTTACGTAATTATCTTACAAATATGTAAATATGTGTTTGAATTTAAAAAAGTCCATAATAAATTTCATCAAATTGTATTTAACAAATACAATTAATGTAGTTGTTCAAAATAACTTTTCCCTCGTGTAAGTTATTTATGCATATTACTTTTCATTTTGCAAGAAATTGCGACCAGTTGATTAAAAATATTCCATGTTGTACAGAAACGTATGATTAACACTTTATTTTATTGCAATGCACTTTCGTCAGTTTTCTATTAGCTCTCATTTCAGTAAAATACACTGTAATACAGTGAACACGGCATATTCTTATACGGAGTGCCCCCAAACCAAACGGCCAAACTTCAGGGATCGATGGAGGATCGAAAAACTAAGAAAAAAGTCCTCTTGCGTATGCCTCGTTTTCGAGAAAATCACAAAGAAACAAAAATAGTTGTGCAAAAACCAGTTAAGGCCATGAAAGAGAGGATTTCATTCCTTGAATGAATTTTAACAATAATTGTTATTCCAATACAATTATTGTATTTCAATTTTATACTAATAGAAAGGTAATTGAAAAAAAAAAAATTTTTTATTCAGAAAAAAAAACAATAAATACTTTTTTATTCAAATATTCATTGTATACAGAAAATTACCTTTTTAAAGTACATAACATTATGAACAAAAACTGAAGATCAAAAATTTAATTAATATTTTTTTTTTTTACTTTAATTATTAATTCGCGCCTGTCAGCAAAGTGCGGACTATCAGCGAATGAGATGGCGGTAATAGGAAATAATGAAATGTGAGGCATGAGGAGGGAAAGCACCCCCTTCCTGGCTTGATTCAATTACCTTACGGCCCTTCCGTAATGTGCAGGACAAAAATTCGAGTTGAAACCAGTTATCAAGCCTTCTTTCCAAAGGGATATCTTCCAAAAGTGCCCGTAAGTCATTCTCGAGGTAGATAATAACTTTCAGTAATGCTGAAAGTTATTATCATACAGTCTATTTTACTGAACTGAGAGCTAACAGGAAACTGACCGAAAGTGCATTGCAATAAAATAAAGTGTTAATCATACTCGATTACCTACTTAAGTCGAGCAGGTAAAAATACGGGACGTATTATCCAATTATTACAAAGACCGACCCACACGTTTAGAGAAAACTCATGTTGGTAGTGAAATTCTCTAACAGCACGGGGATTTTCATGTGCCCAAAGGTAGTAGTTTGCCCGCACGTGTTAAAGTCGCTTCGTCCGTCCAGATTACTTTCGAACTTAAGTTTACATCGTTTTGCAATTGTTCTTTGCACCAATTACAAAAATTATAATCAGCGGGTATTAAATTTTGTACCATTAGTACATGGTAAGCATGCCTGCGATCAGACCTTAATGTGGACCAAATGTTTACCCTTGGTATGCCAAAAACTGAAGCAGCTCTCCGGACGCTTGTACCAGGGTTGGTATTGAAGTGCCGCAATATTTTTAACAAAAATAAACTGTAACTGGCGTCTGTTGTATATTATGAAGTACTGTATGTCTATGATGGAAATACCACATGAATTATGACTATAGAGCACTCTGCGAGCACATACAACAGAATGCAGCAACAGTTTATTTTTGTTAAAAGTGTTGCTTGGCACTGTTTTGCCCCGAGCCCTTCAATAAGTGTAAGTTCGATAAATTTCCAACAGTTCCGGTTTAGGTTGATTTATTGACACAAAACTTCATTTTCTTTCGATATTTAGTTCTATTTTAAATCCCACTGTTTTTTAGATTTGCTGAAACGCTTTTATCTTTATCAGTGAATTTTGATTTGATTGTATTAAAAATAATAGGATATAACAATTCAACGCATTATACTAGCTACTGAGCCGTGGCCAGGTCTGCTCGTAAATTATGAAAAGAGATTACCCAACGTAGAAAATTAAATTGGGAGCGGGGTAGCCTACTGGTAAGGCAGTGGATTGCTGTGCTCAAGTTCTAAATTCTTTACCAAACAATTTTAAATGTGGCCTAAAGTTCTATTTGAAATCCATTTGGTTTTTAGACTAGCCGCTACTTATTTATCTTTATCAGTGAATTTTGATTAGACTGTATTCATAAGGATGGGATATAACTTGTAATTCAATGCACTATAGCAACTGAGCCACAGCAACGCCTGGCCGGGACGGCTCATATATATATATATATATATATATATATGGGAGTGGGGTAGCCCACTGGTAAGGCAGTGGACTGCTGTGCTCAAGTTCTCGAGTTCGAATCTGACATGACTCATGATATCTTTATTATTCGCCACAGTTCGTCTCGTGGGCCGAGAGACCCTCCTGGGGCAAACCCAGCCTCTATAAAGTGGGTACCCTTAATTGAAAAATTAAGGGGGAAAAACCTGGCGGTTGAGCGTGATCACGGTCAAATCACCTCCTTGCACGACCGCTGAGCAAGAATCCTTCTTCTTCCTTACATAGAGTACTGAACCCAAGACCCTTCATGGGTTGTAGTGGTACATATTTTTTAAGAAAATTAAATTAATATAAATTTTTTTTATAAATTCACGTTGGAAGAGGGTGGACTGCTTGCTTTGATTCTAACTGAAAAACCACTGAGTTTTTTTATCAGGTACGTTAGCCGGCGAAATATGAAATACCTTATATCATTTTTAAAAGCAAAACACTTTCATAACTGAATTATTATCTTTACAATTTATCTTAACGTGGAGTTCAAATTAAACATAATATTGTCTTAATAATTGTGTAAATAGCGTGTGTGAATTTTCGTCAGATATGGCCAGCAACTACAGTGGATAGATAAATGTAGGGGAGTATGGGGCACAATGAAACAGTCGGTGCATTGAGAGAACCAAAAGGTCTAGTGCAACCAAATTCAGACAGCGAGCGGTGACTTGTTGCGTGACAGACTCCACTTACTGAAGTGCGGTTTTGTGAGGCAAAACTAAATTTTTTCTTCGAACGGATGATCTTTCCGTCTCTAAGTAAGAGTAATTATTTTATTCAATGTCTTCTTACAACATTTTCATTATGCATGTATCTCCTAAGATTTTGCCTTTTCCACGTTCATCGTAGGAAGTTAAAGATATAAAAATGGCTAGTATGGGGTTCCTTGAAACAAGGAGTGGCGTTCGGGGTACAATGAAACGTTGCGTGGAGTCCCACGAGTGTTTCATCGTGCCGCATGTGTTTTTCATTGTGCAATATGCTATCGGTTTCATTCATATACATATCTTACAGATTGGTGCGATATTGAGAGCGGAACACCAAAAAAATTGTATTAATTTATGACAACTTTCTTCCAAAGTTAAACTTTCCTCTTTCCTGAAGAATTTCGTGGCTATCATAAAGCAGAGGAACGAAAAACCGACTGGAAGCCAAAATAAAGTTTTTTTGTTAATTATAGTGTTATTTTTTTTAGCTGTTTCATTGTACACCGGGCATGGGGCACAATGAAACAATTTTTTACTTTCACTTGCCTATATATGAAATATATAGTAAGTGGAAGTATTGCGATCGTGAAAAATTTCGACTTCCGGTTTTCAACGGAAATACACGTTTTGGGGTCCCCTGAGTCCAATTAACCAAGTCCCGCGAAATGGTCTGTGTGTGTGTGTGTGTGTCTGTGTGTGTGTGTGTGTGTGTGTGTGTGTGAACAGACTAGCTCAAAAACTATAAACCGTGCGAACCTGAGATTGGGTATTTAGTGTATGTATATGCCCGCGATGTGACAGCAAAAATTTCATCAAAATTGCTCAAAGGGAGGGGGTACTTTGTTTAATAACTTTTTAAGTTTTTTTCGATTTTCTCAAAAACGGCTCTAACGATTTTGATTAAACTGAGTATTTGATCTATTTATATGCCCGAGATATGACTGTAAAAATTTCATCAAAATCGATCAACCGGAGGGAGGACTTTACTTAATAAATTTTGTATCATTTTCACGTGTTTTTTTTATTTACTCAAAAACGGCTTTCACGATTTTGATCAAACTGGGTATTTGATGTACGTATATGCCAAAGATGTGATAGCCAACATTTCATCAAAATTGATCAACCGGAGGGGGGACTTTACTTGATAAATTTTGTATTATTTTCACGTGTTTTTTTTTATTTACTCAAACACGGTTTTCACGATTTTGATCAAACTGGGTATTTGATGTATGTATAGGCGGGCGCAATCGACTATAGGGTGCGCTAGTAGTTTTGCAAAATGTCGGAAAGAAAGGTGTAAGACTTAGTTGATGTGATAGAGATAATTGGTAATTTTAAAAGACCATTAATTGAAGGGCAGGCTATTCTTGATGCAAACCACATATTTACATGTGGAATAACATCTAAAAATAAAAAAACAGTTATTTTACAAGCCTCGTGCCTTCAAACTAGCAATCTTAAAGGACTGCCCCATCAAATAAAAGTGGAAATCAAATTTATTAATAATAATAAGCAATTTTCTTGTCATTGTACGTGTAAAGCTGGTATTTATGGTAAATGCAAACACATCATTGTAACTTTACTCGACGTTTTTCGGTTAGTAATAACATTAATTACCTGTTCACACAATCATTGTTATGACAGCTTAGATTCTTTGTCATATTATTTATTTATTTGTCAAAACTTTCAGGCTTCGCATTGAAAACATGGAACAATTAAGCACAACGGATGTAATAGAAAAATGGTGAAAATTAAAAAAGAAAAACAAATCTATGACACTGTGGTCTCAATGTTATTTGCATAAAACTAGCATTTTGGAATAATAAAATGTCAAATACTAATATTTACCTGGATAAATATAGTCTGTTTCTTTAAAATAAAGACTACATATCGTCATATGTTTCGAAATAGGCTTATCTATTCTTAAGTTTACAATCCACTCTTTAAGAAGCTTTTTATTTTTTGGAAATAAAAGGGAATGACACGTCTTTTGATTTTCTAATTGAACACTGAGGGACCGAGCAATACCTATTAGATATTTTTCAAATGATTTTTTGCTCAATCGGGTTTTAATTATGGAAAAATAAATTAAAAACGCAAAAAAACCCTATGAATCCCAGGTAATGGCCGGGCTTTTATCCCCGTTTCTCTAGTTCCTGCAGCGCCGTCGCAGAAGCAGCACCGTCGCTTGCGCCCGCCTATATGCCAAAGATTTGATAGCCAACATTTCATCAAAATTGATCTACCGGAGGGGGGACTTTACTTAATAAATTTTGTATCATTTTCAAGTGTTTTTTTTATTTACTCAAAAACGGCTTTCACGATTTTGATCAAACTGGGTATTTTATGTATGTATATGCCAAAGATGTGATAGCCAACATTTCATCAAAATTGATCAACCGGAGGGGGGACTTTACTTAATAAATTTTGTATCATTTTCACGTGTTTTTTTTATTTACTCAAAAACGGTTTTCACGATTTTGATCAAACTGGGTATTTGATGTATGTATATGCCAAAGATGTGATAGCCAACATTTTATCAAAATTGATCAACCGGAGGGGGGACTTTACTTAATAAATTTTGTATCAATTTCACGTGTTTTTTTAATTTACTCAAAAACGGCTTTCACGATTTTGATCAAACTGGGTATTTATGTATGTATATGCCAAAGATGTGATAGCCAACATTTCATCAAGATTGATCAACCGAAGGGGACACTTTATTTCATAACCTTTTTTCTAATTTTTAGATTATCCTCAATATAATCTCAAAAACGGCTTTAACGATTTTCTTCCTATTCGTCATGTTTAATGAAAATTGAGTGTTATTTAATATCAGGTAAGCGTTATCATTATTAAAATGTTCTGAGGGGCTTATAGAGCAAATGAAAACAAAAATAAGAAATGAATGTGGAAAATGTGTAACTTTGAGAAGTGGCATTAACAAAACGCATTAATTTCTTATCTAAGTAAGTTGGTAAGTGAAAGTTGTGTGTTGCGCGCACGCACCAGATTTTTTATATAATTATTAGACATCATAAGTACCAATGTCATGTAAACATAACATGTCATGTTACTTCTTATTGTTACTATCTGTAATTAATCTCATCATCTAGCAATGATACTATACATGTTGCTTATATATTAGTCATCAGTTTAGTCTTAATGAAGATCCACCTGTTTGGATCGAAACTTAGGATCTCCAGATAAAAGGATCTTAGGATCATCCTATTTTTTTTTTTTTAAGTAGAATAAAATTTTCAGCATAGTGCATGGTTTTCGAGTAATTTGCAAACGAATTGAATTGAAAAAGTCCAAAACTAACGTAATTTTTAGTCCTGGACCATTTCGCTATGATTTCGCTTTAGCTTTCCTAAACTCTTCACGTTCATCGTAGAAAATGAAAGACATCAAAATAGCTAGTATGGGGCTCCTTGAAATAAGGGCGATGAAATATTTCATGGAGCCCCACGAATGCTTCATAGGGCCCCCATGTTTATGAATGTCACTGTTTTTTTTTTTTCACTGAGCAATAAGCAGTTGGTTTTTTTTTTTTTTTTTTTTTCCATTTTCTTACAGAATGGTGCGAAATCGAGAGCGGTACACCTAAAAAACTCCATTAATTTATGACAGCTTTCCTCTCTGACAACCAAGTCAAACTTTCCTGTCTCCTGAAGAAGTTCGTGGCTATCCTAAAACAGAAGAACGAAAAACCGACCGGAAGCCGAATAAAGTTTTTTCGTTAATTATGGTATTTTTTTTTCAGTTGTTTCAAAGTACCTCTGGGGCTGTTTCAATTTACCCCGGACATGGGGCACAAGGAAACAATCTTTTTTTTTTTTTTGGAAAATACCTGCTCGCGGTCACACAGTATGCATAAAATAATGTTTAACGCATTTCTTACGTAGATTAGATCCTAAGGTAACATGGAAAAAATAAAAAAATGAAAATAAAGACTCCGGTGTGGTGCTATGGGTAAAAGAAACGTTTGTGTTTCATTGAACCCCACCCTACCCTACTTATATTGCTGTGACCATGAATCTGTACTTGGCAATCTGAATGTTTTTTTTTTTGTTTGTTTTTTTAAAGCAAAATATGTTTTTTTCCTTTTGTTCTATATTATATATGATATTATAAATAGTTTAGCTGTTATATCGTTGGGCTTAGAGTAACATGTGATAGTTGATTCCTAAATTAGGCGTTTATCAAAATATCATATAATATACTAACATGCATCATATACTATTCATATATTATGTACTAAGTGTATACATAAACATCATTTATTACTTATATCTATATACTTATCTCATATACTAAGCTCATACTCAGCTACCGTTCGAGAGTTTTAAAGATACGGGTTATTTCATATGAAATCAACTAGAAGTCTGAACCTGTAAGTCTTGATTGATATATAGTTTATTAGGCTGGTCGGAGAGAGATTTTTTCCTATGACATTTTTCGATGACTGTCTTACAACTTGAAAAAAATATATACTTTTATGTTTAATAATTTCTGTTTCCAAGATCAAAAATTATCTCTCTAATATTTATGGCATCATCTGATTTTTTATAAAATACAGAATTAATGAATACATTTTGAAAGCTATAGTTCAATCAATACCCATTCTACAGAGGAAAGTCTCAATACGTACAACTTGGTTTTGAGTTCAAGTCATCATCGGAACTTCAAATATCTCAAAAGTTCAAATAACCATAATTCTGAAACTACTTGTTGGAATTGGGTAAAATTTGGCATTTTTTCTTATTTGTGTAAAATTTTGAACTTCGGCTGGATGATTTGACGTGGAATGCCCCGATAATAATATTTATCCGATAGCATATAAAGAGGACAAAAATTTACTATATTTTGAGCTGGACCCACTAATCTATCTCGAGCTTCCCATTCTAAAATAAAGTTCATTAATGTAAACATGTTGAATTAATTATGAAAAAATTAATACCTTTTCTGATACCGCTACTAAAGTAAGTACCATTGTTTCATTAAATTTTTTTGCTTTTCACTTTCAGCTCAATCTGTATTTCTTTCAAGTCATTAATTTCATTGCTCAAATGCACGTCGAAGAAGTGTTAACAATAGTTAATCAAAACATTATCACAGGGATTATTGATTGATTACCGAGCCGATTAAAATAAACCTGAGGGACGAAGAACTTTAACCTTCAGATTCACAGAACCAAGGACAGGTTAACCAAAATAATTGTGCACTTATTAGCTCTACAAAACGTTGAAATTGTGAATTCTAATAATAGAAAAAAAAATTAAATTATTATTATAAAAAGTTATAAATTAATGTTTCTCATTCATAAAATTTAATTTGTATGTTTTGATAAGTAATACAGTAAGAAAACGCACCGTGCTCGCTTTTGATAACCTGTTTTAAGCAAAACCTACTGATATGATACCTCATATCATCATGTGTTATATTCTGAATTACTTTTAATTAGTGACCGACCGAAGTTTCGGTTTCGGTTTCGGTTTCGGCCGCGGTTTCGGTTTCGGCCAAAAATTGGCCGAATCTTCGGCCAGGCCGAAACTAGCTCCTGTGTCTGATATCTCCAAGAAGAAAGTTGGACTACACGATTTCAGCTTGTAAGCTCGATCTCTTTCATGACATTTAACGCCCTTGAATTTAATAGTGGGAAGTATCTGTTATTTTAGTTAATTACACTTGTATTGTATTTCGGTAGAACATAGATTTTTCTCATTCTTTTGGTATCTTTACTTGATCGAAAACTTTAAGTTGGGTGTGGAGACAAAAATTTGAGAGTGACAAACAGAAATATCCTCGTTAATTGCATCACGTCTTAACATGTAATGAAGCATGCTCTTCATACAGAATTCTTTACGTTAAGTGTAAAGAATAGTATTTATTCTTCGGTTCATCAATAACATCCCAAAAACTTCTCAATTTTTACAAAGAAGAAGCACGTTTTCGACCAAAAACTATTCTATAAATTTTCAAACTAGATTAGATCCACTAACATTTGAGACAAAAACTGACTCAGTAGATTCAATAGCTTCTGATATACAGCTTTACGTATTCAGTAGGCCGTCATTTTGTATTCTATCGGCTTTATTATGGAAAGATTTACTATTTTATTTATTATTTATACATAATAATATGAGTTTTTATTAAATCAGCCTGTTATTTCAAGATTATTTCAACTTTTAGGGCTGTACTAGTTAAGGGGGCATGGTCTAACATCCCACGGGGACCAGCCGTACTAGGAAGGAGGGGGCCGGGATTCGATCCTATAACATAACTAATACACCTGTTTTACCACTCTTGTATACCAGCTTACTTATTAAATGAATAATTGAGTTAAATTACTGTTATTTTATAAGCTTTCATTGATATTATTGCTAAACTAGACATATTACACACTTATATGTATTATATAGAGACACGTAAATAAGTTTCGGTTTTGGTTTCGGTCGGACACTACTTTTAATATATATTAAGCAAAAGATTAATTTGGTACATTTTTGCTGTCTATCGTGATTAACCGTATTCTATACCAACCAAATAAACCCCATTCCAATTATATTCTTTATTATTTCCTTTTACATTTGTATTATTTATGTTAAATCTCGCCTCAGCAGAAACAATCCTGTAAGTGCTAAATGAATGAATCATTAATACTTACTATGTTCAAATATGAGGCGTTAAAAATAAAAACTTTAATCCTTCTAAATTCTTTACCAAACAATTTTAAATGTGGCGTAAAGTTCTATTTGAAATCGATTTGGTTTTTAGACTAGCCGCTACTCATTTATCTTTATCAGTGAATTTTGATTAGACTGTATTCATAAGGATGGGATATAACTTGTAATTCAATGCACTATAGCAACTGAGCCACAGCTACGCCTGGCCGGGACGGCTCATATATATATATATATATATATATATATATATATATATATATATAATTTATAATTTATGTTCATTTCATTTGTGTGCTGTAGCCCCACAGGCCTCTTCCTGCTTCTGCCACTGATACAAGAATAAGGGACAACAAATCGTTGACGCGTTTAGCTAGCAAAAAAACAACAAATACATGATTTACTGAATTGTAATGAAGAAATTAAACAAATGAAAATTCACTTTTTTTTCAGATTTGAATCGCCTCTATTATTTTGTTAGATACCATACCGTAAAAACATGGATCCTGTGAACAGTAAAGCATTCGAATTACTTTTGAAAAGAATTAACCACGACCGTGAAGTTGCCAAGGTGTCGGAAGTGACATCAGAACCCGCCGTAGAAGACAACCAGAACTTCCTGTCCACGGTGAAGAGGCTGAGGGCCAAAGTGATCCTCAAAAATGGCAGGTTTGCCAACTTCACTTTTATCCTCAAAGATTCCTACACTGAAGGGGATTCCTTTCAAAACTTCATCAAAGAAAATGGCGTCTTCAAAGTTGAAACCATGGCAAGTATTTTGTGCACTTGTATTAACTGATTGGTGTTAGTATTCTTCCTGATTTTTGGTAGGTTTATAAGGCCTTGGCATCCTCCCATTTATGTTTCCATCCTCTCAAGAATATCACCGTTAGTTAAATGATTATCAGGATTTTCAGTTAAAACTTTTTTATTTTGAAAGAATTTATTTTTTGAAGAGAAAAGATTTGGCTCCGCCGGGAGTCGAACCCGGGTCTCCTGCGTTACATGCGAGGATGCTAACCGCTACACCACAGAGCTCGGCTCAAGGCAGAGCAAATCCTTCCTCTTCACTGATAACTGATAGCAGGAGACCCGGGTTCGACTCCCGGCGGAGCCAAATCTTTTCTCTTCAAAAAATAAATTATTTAAGAATAATTTAAAATTGGTGGTCAGCCACAATTTAAGATTGGATTAATTAAACTTGTTTATTTTGGAAAGCCAACGTTTCGATCCAACTTGTGAATCTTCATCAGGGCAAAAAGAAAACAAATATTGAGTATCTATGCTAGAGGATGACTATAAATGTATTCTTTACAAAACTGATAATAATATAAAAGACGGTAGTATAGTAGAAGTATTATGTACATGAATATTTAAATAAGTGGATGGTTAGCAAGATAATATTCCGGGAGCTGAGGGCCAAAAAGGTGCCTGATTTGAAGAAAATTTTTGACCAAATAGGCTGAAAGTACTCATTTCACAGACAACAAAAGTGAACGTCTGCCACCTCAGATCGGTCGCCATTAAATTTTATAGGCGAACAAAATCGACATTTTCGAACTTTTTTCAATTTTTCGCTAATAACTCCAAAACGATTTATCGCAGAAGAAATTTTGTTCTTGCTAAAATAAAAGGGCATTAAATTTCGCGTCGACTGATGTCCTCACAGTTGAAATCGGGTAAGTCTTTTCTCCAAAACCGATTGTCAATTTAGCTCTAAAGCCTGCAATCAATCATGTAAATAGCAAAAGTCTTAGCATGAAGTAACCACTCAGAATTCTTTCACGTTCTCAATTGTATTTACAGGAATATTGGGTGTAAGGAGCTTGTTTCAAGCTAAATTTGATGTTCTGCAACTTTTATCTAAAACAGTTTTCATTTAAAGTAGATGTTTTTGAGTTAGAGACGTTGGAATATGGTTTCACAAAAATCGTAAAAATTACAGATTTTAATGTACTGAACCCGGCTAAACCACTGAACCTATTTAAACTTGAAATATATCATTCTATTTGCAATAGTTTAGCCTCTTATAGTAAGAAGAAAGCAATACTTTTTGATCTGTATTTGCCGAATTATATGCGAGGAACTGAAAAAAAAATCACAAAAATTTCACGGATATTAGACCACAAGGCACTAATTATCTTCTAATAAAACAGTTTATAAATACGTTCACGTTTTAATTACTTTGTCTTCACAGGGGTGGGCTAATTTTAAAATTAATGAACTCGTTTTACAGAGAATTCGATAGTATACTTATACGTAACTATCCTTATAGGTAACATTTTTTATTTAGAGTACCCCTTTTAAAATTATCAGGCTTTGGAACATGAGCATAATTTTTTTTTCCGCTAAACTGGCTAAATGGACAATCGGTTTTGGCGAAAAGACTTGACCGATTTCAAATGTGAGGAAATCTGTCGACGCGAAATTTAATGTCCCTTTATTTTAGAAAGAACACAATTTCTTCTGCGATAAATCGTTTTCGAGTTATTAGAGAAAAATTGAAAAAAGTTCGAAAATGTCGATTTTGTTAGCCTATAAAATTTGATGGCAACCGATCTGAGGTGGCAGACAATCACTTCTGTTGTCTATGGAATGAGTACTTTCAGCCTATATGATCAAAAATTTTCTTCAAATCAGGCACCTTTTTGGCCCTCAGCTCCCGGACTATAAATAAAATCTGATATTTACCTTCTGAGTCCAGAGCGATACAAAAAATTGTATATAATAATCTTCTTGAAAATGAAAAATTGAAAAAAAATGAAACCTTCGAAAAAGACATATAACCATTTTGAAATTTTCACTGAAAATTGTAGTTTTTCGCTTAGAACTCGCCATCGATTAAAGTGGAGAGCGGTTTGTATATTTTTCCGGTGTAGCGGTTAAGGAGAGCTTTAAAATGATGCCTCATTCATGAAATTTGATGAAGTATTAAGGAAGTTATGGCGTACCGACAAAAAAAGGCTTTGAGAAATAATATACCTAAGTATATGATTTTTACAGTTTTTTAACTTATTACTTTACAATTTTTATCTACGGTTTGCGAATTATTGGAAAAATTAGATATTTTTCAATTGATGAATTACTTATCATTTTAGTATCATTATAAAGATATCAATATAAGCTTTCGAAACATAATATAATCTGCAAAACAGGATATTTTAAGCTTGTACGCTTAAAACCTTACACATTAGATGCTAGTGTAATACGGGATTGCAAGCCCGCTTGATAGATATTTTAGATATACATGTATACATGTTCTACATTTATATGGAAATAGAGGACACACTCATACCTGTTAAAGGTGGACCAATCCACATTTTACAAACTATTTAACTGTTCATGTAATTTGAAAATAAATTTCATGTCTTAATCCCACCCATTTTGATTTGTGCTTATTTACTGAAAAGATTTTTCTTTGTAAAAATATGTTTTTGTTTCTGAAAAATAAGTATTATAAATAGAATCTTCGAGCTCGAAAAGGATTAAATATAATATTATATTCTGTTTAGATGTATGATTTCGTTTTAAACGAACTTGAAAATCTGATGGAAGATTTTGAAGACTACGATAGCATCTTGTGGTGTCAGCTCTTGCACTATGAACCCTACACTTCTCTGCTCTTCGAAGACTTGCAAGTATAACCATAATCATTATTGTATTTTAAATATATAAGAGGTACGCTATCCACTGTGCCACCGAGCTCCCTTCCTAGTCCAGCCAATCCTCCTCTTCACTGATCCCTCTCCAGTATGTCACGCGAGAGAACCGCGTCCACTCCCGGTCGAAACCAATCTTTTCTCTTCAAAAATAACAAATGTAAAATTAATATAAAATCAAATAAAGTGGTTACCCATAAGAAATGAATAAATTAATATATAGGGTAAAACATACAGTTAGTGGCACTCAGTACAGTTATTGGCACCCCAACTTTAACATAAAGAAATAGGTAAACAAGTCCTAATTTTATTACAAGATATTCATGAATCTAATGTTTGAATGGTCCTCTAAGTCACCTATGAAGTACGACTTTAACAAACTAACTGCATAGGGAAGATTTCACAACTAAATCCATTGGCACTTTAAACAATAATTTAGCGTGGTGTTAAATATATTTTTTTAGGCTAGAGGTTTTAAATCCCTCATCACTCCATGTTATGTGGATCTGGACCACGCCTCCTTGGCGTTGCATAGCCTGGGTAAATATCATGGAATGTGCAAAGTGTTAGAACAAAGAGGAAAGATAACGAAAGAGAATTATAAAGAGTGGTTCGTCCTATCGAATAGAAAAACGTATCAAATTTGGAAGGATTGCTTGTACGGTATCTCAGATGTAATTCGTGAAACTTGGGATTCTAGCTGGTAAGTGAACAAAGTCCTGAAGTACATTCAAGTTTGTTACAAAAAATCTTGTGCGGAAACAAAACAGTTAATTTCAAATCTTACATGGTTACATTTTTGAGACGAGAATTGTAACCAAATGTTGCTTTTTTATATATATATATATATTATTTTGACTTTTGTCTGTACAATATTTACTGGCTTTAATCATTATTATTTTTTTTCCAGGAATCCTATCGCAGAAAGATTACGTACGCTATCACTAATAGTATTGGAAAATAAATTGAACGAAACTAAAAATTTTTTACTAAATAATTCCCCATTTAAAGTGCTTAATCATGGAGACTTTAAAATAAGTAATATCATGTTCAAATACGATTGGAGGCACAAACCGGTTCTGATCAGGTACGAACTTTTGTATTAATACTCAGTTATAGAATTCATATTTTTTCTTTATTTTTTTTTCTTAAACTAAGGTTCTTAGATTTCCAATTGCCGACATACGGCAGCCCATGCATGGATATAGTCTACTTCCTGTACCGCTCTTTGGACCCCAGGACGAGAAGAAGAAACTTGGACCAATTATTGGAATGCTATCACCGTTCTTTGGTATCTACTTTGGAAAAATATAACTACGCCGGGACCGAACCCATCCTAGAAGAAATTTCTTTAGAAATGAAAAGAATCTCGTATTTGGGTCTACTTCTCTGCCTCATCAACTATATTCCAATAAGAGACCAGCAAGTTTCCGAATCAGAGGCACCATCTGATTACAATGTAAAGAGGCTAATCGATCAATATAGGAAGCCAGGAATCGATGCTGAGCTTGGCCAAGATTTAAAAGAGTTGATCGAACAACTTACTTGAAATGTTTTTTAAGAATTTTGTTTATAATAATGTGCGATATGTTTTTATGTACAAAAGCTATGTTATCAATACGAATAAACCCTTTTCCTACCCTGTATTTTACAATATTATACCTGTATTTATAATATTATATCTTTCCTTATTATATCTATAGTGTAGGTAATCCGATTATCTTGGTAGGAAAATTAAAAATCTTTAGTCGGTATTAGGGATCAAAATATTTTAAAGAAAAGAAAAATTGATTGATTCGATTAAAATTTTAAATCTTTTAATTAAGATGATTATGTGAAAGATTATTAATAAATAAATTATCCTTTATTAGCAGCCAAATTATCCTAAGTTTTATTGAGACACTATAATAAAGCTAATCAAGGACCTTTTTAACTGAAAATGATGCGATGAGTGTTCGCATATCCTTTTCCAATCTGTTTACTCTTTGGAATGATTATATTTTTCGACGAAATTTAACAGCATCCTGTTCCGTTAAACATTCTAGATTCAGTTTAAAGGGGCTTTATTACCTTTAATAAATTCTTTACAGTGTGTTTATGTATAGTTTACATATTTTAAGTTTTATTTTTTATTACTATTTTAAGTTTACACATTGTATATTTTTAATTTTTTTTAACGTCACATATTGCCAGTAATGCTAATCGGACTATGCTACAGGGGGAGTCCTAAATTTATCCTATAATTAAAATAAGGATCTTTTACGATTATCTGACATCGCACAGGCTCGGGACCTCTGTTGTACATGCAATGCTATTGACGGCATAGCCTATTATTTTCGACTTCCTTTAATAAACCTATGGCCAACGTGGGATGCGAACCTGCGACCTATGCGTAGGCTGCTATGCAAGCCATTTCAACACAGGTGACCAACATTTTTAATTTTCAATGAAGCATTTCTTATATTGCATCTTTCGTGTTATTTTCCAGTAACGGTAACATATTACCGTTTCATAAAAATCTCATAAAAATGCGAATGGCTAAAATTAAGTAAAACAATTTTTTTTTTAAATTTTACCTCTTAAAACAATTATTTTTTTCATGAGAAGGGGCTTAGTTTAGTTTAGGGTGACTACATTCTATATTCAAAAGCACTCCTAGAAACAAAATTGTAACAATGCCAAAAAAATCTATTTTTTTTTTTATATTCTTTAGAATGTAGCTCCAGGGTCAATCCATATGAAGTGGTCCAATCTAGTTGCTTCAACATTTTTATTTTTTTAAATATTTTTAACGTTGAAAGAACAATGCATCAGAAGTACAAAAGTGCAATTAGTTTATTTTTTGAATTTTTATTTTTCCAATGGTGGCCATATTATATTCGAAAAACCGCGTATTTTAGCTATATCTTGAAATTTCCAAAATTTCAAAAGTTTAAAGCTTTATATATATATATATGTTGGGTTAAATTTCAAATTTTTATTTTCTTACTCAACAGAGATGTAAAACGTTAACCTTTTGAAATTTTGGAAATTTCAAAAATTTGTATTAAAAACTACACAGTTTGAAACTTTGTGAATTTATAGTGCCTACATTCATCTATCAAATAACAAACACTTAGTCATTTTCTTTCTATTAAAAAATAATTCTTGAAAACCCTTTTTTTTTTTTTTTAATTATCGCTTGCAACTCTGTCGGGGTACATAATGTTTTAGGTTCATAGTTGTTATAAACTTTATTAAAGGTCAGAACTTTCTAATGAGACTGGTCCTTATTTGAATAGTCTAGGATGAGTAAAGGAGGAGATATTTGATTTGAAGCAGAGCACTGAAATATCTAAAAATACGCGGTATTTCGAAAATAACATGACCGCCATTGGAAAAATAAAAATACAAAAAATAAAGTAATTGCCCTTTTGTACTTCTGATGCATTGTTCTTCCAATTGTAAAAATATTTAAAAAAATAAAAATGTTGAAGCAACTAGATTGGACCACTTCATTTGGATTGACCCACCAGTGTGAGAAATAAAATTCTTAAATTTTCTAGTACGTTTCTCAACAAGCCACCAAATGTAAATCAACAAACGGATAAATAATCTTTATCTTTAAAACTGTATAAAATATAATAAACTGTGAAACATATAAATTATTACGATCATAAACATTAAGATTATAACTTTACAGAGAAATAGCGTTAAGACATAAAAACGTTATCAATGACCAACTTGGCAATAAACGAAGAGCGTGGAATAGAAACCATTCTGCTACTGTTGCTTCAACGAGATGGATCTCACGCATCCGATATTATCAGTAGTCTGTTTTCTTGCAGCCTTCGTTTCGGCCTTTGGTACGTACATATATATATATATATATATATATATATATATATATATATATATATATATATATATATATATATATATATAAACACACACAATATATATATATATATATATATGTGTGTGTGTGTGTGTGTGTGTGTGTGTGTGTGTGTGTGTGTGTGTGTGTGTATATAGAGAGAGTGAGTGAAAGAGACAGATAAGTGTGTATTTTTTATGATACTTTAACTTTTAAGGGCATTGAAATCTTATAATTATAGGGACAGACGCTTCCGTGTTAAAATAATCCTCTACGATTTTTTTTTTTAAATAGTTTTTCTTTTAATTTAATAAACAATTAAACCTCACCTAAATTATATTATGAACCTGGGAACCGAGTTTCTTTTTTCCAAAGTCTACTTCTAGTCCGATCCTTCAACAACAAATTGGCCCTGTCGAACAGATCCAGTAGCGGATCCTGAAATTTTATGAGGGGGGCTTTTACTCAATGAGGGGGGGCGCACTTTTTTATTTATAAAATTTTTGCGTCAAAAAAGGACCCATTTTATATACTAGTGCACATTTAAGTAGTAAATTTCTATTAAATGTTTTAATGAAATCCATTTTTCATTTAACGAATTTCAAAAATTATTAAAGATAGCCCTTTTTATAAAGAAATAGTAATAATTGATTGGTGTCCTCAGATCCTAGGGGGGGCGCCCTCACGCCTATCCCACTTCTTTCCAATCTTGTTACCTCCCTTATTCCTGACAGTCCTCCTAGGCGTATGAAAAGAAGATGGCCTCGTGGCCTTCTAAGTTAAAAATATTAGTTGAATGCTACCAATGGGGAGTTTCTCTTAAATGTCTTTTTATAAAACTATTTTCTTTGATTCATAGCCAACACATTAACTTGAAGAACTTTAATATGCAGTTGTTAATATCAATAAATTAAATGTAAAAAAAGAAAAACTTCAAGTCTGGGAGCTGAGGGCCAAAAAAGTTTCTGATTTGAAGAAAGCTTTCGTATACGCTGTAAGTGCTTATTCCACAAACCACTACACGAACATCTGCCACCTCAAGAAGAATGCAATAAAATTTTACAGCCTTGTAAAACCACCATTAATTTTTAGAAATTAAAATTTCCAAATCTTTTTCTTCATTTTAACACAAAAGAGCAAAAATTCTATCAAAATTGGTCAAAGAGTGGGTCCTTAACTTCATAACTTTTTACGTTTTTTCGATTTTCTTAAGAACGGCACAAAAGATTTTGATAAAACTGGGTATTTGATGTATGTATATGCCCACGATATGACCGGAAAAAATGTCATTAAAATTGATCAAACGGAGGGGACAATTTATTTCGTAACTTTTTTCTTATTTTTACGTGTTTTCGATTTTCTCAAAGATAGATTTAACGATTTTGATTATACTCGTCATTTTTAATAAAAATAAATTGTTCTTTAATATCAGGTAAGCTTTATACTTATTAAAATGTTCCGAGGGTACTTAAATGGTGAAAGGGCCTTTTTTTGTTTTCCTATAATGTACCTTTGTTTTTGTTTATACGGAGAAATTATCTGTCCCTCGTTTCGTCTAAAAATAGTAAATGGGTAAATATGAAATATGAAAAAATCAAGTAAACATATACATGAGAAAATATATATATATTCCATCAACTCATAAAACACGCTGAACCCACTCAAACGCAGTGCGCCTTATGAGAAGTTTTAACAACTAAATAGAGAATTGTAAAATCCCGAATTATCCCAAGTAAAAACGTTTATTTAATAAATTAAAAAACAAATAGTGTACTCTAAAGAGCAAATACATACAAAAATAAGTAAATGAATGTGGAAAAATGTGTTACTTTGAGAAATGGCATTTAACAAAACATGTTCATTTCTAAATTTTTTTTTGGTCTATGAGTACCTACTTTATGGCTACCGTGAAATGAGGTGACATTGTGACTAAGAGGGTGACTTTGTGACAAGCCTATTTTTCTACAGTTTTTGAATTTCCCTCCTTGAAAAGAATCAGGTTAGGCAATTCAGAGTACTTGTCAGTTGGTCAGTAATGTGCTGCAACCTACTGGCCACATATAACTTCTTTCATTCCATTTACCATGGTGCTTTATTTCATATATGTTTGATTGTTTTCATTTTGTTGAAACCTTGAAATAAAGCACTTTTGAAAATGGAATGAAAGAAGTTATATGTGGCCTGTAGGTTGCAGCACATTACTGACCAACTGACAAGTAAACTGAATTACCTAATCTGATTCTTTTTAAGGAGGTAAATTGTATTGTAATTGTAGAAAAATAGGCTTGTCACAAAGTCACTCCATTAGTCACAATGTCACCTCATTTTACGGTATAAGATGAAAAACTTCAATTCAGACACTCCTATGGCCCCCAGCTTCCGTACTATCGGTCAGCTTCGGAAAAGTCGTATTCGAAGACAAAAATCTTTGTCGACCCCTGAATTATAGCTGCTCATCTTTTAAAAGGAATCTAAGGACCGGCTATGTGAATGGTCATTTCTTACCAAGGAAATTACTTTACCTGGACTAATCCTTTCATTATTAAGAATTCATTAGTCAGTAATTTAAAGTCCGTTTGATTATAATGAGTGAGCATAAGACCATGACGGGTCCATGATAGTGTAATCATGTAACGTGAAACAAATCACAAGCATATCGTGTAGGATAGTTCTGCAACGAAGTGTAACAATTGGAACAAACTGTCATGGTACATGTCTGTGTCTAAGATGTTCGAGTACCATCTACGCTGGCTTAGAACCTTCCAGGCTGTTCTTCTTACGAGTTAATATAAGGAGCGATGGACTGAAGAGTTAGTCTTGTTCTGAACCTCAAGTCATATACCTATTTTTGGGTTACAAAGTGATAATTTTATAACCTCTTTAATTATTTGTATTTTCATTGTTTCTGAGACATTGTAATATTTTGTTTTCGTTTAATAAAAATCGTTAACCCGCATAAGTGTTACAATAACATTTCCTCCCCAGGAAAAACCTCTCCGAATATTCCAGGATATCATTTGACCGAGCAAATGCGGTTTTATGTTCTCATTGTTCCTCCGATTGAAGTCGTAAATAAAACAGTAGATCATCAAATAAAATTTTATTGGCTATTGAAAATCCTGATGAATAAAACTTTATAACTTTTCAATGAATTACTTATCATGTCCTCTTACATATTTCTTCTGTATTAATTTCTAAATGGTGTTTTTTTTTACTTTTCAACCGAAATCCACGTTTTTGGGTCCCTTGAGTCCAAATAAATGAGTCCTACGAAATGGTCTGTGTGTGTGAAAAGACTCAAAAACTATAAACCGTACGAACCTGAAATTCGGTATTTGGTGTATGTATTTGCCCGCGATGAGGCAGCCGAAATTTCATCAAAATTGGTCAAACGGATGGGGCACTTTATTTAGTAAATTTAGTCTCATTATCACGGTTTGTTGTATTTCCTCAAAAACGGCTGTAACTATTTTGATCAAACTGGGAATTTGATGTGTGCACACGCCCGCGATGTGACATCCAAAATTTCATATCCCGTTTTATCACTGATGAAAATAAAATCTTTTATTTAAAAAATAAATGTGTGAAAATGAGTGAAGTTGAGGATTGGCATTTACATATTATCGAAACACTTCAATTTCTAATCTACGCAACTTGGTGAGTGAAATTTGTGTGTTGCACGTATCGCACCAGATTTTTTTTTAATTCGACCATTTTGGATCCCGTTATAGTTTACATAGGGACAAAAAAAATCTGTTCTTAGTCCCAAATTAAGGCTGTAAGGTTATTGGTCAATATTTTATGCGCATTAATCGCATGTGCCAACTAAGGAAACATCGATTTTAGACCAAAACATTATGCGGCCGAACATGGATGGTTGTGTGTCGATGTTAACATCGATGTTTTAAGTAGTTGATATCTTTTTTTCTTTCTATTGAAAGAATACTGTAAAGAAAAATAGAATCCTTAAAATTTAACTCCATAAAACATTGTTTATACTCTCTAAATGCAAGCTTGAAAGGAATATGCATGTAAAAAAGATAACCAACAAATATTCAAATGAATTATCTTAAAAATAGATGTTTTGAATCTTAATATCTATGTTTTAACAAAAACAAAGATTATTTTAAATCATGTTTTGACAAAATCAAAAAATTGTTTTTAATATCGATCTTTTGAAAAAAAAGAAACGATATTTTTAACATCGATATTTGACTATATATTGGATATATCACCTCTTTTCTATCTACCCTTTCTTGTTTCTACAAAGCTTTCAACTGCAAATAAGTTAATAAAATATGAAAACGCAAAAACATAGCATCATTTGAATTACTCATTAAATGCAGCTGCCAGCAAAATCTTTTAAAATGTTCACCAGATATACGATTCTCTGTACAGTATAGGGAAGCGACATCGATGTTTTTATATGTACATCAATTATGAAAAATAACACGTTTTACACTTAAGCATCGCTACGTTTGGGCACTAATGTGTTGATGTTTAAAGAATGTTTATAATAAAAATTAAACATCAATCTTATGTGGTCGATGTTATATCGACATCGATGTTCTGATCATCGATACCTTCGATGTCACATCTCTAGTGCCATCTAGTACAAATGTATTTCTTCAAATATATTTTTTAAATTATTATTTTTCCTTTGGTTTACGAACATCATATGTCCTTGGTTACCTGAACCACTCTTTCTCCCTTTTGTTCCTCGTCTTTTAGGCTATAGGAATATTTTTCCCGGCCAGGGGAGAAGGTGGGGATCAATGCAGTGTTTTTAAAGGCACTCCGGACTCAAGCATTTTAACTCAGGTGATCATGGTTGTGTAGGGCAACGCATGTTTCAACAACCAGCTTATTTCACCTATTTTATAGGGTCACCTGCGGTATAGTGGTTAGCATGGCAACCTACTATACTAAAGGTCGCAGGTTCGCGTCCCGCGGATAGAACGTAAAATGGAGGTCCCGAGCCAGTACGATGTCAGGAACTCGTTAAAGATCTCTATCCTAATTATACATGAATAAGCAAAATTTAGGACTCCCACTGTAGCATCGTCCGATTAGCCTTAATGGCATAAATTGACGTTAAACAAACAAAAAACAGACCAATTTTATGCTACTGCTTTCAAGTTTGCACGGTGCAATTCTGCAGCATCTTTGACACAATAAATGGTGAATTCATTTGTACTAAAGAAGGAAAGTTGAATCATTTAACCTGAAAAGTTGGAATGTCAGGCTTATATTGATAAGTATACCTAACTCGTTTGATATACTGACAGTGTAATCTGTAATGTGATAATGTAAAATGGAGGTTGTTACCCCCTTAAGTCTTTAAAAATATTTAACTGTAGGGGAGAGCGGGGTTGGTTGGCATAGGGGGTAGGTTGGCCATCGGCTTATAGTTTCCGTCACACCTGTTTTGAATGCCCCACCATTGTATCATGTCACCCGCTCGACCTCGGGAGTCTTGTCCTGAGTTTTCAATCCGATGCTAACAGTGTAGAGAAGAGTGTGCTTCATTGATTGATTTTACAAATATTTTTTTAAGTAAATTTTTATATTTTAAGTAACTTTGATTTAAAGGCATGGTAAAACATTTGACTCTGATTCTGTTCACATAGCCCCAAACTCCTTTGAAAAACCTAACCTTTCGATTAACCAGTTTCTTGTTTGATTGTTCTCCCCTGTTCTGGCAGCCATCTTTCATAAGATCTCTCCTGTGAGGTTAGTTGGCTCTCTTCAACTGGGGTTTGTTGGCACATTAGCAATTCACAAAAGCAAGGTAGACATAAACAAAGGTGAAACTACCAATTGTCTTTAGTTCCAGCGAGGAAGATGAGAGCAATTTTTCTTATGCAAAAAGTGACGAGAGTCTAAACTTCTATCTTCTTCTGTTGTCATTCTATTTTCCCTTAAAAGCTCTTAAAAACCGATTCAGAATTATTAAACCATTATAGTACAGCTTTTAATAACAATAATATGTGTCAGGCAGTACTTGAATAAAATGGATAAACATCCCCACCTTCTAGGCCAACCTTGGGGGTTAATTGGCATACTCTGTATTGACGAATTCTTCAATTTTCTATGATCTTAGTATTAAATAGCATCTGTTGAAAAAAATACTTGAAGTACTCTAATACTTCGAGTTTACAGTGGTATCATCCCTATTGGGATTATATGAACAGGAACGACTCTACAATGAAAAAAGTGAAAACTGTTGCCAATCAACCCCGCTCTCTCCTATATATTATTTTTATTTTTTTTAAAACAAATTTTTCAGATCACCATCTTGATCACAAGGTGACAAAACTACTGGCTGGAAAACTACCTCACCATGGAAAAGCTGTTTATTCAGTAGTGAATACGGTAAATATGTCCAGCTATACCATATAGTATAATACATATCAAACGACGGCAAGAAAACAATTACAACACAAAATAAAAATATATCAATTATGAGTTATGCATACCGTTGGGATCAGAACGACAAAACCTAAAATGCCAAAATATAGTCATAATAGTTCCAATTGCTTAAGACACGATTCGCGATTTGATCCTGGCGTTCAAATATCGATGCAATGTTTGTTATCAAACTTTGTTACAAAAAGTAAACAGGCTTTGAGATGTTTCGTTGTTGAAATTTTTACACATGTATTATTTTTATACACTTTACTTGATAATATTATTACAACAAATATTATTTCCTGATATTATGTTTTGTATTAAAGAAATATTATTACATGAGTTGTCCTGGCCACGCGTTGCTGTGGCTAAGTAGCTATAATGCTTTGAATTATATCCTAATTCTTATAATATTAGGAATTAATTCATATATTATTAATTATATCCTATTCTTTTTAATACAGTCAAATCAAAATTCACTGATAAAGATAAGAGTTTCAGCTATCTAAAAGCTAACGGAATTTAAAATAGAATATTATAGAATAGAGAATAGAGAATATTAGAATAGAGCCAAATTTAAAATTATTTGGTAAAGTATTTTGAAGGGTTAAAGTTTATATTTTTTACATCTCATATTTGATTACAGTAAGTTTTAATGATACATTCATTTAGAACGTATTGCATTATTTCAGCAGAAGTGAAATTAAATATAAATAACACAAATGTAAAAGGAACTAATAAAGAATTTAATTGGAATAGGGTTTAGTACACAATTGACAGCAATAATGTATCAAATCATTCTTTGGCTTAATATATATTAAAAGTAATTCAGAATACACATGATTATATGAGATATTGTATCAGTAGTTTCTACCTGAAACAGGTTATGAAAAGCGAGTACGGAGTGAGAGGAATCTCAAACCATGCTGCATGTTCTTACAGTACCGCTTATAAAAACATAAAAATTTTATTTTATGAAGGAGTTAGAACACGTTAATTTATAACTTTTTATAGTAATAATTTAGATTTTATTTATTATTAGAAATCACAATTTCTATTTATTGTAGTTCTAATAGATGCAAAATGATTTTGGTTAACCTGTCTTTTGCTTAAACAAATACAAACGAAGGCGTACATGCTAGCAAATTGTCCATAGGAAAAACAGGAATTTTCCTAGTCCAAGCCGGAAAAAAAAGATTTGGCCACTGGATGCTTACCCATCCTAAATATCGAAAGAAAATCAAATGGCGTGTCAATGTCTTACTCATTTCATCTGTTGGAAATTTATAGAACTTACAAATAATCACGCTCAGTTGTAGTATAATAACCATGTAATTTGCAATAAAAGAAATATTGAGGCCAATAATCGAGGAAAAACTATCTTATCTTTTAAGTGGGACAAAACTACACACAATGAGCCAAATTTTATAAAGATCGGTTGAGTAGTTTCTGATTTTACTCTCGACACACATCGTGACACGATATATACAGTCAAAATCGTTTATAACGAGACCGGCTATAACGTACAATCGGATATAACAAACAAAATAATCGGCCCCATGAAATAACATACAGAAAAAAACATTAATATCGCTTACAACGGACATCGGTTATAGTGAACAGTTCGGTTAGAGCCAACATTTTCTTGGAACAGTAGCAGTTAAAATGTCGCTTACAGCATACATTTCAAGTCTAAGATCTACGAAATGAACAAAAAAAAGTTTTGTTTACTTTACATCAATGCACTCGGTCGTGTCTCAATTCAGTTCTCTCTTGTCTTTATACAAGGAAACATGCCATGACAACTATATATGTACGATTGAGGAACAGTTTGGGATAGTTTGCCGAATCGATTCCGCGAGTACGATTGCCCGTGAATTTAAAACATCTCTTTCAACTGGATGTGAAACTTTAGTAGGTAATTGTCAAAGAATCTTTCTCCGTTGTCTCCACTTCAATCGAAATTTTTTATTTGCCGAACTACGAGGAAGGTGACAGACAAGAATGACAGATTTTTTTATTTAACTTACTTATTTATATATAATTTTGGATTTGATAATATGTATTTTCAACCTATTTTCATTATATATTTTTTAATTTAATTTAATTTTTTATAAAATTTAAAATGTCTATAGAATTTTTTTAGAATACCAAGATTTTGACATTTTGCATTATGAGTATTGTTTACTTAGTACCTTATTATCTACTTTAATTGTTATTAGTTATTATGCACTTAAATTGACGTAAGATTAATTATGTACTCAAACTACGTATGATGAAAATATGTATCGATAATGCTCAATATTTAACAGACCCAAAATTAAGACGAAGTGACTATAGGGATCAGTTTAACACCATTTACAGCGAACTATTCGTTATAACCGATAATACCGCTTAAAGAGAACATCGGCTATAACGTACAAAAACCTCCAGTCCCTTGAAGTTCTTTATAAACGATTTTGACTGTATATATATAAAGATGTTTCAAATATTATCTATATGATATCCATTAATCGATGCTTTTGTTACAGTACGAACCAACAAGCTTGCTTCCAGCAGAATTGGTTTTTTCGAACATGAGAAGAAAAAGGAGGTTAGAGTTCTCAACTATGTATTAGGGATGCGACATAGATGTCGATGTTTCTGAAACATCGATGTTTTGACCAATATATCGATGTTTTAAATATCGATGTTATGCAGCCAATGTTTTGTGAACATCGATGTTTTGACTAAATTGGGTAAAGGTACTGAAGTGAAGCTGATGGCCGTGGCATGTTTTGAGAGGTTATGTGACGTGATGTTATCGAACTTCCATCGCCTTTATTTCAGTTAAAAAGTGCCTTGATTGGCTTTAATAGATTCTAGCTTTCGACTCCCGCTCGCTCTTCAGAGATAAATAAACCCCCTAAAGGGTCCTTTTCAGTGGAGATCGGGCTTTACTTAGAAGGGCGCCTTCGTGAACGACGCATCAGCTCCACTTCAGTGCTTGTACCCTAAATTGAAATATACATTTTTTTTAACATCGATGTTTTAACAAAAACAAAGATGTTTTAATCGATTTTTTGACAAATCAAAGATTTTTTTAACATCGATGTTTACAAAAAAGGCAAAAGTTCTCAACACTGGTGCTTTGACTAAATTTATTATATTTTTTTAAAACATACTTTAGATGTTTTGATCAAAACAAAGAATTTTTCAACATGGATGTTTTGACAAAGACAAAGATGTTTTTAACATCGATGTTTAGACAATAAAAAATGTACTTAACATCGATGTTTTAACAAAAACAAATATGTTTTAATATCGACGTTTTGACGAAGAAAAAAAAATCTTATTTTTTAATTACTAATTAAATGCAACTGCTAGCAAAATCTTTTAAAATATTCACCAGAAATGTGATTCTCTGCACATAATAGGGAAGCGACATCTATGTATGAATATGTTTGGGTCCTAACAGGTTTTCTGTTATAGAGATTATGAAAAATCATCAAATTCGAAAACATCCATGTTTTTATACATTATTTATGAAAAACTACATGTTTTACATTTAAACATCGATTTAAATGTAAAATGGATCTTAATATATTAAGGTTTAAATGAAATGAAATGAAAATTTGCCTTTATTTGTACAAACAATGTTTACAAAACGAAAATGAATGTATAAATTAAAAAACATCGATGTCGAATGTTTTGTGGTCAATGTTGCATCGACATCGATGTTTTGCCTTCAATGTCGCATCTCTACTATGTATGGGTGATTTCAAACTAAGTGAAAGTTTCAGCTAGTATAATGTCCGATTGACTACTATTTTCTAAGATAGAACAAATATTTTTAATGCAGATATTAATGTTTTGCTTTCTTATTTTATCAGGGCAAAGAGAAACGCCGAGGAGAGCACCATGGGCGATGCTGAGACCTTCCTCAAGCTGCTGGAGCTCGCCAAAGCTGTGAGCGGCGCCAACCCTTCCAGCAAAACCAAGTTCCGGGCCCTCGACAGCAGCGAGTACAGCCCCAGAAGTCCCAGCTCGTCCCGAAGGGGCTCCAGCTCCAGGAAGGGAGCGAGCTACAAGTACAACGCCGAAGAGGATTACGTAGAGGAAGAACAACCGGAATACAAGGCATCCGGGAGGGAAGAGGGCTTTAGTAGCCATCGTTCGAGGGATGGGAAGCTGGGTCGTTCCAAGTTGACGGGTATGTCATTCTATTCGTATTTTCATACAATTTTCTTCGCGACGAATAGTTTTCGAGTTACCATCATCATAAATGTGATTTCTCAAGGCCTTTTTTTTATCGGTACGCCATAACTTTCTTAATACTTCATCAAAATTCATGAATGAGGCATCATTTTAAAGCTGCCCTTAACCGCAACACCGGAAAAATATACAAATCACTCATTTCACCTTCGATTGCGAGTAATAAGCGCAATAAATTATCGTAGGGGTTTCTAAAGTTTTACATTTTTTCGATTAATCCCTTCGTTTGCGAGTTGTAAACGAAAAACTGCAATTCTTAGTAAACGGTCGCAGGGCTTTTCGTAGTTGTCATTTTTTTCAGTTCGTCGTGACGAACATTTTTGGTTATACATATAAATTTCCGATTGTCGCCATCGTTTGCGAGTTACAAGCATGGGCGGATCCAGCCGATGGGGGGGCTGCAGACCTAAAGGGAGGGGCTGCAGCCACATTTTGATCTGCTAATCAGCTTTTTTATCTTTATGTTCCATTCCCACAACTAAAATTCTACTTGTTCTGCACATTATTTGTTCTTTAACTTGCTTCCTTACATTGAGGAAAGTCAAATTCTATCTTTAAATGACGAAAATTTTTCCAAAGGGAGGGGTTGCAGCCCCCACAGCCCACCCCTGGATCCGCCAATGGTTACAAGCGAAAACATGCGATTTCAGTCAATAGAATCAGCGCACTCGCTTTCCGCGAAACCGATATCTGTATTTACGTATTCCTCTAACCTCACCTCTTCTCTATATCAAAGGCTACTCATGGCTCCTCCTTTTCTGTCCCAGCTTCACATTATGTTAATTGCAAGGGGAAGGCCCATGTCCATTAATGATTATTTATTGTAATTGAATACAGTAAGCCCTCACATATGCCCATGACCAGAGTTGGGCAAATTGTAATCTGAATAATGATAAATGAATATGAATAATTAGTAATCATAAAACAAATGAAAAATGAATAACCATTATTCATAATCAGTACGGAGTATTTTTAATGATTATTGAGTGTTTATGGTATTCATTTGAAATGAATAATGAATAACTGGTATTTAATTATTCATTATTCATACGCATTATACGTGTGTACTATATGGTGTTTACTTTAATTAAGTGGGATTTATGTAGGTTAGAGTGCGAAGGCACGGGGGTAAGCTAGTTATTATTAAACCCAAATATGAAATTTCAGTCTTGTTTGCGAGATTTGCAATCTGCAAATTAGCAATTAGAAAATGCGTGAAATTCCGACTAGATGAATTGCTAACTTTACTAAGTTTACTAAGTACTTTACTAACAAGGGGAGGGCACAGCTATGGGGTCGTCGATCGGGCCCATTTTTTTTCTGGTGATTCTACATCGAAAAATAGCCGACACCTGTCCGAGCGTTCCGTCCAATGGGCCTTAGGTGCTGAGAAATAAAATAAAATACCTTGAAATTCCTTTATTTTTTATCTTGAGTTTGGAAAATGATATCGACATGATTCTTTCATTAATTCATTTATTTTAGAGAGTAGATTAAAGGAAACCTACAATCGTTAAAGAATTATTCATATTTCTTCAATTTAATTTTAAAAAAAGCTTCAAGTTTTCAAGTAAACTAGCTTTATAAATTTTTTCACATAAAAAACAATAGCAGTATTGATTTCAGCACATCAAGAAACCCGGATGTCTTAAATATCATCCAAAACAAAAAATATTTTTTTTTTCCAGTCAGGGAGGTGTGCGTCTGGGAATGTGTTTTATACAATGTGCTGTGTGCCGGAGTCGGCTTTGTTTTCAATGCTTCTACGTGTCCTACCACCCAAAATATTGTAAAAAGTAGTAAAGCAAAAGTTAGAATAAATTATTGGATATATGATTAACAATATTTTTTTTTTTCATCAATGCATAGTAATTTCATTCCTCTTCAATGAGAGTAGGGGTATTTTTAAACAACACCAAACTTTGAAATGATTTTCTGTAAGAAATAGAGAAATTATTCGGTTGGAAACTATTATCCTTATTCTGCCTTATTGTTAGAGTTAGGTTCATGGATTATTCTGGCAAAATAATGACATTAAAAAATCATTGTCAGTTTGTACATAGAGTGAAACAGTTTTCAGATTCGTTTTGAGGACAATGAAAACGACCTATTAGCAAATTTTGTGAAGATTAAAAAAAATTAAAAATTGCATTAAAAGTTTAGCTAAGGCTAGACCCTTACGATTTCGTTAAACATCCAAAAATCCGACCATATTTCGGAGAAAATTCTACCGATTCTCATCAAATTCATAGGGTAAATAAAGGCACTAGAGTTACACATTTTTACATAATCGAGATATTTTTACGTGTTCATGAATCAACATAATAATTTCTCTATTTCTTACAGAAAATCATTTCAAAGTTTGGTGTTGTTTAAAAATACCCCTACTCTCATTGAAGAGGAATGAAATTACTATGCATTGATGAAAAAAAAAATTATTGTTAATCATATATCCAATAATTTATTCTAACTTTTGCTTTACTACTTTTTACAATATTTTGGGTGGTAGGACACGTAGAAGCATTGAAAACAAAGCCGACTCCGGCACACAGCACATTGTATAAAACACATTCCCAGACGCACACCTCCCTGACTGGAAAAAAAAATTATTTTTTGTTTTGGATGATATTTAAGACATCCGGGTTTCTTGATGTGCTGAAATCAATACTGCTATTGTTTTTTATGTGAAGAAATTTATAAAGCTAGTTTACTTGAAAACTTGAAGCTTTTTTTAAATTAAATTGAAGAAATATGAATAATTCTTTAATGATTGTATTTTAATTTAATCTAATCTTTAAAATAAATGAATTAGTGAAAGAATCATGTCGATATCATTTTCCAAACTCAAGATAAAAAATAAAGGATTTTCAAGGTATTTTATTTTTTTTTCTCAGCACCTAAGGCCCATTGGACGGAACGCTCGGACTCGTGTCGACTATTTTTCGATGTAGAATCACCAGAAAAAAAATGGGCCCGATCGACGACCCCATAGCTGTGCCCTCCCCTTGTAAGTTAGCATATCTCTCGGCCGCGGCCTCAAAAGTCGCCGGGATAGAATGTAAGGGTTTATGTTTGATGTTAGTGCCTGTGCTAAGTGTTTCGAGTTACAAGTTAGTCTTTGATGGAAATTTCGTAGTATTGTGTGGCTATATCCATGACTGTTGGGATATTCAGATCCTTGTGCAGTAAGTCATTCGTCACATAATAGTAGTGTCTAATAGTATGGCGCGTCTAATATTTTCCTCATACTTTGGATTGGAACAACTGAATTTTTTGGATGTTTGAGGGTTTTGCAGAACACCATAGTTCTATCCCGTATGTCCATAATGGTCGTATTAGTACTTTGTAAATGGTAAGTTCGTTAGTTACTGATAATTTGTAACATTTGTCCAGTAACCTAGATAATATTCCAAATCATTTGTTGAGTTGTTTCCTTTTTAGTCCGATGTGGGTTCTCCATGTCAGTCTCTGGTCCAGGCGAAGCCCGAGAAATATTTTCGAGTTATAACTAAAAAAGTTAGTTATAAGTAAAAAAAGTCACTGCATTTGACAAACATGTATATGCATGAGTTCATATAATTTTTTTTTGGCAACTGATCCAGACATGTCTATGTATAGTTTGATCTACAAAAAGTGTACCTTCAGCCCTTAAGAGCAAAAACTTTTTTCAAATCATACTCTTTCTTTGCCTTCAGTTCCAGGACTACAAGTAGACTCTGAAAAATAAAAAAAGTAACACAGTTTATAATTCTACTCATAAGATTTACTAGCACCAAGCTCATGGATTAGCTATGGAATTGCTATCCCTTAATTCATCAGCCACTTTGGAATAAATATACTGTTCCTAGAGTGAGTATCAGCAACTTTATATCACTCCCGACAAGGACTACCACACAATAAATTACAAACCACATAGGCTTTCCCGGATTACTACTGTGTATCACTGTTTCTCACGGGCCACGGGGGCCTTTTGGACTTTTTGGAGGACCAAACTGCTCAGAGATACAAGGAATGTTCTGTCATGTAGTCGTCAATGAGAACTTTTTTTTTTTTTATTAAGGATTTCTTCATGTTTGAAGTTTCCCTCAACCAAACTCTTCTTCCAGTCTCATCTTCCACACCTTCCTGTCTTTCGTTTCCTCTTCCCTCAATCCATGACCGGCCATACTTTCCTTTACTTTATTCATCCTTCCTCTTTTTCTTCTTCCTTCTGCCTCCCATTCAAATATCATTCTTGGTATTCTATTTGAACCCATTCTTTTCAAGTGGCCATACCATTTTAGTTTTCTTTTTTCTATTGCTTCAAGTATATTTCTTTGAAGATTCATTTTTGCTCTGATCTGGCTGTTTTTTATATGGTGTATCCTTGAAATCCTGGCTGACCTCCAAAAATCCATTTCTACCGCCAAGAGTCTTTTTTTCTGTGCCCTGTTAAGGGTCCATGTCTCGGAGCCATACAGCATGATACTCTCGACCAGTGCACTATATATTAATTTTTTGGTTTTGCCAAGAATATTGCTGCTCCAGAGAAGAGGATTCAGCATACCAATGACTTTTCGGCCACTTATTATTCTTTTACTCACTTCCGAGTAGGTGTCAATGAGAACTACCTGTGTTATAACTCTTTTTTGTACATACTGGTGGATGAAATATTTGGCGCAACCCAGGTTATGTAACTACTTAGGTAGGAGAGCTCAAAAACCATGAAGTCTAAACGGGCAAAAGTCTGGCAGATGATAATATCAAGCTCATGATATGCCATCTGATGACAAAAAAAACTTTACTGCAACAGTAAAATGTTGACAATGCTTGGATGGCATCTGTTAAGATGATTAAGACCAGTGATTTTTGTAGGTAAAGTTTTACCTAATGAAACTTACGAAAAATTGCATTTTATTAAATCATATGATCCCTAATTAACATATACAGTAAGCATTATATTCTTTGTTGGAGTCTTGAATCTTTATTCGAGGCAGTGATCTTTTCAAAGTTAATGACCGAATTCGATCTGGGGTAACTTATAGTATTTATTTCAATTTATATAGCAATACCAGAATAGCGCCTTAACAACAGCGTGTGTGTTAAGGCAGATTTTTCATGGCGATGAGATCAATCAATAATAACCAAAAAGTGACGATGTGTTATTTAGCTCGGGGATTCAGATATATTAAAATATTATCGTGGGAATTTCACAAAGACTCTAGTCTCTAAAATGTAGGCAAACTGCCCTGTCAAGTTATCCACAGAAGGGGCATATCATCAATGCTCATCTTTGAAAATTGAACGCTGTATTTTATTTTCCTTGTTTGTAAATGCAATAAGTTATGGCAAATACGATCGCTCTAAGCACCTCTCAACCATATTGTTTATTTAGCATAATTTGAGTTTGTCCCACAAATTTGATTATTCCCACAAAAATTGCTAAAGATTCACTGACAAAATTAATTATCTGTTTTTTTTTTGTTCTTGTTTTTTTCAGAGGAATACTAGTCAGTCTAACAGTGGTCCATAAGCTTCATATAATTTTCAAGATCTATTAATGCACACATTAAAAAGCTGATACTCCTCTTTTGCACTGGCCTGCACAATCCATTCATTTTAGTAATACAAAAGTCTTTGTAAATTATTAATAAATTAGTGATATAATTGATTTCCATTATTATATTCCATATATAAACTTTTAATTCACTGCTACCATTAATGAAGATTTATTATTTTTTATAAACCATAATATTAACATGCTTAATTTCCAAACAGCACACAAAAAATGCATAATTATCGATGGAGGATGTTGGGTAAGTGCTACGTTAGTACAAATTTTTTTTATTGGATATCATTTGTTGAACATCACATTCTTGAAAACTACCTTTATTTAGCAAAAAATTTCAATTACAGATAAAAATTATTTTTAAAAAATAATGCATTATTACAATATTAAAGAAGACATGAGTTGTTTGCTCAAGAAGAAAAATACATCTTGAAATGTTAGCATTGTAATCTACATATTTTTTTTTCTTTTATGAAAAAAATAATTTATTATGGTAGTCAGATTGAGGAGTAAAGTTAAATAAAAAGTATTTATGAGTTTAAAAAATGCAATCCCATTGTTTTACAGTTTAATGGAACATAGAAACCAAATATTCCAGTACAATTTAAATTATCAATCTTTTTAGAAGGAATATTTCTTATAATATATTAAAAGAAAGTCTTTCAAAGAAAATTTGAAGTAGATCTAATTCGATATTACTCAGTTATTAATAGTCAAAAGTGTAATTTTCTTTAAATTAATTAGCTTTTTTAAATAAAAGTATTATTTCTATAATATTACATTATATAGATACATGGATCAAATCTAATTAATCTTATTCAAATAAGAACAACAATGCAAAGGTCATTGCCGGTGGAAGAAAAATGATTTGGATATGAAATAAAGACATCTACATACATTCAAATAAAAAAGGAACTCTAAACAACCATAACAATCATTCATTCAGTCAGAAACCTGAACTTTAGCTATTAACAGAATTTGCTAAAAACTTCTTACAATGAAAATGGAGTTTTGGAGATGTAGTTTTAGAATATCTAGGTTACAATAGGTTGCAAACCAATTAGTACAGAAAAAATAGATTATAGTATTACAAAACATTCTACCTTAATTAATAACTTTATATTACTTATAAGATTCAAGATCACTGCAGATTCCACTCAAATTATAGGTGGACAACCACTATTTAAAAAGAGAGGATATCTGCATATTCATTAAGAGAGGTCAAAAGGAAATAATGTGGATGTAAGGGATACAGGTGGTGATGGCAGCTAGAGGACTTCATGAGGAGACTGTTATGATAAAAAGAAATGTCTAGTAAGGTTTATTAGGCAACAAAATATTAACTATTGTTGAATTTATTTCTTTGTATTAATATTAAAACATCAGTAATAATCTAAGCATAATATTAAAATGAACATTATTGATTAAGGTAGTGAAAAATTGAGATTATTCCAAAATATTTCTGGCATCACAGGCAACTGTTTGATCGCATCATAAATTGTCACTTCATAATTAGTAGTTACCATTCTTGAATCTATGAATGATTTACATGATTCATCCAATTTGGGATTACATTTACATGGTCTATACCTAGCTCCATTTTTTATATTTAATTTTTTTAATAAATTTAAATTTTTTGCCAAATTTAGTTCAGTTTCTTTTAGTAAACTTAGACAGGTATAGAGCTCGAACACAGGAGGATAATTGTCCTTCAAAGATGTCAATGCCCACCTCTTTATTATGAATCTGGTTATGATTTGTGCAGCGTTTTCCGTGTCCGTTAATTGGATGTCATCTGTAATATATAAAATAATAAATTTTTTATCAGTTGAAAATAAGTATAAGTAAAGTAAAATAAATCCATGTAAACTTTATTTTAAAAATATTAATTTTTTTTTTTTACAATTATTGTGGTGTAATCAGAATTTAAACACACTTTTATTTAATTTACTATTTTAATGTGTGCCTATGTTCATTATATTGTTACCCATTACAATAGTAAATTAAATAAAAGTGTGTTTAAATTTTGATTACACCACAACAATAACCTGCGGTCACTTGTGGTGTAGTGGTTAGCATGGCAACCTACAATTCTAAAGATCGCAGTTTCGCGCCCAGCGGTGGCCCTAGGATTTTTTAATGGGAGTAAAAGATCCTTTTATTCCTTATTATTATTTTTATTTGATCCTTTTACTACCATTAAAAAATGCTTAGCCATGCCGTCCCTTGGATAGGACATAAAATGGAGGTCCCAAGTCTGTAGATGTCAGGTACTCGTTAAAGATCCCTATCCTAATTATACCTGGATAGGCAAAATTTAGGACTCCCAGTGTAGCATCGTCCGATTAGCCTTAGTGGCATAAAGTGACGTTAAACAAACAAACAAACCATAACAATCATTGAAGAAAATTAATATTTTTTAAATAGCATTTAAAATGTATATATATATTGTTACTTTACATCGTTAAATTAAAAAAAAAACATATGGTTTCAAATCCCAGACCGTTAG
This sequence comes from Aelia acuminata, assembly GCA_911387785.2. NCBI lineage: Eukaryota > Metazoa > Arthropoda > Insecta > Hemiptera > Pentatomidae > Aelia > Aelia acuminata. The sequence continues at coordinate 138,922,243 of OU426981.1, forward strand.
TTGGAACAAACTAGCGGTTGGAGCGCACTGTCAGAGCACCTGTTTTGGACTAGATTGTTCGAGTTCAATCCACGCAGGCCAGGAACCTTCCACACCAGTCTTTTTACGACTATATGACTGGACCAGTCAGACTTAGTCTGAGTCCTTGTCTCAATTGTGAAGCTCAAGCCATATGATTTGTGTTACAAAGTGATAATTTTTGTAACCTGCTTATTAAACGTTAAACAAATATTAATTTGTGTTTTTATAATGCAAGTGGCATTGACCATTGTTATATTTTTGTTTGATAAATATTGTTAACCCACAGAAGTGTTATAATATGAAAATGATGAAAAGCAAAGGGTAATTGAGTTGTTCAGGGTCAAAACCCGTTATTAATAGGATTATTTTTATTGTTTTTTAACTTAATTTCTCATCTTTTTTTTTAGTTGTTGATACTTCCTGAATGTAAGTATCAGGTAGTCAGCCAAATCATAAGTGAGGAAGTAAAGCTCAATTAGATGATAGGAAGGCCAAGAACTGTCTCCTATATAAATATATATGAAAACATCAAATTTTCACCTATTAAGGCATCTTCCAGATAAAACAACTTAAGTATGAAAGCGTTTTAACCAAATGTGAGATCTTTTAGCTAATGATACTTATAAAGCTCCATAGATTACAACCTTAGGCATATCCATGAAGCTTTGAAAGAGTTGGATCTCCCATTTCAGCAATTCACTGCCAAAATTAACCCTTTTGTTGGCTGATCAATCTTTTTACTGGTAACCATCTTATCAGTCTCATAGAACACTAAGCTATAAAAACAGGGATTAATGATTTTTTAAATATGTTTATTGCTGTTAAGTCATTTACCAAAAACTACTGCCAACTTTATTATTGAAAAGGGTATATAAAAATTAGATTATTCTAAAAAAGTTTAATGTTGAGGTATCTTACTATTATGAAATGACATCGGTAACAAAAGCATTACAATTAACAAATTAGGGGTTCAGACTTTTTTTTTTCGTTTAGACCATCAAATTTTTTACTAGAATTTACTATCAATTCAGTATTATATGCGTTTCAATCATCACAAAAGTTACATCAAAACTACAAAAACGAAAATTTACAATGTGCAGGTTATAGCTGTCAACAAAATTCTATAAACTTTTGAAACAGGATACAAGTGAAAATACAATTCTATAATTAATTTAAAAAAAAAAACTTGTTAATTTCATCCAAAAAATGAAAAACAAAAGTACAACATGTATCTCAAAGTCGAGGAGACCAATAAAAAATTTATAAGAATACAAAATGGAAAATGTAAAGTAATATATAAATATAGTTTATATAAAATTTGGAATTTAAAAAGTTTTATGAAAAGTCTCATACTATTTGGGCATTTTCAAGGCACACTGGCCATTCACAGTTACTGCATTTTTATGAAGACTTCCTTTTTATTTTATATTCCTTTTATTTTATTTAGTATACAGACAAAATATTCAGGTTGCTTTTTTTTCAATTGATTTTTACTGTTGGAGGCTTATCGGTCCCTTTTTTAAATGGCAATGTTTAAAAAAAATTGAAATTTCTGAAGATCTACATCCAATAGAAAGACTTCAACGTGGTGTACTTTAATTACATAAAGTTAAAGCAATTAAAACCTTGTCAACCCAACAGACTGATATACATACAACATCTAAATTTTAAAATAAATTAAAATCTCACCCTCATTTACATGTGAGAATCTAGAATCCCTGGATGAATTTATCAAATCGTAGACAAGTGAGTTGATGAAGAGGTCAGTATTCAGTGTAAGATTTTGAGCAAACGAAATATTTTGTACTTGTCCATCGGTATCGATTCTGCAACAGCACGACTGCTTCGGATCCAATATGAATACTTCGGTATGGTTTAGTAGAAGCAATTCAAGATCTTTTGTCAGAGAGAGACAAGTGTAGAGCTCAAATACTGACTTTCTTTCAGGCTGGTTCTCTTCTGTCGGTGGGTTATTGATGAGCATACTACCGAGGCTTTCTATTGCTTTTTTTATTGTGTCTAGTGATATAGTATCTGAAAAATTAAATAAAATAATTATTAAATTTATTTAAATACACAATCTTTTGCCATAATACACTTTAATTAAATTCAGAATATAACACATGATGATATGAGATGAGGTTAACCTGTCTTTTGCTAAAACAAATAGATTCGATCTTTTCCCCTCACGTTAAAAGGCGTTACATCATTGCCCATGGGAAAAACACGGGTTTTCATTGTCCAAACCAGTAAAAATAGATTTGGCTACTGGTTGCTTACTTACCCTAAGTATCGAAAGAAAATTAAGTGTGTCAATAAATAATCTTACACCGCCATTTGTTGGAAATTTATAGAACTTACAAACAATCATAGTATAATAAGCATTTAATTTGCAATAAAAGAAATATTTAGGCCAATAATCGAGGTAAATACTATCCTATCTTGCAAGTTGAACAAAACTACAAACAATGAGCCAAATTTAATATAGATCGGTTTAGTAGTACCTGATTTTACTAACATTGGGACACGAGATTTATATATATATATATATATATATATATATATATATATATATATATATCAATTAGATAAGATTTTTTAATTTTCAAATATCAATAAGTTTTATTTGAATAATGAAATGAGCCTTAAACAGTCAGAATACCTCTCTGGTCATAACAATTTTACCAGATCCTCCTCCCCCCAGCCAAACATTTTTCCAGCACCCTAGACGAACTTCTGCGGAACGCCTTTGGTACAGATATTTGTTTTAAAACTGCAATGGTCATCAACACCATATAGTTCCAATTTCAATATCTAATGTTCTGTGTTTGAAGTTTGAATTTGTGAAATTAAAAAAAAAAAAATCAAACATAAAATATATTAAGTGAAACAGGTAAATCTATAAAAAAAAAGATAATTAGATAAAAACAAATTAGATATGAAAAAAAAGAGAATAATCTAATTTTTTGCAGAACATAAAGAATTCCTTCACCTCATCAAAATGATTAATGTTGATGTTTGTATTATGCACCCATTTTTTTTCTATTTTTTTATTTTATTTTATTTTTGTTTGTTGCATTAAGGCTTCAACAAAGTCCTATTAAGCCAGAAATCTATGGCTTTTCACAAATTAAAATCGTAATCTTGTTTTTCTAAGAAAGTTTATTACTTGTTTATATCCTTGTCATAACATAAAAATAAAAATAATATATTGTGCTGTTCTGCTCTGCGTCTCAATAGGCACCCAGCCTCATTGATACAAATAATATACAATTATAGTTTTAGCAAATAGAGTTTATTTATTTATATATGTATTTAATTATAGAATAAATTTTGAGTATTATAGGTATAATAAAGTATAATTAAGAATATAAGAAATATGGGTATATTATTATATTTCTCATGTTTTTCTTATATCACCAACAAGTCTGCACTAAGAAAGAAATGAGAAATATTAAAAAAATTGTATTTTATTCAAATTTTTGATTCTTTATTAACCTCACACTTTTATTCGGTTCTACGTTTCGGCACCACAATTTTTTTGACTGTGATGCTTATATAAAGAGACTATAGTTTTTAACTATTAAATAAGATTTTTAATTTTTGACAAGGGTACTCAGCCGATTTTATTTCAAAAATTGTGGTCACAGGTGTTCTTCTTGAAAATGGCTTAGTGCCGAAATGTAGAACCGAATAAAAGTGTGAGGTTAATAAAGGATCAAAAATTAAAAAAATTGACTACAATCTGCTGAGCCTCAAGACCAATAAAGAATTATTATAAGAATTTTATTTTATGTTTATTGTTCAGTTATCCTTCTTTGATTTAAAGTTATGGTAATCAAATAAGAGTTTTTTTTTTCTTTGAACAAATCAGTAATAACAAACAAAAAAATGAAACTTTATTATGCTGATACACATTTATAGGTTTATTGCATACCACATGTGATCTCCATTACTCCTCAGTTTGATAATTTTTTAAAACCGCATATATTGCTTCAAGATTAATAATTATAACTGAAAACAATTAATAGTACCTCCTTTAGCATAGTGTATCGTAAGAACAATAAGCAGGAAGCGAAGTTTCTCCATGATGTGATGTCTAAGACTGACAAAAAGAAATTTACAAGACAACACATTATCAACTCATTAGTTGAGATATTTTTAGCAATTAAGAGTGTTATGATAGTTTTTAAAAAAATTCCAATTTTGTTGTCATTCTTAATAGAGGTCAAAATTGGTAATTATTAAGAAGTTAGCATTAATTAGATTGGATTGAAATTTTAATTACATCATGATTTTTACCAATCTTTTTTTTTTTTCGTTTGGCATAAAACCATGAGGTCATCAATTTGGTTTGATGTGATTTTTAAGGTTTGTAAAAAAATTAATATAATTGTTTTTTTAATAATAATAATTATTATAATTGATAGGAAACAAATACATTTGCATTAAAATTGTTACATAAAATGTAAAATCAGGTTCATAAAGATGCTTTTAGCTTTGCAAATAATTCAGAGAAAGTACTATAGCTTAAACAAGTAGTGATTTTTTTTTTTAATATTTAAATACCATTGCGACTGTAGCTTCATTGTCATCAAGAGATGTAGACAAACATGGGATTAGGTCAATGTTTTCTTCAATTGCCAAGAAAGTTACATCTTTATAATAATTATAATTTTGATATTACATATTTATAATTATACACTTCTTAATTTTCTTTCAAATAACTTTAACCATGCAGTTATGAAATTAGTTATGGTAAACATTTTTATATTTTTTTTTTTATTTCAAAGGAATGATAAACCTTTTGTAATCCGCAAACTAACCCCTACCACCTCTCAGCTTATAATTTTGTCATTCCAGCTACTTATTTAAATATTCATGTATAATTTTACTATCTTTTATAACATTATGAGATTTGTTAAGTACCCATGTCTTAAAATACTGTCAGTTGGATTTGTTTTACATTATTTTGATTCTTTTACTATCTATAATTAATAATTACATGATAAATATTTAATTATCATCTTCTAGCATAGGTACTTTACATGTTGGTCATACATTTGTCTTCTTTTTCAGCCTTGATAAAGATTCACATGTTGAGATCGAAACATTGGCTTTTCAAAATAAGCAATGTTTAACTGAAAATCCTGACCATTAATCATGCTTTTTGTTATTTAATCATTATTATTTCCTTTTCCTTCTTAGTCATCAATCTATTATTATTATTTTTTCTTTCCCACAGTAAATTATTGAGAATATTGCAAAATATATATGTTATTATCACATTTTAAATCTATAAACGTTCATTATTATATGTGAAATGGATGTGTCGATACATAATATGCTCATTTATATTATCTTGGTAGGCAGCTTTCATTTGTATTTATTTATTTGAATGTTAAATAAACCCATTTTCAGTCTCAAAAATTGCTTTTAGTGTTTTATTTTAATGTTAAATCTAAAATCTCGAAAATTGCTTTTATTAAAAATATAACAAATTTAAAATTGCACTAAAAGCAATTTTAGAAACTGAAGATGGATCTATTTAACATTCAAATATGTTCATTTTTTAAGAAGTGTTAATAATGAACTTAGTGCGTGGGCAATGGCACCACACCTGGAAAGGTCATAGGATGGTACTGCTTCTTCCACATGGAAAGGTCATCCTACCCTCCCCCCTTTTGTTGCTGGGATGTTCAGTTTGATATTAATATAAATTCAATCTGAAAATATTTATTTTAATACTTAGAGCGAAACATTCCATTCTTTGATGGATAAATAAACATTCCTTGGAACACGATTCTAATATATACTGAATGTACCTATTTACTGCAGTCCATTCCTATTAAATCAGAACTTGACATTTTTAGATGTCAGAACAAAAACAGATTGTTCACCATATTATTAATCATATATTCTGATGAAAATGGGATAGAATATGAATTGATAATCAAAAGAATCAACAAGTAAAAAAAAAAATATGTAATTGTGATGAATATTGAAGATAAAAATAAATTGATAATGTAATGGAGGTAATAAAAAAAGAGTAAATTCAGGTTTGAAACAGTCTGTGAACCTCCTACTTTGTATTTCAAAAGAAAGAATTTATCAGAATATGTACAAATAATATCTAGAAAATCATATAAGAATAAGTGGAATGTGTTGCTCTGAGACATAACACTTCTCGGGTGACAATGGCTTGTGGCAGGAAAATGGCAGCAAAGGTGTATCCTTCACTGCTTGATATTTAAATACTGACTGAAGACTCTCACAGAAGTTGGACCCAAATGGAGTAACATGAAAGTACCTAGCAGCGGTTTATGTCAACTAGTGTATTACTTTTCAATTTTTATTATAAATTCACCCTTTGCTTTTTTTCTTTCTTTTGTTTTCTTCTTGATTCTTTTACTGAATTAAAGCTCTTTTTATGCAGTAATAGTTTTTTGAGATTTTGCTCTGGTTTCTAATCAGAGTTACAAAAGAAGGTCATCACCATGTTAGAAAATTAGTAGAAGCGATCAATATTGGTTTTTCAACAATAGAATGGTGTAGATAATTTCAATTTTGATAAAAGTTTTGATTCTTAGTAATATAGATAAATCTTAGTAAATAGGTATATCATTACTTTATTTTAGTGTGGTATTTACATTTTTTTACATGTTGAATGCTTCAATTCATTCATCTCAAATAGTTGTAAATCATGTTTTATTTTATAAGTTGAAATATAATCATTTATTATTTTTAAATAATTAATTTATAATTTTTAAGCAATTTCATTAGAAGATAAAAGACTCGACCACGGTCCATTGCAGCGCTCTTACCACAGAGCTAATCGTGGGGCCACCCCCAACTGTGCTCGAATCTTTCTCTTCTTTGATCCCACCGATGTGAAGAATATTGATGATCTTTGAAGATGGGCAGATAGGCCAAAACATCAGATGAAATAAAGATAATATAAGGATTGTGTTGCTTCAAACAACATGTTATAGGAGTTAAATTGTTATTCTATATTATGTTTTCCAAGTCACAATATGTGCAATTTAAGAGTGTTGACCGGCTTCGGCCAATTGCTCTTTCGTTAATAAAATGGTTGTATTGATTGGAAATGTTTGATAAAATGAAATATACAACAAAGAGATTTTTGAATTTGATTGAAAATTATAATTGAAATAGACATTTTCTTCTCAACTAGACTGCCAGGTTGTTTATGGAACAATTTCTAGCCAAACAACACTGGCACTGGCATCGGGATGAAGGGCTCGAGCTTTCCCTCCTGATGAGGAGGCGATATCAGATCTAATAACACTGTCAATGGATTCTTGTGCGGTTCATGGTGGTGATCATCATCATGAGCGTAGTAATGGCCAGTATCCTTAAGGAAAGACACTGTACACACATGTCCATTTGGACCGTAGACGAAAGGAGTGGTTGGCTTGTGTTCTGTCAGGCTGCAATGGTAGATGACGGTTGGGTAGCCCTCGCCGTAGCTGAGTGTAGCAATGTAGTTACTTGCTGCAGGTTCTGGAGCAGGTGGTACATGGTGGAAGAAGTCGGTGTGGTGAAGATGATGGCCATGTGGTGGATCATGAGGAAAGTGAGCATGATCCGATTGTTGGCCTGGTCTTTCTAGTGTGCCTGTGTGATCTTGATGCTGCTGTCCAGGCTTTTGATGCACTTCTGGGTGATCGGGATAATGTAAGGGTACTTCATCAGCAAGGCACTGGAGTACCAAATAACCTGGAACAAGAGGGTACATATTAAAAATCTTGAGCGATGCGCGCAACACACAACTTTCATTTACCAAACTATTTAGAGTAGAAATAAAAGTTTTTTGATAATTGTGTAAACACCATTCAGTAACTTCACAGAATGTATAGAGTGTTATAATTAGAGTAAAACTTAAATGTCCTCAACGTTTCTTGGCTCATTATTATTATTTTTTTATGAATTAAAAAAAATTAAGATAGTTGAGTTTTCTTTACAGCTTTTTGTAAGTATATCGTGAAGGCAAGGGCGTCGCAGGATTGCGTCTTGAGGGGGATAGGCTGGTAAAATTAACGTCTAAAGGTGCCTTTACACTCTACGAACCTCACCCTCGAATAGCATTCAGGACCGATGCACACGGACGACACTTTTCTGCGATGCGGACAATAAGCCAGGTCAGGGGTACCTGGAGTATAATGGTAAATCCGGTCGGTCCATTGTACTCCAGGTACCCCTGACCTGGCTTATAGTCCGCATCGCAGAAAAGTGTCGTCCGTGTGCACCGGGCCTCACGTGGGCTTTTCGGGTGCTGTAGGTACTTCATCTGTTCGCCTGTGTTCGGGGGTAGCGCTAGTGTCACTTTTGATTTGGGGCTTTCCCAAGTGACAGGAGTTGTTTGATACTAGAGCGCCGTTGTAATTCGTCTCCTATTTTTGTATTTTTCATAAGCTAGTGTTGGGTGTGTCAGCCATATTGGTTCGCTTAACGTCACGTTAAGTATAAATGGCTGTTCGTGGAACGCTGGTACGGCAAGGTTCGGGGGAGAACCTGTTCGAAGGTGAGGTTCGTAGAATGTAAAGGCACCTTAAGGCCCGGTGCACACGGACGACACTTTTCTGCGATGCGGACTATAAGCCGGGTCAGGGGTACCTGGAGTACAATGGACCGACCGGATTTACCATTATACTCCAGGTACCCCTGACCTGGCTTATAGTCCGGTTCGCAGAAAAGTGTCGTCCGTGTGCATCAGGTCTAAGGGGGCAGGCAGGTGAAATTCGTATGCCTGGGGGAAGGTTTCCGGGTTGTTTGTTCGTTTAACGTCACTTTATGCCACAAAGGCCTTACTATAATCGGACGATGCTACAGTGGAAGTCCTAAATTTTGCCTGTCCAGGTATAATTAGGATAGTGATCTTTAACGAATACCTGACATCGTACAGGCTCGGGACCTCCATTTTACATAAAGGGTAGGATAGACATAAAGGATAAGAGTAGTTAATATCCTTCACTAGGCCCTAGATAACCAAACAGGGAAGTGGATTAACCTTAATATAGTAATAAATATGATATATCTTGTAGTCCTGTTTATGGGTCATGGATTGTGATTTATTACTTTTGCTTCGCACTACCAGTGGGTCCTTTTCAGTTATAATTGAGGACTTAATCCTTTACTAATCTAGCATACAGTGGCTTTCGACAGGGGCAGATTTAGCACGAAATTTTGGGGGGTCACTACCCCCGTCTCATAATCACGTGGCCGATAGCCCCATTTTGTAAGAGATTATTACCTCTTATTAAGAAGGACTGCGATCTAAACCGAAAGTGTTGTTGTTGAATGTTTGTTTAACGTCCCTTTATGCCACTTAGGCTAATCGGACGATACTGCAGTGGGAGTCCTAAATTTTTCCTATTCAGATATAATTAGGATAGGGATCTTTAACGAATACCTGACATCGTACAGGCTCGGGACCTCCATTTTACGTCCTATCCGAGGGACGGCATGGCTGAGGATTTTTTACCCCCATTAAAAAATCCTAGGGCCACCGTTGGGTGCGAACCTGTGACATTTAGTTTTGTAGGTTTCCATGCAAACCACTATACCACAGGTGACCCCAGGTTTCGGGGTATTTTGACCTTGTAAAGGCTCAATTAATTATTTTAATAAAACTAAATATATCTGGGAACCCGAAGATAGCAAAGTTCGAAACCCGGAGCCAGGGGAAATTTAATAATACTCGGCATCAATCCCCCACCCTCTCCCTTGGCCCGGGCAACCCCTTATAGCCTTAATGGCCCTTCCTCCTCGGAAAAAAAAGGTCAAACTTTAGTCAACAGTCAAACTGCTGATAAGGAACCTCTGGGAGTTTACTCATATTTATCTCTGAAGAGCGAGCGGCAGTCGAAAGCTGGGATGTAATAAAGCTAACCAATGCCCTTTTTAACTGAGGCGATGGGAGTACCAACTTCCAAGTTCCTAGTTTCAAGTTTAATTTCAATCAAATATCTAATTTCAGTTTCGATTTATCTAAATCTAGAATCATTCAGGTATAATGGAGCAGAGTAGTCGAAATTTATGGTTAATTTAATTGTATTTTAAAAGCAAAGAGTTTCAAAAGCACAACTCAGTATTCCGCCCTTCAATATATTGAAGATTTATATAAATCACCAATCATAAGTAATATACCTGAAAAAAGATTGATGATAAGGAGATATTTAGCAAACATGTTTCACCGGACTAAAGCGAACATCTCGCGATGCCTTATTATAAACGGAAGCATCTCATTAAGATATTATTAATGTCTTTTGGATGTGTTGTTGACAAGCTTATCGGTTTTTCTTTGTTCTCTGACAAAAAGTAATAATTATATACACAGAATCACATCTATAAGAACCATCTATCTGATTAATTTTCATAAAGTCGTTATTTTGACATGTTGGGAGTTTAGGTCACGACAAATCATGGGCGGATCCAGACCGTTATAAATGTTCATTTACCACAACTCAAATTCTATTTGTTCTGCAAATTATTAGTTCTTTACCTTTACTCCTTACTATTAGTAAAGTAAAATTGTATCTTTGAAAGAACGAAAATTTCCCAAATAGGTGGGGAGGTGTGCAGCCCCCACTACCCTTCTCCTGGATCCGCCAATGCGACATGTACCTGAATTTCCGTAGATAAAAATCTGGTGCGTGCGCGCAACACACAACTTTCACTTACCAACTTATTTAGATTAGAAACTGATGTGTTTTGTTAATTGTAACTTTTCAAAGTCACACATTTTTCCCCATTCATTTCTTATTTTTGTTTTTATTTGCTCTGTAAAGAATACTAATTTTGTTTATTATTAAATAGACGTTTTTACTTGTGATAATTCGGCAATGCAAGCATAATACTCCAAGTCTATGTAGTTGTTGAAAACTACATTTCGTTACCATGAAACAAATAATTTCCATTAAATGAACAGAACGGCTTTAATTATGAACAATCGTATGTCATTAAAGGCGCACTCTGCATGCCTGGGCTCAACGTGTTTTATGGGTTGACGAAATATTTTCTTATTTCTCCTGTGTATGTTGTATATGTTTACTTAATTTTTTCATAATTCATATTTAGCCATTTCTTACTTTTAACACAGCTAATTTCTCCATATAAATAAAAACAAATGTACTCTATAGGAAAACAAAAAACACCCCCAAGTTAAGCCCCCTCAGAACATTTCAATAATGATAAAGCTTACCTGATATTAAATAACACATAATTTTCATTAAACATGACGAATTTGATCAAAATCATTAAGCCGTTTTTGAGATAATCGGAAAGAAATTATGAAATAAAGTGCCCCCTCCGTTTGACCAATTTTGATGAAATGTTGGCTGTCACATCTTTGGCATATACCTACATAGATCAAATACCCATTTTGATCAAAATCGTTTAAGCCGTTTTAGAGTAAAAAAAAACACCTGAAAATGATACAAAATTTATAAAGTAAAGTGCCCCCTACAATTGATCAATTTTGATGAAATTTTTACTGTCACATCGCGGGCATATACAAACATTAAATATCAAGTTTAATCAAAATCGTTAGAGCCGTTTTTGAACAAATCGAAAAAAACGTAAAAAGTTATTAAATAAAGTATCCCCTCCCTTTGAGCAATTTTGATGAAATTTTTGCTGTCACGTCGCCGGCATATACATACACTAAATACCCAATTTCAGTTTCGCACGGTTTAAAATTGTTTGAGCTAGTCTGTTCACACACACACACACACACGAACAAACACAGACCATTTCGCGAGACTTGGTTATTTGGACTCAAGGACCGCAAAACGTGTATTTCCGGTAAAAACCGGAAATCGAAATTTTTCACGATCGCAATACTTCCCCTTAGTATATATTTCATACATAGGTAAGTGAAAGTACAAAAGTTGTAGTATTTAACCAAATAAAGCCACTCACGAATGTTATGATGCCGTATGTTAATAATGTCAAAAACAAAAATGCCCAACTCAACCCAAAAAAATGATCAACCCAAACTTTCAAGTCGTTGGATAAAACACGTTTTGAGAGTTTAGCACACACCATCTTGCAAATAAACAAGGGACGGAGTTAGACCCCAACAGATATTTTGGATTTTTAATTTTTTTGTATTTTTAAACGAATAATGCAATTAAGTATTTACTATTCCATAGATATAACACTTTTGGTTGTTTAGATCGTTATCCTTCTCGATACCGTGAAATAATAATAATAATAATAAGATATTTTAAAGCGTTTTTGGATTTGGCGTATTTCTATTTAAATGGTTATTTCTCCTCTATGAGCGTCATAATGAATACCTACAAAGCATATTCTATTTATTTAATCATCAATATATATTATAAAGCAAAGTGCACAATGTGCGTGCCGATAAGGCTTAAAAACGACTCAAAGTACGTTTAAGAAAGTTATGTCAGCGTGTTGCTATAGAACCCCTAACGGAGAAGAAGGTTTCCGTTTTTTTCTTAAGGGTGTAAAATTGAAGAGAAAAAGACTGGAATTTTAAGCCTCTCGCAACATGTAATTAGCCTACCTGAGAATGACATACGAGTTAATGAATGAAAAATTTAGTTCGAGCTCCAGGCTACCAGGAAGCGCTAGGGTGTGTTTCACTCAATGTTTATTGTTCATTCATCCGTTCGGTTTGTAATGGTTAGGTACATATTTGTTCAGCTGTTCTTTTTAAATTACTAAAAAAATCAAGCGAAAATAATTAGTTTCACCTTTTCTTTCAAAATAAAATAATGATTTTACATCTCTGTAATCAATTAAAAAACCAACTGGATACCTTACAAAATTAATTTTCTCATAAGAAGGTTAATTGAGTAACACATTACATTTAATCAAATATATAACATATACTTAAGTAAATTTAATGCAATATGAGTAAAAATTTTTTAGTAGTACAGTGAGCGAATAAAAACAGACATAAAACAAATTGACTGATTATAAATCGAAAATAAAAAGCTTGAAGTGTTCTTATTGTATGTAATTATGAAAAATGGTTATATTTATATGTACGTTGAGCATTCCAGTTGACAAAATGACTAACTCCAATTACAGCACTTTTTCAATAAGATTTTATCACCCCTCATAGTTCAGGATAAAAAGAAATATGATGAAAAAATTGTGCCCTCATGATATTTTGGTTTTCACTTTGTAATAGAAGGTGCAGAGTCCGTCCAAATTACGGGGGAGGGGGATATCTTAAGGGAGGTTGAACTGGAAGAAAGCTCTTAAAAAAAAAAGTTTCTATGAATCTTCGGTAGTTTCTAAACTTCTGAATCTAATAGGACCATCACAGTAGTCGGCGCTAAAGTTGTACTCGAAATATAGTTTTTTTTAACTTATAGATTTTTCAACTATAATCTAATGACTTATTATATGCTGACTGCTTGGAATGGGCTTATAAGATTCGGAATCACAGAAACCATAAAAAACGATGCAATACTCGACAAAGTTGCAGCAAAATTATTTGTTCATTCACATTTTCAACCCCCTATAAAGTATATAGGGTACCCCCCTATAAAGTATATAGGTATATCCTTATTTGGGCGGACTCTGCAGATCTCGAATCCTAATATTGATAACATGTTAAAAGTTTCAAGAAAGTGTTAATTTTGTTCTATATTTCCTTTAATTTTAAAGTTTTTTCTGTTATTAAAACTACCACACAACTAACGGAGCGAAGCCGGGCACCCTAGCTAGTATCTATATATGTATAAGGGTTATTTTTTAATAAGTGACTTTTACATTAATTTCTTTAAATAATATTTCTAAACAACCCCAAAAGGCCAAACTTGTCAAAGAAGCGGATTTTTTTCATTAATGCCCGAGAAAAAAGTTAAGTAATTTTTCTGGAGTTTAGCATATGTTCAATATCCACTCCCCCACTGACCCCCTCGTGTAGACATGCTTTTGTTCATATTTTTCACAATAAAGGCGCCATACCTCAGGCCCTTTCTTCTTACAAAGGTTTAAACGACCCTCTTTTATTTGTGGGAGACCATCTTTGAGCGGAAACATAAAACCAGCATTTATAAAGGGGACTTTACACTGTGCGAACCTCACCCTCGAACAGATAATACCCCCCGAACCTTGCCGTCACGGCGTACTACGAACAGGTATTTAACTGAAACGTGTATTCGAGCGAAAAATCATGTATGACCGCACCTATGTACCTTAATATAACAATAACCATTACAAAGATGGCTGACTTGGAACTAGCGGCTGTTCTGACTTTTGTTTTAACTTACAATGGATAAAAGCAACGTCAGAAAAATAGTAAAAGTCTAGAAGCTTGGCTTAACTAACACAAAAGCGACACTAGCACTATCCCCGAATACAGAGGCGAACAGATTAAGTACCTGTAGAGTTCGTGTCTTTTTTAGATTAGCTGAACAGTGTTAAGGTGCCTTTACACTCTACCAACCTCACCCTCGAACAGGTTCTCCCCCAAACCCTTTCGTACCGGCGTTCCACGAACAGCCATTTATACATAACGCGACGTTAAGCGAACAGATATGGCTGACGCACCCAACGCTAGCTTCTGATGAAGAAATAATCTCCATTATCAATATATTTTTTTATTTTATCTGAAAAATAAAAAATAGGAGACGAATTACAAACGGCGCATTAGTATCACAAACAACTCCTGTCACTTGGGAAACCCCAAATCAAAAGTTACTCTAGCGCAGCCCCCTAACACAGGCGAACAGATGAAGTACCTAGAATACCAGAGCAGTCTTCGTAAAGGCTGTTCGAGGGTGAGGTTCGTACAGTATAAACGCACCTTTATATGTGTAAATATGTATGCACCTTTATATGTATGTATCTCCCTTCGGGATCGCCCCATTTGAACATGCATTTGTTTATATTTTTCACAATCATGGCGTCACATTTCAGACCCTTTCTTCTTAAATGGGTTTGAAGGACTGCCTTTTATTTGTGGAAGACCATCTTTGGGCGGAAACATAAAAGGATCATTTATTAAGGAGCGTTAACAATGAACGAAGAGTGGTCAGTGGCACCACGGTACCTGGAAAGGTCATAGGATGGTACTGCTTCTTCTACCTGGAAAGGTCATCCTACCCCTACCCTGGGTACTCGCTGGAGGAGTGTCCAGAAAACCCCATATGTTGCTTGGTTATATTGGATGTTGACCACAAGCCTTAGTATCGTGTGACAGAAATTGTTAATTCATTCCTTTTTTTACGGCATATTGTCTTCATGTAGAGCCTTTTATTTAAACGTGGTGTCTTGCCATTCATATTGTGTTTGTGTTCTTATCGTACTTTGATTTATTTTTTATTTCACTTTATCAATATTGCTTAAAAGGTGTTCTGCAGTTTGGATATTTTAGATGACAACACTTCGCTGGTAAGTAAGAATGTCTATATATATTTTTTAAATGTATATAAAGCTCTGTTTACACAGTTGAGATTCTGAAAGAAAGTTTGGAACAATAAAGTGCCTCGCCTTTTGTCCGCCAGGGGCGATAACAACGGACAAAATATACCTGTTTACACCGTTAATTTTTTTTTTTTAACAATCTTGGAATGAAAATGTTTTTCACTTATTAACCGTTCAATAAGAATAATAATCATCACTGGTCACTGCACGTCCTAATATTGATCATAAAGGTGCCTTTACACTCTACGAACCTCACCTTCGAACCTTACCATACCGGCGTTAAACGAACAGCCATTTATACTTAACGTGACGTTAAGCGAACCAATATGGCTGACACACCCAACGCTAGCTTATGATGAAGAAATAATCTCCATTATCAATATATTTTTACATTATCTGAAAAATAAAAAATAGGAGACGAATTACAACGGCGAACTAATATCACTAACAACTCCTGTCACTTGGGAAAAACCCAAATCAAAAGAGACACTAGCGCTACCCCCAAACACAGGCGAACAGATGAAGTACCTAGAACACCCGATGTGAAGGCTGTTCGAAGTGAAGTTCGTAGAGTGTAAAAGCACCTTAACGGGACTCTTTAGTTCATTGTAAACGCCCCTGGCGATTTTAAATGGAAGCATTGTTTTTGTCCGAATTTAGCTCAAAAAACTTATCTAGCCTTAAGACTTATTCTAAAATAATTCTTCGAGTTCTACTTATGATAACATTTCATTTTTAGTAAGTTTATCTGCTAGGTTCTTTTTCTTCACTTAGTGAGGAAGAGTGCTTTAATATACAGGTTGTATCGCAAGTAGATGACTATATGCAAGATGGAAAAATTAGATCAAAAATGTAGTTAAACGCCGCCAACCGCATGATTCTATCTCATTCCGTTGCACAGATATGCCGTTCCAAAGGTTATTTCGAGAAAACCGTGTTTTTTGTAGGAAAACCTCAATTTTCTCTGCTTTCACACATTTTTTTTCAATGTTCCATCACAGTTTTGAATTCAGCATTAAATTTCCTTTAAGCCTAATGCACATTTAATGTTCACAAGTATCTTTTCAAAAGCGCGATAACAGATCAAGAAATAAATTTTTTAAAAAAGTGTTGTCAGCGACAAATTTTCGAGGATCACTACTCTTCCAAAAAAAATTCTGCAAGCTGCCGAATCTCACAAAAGTTGTAAAATTTAATTACCTTTCTAACGGTGTACTCAAAACTGCAATTATCTCTCAATTTTGTAATGCAATTGGAATGGGAAGGGGAAAAAACTGATGTCATGCTTATTTTGTAGGATCTTATCTCCAATAAATTTAATTTATTTTTTATGTAAATTACAAAGAAAAATTAAATTAATTCTTACATGAAAGTTAAATAGTAAATAAAATGTCTTTGAACATTACAAAAGTTGCTGGAACTGGCCTCCTCCTTGCAGTACACACTGACGACATCTCTTTAACACAGCTGATGTAGCCATTCGATCCCTGATCGCGGTCAGCTCTCATTGCTTCACATGATTCGCGAATTCTTGCGATCAGATGGTTCATATCCTGAATGGGTACTCTGTACACTTCCGATTTAAGCCTACCCCAAATATAAAAATCCAGTGGCGTCAAATCAGGGCTTCCGGCCGGCCAATGCACAGGTCCATATCTCCCAATCCATCTTCCTGGGTACTGTTTATTGAGCCAGTTCGTTACAGCTCGTCCATTATGCGCTGGACACCCGTCAATTTGCCACCATAGCTCTTCTTCAAGTGGTATTGCTTCGAGGAGTGCCGCATTTATATCATCCTGAAGTAGATCATTAAAAGTATTTTTATATATGAATTTAACCGACGAGGTAAGAAAACGGGCTCTGTCATATGTTGCCCACAGACTCCTAGCCACACGTTCACACTGAACCGATATTGGAAGTGGTGTTCCCTAGTGCCATGTGGATTATGATGAGACCAATGGTGAGAGTAGTGCTCGTGCCACTGTTGAACATACCATCGCGCAAACACCATCCGTAGCTCCATATCACGGGGTAGCAACCCCTGGACAGTAGTCAGGTGATAAGGATATTGATTGTCTTCCCTGAGAGCTCTAAAGACTGTAGAGTGCGATATTCCCAGTTGATTTGAAGCGCGACGGGTACTAGTTTATGGATCATTATCAAACATAGTCAAAATGTCTTCAACGACCCTTCGAGCTCGGCCCACGTAGTTAACAGGTTGTCGTGGAATAGAGCCTGTTTCTCTCATGATGCGATAAGTTTTTTCAATAGTTCTTCGGTCTGGAAATCTTTGCCGATTAGGAAATTATTGCGATATTCTTCTTGTGCACGAAGACCATTGCCTCATGCAGCCCCGTAGCGAAAATCATGTCAACGAACTCTTCAGCTGTGTATAAATTTGGCATTTTACTTCTTGAACTCAAATCGAAAATTACTTAACAGACTGAAGATTTGCACGATACTGACAATTATTATCAGTATTAAACACAAAGTAGGTAGACGAAGAATTAAAGAGATAAGGCAAACAAACCTTAATGCGAACATAATCCCTAAGAAGTAAACAAAAACATTCATCATGCCAGACGTTCTTTTAGGTTTCAATCACCTCCCTAGTAGATTTATTAAATAAATATTTGTAATTTACATAAAAAATAAATTAAATTTATTGGAGATAAGATCCTACAAAATATGCATGACATCAGTTTTTTCTCCTTCCCATTCCAATTGCATTACAAATTTGAGAGATAATTGCAGTTTTGAGTACACCGTTAGAAAGGTAATTAAATTTTACAACTTTTGTGAGATTCGGCAGCTTGCAGGATTTTTTTTGGAAGAGTAGTGGTCCTCGAAAATTTGTCGCTGACAACACTTTTTTAAAAAATTTATTTCTTGATCTGTTATCGCGCTTTTGAAAAGATACTTGTGAACATTGAATGTGCATTAGGCTTAAAGGAAATTTAATGCTGAATTCAAAACTGTGATGGAACATTGAAAAAAAAATGTGTGGAAGCAGAGAAAATTGAGGTTTTCCTACAAAAAACACGGTTTTCTCGAAATAACCTTTGGAACGGCATATCTGTGCAACGGAATGAGATAGAATCATGCGGTTGGCGGCGTTTAACTACATTTTTGATCTAGTTTTTCCATCTTGCATAATGTCATCTACTTGCGATACACCCTGTATAGGTTTTTTTTTAATGAAGGAGTCTCTTCCGCGTTTGAAGTTTATTTTTTTTTCCCAACGTTTCGAGCTATTGGCTCATCCTCTGGGGTTATCTTATCCTAAGTAACTTCTTTTTTCACGTTAGCCATTTTTCTTATATTTTTTTAAACAGTATATGAATACTTATGTCTCCTTATTACTTATTACATTTTATGGCATTTTTCACATTATATAGTCTTTTTATTTCACTGTTACATTTTTACTGGTGCTAATATGTGGACTTTGGTACTTGCATTCTGTAACTGTAAAAAATTTAAGACAAATGGCTAACGTGAAAAAAGAAGTTACTTAGGATAAGATAACCCCAGAGGTTGAGCCAATAGCTCGAAACGTTGGAAAAAAAAAACTTCAAACGCGGAAGAGACTCCTTCATAAAAAAAACCCTATTTAATAAGTTTATGTATGATGTGATCATCGTGGTTCATGCAATATTTTTTTTAAAATGTTTATTTTAAATATTAAGCTTCTAGCCCTTAAAATTGCTCATTTATATTATTGAATCCACATCCGAATTGGTTTCTAAAATTCAGACAAAACCTTCAAAAACTAATCGTAAGATAAGGTAAAAACGTGTACCGTTCCAGTATTCTGTATATTGTTTGTATCTGTAATACCTTTATTACCATTTTTTTTAATTCAATGGTGGTTTTATAATGTATTTTTTTACTATGTACTATTTTTGAAATTTTTTAAGTATATAAAGTAGTTCTAAGTATTGTTAAGTTGTTTATCACTTAACTGAATTTAAATAGTTTGGTTAAGAATATGTCTCAGTTTTAATATTTCTCATTCTTATTTAAAAAATATTTTTTAAGGATTTGATATTATTTAGTATTTTTCCAGTTTTAAGTTTTTTTTTTTTTTTTGGGACTTTAAGGCTTCTAAGAGTTTTAAGTTGGATTGTTCTTAGGGAAGATAATAAAAAGTATCCTCATTGATTGAAGTGATAAGATGGCTATGACTTGTCCAGTTCAAAACGGAATGAAGGGATAATAATTTTTATTCTTTTAGACAAATAAATTTAAATTTATGTAGAAAGGAACAAAAAAAAAAAAAAAAAAATCTGCTGTTGTAAGAACATAAGAAACATACCCCTTCTTGATTTAGGAATTCACTTGAATTATATTTCTCAGCATGATAAGAGCTCACAAATACATTTGGACGAAAATCTAATATTTTTGGACATGTCTAGTTTCTCAAGCGACTGATTCTCTTTAGTTTATACCATATCAAGATTTGAAATTGTGAGTTAATTTTTAAAATTTCAGCATTGGGAGGGGTTAAATACACCATCCCTATCCCTGGATAAGCCTTTTGAGGAAAGCGGAACCTGGAAAGGTCTGATGATGGTAATTCTAAAGGTGCCTTTACACTGTGCGAACCTCACCCTCGATAAGATAATCCCCCAAACTTTGCCGTTCCGGCGTACCACGAACAGCTATTTGTACTGAAACATGAAGTCGAGCGAACAATGATGTCTGACAAAACTTATGCACCTTAATACAATAATTTTCATTAAAAAATATAAATAGTAATACTTGATTGGTGGCTTCACCTCTCGGGGGGGGGGGCCTCCCCTGGATCCGCCTCTGTTGAGAAAATTTCTGAATCCACTTCTGATACTTCTGAAACACTTTCCTCAGACATTTCAAGCCTCTGTGTTTAATTGGTTGGCTTACATAAAAATAATTGTGTGTAGAACCCCTATTCGTTGTTTATTTCGTTTGCCAAGGAGGCTTATGCTTATGAGTATTTTATTTATTTTTTCCACGGCGTTAAGCTTAAGTTATATATTTACTAAAATAAAATACATTAAATTTAAAGTACTTTATAATTTAGAAACAATAAATGATTAAGAGCGACTTTTTCAATTAATATATTATTACCAAATATCGAATAAACGAATAGAGAATTTTACTATCGATGCTTCTAAACGATATTTTATCGATACTTTTCTTTTAAACGCTCAACACTAGCGATCTCTAGTTGCAGATATGCCAATTACGTGTCGCAGTTTTCGCGCTATCCTTTGTTAAAGGCATTGACAAATATTTTAAAGAGAAAATGGGCCTCTTAAAGTTTTTTGGCTGGTAATTTCTGTCTGTGTTATTGGCAGTACTGAAATCGTCCCCCTACTCTTGGATAGCTGAATAACTGTGCATTGTTCTGGAAAACACACAAAAGTATTCTGTACCTGTCTGTTCCCTTACTCTAAAGATTGTGTAAGTACTGTAGTTTTCTTCTATTTTCACCACATATTTTCGTTGTTGTGTAACGCGTTTTCTTCATTGTTAGGTTTTCTTCATTCAACTCACTTAAATTGCCTTCTTTCTTACCTTCATGACATTTTTGTTTGTCTAATCTGTTTTTTATTCTATTGTTTTTCTCACCGAACAGACTTTTCATTGCTAAGGTTGTTTGTTTTTCTCATTCTAAACTAAACATAGAACTTTTTCTAAAATCCCTATTTATTCATTATAATTATAATGAATTGTTTTATGTTTACAGTGAGAATGGAAAACTCTGAACCGCAGAAGTCTGGTGGGGCTTTGGCTGCCATTAATAACTGGTTCTCATTCACAACTCCTGCTGTCAAAAAACTGCTTGGATGGAAGCAAAGTGACGAAGAAGAAAAGTGGGCTGAAAGAGCTGTAGATGCGTTGGTTAAGAAATTAAAGAAAAATAAAGGAGCATTAGAAGAACTGGAGAAGGCATTAAGTTGTCCTGGGCAACCTAGCAACTGTGTTACGATACCAAGAAGTCTTGATGGCAGGCTGCAGGTATTATTGATTTTATTTTTTAACATTTTTTTGTTTGTTGATTACTTGTCACTTCTCATTAATAGTTTGTTTAAGATAACTCAGCTCTATTATTTATTCAACTCTAATTACACTTATGAATCAATCAACAATATTTTATTTGATTTTGGCGTTATTACTGCTTTGCAAAACCATACTGCAATTTTTGGGGAGTACTCTAATCTAGCAAAAATTATCACATTATTCTGGTTTCAAGTTATAAAATCATCACTGTTTCTGAATTTACGTTGCATTAATATTGTTTTGTTATTTCTTAATCAAATAATCAATTAAAAATTAAATAGTAGCATATTATTTTTTTCCTTTAGGTTTCACATAGGAAGGCGTTGCCTCATGTTATATACTGTCGTGTTTGGCGATGGCCCGACCTTCAGTCGCACCACGAGCTGAAGCCAGTCGAACACTGCAGATTTCCGTTCTCCTCCAAACAGAAAGATATTTGTATAAACCCATATCATTATAAAAGGATAGAAAGTCCAGGTAATATCTTAATTTGTTTTGTTGTTTGTCTAAATATATATAAAGTTAATGATTAGATCAAGAAGTCCTTTATAATACAAGCTTTCTTTCATAATTTAAATTTGAATTAAACTAATAATGTTTGTTTTTTATTTATTTAACATCAGGTGTGACATCTCCCACTTATTGTTTTTTTAAATTTAATCACCATTAAGAATGAACGAAATAATATCATAAAAAAAAGCTTTGTAGCGGTGCATTATTATCAAATAAATAATCTCGTCCCGACCTCTTTGGGTTGAAGACAGATGAATTATACGAGACATATGATGATTGTCACGAATCAAGCAATTAAGGTAGAAGAGGTACCATTGTGGACATAAATGAGTGAAATTAAAAAAATGAGCTCAGTAGGGTGACAGGCCTGTTATAAATATTGTTTTTGTTAATAATATTAGCTATAAGGTGCACCTAAGTTTGTAAGTAGGACATTATTCATTGATTATTAATTTATTAGTTACGTAATTAGATTATTCATTTTTGTTTCTTTTATTAATTTTTGTATATTAAGTTCTGCTTTAATGTTTATTTTCTGATATTGTCTTAAGTATAAGTATTTATTTTGTTAGTCATAATCTGTATAATAAAAGTAGGTTTATTGAGTGACATAGTTATTTATTTATCTAAAATAACCAAATATCGGGTTAAAGCTTCATAAATAAAATATGACTTGTTAACATTTTTATTTAATAATAATTAATGTGAAGTATATAAGTCATGTACTTGAAGATAGTTTTAAGCAGATGAAAGACCAAAAACAAAGATGGGCAATAAATGTGACTTATTGCCAAATAATTAATTTAATTTTTTTTTTTCATTATGTCTGATTTACTTTTTACACTGTAATATTCTAATCTGCCATGGCAATCAATTTGTTAAAAAAACTTTAATGATATTAAATCACTTAATAATTTTATAAATTTTTTGTATATCTAGTCAGAAAATGTAACCAGGTTCACAATATGATTTATTTTTCTCATTGAGAAATATGATCAAAATTCATTAGGATTCCTTACTTTAAGTACTATCTTTAGCAATGCAGTACTTTTTATGGTACCGCTATCTAAGTGCAGCTTTTCTTTCATGGATGGGCGAAGATCCAACATCGACATGAATTGGCAATGTTTCTGTGAGTTTAAACACCCTTCATATGTATTTCTTCTTATGACTTAAGCAAACTCCCATTACACTCTTTTGAGTTTGAATCAACAAGGCCTTGATTACCTTTATTAGATTGCAGCTTTCAACTTCCACTCGCTTCGCTCACTCAAAAAGTATAAACAAACCCCTAATAGGGCTTTTTGTTTAGATTAGGGCTATACTCAAATAAACCACCTTGTAATCCTTGTCTACTTTCGAACTACTCCTAATTCTGTCTAGGGAGTAGTAATGTGAACTTGGCCACAACATCAAGGAGAAGCCGCACTTCTGTATTAATGCGTTTCTTTTTTTCTCATTCTTTTAAAGCTGTATCTTCATTTTATTTATTCTTTATTTTGTTTTTAGTTTTGCCACCAGTTCTCGTTCCACGCCATTCAGAATTTGCACCTGGTCATTCAATGCTTCTTCCCTTTCAACGTGCACCCGAGCCATCGATGCCCCATAACGTAAGTTATAGTAACAACGGCTTCAGTGGAGGCCCTCCTTCACCTATGAGTAGCATCATGAGCGCAGGCTCTTCTCCTCACAGTCCTTACTCCGATGGCATGTCAGGTACTTAATTTATAATTTCTACACTTTTACATATGCTTTAATATTATAAAATAATACAGCTTATGTTTTATGATATGATTATAATTATTTTAGATTATGGAAGTGGCCCAACATTTTCCAATCCCAATGCGATGGATACAAGTACTTCTCCTGAAGCATCAGCCATTTCATATCAGGTAATATAGAGAATATGTTTTGCTAAAAGTTTATTTATTTATTTTGATAGCCAAATATTCATAAACTTTTTTCCGTTAAGGTTTTTTAAACAATTGATTGATAAATAAAATATTGGGTTGTTTCACGAGAAATGTCCGATTTTATAATTATTGAAATACTGGAGGACTTCCTTGAGGATTTTGCGGGTCTCTGTTGTTTATTTCCAATTGTTTACATATTATAATTAAGCAGTTCCTCTACTTTTCTTTTATAAACATTAGCTTCCCAATCAATTACATACTTTTTAGTATACCTCCAAATATGAACATGGATTTTCGGGTAATATTTTTTTATGAGTTTAAACTCTGCCAATCAGCAGCTGAGGCTGCTAGAAACATCTCTAAGGCGTTTTGGGAAGGGAGTGTAATTGAACAAACCATTTTGCCGTTTGCTAAGCTTTCTGCTGGGGATACCGACTTGGGAAACCAGCCCCAAGGAAGACCTCCATCTGCAATTGAAAACGATGTCCTCAAACATACTGTAGAAGGAAACCCCCTACTAAACAGTTGAAGAACTCTCAGCACAACTAAATGCAAGTGTATCTTCCGTTTCTAGACACTTAAAGTGCACAGTGAAAGTAATATTGTATTTTTTCTAAAATCCTTTTACCTTGAAAATGGACATTTCATGTGAAACAACCTAATAGTATTGCTTTTTAATTAGTAATACTTACATTGATCCAATGTGTTTTTACGAATGTAAAAATAATATTTTCAATCCTCTTATTAAAATTTAAATAAATAAATAATAAATAAATACTTTATTATAACAGGTATTAATAATGATTTTATATTATTTTAATGTTAATAAACAGATATCACTATAAAAGTGCTTAATATAACTGTTAGTGATCTAAGTAAGAGTCGACTTGATATAAAAATTGAATAAATTAAAATTTTTATTTTTAGGAACCTGCATTTTGGGCAAGTATTGCCTACTACGAACTCAACAGTCGTGTCGGGGATGTTTTCCAGTGCCATACCCGATCGGTAATCGTCGATGGATTCACGAATCCTAATTCGAATATGAACAACAGATTCTGTCTTGGACAAGTGCCAAATGTGAATCGTAACGCCGCCATTGAGAATACAAGACGGCATATTGGTAAAGGTAAGTCGCTTATGCAATATTTAGTGATAATAATTGTTTAGACATGAGACTTATTGAGTTTTTTAACACATTTTTACTGAATGTCAATGGCATATTTGATAACTGAAACAATGCAAAAATCAATGGTTACATAAAGGCACTTAATATGTATTAAATCCTGTATGCATGAATTATAAATAATTTTAAAATGTTCTAATTTTATTTATTTCAATTTCAAGGAGTACATTTGTATTATGTCGGCGGTGAGGTGTATGCTGAGTGCTTGTCAGACGCTGCCATATTTGTTCAGTCAAGGAATTGTAACGTCCATCATGGGTTCCACCACTCGACCGTCTGCAAGATCCCACCTGGCTGCTCTCTGAGGATATTCAGCAATCAGCAGTTTGCTCAACTTCTTTCCGAAAGTGTGCGACACGGGTTCCAAGCTGTATACGAACTTACCAAAATGTGCACCATAAGGTATAGTCATTAATATTTTAATATAAAAGAGAGATTGAGCATGATCACGGTCAAATCACCTCCTTGCACGACCGCTGACCAAGAAACAGTGCTCTTCCTTACATAGTACTGAATCCAAGACCCTTCATGGGTTGTAGTGGTACAGGTTTTATAAAAGAGAGAAACAAAAGTAAGATATAACAACAAAAAAAAAAACCTCTAGTCTCTATAAATGCCGGTGTGCAAACTGTCAATGTTTTGCTGGTTTGAGCATCACAATGACAAAAAACGACCTAAATCTTATTTGTGCTAATAAATTGCAACATACCTCCCAATAACATTGTAAAAAAAGACGGTATGTAGAATATGTAACGTTTCTCAATCAATGATATCCAAACATGAAGATCAATTTAGAGATGCTAGGCTTTTTATTATTTTGTCATTTTTTAATTAAATCTTATGAACATTGTTCAATTAATGGCTGGGTCTGCAATTCCCTGTTTAAACAGGCAATCAGGTTAACATCGTTTAAACAAGTTTCCGTTTTTAACCACAGAACTATATTTATCTGTTGTACAATATGTTATCAGTCCCGTTTTGTTAAACAGCCGTTAGAGAGTGCACTGTCAACTTATCTGGTATGTGCTCAGGCTCACCCGACCTGTCATTTCTTTGTCATTGCCCGGTCATGAACAAAAAATAAAAAGAACTTGAGAGGTGACATAAATGAATAACATTAGAACTTTAAACAATAGGCACTATGGTCCAATGAATTAGCAACCAGAAATAATGTTAGGTTATAGTTAACCAGTGTTTAAACGGTCAAGAACGACCGTTTAACTTTTAGCTCTTATCACTAAATTTAATCAAGCGATTCAACATTGTACACCAGGCATAAATTACATCTGTTGTTTAATCAACTGTTTAAGTAAGTAACCCTGTTTAAACGATTACTGTAAACTCGGCCATAATTGGTGGTTTCTAGCTTGTTATTATTTTTTTTTTTAATTGTATGTTGTTTCACAAAAATACGTTCCGTTAAAAAAGTAAATACATTATCTTCAGTCTATATTTTTTTTATCTTTTTTTATGTATCAGAATTGTATATTAAAATACAAAGAAAATTGCTTCAATAGATAGAAAAATCTCTTTTTGGACCGCGTCCCATTAGATCAACAAACGCACATAAAAATAAACATTTTTTGAGATTTTAAACCAATAAGTCTCTCCTATTTAAAGGATGCAGCGTAAAGAATTCGGATAATTTTTTAGGCAAAGCTAAATTATCTTCGATGATTCAATATAACTTTCTTTTTTATAGTACTATGGGTCTCTGCAAAGACTTCAAATATCCAAACAATAAAATCCTTTCAATCATAAGTATTTAAGATAATTGATGCTTTTTGTGGGGGAGTTAATAAATTACTATTTATTTGATGGTAGACTCATGGAATCTTGGCCGTTCCACTTTAGTACTAATTGATTGGTTATAATTCTAGAATGACTTATCTTTTTAACCAAGATATTTATGAATAGACTTACAAGTGATATGTGATTTTAGTTATGTTGTAGGATGCTAGATTTTTTTATTTTTAAAATATTGAACTATTAATATTGTAGTATTATATCAACACTTTTATATCTGGTCCTGCAGGATGTCTTTTGTGAAAGGATGGGGTGCTGAGTATCTGCGACAAGACGTGACTTCGACGCCCTGTTGGGTCGAAATTCATCTGCACGGGCCACTTCACTGGTTGGACCAAGTTCTGACCCAGATGGAAGGAGAGTCCAATCCGATTTCTTCAGTCTCATGATCCCAAGAGCATCTCACGTGGGTTCGATGATGCTGGTCGTGAGCTCACCAAAATCCATGTTATAAGGTATACTTGAACATTACCTTAAGATAAAGCTTTTGAGATAGATTTGAGATTAAAAATTCATCAATGGTATACTTTAAAAAATTTCTTTATTAACAGTGAGAGTGGAAAACTTCGAACCAACGAAACCTGCTGTGATGTTTTGAGCCGGGTTCAAACTGCCTGGCTTTTATTCAAGACTACTGTTGTTAAAGGATTATTGAAATGGAAGGAAAGGAATAAGGGAAAAAATAAGTGGACTAAGACAGCTGTTAATGCTTCGTTTAAGAAGTTAACAAAGAAAAAAATATATAAACTAAGGAGCATTTAAAAGCTGAAGAAGGCATTCCATGGCCACTCAGTGATCATGTTACGATTTCGACGAGCATTGATGAAAGACTTCAGGTATGCTTTAAATTTGAGTTGCTAAAATTTTATTTTTAAATTCCTTCTTCATTTCGAGACCAATTTAATTTTATTTTTAGATTATATTATATCTATTTTGATTCATTTTTAACTGATTAAAACAGTTCTACATTTGTTTGGTGCTAGCTAACCAAAACCAGAAATATTTAATCCCTGAGCCACATTAATTACTGTGCACTCTCAAAATAAATCATCAAACAATTGGCAGATTTAAATTTTCAAAAGAAACAGTTCTGTGATTATATAATTCCGTAAATTTATGAGTAAGTGATGCCAGGCCAAATATTCCATTTTATGAAAAAAGCAGATCACTGTTTGATATTGACACTTCCATTTATCCATACGATTTGTATTATTTGTATTGGATAAATGATGGTTCACCGGAAATTTGTATAAGAATAGTTCGGGGTGACGGTCAACAAATCTAAAAATATTATTAAACAATTCTATTGCAGCCAACATTTTGACCCAACTATGTGGGTCTTCGTCAGGGCTAAATAAACAAGACAGACAAAAAAAAAATTATGAATACATAGGGCAAAGCATATGAATAATGCATATTTTACCTAATTGTTTCATATGCTTTGTCCTGTGTATTCATAATTTTGTTGATGTCTGTGTCTTTTTGCTTTAGCCTTGATGGAGACCTTCATCGTTGGGTCGTAACGTTGGCTGCAATAAAATAATTTATGTTATTTAATAGTTTTTTTACTGCCACCCCGGACTATTCTCATGAATTATTTGTACGTTTCGAGTTTATAAAGTTTGGATTTTGTATCATGACCTTGCTTAAGACTCATTTCATGCGCTGTATCTGACAGATATGTAAATAAGCACTCTTCCTCACTGTGTAACATGTGAAGCAGGACTCCGTCCCCAGCCTTTCTTTACTTCATGCCCACGTTGCTTAACTCTAATCGCAACCCGTTCTTTTGATCTCTAATATGCTTACGGATGGAGCAATTGATGAAAAAAGTGGCAAGTGTTTATTTTAATAAACATAAAATTGGTTTGTGCATTTTCAAAAAATTTGTTGAGCATACAATGTCC
The DNA here is from genome assembly GCA_911387785.2 of Aelia acuminata. Classification (NCBI taxonomy): domain Eukaryota; kingdom Metazoa; phylum Arthropoda; class Insecta; order Hemiptera; family Pentatomidae; genus Aelia; species Aelia acuminata. The sequence continues at coordinate 138,951,069 of OU426981.1, forward strand.
AAAGAGGCACAAGAATATGGTCAATGGTGGTGTTTTCCACCTTATCAAATGCTGTTGGTATCAAAAGTCAGGTGATAAATGAAATATTAAACCTGAAACATAGACAAAGCCTGCTACCACACTGGGTTTTTTCTGCAACAACTGGGTTAGGAATTGATAAGAGATCAGTAGTTTATGTGATTTAGCCTCCTAAACTTGCTTCATCTCTTCAAGAACTTCCCCAAAAACAACCACTACAGGCTTCAAACAACAATGCATCCTCTTTCATAAAATGAAATTAAGAATGACAAGATTCAACAAATTCATTTCAATTTTTTTAGATTCATGGCCACCTTTATTTATTTGTTTAACACTCCTTAATGCTACTAAGACTAATCCTTAAGTGTGAGTCCTAAATTTTGCCTGCCCAAGTATAATTAGGATAGGTATCTTTAACAATAACTTGACATCGTACAGGCTCGGGTCCTCCATTTTACACCTTCTCTGAGGGATGGCATAGCCCAGGATTTTTTACTCTCATTAAAAAATCCTCGAGCCACCTCGGGACGCAAACCCGCGACCTTTAGTATTGTTGGTTCCTATGCTAACCACTACATCACATGTGACCCCTTTTCTTTATTTGTCTGTGCCCTTTTTACCATGAGTAACATGAAAAATTCAGTTGTATTGTTTATTTTTTCAATGTAACGATTTTGTATCTAACAGATATGGCACATGTATTGATTTTCTACCAGCAGGTGCATGTAATGGAGTGTTGAAGAGTAGGCTTTATACTTTATTTTTTATTGTTCAGTTACTAGAATGCTCCTTAGATTCGTATCCAAGCAGATTATTATTTAATAAGTTATTCCAGCTTTTCTATTTATCTTTATATTTTTTTCTTTTTTAGCTTAGCTTCTGCAGAATATCCATAAAACGATGGGGTGCAAACTGTCTCCTACAATATATGACTTTGATGTCCTAATGTATTGGATAGAATATCACGACCCCGAAATTCTTCAATGGTTGACCAGAATTTTAGGCCAGATCAAGTGTTACGATAACCCAATGAATATAATCACAGTCATAATTACAAATACGTCATCAGTACAAATCTTCATTACTCTATGTATACGTTAATATTCTTTTTATTATCATTTTTGACATTGAAAATTTAATCCATTAATTATTGTGACAAAAGAAGTTTTATTAAAAATAACTTAATATGTATATATGTTACTGCATGTTATATTTATTTAATTTTTTATTGTTGAAATTTGTATTTGTTAAACTGTTCAAATTATGTATACATTTTAAAATAATATTTCAAATAAATGTATATTACAAAAATGTTTCGTTGCTTATTGTTGCTAACTTTAATATACTCCCAAGTCTGTTCCTCACATCTTTGCTTGATTTTTTTTATTTATTTATGAAAACATGGAAGTGCCCTCTGATCTGTCACCGATAGCCCCATTTTGTAAGAGATTATTACCTGTTATTAAGAAGGACTGCGATCTAAACCAAAAGTGTAATGTTTAGGGTATAATAACTATCTAATTTCATCATTGAAAAAAAAAATTAATATAGCCAAGATATTTGGGGTGGGGGGGGGGGGGCATGACCCCTGGATCCACCCATGTATGTACCAAAAGGCCATGAAACTTAAATTATACCCTAACTTTTTTTTTCACATAAATGACATTACGTGCAATACTAATTTTTAGATCAGCAAATGGGACCTTCAAATATTTGAAAGAAAAGTTCTTTATAGGGTGCTTAAGGTTAGAGGTTAGGGCATAAAATATGAAAAAATAATTCTATATGTCCAAAGCCAGATGTAAGAGTTCTCTACATGAAAAATGTTAAGGCTCTCTATTGCCATGAGTCCTATATTCAGTTGATGCAATGATGCCTTTTATTTGGCAATTTCAATCCAATTTGAAGCTTTTTGTTAAAACACATATAACCCTGAAAAAAATCTGAATATGATTGGAATACATTAATGAGTTCCAATCCAAAGGTGCTGAGGTTTGTTTAACAACTCGGCATTGATCTCCCACTCTCACCTCTGACCCCAGAGATCCCTGTATAGCCATAAAGGCTACGAAGGTAAGGGATAAATAAAAAATATTAGAAGTGAGAGATAGTCAAATGTTTTTCTTTACGATAGATATACCTATGATAAATAAAAAATGTTGGAATATGATATAGTTGTACATCTAACATGTTCAATATCTTGCCAGGTATTTAGACTCCACCTCACAATTAAAGGTAATAACTACTTGATTAGTTATGCTCCAAGATGAATAGGCTCAAAATTTCACTATCAAACGTTTAAACTCTGACAACGGACAGTTTTTTAGAAGTGCAAAGATAAGATCGAACCGTTTTGTGTGGATCTATCAATACTGAAAATGACTTGTAAGATGGTTTCTTTATCCTCTTAAGTAGAAGTAGATAGCCTGTTGTGAAATTTCTCTGCCAATCCACTTTAATCTTCTTAATTTTCCATTCCGAAATCGGCAGATTACACAACATTTTTTAGGCATTCCTCCATCTTCCATCCACGCGAAACGCACTGCATATCTTAAGGGCCTCAACCTCAGTATTCTCACATCAGCATCCCCAAAAGCATTTATTGAGATAATAATTTGTGCGTCCCTACTGTTCTATTCCTTTCCAACCTCACACCTCCAAAAATATGGTGGTGGTGAACTTTCTTTGGTACTAGTATGGCTATGCGACTTCTTAATATGGCCAATATAGCGCCATTTAGTTTGAGGCTCCGATCTTAAATGAAAAGGAACTTTTTTGGGGGGGGGTGGTTAATTTATCTCTTAAGAGTGAGAGGGAATCGAAAGCTGATCACTGATAATAAAACTGATCACGGCACTTTTTAATTGGACAGGACGCAATGGGATTAAGCTTATATTAGGCTACATAACGCTCCTTAATAGGCCACGCCCAAAAGGAACATAGCGATATCTTTACCACTTTTTGAAAAATAAACAACAATTTTAAATCGGATAATCCAAATTATAATCAAATATTTCGTGACAAGTCCCTTAGTGACGTCATTCATGTCACGCAACCTCTAGCGTGGTTAAAGAAGCTTCACTTCAAACCTTTTTTATGATTTAATCTTATTTTATTCTTGAGGGACAATATTTGGTGACAATTTTTTTTTTGAATCAATAATTTAGTTTAAAAGTTGGAAGTTCAATTTTTGGAGGATTCAAACTTTCTGATATCTTTAACCTACTTCAGGTTAACGAATCTCTATGCTACCAACGCATTTGTTTATAACCTCTACTTCAGATTTCAAAACAGGTGTGAGTTGGTTTCAGTTTTTGAATATGATACTAAGTTGATAAGATGAAAGGTAATTTCGGAATTTTGTAAAAGGGCTAATCATATTTTTTCATTATATAAACAAATATTATAATAAGAAGGAATTTTTAATTGAAGATTAAATAATATCCATGTGATCATTATAAAAAAAAAATTAAAAATATGTTTCTAGGTATGGATGTTATAATTTTGTGAATTATTCATGCATTAATCATTATAAGATTAACATTTTCATAGAAATTTTATTAGCAAACTTTTGTTTACAAATAATTTCTTTTGTTGCTGCACTGTTTCATATTTTATTTGTTCTTTCCTATACTTAATTGAAATCTGGGGTTGATAAAACGATATCTTGTATAAGTATATTAATTAATCTAATCTTAATTTGTGGCGGACCACCATTTTTAAATTATTTTTAAATAATTTATTTTTTGAAGAGAAAAGATTTGGCTCCGCCGGGAGTCGAACCCGGGTCAAAAATTGACTTAAGTCAATAAAATACCATAAATTGGACAAAATTTGTCCACCTCCCGCTACTACTCGCAAAACTTGTGAGATAGGGGTGAGTAGGTATCAGTGAAGAGGAAGGATTTGCTCTGCCTTGTGCCGAGCTCTGTGGTGTAGCGGTTAGCATCCTCGCATGTAACGCAGGAAAATTGACTTAAGTCAATAAAATACCATAAATTGGACAAAATTTGTCCACCTCCCGCTACTACTCGCAAAACTTGTGAGATAGGGGTGAGTAGGTATCAGTGAAGAGGAAGGATTTGCTCTGCCTTGAGCCGAGCTCTATGGTGTAGCGGTTAGCATCCTCGCATGTAACGCAGGAGACCCGGGTTCGACTCCCGGCGGTACCAAATCTTTTCTCTTCAAAAAATAAATTATTGTATAAGTATAATTTTTTCTGATTTGATTTGGCATTACTAAATGTTACGAGTGCCACATCAACATTGTCGGGAGGGGAGGGGTTCATCATATTAAGATAAACATAAATGCATATAGATGAAACACCTGCTTCTTTGTTGACTTATACCCTCTTTATCACCACTCAATATATGAAATGATGTCTATAATGATAAATCTTAATTTGGTAATTAAAAAATAACTACCTTTTAATGGTAGTTAAAATTGTTTAAACATTAAATAAAACGAACAGAGGAAGTGTGAGTTTAGTCCCCAAGCAAGAACAGAATCAAATTTCATTTGTCCACCACTGTCTGTGTGAGGGGTTTAGTGATCAAACTTGTCACTTCTATTTGTAATGACTATACTAATCCAAACAGAAAAAAAATCTACAATTACATTAAGCTAAATAAACTCAGTGAAATCTTAAAACGTAGTAACAATATAGAATAAACAATAACATATGTTACATGGAGTGATATTCTTGTTGTCTCTATTTTGACTTTTAAGAGATGTGTTGCATTTTATTAGTGCCTATTTAACTTGGTTGCTTTTGTTTCTTCTGATGATGCCTAAATTTGCAAAACTTTGACAACTTAGTATAAGTTTTTTTACATTTGACAACCTTTTTATACTTTAGAAATTTCCATTTATTTCAAGATTGACTTCAATTTTTGAATTTATTTTTTTAATAAATGGTAGAGTATTCACTTGGCCTGGCTGCTGGGTTCGCTTTGGGCGTAGCCGCTGCTTACTTCACTAAACGCCTTCCAGCTTGTGCTCCTGCCGTTGTCAGTAATCGAATGGGCTCCAGCAACCTGAAGTTGGTCCTCGTAGTGAGGACTGACTTAGGAATGCGGAACGGTAAAATAGCCGCTCAGTGTGCACATGCTGTCATCGGCTGCTACAAAGCCGCTTCTACTTCTTGCCCAGATATCTTGAACCAATGGGAAGAATCTGGTCAGACAAAAGTAAGTTTAATTTATTAAATCAATTTCATTCCCCAACATTTTCTTTTCTTTTGTACAACTTCAGTTCATAGAACACAAATTTGCACCCATTTTAAAATAGACTATATTAAATTGCTGCCTTTCCACTTATATACGTGGACCTTAAAAGGTAAGGCGTCTTAGTGACATTTCGAGTAAATCAAAATGAAAGTTTTTTGTGGATTTGAAAGATCAGAAAAATGTTTTAATTAATTTTTTACCAATTTTGATTAAAGGTGTAAATAAAACAAACACATGTTGTTCTCTACTCTTATAATAATGTAAAAAGGTTAATTCCATATAAATGTTACCAATGATAAGTTTCGGGGGGGGGGGGGGGTAATTTTTTACTACTTTTATCCAATTTCAACAAATTTTCACACACTGGTCTTTTAAAAATTTATTTATTTAAACTTAGTGCCATTAAGAAATGTGAAGTTTACAAATTCACTCTAAATTATGTGAAATTCTAGAATATCTAAATTATGTGTTTCAAGAATATCGTTCAAAATAAATGTTTTACAATTTATATATTAACTTAACTGGAATGTATTAATAAAAATAAATGGTAGCGCTTTCAAAGAAATGATATATAACTGTTTACAACATACTAAAATGGACCTAAACAATATCAGACCAATACCTAATCTGAATATACCAAGGTGGAGGAAAGAAAGACCCTTTATAGATTTTTCAATGGTCAAATATTCTAAAGAATGTCCCTTGATAATCCAAAAATCCTTTTTGCAGCTCCTGGAGAAATACAGGTGCTTTGAAACAATATACACCGACGCTTCCAAAATAGAAGACAACACAGGCTGTGCGGTATACACTAACCGAATTAAAACTTTATATAGGTTACCTGGAGCGTGTTCCATCTTTACTGGAGAAGCAACGGCCATTTTAAAAGCTCTCAACTTGATAGGAGAATCGGAAAAGGAGAAGTGGTTAGTTGTAACAGACTCCAAAAGCGTCCTAACAGCAATACACCAAAACTCATCTCCAAGTAATTCTATTATAAGGGATATAATAAACATGTGGTGGGAGCTAAAATTAAGAGCGAAAACGGTGAGTTTAGCCTGGGTCCCGTCCCACAGAGGAATCAGAGGCAACGAAAACGCAGCCAACTTGGCGAGACAAGAAGATTCCGAAAACGTAATACCATTAAAAGAGATCACAATAGAAGATTGGCTAACAACATTAAAGAAAAATCTGACAGAAAAATGGGAATCACAATGGAGGAACATACCGTCAAAATTATCCGAGATAAAAAATGACTGCAAAAAATGGACGACAAGCTTGAGAAGCTCAAGAAGAGAAGAAATCATATTGTGCCGTCTAAGGATCGGGCATGGCCAGTTCACCCATGGCTACCTTCTTATGGGTCTGGAGGCACCCACATGCCAAAAATGTGACAATGTCGCTCTGACGGTAAAGCACATCTTATTAGATTGTACAAAGTTCATTGATCTCAGGAAAAAACATAATATGGACAAAACACTGGCAGAATTATTAAGAGACAACGAAACGAAAATAGCCACTCTATTGCAGTTCCTAAAAGAAGCAAAGTATTACAGTATAGTTTAACTGAACACAACGCCAATGACCCTAAAGGGTAGAGGCTAAAAAGAAGAAAAAAAAATAAAAAAAAAAAAAAAAATAAATGGGCCTGATTTATTTTTTCATCTTTTACCACCATGTGTACTAGTGTACTAGCGCGTTTCTGGAAAATAGGGTTCCCGAATGGCAACATTTTTAAAATTTAATTTATTGGCAAAGAAACATAAAAAACCTATTCATAGTCATTTTATTTCTTCTCTTATAATAAAATTGGTGAACTATTAATTGTTAACAGATTTAAAATTTAAAAAAAAAATTGTACATTCCGTTTCGTGCATCACAAGCACTTATATATATAACCTCACACTCGCAGCTAACACAAAAAGAATTTAACTGTCTGATTTTAACTGAAAAGGTCTCTTGATCTGAAGCTGAAAGCTGTGCTCTAATAAAGGTGTGTTCTACTTGGATTTTTTTAGTATAAGGAGGATTAATTTAACCTTGAGAAAACGTCTGTTATAATGATTTTTTTTTTTGTTTCCTTAGGTTGTACTCCAGATGAATGAAAAAGGAGAGGAAGCACTTGTAGCACTGAGGAACAAAGCTAAGGATGCTAACCTAGTCGCAAACATGATCCGTGACGCTGGTAGGACCCAAGTGGCCAGGTATTCTGCGACAGTTTTAGGCATTGGACCTGGCCCTGCGGAAGTAATAGATCCTCTCGTCAAGCATCTCAAGCTCTTATGAAAAACAACACTATTTGTATATAACTGTTAAATTATTTTAAAAAATAGATAAATAAAAATTCGTTAAAAATTCTTGTAAAGCTTATTTTGAATTTATTTAAAAGCCTTTAAGGCGTCATTTTCACGATGACAAAAATAAAATATAATGCAATTATACAGGGTGTCCCACGAATGTTGTGTCAGGCTAATAAAACCCAGAGTCTTTGGAATTTGGAAGGCGAAAATCAGGGATCTTATATTGCGTCATATTAGTTACCTTTTGAAGATATTCAACCTTTCCAGAATTTCTCCAGTATTGCTGGAATGGCTCCAGTACTGGAAATTTCACCATAAGTGACTGGTTTTTATGACGGATTCTGATGGTGAGTCGAATTCTAAAACTGTTTTGCATCGGTTACTTTTTCAATCAAATGCACCCTTACATCGATAACAGGCTGATTATTAATCATTTTCAAATTTTATATCTAATAGAGTTTTTTATTTAAAAAAAAAATAAACAAATGATATATGTAAATGTCAGCTGTTTCTTTCAAATATATGTTCCATCTGTATTTCTTGGTTATAAGATTATTAGTTTGTCAGTATTGGTAAATGTAAATTGGTCAATTTAAAAATATGGCTCATTTTGTAAGTCAGTATGACATGCTCATGGGATTAGGACGATGTGACGGAAACTTTAGAGCAGCTGCAAGGCTATATGCAGGGCGTTATCCAAAGCGGCACCATCCCAAGTATGAAGAATTCTCACGCATTGCTGACAGGATAAAAAGAACAGGTACAATTAAGCCTTACAGTAAATATTGTCGCCGTGTCCGTCCAGTTTTGAATAATGCTAATACAGATGTAGTATTAGCTTTAGTTGAAGAGGATCCGCAGATGAGTGTAACGGATATTAGTAGGGAAACTGACATATTCCGAAGTTTGGTACATAGGCTTTTAAAAGATGAAAAATTCAGACCTTACCATTTTTCAGTGCACCAAGCATCCGAAAGTGACTTGGACCAGCGATTGAGGTTTTGCCATTGGGCACAAACAATTATAGCTGAAAATCCTAATTTTTTTTCTAATGTGCTTTGGACAGATGAAGCTACCTTTTGTAGCACTGACTTAATGAACATGCACAACGCACATTATTGGTCCAGAGAAAATCCTCACTGGATGTTACAAAGTGAACAGCAAAACAGGTGGAAAGTGAACGTCTGGTGCGGCATTATAGGGGACCAGATCATTGGACCACATTTCTTCGAAACATCATTAAATTCCATCAGCTATTCGAAGTTCATTGAACAAGATCTTCCGATTTTACTGGAACAGTAGAAGAAATGAGGGCAGAAATACAAAATGCGATTCTATCCATTCCACGGAAGAAATACAGCAAGCTCAGCGAGACTTCTGTTCTAGACTTTTTTTATGCATAAATGAAGAAGGCCGTCACTTTGAACACATAAAATAGTATTTTTATGTAAATAAACAAATATTTGTTAATAATATTATTACTCCAATTGCATTTCCAAATAATGTAATATTTCCTTAATTAATAAAATTCAATTTCCTTCAGAATCCATAATTAACTTATCATCTAACAAACCAGTAGTTCCAGGGTTCCTTTCAAATAAGGATTAGGCTGTTATATTTATGTCGATAATCCTCTTATTTGAAAGGAACCCTGGAACTACTGGTTGGTACACCTCAAATAACCTATGAGTGGACTCCAATATCGTTTATATCGCGTAAGTTGAAATAAATCGATACCTGAGCGCGTAATCGAAAAATCGATAACATTTTCATAATCAGCACCCCAATTAACCTAGAAATCGACCCCAATATTGTAAATATCGGATAAGTTGTAATCGATACCTGAGCGAGCCTGAGGTTTTATATCGATATTTTTTTCATTATCAGTAGCCTTGATAATGTAATAATCGATCTTAAGATCGATATAAGGTAATTTATGATACCCTACAAGATTTCCATAAAAACGGTTAACCCAATAATGAACAACAATATGGAGAAATCCGATAATAAATTCATCCTTAAATAATGAAAATCAAGCTTTGACTCTTATATTAGGTATCATTGTGATAAAGATCATATCAGGACTTTTATTTTCTGGCCCAAAATATAAAAGTCATGATGTGATTTTTTATCTATTTATTAGAAATATAAAAGTCCGGATTTGACTTTTATTCTCTTTCCGAGAAAATAAGAGTTAATTTCAAACTCTGATTATCAATGCCAACGAATTAATACAACACATATATTCGAGCAGGTTATAAAAATGATAACGTTATAGCACACTAATCATGTGACTTAAGCTTCACAGACTAAGACTCACTGACCCAGTCACTCGCTCCTTACATAAAGTCGGAAAACGAACCTTCTGGAATGTTCGGGATCCTTCTGGGAGGTTCCAGGTCTCCCGAAAAGATTTAGGCCCGTCCACATGTTCCAACGACTTGTTCCGACCAATAGTTCGTTCCAACAAAAGGTTTGGGATTTTAAACCCTATGCTTTTATTTTATTATCGATTTAACGTTAAAATATAATATTAAATAGGTAAATATAATAAATTAATACAAATGTATTTTAAAAAATAACGTAACAATTTATTGTCGGAATTAGAGTAAAGAAAAAGAAAAAGTTTTGCTGCTGGTCACTTTACTCATGGTCTGAGATGCAAATGAGTTATGATCATATCTGTACAATACCATGGTGTGAATAGTTTTAAATCTAATTTGTGTACAGTTTTAAATCAAGAATTTTGTTTGGTAACTCAGTGGCTAACTCACTGAGTATAAGTCTAGTAATTAGTATGAATATATAATATATATAATAGTATGAGTATATAAGAAAACAAGAGCCATGGTTCTTCATATAGATAATGTTGAATTCTCGAGTCTATTGCCTATGATTTGAATCGGGCTAGAAGAAAAACTAACCTCTCTGAAAAGAAAATTGTAAAATTCATGGCAACGGCGGATCCACCCGGTTGTAAAGGGAGGCTGCAGCCCATAGACCTTTCCCTGGGTCTGCCCATCAGCCCTTTGCCTTTATGTTACTTTCCTAAATCTTACATGTTAATATTCCGCATACAATTTGTCCTTTGCCTCTCTTCCTTACTTTCAGTAGAGTTAAATTTTATCTTTAAACAGCAAAAAATTACAGAAGGAGGGCTGAACCCCCCACAGCCCTCTCCCTGGATATGCCTATGATTTATAGATAAGCTTCACCTTTCTCCTCCTACAACTTTATGAGAAAGATTTCTACCCAGTAAATATCATTGATGACTGTTCAGTTTAATACTCCTACAGAACGGTCCCTCGCCATATTAATCTTACTGCGACAGTAAATGTTGGGTTTATGCGATCATGAAAGCAGATTTAATGAAAAGAAGAAGGCGACATACTTTCGAGAGCTCTCCCCTGGGATGATCTGCTTTCCTCCGTTCGACCTATAACCTTCTTGTAGACATGAATTAGAAAGGGTGCAAGCAAAGTGAACTAGAAAGGCTTTGACTATATGCATGATAACTAACCTGACCTCTATTTTATCAATCGCCATTCAACGAGTTTATTTCTAAAACCGGATTAATTTAATAAAACATTTCTTTATATTAATGAAGGCGTCACCAGCACCAAATTATTGGTGGTGGGGACGAATCAAAATATCGTAGATAAGTAAAAATTTGAGAGGTTAAAAGCTGAAATAACAACGCTTAAAAACAACTGTTGGAACATTAAATCCTCCTCCAAAGTTTTATTTTAAAGGTATTTATATAAGTTACCAATTTATGTCACAGTTAGAGTGTAAGTAGTTGCCTCCTTCCAAAATATTAGGCATGAGTTGATATATGATATTCTTGTATCTGATACAAATGATACTGATACTTTTTTGGATCTGATACTTTTATTAGATACTTTTGTATCTGATAAACAAAATTGAATGACCGTTACATTATAATTGAATGAATGAACTACGGTTCAACGAAACCTTCTACAGCAAGGAAGTTTTTACTATGTATTACATATTTTTATTTTTTAAATTATATATATTCCTCTATATGTATTGTAAAATGTAAAACATATTTTGTTTAAATACAAATGAAACTTCAAAAAATATAAACTTGTTCTTGTTATAACTATTCTATTATTAAAATCATTAGGTTTGAAAATCGTATAAGACTATCCATCAATAATTTATTTTGATTAAAAATAAATCAAGTTTATTATTTTATTTAGGTTATTACTTTCTATTATCTCAATATTGTTACTGTCTAAAATAAATGAATAAAATTACCAAAGAGCCTGTTGCTGCATCAAGGGATCAGGCATTAAGTAGTTTGCTAGGAATACTTCAAGTAGGTACTAATGATTCAACTAAATCATTAGTAGCCAGTATCTGGTTCATAGCCCGGGGTTAGCTATTCCAAGTATTCATTGTATTAGTACTTCACTCAACTGATACGGATCACCGAGTATCAATGGATATGTATCAGTACCCGGTTCATTTTGGCTGGATCAACTCCTTGTATTAGATACTTTTCAGTATCTGAAACAAAGTACATATTTGATTCATACAGCCTGACCTAATTAAAAAAAAGCCTAATTATAACGTTTATATATATATATATATATATATATATATATATATATATATATATGTGTGTGTAACGTTTCGATCCCATCATGGGGATCTTCATCAGGGCTATAAAGAAGACAAGTGTATGAGCAACTTATGAAGTATCACTGCTAGAAGATGATAATTAAATGTTTTTCATGTAATTATTAATTATAGATAGCAACAATAAGAAGAAACAGAATAATGGAAAACAAATCCAACTGACGGTATGTCTACATGACATGAGTACTTTACAAAACTAATAATTATATACGAGATAGTAAGATTATATATGAATATTTGGACTGGTTTTCCTAATAATAAATTATGAAATGCATCATGAAAGTCATGCTTCCAAGTCAAAAACAACAGTGACCAAATTTGCTTGGTGCGCCACTGCGCAGGTGCTAATCTACAAGCAAAATGAATAATAAATAAATTTGAATGAGATAAAATTATGCTAAATTTAATACGTTGGCATATATATATATATATATATATATATATAGCCAATTAATTCAGACTTTTTAAAACGTAATATTGGAGATTTATGTGATTTCTATAAAAACATAGCACTTGAGTAATAAGTCTGTCTGGCTCAAGCTTTCTTGAAGTGAAGACCTACACTTTAATTCTTCAAACCGTTTAGTTTTTGCGTTTGTTCTTTTACTAGATTTGATTTTCTTTGGTTTTAGCCTTTTCTATTCATTTTACAAACAAACAGAGTATTAAAGACACTCAAGTTTTTTTAGTTTTTGTTCACACTCCAATTATGAGAAGATGTAATAGGTTGATAAATAATAAGTATTTTCAGTTTGATCTTTTTACTTTCACTTACCTATATATGAAATATATAGTAATTGGAAGTATTGCGATCGTGAAAAATTTCGACTTCCGGTTTTCAACGGAAATACAAGCCTACTGAGTCCAAACAACCAAGTCCCGCGAAATGGTCTGTTTGTATGTGCGTGAACAGACTAGCTCAAAAACTATAAACCGTGCGAACCTGAAATAGGGTATTTAGAGTAGGTATATGCCCGCGATGTGACAGCAAAAATTTCATCTAAATTGCTCAAAGGGAGGGGGTATTTTATTTAATAACTTTTTACGTTTTTTTTTTTCGATTTTCTCACAAACGGCTCTAACGATTTTGATTAAACTGAGTATTTGATGTAATAATATGCCCGGGATATGACTGTAAAAATTGATCAGCCAAATCATCAAAATTGATTAACCAGAAGGGGGACTTAATAAATGTTGTATCGTTTCCATGTGTTTTTTTTTTTTTTTTTTACTCAAAAACGGCTTTCACGATTTTGATCAAACTGGGTATTTGATGTATGTATATGCCAAAGATCTGATAGCCAACATTTCATCAAAATTGATCAAACGGAGCGGGCACTTTATTTCATAATTTTTTTCTCCAATTTTTACCTTTTTTTCGATGATCTCAGAAACGGCTTTAACGATTTTTATCCAACTCGTCATGTTTAATGAAAATTAGGTGTTCTTTAATATCAGGTAAGCTTTATCATTATTAAAATGTTCTGAGGGGGCTTAAATGGGGTAGGGGCCTTTTTTGTTTTGTTCGTTTTTTTGTTTCCAATAAAGTACCTTTGTTTTTGTTTATATGGAGAAATCAACTGTCTCTCGTTGCGCCTAAAAATAAGAAATGGCTATATATGAGATATGATAAAAACCAAGTAAACATATAGAGGAGAAAAAAAGAAAAATATTCAGTCAACTCATAAAACACGTTGAGACCACGCATGCGTAGTACGCCTTTAATGACAGAACATTGTTTATAATTAAAGCCGTTCTGTTCATTTAATGGAAATTATTTTCATGTTCCATGTATTCTATGTATGTTTCATGGTAACTAAATGAAATGTTCAACAAGTACATAGAGAATTATAAAATCAGTCGACTTGGAGTATTATGCTTGCATTACCGAATTATCTCAAGTAAAAACTTTTATTTAATAATAAAAGAAATTAGTGTTTGTTATAGAGCAAATGAAAACAAAAATAAAAATGAATGTGAAAAGAAGTGTAACTCTGAGAAGTGGCATTAACACAATTTCTAATCTAAGTAAGTTGGTAAGTGAAAGTTGTGTGTTGCGCGCACGCACCAGATTTTTTTATATTTTTAGGCGTTTCGATCCATACATGTGGATCTTCATCAGGTCTAAGAAGAAGACAAATATTTACGTATCTATGCTAGAAGATGGCAATTAAATGTTTATCATGTAATTATTAATTTTAGATTAATTCATGTATAATTTTACTATTATTTACACAATTATCGGTTTTGTAAAGTACCAATTTCATGTAAACATACCATCAGTTGGATTTGTTTTCCATTGTTATGTTACTCCATGTTGTTAATATCTATAATTAATTATTACATGATAAACATATAATTATCATTTTCTAGCAATGATACTTCTTAAATTGCTCATATATATATAGTAGCGTAAACGCGGGTTACTAGAGACCTGGAGGGTAACTTGAGCCCAAAAAATGAATAATGATGTTTGGTTCTCTGGGTATTTTCGACATAAGTTAAACGACATATTTCAATGCTATGCTGGTAGGCAGAAGCACTAGGTAGACCATTGCCATTGTGCGAGTTTAGGAGGTTTGAAAAGTCACTAACAGGAACAGAACTAGTTTTGCGAACAACGCACCTTTTGTTTGTTTATTTCACTCAAACTTTAGTCTGTATAGACATCAGGAACAGCCTAAAACTGAAGCTTAGCTCATACATTTCGTCCTAAGTTTATTGTCAAAGCAAGTTGAGGCCTTTTTTAAGTCCTAAATAAATGTTATTAAGTATAGTTGGGACACATTATCTAAAGCTAAGGGTTACTTGAGCCCAAGAGTTGAAGTGACCGTGACCACATTTAAAATTTTTAAATCCTAATTTTATGTTGGCCAGTACCTGTAAGCCGGGCTTATGTTGAGGTTACTGACAAAAAGTTGGAAAAATGCCTGGAAGCTGTAAGGAGTAAGAGGATGACGCAACGAGCGGTGGGATTTAATAAAATTAGCAAAGCCACTTTCAGAAGGAATGCCAGGCTTCAATATAGCTGAATTAGTGCCTTTAGATTAAAACCAGATTTTAGGACGTTCGCTAAATCAAGACAAAGATGTCCTAGAAATAGGCAACTTCGTTCTGGTAAAATGGAACAAGACGGGGTATCCAGGTGTCATTCTCGCTATAATAAGTCACCCAAAACTAATAAAACGAGGTTTCTTTTATTTGACAGAACTCTGTCAAAACATAATAACGTATAACATTGTTATACGCTCAACTAATGATGTATGGACAATATTTCTAAAGTGTTGCTCAATATAATGTTTAAATTATATTTTTCAAAACTAGCATTATTAAAATTATGTTTTAAAATAATATGTGTCTTTAAAATGAACGTTTTGATGTTTACTGGATGTTCAGAAATTATCTTTTTTCAATAACCACCCTCTTACTTGGAGTCAAACTGCCTTCAAATTGCATTCATCATTGGGAATTGAGTCTGGGTTCAAATAACCCGACCTTGAGGTTAACTTGAGCCCAAATTAAAAAAATAAAATAAAAATATTTACTACGACACAAACAATGCATATTATACGTTAAAGTATTCATAATGAACTTTAATTTAATAATATAAGGTGAGTATGTCAAAGAAAACAATATGTTGTGCCTATTTTCAAGAATAATGTTAAAAATTTCAAAATCTGGGTTTAAGTAACCTGCGTTTACGGTATTTCATAAGGTGCTATATTTCTTATAGCCTTGATGAAGATCCACACGTTGGGATGGAAACGTTGCCTCCCAAAATAAAAAAAGATCAAACTGAAAATCCTGACTATTAATCTACCCTATTATAAAGACTTATAAAATGTAGGCAACAAAATAGCAAATTTCTACGATTATGGTACGCCTCATGCGGTTGCATCGCCGTTATTTACTCCTTTGGTACTTAGCTGGATCTTCTTCCTTTTTCTTCCTGGATTATCCTGGAGATCCCAGACTCTTCCAGGATACGATCCTTTCACCAGAGTACTAACGGAGCTTTCGATAAAGCTGATGGCTCACCGGCCTTCCGTTAGTTCCTCCAGTCTCGGTTCTGCCAGGACCCGTTACTCCATTACTCTCGTCTCTTAAATAGTTTACGGCATTTTTATTGGCAGTTATACTTGATTGAGGTCGATGCAAAATTACCTTAATTTACAAGGGATAAGTACCGTTTCATCCCTGCAAATTTATATCATAAAAAAGAAGAGGGAAGTATGAAATTAAAAAGATCGAGGTTAAGCAAAGTCCTCTTTTAGCCCCTCTAATTGGTCTGGGTAACGTCAAAGTGAACCAAAGGACCAATCATAATTATCCTACTACTATGTATTTGAGTTATATCGGCCATCCCAATGATATGTTATTTAGTTGCATCAAATGTAATTTTCATTATCAAGAGTTGAAATTTCCTTAAGAATACCAAACTAGTGGCTACTGTTTACAGTCATTAAACCAACCGTTTAGGTCTTATAAGCAGGGATGGGATTTTCATGTATTTACATGTTTTTTTCTGAGAATTAAAAATGCACGTATATGCGTTCTAAATGGTTTTTAACATGATATAAACCATTTTTATTTTCAATATTTTGCGGTTTTTAAATATTTTTACATATATTTCGATAAATACATATTTTTGTCCACATTATACAACTTTTAGGGAATTTAAAATTATTGTTACTTACTTTAATTGTTTTACGTATATTCAATCGATACCTAGAATAAAGTGTAAAGCAGAGAATGAACGTAGTAATTAAAACATTTCTTGGAAAATCAAAAGGCAGTTCTCAGAAATTTTGATCCCCTTCTTTAGTTATATAGATGCCTCATCCTTGACAATGCTAATATTGCTTCAGGGGCTTTATAAATTTAGTGACGAGTTCATAGCTAATGTGTGAAATGCCAAAAAAGGAAAGAAAATAGAAAAAACTAAGCCGCTAAACACATCGTGGAGTTCGTAGATGAAACATTTAAATGCGACAGTGAAGGTGTCTTGTATTGTTTGTGGTGCCAAAATTTCAATGAATCAACGATTTTTAGTTTTACAGCATTTTAAAACGGCGAAACTCGTAGAAAATAAGTCTAATAACGCCTCTCTCGATGTGGAAAGATCTTTCAGCAAATAAAAAGCTTTACTTCAACCGAATCGTCGATTTTCCAAAGAAAATCTTAGAATGCATTTTATTTTCAACGTTTTTGATGGCGGAGAAGAGTAAGTTTAATGTATTTTTACATTTCCAAAAATTTTGTTAACTACATTTGATATTTTATAAGAATTTTAAATGTATATTTATTTTGTACGTGAATACTGAACTTTTTAAGTATTTTAATTTTCATTCCATATTTACATATTATTATTATATATATTTGCAAATATACGTCCATATTTATGTACATCTTTTGAAAATTTTATTAAATAAAAATGCTATTCCTACTTATCAGTAATGAGATATTCAAATGTTCTAATTACACTAAAAGTCACTGTGATTGGTCAGTATAACGCCAAAGTGAACTAAGGGCCAATTATAATTGTCTTACTACTTTGTATTTGAATTCTATCTCTTACCTCATTGAATAAGCGGTCAAGTTTCCATACTGTTCAGGATACGACTTAGCTATGCTTCAGGAAATTTAATCGATAATCTAACCAAGGTCGCGGATGAGTAAATGATGTTCAATTAACATGTTAATTATTTATTTTACTAAAATTTTCTCTCCTTGTACCGGAGTATCCTGTTGGATAAAATCTTACGCTTTCCGGGAAGTGTGGGCACGCAGAGGACTAATTGTTCATTATACACCAAAGAATTATTTATACATTCAAATATATTTAATAAAGAATGCTTGTAATTCTGTTGATTCAACTAATATAGTAAGAATAAATCGTGAACCCACTGTAAACAATTATTTTATTAAAATACAGTAGGAGCCCCATTATCCGTGGCTCTATTAACCGGGGTTCCGAGGAGCCATATATATATTTATTAATAAGCTGTTTTTAATTTGTATGCCAAATGTACTTAAAAAACTGGTAACTATTACTCCAATTCATATTCTAGGAACGGTATTGTTTTCAAACCTTTCACACTAGAAAAACTCCTACTCTGGCCTGTTTGACTACAAAACAAAATATTCTCAGTTGTGATTTAGTCTCCATTTAAATATGAACTAACAAAATGTCGCAGAAAAAAGTTTTGTTTTAAAGCTTGAACAGAAATTAACCATTAATGTATATACATATAACGTTCGTTTGTTAAGAAAAGTGATTTTCTGCAAAGTTTTTTTTTAATTAACCCTCTTTTCTATCTCATCAATTCAATAAAATGTTGTATACAGATTATCCGGGGTTTCCGATTATCCGTAGACCCCCATACCCATCATTACCCCGTTAAAAGGGCGTTCTACTATATTATAATACAAAGAAATAAGTAGTTAACGTTACCTATGAGTTCACCATTAAACAAACGATTTTGAAGCACTTATTTAAATGATGTATGAAACAAAATTGAGTATTATGTCAATCAATTACATCGGCTTAAAAGACACAGTGTGGTCAATGAAGGTGTGTTTTCCTATTGGCTATGGCTTTCGCGGCCATATTGTTTTCAACTCTAGTGTTTTTTTTTTGTTTTTTTTTTTTTTTTTCAGTTGGCGCATTAGGCCCTTATGAGACCTTTGGCCGCGCAGTGTGGTCTTCTTACAGACATTTGTGTTGCTTTCGGGAGCACAGACAGCCCGGAGGGGGTAGCCCAAACCTCACGTTGCTGCAAGCCGTGGTCACCATGGTGCAGCTGCAGACTGCCCATAGCTCCATAACCAATCCCATTGGGGCCAATTCGGCAGTGTCCTTCCCACCGATGGCGTCAGCTCTCTCGGGTTCAAGGACAGTGACAAACTGGTCTAGGTCCAAGGATTATGGTAGCTCAGAGTCAGCAGGCCATGAGGACCTATATTTCTTTCCCTGAAGCATACCGTCCTTCAACCAAACCTCCGGGCGGTTACTGGCATCCTGGAAAACCACACCACGATTCTCGATGACATACACGGGGAAGGTTCATCACTCCTACGCCCGGTCGGTGTGAGTTGCATCCAGTAGGCTGACGGGCCTCACATACCGGGGGGGTGGGGTTAGACTTGGACTGCGTGGCGTTCATTGGTGGGCGGTCACCCGACTGGAGCGGTCACCCATCCAAGTACTAACCACGATGGACGCTGCTTAACTTTGTTTACCTATTGCAAGCGCCCTTGTCCACTCGGCCATCCCGGTCCCTATTCAGTCTGTATTGTGTCTACTTTTGGACGATTACAACCCTTTTTTTTTTTTTATTATTTTTAACATTATCTCGTGTTTTTCATAGTTTATAGTTTTAACTAAAAGTTTATAAAATAGTTTAGTCGTTAGTTGTAGTAACTACGTATTTAGTTTAGAGTAAATTGAAAAGTAAGTTGTTCCTGAGGCTTAACTCTCCCTTAAATGTTTTTCCTGAATACCTATTTTATTTTTAATTTATTTATTGTATTCCATAATTTATGTTTATGACCTTTGTAATTTATATGACTAAACCTTGTTGTAAATAAATGAATTTTTATTCGGAATACCTATTTTATTTATTTTACGTGGTCTATAACCGATATTTGATACATTTTTTTTAATATTTATTACTTAAGTTATTACCATTAATCTTCAATGATATCAAAACAATGCTGAATAATTATATTTATGTACTGGAAATAGAATTTAAAAACACATAACACACATAAAGGATATATGCACAAAAAATAGTTTTTAAATGTTTTTTCTCATGCGTTGTAAAATGTAAAATAAAAATTCTTATGTGTTTCTCTTTTATCTGATTTCTCAAATGTTTATTTCTTATTTTTGTAAAGAGAAAAAATATATATCATAATTTTTTTTTGGATTAATAAAATATAAGGTCTGATAATTTAATAAAATTACTAATTGGGGATCTTCTGAATGAAAATTGGTGTTAAAATAAACTCATTTATGGGCCTTATCATCATGGAAAAATATATAAATATTATGAATAAAACAAGGTATTGAACTGAATTCAACAGCACACAAAAATTTGTTGAGTAGCTTAACTATTTACACCCCATTAGTTGATTAATTTAGACAAAAAATAATGTCTATTTTGTATATCCTATTTGTAATAAATAGGAATCAATTGAATAGATCCAAGTAAAGAAGGACGATTTCAAGTCAAAAATGCTGTTTAAAATGTGGAAATTCTTTGTTAGGCTGATATCAACCTTTATTCATTTGAAAACAATATGGCGGACACAGGAGGTTGACCACACTCACGGTCAAGCAACTGTAAATCAATCACCTTACACCGCCATCTGTTGGAAATTTATAGAACTTACAAATAATCACGCTCAATAAAAGAAATATTGAGGCCAATAATCGAGATAAAATCTATCCTATCTTTTAAGTTGGACAAAACTACATATACACAATTAGCCAAATTTCATCAAAATCGGTTGAGTAGTTTCTGATTTTACCTCCAATAAGCAACGGGACACCAGGTTTTTGTATATATAAAGATGTTATATTTTCTATTTTGTTCATTCTATTTCAATATTGGCTACCAACTACACATGTTCACACCACACCCTGTATTCTTCTTTGCCGCTAAGATGGGCTGGACCTAGCTAAAAGCAGTGTATCAGGAAGCATCTTCGGGTCTGTTTGAGAAGACCACATCCAGTTATTTTCATGACGCGACATCCTGTTACTTTTAGTAAACAGTTACTTCTTTTAAACATTTATTTTGGCACTAGTACTGAAGCGCCCTTCAAAGTAAGGCCCGATCTCCCCTGAAAAGGACCCTTTTGGGGGCTTATTTATCCCTGAAGAGCGAGCGGGAGTCGAAAGCTAGAATCTTTTAAAGCCAATCAAGGCATTTTTTAACTGAAAAAAACGCGATGGGAGTTAATAATGGTCACATAACCTGTCAAAACAGGCCACGCCCATCAGCCGCTCTTCTGTAACTTTACCCTTATTTTAATAACAATATTTATAACCTGTTTTTGCAAATAATGGCCTAGATGAGAATAACAAGAATGTATTTCAGCTATGAATATTTATTTATATCTTTCATTTTTTTTTCATTTTCTTGCAAAAACTGAAATGCCTTGTTTTTGTCAGAAATTTCTTGAGCTAATTTCAAAAGACCCATTTTTATTCATTTATCACTGAAATTACAAATTAAGGTTATCACTGTTTATAACCACAACAGATCGTTGAAAGTAACTGTTTACTAAAAGTAACTGGATGTCGCGTCGTGAAAGTAACTGGATTCGGTCTACGCAAACAGACCCGCATCTTCACCACAATTAATGCCACAATATTATCCAATATACTTGTCTCCACCAAACCTAGAGACAATGTTCCTAATTGTATGAACGTAATAAGTTAACAAAATTAATCAAGTACGTAATGAAAGTTGACTAATCAATAAAACAATACAACGTAAAGAGCGACATTGCGCAATCGATACACAACCCTGTCGATAGATCGAACTAAAGAAACAATCGGAAGAAGAAGAAAACTACGCGATAGAAAGCGACAACTATCAACAAGGCAGAGCCTAAGCTCCCTGTGCCATTGTTTGCACGGGACCTCTTTTGTTACTTGTTCTTTGATCGCTGTGGAAGCTCCTGAAGCATTGTTCTTTGTTCCAATCTCCTCCCTACAGCTACCTCAAATACTTTGCTATACTGTGAATGGTGATCGGCAACTTCGTAGTAATAGTAGGTGCATGCTTCGTAAAGAGGTGCATGAACCAAAAATCTGGTGCGATGCGCATAGCACACATCTTTCACTTATCAAGTTACTTTGATTAGGCATTGACGTGTTTTGTTAAACATTACACATTCATTTACTTATTACTTTCACTTACCTATATATGAAATATATAGTAAGTGGAAGTATTGCGATCGTGAAAAATTTCGACTTCCGGTTTTCAACGGAAATACACGTTTTGGGGTCCCTTGAGTCCAATTAACCAAGTCCCGCGAAATGGTCTGTGTGTGTGTGTGAACAGACTAGCTCAAAAACTATAAACCGTGCGAACCTGAAATTGAGTATTTAGTGTATGTATATGCCCGCGATGTGACAGCAAAAATTTCATCAAAATTGCTCAAAGGGAGGGGGTACTTTATTTAATAACTTTTTAAGTTTTTTTCGATTTTATCAGAAACGGCTCTAACGATTTTGATTAAACTGAGTATTTAATCTATATATATGCCCGAGATATGACTGTAAAAATTTCATCAAAATTGATCAACCGGAGGGGGGACTTTTCTTAATAAATTTTGTATCATTTTCACGTGTTTTTTTTTATTTACTCAAAAACGGTTTTAACAATTTTGATCAAACTGGGTATTTGATGTATGTATATGCCAAAGATGCGATAGCCAACATTACATCAAAATTGATCAACCGGAGGGGGGACTTTACTTAATAAATTGTGTATCATTTTCACGTGTTTTTTTATTTACTCAAAAAGGCTTTAACGATTTTGATCAAACTGGGTATTTGATGTATGTATATGCCAAAGATGTGATAGCCAACATTTCACCAAAATTGGTCAAACGGAGCAGGCACTTTATTTCATAATTTTTTTTTCAATTTTTACCTTTTTTTCGATGATCTCAAAAACGGCTTTAACGATTTTTATCAAATTCGGCATATTAAATGAAAATTAGGTGTTCTTTAATATCAGGTAAGCTTTATCATTATTAAAATGTTCTGAGGGGGCTTTCTTGGGGGGGCCTTTTTTGTTTGTTTGTTTCCTATAAAGTACCTTTGTTTTTGTTTATATGGAGAAATTAACTGTCTCTCGTTACGCCTAAAAATAAGAAATGGCTAAATATGAGATATGATAAAAATAAAGAAAACATAAAGAGGAGAAAAAAAATAAAAATATTCAGTCAACCCAAAAAACTCGTTGAGCCCAGGCATGCGGACAGACCATTGTTTATGATTAAAGCCGTTCTGTTCATTTGAGAAGTGGCAATCAACAAAACGCATTAATTTCTAATCTAAGTAAGTTGGTAAGTGAAAGTTGTGTGTTGCGCGCACGCACCAGATTTTTTTTTGTTTGCATTTGCTCTCTAAAGTACTCTAAATTTTTTATTATGAAATTAAAGATTTCAATTGCGATAATTCGGCAATGCAAGTATAATACTTCATCGCGTGTGATTTTCTATTTCTTTAGGTGGTTGTTGAAAACTTCGTGTAGTTACCATGAAACAAATAATCTCCATTAAATAAACAGAACATCTTTAATTACAAACAATTGTCAGTCATTATAGTCGTACTGTGCTCAACGTGTTTTATGATTTGACAGAATATTTTTCTTTCCTTCTCCTGTATAACTTTACTCGATTTTTTTCATATTTCATATTTAGCCATATCTTATTTTTAGGCGAAACGAGAGACAGATAACATAACCATATTAACAAAATCAAAGGTACTTTATAGGAAAACAAAAAAGGCCCCTCTTCCATTTAAGCCCTCCCCCCCCCCAGAACATTTTAATAATGATAAAGCTTACCTGATATTAAAGAATACTATCCCGCTAAAGTTTTATCAAAATCGTTAAAGCTGTTTTTGAGAAAATCGAAAAAAACGTAAAAATGGGAAAAAAAGTTATGAAATAAAGTGCCCCTTCATTTTGATTAAATTTAAGCTTTCACATCACGGGCATATACATCCATCAAATACCCAATTTCAGGTTCATACGGTGTATAGGTTTTGAGCCAGTCTGTTCACACACCGAAACCATTTCGCGGGACTTGGTTATTTGGACTCAGGGGAACCCAAAACGTGTATTTGGGTCCGTTGAAAACCGAAAGTCGAAATTTTTCACGATCGCAATACTTTCCTCTTACTATATATTTTACGTATAGGTAAGTGATTTAGTAATACACGGCATTAATCCCCCACCCTCTCCCTGTCCCGGGAAACCCTGTATAGCCTAAATGGCGAGGAAAAATTAAAGGAAAAAAAAATATATATAGGTAAGTGAAAGTATAAAAAGTTATAGATATATATGCACACAACCACAACAAGAACAGCATGAAACAAACAGTGACAGATACTACACTATTTCTCGCATACAAACACTACTCGAAAGGCACTCGCTAATAATCATATTCAGTAAAACATCCATCAAAGGAAAATTATACAGTAAAAACTAAAAAAAATATACAGATACAATTAGAATTACAATCTAATATAGTTTATGAAATACCTTGCGAAGATAATTGTGGAAAATAATATTTAGGTACATCGGAACAATATCTTAAACGACATATCTATTAACATAAATATAGCTACACTTCTATAAATAAAAATCATAACTATCCGGAAAAAACAGCCCTAACCACTTTTTACAGACAAACAAATCATTCGTTTAAATCCGATTCTCCTAAAATAATACGTCGTGAAAAGAATTATTTTAAACGAAATATTAAAGAAAGGTAGCTATATTACCTTCTTCATTGTTTTCTGTCACCCATAATTTTTACGTTACTATTGTATTATTTTATTTTTTAGTCTAATATTTCTCTTCCTACTTCTGCGAATGTTGTATGGGGTCTAAAATGACCCAAGTGGTTGAAGAGCCTATTTTGTTACAAATAAATAAATAAAGAAAGAAATGATAGCCATAGAAACATATAAAAAATCGCGCAGTAAACAAGAAAGTAGACGTCCTATATCTCAACACGTGTTATTCAAATTTAATGCACTCAGACTGGTGGTTACTAAGTCTAATCGGACGATGCTACAATGGGAGTTCTAAATTTGCCTATCCAGGTATAATTAGGACAGGGATCTTTAACGAGTACCTGACATCGTACAGGCTCGAGACCTCCATTTTACGTCATATCCGACGGACGGCATAGCCAAGAATTTTTTACTCCCATTAAAAAATCCTAGGGCCACCGCGGGACACGATCCCGCTACCTTTAGTATTGTAGGTTTTCATCCTAACCACTACTCCACAGGAGACCCCGTACAGTCAGAATAATTTTACTAATTATACATTTAAATAATATAATACGTCGTAGTATAAACTATGCTTGCATTTTAATAACTTAATAAGCATCTAATTTAATTCCTGCACACCTGTCAACAACCGGTCAAATCAAAAGGTCAGGAAAAACCCAATCTTTTCAACCTGTTTATTCATGTTCATTGTACGGCATGATGAAGAACAATATAGCCTCGAACAATATAGTCAATGAACAATATAGAGAACAATATAGTCTCGAAACGTCGCCATAATATAGTTGTTTATTATTGACTCAACCTCTAAAACATTTATACCAACAGTCAGGAAAACATATGCTGATAATATATTATCAAGATCTAAGGAAATAATTGGAAAACTAGGTTAGTAAAAGTGTAAGATAGTAAATGCATTATTGCTTAATTGAAGGAATTTTTTCATGTATATCGAGCTGATTGCGTGGAAACAGTTATTTCAACATCATTGTTATCAATAATTATTATTATTACTTTCAAATTACATTGATCTATACAAATAAAAGTATTTCCCTATCATATTTTAAAAATCTGGTGCGATGCGCGCAACACTCAACTTTCACTTACCAACTTACTTTGATTAGAAATTGACTTGTTTTTAACCGACTTCGAATGAAAGAGGAGGTTACTCAATCGATACGTATGTGACTTTTTTTTTTTTCTATGTATTTTCGTTCACCGATTACTCAGAGATGGGTGGACCAATTGGAACGAAACCTTTTGCATCTTGTAGAGTATTTTCCCAAGGTGGTCCCATTAAAACCCTTTTTTGGGTTCCTAATTTATTTAAGAAGTTATCGGGAAAAAACATGAAAATAATTATTTAATTATCGCTCAAATACTTTACTTATTGAAAAAATATATGGCATATATAACATAATATATGCTCCAACAAGCTATTAAAACTAATTGATAACTAACAAATCCCAGTATTGCATTACTGCTGGATGAATCAAATGGGAAAACCAACCAATCAAATTCAGAATCAAAAGAGTGGGGGGAGAACATGAGCAGTCTTTTACTTATCGATGTGTTTTAAGTGCTTGTTAATGTAACAACAAACCTACATATAACCTTAACTAGTTTTTCAACATTAGATTTAAATGATCATATATAATATCAGCAGAATATAATATCGCTATCGTTTTCTGTAGAGATATTAGCATAAATATTAGATAGATATATATATTCACCGATAACAGTAAACCATATTTAGATCTAATCGACGGTTGGACACTATAATCATAAGACCACAGAATTCGTAGAATTCGAAGAAAGACTGAGTATTGATAATCGTTTTAAAGCAGAATTTAAGACTTCTTCAAGTTCCTGAAGGATCGTTTAAATTTAAAATCGTAGCTATTATTGATTTAAAATAGATTTTGATTTCTATCTTTTATTGGCTATGCACATTAAAAAGGAATACAATAATTCCTGGAACAGCTTATTTTCAGTTGACTTAACAAAGGATTCAGATACCTCTGTCTTCTTCCGGATACACTCGGTCACTGTTGAATATCTTGTCGGAGATCTTGTGCCGATTCTTCATGGATGACACTTCTGTTATGTTATCCGGATTACCATTATCGGTTTTTAACTTTGTTTCTACAACTATTGAGGCTTTTGCTGATGTTCATCCATCAACAATAACTGCAAAATAAAACTTGATAACTCCCCGAAAACAACCTCATTGTATGAAGGTCCCCTCAGCAAAAAATTGGGTCATGAAAATGATTGATAAAAATGATCATAAATGCTACGCCACTAGAATTGAAGCAACAGTGTTTAGCAATTTAATTCTGAATAATGTTTTATTACGAAGGATATAATTCATAGTACTTCGGTAATAAATTTAGTAAAAAATTCATCGAAAGGAATTACGAACATAATTGACTCAACTATTTGGATTACATCAGTTGTCTAATATAGAAAATAATAATATCCTTCGTAATAAGAAATTAACCATAAAATGAGTCCCAAACCCTGTTGCTTCTATCCTAGCGGGGCAGTCTTTTTGACATCGATCAATTTTATGGTTGCCCCTTTTTTGCTGGGACTTCTATCCAATGATGTTGTTTAATCTACTTTTCCAACGATCGATTTAAATGAAGCAATATTAACGGTCCCTGCCGAAGTAGTGTATAATATAGCCATAGTTTTCAGAAGGATATTCAAGCGATCATAATTCCAAAATTACTTTAAAATTTATTATAGGCCATATTACCATCCTCATCGATTCTCCATTAACGATATCTTGTCTAAATTCGGCCAAAATCTCAACTGTTCAGTGACGTAACTACATCATCTTGGAATGGCCGGATTTATGTATATTTAACTCAACACATCTCGGAACACTGATGATGTATGTAAATGACAATTACTGACGACAATATTTAGCAAAGGAAAAATATTGTCATTGTGGAAAAACATTTTATGTGTTCCCTTCCCAATGGAACATTGATCTTTTTAAAATAAAAATCCATTTATAATCATAAAACGTAGTGTGTTGAAAGTTGGATAATACACGCACCGCTTTCCCAATTGTCTGTGTATATTCATAAAATT
Source organism: Aelia acuminata (assembly GCA_911387785.2). Lineage (NCBI taxonomy): Eukaryota > Metazoa > Arthropoda > Insecta > Hemiptera > Pentatomidae > Aelia > Aelia acuminata. The sequence goes on from OU426981.1 coordinate 138,978,935, forward strand.
GAAAAAATTTATATAATTATTGTATAATAAAAAGGCCTAGGAAAGACAAACGTGGTAGAGCGTAAAAAGATTTCGAATTTTTTTTTTAAACCAACGTACGGTTTTCTACATTTGTTATCTTCTCCAACTAAAAAGTATAAAATAAAAAAACGTTTTATAAAAAATATTAAACCGACGTGATGTTTTAGATTTCAAAACCAATTCTTTACTGTACGAAGTCTAGCGCAGTACTGAACCAAGCACCAGAAACGATGGTTTATTTGACTGACTAGTGCAAGAAAATAATTTATCTGATTATTCGGATGAAGGAGAATGTAAGACAATTCGTACAGTTAGTCCATAATCAAAATTAGTGATTATTATTCTTGTCGACCACTACCGTAGCGTTACGTCTGCAAATAACAAAGTTTTGAGAGGAAATAAAACTTCGTCTTTCACGTTATTTTGTCGGCTACCAAATGTTATTTTCGCAAAGAAATCGTCATTAATAATTGAATCTCAGCACAACAATATGAACTAAGCAATTGCGAATCTGATCCCAAGTAAAGTGTGACTCGACCATGGTACTTGGGGAATAGCACACCAAATGATTTTCACTATGATCAATGGTAGTGTTTGTAACATTTCAAGTGAAAGAGCTCATGAAAAAAGAGTTAGTATATAGTTCACAACCTAAAATCGAACATTAAAAATATTTATGTACATTAATATATACTTATTGTAAAGAGAAAATGGTAGCCGTTTTTACAATCTAGTGATTATGAGGAGGAATAGGTTTTGTTTATTAGTAATGTTCAGTGTTTATTTTTTTAAAGTTTTAAATATCATAGGTAAATCTCTTTATTCATTTTATACCTCAATAAATTATTTTTTCTGTCATGTTTGTGTTGTTTAGTTACCTAAAAAAATAATGAACCTTTCTATTATGTGTATTTTTCCAGGAAAATTTTTATACATCCAACACATTTTCATTCTAATTGTCGTCTTTATTTTTCTTACATTTGTACAACGTTTCGGACTTCTTTGTCCATTCTCTAGTACATATCTAAAAACATTTTTCATTCCATTAAAACTCAGTACATAAACATTATATTACATTCTAAAACAATTTTATCACATACAGAACTTTTTATTATTTAAATTTAACTTTTAAAAACATTCATTCAGTGTTAAAAATAAAAAAGTGTTAAAATAATTCTAAAAATATTTTATAAATAATTAGCCAATATCACGAATAAGAGTTATAAAATGGACATACCTTAAATTCCTACTCTATTAACACTTTGAAATGTCTCGTCATTATTTTTAAAAAACTGCGAGTATCTCCTCACTATTCACACGCTCATCTCTTTATTGTTGACCAGTCCCCACTTTTTTCCTCCCTCCCCTCCTCATCCAAACCCTTATCTTTAACCCCACTCTAAAAGAATAAAATTCACAACAGAAAAACCTTATAACAAAAAGATTAGGTATTTAGATATGGAAATATTATTCGATAATAATAAAATAACAACAAAATGGACCCAAAAAAAAGATTGCAGTGATATTTTATTAAATTATTTTTCTAACAATCCTAAGCATCAAATAGAAAATACTGCTAAAAATCTCATCAAAAAAGCCATATCTCTAACACACCAAGAACACCTCAAAGAAATAAAAAACAAAATATATAATATATTACAAAATAATTTTTATCCGAAAAGAATAATCAACAATTTGTGGTTCACAACAATAAACAAAATCAATAAAATAGCACAGATAAATAATCCAATAAAATATAATAAAGTTAATAACAATATAGTAACAAAAGTTTTAAATACAATAAAAGAAAAAACAAAAAACAAAATAACAGATTATTACGAACCATCTAATAAAGAAAAAAACAAAAATGAAGAGATAAGTGGAAAATTTGAAAAAAATAAACAAAACAATTACAATTATCAAAAATTAAAATATATCCCTAGACTAACAAATAAGATAAAACAAATCTTTAAAAAATACGAACATGATAATCTCAAATTAGGTTTGTACAATAATAACAAAATAGAAAAACATTTAACCAATACAAAGGATAAAATAAAAAATTTAGATAACCTCAATATAGTTTATAAAATAAACTGTAAGAATTGTAAAGATAAATACTATATTGGGGAAACATCACAAAATTTAAAAACGAGAATAGCACAACATAAAAATAGCACCAGCAACCCAAAAAACATAAATAAATCAGCTTTGGCTAAACATGCCATAACACAAAACCACGAATTTGAATTTGATGATGTAAAAATAATAGATAGAGAACAAAATAATAAAATAAGAAAGTTAAAAGAAACAATCCACATAACTAAAAACTTAATAAACACAGTAAATTATAAAAGCGATATAGGGGGAATAGGAACCCATTATGCATCAATTATTAATAAAATTAAAATATAAAAGAGTGGGGTTAAAGATAAGGGTTTGGATGAGGAGGGGAGGGAGGAAAAAAGTGGGGACTGGTCAACAATAAAGAGATGAGCGTGTGAATAGTGAGGAGATACTCGCAGTTTTTTAAAAATAATGACGAGACATTTCAAAGTGTTAATAGAGTAGGAATTTAAGGTATGTCCATTTTATAACTCTTATTCGTGATATTGGCTAATTATTTATAAAATATTTTTAGAATTATTTTAACACTTTTTTATTTTTAACACTGAATGAATGTTTTTAAAAGTTAAATTTAAATAATAAAAAGTTCTGTATGTGATAAAATTGTTTTAGAATGTAATATAATGTTTATGTACTGAGTTTTAATGGAATGAAAAATGTTTTTAGATATGTACTAGAGAATGGACAAAGAAGTCCGAAACGTTGTACAAATGTAAGAAAAATAAAGACGACAATTAGAATGAAAATGTGTTGGATGTATAAAAATTTTCCTGGAAAAATACACATAATAGAAAAAATATAGAACATCCAAAGAAATAAGAAGAAGAAAGAAGAAGAAGAAAAAGAAAAATAATGAACCTTGTTAAAGAAAAAATAAAATACGATTTTTGATTTCGTATCCCATATACTCGTGACACTGTGCGCCGCCGCGCAGTGGTTGAAGGCGGAAAAAACCTATTTTTAGAAGGTATTGAAATATTCTTTTTCTTTTCGTTATTAATAAATAGAATAGGTTCCTGACACATTCATTTTATTCGGAGATATTCCGATTTTTACACTTGTTTACATGTTGAAAATCGATCATTGAAAAAGTTTATTTTTCAACGAAAAATTTATAAAACTATGATTATTTTTGCAACTCCCATTTTTGTTTCTTGGTGCGATTTTCCATCCTAATCATGAAAAGCGATCTCACATATTACACTACTATAAAAATGATCCTATTTTTTCGATGTTTTAACCCTGAAATTGAAAAGTTTTTCAAATACTTTCCCCATTATAAATAGAGTGCGATAGGTCAGTAAGATAAAGGATTAATGGGTTTAGAATCAGTTTGAGTATGGGGAGTTTCCAAAGAAGAGGATAATAAGTTGTATGTAAGATAGATTCATAGATGTGTCTAAGAAACAAAACAGCTTTTCGTGGTTGGTAACGAAGTATAAAGGGTGATGATAAGATCATAGCTCGGTGCTTTTCTGATCGGAAATCTTGATTGCATTGTAGATTTTTTTGAGGGGTGAAACACCGAAGGTGGATTTTGTAAAATTTTTCGTTTCTAACAATTATTGAATTAAAAAATGGGTAAATAATGATTATTCGAGTTGTCTATGAACTTATTAAAGTGATTAATCCGGAAGCCAAGTTGAAAACTTCAAAGTTTACTTAATAACTGTTAAAAATAACTCTTAAAACAATTAAGAATTTTTTTTTAAGCTATTTACAAAATGTTTGTATGTATAATAAATGGAAAACTATTATAGAGATAAACTGAATATCTGAGGTAAGAGTGAGAGAGGGTACACAAAGATGTAATATTGATTATAATTTACACTCAGGTATGATTAAATATCTATAGATCGAAGATGGAGATATCAAGAAGGCAATGATTGCATCCAAGGATCATCGTGCATAAAATGATGTCACCGGAAGTTGAGAAGAAGCGACCTTCGAAATGGCGAATCTCGGAAACGAGTGTTAGAATACGAGGTATTGTTACGTTGATTCTGTATTGAAAACAAGATTCCTGTTTAGCATTAGAATATTGGTAAATTTCCAACAAGGTTAAGTAAAAAGTGAGAAGTTAAGCGTAATAACAACAAAAACTGAATTTGTAATTTGTTGTGTTTACAAGCTAAGCACAGTGGAAAAATTTAGTATTTCAGTGGTCAAAAATCTATATCTCCAGACCAAATGACGATAATCGAATAACTAATGAGGATGGGTTATAAATTTCCTTTACCAATGAGATTAAAAAAAATTATGAGGTGTGTAATAGTCAACTATTTTTCTTTACGATATGTGATTTTTTTTTTTTTTTTTTTTTTTTTTTTTTTTTTTTTAAATTAAAGCGAGGTCAGCAACTATTCGTCACATTTAATTAACATCAACAACATACAGACAAACCTCAACACCGTCACATTTTGAAGAATGAGCACTTCTTCATTGTATCATTTTCTAACTGTTTATTTAAAGAAAATATTATTTTCTTGAAATAAATAAGAGTATATATATTAAGAATTTATGTAGATGTTAGTTTTAATAATTTAAATTTATATTAAATATATATTAAATTTGAGGTAAACAAAAATTTACCTCAGAGGTAAAAAATGGAATCTACATTTCTTTATTGAAATAAAGTTTTTAAGAAGATTTTATTTTTCATTGTTTTGAGCTTTCGTTACTTAAATTAAAGGAACAGGTCTATTAAACGTTTATCGCATTCTTATTGAAGTTGGTATTTGGTAAGTAATTGGAAGTGTTTATCATGGTAGTTTTAATTTTAGTTTAATAAATAAAAAAAAAATGGACACGGTGTTATTTAGGTTAACCTCCGGTGTACAGAATATTTCTGAGACTTATTTGTTACTCCTGAGACTGTCAGTGGTTGTTTATAAATACTCGTAAACAATTTTCAGGGCTTTCATTCATGGATTTGCTTTAACTTTTTTATAGGTTATTTGATTTTTTTTTTTTTTTTGGGGGGACTTTTTGGGATTCATGGCCACCTAATTTAGATAAACGTTGAATAAAGAAGAACATGGTTGAGGGAATATCTCATTTAGTGAGCTTCTTTCGTAACCAATTGAAGGAAGCCATTAAAATTCGAAAGTAATTAAAAAGAATATTTTTAACTTCCCCAGGTCTTCATGAAGTATGAGAGGGTTGTGATACCTTTCTTTGCCCGACGAGGAGTATAATACTTCTATTTTTAGAATTTTTATTTTTATACTAGCGTATTGACTGTTACATTAAGGTTGAATTATAATTCATGACGTCTGTTAGTATCTGACTTACTAAAGACACCGGGGCTTTGAGGTTTAAATTAACTTTTAGGTTAATTGGAAGGAAGCGCTGAAAAGGTTACTGTAGGTCAAGTTGGATCAACCTTTTTTACCAACCCTTCGATAGAACATTTCGACTCGTACCGGTAGGTGTGAGTCGCCTCCAGTAGCTGACGGGCCTCACATACCCGGGGGTGGGGTACGCTTGAACTGCGTGGCGTTCATTGGCGGGTGGTCACCCAAATGGAGCGGTCACCCATCCAAGTACTAACCACGCTCGACGTTGCTTAACTTTGATTACCTATTGCAAGCGCCTTTGTCCACTCGGCCATCACGGCCCTACGATATGTGATTAATAGTCCGAATTTTCGATATGTGATTAATAGTCCAAATTTTCATATTTATTTATTTTGGAAAACCAACTTTTCGATCCCTACATGGTGTGATCGAGTGGTTCGCCATCAGAGCTTGTTGAGTCCAGAGTAATACAGACGCCCGATAAGTCTGCATTACTCTTGAGTCAGAATCCCGATGAAGATCCACATGTAGGGGTCGAAACGTTGGCTTTCCACAATAAAAAAAGATAAAACTGAAAATGCTGACTATTAATCATCCGAAAAAGTAAGTATAAATACTATCACTCTAGGTATTTCAAATTGATTTTTACTTGAATCCTATCTTCACTTAAATTTAAATAAAATAGTTTAATAGGCACAGGGTCATATATAGAGAATGAAATGAGCCAGTATTATTTATTATCAATTGAGTTTTCTTCTTATATATATGCTCCTGTTAAAAGATTTCAAAATAATTATTATCTGATGAAGAAAAAAAAAACACAAAAAATTAAATTAAAAACATGCTATTTTTTTAGGATTTTTAACGCAAAAAATATTATCAGATAATTCAACTAGAAGTATATTTTATGATTTAGTCTAAAACGAGGCCGAAAATATGTTAAATGTTTAAATGTAGGGATTTAAATCTTGAAACCGATATTATAAGTAGGGCTTAATGGGTTCACCTGCGCTGTAGTGGTGAGCATAGCAGCCTACAATGCTAAAGGTCGCTGGTTCACGACCCGAGGTGGCCCTAGGAGTTTTTAAAGGGAGTGAAAAATCCTTGGCTATGTCCCGTCCCTCGGATAGGACCTAAAATGGAGGTCCCGAGCCTGTAAGATGTCTGGAACTCGTTAAAAAGGGCCGGGATAGCCGAGCCTGTTTGAACGAGACCCGCTTTAGCATCCTCGAGCCGAACGGTGGCGGTTCGAATCCGCCCTGGGATGACTGACTTTTATTTCGTGGAGGCCCCACGAAATAAATCTCGACCTACCCACCATGGTTAGAATAGGTTGGGTACACCTCTAGAGTAACCCCCGAATGCCACACATGGCCAGGTAGGGGTACGGAACAAAAAAAAAATAATAAAAAAAAATAAATAAAAAAAGGAACTCGTTAAATATCTCTATCCTAATTATACCTGGATAGGCAAAATTTAGGACTCCCACTGTAGGATCGTCCGATTAGCCTTAGTGGCAGAAAATGACTTTAAACAAACAAACAACAAGTAAAGCTTAATATAAAAAAATAATTTCAAAGAGATGAAGACAGTACAGTAGACTTCCGCTTATCCTTCCTCGTCGGAAACAAGTTATTGACGGTTAATACGGAGGATGTAAAATTTAAAAACTCGAATATTATTTTAACTTCTATATTCTGGAAAAATCAGAATATAATACACAACTTATTCTATTAGATTATAAATATTTGTATTCAATAAGATAACATTTCTTGGGTAGTTAGATTTTACGATTTAATAAGATCTACTAACAATCTTGCCAGTTTTTCACCAAGTAAGATTTATTTTAATTTCAAACTCATTGTCTTATCGACGATCTCATCTAACGTCAGTAATATTCGGAGTTATTTCGTTATCATTTCGATTTTATTTTTCTATGCAATAAAAGGAGGATAAAGATTTATTTCAATAATTATTATTACCGATTTTTTTTTTATTGAGGTTCCGTCAATAGTAAACAAAAACTTTTTGCATAATTTCAACCTATTTAAAATATATCGAACCGCAATACAACAAGCAATAAATAAGCTCATGACCATTGAGAATTTCACAAATTTATAAGTTCTTAAGGAATTTTAAACATAAGGATTTTAAACAGATATTTTTATATATTTACCACTACCGCCGGATAATCCGAAGAGTCGGTTAAACGTGACCCGCTAAAGGTGGAGTCTACTATACAAGAAAATTTGAACTTTGCTACCTATTTCAGTGTTCTGTATCTTTTTGTCGTAGCTGATTTAAAAAAAAAAATTGCTAAATAATGTTAAAATAAATTACCTCTTTATAACCTAATAACCTTATCTAATAACAGTTACGTGAGTGTCATCCCTAGAATTTTTTAATGGGAGTAAAAAATCCTTAGCAATGCCGTCCCTCTGATAGGACGTAAAATGGAGGTCCCGAGCCTGTACGATGTCAGGTACTCGTTAAAAATCCCTATCCTAATTATACCTGGATGGGCAAAATTTCGGACCCCCACTGTAGCATCGTCCGATTAGCCTTAGTAGCATAAAAATGGACGTTAAACAAACAAAAACTAATAACAGTTACAATAATTACTGGGTCATTGGCCAATAAATCACCCGAGATGACGTGAGGTCTTTCGATAAGAGATGAGACAGCTAGAGAGGTTTAAGTCATCGAATAACGTTTTTTCATGAGTCAGTAAAGTTGTTATTTCAATCCATTATAATTATCAAATATAACGGTTATTCCATTTTTCAGAAAAATAAATTTTATGTATTCTCAAACTGTTTAAGATTGACCTGCTTTCACAGTCTTAGTTGTGAATGTATAAGAGTATAGTTTTTAAAACGCTAGTAAAACTTTCTCTTTCACCAATAAACTATTGTGTTGAAATAGAATTTCAATGAATCGACTCTTCATTTAACACTACCGCGAGATTACCGAGTCTCGCTTAACCGATTCTGATGTTAAAGAGATTTTTTTACTTTCACGTATCATCATACATGAAATATACAATAATGGAAAGTATTGTGATAGTAAAAAATTTCGACTTCCGATTTTCAACGGAAATACACGTTTTGGGGTCCCCCGAGTCCAAATAACCAAGTCCCGCGGAATGGTCCTAGTGTATGTCAAGGGACTAGCTCAAAAACTATAAACCGTACAAATCTGAAATTGGGTATTTGATGTATGTATATATCCGCGATATGACAGCAAAAAAAATCATCAAAATTGGTCAAACGGAGGGGGCTCTTTATGTCATAACTTTTTTCCCATTTTTCCATTTTCTCAAAAATAGCTTTAACCATTTTGATTAAACTCGTCATGTTTAATGAGAATCGAGTATTCTTTAATATCAGGTAAGCTTCATAATTATTAAAATGTTCTGAGTGGGTTTAAATGGAGTAGGGGCCTTTTTTGTTTTCCTAAAAAGTACCTTTGTTTTTATTTATATGGAGAAATTAACATATAACATAACCTCGATATGCCTAAAAATAAGAAATGGCTAAAAATGAAATATGAAAAGTCGAGTAATCATATAGAGGAGAAAAAAAGAAAAATATTTTGTCAACTCATAAAACACGTTGAGCAATCGCAAGCGCAGTACGCCTTTAATGACTACATTCAGTTTTCAATGACTACATAGAGAATTATAAAATCGGAAGACATGGAATATTATGCTTGCATTGCCGAATTATCGCAAGTAAAATCTTTTATTTAATCATAAAAAAATTAGTGTACTTTAAAGAGCAAACATAAACAAAACTAAGTAAATGAATGTGTCACTTTGAGGGATGGCATTTAACAAAACACGTCAATTTCTAATCTAAGTAAGTTGGTAAGTGAAGGTTCTGTGTTGCGCGCATCGCACCAGATTTTTTTCTTTTACCACAAACGCCGGTTAATCTGAAGAGTCAGATAACTGAGACACAGTAAGGATGTAATCTGTACTTATAAATTTGAACATAGCTACCTATTTCAGTGTTTTGTTTCTTTCCTGAAAAATAAAGTTTTTGAGATATAAGGTTCTTGAAAGGATTGGAAAATATATGAACATTTAAATATAGATAACGGTCATAAGGTCATAAGTTTAATAAGAAAAATGGCTGACACACGCAAGGATACGAGAATAATAAAAAGTTGGAGGAGAGATCTCAATTCTTAAACAAGCATGGTGATTCAATTAAGCCAGGAAAGGGGGTGATGCTGGACGATTTCCCTCATTCGCTGACATGTGCGAATTAATAACGAAACTCTAAGTTTTTTCGGTTTTATGACTACATATTTTTTTATAATTAATTGCCCACACAATTGGATTCAATATTTTAAATCGAATTTGATTATAAAAAATACCACATAAAAATTAAATTTTTTTTTCTTTCGCTTACCTATATTTGAAATATGAAGGGGTCGGGGGAAAATAGTGCCAAGCAACATTTTTAACAATAATAAACTGTAGCTACAGTCTGCTGTATATTACGTGGGACTATATGTCTATGATGCAAATGACACCCAAATATGACTATATAGAGCTACTATAAACATATATGTGGCATTTCCTTCATAGACATATATTGTAGGGTAAGTGAAAGTTGTGTGTTGCGCGCATCGTACCAGATCTTTTATATTGAATTTGCTTTTAAAAAAAACACTACATAAACATTAAAAATAATTTTTAAATGCTTACGATAATTCTTTATTGATTTGAGGCTAGACAGATATTAGTCAAGTTTTTTTTTTTGTGGGTTTTAACTAATAACAACTTTTCATTTTTATGATAAGGGCGTTCAGCCTATTTAATTTAAAATATTTTGTGGTCACATGTGGTTGTAAATGTTTCATTATTTAATTGTTTTTAATTTAATTTGTAATGTTGAAATATATTAAAATTCTAATTGTAGATGTTCATCTTGATAAAGGCGTGAGTGCCGAAACGTTGGACAAAAAATTGTAAAAGTTGAGGTAAAATAAAGGATCACAAAAAAACTTGACAAATAATTTGTAAAGATAAATTTATTTTTTGTTTAATTCGAAAATTCGTAGGTTTTTTACAAACCAGGGTGGTTACAAGAAAGGGGCCTTAGTTTTATTATTTTCTTGAATGATATCTTTGACTGTTGAAGGTACCCCAAAAATAAATCAAACCGCGACTTTCTTTGGGCACGATACACCGCTGCAGATATGCCTCCACCCCTTCACCCATTCCTCCTACACGTACCCTCTGGCGTACCCCGGACCTATCCAAGAAGGAGCGGGAAGGTAGACTCCCCGATCAGCCTGGAGTACAGTTATCCCCCCACCTGGATGAGAGTATATAGCCGGCGAACTCCTACCTCCGAGTCAGTCATGGACCTCATCAAGTTGCTGCCAATCCTCTTCGTTGCTGCCCAAGGTACGCGATACGTTATCTTAATCGATAGTGCAATTTTTTTTCATGGGAAAGTGACAGCTTTTTGAAAAACAAAACAAATTATTTATTTTTTTATATACCAGTTTCAACTAACTCCCATCAAATTCTGAGCATTAGAAGTGGCTTGAATGTTTTTTCAAAGTCGCAACTTTCAAGAATCTGGTGCGGTGCGCGCATAGCACAAATTTCAGTTCCCAACCTAATGTATTTGACTAAAAATAGGCATAGGCGGTATCGGGAAAGGAAAAAATAAAACTTTTTATTTTTCTTCTAAATTTGCTAATTAGCATTGATTAATTATTGCTAATTAATCATTACTTATAAAACTTTTTATCTCAATGACAATTTCCGTATTTTTATCACATATTGTTATCAGTATTTCATACGGTGGTTTAGGCACTGTAGGTGCGACTCTGTACTTGCTTTTGGAGATTCTTTTTAATTTTTTTTTGTATACATATATTTTTTTTGGGGGGGGGGGGTGGGAGGGGGATTATTGAAATAACTCTTTCAAGCTGTTTTTTTAAGAAACACAACCATTAATATAAACTGTCTTTAATCCATCTTAAGGATGTTTCAGGCTATCTACCCATCTTCAAATATCCTACAATACATGCAAAACCAATCATTATGTGTCCGATTAGCCATAGTGGCATAAAGTTACGTTAAAACAAACAAATAAACAACAATCATTATATTTTAACAAATTATTCATCTTAATTTATATACATTTGATATTCCGTATTTCACTTATTTGAGATAAGCTAAATATTTGTTTAAAATTTATATTTTATTATTATATAGTTACATCAATATTCACTCATTTACACCTGGTGTGTAATTGTCAAATATAAAAACTAAAAATTTGTATCACCTAGCATCATCATTCCTTAATTTATAAATATTAAATAAATACTCCATGTCAATCTTACCCCCTCCCCTCTGTTCCTTTCCAATCATTATTCTCATTATTCATTATGCTCATTATTCTAATCATTATTTTTTATTTTTAATTGTATCAGATTAAATATTTATTTTGTTTATTATATCCATATAATTTTTTTCAATAATAATCGTGTTTTAGGCTGAAAAATCGAGTTTATCAGCGATATATCATAAATAGGATTCGATAAAAAGGTTTCGTAATAACAGACGATAATAAATTGGAAATTTGGTTTCAAAAGAGGTAATGTTACCGAGATTTAAGTGCCTTGATCACCTTTATTAGATCCCAGCTTTCGACTCCCGCTCGCTTCGCTCGCTCTTCAGACATACTCGTACATAAACCCACAACGGGTCCTTTTCAGTGGAGATCGGGGCCACACTGGACGGCGCCATGTTGGCTCTGCCCAGCAGTAACATCGGGAAACTAGTAATATAAATTTCTCTATTTGTTTATGACAAACAGAAAGTTTTTGTTGACTCAGTTGGCCCTATCTAGACTCCATACTTTCAGGAGATTAGATTACTTTTTTTTTTTTAATTTCTTTATTAGGGTATATTAAGAAAAACAATCAAATTTTTTAATGATACATCGTAAATAGAAATCGACATGATGAGTTTATGCTAATGGCCGACCATTTTGCGGGACTTAGTTGTTTGGACTCAAGGGTCCCCAAAACATTTATTTCCGTTGAAAACCAGATGTCGAAATCTCGATACGATAAGTCGAAACGATCGCAATACTTTCCCTAACTATATATTGCAAATAATTTATTTATTTATTTTTTTGAAGAGAAAAGATTGAATTGAATGAGAAAAGACTCCGACCGGAGTCGAACCCGGGTCTTCCGCGGTATGCTAACCACTTCACCACTGAGCTCGCTTCCAAGCGGAGCCAATCCTTCCTCTTCACTGATACCTCTTTAAAACAAGAGGGTTACCCAAAAAGATAGATTAAATTTATATATTGCAAATGTATATAAGTGAAAGTAAAAGTTTTCAAAGGGGTCACCAGTGGTGTAGCGGTTAGCATAGAAACCTGCAATATTAAAGGTAGCGAGTTCGCATGGAGGTGGCCCTAGGATTTTTTAATGGGAGTAAAAACCTTGTCTATGCCGTCCCTCGGATAGGACGTAAAAAAAAAGGAGGACCCGAGCCTGTACGATGTCAGTTACTCGATAAAGATCCCTATACTAATTATACCTGGATAGGCAAAATTTCGGACTCCCACTGTAGCATCGTCCGATTAGCCTTAGTAGCATAAAGTGACGTTAAAACAAACAAATTAAACCTTCTTTTAGCATTTTTCTAACATTGCTTTTATCCAGAATAAGTTAAAAAGTTCAATTGGGTCACAAGTTGGGACTTGTTATTTTAAGATTACATGTCATTAACACGTTCACGCCCGGGGGTGTAATTCATGCTCCTCGCCCATTGGCGGCGAAACTTAATGATTTCGCTCTATCGGACGGGAGCTATTCCATTGGATTATGCAGTATTTTATATCCAATCCAACATTAATAAAATAAACAACACAATCCTACCTCGTTATAAATCGTCGTGGAAGGTTTCGTGATTGACTAAAGAGTGCGACGCGGCAGTCTGGTTGTTTCTATACATTTGCAAATGTGTTTGAATAATGAATTTGAGAACAAAAATAAAGCAGGGCTTACATTATAATGTAAAGAGGGTTTATTTTAAAATACATAAATCTTTATATTATTGTTTGATTAAATAAATTGTTGGCTTATAACATGTACGGTAATGCTGTCACAGTCCTTCATTTGCATCCTACTCTTTATCTGTGCCACATCCATTGTACATACGCATTATATTGCAAAGTTAGCTATATCAACAAAAGCGAACACATTGTACAATATAATAATGGAAAAAGGCCATTCTTAAAAATAAATATGTTAATAGAAATCAATTTATTATTATAATTTTGAATGTTTTTTGGGGGGGGGGGCTTCAGCCCGAAAGCCCCCCCCCCACCGTAAATCCGTCACTGGTCTGATTTCTATGATTCTTCTTTTATTTCATTTTTTATTTATTTTTTTAACAAAACAACTTTCTTTTAAGCCCCTGAAATAATTTATCATTTGATTATTGGAAAGACTCCTTGATGAAATTCCTTCACCCTGAGACACACAATTCTAAGAAAATCCATGTGGCAGTTTTCTGCTTGTTAAAGAGGTGAAATTAGAAACTTTTGATTAGTGAGGCCGCGATTATTGCAATTACAACTTTAATAATACCTGCATCCGGTATCGTGGCCGACTTGTGCAGGTATAATTTCCGGTTATTGCCTTTAGCTCTTCCTAATTACCCATATCCAGAATAAAAATCATCTTTATGAAGAAGAGAATAATTTTCATTATTAAGAAAAATAATTGAAACTTGTCAGATAACACACGGCATCAAAACCTAAATTGTTATCTCGTGTAACTTTTGTTTTGTTTTTCTGTTTTTTACTGTCTGCATTTGTTTGTTTATTATAGTTTATTGACATACAACTGCCAGATAGTATAGCAACGCCATATATTTCCAATATTTCGAGAGAGAGAAACACTTAATTGTTAAAATAGATGACGCCAAATAAAATTGGCCTGCTAATACACAGCATGTAGTACATCTTTTTTAGAATATTTGTAAATCTTATTTCAATAATATGTAATAATAACATCCATGTATGCATGCAAAAACGTATATAGTATACAGTTAAAATATAGTATATAATATATAGTAGTATATAGTAGGCATGGGTTGAAACTTGAAATTCTTGTATCTGATACAAATGATAGTGATACTTTTTCGGATCTGATACTTTTATTTGATACTTTTGTATCTGATACACAAAATTGATTGACCGTTGCATTATAATTGAATAAATGAACTACGATTCAATGAAACTTTATAGGCAACGTTTTTAGTTTTAATTTTTAATAAGTAAACATATTTTTATTTTTTAAATTAAATATATTCCTGTACTAGGTTGTTACAAAAGTCCTTGTGCATATCAAGTTGTTTACATTGAGGTCTCTAATTTAATCCTTAATTAATCTCTGACGAATACAATGCTTATGTCAATGTTTACATTAACTAATCCTCTAATTATATATGTACGCCCTACCCCCTGCCTTTCATTCAGTTTATTAAATTTCACTAGAAATGTCGGAAGAAAAATTTGTCATCTGCGGCCTTCTTAGGCATTATTGGAAAAAAGGTTTTAATGCAAAGGCCTCAGCCGAGGAAATTTGTGCAGTGGAAGGGGAAAGTGTGGTGCATCGAAACACGGCCGCATTTTGGTTCAGGCGGTTTAATTCTGGGAATAGAAGCCTTGAAGATGAACCTAGATCAGGTCGTCCTTCAGTCGTCGATGATCCATATACATACAACTTTTGGCTGAAAGATGGGTTAAAGTAGTTGAAAATGATGGCCTGTATTTTGAAAAATAAATTTGATTTGTAAATTTTGTACTCACATTTGAATAAAATTAATTTTGTGAACAAGGACTTTTGTAACAACCTAGTATATGTAAAATGTAAACCATATTTTGTTTAAATAAAAATGGAACATCAAAAAATATAAACTTGTTCTTGTTATAACTATTCAATTATATTTATTACATATAAATTTATGAATAGTTATAACTATTCAATGATTAAAATCATTAGGTTTGAAAATCGTATACGAGTATCAATCAATAATTTATTTTGATAAAAAATAATTCAAGATCATTATATTATTTAGGTTATTACTTTCTATTATCTCATTATTGTTACCGTCTAAAATAAATGAATAAAATTACCAAAGAGCCTGTTACTGAATCAAGCGATCAGGTATTAAGTAGTTTGTAAGAAATACTTCAAGTAATAAATGATTCAACTGTATCAGTAGTAGCCAGTATCTGGATCATTGTCTTGGGGGGGGGGGGAGGGGTTAGCTATTCCAAGTGTTCATTGTATTAGTACCTCACACTCAACTGATCATCATCATTGAGTATCAATGGATCAGTGAGTATCACTACCCGGTTCATTTTGACTGGATCAACTCCTTGTATCAGATACTTTTCAGTATCTGATACAAAGTATTTGATTCATACAACCTGGCCCATCCCTATTATATAGTATATTGTTAAAAAATTAGTATTTTTGTTTATATATATTTTTATTTTATTTTCATCCTTTCTCTCTTTTACTCTTTCCTTTTAATGCTGTGTTGAATGACTAAACATAGACTACTGTTACATTCATACGGCAATTAAATTACACTCGTCAAAAAACAAGCAAATTCATTTAATCAGCATTCTTACCGTAATTTCAATAAAAATCTAGACTTTGATGATTTCCTGCTGTATTTTTCAGCTGGTGCATCTCATTTCAAAGACCTAAGAGGTTCTGTTCGGACTAAATTAATATAGGCAGCTAAAAAGGCCGGCTCAGAGATGTAGACTGATGAGAGGAGTCCAGAGGGGACTCATGTCAGGACCCGTGTCTGGGGGCCAGTGTTTTGACGGAACCTGATGAACTTTGTTAGCTAAACATGCTTTAAGAGTTCAGACCACTTATTTGTTATCTCTATTGCATCCGATATTATCGTGAGGTGAGGACACTGATAAAGTATTACTATTTCTATATGAAATGAGCTATATTCAGTCATATTTCATGTCGTCTAATTGAAAATGAATTGTATTTAAACATTTAAAGTAATTTACAACGTCATTAGGTACTAATATGTATTTTAAATTAGGGCCTTCATTACTCATGAAATGTAAAAAAAAAAAAGGTGCGGCCCCCCTCAGAAAATTCCTTGATCCGCCACTGACACCTTATGGTATTGGTTATTGGGTGAGAGAGTTATCAACGTGTTTTAAGTGCTTGTTGGAACATTATCTTAAATATAAAATATTAAAATATTTCAGCAGTAATTTTAGTAGGGTGGTTTTAATCAGCTGTTCTATTCCATTTGTTAGTTACCAGGGTTACAGTAACTACATCAATACCATAACAATAATATTAAGAGAAAAACTGCCGTTAAATCGAGAATCAACTGTTTCTTGTTCAAAAGTAAAAAATGATTCTTTCGTCTGTGGGAAAAATGGGAGCTGATAACTCAATGCAAAACACGTCGAGGTCAATGTCTTCCTCTTGCGGCTTCTTTGCATATTTTTTCAGTTGTTTTTTGCTTTCCTGATTCGGATGTTCTACTTCAATGAATTCAGTTCCGCACCATTGAGTCGTTTTGCCGCACTATCATTCTCTAACCTTTAAGGTGTTAAAAAATAAACTTATCGCACTTTTAAACAAAGTCGTGCGGAATATATTGTACAAGAATTCATTCTTGACACAACAATAAATAATAGTTCATTAAATCTTTGTTCACGCTGGAAAAAATCAACGTATGTAAGGCAGCTGTTTCAGAGGAGAACAAATAATTACTTTATTATTGTTTATTTATTAAACGTCACTATATACTAATAATTATGTCGCACTATGGCAAAGCCTTAAAGACCATCTCCTAGGAGTTGCCACTGGTAAAATCTTAAGTTTACACAAGATAGGTGGTTGCTTAAAATAAACTTTAAAAACACTTATAAACATAATAAAAACAACATACTTATAAATGAAACATAAACATAAATGAAATAAGAGTCTATCTGAAGCCTAAAAAATTAAAAAAAAAAACTGAACTGTAATTGAATGTTGAGAAACCCAACATGTACAAAAAAATCGATTTTTCTGTTTATTTTAATTTTGAACTCCTTGCATGCCGAGACATCTAATTCAAGAGATACCCTACAATCTATCGGCTTTTGTAGACCATTCAAATGATCGTTGTCAGAACAAACTCGACAAATCCATGGCATTGGAAAATATCTTCCTGTAACCAAACCAGTAAATCCGTTGAGGCGTAAATTTTTTCTAGGCCTGTCACTGTCAAAGAACCAATAGGAAATTTGAACGAAGAACCATACATTTGAATCTTGCCCATTTCAACCTTATATATTTATAATTTCAGTTATTTTTCATATATTAGACAATTTATGAGAAGCTTATGTTTTTAGTAATAATAATTTCCAAAATATATGGATTGCAACAAGTGTTTGTCTTTTATAATCAGGAGAAACCCTTCATGTCCAAAAAAAAAATTTATTTATCAGATCTATCGAAAGAACAAAGATTTATCAAATAATGGAAAATGTATTCTAAGTACTAATACATGTCGGAGAAAATAATTCAAGTTGGGGGAAATCTCTTAACGCAAAAGTAGAAACTTTTTTTTTTCACTTTTCCAATAATTTGAATTTGTGGACATTTCGAGTTTCTCAAACGACGGATTCAATTATATCATGAAATTAAATTTTACTTTTACTACGATTTTAAATAAAAATATAGCTTTCGCCACTCGTTCCTATTTAAAAATTCTAAGATCTGGTGTTTATATTAATGTTCAGAACCTAAAAATTTATTTGTATAAGAATCGAAGATTGGTCGTCTAGCTACTACTACTGTGTGTCTTCACGTTCATTTAAATTACATATGGAACAAGTATAGTAAACAATACCTTCCAAACAAGGCTTACAATCACTATAATTTTTGTTATTTGAAGGGTCATGGGGAAAAACCACGGTAGTCCATTCTGATAAAAATGAAATTTAAAGTTTATGGTCCCCTTGATCCATTTTCCAAAAGTTAAAATTAGTTTCAAAAAACATATTCCTCTAACCCAGATAATTGTTTACCACTGTACATAATTTCCAAAACCAAATATTAGTTTAAATGCCAATGTAATAAGAAAACATCACCAAACTGAGCATTGTTGGCGGGGAAAAACCACTGTAGTCCATTACTTATTTGTTCATGACCTGTAAATTATTATTACTTTTTAGGGTAAACAAACAAAACAATAATACTTTCAATTATAAATTTGTTTCTATTTGCTGATAGAAATAAATTTGTTTCTCTATTCTGTCTTTTTTTTGTGAGGTCGATAGTTATGTTACCCTCGTTGATCTTTTTTCTTCATCCCAGTATTAATTAAACTTTTATTAATAAACCGGACTCGAGTTTCATTAATGCCAAGAATTGACAAAAACGTCTTCAAACAAACTTGAATATCACTGTATTGATAGTTGTTGTTCTCATCTTTCACTGTAACTTTATAAACATAAGAAGATTTATTTGGTATGGATACCTCAGAATTTGTTCTGGGACGACGACTTTGGATCGGTATAATTGAGTTGGTATAACAGTTATGAGACCGCTAAGGAAGGCGTTTTGTCCATCTCTTGATGACATATTATTAAAGTTAGATAATATTTCGTTTCTTGCACGTGAATGAACTTTTTCAAAACTCTTAAATCGTTTACATAAACAGTTTTCACCTGACTCGTGAGTTGAAAGTCTGAGTTTTTTCATGACATCAGACATTCCTCTGTGTTTTTTCTTCTTTTTTTTTTGTTAATTGTGTTCACTTGTATTCTTCTTCACCTAAACTAAAGTCACTGTTCATAAACAAACACCACAGAAATGGACTACTATTAATCTTTTCCCGACACTCAGGACTTCAGCTTTTTTTCCCCCTTGTATCGATTTTACACTATAGATTTTATGTGGACTATCGTTTTTTTTCTCGACTGTAACAAGTATGAAAAGAAAGTATACTTGCTATACTATCAGATGACACAACTTGTTTCAAATCAACAAAAAGTGGACTACCGTGGTTTTCCCCCCTGACCCTTCATTTTATTTAGTCTAACTTTATGCCACTAAGGCTAATTGGACGATGCTACAGTGAAAGTCCTTAATTTTGCCTATCCAGGTATAATTAATATAGGGATCTTTAACGCGTTCCTGACATCGCACAGGCTCGGGACCTCCATTTTACGTCCTATCCGAGGACTGTATCTTGTTTTGCCTAAAAATAAAAATTGACTAAATATCAAATAGGAAAGAAAGCAAGTCAACATATAGAGGAGAAAAAAAGAAAAATATTCCGTCAACTCATAAAACACGTTGAGCCTACGCAGGCGCAGTACGACTTTAATGACAGACAATTGTTTATAATTAATGACGTTCTGTTCATTTAATGGATGTTTGTTTTAACTTCACTAAGGCTAATCGGACGATGCTACAGTGGGAGTCATACATTTTACGTATCAAGCTATAATTAGGATAGCGATATTTAACGAGCTGCTGACATTGTAGAAGGCTCGGGACCTCCATTTTACGTCCTAACCGGGGGACGGCATAGCCATGGATTTTTTACCCCACAGAAAAATCCTAGGGCAACCGCGGGACGCGAACCCAACATCTTTAGAATTGTAGGTTGCTATGCTAACCACTACACCATCTTATTTACTCAGTATTATATATATATTTTTATAAGTAAGATAACAAAGAGTCATTTCTTCAAACTTTTATTAAGGGGCCTGGAAACCTGGCTGACGGCATTCTTTATTATCCGAATATCAAAGTTATTGTGCTCACGAACTAGGATATAATATCTTTCCTTTAAGAAACGCTATACAATGAGTACTCTCCTTTCTCTTCTGCTGAACAGAAGGAACATCCTCTAGAAGAACGACGTTCCGGAACCTTGAGCGGAAATAAGTGGAGCAGAAGAGGTGTGGGACCACTGCCCGATTTGGCCGCGAAGCAATTACAGCTTTCTGCGGCGTAATCAGCTCTAACTGTTCTCGGCAACGGCAATGAACCTTTGGCTCCCAGCCGGAATGATAATTGGTGGATAAGCGGGATTAGCATTGCGAGCTGTACGGTAGCGGAATTAGGAACGGTGCGATCCTCTACAAATGTCAGAGGGAAAGCATTTGTGCAAAACCTGAGAAAAAAAAAAAACCAAAAAACAAAAAACATTTGCGTATAGTTCAATCAATGACTGCTACAATACGAAAACTTTCTTTTTTACCCCATTTGCATTTAGGGCACGATGAAAGGAAGGTGCCCAGCAGCACCTCTTCCGGGCTAGATACCTTACGTGAGCAGGTCTCTTATCCAGCTTCTTTTTAGCCGCCTAGTTACAGGCATGTTGTTAATTAGTATATTGTCCGTGTAATTTAACAAAAAATCGTGAATAAAGAGTTTGTCTGTGTTGTTTGATAGTTGGTTGTTGTAAGTCTGTATGTAGAGTTTTATTATTTACGTACCAAGGAGTTTTCGTTATTAGTCTCAAAATTTTTAATTGAAAAGTTTGTAATTTTCGTTGAGCCCAAAATCTGTGAGTCATATGTCCAAACGGGTTTAAGTAAGTAAGTGTATGTGGTCAGATTATGTTATATGTTTAATTTTGACGATTTAGAAAAAAGAGAGTACAGTGTTTTCAGTCGTTTGTTAAGAGTCTGTCTTTTCAATTTTACCTGTGGGCCCCAAGTCATCCTTTGTAATTATTTAAATTCCGCTTTCGCCACAAAAATTATTTTGTGGATTTTATTAATTTACAAGGATATATAGCATTAAAAATTATGCAAAATTAGTATTGACTTCTTATCGGCATGCAGCATAAGGCTAATAATAATAAGGCGAAACAGAAAGAAAGTCTATTTGAACCTTTTCCAAGTCAACTGTAACCATTTCCAATTCACAAGAAACCCTTTCAACTCAATCCTCACCCTTTTTATTTAAATTGTATCCCTTTCCATTTCAATTGTTACACTGAATCTGAATTGGAACTTAAAAAAATCTTTTTTTTTTCAAGGGTTACAATTGAAATAGAGGGGTGACGGTTGAGTTTTAAGGGGTTAAATTTGCTTTGGTTACGTTTGAATTGGAAAGGGTTTCTTGTGACTTGGAAAGGGTTAAAATTGGCTTGGAAATGCTATATATATATATATATATATATATATATATATATATATATATGTATGCTGTCGTAGTGCTTTGGAGATAGTTATTTTGGTACCTTTCAATGTTTTATAATCTTGCAAAGGAATAGAGTTCACCAAATGAAGTTTTGACGGTTTGATTCTATAGCCAAGGACTAAATCTGAGACGAATTTCAATTTTTTATTTTCAGGCCCAATAGAGATATTAGGCTTTAAACTTTTGAAAATTTTGCAATAGCGAAACTTTTAAAACTTGTACTGAAAAACCCGTGCAAGTCCCCAGCTCTATACTCTGTGAATTTAAAGCACCCACCTACATCTATAAATTAAAAAAATAATATACACTTAGTCATCTGCCTTCTTGTTAAAAAAATAATTTAATACGTAGTTATAAGTTTGTACTTGTAATAACCTTAATTGAAATTCAGATCTTTCAAAAGATATTGGTCTAGATTATGTAAATGTTTTAGGATAAATAGGGAAGGAGATATTTGATTTGAAGCAGAACACTAAAATATCTAAAAAATACGTGTTTAGTGAACAATAAAATGGCCGCCATTGGCAAAATAAAAAATTTAAAAATAAACTAATTTAATTTTCTTATTATGGGTACAGTGGCTGTTAACCGTATTGGAGCAATCACCAGGACAATCTCAACTTTACCATTTATTGCTTATTTTCAACGTTTCGGCTATGTCGACATTTTCAAGTCTCAATCTGAACTAAGATGTAATTTATCCATCTTTAAACAATGCCTTCATCAATTCAACGCTAGCGACACTATTTAAATCTTTCAACTTTTTAAATGATGACACCAGTTAATGGTTAATATATATTTAATTTATAAAAAAAGAATTTTTATGTTGAAGTGATGAAGGCATTGTTTAAAGCTGGATAAATTACATCTTTGTTCAGATTGAGAATTGAAAATGGCGACATAGCCGAAACGTTGAAAATAAGCAATAAATGGTAAAGTTGAGATTGTCCTGGTGATTGCTCCAATACGGTTAACAGCCACTATACCCATAATATAAATATCCCAGGAAATTAAGAAACCAATTATGTATTGGATATAATTAAAAAGAATTCATTTTCTTATTTCTAATGTACTTTACTTTCTATGTTAAAAATATTTAAAAAATTAAAAATTTTGAAGCAACCATTTCTGAACCATTTGAAATGGATTGATCCTTTAGCAAAAGTACAGACCTACAGTTGTCCTCGTGCCGAGAGTTTTATAGATGATTCTGAGTTCAATTGCTGCCCCGAATCCAAATTTGCCATTAGTTTTCCTCTATCAGCTCTAGTTGTTGAGATTTATAAATGGCGTGACTTACCTCTTAAAACATAATTACTCGAATACATATGCAGGTTAATAGTAAGAGGAAAAAACAAAGATATTAAAACTTTATACATAAAACATTTTAGATCAAGTAAAACCATACACACTTTGTAACTAAAAGTTAATGCTATTTTTTTTTTTTTTTAAAGAAAACAATCACATATAAAACATTCAGTTCGTGAGACTATGTTGTTCAACAGGATACCAAGAAGGGGACCAAATTAGTCTCAACAATACATTTTTTTATTTATAAGACGTTTCGGCTCTTATGAGCCATCTTCAGTTCTGAAAACATTTAGCAATACAACCAATCAATCAAAAAAAATTGTGAACACAATCATCTAAAATCTTTTTTTTTATTGGTCCTCCCCTTCCTCGCCTGTTGAAGGCTATACAGGGTTTCCCGGGCCATGGGATAGAGTGGGGGATTGATGCCGAGTATTATTAAATTTTCCCCTGGCTCCGGGTTTTGAACTTGCTATCTTTCGGTTCTCAATCATATGTTGCCATGGGCAACGCGTATTTTCTGACGCGTTTGCCCACTCGGCCATCCCGCCACCCAATCTTCTAAAATCTGTATTTAATATATATACAGACCAGCAAAACATTCAAACAAATCATTTGAAGTCACACAGGGCAGATACCAATCTCAACTAATGTCCCCCAACCCCAAGACACCCAAAACACTCAGGGTGAGCAAAGTCCAATTCACTATGCTACACCCTCCAGCAAAGACCTATTATTTAGAGGGCCCAAATCTATATTATGTACAACAGCTGTATACTTCTAATTAAAATTAATAACTCATGCAATTCCATTTAAACCGAAGTATTAATTTTTATTAATATTTCCGCATAATGTATATTGAGACCTTTAGTGTCTGTTTTAAAATTGACAGACTTGTCAATATTTTCTGAAATATACGTTGCATGTAATAACTTCCTCTTTGTGTTATTGCTTTCTGTATGGAAAATGAGGGCCCTCTCAAAGTAAAATTCATGCTTGCTTATATGGTGATGCTGAACTAGAGCTGACTAGGATACCCCTTCTTGGTATCCTGTTAAACCAATCACATTTTAAAGAGCCTAGTTCGCACTTCGAAAGCTTCTTTTGCGTGACTTTCTTCTGTTAAGGTAGGCTGAAGCTAAAAAAGTGGAACTGAGAAAAAAAATCTGATTGCATTATTGGAATCAGTTTTACTTTTTATTTTTATAATTTTTTTTTTTTTTTTTTGCTTTGTAATGAGTTTTAACATGTTACAGGAGAGGCGAGGGCGATCCACCAGCAACTCCTACCCGCGATCCCTGGATACGTCCCGGTGTACATCCAACAGGGCCCGGACGTCGAGGTGATCTACGAGACGGGGAGGAAGGTGGCCGTCCATGACTCGGAGAAGCCGGCCAAGCCAGTGGAGGATGTACAGCCGCAGAAGGTACAAGAAGTCGAAGAGAAGGTAGAGCAGAGCGACCACGAGGTAGCAAAAGAAGAGGTTGTCCCAGCTCCTGCGCAGGACGAACCTCGGCCCCTCGAGCCCGCCAAGGTGGCCCAGGACGACAAGAGTACGCACGAGGACAGCCAGGAAGGAGCGACCAAGAAGGTGGGTACCGGGTCAGCGGTCCTCGTACCCGGGTACCAACCGGTCAGCGAATAAACCGGTCAATCAGCTGTTTGTTTAATAATGTTAATTTATTCAATCAAAATGTCATCTTCATTGTAACTTCATCTAGTCCTCGACGCAAATACATGTCTCATCTTATTTATCAACACAAGTATGAGAGTTTTTCATTTTTTATCCCTTTATACCAGAAAATTTGTCTTATAAAGCCTTTTGTTTATATTCTAACACGAATATGGGTTTAGATAATTTTATGTACGTAATATTATTATACAATAATTAGAACTCAAATGAATAACAATACGTTTATGTCACCAGAAAAATTGGTCTATTTGTCATTTATACCACGTGACAGGATAGATAGCTTATCGTTTATTTCAGCCGACAAATCGAAATTAAGGCTGGTTATCTTGTCATTTTTTTGTGTGTCTGTGTCTGGAATTTGGTTAAAGACCAGGTTTGACTGCCATAGTACACCACCGGAATGATGCAAGACTCAAAGATGCACTCCAGACCCAGAAAATAACAACTTGGCAAAGATCTGTGGAATGGAGTATGCTAAATATCAGGAGAAAATCTTTCCTTTCTCTTCTTATTTTTCTTTTTCTAATTTCTTTGGATGTTCTATGTTTACTATGATGTGTATTTTTTATTATTTCAGGAAATTTATACATCCAACATCTATCTATTCAAATTGTCCTTTTTATTTTTCTTTATATATGTACAACGTTTCGGACTTATTGTTTGTCCATTTTCAAGTACATATCTAAAACCTTTTTCATTCTATTTAAAACACAATATATATAAAAATTATATTACACTTTAAAAACCTTCTAAGATGAGAAGAGGGGGTGAAAGGTGAGGACCAGTCCACAACAAAGCAATGAGCAAGTGAACGGTGAAAAAATTGTTTAAAAAGTAATGACGAAACATTTCAAAATAAGGTATATCCATTTTATGTCCTTTATTTATGATATTGGCTAATTTTTATAAATTATTTTTAGAATGTTTTAACACTACATAAAAGATGTTTTTTGAAGATTAAATTTAAAAATAAAAAGTGCAGTATGTTGTTGAATTGTTTTTAAAGTGTAATATAATTTTTATATATTGTGTTTTAAATAGAATGAAAAATGCTTTAGATATGTACTTGAAAATGGACAAACAATAAGTCCGAAACGTTGTAAAATAAAGAAAAATAAAGAGGACAATTTAAATAGATAGATGTTGGATGTATAAATTTCCTGAAATAATAAAAAGTATACATAATCAGGAGAAAAGATAAAATCAAAAATACCATTATCAGACAGAAATCTGAATTGAAAGATATAAACCGTCACATCAATACTCTGAAATGGAAGTGGGGTGGACATGTATCAAGAAGGCAAGACCCAAGTTGGGCGAGAGATGCAACCCTCTGGACACCCTACAATGTCAAGAGGAAGCGAGGAAGACAAGCCAAGAGATGGAGTGACTGGTTTAAGGAGTTAGCTGGTCCAATGTGGTGGAGACTGGCAAGAGACAGGCAAGCTTGGAAATACAAGTGGGGTGAGATTACCAATTCCGCTCCCGAATAGGTTGGACACCTGGTACAGCGTAGACCTTCACTCCCATAAATAGCAAAGACTATATTATAATTTTTACTTATTACAACCAATGATATGGGAAGGCCTATATACAAAGAAGATAATTTGTTCATTTAATTTATGCTAATTTCTGATTTTTATCTATTCCTTAAATGTACATAATAAAAGGCTATTATTATTATTATCTTGTCATTAAGCTAAGCAAATGGCTGGCTAATTTTTAAACGCGTTCACGACACCATGTAAATGGGTAAACTTTTCATTTACTTCACAAGAGAAATAGGCCATTTTGTCATTTATTTCAGCAGACAAATTGTTTAAAGCAGCCTTCAAAGAGCTATCCTAAAACTCTACTGTCTCAGGATCTACGCGCTCACTCAAGAAAATCTCACGTAACCGGACCAACAGGATCCAGCTCTTTTAATTCCGCTACTAAAAGTTCTCCAATCCATTTGCCTGGCATTTTAAATGTTTAAGCATTTGTTACCTAATATGGGTTTAAATATTTTTTATTTAAAGAAAAATTGTAATTCACAACGCCAAAGGAACAATTAAAGCTCAAATTAGTAAAAACGTTACAGAATGTAACTACTAATGACAAAACCGTGGCACTAAAGTAACCTCATACTTCCACGTTCAAGGCAAGATTAAGCCCCTAGCCCATCGCTTCTTATATTTAGTCTGAACTCAAAATATATGAATTTTGAGTTATGCATACCTTTGGAATCATAATGACAAAATCTACAATGCCAGAATATAGTCACAATAAATAGGTCCGTTCACGTAAGGCGCAAGTTACCATCTTCTTATTTAGAGGGGATGATGGTATTAACGCAGTTAGAGCTTTTGCTTTGCTTTTGCTTTTGCTTTGCTTTTGCTTTTGCAGCTTTTGAGTTACAGTTAGTATCAGTGCTACTAACTGCCCCAATGGTAGACTATTTGTGATCAAAGACTATTTTCCCTAGCACTGTTTGTAGGTACATAGTAAAATTGAGAATGCATTTAAGACTTCAAAGGTGATTATCCAAAAAAACGTTTTTTTAGTACTTTACCAATCTTGCAGGCCTGCGATATAATTGTTATGTTCTTGAATATTTCTTCGTATTTGTAGTAGCGCTGATTTGTTCCAGGCAAACGAAAAAATTCGATAGTGAGGAATAATGTGTTCGTTATTTAACACGTAATTCCCTGCAATGAAATAATATGCTGAAAGTCTAGGAATATCTTAGACTCACATACATAATGGTAAGTTTATGTGGAGGAAGATATATGAAAATAGTGACCTATTTACCCTGATTTTAAATGAACTCAGAGATCCTACTTTGGAAAACTTGACATTTATGATATTACTAGCTAGTGTGCCCGGCTTCGCTCCGGTAGTTGTGTGGCAGTTTCAATAACAGAAAAACTTTAAAATTAAAGGAAATATAGAACAAAATTAGCACTTTCTTGAAAATTTTAACATTGTATCAATATTAAGATTCGAGATCTGCAGTGTCCGCCCAAATAAGGAACCCTATATACTTTATAGGGTGTTGAAAATGGTGAATGAACAACTAATTTTGCTGCAACTTTGTCGAGTCATGCATCGTTTTTGATGGTTTCTGTGATTATGAATCCTATAAGCCCATTCCAAGCAGTCAGCAGATAATAAGTTATTAGATAATTAGTTAAAAAAACTATATTTGGAGTACAACTTAAGCGCCGACTACTCTGATGGTCCCATTAGATCCAGAAGTTTAGAAAATACCGAAGATTCATAGAAACTTTTTTTGTAAGACCTTTCTTCCAGTTCAACCTCCCTTAATATATCCCCCCTCACCCTAATTTGGCCGAACTCTGCACTTCTCCAATCTTACTACTGTTACTAAGTGAAAACCAAAATATCATGAGGGCACAATTTTTTCATCATATTTATTTTTATCCTGAACTATGAGCGGTGATAAAATCTTATTGAAAAAATTGTATTATTGGAGTCAATTCATCATTTTGTCAACTGGAATGCTCATCATACATAGTAATAAAACCATTTTTCATAACTACATACAATAAGAACATTTCAAACTTGTTATTTTCGTTTTATAATCAGTCTATTCAGCTCTTCTTTTTTGTTTCATGTCTGTTTTTATTCGCTCACTCATATTGCATTAAATTTACTTAAGTATATGTTAGATATTGAGTAAATGTAATGTGTTACTCAATTAACCTTCTTATGAGAAAATTAATTTTGTAAAGTATCCAGTCGGTTTTCTCATTGATTGCAAATATGTAAAATCATAATTTATTTAAAAAAAAAAGATGAAACTAATTATTTTAGCTTGATTTTTTAGTAATTTAAAAAGAACAGCTGACAAAATATATAACCTTTACAAATATAACGGAATGAATGAACAATAAACATTGAGTGAAACACATCCTAGCGCTTCCTGGTGGTCTGCAGCTCGAACTAAATTTTTCATTCATAAACTCGTATGTCATTCTCAGGTAGGCTAATTACATGTTGCGAGAGGCTTAAAATTCCAGTCCTTTTATCTTCAATTTTACACCCTTAAGAGAAAAACGGAAACCTTCTTCTCCGTTAGGGGACATACAGTTACACGCTGACATAAATCACTTAATCGTATGTAGAGTCGTTTCTGAGCCTTTTCGGCACGCACATTGTACACTTTGCTTTATAATATATATTGATTACTAGCATTCAGTAGAAAATAGTTTTTAAAATCTGGATATATTTTTATTTATTTATATTTTTTTAATAAAATGGATTGTTTGTTTGTTTAACGTCCTTTATGCTATTAAGGCCAGTAGCGGGTCCAGGGGAGGGGCGCCCCCCCCCCCCCCCGAGAGGTGAAGACACTCATACAGTATTACTATTTCTATATAAAATGAGCTATATTTAGTCATTTTTCAAGTCCGCTAATTGAAAATGAATTTTATTTAAACATTTACAGTAATTTACAACATCATTATGTACTAATATGTATTTTAAATTAGGGCTTTCATTACTCACGAAATGTAAAAAAAAAAAAAGTGCGCCCCCCCTCAGAAAATTTCTGGATCCGCCACTGATCAAGGCTAATCGGACGAGGCTACACTGGGAGTCCTAAATATAGCCTATCCAGGTATCATTATGATAGGGATCTTTAACAAGTACCTGATATCATACAGGCTCGGGACCTTTACATTTTACGTCCATTTTACATCCTATCCGAGGGACGGCATAGGCAGGATTTTTTCTCCCTTTATAACATCGTAGGGCCACCGCGGGACGCGAAGTATAGTAGGTTGCTATTTTAACCACTACACCACAGGTGACCCAAATTAAATGGATTTTTTCTTTTTTCATTGACGGTTTAATGACATGTAGCCTTAAACAACACCCGAAAGTATCTTTATGATTCTGGGTATAAGTGAGACGCTGGTGATAAATCAAAAAAGGTAAATGACATCGAACTTGGTAATTACTTGAGTGGGTGACCACTCCTATACCCGCACAATGTGAGACCCGTCAGACTACTGGATAGAACTCACACTTACCGGGCATAGCAATTATGAACCTACTTCTATACTGTAATAGAGTACCATGTTGTGGTTTTCCAGGATAAATTATTTTTAAGGAATAATATAATCTGTCTTTTTCAGCATAATTTATTTCATTTACAAAAATATAACTTTTTACATAAATAATGATCTTTCTAAAGTTCACTTTTATCATTTACTAATCCTAGTAAATTGCTGATCACTTCGAGAGTATCGTGACTGACGAATAGATGAATTGGAAGAGCTGAAAAAGTCATGAAATCTAAATTAAAACATATGAATCATCATTAAAAAAATAATAAAATGACGAAATAATAATTTCATCAATCTTATATCATACTTTTCAAGATTTCCATATCTCAAAATCTTTTAAACTTTAGATTTATTCTCATGAAAAAATAAGGTTTTCGAAGTGTGATGTTGTAATGAGTAAATGATGTCTCTTTTCGAAAAAATTGTGTTATTATTATCGTATAAAGATTTTAGGAAGACTGTATTTATTTATTTTATTTTATTTCTTGACAGCTTTACTTCTATCATTAATTATCTTCGTAAAAAAAATACACGTCAAGACATTTACATGTAAAGGGTATATCTTCAGAACATCTCTAATAATATATAAAGAAAAATGAAGAGGAAATGTTTAGGGGGTACATTAGAAATGAATAACACATACGAGTATATGGGACGTTCTTTTACAAACCGAACACCTTTCTGACCGACACATTTTAGATTTAACTGAAACTTTTTTTACGGGTTCTATATCGAAAAAAAAGAGATACGTGTAAGAGGATTTTTTTTCGATATTTTGAAAAATAAACAAGATCGAAAATTCGTGAATTTGATGATTTATCGATAACAGCCTATTTTTCAAAAATTCATAACTCCGGTTCTATTTAAGCTAAAAAATCTAATTTTTTTTTTATTGTGAAGATAAAAAGACAAGCTTTAAGAAAAAAATACTTTCAAAACAAATTGTCGAAAAATTCAAATTGTTATAAACAATTTCAATGTTTAAATCGGTTTTTAACAGTGGCGCCACCCATGAATCAACTTTTTACTATTTTTATCGTATTCTGCGTCGAATTTTCTATCGAAAACGCTTTTAAAAACGATGGAGAAGTTATTTTTACTGTAAGAAAAAAATTAATTAATTTAGCATATGAATACAAATTAGAAGAAAAACAATTGTCCGAACGTTTCCAAAAAGCTTTAACAATAAAAGGAACTTTGAAATATCAAAGTATTAATCCGATTTCTTTACAGCGATTGGAAGCAAAACGGTTTTCATCTTGCGATAAAAAGGATATTGTAAAAATTTTTAAACAGAAAATGTAAACATTGTCTTATTTTTAAATATTGTATTTATTATTATATTCCAAATATTGTTCTTATTAACTGATGCATTATCGAAATCTTAATAAAAAAAATTTCATTTTCAACAATGTTTTTTATTTTTTTTTATTTATATATTTTTTCTATTTTTTCCCATCTTCTTGGCTAATAAAATATGTTTTTTAATTAAAAAAATGAAACAATTATTTGTATTTAAGAGATAAACGGTGTAAAACAAGAATATGAGCCGTAAAATGTGACCCACGTGTCGATGTGACGTACCGCGCTAAATTAATTAATTTTTTTCTTACAGTAAAAATAACTTCTCCATCGTTTTTAAAAGCGTTTTCGATAGAAAATCTGACGCAGAATACGATAAAAATAGTAAAAAGTTGATTCATGGGTGGGGCCACTGTTAAAAACCGATTTAAACATTGAAATTGTTAATAACAATTTGAATTTTTCGACAATTTGTTTTGAAAGTATTTTTTTTCTTAAAGCTTGTCTTTTTACCTTCAAAATAAAAAAAAATTAGATTTTTTAGCTTAAATAGAACCGGAGTTATGAATTTTTGAAAAATAGGCTATTATCGATAAATCATTAAATTCACGAATTTTCGATCTTGTTTATTTTTCAAAATATCGAAAATAAAAAAAAATCCTCTTACATGTATCTCTTTTTTTTCGATATAGAACCCGTAAAAAAAGTTTCAGTTAAATCTAAAATGTGTCGGTCAATTTTAGTCCAAATCTGTTCGGTTTGTAAAAGAATGTCCCATATGTAATTATCACATATAACATATAACACACATAATAGTGATAATTACATATTAATGTTATTTACCCCTCAACATTAGCGTCCACGTTTCAGATCCTTAAAGGACCGAAGGAAGGATAAATTGTTTTGTAAATTCTAATTTTTGAGTTTTAGAATTAAATATTTCAAACTATAGCTTACACACAAGGAGTAGTTTGTCATTTAAAGGTTTGTCACATAAAGGAAATACCAGAATAGGGTCTTTTCTACATTAAGACGTCCAGTTACTTTTTATCAACAAATGATTACTTTAAAAGTAATCGCTTTAATTAACATATGGGCATTAATGAAATATTTATTTTAAAACAATGGAAAAAAAATCAAGCTAAACTGGAAAAAAAAAAAGCAGCCTATCTTCAAATATATAAATATAAATATTTTTACCCACAAAAACTACTTATTTCTAAAAGGGTGATTTATTTTATTACTAGCTAGGGTGCCCGGCTTCGCTCCGGTAGTTGTGTGGTAGTTTCAATAACAGAAAGACTTTACTATTAAAGGAAATATAGAACAAAATTAGCAGTTTCTTGAAACTTTTAACATATTATCAATATTAAGATTCAAGATCTGCAGAGTCCGCCCAAATAAGGAACCCTATATACTTCAAAGGGGGTTGAAAATGGCGAATAAACAATGCAACTTTGTCGAGTCATGCATCGTTTTTTATGGTTTCTGTGATTCTGAATTTTATAAGCCCATTCCAAGCAGTCAGCAGATATAAGTTATTAGATTATGGTTGAAAAATATATTAGTTAAAAAACTATATTTCGATTACATATTTATAACTACTTTTTTTCTCTCTGCAATTTCTCAAATTGCATCTAAATGCTGGAGATATTTTTGGTGAAAAGCAAGCTTCATAAAATGTCCTCTTCTACATTTCCGTGTTTTATGCAATATTTCGAACCTTTGAAACGTCTGAAATGCCTCTTCTTCTGATTCAAGAACACGACTCAGTTGTATCAGATTCATTATTAACAAAAACAACTTCAACGTCTCTTAAAATCTAGGAGGTAACCTCCATCATGTATATATATATATTTTTTTTTAAATAGACATATGTTATTAAATAACTGGTGCTATTTAATAAAAATATAAAAAAACAGTTATCAAAAAGTAACTGGTGTGGGTAAAGTAAAAAAGACCCAAACAGTTTTACTTTCACTTACCTATATATGAAATATATAGTAAGTGGAAGTATTGCGATCGTGAAAATTTTCGACTTCCGGTTTTCAACGGAAATACACGTTTTGGGGTCCCCTGAGTCAAAATAACCAAGTCCCGCGAAATGGTCTGTGTGTGTGTGTGTGTGTGTGTGTGTGTGCGTGTGTGTGTGTGTGTGTGTATGTGTGTGTGTGTGTGAACAGACTAGCTCAAAAACTATATCTCGTGCGAACCTGAAATTGGGTATTTAGAGTATGTATATGCCCGCGATGTGACAGCGAAAATTTCATCAAATTTGCTCAAAGGGAGGGGGTACTTTATTTAATAACTTTTTAAGTTTTTTTTCGATTTTCTCAAAAACGGCTCTAACGATTTTGATTAAACTGAGTATTTAATCTATTTATATGCCCGAGATATGACTGTAAAAATTTCATCAAAATTGATCAACCGGAGGGGGGACTTTACTTAATAAATTTTGTATCATTTTCACGTGTTTTTTTTATTTACTCAAAAACGGTCTTAACGACTTTGATCAAACTGGGTATTTGATGTATGCATATGCCCGAGATATGACTGTAAAAATTTCATCAAAATTTATCAACCGGAGGGGGGACTTTACTTGATAAATCTTATACCATTTCACGTGTTTTTTTATTTACTCAAAAACGGTTTTAACGATTTTGATCAAACTTGGTATTTGATGTATGTATATGCCAAAGATATGATAGCCAACATTTCATCAAAATTGGTCAAACGGAGGGGGCACTTTATTTCATAATTTTTTTACAATTTTTACCTTTTTGATCGATTATCTCAAAAACGGCTTTAACGATTTTTATCAAATTCGTTATGTTTAATGAAAATTAGTTGCTATTTAATATTAGGTAAGCTTTATCATTATTGAAATGTTCTGAGGGGGCTTAAATGGGGAAGGGGCCTTTTTTGTTTTCCTATAAAGTACCTTTGTTTTAGTTTATATTGAGAAATTAACTGTCTCTCATCACGCCTAAAAATTAGAAACGCTAAATATGATATATGAAGAAAATGAAGTAAACATATACAGGAGAAAAAAGAAAAATATTCCGTCAACTCATAAAACACCTTGAGCTCACGCATGCGCCGTACGCCTTTAATGACAAACCAATGCGTTATAATTAAAAATGTTCTGTTCATTTGAGAAGTGGCAATTAACAAAACGCATTAATTTCTAATCTAAGTAAGTTGGTAAGTGAAAGTTGTGTGTTGCGCGCACGCACCAGATTTTTTTGTCATTGTGCCTCTGTCTCAATAAAAACCCGCACAAATAAGAATCTAAGAGATCTACAAAACTTGTTGAATGATTCACTGTAAGGTGCACTTAATTCATTGATGACGATGTTTCTTCCAACCCTTTATATGCCTTCCAGCAAACACATGTATTTGAGAATAAACCTTTTGAAGTTTTTGCAACTTCTGAAATTGCAAGTTTCTGCAACTTCTCATATTGTAAACCCACTTTTCTTGTTTAAATTTCAATATCATATTGCGCTCTAGATCACAGTATTTAAATTTAAGTAAGACATCTTTATCTTGAAAAAATCTGGTGCGTGCGCGCAACACACAACTTTCACTTACCAACTTACTTAGATTAGAAATTAATGCGTTTTGTTAATTGCCACTTCTCAAATGAACAGAACAGTTAATTATGAACAATGGTCTGTCATTAAAGGCGTACTCCGCATGCGTAGGCTCAACGAGTTTTATGAGTTGACTGAATATTTTCTTTTGTTCTCCTCTTTATGTTTTCTTTATTTTTATCATATATCATATGTAGCCTTTTCTTATTTTTAGGCGTAACGAGAGACATTTAATTTCTCCATATAAACAAAAACAAAGGTACTTTATAGGAAACAAACAAACAATAAAGGTCCCAACCCCCCCCCCAACCCTCCCCCCTCAGAACAGTTTAATAATGATAAAGTTTACTTGATATTAAAGAACACCTAATTTTCATTAAACATGACGAATTTGATAAAAATCGTTAAAGCCGTTTTTGAGATCATCAAAAAAAAGGTAAATAATTGGAAAAAATTATGAAATAAAGTCCCCCCTCCGGTTGATCAATTGTGATGAAATGTTGGTTATCACATCTTTGGCATATAAATACATCAAATACCAAGTTTGATCAAAATCGTTAAAACTGTTTTTGAGTAAATAAAAAAAAACACGTGAAAATGATACAAAATTTAATAAGTAAAGTCCCCTCTCCGGTTGATCAATTTTTATGAAATCTTTACAGTAATATCTCGGGCATATAAATAGATCAAATACTCAGTTTAATCAAAATCGTTAGAGCCGTTTTTGAGAAAATCGAAAAAAAATTAAAAAGTTATTAAATAAAGTACCCCCTCCCTTTGAGCAATTTTGATGAAATTTTTGCTGTCACGTCGCGGGCTTATACATACACTAAATACCCAATTTCAGGTTCGCACGATTTATAGTTTTTGAGCAAGTCTGTTTACACACACACAGACACAGACACAGACACACACACAGACCATTTCCCGGGACTTGGTTAATTGGACTCAGGGGACCCCAAAACGTGTATTTCCGTTGAAAACCGGAAGTCGAAATTTTTCACGATCGCAATACTTCCACTTACTATATATTTCATATATTGGTAAGTGAAAGTAAAAATGTAATACATCTTCTTCTTCTTAATTCATCTCTGTGTCCATTTTACACCGGGAATAACCTCGACCGGGAATAGAGTTTTTAGGAGCCATATGGTTTAATTTATTTTTAAAAAACGAATGATCAACTGTTTAAATTAATCATTTGATAATAAAAAGTAACTGGCATGTAGAAAAGACCCCCAGAATATAATAAAACTTTATGTTAATAACGTAAGTTTGAATGTAAAATAAATGTTTTAAAATGGTGTAGATTTGCCAGATACCTATCCTATATGTATATACCGTCTTTTCTGTTTCCGTTCATATATTTTCTGTCAGTTTATTTGCTTAATACTATAGTACATAGAAAATTTATTAAAATTAGAAGCTATATACCTTTATCTACCCAGCTATACGAGTATATCTAAATAAAAAATAAAGTTACTTTAATATAAATATTATACTTACTCCGACTAATATTTCCACACTGACTGGGTACATCCTGATGGCAGTGAGGGTTAGAGGTTTCGAAGTTCTGACCATGATCATCTGCGCCGTTCTAGCGTATTCCCTGTCCGCCAGGTACCAATCGCTGCTGTATATAGCGAAGCAGATGTCCGTGCTCTGCAAAATAAATAATCTTTATCTTTACATAAATATATATATATATACACTCGCGGCCAAAAAAACCGGCGCACCTTCCTTTTTAGCACTAAATGTATCTTAACGTAGGTATAACACGTCCTAGCATCTATTTTTCATTTCTTATCCATAATAAGCACATCCCCCTTTAATATTATGTCAATAATCCTCTATAGTAAGCAATCAACAGATAAGAATTCGTAAACAATACTGCATCAGTACGTATATGCGACTTTACAGTTATACGTTTTCCTTCTAAAAGTGCTCTTCTTGTTAATTTCTTTTCGTTTTTACTTTCACTTACCTATGTATGAAATATATAGTAAGTGGAAGTATTGCGATCGTGAAAAATTTCGACTTCCGTTTTTCAACGGAAATACACGTTTTGGGACCCCCTGAGTCGAAATAACCAAGTCCCGCGGAATGGTCTGTGTGTGTGTGTGTTTGTGTGTGTGTGTGTGTGTGTGTGTGTGTGTGTGTGTGTGTGTGTGTGTGTGTGTGTGTGTGTGTGTGTGTGTGTGTGTGTGTGTGTGTGTGTGTGTATGTGTGTGTGTGTGTGTGTGTGTGTGTGTGTGTGTGTGTGTGTGAACAGACTAGCTCAAAAACTATAAACCATGCGATCCTGAAATTGGGTATTTAGTATAGGTATATGCCCGCGATGTGACAGCATAAATTTCATGAAAATTACTTAAAGGGAGGGGGGACTTTACTTAATAACTTTTTAGGTTTTTTTCGATTTTCTCAAAAACGGCTCTAACGATTTTGATTAAACTGAGTATTTAATGTATTAATATCCCCGAGATATGACTGTCAAAATTTCATCAAAATTGATCAACCGGAGGGGGGACTTTACTTAATAAATTTTGTATCATTTTCACATGTTTTTTTTATTTACTCAAAAACGGTTTTAACGATTTTGATCAAACTTGGTATTTGATGTATTTATATGCTAAAGATGTGATAACCAATATTTCATCACAATTGATCAACCGGAGGGGGGACTTTACTTAATAAATTTTGTATCATTTTCACGTGTTTTTTTTTATTTACTCAAAAACGGTTTTAACGATTTTGATCAAACTTGGTATTTGATGTATTTATATGCCCGAGATATGACTGTAAAAATTTCATCAAAATTGATCTACGGGAGGGGGGACTTTACTTAATAAATTTTGTGTCATTTTCACGGGGTTTTTTTATTTACTCAAAAACGGCTTTAACGATTAACAAAAATAAGATATGAATGTAGAAAAATGTGTGACTTTGGGAAATGATATTTAGCAAAACACGTCAATTTCTAATCTAAGTAAGTTGGTAAGTGAAAGTAGTGTGTTGCGCGCACGCACCAGATTTTTTCTTCAAGCGATTGTTTCCTTTTGTTGTGTGTTGAGCGCAACAGAACAGTTCTATCTTTATATATGTAAAAATCTCTTGTCCAGACGTTTTTCAGGATTGAAATCAGAAACTACTCAACCGATCTCTTATCAATCGCCTTTTTATTCTTCTCCTAGCGTGCGTTAGCCAATTTTCTTATTAAACTGTACGTTTGACCGTTATCTATATTTAAACGTTCATGTGTTATCCAATCCTTTTAAGGACCCTATATCTCAAAAACTGCATTTTTCATGAAAGATACGAAACACTGAAATGTGTAGATATATTCAAATTTTCAAATACAGTATACTAACTAATAGAGTAACTACCGGGTATCACTTAACCAACCCTTCGGATTAATCGGCGATAGTGCTAAAAGAAAAAATGTGGTGCGTGTGCGCAACACACAACTTTCACTTACCAACTTACTTAGATAAGAAATTGACGTGTTTTGTTAAATATCATTTCCCAAAGTCACACATTTTTCTACATTCATATCTTATTTTTATTAATCGTTAAAGCCGTTTTTGAGTAAATAAAAAACCCCGTGGAAATGATACAAAATTTATTAAGTAAAGTGCCCCCTGCGGTTGATCAATTATGATGAAATTTTTACAGACATATCTCGGGCATATAAATACATCAAATACCCAGTTTGATCAAAATCGTTAAAGCCGATTTAGAGTAAATAAAAAACACACCTGAAAATGTTACAAAATTTATTAAGTAAAGTCCCCCCTCCGGTTAATCAATTTTGATGAAATTTTTACAGTCATATCTCGGGCATATAAATACATCAAATACCCAGTTTGATCAAAATCGTTAAAGCCGATTTAGAGTAAATAAAAAAAACACGTGAAAATGTTACAAAATTTATTAAGTAAAGTCCCCCCTCCGGTTAATCAATTTTGATGAAATTTTTACAGTCATATCTCGGGCATATAAATAGATGAAATACTCAGTTTAATCAAAATCGTTAGAGCCGTTTTTGAGAAAATCGAAAAAAACCTAAAAAGTTATTAAGTAAAGTACCCCCTCCCTTTAAGTAATTTTGATGAAATTTATGCTGTCACATCGCGGGCATATACCTACGCTAAATACCCGATTTCAGGATCGCACGGTTTATAGTTTTTGAGCTAGTCTGTTCACACACACACACACACACACAGACACACACACACACAGACCATTCCGCGGGACTTAGTCATTTCGACTCAGGGGACCCCAAAACGTGTATTTCCGTTGAAAACCGGAAGTCGAATTTTTTCACGATCGCAATACTTCTCCACTTACTATATATTTCATATATAGGTAAATGAAAGTAAAAAATCTGGTGCGTGCGCGCAACACACAACTTTCACTTACCAACATAGATTAGAAATTAATGCGTTGTGTTAATGCCACTTCTCACTCAGTTACACATTTTTCCACATTCATTTCTTATTTTTGTTTTCATTTGCTCTATAACAAACACTAATTTCTTTTATTATTAAATAAAAGTTTTTACTTGAGATAATACGGCAATGCAAACATAATACTCCAGGTCGACTGATTTTATAATTCTCTATGTTCTTCTTGAAAACTTCATTTAGTTACCATGAAACCAATAATTTCCATTAAATGAACAGAACGGCTTTAATTAGGAACAATGATCTGTCATTAAAGCGTACTACGCATGCGTGGGCTCAACGTGTTTTATGAGTTGACTGAATATTTTTCTTTTTTTCTCCTCTATATGTTTACTTGGTTTTTATCATATATCATATTTAGCCATTTCTTATTTTTAGGCGTAATGGGAGACAGTTAATTTCTCCATATAAACAAAAACAAAGATACTTCATAGGAAACAAAAACAAACAAACAAAAAAGGCCCCTACCCCATTTAAGCCCCCCAGAACATTTTAATAATGATAAAGCTTACCTGATATTAAAGAACACCTAATTTACATTAAACATGACGAATTTGATGAAAATCGTTAAAGCCGTTTTTGAGAAAATCGAAAAAAATGTAAAAATTGCAGAAAAAGTTAAGAAATAAAGTGCCCCTTTGTTTGACCAATTTCGATTAAATTCGGGCTATCTCATCTTTGGCATATACATACGTCAAATACCCAGTTTGATCAAAATCGTTTGAGTAAATAAAAACAACACGTGAAAATGATACGAAATTTATTAAGTAAAGTCCCCCCTACGGTTAATCAATTTTGATGAAATTTTTACAGTAATATCTCGGGCATATACATACATCAAATACCCAGTTTGATCAAAATCGTTAAAGCCGATTTTGAGTAAATAAAAAAAAAACGTGAAAGTGATGCAAAATTTATTAAGTAAAGTCCCCCCTCCGGTTGATCAATTTTGATGAAATTTTTACAGTAATATCTCGGGCATATATATACATCAAACACCCAGTTTGATCAAAATAGTTTAAGCCGATTTTGAGTAAATAAAAAAAACACTGATGCAATTTTGCACCGGTGAAAATGATGCAAAATTTATTAAGTAAAGTCCCCCCTCCTGTTGATCAATTTTGATGAAATTTTTACAGTCATATCACGGGCATATAAATAGACGAAATACTCAGTTTAATCAAAATCGTTAGAGCCGTTTTTGAGAAAATCGAAAAAAACTTAAAAAGTTATTAAATAAAGTACCCCCTCCCTTTGAGCAATTATGATGAAATTTTTGCTGTCACATCGCGGGCATATACATACACTAAATGCCTAATTTCAGGTTCGCACGGTTTATAGTTTTCGAGCTAGTCTGTTCACACACACACACACACACACACACACACACACACACACACACAGACCATTTCGCGGGACTTGGTTAATTGGACTCAGGGGACCCCAAAACGTGTATTTCCGTTGAAAACCGGAAGTCGAAATTTTTCACGATCGCAATACTTCTACTTACTATATATTTCATATATAGGTAAGTGAAAGTAAAAATCTGGTGCGTGCTCGCAACACACAACTTTCACTTACCAACTTACTTAGATTAGAAATTAATGCGTTTTTTTAATTGCCACTTCTCAAATGAACAGAACGGCTTTAATTATTAATATGAACAATGGTTTGTCATTAAAGGCGTACTCCGCATGCGTGGGCTCAACGAGTTTTATGAGTTGACTGAATATTTTTCTTTTTTTCTCCTCTTTATATTTTCTTTATTTTTATCATATCTCATATTTAGCCATTTCTTATTTTTAGGCGTAACGAGAGACAGTTAATTTCTCCATGTAAAAAAAAAACAATGGTACTTTATAAGAAAGAAACAAACAAACAAAAAAGGCCCCCCCCCCCAAAAAAAAAGCCCCCTTAGAACATTTTAATAATGATAAAGCTTACCTGATATTAAAGAAAACCTAATTTTTATTAAACATGACGAATTTGATAAAAATCGTTAGAGCCGTTTTTGAGATAATCGAAAAAAAGGTAAAAATTGGGAAAAAAAGTCATGAAATAAAGTGCCCCCTCAGTAGGACCAATTTTGATGAAATGTGGGCTTTTACATATTTGTTATATACATACATCGAATACCCAGTTTCTTCAAAATTGTTAAAGCCGTTTTTGAGTAAATAAAACATATGTACACGGGAAATTGGTACAAAATTTATTAAGTAAAGTCCCCCCTCCGGTTGATCAATTTTGATGAAATTTTTACAGTCGTATCTCGGGCATATAAATAGATCAAATACTCAGTTTGATAAAAATCGTTAAAGCCGTTTTTGAGTAAATAAATAAAATACGTGAAAATGATACAAAATTTATTAAGTAAAGTCCCCCTCTGGTTGACCAATTTTGATGAAATTTTTACAGTCGTATCTCGGGCATGTACATACATCATATACTTAGTTTGATCAAAATCGTTAAAGCCGTTTTTGAGTAAATAAATAAAACACGTGAAAATGATACAAAATTTATTAAGTAAAGTCCCCCCTCCGGTTAATCAATTTTGATGAAATTTTTACAGTCATATGTCGGGCATATAAATAGATCAAATATTCAGTTTAATCAAAATCGTTAGAGCCGTTTTTGAGAAAATCGAAAAAAACATAAAAAGTTATTAAATAAAGTACCCCCTCCCTTTGAGCAATTTTGATGAAATTTTTGCTGTCACATCGCGGGCATATACCTACACTAAATACCCAATTTCAGGTTCCCACGATTTATAGTTTTTGAGCTAGTCTGTTCACACACACACACACACACACACACACACAGACACACACACACACAGACCATTTCGCGGGACTTGGTCATTTCGACTCGGGGCACCCCAAAACGTGTATTTCCGTTGAAAACCGGAAGTCGAAATTTTTCACGATCGCAATACTTCCACTTACTATATATTTCATATATAGGTAAGTGAAAGTAAAAAAAATCTGGTGCGTGCGCGCAACACACAACCTTCACCTACCAACTTACTTAGATAAGAAATTAATGCGTTTTGTTAATGCCACTTCTCAAAGTTACACATTTTCCACATTCATTTCTTATTTTTGTTTTCATTTGCTCTATAAACCCCTCAAAACATTTTAATAAACGCTTACCTGATATTAAATAACACTCAATTTTCATTAAACATGACGAATATGAAGAAAATCGTTAAAGCCGTTTTTGAGATAATCTAAAAATTAGAAAAAAAGTTATGAAATAAAGTGTCCGCTTCGGTTGATCAATCTTGATGAAATGTTGGCTATCACTTCTTTAGCATATACATACATAAATACCCAGTTTGATCAAATTCGTGAAAGCCGTTTTTGAGTAAATAAAAAAAACACGTGAAATTGATACAAAATTTATTAAGTAAAGTCCCCCCTCCGGTTGATCAATTTTGATGAAATGTTGGCTATTACATCTTTGGCATATACATACATCAAATACCCAGTTTGATCAAAATCGTGAAAACTGTTTTTGAGTAAATAAAAAAAACACGTGAAAATGATACAAAATTTAATAAGTAAAGTCCCCTCTCCGGTTGATCAATTTTTATGAAATGTTGGCTATCACATCTTTGGCATATACATACATCAAATATCCAGTTTGATCAAAATCGTGAAAGCCGTTTTTGAGTAAATAAAAAAAAACACGTGAAAATGATACAAAATTTATTAAGTAAAGTCCCCCCTCCGGTTGATCAATTTTGATGAAATGTTGGCTATCACATCTTTGGCATATACATACATCAAATATCCAGTTTGATCAAAATCGTGAAAGCCGTTTTTGAGTAAATAAAAAAAGAACACGTGAAAATGATACAAAATTTATTAAGTAAAGTCCCCCCTCCGGTTAATCAATTTTGATGAAATTTTTAGTCATATCTCGGGCATATAAATAGATGAAATACACAGTTTAATCAAAATCGTTAGAGCCGTTTTTGAGAAAATCGAAAAAAACCTAAAAAGTTATTAAGTAAAGTACCCCCTCCCTTTAAGTAATTTTGATGAAATTTATGCTGTCACATCGCGGGCATATACCTACGCTAAATACCCGATTTCAGGATCGCACGGTTTATAGTTTTTGAGCTAGTCTGTTCACACACACACACACACAGACACACACACACACACAGACCATTCCGCGGGACTTAGTCATTTCGACTCAGGGGACCCCAAAACGTGTATTTCCGTTGAAAACCGGAAGTCGAATTTTTTCACGATCGCAATACTTCTCCACTTACTATATATTTCATATATAGGTAAATGAAAGTAAAAAATCTCTTTAAACTCATTATCGCGAGACCCGGTAATTTTGCGGTAGTGGTAAATGAAGAGTCGGTTCATTGAAATTCTTTTTTAATACAATAGTTTATTGGTGAAAGCTGAAAGTTGTATTAGCGTTTTATAAAATATCTTTATATATATAAAAATCTCGTGTCCCGATGTTTCTCGGAGGTAAACTCAGAAACTACTCAACGGATTTTAATTAAATTTGGCTCATTGTGTGTTATTTTGTCCAACATAGAAGAGAGGTTTTTATCTCGATTATTGACCACAATATTTCTTTTATTACAATTTAAATGCTTATTATACTACAATTGAGTTTGATTATTTTTTCAATTTCAAACAGTTTTTGGTAAGTTGATTTATTGACATAACATTTGATTTTCTTTCGATATTTGGGATGGGTAAGCATCTAGTAGCCAAATCTATTTTTTCCGGCTTGGACATGGAAAACCCGCGTTTTTCCAATGGCAAATCATGTGTAGCCTTTTCACATGTGGGTAAAACATATGAAGGGGTCGGGGCAAAATAGTGCCAAGCAACATTTTTAACAAAAATAAACTGTAGCTGCCGTCTGCTGTATATTTCGCAGGACTATGTGTCTATGATGGAAATGCCACCTAAATATGATTATAGAGGATAGACTATATGTATTATGGTAAATGTATTAAAGCCATACTTTAATTAATATGTATTATGGCAAAAGATTAATTTGGTACAGTTTTGCTGACTGACTATTGTGATTTTACTAAACCCTATTCCAATTATATTCTTTATTAGTTCCTTTTACATGTGTGTTATTTATATTTAATCTCGGCTGAAATAATCCAGTAAGTGCTAAATGAAAGGATCATTAATACTTACTATACACAAATATGAGATGTAAAAAATAAAAACTTTAACCCTTCTAAATTCTTTACCAAACAATTTTATATTTGGCATAAAGTTCTATTTTAAATCCCGTTGGTTTTAAGATTAGCTGAAACCTATTTTTATCTTTATCAGTGAATTTTGATTTGATTGTATTGAAAAGAATAAAGTATAATTAATTCAACACATTATTAGCCATTGCAACGCGTTGCTGGGTCTGCTCGTAATATATATACAATAT
Organism: Aelia acuminata; assembly: GCA_911387785.2. Classification (NCBI taxonomy): domain Eukaryota; kingdom Metazoa; phylum Arthropoda; class Insecta; order Hemiptera; family Pentatomidae; genus Aelia; species Aelia acuminata. Next base: position 139,023,518 of record OU426981.1, read on the forward strand.
TTCATTCATGTTTTGGCAAAAGGGGTTAAGTCATAAAACATTTTTTTTTTATATATCGTCTTCTTAAAATTCACAATTTACTATAATTTATTCGTTATTCATAATTTATTACAGTCTCGGGTGAACGAATATAGTTTCATTTATTATTCTGGATTTAAGAAATACAATCAGAAAGAATTTATAATACTTTTCAATAGCTTGGTAAATCATGTTTAAGCTTCACATTATGATGACTTAACCCCTTTTGCCCAAACACCAGTGATTTAACATTAAACAAAAACCATATGATTTTGGTTACATTAAAAAGAACGATAGACATTTTTTTGGAACTGTTACCAAACTGGGTACGCTCGCTCTTCAGATCAAATAAACCCACAAAAGGGTCCTTTTCATTGGAGATGGGGCCTGTGAAGGTCGCCTCCTGTACGGCGCAGAGTGGTTGAAAGGCGGAAAAAACCTATTTTTTGAAGTTATCGGAATATTCTTTTTCTTTTCATTATTAATAAATAGAATAGTTACCTGACACATTCCATCAATTTAGTCGGAGATATTCCGATTTTTACACTAATTATGACCCTTTGAAAATCGATCATTGAAAAAGTTTATTTTTTAACGAAAAATTTATAATACTATAAATATTTTTGCTACTCGAATTTTTGTTTCTTGGTGCGATTTTCCTTCATAATCATGAAAAGCGATCTCACATATTACACGTCCATAAAAATCATGCTATTTTGTCTATGTTTTAACCCAGAAATAAAATCCCGAATAAATGCAATAAAAATAAGCCGAGCGCAGTTTTAAAATCTATTTTTTAAGAAGAAGATACCTCCAAGGAAATATTAAAACATATTCTAGCTGCGTCCACCTGCGTTTGTAAATGTGTGATTTTTTTTTATAGAATTACCTATGCTATTTCATGAAGTTTATTCGCTATGAGGCTTGTGCTTCGAATTAGGTTATTACTAATCCTTAAGTAAAACATCATGTCTTACTTACTAGCTCTGTAGCATCATTTATAAAGTCATTCTGAATCGTTATTAGATCGAGGATAAAAAAAAGTTTTTCACCTACCGTGATTTCAGTATGTGTTTGAAAATTATTAATGATAAGTTTATTAACATGACCTCGGATAACTTGGTGGAAATAAACCAGTTTCTCACGAAAACTTTCTTCCCTCGTTTTAACAGTAAGTGGTAGGGAGCTCGTAGAAATAATAAAAAAAAAAAAACATTAAAAAAAAATGAAGAATGGCTTGTACAGAATCAAGCTAATGACTTGGTATCACTTCACTACTTTCAATGAAAGGCTTTATTCAAGAAAAGTTTTTCAAATACTTTACCCTTTATAGGTAGAGTGTAATAGAACGGTAAGATGAAGGATTAGTTGTGGATTTAGAACAATTTTGAGTGAGGAGAGTTTCCAAAGAAGAGGATAATAGGTTGTGTGTAAGATAGATTTATTGATGTGTGTAAGAAACAAAACAATATGCATTAGAGGCTTAGTCTTACACAGAAGATCGAATCATATGATTATTGACCTTTTGTGTTACCCTACCGTTGCAATTAGTTATTATTTAGAAACTAATTTTACAATTAGTTTCATAGTTAATAATTTCAGTTTTTTTTTTTTTTTTTTTAACATCCTTTCAAGCTACTAAGGCTAATTATACGACGCTACAGTTAGGGTTTTATGCCTTAAAGCCTTAGCAAATAATAACAACGATGCTACGGTGAAAGTCATAAATTTTGCCTATCCTGGTATAGTTATGATAGGCATCATAAAATCATAGCTCGGGACCTCCATTTTAAGTCCCACCCAAAGGAGGACATATCAAAGGATTTTTTACTCCCTTTAAACAGAGAGCCCAGGCCAGGAAGCCCCTATGGCCACCTGGCGGGATACAAACCCGCGACCTTATATTCCATTATTAATGTGCATATTAAATCCTACAACCCTCAAATTCCATTTCCCAATTATTGCAGGCGGTCGGTGTCATGATGATTTCATTTCATAATTTTTCCGATTGGATATCAGAATTTAATGTCACTTATTTTACGTAAATTTAATAAGGATTTGATCACAAGCTATATAAGAAAAACAATTTTTTTTTTTTACTTTAATTATTAATTTGCACCTCTTAGCAAAGTGCTGACAATCAGCGAATGAGATGAAGGTTATAGGAAATAATGACATGTGAGGAGGGAAAGCACCCAGCAGCACCCCCTTCCTGGCTTCCGTCAATTACCTCGGCTGTCTAAAAGAGATCTCTCATCCAGCGCCTTTTTAGTCTTCTCGTATCCATGCCTATATCAGCCATGTTTCTGAATAAACTGTTTGGATGTCCGTTCAAATTAATAAAAAATCGTTTGACAACTGTCTTTATGTGATGGTCAACAGTTAGTAGATGGAAGTCAGTACCAGTACGGTATGTAAAGTGTAGTTAGTCAAGTACCAAGGTGCTTTTGTAATGAGTCGTAACAATTTTGATTGAAACGTTTGTGATTGAGTCTTTTTATCTATGCTGGATATCTGTGAGGAATATGTCCATAGGAGCTTGAGTAAGTAAGTGTACGTATTTAGTTTTTGTTTCAGTTTTAATTTTAACCATTTAGAAAGTAATGGATATAGAAGATTGAGTCTTTTGTCAAGATTTATGTTTTTTCATTTTAACATGTGGACACCATGTCATCCTTCTGTCGAAAATGAGTCCCAGATAGTGTACTGTGTCCGTCAGTAGAGTTTGGTTATTGTCTATATAAACGGGAGGGGGGTATGTTTTCTAAAATAAAATAAAAAAATATTACTCACAGCAGTTTGTAACGCCGACGAGCTGGTGCAAATCAAGAACAACTCCGTAACTTCATAAGACAGGAAGGTCAATAAATGAAGTACAAGCATCGCATCCAAAGTTCCCTGATAAAATAAGTCAATAATTATTCAACAATGAACTACAATGTTTGTTAAATTATAATTATATACATTTTAAATAATAACAACTTACAAACTTGAGCTGCAAAACCCCAATGATGAGAATTACAATTCCTGTACCCAAAATTGCCGTTACAAGAAGATTAAGGATGTTTTGCATTACAGCGGTGTACCTTAAAAATAAATAAATAAACTAATGGAAATCTTAAATATAATATAATAATATGTCTAACTTCCAACAATCACACAATGTATAGGGTAATCGCAGCAGTGATAGACATAGCTAAAGAAATGTTCGTCTGTTTTGCCGCCTAACGCCTTACTTATAGTAGTTATGAACGTCTCCCTTAGAAATTTAGATATAATATATTTTACAAACAATTGTTCATTAAATCAGAACACCCTCAAAATTATTTGACTTTAAATGCCTCCATATTTTTTATTAAAAACATGTTTCAATTGAGGTTGAATAATAACAGATTTACGAGGGACTAATCCCTTATTATGTTTACCTATTCAATAATTATAGGCGGGCGCAAGCGACGGTGCTGCTTCTGCGACGGCGCTGCAGGAACTAGAGAAACGGGGATAAAAGCGGGGCCATTACCATTACCATAATTAAAACCCGATTGAGCAAAAAATCATTTGAAAAATATCTAATAGGTATTGCTCGGTCCCTCAGTGTTAAATTAGAAAATCAAAAGACATGTCATTCCCTTTTATTTCCAAAAAATAAAAAGCTTCTTAAAGAGTGGATTGTAAAATTAAGAATAGATAAGCCTGTTTCGAAACATATGACGATATGTAGTCTTTATTTTAAAGAAAGAGACTATATTTATCCAGGTAAATATTAGTATTTGACATTTTATTATTCCAAAATGCTAGTTTTATGCAAATAACATTGAGACCACAGTGTCATAGATTTGTTTTTCTTTTTTAATTTTCACCATTTTTCTATTACATCCGTTGTGCTTAATTGTTCCATGTTTTCAATGCGAAGCCTGAAAGTTTTGACAAATAAATAAATAATATGACAAAGAATCTAAGCTGTCATAACAATGATCGTGTGAACAGGTAATTAATGTTATTACTAACCGAAAAAGTCGAGTAAAGTTACAATGATGTGTTTGCATTTACCAGAACTACCAGCTTTACACGTACAATGACAAGAAAATTGCTTATTATTATTAATAAATTTGATTTCCACTTTTATTTGATGGGGCAGTCCTTTAAGATTGTTAGTTTAAAGGCACGAGGCTTGTAAAATAACTGTTTTTTTATTTTTAGATGTTATTCCACATGTAAATATGTGGTTTGCATCAAGAATAGCCTGCCCTTCAATTAATGGTCTTTTAAAATTACCAATTATCTCTATCACATCAACTAAGTCTAACACCGTTCTTTCCGACATTTTGCAAAACTACTAGCGCACCCTATAGTCGATTGCGCCCGCCTATACGTACACAAACTTTTATAATCATGCTGTCTCTTGTCTATTATATATAATACTTTTAGTTTTACCAGTTTGCTCTTACCATTGAATTATTAGTTAAAGAAGCCATGAAGGCTTTAGAATTTTTTTAACGTCTAAGGAGTTTTGATGGGGACTCGTCTCCTTGCTATAGCACTATAAAAAGCCACCTGTCAAGTTTAAAGTCACATCCTCGGCCGGAAAAATCAAGGCCTCAATATTTTGGGATTCAGAAGGAATCCTGATGATTGATTACAAAGACAAAGGCGTAACAATCACAGGAGAATACTATTGTAATGTTTTGACCCGTTTAAGAGAATCGATCAGGGAAGACAGGGAAGCTGAGACGAGGAATAATGCTGCTTCATGATAATGCCCCTGTGCACACCTCTCGTCAAGTGCTTGCCACGATTGACACCTTGGGCTTTGATATGATCAACCATCCACCACCGTACAGCCCAGATCTAGCCCCTAGTGACTACTTTCTATTCCCAAACCTCAAAAAGGTGCTCAGGGGGGAGGCGATTTGAAGTTAAATAAGAAAGTTTTTATTTGGGGGATTAAGAAAAATTAGAAAATAGATGTAAAAAGTGCATAAGTATCGAGAGGCATTACATTGAAAAGTAATACATGATTTGTATTTTTATTTCATTCCCTACTATGTCAGGCCGAGAACTTTTTGACATCCCCTCTTATAATATCAATTACTATTGTTAACCCTTTGTACTTGAGGTCTCCGTAGCGGAGCCATTTAAAATTTGTCTCCAAACTATTTAATTCATCTTTTATTTCCTCAATTGTACAATAATTTAGTTCGGGGCACTCTGATTTCCCTTTACTCTGATTTAGTTCCCCATGTGCTTCTACTTTAACTGGAAAGTTATTTAGTAGATTTTCACATTTTATAAGCTTTTCTGATTGGATATCTGAGAAAACTTCAACTAAAAGGGTCCCATCTTGTAATTTTTTATCTGTTTTTACTTCTCCAATTAGATTTTTTATGCTTTTATATATAATGAACGGCGAGACCTTTGTGAAATCTAAGGGATTTCCATCGTTATCCGCTCCGGTTCTCTTAATTATCATAAATTTTACACAATTTTTAGGTCTATTTTCGGTATTCCCAAAAAACGTCCCTTTAAATTTATTTTTTACGCTTTGCTAGCGGAGAATTAAAAAATTAAGATTAAATATTTTATTATAATTTATAATAAAATTGTAAAAAAATATATAAAATTTAAAAAAAATAATTTTGAAATTAATATAAAATTATAAAAAATAAATAAAATTTAAAAACATTAATTTTTTTTGTGAAAGTGTGTGTTCTTGAAGCTTCACAAATACATATAACCTTAATTTAATTACAATTCCTTACTTGGTTCTAAAAGTTTACAGTTTAATATTACGTTTTTAGGGTCTACGTTTTCGCTAAGTTGCGTCGAGTTGCCGGCAGGTAAAGTCCGAAACGGTGCCGAGTGCAAAGGTTTAATATTAAATATACATTAAACCCTGATGAAATCTGTCCTGTTTGTAACCTGAAAATGTTGGAAGATGTTTATCATTTTGTTGTGATATGCCCAATGTATTTACCTGTCAGAACACTTTAAGTACCGACATGAATAGGCATGGATATTGAATCATTCTACAAAACCATAAGTTCTCATTCTTTGGCTCAATTAAAGTCTGCCAATTTTCTTATTAAACTGTACGTTTGACCGTTATCTATATTTAAACGTTCATATATTATCCAATCCTTTCAAGGACCCTATATCTCAAAAACTGCATTTTTCATGAAAGATACGAAACACTGAAATGGGTAGATATATTCAAATTTTCAAATACAGTATACTAACTAATAGAGTAACTACCGGGTATCACTTAACCAACCCTTCGGATTAATCGGCGATAGTGCTAAAAGAAAAAAAAATCTCTTTAACATCAGAGTCGGTTATCGCGAGACCCGGTAATTTTGCGGTAGTGGTAAATGAAGAGTCGGTTCATTGAAATTCTATTTTAATACAATAGTTTATTGGTGAAAGCTGAAAGTTGTATTAGCGTTTTATAAAATATCTTTATATATATAAAAATCTCGTGTCCCGATGTTTCTCGGAGGTAAACTCAGAAACTACTCAACGGATTTTAATTAAATTTGGCTCATTGAGTGTTGTTTTTCCAACATAGAAGAGAGGTTTTTATCTCGATTATTGACCACAATATTTCTTTTATTGCAATTTAAATGCTTATTATACTACAATTTAGTTTGATTATTTCTTCAATTTCAAACAGTTTTTGGTAAGTTGATTTATTGACATAACATTTGATTTCCTTTCGATATTTGGGATGGGTAAGCATCTAGTCAAGCCAAATCTATTTTTTCCGGCTTGGACATGGAAAATCCGCGTTTTTTCAATGGCAAATCATGTGTAGCCTTTTCACATGTGGGTAAAACATATGAAGGGGTCGGGGCAAAATAGTGCCAAGCAACATTTTTAACAAAAATAAACTGTAGCTGCCGTCTGCTGTATATTTCGCAGGACTATGTGTCTATGATGGAAATGCCACCTAAATATGATTATAGAGGATCTATATAGTCATATTTAGGTGCCATTTCCATCACAGACATATAGTCCTACGTAATATACAGCAGACTTCAGCTACAGTTTATTTTTGTTAAAAATGTTGCTTGGCACTATTTTGCCCCACATCTATTTGTTTTAGCAAATGAAAAGTTAACCAAAATCATCAACCAAAAGCACCTGTTAGCACTTTAATAAATAGAAATTGCAAATTCAAATAATAATAAAATGTAAATTATTATTATAAAAAATTATAAATTAACGTTATCTATCTCTTTCATAAAATTAAATTTTTAGGTTTTGATAAGCAGTACTGTAAGAATATACAGCATGGCTAGAGGTTTCTACCGCTTAGTGCTCGGTTTTGATAACCTATTTCTGGTAGAACCTAACGATATATCTAATCATCATGTGTTATATTCTTAATATAATTAATATGTATTATGGCAAAAGATTAATTTGGTACAGTTTTGCTAACTGTCTATTGTGATTTTACTAAACCCTATTCCAATTATATTCTTTATTAGTTCCTTTTACATGTGTGTTATTTATATTTAATCTCGGCTGAAATAATCTAGTAAGTGCTAAATGAAAGGATCATTAATACTTACTATACACAAATATGAGATGTAAAAGATAAAAACTTTAACCCTTCTAAATTCTTTACCAAACAATTTTATATTTGGCATAAAGTTCTTTATTCTTTATCAGTGAATTTTGAGTTGATTGTATTGAAAAGAATAGGGTATAATTAATTCAACACATTATTAGCCATTGCAACGCGTTGCTGGGTCTGCTCGTAATATATATACAATATTTCATTCATGTTTGGGCAAAAGGGGTTAAGTCATAAAATTTTTTCTTTTTGTATCGTCTTCTTAAAATTCATAATTTACTATAATTTATTCGTTATTCATAATTTATTACAGTCTCGGGTGAACGAATATAGTTTCATTTATTATTCTGGATTTAAGAAATACAATCAGAAAGAATTTATAATACTTTTCAATAGCTTGGTAAATCATGTTTAAGCTTCACATTTTGATGACTTAACCCCTTTTGCCCAAACACCAGTGATTTAACATTAAACAAAAACCATATGATTTTGGTTACATTAAAAAGAACGATAGACATTTTTTTGGAACTGTTACCAAACTGGTTACGCTCGCTCTTCAGATCAAATAAACCCACAAAAGGGTCCTTTTCATTAGAGATGGGGCCTGTGAAGGTCGCCTTCTGTACGGCGCAGAGTGGTTGAAAGGCGGAAAAAACCTATTTTTTGAAGTTATCGGAATATTCTTTTTCTTTTCATTATTAATAAATAGAATAGTTACCTGACACATTCCATCAATTTAGTCGGAGATATTCCGATTTTTACACTAATTATGACCCTTTGAAAATCGATCATTGAAAAAGTTTATTTTTTAACGAAAAATTTATAATACTTACTATAAATATTTTTGGTTTTTTTTTTGGCTCAATTAAAGTCTGTCTACTTTTATATTCAAGCAGTTTTTAAAATAAGAACATTTATAATATCAGATCATGTTTAATTATTATTTATTTAATTATTTAGCTTAAGGTCACATATAATTTACATTGTTACTATAAATAAGCAAACTTTAATTTGTTATTAGATTTGTATTTAAGTATTATTTATTTCTATATGTGCTATTTTTACGGTGAATACTCCAAAAACAAATAAAGAAATTATTATTAGTATTATTATAAATACCTGAGAAGCACTTCGTAGTCCAAGAGGATCGCTCTTAATTCGGTGTTCAAGTATTGCGTTGAGTTTTTAGATTTACTGTAGACAACGTCGGAAGCTTTTAGGGAGGATATGTGATATCCTAGAACTGTAAAATGGGCACAGAGGCACAGCAATGGCTGTACCATGGCGCACTCGAACATAGAAATCAGGGACGCATGAGTCACCAACATTAACATCTCGTAATAAAATGCGATTTGGTTCCAAGGAGGTCTAGAGAATGCGAACGGATACCAACCACCACCAATCTTCTTAGAGACAGCACCGGTGTCGTCAACAGCATCTATACCAGGAAAGATAATCCAAGTAGACTGGCACGAAAACATACTTCCAAACGCCATTATGCAGGCTATGTTAGAAAGCCTAGCCCAAAACCTATAAATCTCTCTAACTTTCATCATCTTATGCGGTGGAATACAAGATAGGAAGTCTTGTTTCAGCAAGTTGAATATGTCACTCAGTTCCGCAATCCAGTACCAAAATACGGAAACTTTAAGGAAAACTTGTATGAGGGGAAAGATGTTCAGGAATAGAAACGTAAATTTTTCCATATTCACCTTTATGACGAACATACTGACCACCTGGAAAAGGACGTATGGCATAGCGAAAACAAGTGTAAACGCTGTTAGAACGTGGAGACCGATGGTTCGACGCCCCGTCTTGTGGTAAGTGTTGATTGCGTTCCAAAGACCCGTTGCCTTCAAGAATATCACGCTCATGCCTTCTAGAAGTTGCGACTCTTCGATCGGAGGTCTCATGTTGAAGTGATTCAGGGACTATTCCCTTAGAAGCAATTAATATACCTACACCTGATTCGTAGTTCGGAGCTATTATTCATGGACCAATGCCTCGGTAATCAGTCTAAAGAATAATTCATTTCAATTAGTGATACTAATTGACTTTATTTTTTAACCAAGTTTCGGAATTCCCTAATCAACAAGCCTAATAGGAACGAATATAGTGCTCTGATGAACATGAATAGTGATTGTGGTTTTAATCGGGCGTATTAGTTAATCCTCAAATGTATGCTTTAATTTTTTAAGTTCATAAAATCGATTTAATTACCTAATTAACTTACATAATTATCTTATTAAGGGGCAATTCCACGTGATATCAACACAAAAATATATCATTTTGAATCTCACCATCTCGGATTTTCTTGAAATTTGGTTCATGTATACTATATGTATCTACTAGAACAATTGTGAAATATGACTAAGATATGTCCACCAGTTTTTGAATTATTGGTCTCAAAAGCCCTCAAAGATAGGTTCAAAAACAAAAAAATCATGATTAAAAATAGCTGTAGATGATTTCCGAATTTGACTAGAACTATGAGATTGGTGTCGTTTGACAGCGTATTTCATGCCCTTCCAAATGATAAACAACAATGTATAGATTGTTACTAAAGTAAGTTTCTTAAAACTAAATGTAAAATTTTAATTTCAATGTTCTCAGAAAAATCATTTTTTTAAATTTTTATATTTTTTTTTAAAAATAGGCAGTATTATATGCATTCATACAACAAAATATAAAAGTGGGATCAAAATTTCTTCATTACTAAAAAAATTGAAAACTATTAATAAAATTTCACAAATCTTGTATTTTGTGATTAAAAATAGATGTTCTCCAAATTTGACTAACACTATGAGATTGGCGTCGTTTAACAAAACATTCCATGCCATTTCATATTATATAAAAGGGCATCTTTTAAAAATTTTATTTTTTTTTGTAAAAAATAGCTGTATATCATATGAAACGGCATGGGATGCACTGTTAAATGATACCAATCTCACAATCCTAGTCAAATTTGGAAAATATCTACATCTATTTTAATCATAAAATGATAGATTTATTGATTTTTTATAGACAAAAAAGTATAACTTTTTAAAAAAATGCCCTTTTCGAGAAAATTGAAATTAAAGTTTTACGTTTAGTTTTAAGAAAATTTCTTTTGTAACAACCAATACATTGTTGTAAATCATACGAAACGGCATAGAATAAGCTCTTAAACGAGACCAATCTCATAATTCTACTCAAATTTGGAAAACATCTACAGTTATTTTTAATCATGATTTTTTCTGTTTTTGGACCTATTTTTAAGGGCTTTAGAGACCTATAATTCAAAAACGGTTAGACATATCTCAGTAATGTTTCACAATTGTTATAGTTAGGGACGTACGATACCGATCGATATGAGTAAAGTATCGATACTTTCATTTCGATACCGGGTATTTTGGTATCGATACCAAGGATTCAAGTACGAATACTGGTATCGATACTGAAAGTCAGTATCGATACCAGGATAGGAATATTAAGAAAGGATATTAAGTGGCGAAAAGTATTTTCATCTAAGTCAGAAGATGTAGGAACTGTCGGATTAGGATATAATACATCAGTTTATGGTAAGAGTTGTAATCAGAACTAGTACCCAGTTTGGTACAAGTTCTGAAGAGTGACTCTCGGGCGTGGCCTCTTCCGAGATAAGTAAACCCCTAAAAGGGTCCTTTTTAGAGGATCGGGCCTTACTCTGAAGGGCCCCTTACTGAACGGCGCAGGAGCCACTGTTCAGAACTAGTACCCAGTTTACTGCCACTAAGCGCCAAAATGAAACCATACTTATACATCTCAAACTTTTGAAACTCCTACATAAGGCCTCAACTTATTGAAAAGTAAGATTGAATGTTAGGAAATTAAAATTCATTGGTGGAAAAAACTTATTTTCTTTTTAACTCAGAAATTTGCGTATTTTTTTCAAAACTTTTTCGTAATGCGTATCGGAATAATTATATCGTGAAGTTCAGTTAGATTTCGAGGCGACGAATATAAATTACTTGAATATATTCTAATGTAAAATACTTGAATCAGTACCGATATCGGTTCTGAGTCGACTGTTTTTCTATAAGATTCTCGGAAATGACTGATAGTCATGAAGTTAACAGTGTAAAATTTTATACTCATATATTTGTTTCGTTTTACCGCTGATGAAGACCCCTATTTTGGATCGAAACGATTAAATAAAGAAAATGTTTTATGGCTAAAATTCCTGACTATCAATCATCCCCGAGTATTTATTAAAATATAAATGTAGTAAGTAAATACAATTTCCATTTGACATTAAGTACCATAAAACCAATCTTATAATTAACAACTTATAAAAATACGAAATATATAAATATAATATAAAAGGTCTTTCTGAGGCAATTAATGCTATTTTTATTAAATTTAATATTGATGAGATCAAAGTTTCATTTAGAATCACCGATAAAATTGAAAAAATTTTAACACCACTAAAGGACAAAATTGAAAATAATATGTGTTCAGACCTCATTTACAAAATTGAATGCATACATTGTCCTTTATGTTATATAGGCATGACGAGACAGAATCTTAAAAACAGGATATACCAGCATAAAAATTCATGTCAGAATGATAAAAACAAGGAAAAAAGGACCAAAGACTGCCCTTTCAAAGCATTGTTTTGAAAATGAGCATGGTTTTGATTTTGACAATACTATAATTCTACATCGCGATGTTTCGGAGCGCAGGCTGAGATGTTTGGAGGCTCTCTACATCTCGGAGAATTTAGATAGGGTAGTTAACTTTAAAACTGACGCGGGTGATTTAAATAATTTTTTCTCGGAAACTATTGCAATTTTGAATAAATAATGTGAGGAACCTGACTCTGAAACATCGTGATTCTCTCTCTATATATATATTTTTTTAAGATGGATATTCTGGTTATATATTTTTATGTTTTTATTTTTGGACAATACTGTTTTTAATATTTTGTTATATATAAAGGAATAAAAATTTGTAAAATTTAATGGTTTTTATGTGATATGACTTTTTACTTATATTTGTATTTTGAATAGTTATTTATTTTTATAGTTTTGTTGTTCTGATATTGTCTTAAAAAAAATTTTAATTTCTTTGTTATGGTTGGTAAAATTCATGTAACCCTTGTACTTAATTTATGTAATGTTGGGAGTACTGATACTAAATGTTAGACTAAGGTAACCCCAGTTGATGAAGTGTTCTTACACAGATTTTTTTCAGGATAGTTGTTTTTAAAAGAATTTTAACTTTTCATTTTTATGTGAAATATTTTATATATATATTCAATTCTGATGGTGAGTCCCCCAACATTTATTTTACTTTATTTCTACTTATTAAAACAAATTTAGAATAATTATAATTGTACCTTTATACATAATTTTACAGCCCTGATGATGCCCGAATGGGCGAAAATTTGGCTTGTATATATATGAAAATATATATATGTAATTTTTGAGACTATTTGAGGCCGTTTTTTTCTATAAAAATACGAAATTTAATTAATGGTATAATGTAGCTAGTGCTATATTTTATATATTTTTTTTTATTAAATAAATTTTTATTTATAATATTGTTAGTACTTTATATGAGTATCTATACATAGGTATCGATACTTTCCTTTCGATACTTTGGTGATATCGAATATTTGATCAAAGTACTCAGATGAGTATTGGTATCGATACTTTGTTGGTATCGTATGTCCCTAGTTATAGTAGATTCAACATATACCAAATTTCAAGAAAATCTGAGATGGCGAGGCTCAAGCCTCTGTTGAATTGACGTGAAATGACCCTAACTTAATAAGTGTCTCTTTCAAATCACGATTAGCATTTCAAAAGTATCATTTTACAATCAACACCGATCCCGCGGTTTTAAGAGTTACGTTATTGAATTAGAATGATAAAAAATAGATAAATTATAAAAAAAAACCTATTCGATCAGGGGCGGATTTAGCATGAAATTTGAGAGGGGTCAAGACTCCCTCTTTTCATAATAACGTGGCTGACATCACCATTTTTGTATGAGATTATTACCTTGTACTAGGAAGTACTAACCAAAAATGTTATGTTTAGGGCATAGTAACTACTTAATTGCATTATACGTTTAAAAATACAAAAAAATTGAAGTATTGCAAAATGCCGAAATATTTGAGGGGGTTATGAAACCTCCCCCCTGGAACCTTCCTTGCATTCGATCAGAATTCCCCACAAAATGTACTTAACTACCTAGCCAAAAAATGTAAAAGATGTATTCTGGTGGAATGGAATTTCTTATGCAGATGGTAAGTAGCCTTGTCTGATAAAAGATCAGAGGGTTCTTAAAGGTTAAAATCAGTTGAAGGGCAATATTCAACGAATAACTAACTTTCTCGGTTGCATAAAATTTTCCTTGTATTTGTTGTGGTATCTTTTAATTCGAATACTTTACACCGTATCATAATAAACCTATTTTACTTTTAATTACCTATATATTCAATATGTAGTAAGGGAAAGTATTATGATCGTAAAAAATTTCGACTTCCGATTATCAACGGAAATACACTTTTTGTGATCCCCTGAGTCCAAATAACCAAGTCCCGCGAAGTGGTCTGTCTGTGTTTGTGTGTGTGTTTTGAACAGACTAGCTCAGAATCTATTTTACGTACGAAACTGATATTAGGTATTTGAGTAATGTATGTGCCGCGATGTGACATCGAAGACTATGCCTAAATCCACTAAACGTAGGGAGCACTTTATCCCGACGTCTATTTTTACTTTCACTTACCTATATATGAAATATATAGTAAGGAAAGTATTGAGATCGTGAAAAATTTCGACTTCCGGTTTTCAACGGAAATACATGTTTTGGGGTCCCCTGAGTCGAAATAACCAAGTCCCGCGAAATGGTCTGTGTGTGTGTGTGTGTGTGTGTGTGTTTGTGTGTGTGTGTGTGTGTGTGTGTGTGTGTGAGCAGACTAGCTCAAAAACTATACACCGTGGGAACCTGAAATTAGGTATTTAGTGTAGGTATATGCCCGCCATGTGACAGCAAAAATTTCATCAAAATTGCTCAAAGGGAGGGGGTACTTTATTTAATAACTTTTTACGTTTTTTTTCTATTTTCTCAAAAACGGCTCTAACGATTTTGATTAAACTGAGTATTTGATCTATTTATATGCCCGAGATATGACTGTAAAAAATTCATCAAAATTGATTCACCGGAGGGGGGACTTTACTTAATAAATTTTGAATCATTTTCACGCCTTTTTTTTTTTTACTCAAAAACGGTTTTAACGATTTTGATCAAACTGGGTATATGATGTATGTATACGCCCGAGATACGACTGTAAAAATTTCATCAAAATTGATCAACCGGAGGGGGGACTTTACTTTAAAATTTTATATAATTTTCACGTGTTTTTTTTATTTTTAACAAAAACGGCATTAAAGTTTTTGATCAAACTGGGTATTTGATGTATGTATATGCCCGAGATATGACTGTAAAAATTTCATCAAAATTGATCAACCGGAGGGGGGACTTTACTTAATAAATTTTATATCATTTTCACGTGTTTTTTTTTTATTTACTCAACAACGGCTTTATCGATTTTGATCAAACTGGTATTTGATGTATTTATATGCCAAAGATGTGATGCCCAACATTTCATCAAAATTGGTCAAACAAAGGGGGCACTTTATTTCATAACTCTTTTACAACTTTTTACCTTTTTTTCGATTATCTCAATTTTCATCAAATTCGTCGTGTTTAATGACAATTAGGTGTTCTTTAATATCAGGTAAGCTTTATTATTATTAAAATGTTCTGAGGGGGCTTAAATGAGGAAGGTGTCTTTTTTTTTCATATAAAGTACCTTTGTATTTGTTTATATGGAGAAATTATGTGTCTCTCGTTTCGCCTAAAAATAAGAAATGGCTAAATATGAGATATGATAAAAATCAAGTAAACATATAGAGGAGAAAAAAAGAAAAATATTAGTCAACTCATAAAACACGTTGAGCCCACTCATGCAGAGTACGCCTTTAATGATAGACCATTGTTCATAATTAAAGCCGATCTGTTCATTTAATGGAAATTATTTGTTTCATGGTAAATGAAGTTTTCAACAACTACATAGAGAATTATAAAATCAGACGACTTGGAGTATTATGCTTGCCGAATTACCACCAGCTTTTATTTAATAATAAGAAAACTAGTGTTTTTTGTAGAGCAAACAAAAAGAAAAACTAAGAAATGAATGTGGAAAAATGTGTCTTTGAGAAGTGGCAATTAACAAATTTCTATTTTAAGTAAGTTGGTAAGTGAAAATTGTGTGTTGCGCGCACGCACCAGACTTTTGTATTTGCAAAAACGACACTAACGATTACGATGAATGCTTAATGAAGCATACTTTAATATGAAACAGGATTTATCGTCATAGAAGAGGTCTGATAGGGCTTAAATGGCTAAGGAAAAAATCTTCCTTTAAAGTACCTTTAATTTTGTATTTTGTACCTTTAATTTTGTAATTGTAATTGTATTTAATATTTCGACTAAATAACTGTCTCTTGTCATCCTTAGTTACAAGAAATGGTTAAATGTAAAATTCAAAAGGATTTCATAAACAAATAAAAGAGGAAAATATATTTTATTTCTCTGGTGGTGAGTATTAATTATAGGGGGGGGGGGGGGGCATAATGAAACACAGTCGGCACTGGGCGAACCAAATTCAGACAGCGAGCGGTAAGGGTGACTCAAAACAATGTCAGAATATTGTCCCCTTTCTGCTTGTTGTGTGACAGATTCCACGTGCTAAAGTGCGGTTTTGTGGGGTAAAACTAAAAATTTTCGTAGAGCCAATTTTCGTCTCTAGGCATGAGCAATTATTTTATTCAATCTCTTCTTACAACTTTTTCATTACGCATGTATCTCTTAAGATTTTGCCTGACTTGGTTTTCCTACTTCTTCCCGTTCATCGTAGGAAGTTAAAGACATCAAAATGGCTTGTATGGGGTTCCTTGAAACAGGGGCGTTCGGGGCACAATGAAACGTTTCATGGAGTCCCATGAGTGTTTCATTGTGCCGCACGTGTTCTTCATTGTGCAATAAGCAGTCGGTTTTTTTTCATTTTCTTACGGATTGGTGCGAAATTGAGAGCGGAACGCCAAAACAAACTGTATTAATTTATAACAACTGACAACCAAGTCAAACATTCTCTTTCCTGAAGAATTTCGTGGCTATCCTAAACAGAAGAACGAAAAACCGACTGGAAGCCGAATAAAGTGTTTTTGTTAATTATGGTGTTATATTTTTTCATGTGTTTCATTGTACCCCAGGCATGGGGCTTAATGAAACAAAATTCATTTTTTGGAATATAGCTTCTCGCGGACACACATTGTGCATAAGATAATATTTAAGCACTTCTTATATAGATTAGATCCTAAGGTAACATGGAAAAATACAAAATTGAAAATAAAGACTCAGGTGGGGTGCTGCGGGTAAAAGAAACTTTTGTGTTTCATTGTGCCCTACCTCCCCCTATGTATAATATATCGTTCGCAAGCTTGGAATTTGAGAAATAATATTATTCAGTTTATTATGTGGTAAAAGGTTGATGGAAGGAAATATATGAGTATCAAGAAAGTAATTATTTCTATTTCAAGATTATTTAACAGAAACTATTGTTTTCCATGGTACTAATCGCAACTGTCTTAAACTAAATCAAAACTTAAAGAATCACAACCATACTTCTTAATTTTGTTTAACAATGAAAAACAAAGAGAACTGCTTAGAAAGATGGCGAGAGAGAACATTTTGGGAGAAGACGAAGAGCGTGTTGTTCAAAAACATTCATTGATGAAGCAAGTTTAGTTTTCCCTCTCTGTTAGCAATTAAGTATGCTATTTTCAAAAAAATATTTCTAATTTTTATGCCTATTTACGTTAAACAAATGAAGGGTAGAGATGAGAGATGGTCAACTGTTCTTCAATTACCATAGGTTAAATGATGGTCAGGATTTTCAGTTACAATGATATTTATTATGGTAAGCCAACGTTTCGATCCAACTTGTGGATCTTCATCAGGGCTAAAAGAAAACAAATATATGAGTATCTATGCTAGAGGGTGACAATAAATGGATACATTACAGAACTGATAATAATATATAAGATGGTGTATACATAAATATTAAAATAAGAGGCTGGTTAACAAGATAAAATAGACTCTGATATTTACCTACTGAGTCCAGGTGGATACTAAGACTAAGTGAAGGCACATGACAACTGAGTGAACAAAAATATTTAAAAACTAACAATATATATGTTACTGTATACAAATAGTTGTACATGTAGTTGTGTTTCAGTCCAGACACAACTATTTGTATACAGTACCATATATTTTGTTAGTTTTTAAATATTTTTGTTCACTCAGTTGTCATGTGCCTTCACTTCAAAAGCGTTGGATTTCCCCGCGATAAACCTTTGAAGTCGGCAAACTAACCCCCTACCACTACCTCTCATCTTATTTTTACCTTTAGTCTTAGTATCCACCTGGACTCAGTAGGTAAATAACAGAGTCTATTTTATCTTGTTAACCAGCCTCTTATTTTAATATTTATGTATACACCATCTTTTATATTATTATCAGTTCTGTAATGTATCCATTTATTGTCACCCTCTAGCATAGATACTCATATATTTGTTTTCTTTTAGCCCTGATGAAGATCCACAAGTTGGATCGAAACGTTGGCTTACCATAATAAATATCATTGTAACTGAAAATCCTGACCATCATTTAACCTATCGCAAATGAAGGGTAGTAAGTGAAAGGCGTGTGATGGGCGCACCGCACCAGATTTTTACTTTCACTTATCTATATATGAAATATATAGTAAGTTTCGACTTCCGGTTTTCAACGAAAATACACGTTTTGGGGTTCCCTGAGTCCAATTAACCAAGTCCCGCGAAATGGTCTGCGTTTGTGTGTGTGTGTATGTGTGAACAGACTAGCTCATAAACTATAAACCGTGCGAACCTGAATTTGGATAATTATAGTATGTATATGCCCGCGATGTGACAGCAAAAATTTCATCAAAATTGCTCAAAAGGAGGGAGTACTTTATTTCATCAAAATTGCTCAAGGGGAGGGAGGGGGTACTTTATTTAACAACTTTTTAAGTTTTTTTCGATATTCTCAAAAACAGCTCTAACGATTTTGATTAAACTGAGTATTTGATCTATTTATATGCCCGAGATATGACTGTAAAAATTTCATCAAAATTGATCCACCGGAGGGGGGACTTTACTTAATAAATTTTGTATCATTTTCACGTGTTTTTTTTTTTATTTACTCAAAAACAGTTTTAACGATTTTGATCAAACTGGGTATTTGATGTATGTATATGCCAAAGAAGTGATAGCCACCATTACATCAAAATTGATCAACCGGAAGGGGGACTTTACTTAATAAATTTTATATCATTTTCACGTGTTTTTTTTTTATTTACTCAAAAACAGTTTTAACGATTTTGATCAAACTGGGTATTTGATGTAGCCAAATCCTTAATATCAGGTAAGCTTTATTATTATTAAAATGTTCTGAGGGGGCTTAAATGAGGAAGGTGTCTTTTTTTTTCATATAAAGTACCTTTGTATTTGTTTATATGCAGAAATTATGTGTCTCTCGTTTCGCCTAAAAATAAGAAATGGCTAAATATGAGATATGATAAAAATAAAGAAAACATATAGAGGAGAAAAAAGAAAAAATTCAGTCAACTCATAAAACTTTTTAAGCCCACGCATGCGGAGAACGCCTTTAATGACAGACCATTGTTCAGAATTAAAGCCGTTCTGTTCATTTGAGAAGTGGTAATTAACAAAACGCATTAATTTCTAATCTAAGTAAGTTGGTAAGTGAAAGTTGTGTGTTGCGCGCACGCACCATATTTTTTCTTCAGTAGATTGTGTCCTTCTAGTCCGGGAGCTGAGGGCAAAAAAATTTCTGATTTGAAGAAAGTTTTTGATCTTATAGGCTGAAAGTTCTCATTACATTGACAACAAATTTGAACAGATAAAACAGAGATTTGTCACAGATAAAATCGTATTCTCTTTAAAATAAAAGGGCATAAAATTTGGCGACGACTGAGCTCCTCAAAGATAAAATCGTTAAAGTTTTTTTCGCAAAAACCGATTGTCAATTTAGCCACGTTAAATAGAAAATGAATTACGCTCATGTTCCTAAGGCTACTCCAAATAAAAATATTACAAAAAAATAGTTGTAGAATATCAAATTTCGTTTAAATCCTTAATTTTAAAATTAGCCCATTCCTCTGGAGATGAATTAATAAAACCTGAACGTATTTAGCGCTCAGTGCCGTTAAGTCCGTGAAATTTTTGGTTTTTTTTTTCCGTTTTTCCTTTATAAATCGGCAAATACAGATCAAAAAGAATTGCTTCCTCTTTAATATAAAAGGCTATGCTATTGCAAATAGAATGATTTATTTAAAGATTAAATAGGTTCAGTGGTTTAGCCGGGTTCGGATCATCAAAAATCCGTATTTTTTACGATTTCGGTGGAAACCGTAATCCAACGCCTATAACTCGAAAACATTTAGTTTAAATGAAAAATGTCTTGAATAGAAGTTTTAGAGCATCAAATTTAGCATGAAACAAGCTCCTTACACACAACATTAGCTAAATCCTGCGTAGAAATACAAATAAAAACGTGAAATTATTCGCAGTGCTTACTTCCTAATACAAGTATCAGGGTATTTGATAAAATATTCGTAATAATTACTTAGACAGGTAGGGGCTTGGCAAATTGTATTTTTAATTTTAACAGATGGAAGATGGTTGTTTTGCAGTTCAAAATGATTTATACTTCAAAAACAGCAGTCTTAGCCTGAAGTAAGCACTATGAATATTTTCACGTTTTTATTTTGTTTGTTTTAACGTCACTTTATGCCACTAAGGCTAATCGGATGATGCTACAGTGGGAGTCCTAAATTTTGCCTATCCAGATATAATTAGGATGGGGATCTTTAACGAGTACCTGACATCGTAAAGGCTCGGGACCTCCATTTTACGTCCTATCCGAGGGACGGCATTGATAAGGATTATTTACTCTCATCGAAAAATCCTAGGGCCACCTCGGGACGCGAACCCGCGACCTTTAATAAGTTTCTATGCTAATCACTACACCACAGTAGTGGTTTTTATTTGTATTACTACGTTTTTATTTTTATTGCTACGTTTTTGTTTTTATTGCTACATACTTTTTTATTTGTAT
This sequence comes from Aelia acuminata, assembly GCA_911387785.2. NCBI lineage: Eukaryota > Metazoa > Arthropoda > Insecta > Hemiptera > Pentatomidae > Aelia > Aelia acuminata. The sequence goes on from OU426981.1 coordinate 139,044,366, forward strand.
TGCTATGCTTTCATGATAAATTGGATGCTTTACAGCTTTTACCTATAACATTTTTCATTTAAACTAGAAGCTTTTGAGTTATAGGCGTTGTAACCCTCATATTTTAAGGGGAACACAATTTTCTCTGCGATAAATTGTTTTCGAGTTACGAGCGAAAAATTGAATAAAAGTTCGTAAATTTCGATTTTGTTTGGCTATAAAATTTGATGGCAAACGATCAGAGGTAGCAGACGTTCACTGTTGTTGTCAATGAAATGAATACGTTCAGGCTGTAAGATCAAAAATTTCTTCAAATCAAACGCTTTTTGGCCCTCAGCTTCCGGACATTCGGTGGTGTGTTTTGAACAATTCTATTTATTGATTTTATTATTATTTTTTTTTTTTTTATTCAGTACGATTTCAATGAGAGAACGACAATGATATAAATAAACAGAGATGAAAGGCATAAGAAGGAAAAAGACGGACGAAGAGTTAAGTGTGCCGACTACTGAGACCGTTAGGAGCCAGTTTTTACAAGCAACGGAAGCCCGTTATGGGAAAGACCGGGAATTGGTAGTAGTCGTCTCAGAGTAGCTACGTTCCTCGCTGATGGCCTGATGCCCCACCAACCAACGATGTAATCCATCTAATTACTTAAGTTTCATTCTTACTTATTATTAAGAAAAATGAGAAACCATCTAACACACCATCAACTGTGGTGTAGTGGTTAGCATACCCAGAGGCGTCACCAGCTCCAAATTATTGAGGGGTGGGGGCTCAATGTTTTCCAAGATTGGGTAGGTAGAAATACGAGGGGCTAAAAGTTGAAGTAATAACCCCTAAAAACAATTGTTGGGACATTTAATTCATCCTCCAACGATGTAATTATTTTAAAGTTATTTATAGCATCTTAAAAATTATCAATTTATGTCTCAGTTGTACATTAAACTAGGGAGTTGTTTAAAGCTTAATGTTAAGGATGTGGGCCAAAATTTCTTAATTGAATTTTATTCAAGTTTCAATTTTCTTGAATTCAATTCAAGTTGCTTTCCATCAACTTCTATAAGCTTCATCGAATAGATGGAAAGTAGGATCAAGCTGCTTGGTTTTAAAAAAGAAATGGAGAGGAATAAAACAAAAATGTTCAAGCTGAAATAAAAAAAGTATAATTCAACTATGACTATGCTTTTAACAATATAGTATGCTGAAATTAACTAATATTTTATATTAAACTCGGATAAATTCGTAAAAACGCATTTTTATTTACTTTTGTACATTGGGTGCATTCAAAATATTGCGAAGGGGGGGGGGGGGGGGCGGTGACGCCGCACAGTGGTTGAAAGGCGGAAAAAACCCATTTTTTGAAGGTATTGGAATATTCTTTTTCTTTTCAATATTAATTAATAGAATAGTTACCTGACACATTCCATCAATTTATTCGGATGTATTCTGATTTTTAAACTTGTTAGGACCCTTTGAAAATCGATCATTGAAAAAGTTTATTTTTCAACGGAAAATTTATAGCACTATAATAATTTTTACAACTCGCATTTTTGTTTCTTAGAGCGATTTTCCTTTATAATCATGAAAAGCGATCTCACATATTACACTAGCATAAAAATGATGCTATTTGGTCTATGTTTTAACCCAGAAATAAAATCCCGAATAAATGCAATAAAATTAAGACAAACATTTTTTTTGGTAATACATATTTTTCAAGCGCAGCCGAGCGCAGTTTTAAAATCCATTTTTTTAAGAAGAATATACATTCAAGGAAGTATTAAAACATATTCTAGCTGCGTCCACCTGCGTCTGTACATGTGGGATTTTTTTTTTTTTTTTGAAATACCTAAGCTATTTCGTGCAGTTTATTCGCTATGGAGCTTGTGCTCCGAATTAGGATATTACTAATCGTTTAGTAAAACATCATGCCTTACTTACCAGGTCTGTAGCATCATTTATAAAGTCAGTCTGAATCGTTGTTAGGTGGATAATAAATCAACTTTTTCACATACCGTGATTTTAGAATGAATTTGGAAATTATTAATAATAAGTTTATTAACATGTCCTCCGATAACTTAAAGGCTTCGGCACTTTTCATTTTTAAGCATCCATTTGTTTTTAGAAGATTGATATTAAAAAAAAAGGTTCAGCTATTATTTAGCGTGAATAAGGGAACTAAATTTTCACAGATAGAGTTGCAGTTATTAAACCTACATTGAACAGACAATCCCACCATCTCCTATAAAAATTATATTAAAGTCGGATGATCCCAATCTAATATTTTAATATGATATACATAAAATAGTTAAGAATTAAAACATAACGACAAAAATAATTGATAGTTCCTATGTATAATTTTTTTTTTTTTTACCTAACTTGGGTGTTTTCATGAAATAAAATTATATTGCAAGTACTATCAATGATATTACTAGCATAAAGCAGCAAAAGTGTTTAAACTAGCCGATTTCGAGTCGAAAATTGATGTATAATTTTTTTTCTATTTTCCTTACACTGCCGGTTAATCCGAATAGCCGGTTAAGCGGGGCTCGAACCTATACATTTTATAGGAAATTCAATCGTGGTTGTGATATCAACCGAAAATAGTCGATTTTCAACCACTGTGCGCCGTGAGCATACCAACCTACAGAACTAACGGTCGCGGTTTCGCGTCCAGCGGTGGCCCTAGGATTTTTTAAAGGGAGTAAAATATCCTAGGCTATGCCGTCCCTCGGATAGGACATAAAATGGAGGACCCGATGTTAATGATAAGCCTGTACGATGTTAGGTACTCGTTAAAGATCCCTATACTAATTACACCTAATAGGATATGTAAAAATTTAGGACTCCGACAACAGCATCGTCCGGTTAACCTTAGTGGCATCAAGTGACGTTAAGCAAACAAGAAAAATGAAAAGCAAACAATCAAATTTAATAAAATATAAAATGATAGTAATTAGAGCATAACCTATTTATTGATTATACTTAATTTCTCCATCTGATACTTTATTTTTACAAATTGGTACCTTTTCGATTTTTTCAAAACCATTTTCAGAATCATTGTATATTTTATGAATTGTATTATTTTTGTTTCAGCTTGAACTGTATTGTTCTATGAATTCTGAAACAAAATTGGATCTCCGGAATTAGTCTTCATTTCTTTTTTAAACCAAGCAGCTTGATCCTACTTTCCATCAACTGGATGAAGGTTATAGAAGTTGATGGAAAGCAATGAAATGAGTGGGATCAGAATCAGAAGAAAAACTCGGATAAAATTCAATCCAGAAATTTCAGCACACATCCTTCAACATGCATCCTTAGCAACTACCTATGTTCTAACTGAAATATAAATGACAAGTTTTAAGAGACTATAAATACCTTTAAAATACATCATTTGAGGAGGAATTGAATGTTCCAACAGTTTTTTTAGGCTTTATTATTTCAACTATTCGCCTCTCGATTTTCTATCTAGGAGAATACATCTCCCCCCCCCCCCCAAATAATTTGATGCTGGTGAGGCCCATGATATAATTCATACAATCTTACAATCAAGTTACATTTTACCTTATAATTAAGAAAAATGAACCCATTTTTTACTTATTATTACTTAATGAAAAATATACCATGAAAAAACAACTACCATAGGAGTCACCAGTGGTCTAGTAGTTAGCATAGAAACATACAATACTAAAGGTCACGAGTTCGCGTCGAGCGGTGGCCCTAGGATTATTTTTTGGGAGAATTTGACAGAGAGGAGGAAAGAGTTATTATTAAACATGAAAAAAAAGTGTAAAAGGAAATTATTTTTGAAGAAAAAAGTTTTTTTTAATTTAATTTATTAGAACATTTAATTAAACATAAACTTCTTTCAGAAATATTTTATTTAAATCATAGTTATTTCATAAAACCTTATAATAATCTTAATTCATAATCTGTAACCTTCAATGTTTGGAATACATTTTAAAAATATATATAGGTTATCATTCTCTCACAAAAAAAAAACTTTTTTTATTTTAGATTATATATATATATTTTTTGGTACATTAACTTATAAATAAAATAAAATATGGTTTATAAATATTGAAACATCTTTTATAAAAATAAAATAAAGTTATATTTAAAAAATCTGGTGCGTGCGCGCAACACACAACTTTCACTTACCAACTTACTTAGATTAGAAATTGACGTGTTTTGCTAAATATCATTTCCCAAAGTCATACATTTTTCTACATTCATATCTTATTTTTGTTAATCGTTAAAGCCGTTTTTGAGTAAATAAAAAAAACCGTGAAAATGATACAAAATTTATTAAGTAAAGTCCCCCCTTCGGTTGATCAATTTTGATGAAATGCTGGCTATCACATATTTGGCATATATATATATACATCAAATACCCAGTTTGATCAAAATCTTTAAAGCCGTTTTTGAGTAAATAAAAAAAACACGTGAAAATGATACAAAATTTATTAAGTAAAGTCTCCCCTCCGGTTAATCAATTTTAATGAAATTTTTACAGTCATATCTCGGTAATATACATACATCAAATACCCAATTTGATCAAAATCGTAAAAGCCGATTTAGAGTAAATAAAAAAAACACGTATAAATGATACAAAATTTATTAAGTAAAGTCCCCCCTCCGGTTGATCAATTTTGATGAATTTTTTACAGACATATCTCGGGCATATAAATAGATCAAATACTAAGTTTAATCAAAATCGTTAGAGCCGTTTTTGAGAAAATCAAAAAAACACGTGAAAATGTTACAAAATTTATTAAGTAAAGTCCCCCCCTCCAGTTAATCAATTTTGATGAAATTTTTACAGTCATATCTCGGGCATATAAATACATCAAATACCCAGTTTGATCAAAATCGTTAAAGCCGATTTAGAGTAAATAAAAAAAACACGTGCAAATGATACAAAATTTATTAAGTAAAGTCCCCCCTCCGGTTAATCAATTTTGATGAAATTTTTACAGTCATATCTCGGGCATATAAATAGATGAAATACTCAGTTTAATCAAAATCGTTACAGCCGTTTTTGAGAAAATCGAAAAAAACCTAAAAAGTTATTAAGTAAAGTACCCCCTCCCTTTAAATAATTTTGATGAAATTTATGCTGTCACATCGCGGGCATATACCTACACCAAATACCCAATTTCAGGATCGCACGGTTTATAGTTTTTGAGCTAGTCTGTTCACACACAGACACACAGACACACAGACACACAGACACACACACAGACCATTTCGCGGGACTTGGTCATTTCGACTCAGGGGACCCCAAAACGTGTATTTCCGTTGAAAACCGGAAGTCGAAATTTTTCACGATCGCAATACTTCCACTTACTATATATTTCATATATAGGTAAGTGAAAGTAACAATAACATTTTTTAAGTTCCTGATATATTTAAAAAAAATCTTAAAACATATAAAAAATTATAACAACAAACAGACTTTCATTAAATGAGACGTGAAAATGCCAAAGATTGCAAAACCATTTTTATCATTTTAATATTTTTAATGTTTTCCATACTGTTTAGCATCATCTTTAAGGTAGAATATGCTTGAACCCCTTAAAACATACCTAAAGTTGATGCCTAAAGTTTAGGGTGAGTCGTCTAAAGTTTAGGGAGTCGTAATGTAATAACGTACTGAAGGAAATGTAACTGTTTCCTGAAAATTTTAGATTTACCCCTGTTGCATCTCCAGGTCTCAAATATATTATAGAAAAAAAACTTTAAAATCATCAAATACTTTGAATAATTTAATTATTATCAAATAATAGTTATTATTAAGAGTGGTACAGATCAAAATACTGACTAAAAGAAAATCTAATACATAAATAAAAAATAAAATCGGTTTGAAATTATATTATCGCTTGCAAAACTTTATTTGAATCATTAGCATATCGTCGGGTGCACAGTAAACTAGCAAATCTGCACAATCTCAATTTTTGGCGCCCGAAAGTTTTATTTTTTATTATTTTATATGATTGTTCATGAGTAATCCATTGGGAATATACATAACAACGCCAGGGTTTTGAGTCGCCTGGGAGATTACCAAGCTCGTAATTATAAAAAATGTATACATATTCAAAACACACTTTTTTATTTAACTAGAAAGAAATAATTGAATCTTGAAATTTTTACAGGTAGTAAAACACACGAATATCTCAAAAATAGTATTTGTTCAAAGTCATTAGTTTACCGATGATATATGAATAACCATTGTTATATTAATGTTGACACAGACCAAGTTTCATAAAAAATTAGCGTAGGATCATAAAAGTAGGTAACTAAATGCAACTACAATTAAAGTATATTAATTTATTAATTGGTACATAAGAACCTTCTCATGCAGACAATAACTTTAAAATTTTACAGATTATATCAGTCGCATCATTATCTCATTTAATTTCCATTTAACAGTGCGAACAAGCCTGAATCACTTTAGTAATACGGTATTTATTTAATAAATATTGTAAGAAAAATTTTGCTGCCTAATGGAGTTATTACAGATGTATTAAGGGGATCAACAGTGGTATAGTGGTTAGCATGGCAACCTACAATACTAAAAGTGACAGGTTTTAAAAAAAAATCATGGAAAACCGACTGGGTACTTTACAAAATTAATTTTCTCATAAGAAGATTAATTGATAAACACATTACATTTAATCAATATATAACATATACTTAAGTAAATTTAATGCAATATGAGTGAGCGAATAAAAACAGACATAAAACAAAAAAGAAGAGCTGAATATACTGATTATAAACCGAAAATAACAGTTTGAAGTGTTCTTATTGTATGTAGTTGTGAAAAATGGTTTTCTTTTTTTTCAACTTTGTATGGTTTTCATCTATGTATGATGAGCATTCCAGTTGACAAAATTATGAATTGACTCCAATAATACAATTTTTTCAATAAGATTTTATCACCGCTCATAGTTCAGGACAAAAAGAAATATGATGAAAAAATTGTGCCCTCATGATATTTTGGTTTTCACTTAGTAACAGTAGTAAGATTGGAGAAATACAGAGTTCGGCCAAATTAGCATGGGGGGGGGGGATATATTAAGGGAGGTTGAACTGGAAGAAAGGTCTTACAAAAAAGTTTCTATGAATCTTCGGTATTTTCTAAACTTCTGGATCTAATGGGACCATCAGAGTAGTCGGCGCTTAAGTTGTACTCCAAATATAGTTTATTTAACTAATAATCTAATAACTTATTATCTGCTGACTGCTTGGAATGGGCTTATAGGATTCATAATCACAGAAACCATCAAAAACGATGCATGACTCGACAAAGTTGCAGCAAAATGAATTGTTCATCCACCATTTTCAACACCCTATAAAGTATATAGGGTTCCTTATTTGGGCGGACACTGCAGATCTCGAATCTTAATATTGATGCAATGTTAAAATTTTCAAGAAAGTGCTAATTTTGTTCTATATTTCCTTTAATTTTAAAGTTTTTCTGTTATTAAAACTGCCACACAACTACCGGAGCGAAGCCGGGCACCCTAGCTAGTTTAATCTAAAATAAAAATGATAATAATACAAACAAGACTATGCTTGATATCACATGTATGCTGTCTTTGACCAGCTGAGCCGCTTTTTATAGCCTTAATGTGTAATAGACAGTAACTGAAGGCCTGCTTGCTTCTGGGAATGAATGAAAAAGTAGCCTAAATTTTTGTCTGTTCCACAAATATGACATCTCCATGTTTATTTTTTATATCAATTAACGTAAGTATATCGGGAAGCGAGAAACATAAAGTACAGCATCACTACTGACATTAATCCTGAATAGAAGAACATCTCATGAGCCTGAAAATCATAATAGGAATTAATATAATATATATTGTATTTAGTATATAGTAACAATTCGTGGGTTGAAATCATTTTTATTCAAAGAAATTAATAATTTACAATGGCACACAAATATTTAAACAGGTTACAAAAATTATCACTTTGCAACACAAAAATAACCATATGACTTGAGCTTCAGTACAAGGCTAACTCTCCAGTCCTTCGCTCCTTATATTTAGTCATAAGAAGAACAGCCTCGAAGATTCTAGGCCAGAGTGGATGGTACTCGAACATTGTAGTCACAAACATGTACTATGACAGTTTGTTCCAGCTGTTGGTTCGTTCCAACAAGTCCAGAAATAATCTAAACCATATTTTTGTGTATGCGTGTTTTTTTTTCACATTACAACAATTTATTTTAGCTTGTTTTAATAAACCATTTTAAAACTAACTGGATAATAGGGGATCGCCTCTCTCTTACATTGAGAATGTTAAGTTCCTTGGCCTCCATTTTGATCATAAACTAACATGGTCTCATCATATAAATCAATTGAAAATGGAGTATGAAAATAGGATGAAGATAATTAAAAAATTAAAAAAGCCCCGGGTTATGACTTAATAACAGCGAAGGCACTCCAGCAAATGCCCAGGAAAGCCCTAGTATTCCTTACGACAATATACAACTGCATTTTCAGGACGACTAAATACCCAATTCAGTGGAAATATTCACACATCAAAATGATACATAACAAAGACAAAAATCCGTCATCTTACAGACCAATCAGTCTTCTTCATTTATGCTCTAAACTTTTAATAACTTGCAGGTGTATTTTCTAATGCCTTTGCCCACTCGGCCCTCCCCCCCTCCCTAATCTATTGTCTTACCCATAGATTAGGATTAAGATTTTGGGACTAATTACCTATGCGAGAGGTAATTAGTCACGAAAAAAAAGCTGTATCAATTATGGTTTGAAAATTTATGTTCGCGAGAACTAACTAGTGCTCGCATTGACAAAGTTGGTCGCGGTAGTCAGGGGAAGGGGGGAAAGGGCGATCCCCTATTGGGCGATCCCTTTAATTCACTAAGCGCCCTAAAAAGCTTAAGAAATCCTTTCTCAGAAAAACCACTTATCAAAGAAATTCACAGCCATTTACATAAGATGAAAAAATCTAAGAAAGCAGTTGTTTTTATATGGGTGCCGAGTCATATCGGCGTAGTAGACACCGAAATGGCCGACAGAGCAGCCAAATCAGCTCACGGATTAGATAACACTGAACTTTCCTTTTTATCAAGCTCAGAACTATTCTTGCCTATTAGAAAAGAGATTTGGAAGAAGTGGCAGGTAATATGGGATGGGCAAATTCTTAATAAACTTCGCATGATCAAGAGATCAGTTAAGGAATGGGCTTCATGTTCTAGTTCATCCGTGGTTATTACTCGCCTCCGCATAGGGCACTGCCGCCTCACCCACGGCTATCTAAAAAAGCCAGCACCGCAATGCCAAAAATGCAGAAGAATATTATCTGTAAGGCACATAATCGAAGAGTGCCCAGTTTATAATGAGAAGATGATCCAGATGGGAATCCCTCGGTCTATCGCTACAGCATTAGGAGCAAATCAGAAGATCACCACAGAACTCTTGAGTTTTATTAAAGAAGTGGGGCTCTACCCTCTCATATAAGAGCTACGTCCTTTCTAATTTGCAGGTGATGATAACCTTTGCTGTTTTTCACCCTGTATAAATAAATAAATAAATAAAATAAAACTAACTGCCATAATGCCAAGTTGATTCATACATCGCTAGATATATGCAGAAGTTTCATTATATTCGCCAATGACATATTGATTTAATATTGTTTACCACCTGTAATTGGACTTGTCTATTGTGGAATTTTATATGTATAAATAAATTTTATTTAAGTTTCTTGGGCTGAATATAAGTTATAAATCAAATTTGCTCACTTGTTTATTTTCACATATGTGATGAATTTTACAGTTATAAGGTGCATTAACACAAACAAAAGCATGGTAGACATTAGTACAATACAAGATGGCGGTGAGACCAGAAAAAAAAAAGAAGCACACAAAAAAAAAACAATGCCATCTATATGGTTATTTCGTGACTGTATTTCAGTGAACTGGATAACTGAATAACTGAACTAAATGATTAACTTTAACACTCTCCCTCACTGAATAGACAGGCACGACATCCCCACTTCACTAATCATAAAAGACAGTTTCGGTTTATGTAGTGACTTCGTCAACATATCTGCAAGTTGGTCATTGGTGGTTATCTTCTGCACGCTGATAATCCCTTCTTGAACAACCTCCCTCACATAGAAGTGGCGAATCCTTATATGTTTGGTTCTCTTATGGAATTCGGGATTTTTGGTAAGTCTCAAGGCTGCTTTGTTATCAATATACAGGGTAGCATTTACCTGTTGACCGACCAATTCGTCCAACAGTCTTCTGAGCCATACCATTTCCTTGGCGGCTTCGCTAGCAGCAACAAGTTCCGCTTCCGTTGTTGAGAGAGCAACACTCGCTTGGCGCTGGCTCATCCATGAAATAGGCCCATCTGCATACTTGCAAAGAACTCCTGTAGTTGATCTTCCAGTTCTTGAACAACCACCTAGGTCAGCATCACTATATCCTTCAAGAACACAGGCATCTCCAGGCTTATATGTGATTCCCATACTATCAGTTCCTGCAAGATACCTGAAGATCCTCTTAACCTTGATGATATCCTCTGAGGACGGATTCTCTAGTGTGCGAGAAACTATCCCAACTGCATATGCTATATCAGGTCTAGTTGAGACCATCAAATACATGAGTGCCCCGACGGCCTGACGGTAGGGAAATTCACTAGCAGAATTCTCTCTCCCTGATTTAAAAATTTCTTGTGTCTGTGTATCAATCATTGGAGTTGATACTGGTTTACATGAGTCCATGTTAAATTTTTTTTAAGATTCTTCTGATATAGTTCTTTTGATGGATTCTAATAGTCCCATCCTGACTTTGGATTACTTCAAGACCCAAAAAATAATTAAGTGGTTTATAAGTGACTTTAAACTCTGCCTTCAAGTCTCTTAAAAAATCTTCCAAATCTTTCCTGCTTGTTGACGCCACAAGACCATCATCAACATATAAAGCTACAATAGTTTCTTCAGATCCAATCCTTCTCACAAATAAACATGGATCCGCATTGCTGCGATTAAAACCAAGTTTCTCAAAGAAACTAGTAATACGTTTATGCCAACATCTGGCAGCTTGCTTCAATCCATATAAACTCCTTTTTAGCTTGCATACTTTGCTGGTACCATCCTCAAATCCTTTGGGCTGCTGGATGTATATTTCCTCACTGACTTCTAATTTACCATACAAAAATGCAGTCGAAACATCAAAATGAGCAAGATGCATTCTTTTATGTGCTGCAATTCCTAAAATTGTCCTTATTGTGGTTAGTTTAGCTACAGGACTAAATGTTTCACTGTAGTCAACTCCTTTTTGTTGAGTAAACCCTTTTACAACTATGCGAGCTTTATACCTTTCCACTGAACCATCTGGATTTTCCTTGACTTTAAATACCCATTTGCAAGGTAAAGCTCTTTTACTTTCAGGTAATTCAGCGAGTTCCCATGTATCGTTCTTATTGAGAGCTTTTATTTCTTCACTCATGGCAGTTTTCCAATTTTCGGAACATTCTGAACGAACTGCCTCCTCATAGGTCTCTGGAGTTTTTGTAGATTCTGTCATTATCATAGAAACATACTCAGCATAACGACTAGGTGGATGAAGATTCCTCCTATCTCTAAGTTCCATAGAAGTTGTTGCTTCTTCTTCCTCTTGATCTGAAAAACCATAAAATTCTTCTTCATCATCTTGATATTTTTCAAGTGACTCTTCTTTCAACGGAGTACTCAAAAAAGGTACTTTTACTTCCTGAGCACAATCATGAAGTATTTCTTGAAATTGAACATCTCGGGATAACATGACTCGTCTCTCTTCTGGAATATAGATACGGTAACGCTCCTCACCATCATAGCCTACTAAGTAACCTTTTTGGGCTTTCTTATCCATCTTGTGCCTCTTCTGCACAGGAACATGTAAGTAGCAGGTTGTACTGATAATACGAAGATGGTTGATTCTCGGTTTTTTACCAAACCAAAGTTCGTAAGGACTTACTCCATTTACAGACGATTTACTAGTTCTGTTTAATATGTAGACGGCTGTCGACACAAGCTCGGCCCAAATTGCTTGTGGAAACTGAACATTGGGATTCGAGTACATAAATGTTCTTGCCATCTCAACGATTGTTCTGTTCTCTCGTTCACAAATTCCATTTTGCTGTGGTGTATAAGGAGCTGTTAGCCTCTGTGTGACTCCCCTTTTTAGCAAAATCTCTCGTACATTTGCATTATCAAATTCACCACCATTGTCAATTAGAAGTTCTTTGATATTGTGACCCTGTTTCTCTGCATGAGCAAGCATTTGTTCTAAAACATTTTTGACTTCTGACTTTTCTTTGATGACAAAACCATACCGAAATTTAGTGTAACTATCTTTAAATACAACTAAATAACGCTTCTTCTGAAATGAATCAGCAAAAGGTCCACAAACATCAGTTGACATAAGCTCTCCTGGTTTCAAAGCTTTTCTTCTAGTACCAAAAGGCAATCGATGAAACTTGCCATAAATGCAAGGTTCACATACTTTATCATCTAGCTTGACTTTAATATTTAGCTCACGTTCAAGCTTTTCTTTTATGTGACGTTTATCTTGGTGTCCCCACCTCTCGTGGTACAACTGAAGTGTGTCATTTGATTCTATATAGTTAATACTACTCGGACACACAGTTTTAATATCTGCTTTATATAATGTTCCATTCTTCTCTCGAAAACCTACCACCACTGGAGCACCATTCACGGAAAGGGAACAGGAGGAAACTGTAGATTGGAACTTGCTATTTGGGTTTTTATCATGTGCAGATAATGGAGAGAATAAATTTCTAGCAATCCTAGGAACCAACCAAACATCCTTCAATTGCAAACGTTGGCATCTACCATTAACCATGGAATTGACCTCAATAATACCACTGCCAACAGCATCTAAAGTTTCATCTCCAGCTGCCTTAATGCTGCACGAGTTCTTGAACTTATTAAAAGAACTAAACCAATCTGAACGATTTGTGACATGCTTGGTAGCACCATTATCTACCCACCAATCCTCTGTATTAGGCTCAGCAGCTAAAACTTCATTGTGGATAGACACAAGAGCAATCATACCTGCAGGAACTCTTGAATCTGCAATATTACTCTGAGGGTTATTACTACCATTATCAGGGCGAGGACGACCATCCGCAATCCATTTTCTACATTTACGAACCCAATGACCAGGCTGGTGACAATAGTTACAATTACCTGGCCTCAACTTTTGAGCAGTGTATTTGGAACTAGGTTTATTGGTTAAGTTGCTATTATAACTCTGTTTCTGTTTATCAGACCTAGCCACTAAAGCTTCAGAATCACTCTCATTACTTGTGATGGGTTTCATATTTCGCTCAAAAACACATAGTTGCATGTTTAATTCATCAAATGAACAGACTTGATTTTTAGTAAGCAGCATCCAACTAGATTTAAAACTTTCAAATGAACTTGGTAAAATATGCAAAACTTTACATACCAAAAGCAGATTCGGAAGGGTGTTTTCATTTATCTCCATTAAGCCATTGTTTAGCTCATTCCACAGACTCCTCAACTTAGCAACATGAGTAGAAATGTCATCACCTGTTGTCCAACTAAATGAAAAGAAATCTGCACATACCTTAAAGAGTTGGTCTTTAGATGTTGCCTCAAACTGCTGTTTTAAAGCTTCCCAAGCTTCACTTGCACTAACTTTGTCCATTATCTTTTGGTAAACTGCATCAGAAACCGTACTAGTGATCATGGACTTAGCAAAACTATTTGCTTTCCTATACAAATCACACGCTTCTTTGTGTTCTTTCATTTCTTGTTTCGTTGCATCAGCTTTAAATGGATCTGGTTTTAACAACTTTTGATCGATACAATCCAATGCACCTTCATGATAATCAAGTAAATCACGAATTTTACGTTTCCAAACTGGCCAATCTGCTGCACTGGTCAGTGGTTTAATGTGCTTAGCAAACTCCATCTTACCAATGGACTCGGCAACACTTCACACTAAACAAACGAACTTTAATGATTTACTAAATACTGAACAAAACATCTATATAAAGCGACTGGGCCCATAACCTTTTACAGTTATAAGGTGCATTAACACAAACAAAAGCATGGTAGACATTAGTACAATACAAGATGGCGGTGAGACCAGAAAAAAAAAAGAAGCACACAAAAAAAAAACAATGCCATCTATATGGTTATTTCGTGACTGTATTTCAGTGAACTGGATAACTGAATAACTGAACTAAATGATTAACTTTAACAATGAAGAGTTTATGTATTCAGGTTTTTTAAAAAAAGAAGGAATCTCCTCCACATTTTCTATCATTTCTTTGTAGACCCAACTTTTCAGGCTTCTGGCCCATCTTATAGGGATATCTGTATTAAAAAATTGTGACGATGGAATTGCTCCACAACCACAGAAGAATAGCATTAAATATGACATGTGTAACTTAAATAAAAATGTTTGGCAAACAGATGGTTGCGGAGTCTTAAAAATGTACTACAGTGTTATAATAGAGATATCCAGGGAAAATGGGCCAGAAGCCATTAAAGAGTTAATTTAAGGGTAATTAAAGAAATTAAACAAAATATGGAAGAGATTCCTTCTTTTAAAAAAAAAAAAAAAAACCTGAATAAATCAAATTGATTTGGGTATTACTTCGGATGAGCAGCTCCAAGATGGCGGCCGGCGTGAGTAAACAACAAGGTATTCCGATCACGCCCTACCCAATATCCACAATTCATTTCGGGTTAACCGAGAGTCCCCGAGCAGATGTAGTCCAGATAACCAACCTCCCCGCCTCAATAATGGGAACAACCAACATAATGTATAAATCAATGTTTCTTTAATATAATTAAAGTACAACAATAGATATCAGTAGAAGTACTATTTCAATATATGAAAATTTCCTGTGATGGTTGCATAAAATTTTAAATTTTTAACTAAAGAGGCCATAGCAATATTTAACAAATAAATTTAATCGTTTGTTTAGTAACTTTATTTGTTTGTATTTTAAAAATATGTTATTGTACTGTTTAAATGATTAAATGGGTTCAAGTTAAATGCACGTATAAATGGAAAAGGTACAAATCAATTAATATAAGAATCCGAGTATTCCAAACCACCAGATTATTATTTTTTTGTTATTTAAAGAAAAAATGTATTTAAATAACCAAAAAGGAATAATTAAATCTTTTGTTTTGTAAATTTGTTTGTTTTTTTAAAATATGTAATAGTCCTCTTTAAAATATTAAGTGGGATCAAGTTAAATGCACAAGCTACAAATAATTAATAATATAAGAATCCGAGAATTCTGAACCACCAGATTATTATATTTTGTTATTTCAAGAAAAATGTATTTAAATAACCAAAAAGGATATTTTAAAAACTAATTTGATGATGATTTTAAATGATATGCCTCCATAGGAAAAAAGAACAAACTGTACATTATTGAATAGATTGAAGAAAGGGAGTAAAAGGTTTAAGAAATTGTATCTATTAAATCAATTCAACTATAGGTATCAGCTAACTTTACTATAATCCACTGGTGATTAATTAAATATAATTAATTTAATTAAATACGTTTCAACTAGCAATAATCACATTTCAGTAGACCTTCATTGGTTACAATATTGCCTCTCCACAATGTTAATTTAATTAAATGTTTATATTTGTTAATGTTATTGTGCCCTAACCCAAGTTACACATAGATATCAATCATTTTTCGATCAATACTTCCAAGTTTCGACTAGCTGTTGGAAATTCGTTATATAAATATGCCATTTGGATATACATAGGTACAGACTGTGTAGCTGCATCAGACCTAACCTAATAAAGTAAGCAACGAATGAATTCCCCTCCAAAAATGTGGATAAAGCCCATGGTTAATAGCTATTAACCGTGGATAAAGCCGACATCGGATCTCGGGAACTCTCGGTAAACCCGAATTGAATCGTGGATATTGGATAGGGCGTGATCGGAATACCTTGTTGTTTACTGACGCAGGCGCCATCTTGGAGCTGCTCATCCAAAGTAAGACCTTGATTTGTTTTAATAACCATATTTAAATAAAATAATTATGGTAAAAAACTTTTTTTTTCGATATGTTTCAAATAAATATATCAAGAAGGCTTTTAAATATGATAACAAGATAATTAATTTAGATAGTAGACATTCTTTTAATAAGATATTGAATAGTCTTTTTGAGAATTTGTAAGTTGTAATTTATTGAACAAAATTAGTTTGAATAGAAGGTTCAAGATCATTCCACACCACTTTAATGTCCATTGAAAAGGGAATTCAAGGAAGGTTAAACAAGGTTCAAGAAGGTTAGAACCTAATATTTTAGACATATTAAAGTCAGGAGGACTTTCTCTCTTATCAACTGAACTTATCTCTCGAGTGATCTCTTTAAAATTGTGTGAATATACTTAAAACTCAAAAAGACTATTCAATGTCTTATCACAAGAATGTTTTACTATCTAAATCAATTATCATGTTATCATATTTATATGCCTTCTTGATATATTCATTTGAAATATAATGAAATAAAAAATGGTTTTTACCATAATTATTTTATTTAAATATAGTAATTAAAACAAATACATTTGATTTATTCAGGGTTTTTTTTTTTTTAAAGAAAGAAACTCCTCCATATTTTGTTTAATTTCTTTAATTGCCCTTCAATTAACTCTTTAATGGCTTCTGGCCCATTTTTCCTGGATATCTGTATTATACATTTTTAAGACTCCATAACTATCTGTTTGCCAAACATTTTCATTTAAGTTACACATTTACACATCATCTTTAATACTATTCTTCTGTGGTTATTCAAACCTGTTTGTTCATTGTATAGTGTGATTATGGGAACAATTTAGTCTAAAAACGTTGCCATAGTATATTTGTTTATTATATTATACCATTATATATATATATATATATATATATATATATATATATATATATATATATATATATATATATATATACTTTTCAAATGTTTCCTAGACCTTGGTTTGAATCAAATTTGATCTAAATAATCAAATATGACTATAATAAATTATATAAGCTTCTGTATTCCAGATCTATAATATCCAAAATAAATGAATGGAAAACATAGATCTTTCTTTGTCAGTAGTATTTCTATTAAATTTATTCTATGTTCTGCCCATTCTTCATGTTTGCACTAGCTCTTTTTTAGCAAGAAAACTAATTTTTTAATGGTATGTGTAATATATGATTATAAGAAAACATGTATTTAATAAAAATAGATAAACTGTTTACCACATTAGCCATTTTAAATCCAGCAATAATCAAAATGATGATATTTCCCAATGAATCAGTTAGTAACCACAGAGATGTTAGAACTGATTTCATACTGTCAGGACTCTGAAAACAAAAAGTGTACAGTTTTATTAGAATATGCTGCCATATTTTAATATTTGCGGCAGATAAAGAAATAATTTTAATTTTTAGATAGCAATAAAACCATTGAAATCAAAGCGATCAACTAATTTTCACTTTAAGTTAAAAAAATATTAGTAACATGTTTACATGGTTTATCTCAATATTGATAAGCTTCGGGAAAGAAGAAAGTTATGTTATTAAAATTGCATAACTTCAGCCAATCTCTGGGTATATTCTTTATTGTTAAAAAATTAAATTCTCCGGGTGAAACCAGTTTATACGGCTAGTGTAATGTTTTATAATATGAATTTATGTTTTATTTTTGTTTTTCTTCTTCGTTTCTCATATAATTAAATAAATTATATAAATTCGTTTCTCATATAAATAAATTCAATAAGAATATAAAATCAATCTAATTATTACAATATTATTATTTGAACTTGAATCATGTTTTTTGAAGTATATAACACACGTCTCAGCTTTGGGATACGCGTAATAAAACTGATAGATGTTCTATTGTCCAAAAAAAAAATATATATATAAATAAAAGGTCAAAAAAATATTATGTTCGATAAAAATGAAATTCTTTAATGCAGACACTAATCACAGAAACTAAACATGACGCACTATGTCAATCTTTTTTTTTTTCCTTTTGCTTTCAAAAATAAACAAAAACGTAAGTCTGTATTTTCAAATTAAAAACAATATTTTGAATGATATAATATCTATATAAATTAAGATCGGTACCTCGCTATATGAAAACTGAAGACCAGTGAGGGCAAACATTATTTCAGCTGATGCGATGACCACATATTGAGGAATTTGCCATAACATACTTATTGTGTTAGGTTTTACCACAGTCAACAGTTTACTTGTCTGAAAATAATAATGATTAAAAAAATGAATGAATGAATAATATTTATTTACACATTAATATATAATATGTACAATTGAAAATTGAAAAATATTAATGACAATGGCAATAGCCGTCTGTCAGAGTTAGCTGCCTTTGTTTTACAGAGTAATATTTTACAGACATAAGATGTAACATTTTACAATTTTACAATTTAGGGGATTCATATTTTACAGAGATGAGGGAGTAAAGGAAAAAAAATAAATACATTAAATAAAATAAAAAATAAAAATAAATAACAAGAAAATGAAAACTGTTTACATATCAGACAACCAGTTGTACCTTGATTTCCAAGCATGGCGAGCACAGCGTAATAAAGGGCGGGGGTCTTGTTGACCAGTTAGCTACAAAATAATTTCTCCCCTTGAGAGGGAAGGCTTCCCAAAATAAATAAGCCTGAATTCGGATAATATGCTACATCCCCCTAGAAAGTGATAAGTGTCTTCTCGGCAGTTGGAATTACAGAGTGAGCAAGTTTCAGAATCTCGATCTTTTTCTAACCATGGCCTGAAGTTCAAATATAAAAGTTCGCCCCTAAGCTTAAACAATCATCTTGCCTCTGAATAACTCAAAGAAGTTTGCTGTTACAAATTCCCTGTAATCATTAACCAACACTCTGGTTAGCTGAAACCGATCTGAAGAAATTGCTCAATTAAATGCTTTATCTTGGTAGTAAGCTACTCTTTTTGAAATCAGCTCGGCTAGCTGGTCCCGCCATGCAGGCAATTCATTCAAACGCCCATTAAACTCACAAGAATGTGATTGAGCTAAAGTGATCCAGTGGTTAAACCAGTACATCCTTTTATCTATAACTCTGAGTGCAAGTTTCTTTGTAAGCCTATGGTTTGGTAAAAAGAGAACTTTAAGACAATATTTTATTTGAACAGATAGTGTGAATATTTCGAGGGGTGGTAATCGAGTCTCTTGGGCTAAAACATAATTAGGTGTTGCAGTTGGGAGTGAAAATAATTTTTTTTATGAAAAAACGTTGAAATTTTTCCAGAATATAATATTGTTGGAAGCCCCACACCTGAGCCGCATAACAGACTATTGCACAGGATACACTATTAAAAACTGTGAGTTTTGCAGAAATTGGTATGTGATTGCTAACCATTAACTCAGACCATACTTTGTTTAAACCATTTTTAGCCATTGAAATTCTCTCTTGTAAATGAGGTATAAAGGACAACCGAGGAGTCAAAATAACCCCTAAATACCTGTAGTTGTTAACAACTTCAAGCCTCTGACCCATATAAAACCACTTTTCAGATGAATTCAGTCTGCCACCCTTTCTAAAGACCATTACCTTAGACTTGGACAAATTTACTTTTAGATTCCATTCAAGACAATATTTTTCAAGAATATTGATGTTACATTGGAGAGAAATCGGGTTATCTGCTATGAGTACGATGTCATCAGCATAGAGTAATATTTTAATTTTGACATCACCTACAAGCACACCACCTTCTAGCAGAAATGGGAGATCATCTACAAATAATGAAAAGAGGATGGGACTCAAAATGCATTCCTGCCTCACTCCTGAACCTATTCCAAAATATTCAGAGCAACCCTCACGACCTACATTACAAGAGGCTGCAAAGCTATACAATTTTTTTATGATATTAATAAATTTAGACGAAACCCCTAAGTTAAATAATTTAAGAAATAGGCGGGGATGGTCTATGGAGTCAAAGGCCAATTTTAGGTCTACAAAAAAGCAGTACATCTTTCTACCTCTCTCAGAAAAAGTGAGATTTATTAGATTTAGTAAGATGAAAAGATTATCTAGCACTGAATACCCACGCCTGAAGCCAGCATGAAATTCGCTCAGCAAATCCTTTTCAGTAACAAAAGCCTCTAAACGACTTAGAAGCATAGATGCAAATATTTTTCCCATTGAATCCAAACAAGAAATGCCTCTGTAATTCGTAACTTCGTTGGGATCACCATGTTTGTACAGGGGGAAGATAATGGATCTACCAAAAGATGGAGGTACTTCACCAATTTCATAGATGTAATTGAAAAAGACTAATAATCTATCAACGAAATTTGTAGAAGAAAATTTATAAAACTCATAACTTATTGTATCAGGGCCAGGAGCGTTATTATTACTGAGTTTAAGAAATGTAAGGAGTAACTCATCAAAGGAAAATGAAGAATCCAGGATCGGAGAGGAGTTAAAAGGTTCTGCATAAAGAAAAGGAGATGGCGCAGGAAGGTTGAAAAGGTTTTTAAAATGGGACACAAGAGACTGCATTGATAAATTACTACCCAAAATTAAAGATTTGCGACGGAAGTTATTAACTAATTTCCAGAAATGCTTGGAATCGGATGTATTTTTGCATTGTTCACAAATAGATGAATAATAAATTGACTTCTGTGAATTACAAAGTGAGACATACTCTTTTCTTACATGGCTGTAAGTTGCTCTTACAATATCTGAATTCGTTTTGCGAAATAGATTTCAAAGTTTAAACGATTTCTTTCTTAATCGCAGACAATTATAATTAAACCAAGGATTCTTTTGGCAATCACTTATAAAAGAGGCTCTACAAAAGTCCCAAGCACAGGATTTCCTTATACAACTAATAAGAGTATCAGCATAACTTTGTGTATTTAAGGGAAAAGAATCAATAGAAGCCAGTTCCTTGTCAAGATTACATTTGTAACTATCTTTTTCTCTATGGCGCCATTTCAATTTCGGAATAAGCTGGAGAGAGTCTTTATCGAGTTCCCTGTTTAACTTGAGCGAGACAACTACAGGAAGGTGTTCTGAGAAGCATTCACACAAAACAGTAAAGTGGTCAATGAATTGTAAGCAGTTGTAGGATACACAACATAGGTCATTAACTGAACAACCTCTAGGCCCTAAAAATGTACAAATATTCAGAAATTTTAAACCATAGGAATTGAAAACGGCGTCTTTGGATTTTCTAAAGAGTAAACAATGAGGGTTGTCTGGAATTAGATCCTCCGGGAGAACCTGAGAACTGCCGGTCCTAACATTGAAATCCCCAATCAAAATCGTTGTCCCTGGGGAATTCGTCTCGAAAATTTCCACAAGATCCTCAAAATCTTTTTCCCATTTATTACAATTCAAGTAGACCAGATAAATATGGACTTCGAAATTTGGTTGATTCACGTCAATAAAGGGGTACCCTACATTGCCACAACTACGCTTTATCCCATACAATACACCGCCACTAGGCCGGCCAAGGCCGGAGGTCCTGGTTGCTGATACCCAATGCAGATTATAATCTGAAAAATAATCATTGAACAAATCATAAAAATCTTTCATAACAAAGGTTTCAATAAAAATAAAAATATCATACTTTCTGACAAAGTTTAAAAATGAAAAAGAAAATTTACAAATTTTAGATTTTAAACCTGCGAAATTATAACTTAAAATGGAAAACGTGGTATTACAAACGTTAGGCAAACTAACTGAATAACGTTGACAAACGGCTGGACAATTTCAGGATGATTTTCCTTGAGATGGGATTGAGTTTTTGGATGGTGTAGAGTGCGGTACTGTATCCACAAAGTAGGCTTTAGGAACAGAGTTGTTCAGAAGATCAGCGAGAAAATCTGATAAATTTTTTTTCAATATCTCATATAATTTCTCCCTTCCATCTTTTCCAGAAAATAGAAGTCCCTCTTCATTTGACCAGGTAAATTTATGTTTTTCCAACAATATGAAATTTGAATACACTCTTACATCCGCTCTTTATATATATATATATATATATATAGATATAGAATGCAGGCCTCAAAGTCTCGTATAATTTCAATAATTCACTTAATAGTGCAGGTTACATGCCAAATTTTCGCCTATTCAGGCATCTTCAGGGCTACAACAGTTTCACATGCAAGCTAGAAACAGACTGAAACCTTCCCATATGGAAGGAGGGCTAACAGGGGAATTAAAATTAGTGTGTAATAACGGAATGTTCACCTATGATGGTAAGCTCTATATGCAATTGCGAGGTCTACCTATGGGAGGCGTTTTGAGCATAAACGTGAGTGGCATTGTGATGAACAGGCTGTTGAAATGGGCATGTAAAGAACTGAATTTAAAACCCAAACTACTAATTAAATATGTTGATGATATTTTGATGATTATAAACAAAAACCAAATTAATACTATTCACCAAGCATTCAATAATTTTAATGAAAATTTGCAATTTACATGTGAAATAGAGCAAAATAATTGCATTAGGTTTCTAGATATGTTGATAATAAAAAGCAACGACCGACTAACATTTAAATGGACTAGGAAAGAAGAATGCAGCAACAGAATTTTGAATTACTTGTCCTGCCATCCACTGAATCAAAAATTAAATGTAATGAGTAATATGATGAACAAAGCCATAAAACTAACCGACAGTATATATCTGAAAGAGGTAAAGGATCGAATTTTTGATATTCTGAATAAAAACCTGTATCCTAAGAAATTAGTTTCATGCACATGGTACAAAATCATGAATGAAATAAATAAACCAAAGATGCCTACTAACAATAATAATGATGGTCCCCTCCTGGCTCGGTACAGAACACTAACCTATATAAAGCATTTGTCTGAATCCCTTAAACAGAGCTTCAAAGAATATGACATAAATGAAATAAAAATCACTTACAAACCATGCAATAAACTTGATCAAATACTTACCCCGCTCAAAGATAAAATTGCAACTGGTCTTAATTCTAACCTAATTTACAAAATTAATTGCCTGGATTGCCAAAATGCATATATTGGCATGACTACTCAAAATCTCTGCAATAGAATCTATCAGCATAAAAATTCATGCACAGAATACAAAAATAAAAATAAAGGAATAAAAGAACCTAAAACTGCACTAGCTAAACACACTTCCGAGCATAAGCATAGCTTCGATTATAACAAAACTATAATTTTGCATAAAGAAAATTCTGAGCAAAAATTAAAATATCTTGAAGCACTATATATAGCTGCAAACATTAATAAGGTTGTCAATTTTAAAACTGATGCAAGAAATCTTAACAACTTTTTTGCTGAAACTATTAACATTTTAAACCAACAGTAATTTATTTATTCTAGATTTGCCTTTGCTTTTCATATGTTTTTTATATATATTTATAATTCTAGTGCATGATGTTATGTGTGTAATGGGTGTGAGTGTGTATGTATATATGTGTAGATGTAAAATTAAAATTACTTTATTTGAACCTTCTTCAACTTTAATATTGTGTTTAATTTTTCCATAGACCTCATTCAGTTATTATCTCTGTTATCTAAATTTGTTTGAATGTTGGCAACACTGTATATTCCCCTGTTAGCCCTCCTTCCATATGGGAAGGTTTCAGTCTGTTTCTAGCTTGCATGTGAAACTGTTGTAGCCCTGAAGATGCCTGAATAGGCGAAAATTTGGCATGTAACCTGCACTATTAAGTGAATTATTGAAATTATACGAGACTTTGAGGCCTGCATTCTATATCTATAATTGAATAGTCTCTTCCTAAAAGCTTGTTTACTATATATATATATATATATATATATATATATATATATATATATATATATATGTGTGTGTGTGTGTGTGTGTGTGTATGTATGTATGTAATAATCTAAATACAATAACAAATAATAAAACAATAAATCTATAATGTAATTAATATAATGATATAATGATTATAATTAATATAATGATTCGTATATTATTTAATACTTGCTATTATAATAGAAATTTGAATTAAATAACTAAATATTATATTGAATAACTTTACCCATCAAAACTAAATTAATATTTAATTTCTCAGTAAAAAAAAATAGTATATTCATTGAAATATAAAAAAAACAAAAAACACACAATGAGTGATCTTATTTTTAATGCAGCCATAGTATAATGAAATAATCGTTGATATCTGTATTTTCCGTTGCACATAGCAGGGATATAAGGTTGTCAGTAGTGTTGTAAATAGTTGTTAAATGTTTGTTTATATATTGATTTTTAAATGTATCATACATCTGGAATTCTAATATAATATGTTCTAGGGTTTCCAACTTTTTTAGGTTACAAATGGTACAATCAGCTTGTGCATCAATAAAATAAGTTAGGCCATTGATAAACAGTCGTACCAGACCTTTTCTGTTTAATCGCAATTGAATAATCAGCCGTTGTTTGCATATTGGTAAATTATTCATCGTTTATTATTACAGATTATTCATATCGCCCTCACCCATGCTACTAAGTAATCTAAAATTGGAGTTTAGGGTGTGCTCGATGTCTACAGACCTGATTTGATTCTGGTATCTTTCTAAGATCTCGGTGCGATATAATATCAAAGCATTCCTGTCTGTTAAAAAATTTGAATTTTCATATCCTAAAGACCTTAATATACCATCAATTTGGGTAAAACACTTCCTATTCTTGAAATTAATGGTACATATTAGATTATCAGAACATTTTCTTGGAAACTCAACTGGAGTCATAGACAATAATTTTTGTACCAAATTAAGAGTTCTCTCCAGGATCATTAATCTAATTGGCTTGCACCCAATTTCCAACCTGATGAAGTGATTGGGAGTATTTTGGGTAAGTCTGTACATACTTTTAAAGAAAAAACCGTAGAGTACTATAGTAACATTATTTGACATAAGGTATGTTGCAAAAAGCTATGATAACCAGTTATCAACTAACAGACTGCGCATGCCCTTCAACCACTTTTTTGATTCTAAATTTGATTGGTTGGTTTTCCAACATTCGATTCATTGATCATTGAAACAGTATCCTGCATTGTTTCTAAAACCAACCAAAATTTAGAATCAAGAGAGCGGAAGAAAGGCATGCACGGTCAGTAAGTTCATGGCTGGTTATCAATACTTTTTGGAACACACCACAATGAATTCAACAATAATTTAAAATGATCCAACCACATTCTTCTCATTATTCCATACTACGATACCTTAAACAACGTCCTATACTTAAATTGTGAACAAAAATCAGGTGTTACATACCAATTTTTTTAAATCTCCTCCCAACAATAAAACATAAATTCCACCTTGTTTCAAGTCAATGTTTGTTAAAAATCTGTCATCAACTCTAATGATGTATCTATAAAAAATGTACCAAGAGTGAACATTATATACATTCACAATGATATATGGGTGATTCTCATTTTAGGGGCAAGTTTTAGTCCATTACAACTTTTACTTAAATGGTTAAGCCTAACCTGATTTTTTTTTTCATTGCTGTACGGTCAAGGTATATTTCTTCATAATAAAATATTAAAAATGAAAATATTAATGAGTAATATGATTTTATAATTACTTAACCTACTAAAATGTCATTACCACGCACTGTCCCACTCTCGATTTTGTAGTAAATATGTATTTTTTTTCTTTTGAAACCTACATTTAATGATAGTGAAATTTATTTCCACTCATAAAGAATAACTGGAGCATTCTGAATTATATTTTTTGTTAATTTTAGTTAACTGTAAGTATGTTTAAGTAGTTTCGAAATGTTGTCCCTTCACTTTGACGTCATTACCACTCACAAAACAAAGCGGCAGAGATAAAGCCTTGAAAAAGGAGGAACAGTGGGGAAATTTCTTTTGAGTATAGTGATCACTATGGAGTTAATGGAAAACCACCTGTGGATTAACCGAATTCAGTTGGGAGCCGGCCTCTGCGCATGTGCCTCTTAAAAAAAGTCACATACTTTTACTGTTGTCATTACCACGGCATGTATTAACACGCTTTCTTTTCAAGTTATTTCATTCTTTGTCATATTTGTTTGACTATCGTTTGTCTAAGTCAGTTGGCAAAAGAAATAATCTCAATTAGTTACACAGTGGTTTTGGCCGAATAAAATACGTGGAAATGTCATTACCAAGTTGAAAACTGTCATTCCCAAGCCCGAAAATTAGCTCAGTAATGACATAAATTGTGTCGTAAATATTTTTATGAAAATTGTCCATAATCTGAGAATCACCCTTATATTGATTAGGTAAATCAGGGACAGATTTTTGCTTAAATTATTTTTCGATGCCTTTTAAAATATATAAATATGATTTTATGTTTCAGAATTTTTTTTCCGTAATGAAAAATTATTATGTCAATTCTTATGGCATCATCCGATTATGCATTAAATGTGGAATAAACTAAACAATAAATGCAATTAAGGCACTTTTACAATTAGTCATTGACGTACGTAACTGGTTTGTTGCCGAGGCAATGAAATTATTGATTGAATTATCTGAATTTCAAGCAATGATCATGAACTGCTATTATGCTATATTTGCTGTGGATGGGTCCAAATGCATGTACATTTTTTTTTTTTTTTTAACCACACTAAAAAAGTTCGAAAATAAAATGTAAAAATTGCCCGTAGTTTGAGAATCACCCATATATTTATTTAAAAAAATATGTAATAACAGAAATATCGAAACGTTACCTTCCAGTTAGAGGCATTTCAATCTGCTCTGATTGATGAGATGCATAATCTACCGTAAAGTTTCTTACATTATCAACAGTTTCTGCCGATATTGATAGCTGATCGATACCACTAAAGATAATCCTAAAATATAAACAATTAATTTATTAAACTGTAAATCTAACAATGTGTTCCAAGTCCATGCAAGAGTTAAGTAAAACTTATTACCTCGATTAAAAAAAAAACTTACTTCAGTTTAGGATTGGAACTTTGAGACTTGACTATTTCAAAATTTCCCTCTGTCATATTTAATCGAAACAATGAAAGCTTATTATCTTCATTTAAAAGCATGTATGAATTAACCTACAACATTATTATTCGAGTGAAACATTATAGAAGAACTTTGTCATTCTACGTCTCATAAGCACTAGAGTCAATGAAGAAATATTCTAGACTTTATAACATAGTTCTCCAACTGGTTCATGCATCAAGAACTTCATTTATAGGGGAGAGAGGGGTTGGTTGGCAACAGTTTTCACTTTTTTGATTGTTGAGTCGTTCCTGTTAATATGATCCCAATAGGGCTGATACTATTGTAAACCCCAAGTATTAGAGTACATCAAGTATTTTTTTCAACACATAATACTTAACACTATGATCATAGAAAATTTAAGAATTTGTAAAGCCAGAGTATGCAAATTAACCCTCTGTGTGGGGCAGGTTGGCCTAGAAGGTGGTGTTGTTTGGCCATCTCATTCAAGTACTTCCTGACACTTATTATTGTTATTAAAAGCTGCCCTATAATGATATAAGAATTTTGATCGGTTTTTAACAACTATTAAGGGAAAACAAAATGACAAATGGCTGCATTCTACCATATTTATTTCAAATGAACAAAATTATATAACATTTCAAACAGCAGAAATTAGAAAATGTAATGGCTTAGAAGCATCATTGCGTTAGAACATTGTAAACAATTTTTTCATAAAACAAAACGAATTCAACACATCTTCAAAAACTTTAGGTTAGGATAAATATTCTCTTGCCCTTCAATCCTATCATGAGAAAGTGTCTGTGGTACACTAGTTTCATTTTCATGGTAGCCAGGTGTAGCTGGTTCACCACTAAGGTTCGATTGCGGCTGAAGGTGATCTTTAATGTCATTATCTTTTTGGATGTTCCTAAAGATTCCGTTTAAGTTTAGATTGTCGTCACTTTCTGCATAGGAAATATTGCTCTCCTCCTCCTCACCAGAACTAAAGACAAGTGGTAGTTTCACCTTTGTTTATGTTTACCTTACTTTTGTTACTGCGCCAACAAACCCCAGTTGAAGATAGCCAACTAACCCCACAGGAGAAATCATATGAAAGATGGCTGCCAGGACAGGGGAGAACAACCAAACAAGAAATTGGTTAGTCGAAAGGTTAGGTTTTTCAACGTAGTTTGGGGCTATGTGAACAGAATCGGAGTCAAATGTTTTGCCATGCCTTAAAACCAAATTTACTAAAAATATAAAAATTTACTTAAATGTTGTAAAATCAATCATTGAAGCACACTCTTCTCTACACTGTTAGCATCAGATTGAAAACTCAGGAATAAGACTCCCGAGGTCGAGCGGGTCACATGGTACAATGGTGGGGCCTTCAAAACAGGTGTGACAGAAACTATAAGCCAATGGCCAACCTACCCCCTATGCCAACCAACCCTGTCTACCCTACTATTTATTAAAACTATATTTAACAAAATAGAAAAACAAAAATTAAAAAACATACCTCTTTCTCCTTAAGTTCGAGTGTTCCAGACCAAGAACCATTACATGCAGTTGATATGGTCATGTTAACAGGCTCGGAGGGAATTCGTTTCAAGTCGATGAAATCTCCAGCTTGTAATTGGGATTTATTTGGG
Source organism: Aelia acuminata (assembly GCA_911387785.2). Taxonomy (NCBI): domain Eukaryota; kingdom Metazoa; phylum Arthropoda; class Insecta; order Hemiptera; family Pentatomidae; genus Aelia; species Aelia acuminata. Next base: position 139,073,002 of record OU426981.1, read on the forward strand.
ATTCCATCAACAACAGCGGCACAGCTTAATGGGTTATAAAGCAATACCTCTGATTGCCCACTTCCAGGTAAAGGCGCATTATCTTGCTTAAAATTTATAATATTAAAATAAATCTTATGTTGGAGCATTGATTATTGAATTTTGATGAAAAAATTATTATTTTTAATAGAATTTATTACCTGGATATAAAGCTCGAGAGCACCTGACATAAGAAAAGCCAAAGCAGTGAGGAATCCTCCAACTACCATTTTTTGAAGAGGTGTTCTCACTAATCGAAATTTCGCTAAGAACGGATAAATAAAACTTTCAAAAAGAGGGATCAAAAACAGAGTGATGAAGGGATCGAGAGTTTGCATTTGGTCTGGCTGAATCGTGAACCAACCTAAATCTCCATCCATCCGACTGGCTTGAAACGTCCATTTGGAACCCTAAAAAAAATTTATTGATTTTACATTTAAAAAAATCTGGTGCGTGCTCGCAACACACAACTTTCACTTACCAACTTACTTAGATAAGAAATAAATGCGTTTTGTTAATGCCACTTCTCAAAGTTACACATTTTCCAAATTCATTTCTTATTTTTGTTTTCATTTGCTCTATAAACCCCTCAGAACATTTTAATAATGATAACGCTTACCTGATATTAAATAACACTCAATTTTCATTAAACATGACGAATATGAAGAAAATCGTTAAGCCGTTTTTGAGATAATCTAAAAATTAGAAAAAGTTATGAAATAAAGTCCCCCCTCCGGTTGATCAATTTTGATGAAATGTTGGCTATCACATCTTTGGCACATACATACATAAATACCCAGTTTGATCAAAATCGTGAAAGCCGTTTTTGAGTAAATAAAAAACACGTGAAAATGATACAAAATTTATTAAGTAAAGTCCCCCCTCCGGTTGATCAATTTTGATGAAATATTGGCTATCACATCTTTGGCATATACATACATTAAATACCCAGTTTGATCAAAATCTTTTAAGCCGTTTTTGAGTAAATAATAAAAACACGTGAAAATGATACAAAATTTATTAAGCAAAGTCCCCCCTCCGGTTAATCAATTTTAATGAAATTTTCACAGTCATATCTCGGGCATATAAATAGATCAAATACTCAGTTTAATCAAAATCGTTAGAGCCGTTTTTGAGAAAATCGAAAAAAACTTAAAAAGTTATTAAATAAAGTACCCCCTCCCTTTGAGAAATTTTGATGAAATTTTTGCTGTCACATCGCGGGCATATACATACACTAAATACCCAATTTCAGATTCGCACGGTTTATAGTTTTTGAGCTAGTCTGTTCACACACACACACACACACAGACCATTTCGCGGGACTTGGTCATTTGGACTCAGGGGACCCCAAAACGTGTATTTCCGTTGAAAACCGGAAGTCGAAATTTTTCACGATCGCAATACTTCCACTTACTATATATTTCATATATAGGTAAGTGAAAGTAAAAAAAATCTTTACTTCAAAGATTATTGAGGAGTAGTGAAGTTAAACTATCGATAGTACTATCCAAAACATTGTTTTTAAAGGATAAAGTGAAAGCTCTACCTGTAAGCACCCATGTGCTATATAATTAATGTAAATGAAAAATAAACAAAATGTAAGAGTGTAATTGTTGGCACAAAAGGCTTAAAAATTACATATATTTAAACTTAGTAATAATATGTAATTATTACCATTTAATAGATCTATCATGTCAATATTGTATTTATTTTTATTCTAAGATTAGGATACAAATGACTAATTTATATTATGTATGTTTGAAAAATGTTTTATTTTATTTAAATTAATTAATTTTAAATTGATCGACCGTTTGATGTCAATCATATGTTTATTCAAGAGAGAAACAGGTGAAAAACAAACGCCGTTCAGTTGTCGTCCACTAGCGGTACCGATAACATATTTAAGTTTTCACGCCGGCTGGCTAATTTTTTGTTATTATTATAACAACGTACAAGACTTTAATACGTTGTCATATCTCATAAATTATAACCCGAACTGGAATGAAGAGGTTCAACTGGACTGGACTAATGAATTGAAAGGAAATTATTAAGATCCATCCACATTCATCCAAACACGGCAAGGAACTAGCGACTATCATTACGGCTCGACGATGTTCGCCATTTTCACCACGAGAAATCCTCAAAACCCTTGATCAAGGTACCTTTTCATTATTTGTGTTTGATTAATAAAACATTGTTTACAATAATTTAATTTTGAAGGCCTAGATAATTTATTAATGGACCGTTATATTGGCCAACATTAATAATTTATAATTTGCTTGATGAATCTATTATATATTCTGTATAGTTTAAAATATAATTATTATTAGTTTATAATTTGTTTTGATAAATCTATTGCTTAAAATTATTAGTTTTATAAAAACTACTTTGACCGAAATTAACTTAAGTAATAGGCGAGCGCAAGCGACGGTGCTGCTACTTTGAGGACCTAGAAGGAACTAGAGAAACGGGGATAGAAGCCGTGCAATAGACTGGAATTCATAGGTTTTTTGCCGTTTTTAATTTATTTTTCCATTATTAAAACCCGATTGAGCAAAAAATTGTTGGAAAAATGTCTAAAAGGTATTGCTCGGTCCCTCAGTGTTCAATTAGAAAATCAAAAGACGTGTCATTCCCTTTTATTTCCAAAAAATAAAAAGCTTCTTAAAGAGTGGATTGTAAAATTAAGAATAGATAAGCCTGTTTCGAAACATATGACGATATGTAGTCTTTATTTTAAAGAAAGAGACTATATTTATCCAGGTAAATATTAGTATTTGACATTTTATTATTCCAAAATGCTAGTTTTATGCAAATAACATTGAGACCATAGTTTCATAGATTTGTTTTTCTTTTTTAATTTTCCCCATTTTTCTATTACCTCCGTTGTGCTTAATTGTTCCATGTTTTCAATGCGAAGTCTGAAAGTTTTGAGAAATAAATAAATAATATGACAAAGAATCTAAGCTGTCATAACAATGATTGTGTGAATAGGTAATTAATGTTATTACTAACCGAAAAACGTCGAGTAAAGTTACAATGATGTGTTTGCATTTACCAGAACTACCTGCTTTACACGTACAATGACAAGAAAATTGCTTATTATTATTAATAAATTTGATTTCCACTTTTATTTGATGGGGCAGTCCTTTAAGATTGCTAGTTTAAAGGCACGAGGCTTGTAAAATAACTGTTTTTTTATTTTTAGATATTATTACACATGTAAATATGTGGTTTGCATCAAGAATAGCCTGCCCATCAATTAATGGTCTTTTAAAATTACCAATTATCTCTATCACATCAACTAGGTCTTACACCTTTCTTTCCGACATTTTGAAAATGCTACTAGCGCACCCTATAGTCGATTGCGCCCGCCTATTATATGAAAATCTGTAGTTTAAAATTGTTAGTTTTATAAAACTAATTAATTGATATTAATTTGAATTAGTGTTTAGAAATGTTAGTTTTGTAAAATTGGTTGATTAAGATTAAATTCATCAGTTAATAAAATTATAAGTTAAACGTCAAGTTATTTACTTTAATTGCTATTTCAATAAAATTTATAATTATTGCCATTTAAAATCGAATGATATTTTTATTTTTATTTCTATTATCCCTTATTTCAGAAGGTAATTTTTTAGATTAATTATTATTTATTATGAGTTATTATTTATTACTATAATTAATGCATAATTACTATTAGTAATTATTGATACAATTAAAAGGTAAGGTAGTGTTGGAAACAAAAGAATATGGCAATTTTAATTTTACGCGTCAGCAGCGCTAGTGAGCTCCTGACCTCTTACTAAGAGTCAACTCATTTCCGCAACAGTAATCTTATTTATGTTTCCAACAAAAAATGCTTTACTACTCTTTTATTAACTCTCATTTATTAACTTCACACAAAAAATAGAGGACTGAAAAATTAAATGGTTTGCTCATACATGCCTTCCAACTTGATGGAATAACTTTTTTTTTTTTTTTTTTTTTTTTTTTTTTTTTTTTTTTTTTTCGGGACTTTAAGGCTTCCAGTGAAGCCCTATACTGCCCATACTAACACCCATGGCACTGGGTGATACTTCTCCTACGAAAGAAAAGCACCACTTTACTGCGCTTTACCGCACAGCCACACCGGGCCCCTTGATGGAATAATATACCAACAAAACAACTGATTTACTGCCAGTCCATTGACTTAAAAATTACTGTAATAATTGTTAACTTCTGGGGGGCTTAAAAATTCAATAAGCTCCTAATCTCTCCTCAGATGTCTCCACCACTGTGTCTTTAATAAAATTATTTATGAGAGAGAGAGAAAGGGGAGGGAAAAGAGAGAGATAAAGGAGCCAGAACAGAGGGCCAACCAATGTTCAGCTTAAGGTGTGAGGAATAACGAAGATCCTTGCCAGAGCAACGCTACCCTTTTTACCCCGAAAGGTAAAACTGATCAAAGCTAATTCCACGGGAGAGACGTGGGCTTTGACAGCTCTAGGGTGCTTATCTAAGCAAGGCCACCTGGACAGAGGGCCAACCAATGTCCAAGCCCTGGGAGGACAACCCCCAGGATTCTATAGGTAGGGTGAAGGTAAAGAAGGACTGAAGATCCTTGCCAGAGCAACGCTACCCTTTTACCCCGAAAGGTAAAACTGATCAAAGCTGATTCCACCGGAGAGACGTGGGCTTTGACAGCTCTAGGGTGCTGATCTAAGCAAGGCCACCTGGACAGAGGGCCAACCAATGTCCAAGCCCTGGGAGGACAACCCCCAGGATTCTATAGGAAGGGTAAAATCAAGGTAGGGAATTAAATTAAATAAGACATATAGGTATAAACATCCTAGAGACACCAGGAGCTATCGGGCAGGGAGAGAGGTGTCTAAGACTGACAAATTAAGACTGATTAATGTTGGGCAAAACGGCCCTATTTATACCTCAAGGGACAAACAATTGACCAATCACAGCCCTGCACTGTATAGGCGGGCGCAATCGACTATAGGGTGCGCTAGTAGCATTTTCAAAATGTCGGAAAGAACGGGGATAGAGTTAGTTGATGTAATAGAGATAGTTGGTAATTTTAAGAGACCATTAATTGAAGGGCAGGCTATTCTTGATGCAAACCACATAATGACATGTGGAATAATATCTAGAAGTAAAAAAACAGTTATTTTACTAGCCTTGTGCCTTCAAACTAGCAATTTTAAGGGACTGCCCCATCAAATAAAAGTGGAAATCAAATTTATTAATAATAATAAGCAATTTTCTTGTCATTGTAAGTGTAAAGCTGGTAGTTCTGGTAAATGCAAACACATCATTGTATACTTTACTCTACGTTTTTCGGTTAGTAATAACATTAATTACCTATTCATACAATCATTGTTATGACAGCTTAGATTCTTTGTCATATTATTAATTTATTTGTCAAAACTTTCAGGCTTCGCATTGAAAACTTGGAACAATTAAGCACAACGGATGTAAGACAAAAATGGGGAAAATTAAAAAAGAAAAACAAATATGACACCATGGTCCCAATGTTATTTGCATAAAACCAACATTTTGGAATAATAAAATGTCAAATACTAATATTTACCTAAATAAACATAGTCACTTTCTTTAAAATGAAGACTAAATATCGTCATATGTTTCGAAACAGGCTTATCTATTCTTAATTTTACAATTCACTCTTTAAGAAGCTTTTTATTTTTTGGAAACAAATGGAATGACACATCTTTAAATTTTTTTGAAGAACACTGAGGGACGAGCAATCCCTATTAGACATTTTTCCAATAATTTTTTGCTCGATCGGGTTTTAATTATGGAAAAATAAATTAAAAACGGCAAAAAACCCTATGAATCCCAGGTAATCGCACGGCTTCTATCCCCGTTTCTCTAGTTCCTTCTAGTTCCTCAAAGAAGCAGCACCGTCGCTTGCGCTCGTCTATAGTTGAGAGGATAGGACCTGGTATCTTTAGGCTTTATTTTATTGTTTTATGTTTTTACAAGCCATTATTTTCAAAAAGATGACAAAATACAAAAGAATTTCTCTTTTAAAATAGATTTTAAATTAAATAACTTCGTAATGTTTGAAAATGTAGTTGCCAAAGCGGCCACAGATGGCGCATGTGTTTGTTATATACACACTTATGGAGGCATTGGCTCCCAGCTGATTACAATAGGTTATATTTTCTTTCACATCTGTTTTTCAATCATATTGTCATTCTTTAACATTACTGCACTGCATTATAAATACAATTAAACAAAATAAAAAGAATATTTAACTATTTACAGTGAATAATAAACAACTAACTAATAAAAGCTAAAGAACAAGAAGGTTATGTTATTGATAACCATATACCTAACTGTAAATGAAAACAAGTAGTAGTTAATTTCTTTTACTATTAGATATTATTAAATGACATTACCTTATTTTAATTAAACATTTAAACAAGTATACTGCCCATACTAACACCCATGACACTGGGTGATACTTCTCCTACGAAAGAAAAGCACCACCCAGGGCGGGACTCGAACCTGCAGCTCCCACATGGGAGTAGGCACCGCACAGCCACACCCAGACCTGGGCATTATTTTAAATAAAAGTATTTTAAATACAAATGAAAATACTTTTTTTTATTTTAGTAATTTAGAATTAAAATAAAATAAATCACATGTTTATTTTCATTTTAATTCTAAAATACTCAAATAAAAAAAAGTATTATCATTTTAATTCTAAAATACTAAAATAAAAAAAAGTATTTTCATTTGTATTTTAAATAATAAAATAAAATAAACCTTAAGTAGGTTATTTGAAGTTAAACAATTTTCGTAATAGTATAGTGTAGTCCTTTGCACTAGAGCTGTCACTCCTAAATATTGAGCAAGTATATTTATTTCAGTTTGATGTTGCTGTTTTTTTTTGGTTTTGTTTTTTACGGGGGGGCACAATTATTGAGATTGTACCGCTCCATCCGATTTCAACAAATTTTGTCACATTGGTGGCTTTTGATTATCTAAATAGACGTCTAATCAATTCATTTCACATAAATGGTTTTATGCATAGGTTTTGGGTTGGAGGGTTAAATATTAACTTTTTACCGCCATATCCGATTGTCACGAAATATGTAACAAAGATTGTTCATAAGTCAAATAACAAGGTCAATTCCTCATAATTTTTACAATAAATAGGTTTTTTATGGGGGGGGGGCGATAATTATAGACTTTTTACCGGTTTATTCGAAAGTAAAAAAATCCATTGAATTCCATAGATATTAATAAGCGCGGTGACGAATGGAAAACGTCTGAGGGAAGTAAGGGCTGAAAAGTAGCTTGGAGGATTTCGTTAAGGCTGATTTGCCGAAATTCCTATTGGACGGAGGACGTTGGATAGTGTATGGGTAGCAAATAGTCTAATGGGTAGCCCAATTAGTTTAAATAGGTTCCGAATCAGTTGGATCTGTAAAAAATAAATTTTATTAAATAATTTTAACAAAATGAAAGCAAAGATGATCTGAGTATCAAATACATTACACCAATCAAAGACAACTGAAAAAAAATTAAATAAAAACTGCCAATTTATTAATCAATTGCAATACTAAAAAAAAATATTTATTTATTAATCAATTGCAATGCACTAGCTAATAGGTTTTAAAAGTATTTTGTATTTTCATTTTAATTTTTTTTATTTAAAATACAAAATACTTTTTTTATTTTGCATTTAAAATAATTTTATCGAAAAGTATTTTAAATGATTTGAGGTTAAAATGCATTTTATTCAAATTTATTTTAAATACTTGCTATTTAAAATAAAGTATTTTAAAATAAAAATTAAAATACTTTTTGCCCAGCTGTGGTTAATAGCATGTAAACAATATCAAATTTTTATGAAAAAAATACTTTAAAACTCTCTTAATCAACTACCTGAGAACATTTTTTTGAAGTATACACATTCCAAAGGAAGGGATGTCTATATAAATGTCACCGAAAAGCCCTTTATTCTTCAAAAACACCGACACATTCGAGAATTGTGCTCCGAATGTTGTCATGTCAAATAAACTACTTCGACAACTGGGAATCCTGATTTTATGGTTACTTGAAGATCGTTACTATAGCTTTCCTCTAAATACATTTTCTTTGACTTTTTGATAAAGTTTTTATTCTTTGCAGTTACAACTAAGCTTGAAACTGATAAAAAAAATTTCAAGGTATAATGGAACCCACCCTTTTTTTACAGAAATGTGCATCTTATTCCCAATAAAAGTGGAAAGAAAAAAGTGCAAATGGAAACGTGCATCATAGATCCTATCGTTTCATAAAATTCTACTATTCTACCCCTCCCCAGGGAGTTATGGGAGAAGAGGTGTAAAGACATAAATAAAAACCTTTTAGAGATTATTATGAGTTTATACTGTGTAGTTGAATCACAGTTTATGAAATAAAAGACAGGAATCATTTTCATCTCATCTGGAAGTGTTTGGAGGACATTGCTCTTTCCTATGCCAGCTGTGAAATAGTAAGAAATTGGTCCTCTTTGGTTCAACTTGTAGATTTTTCCGAGCTCGTTCCATTGGTGTAGCATTGATAAAAAACATCTCAAGAACCTCTGAAAGGTTTAATAAACCAAATTTCGAAACAGGAATTTGTGTCTTAGGAATTATAAACTTGGAACAAGAATAAGCCAAAAAAACAAACAAAAAAAAACATAAAGAAGGCAAGTTTAACACAGGAACCTCTGGAAGCACAACATTTATACTCCTGCTCATACATACACATATACTCATACATACATATATACATAATCGTCTCCTCTTCTACCATGACTGCGGTGAGAGGGTCCCTCTGTAAAGTCGGATCCATATATCTCTGTCGGCTGCCAATGCTCTCCTTCTTCCCCAGTCCATTCCTCGGTCATGGAATACCTTTCGGGGTCTTCCTCGTGGTCACCTGCCTCTGGTCTGGTCTCATAGGTCCTCTTGGCCAGTCTGGTATCACCTATCCTGCTCATATGACCTTACCATCGCAACTCCTTCTTCATTTACGGCGTTATGTTCCTCGGGGGATAAGATGAATTCTTTCACTCTCTCGAAATTGTGCTGCCCAATCGAGACCCTACCATTTGGCTGCCCATCACCAAATGGATTCGCATGCATATATTTGGTCTTCGATTCTTTTATGACTTGGCCCATTCTTGCAGCTTCTCTTCCAAGGTTGAGAAATGCATCCCTCATTGATCCAAAACTCTTTCCAATCAGGCCAATGTCGTCCGCAAAAGCTAGGAGCATAGCCGATCTATTAAATATAGTTTCCTTGACTTAAATTTTCGCTCTCTGCACTGCGCATTCTAAACCTAGATTGAATAAGAGGCACGCCAGGCAGCCCCCTTGTCATAATCCTTTTTAAATGAAAAATCCTAGTGATGAATTCCCTTGGACTCTCAACCTGCATTTGATTGCCTTCATCATCAATCAAACGAGGGGAATAAGCTTATATGGGATCCCCAGCTCAATCATTCCTTTATATAGCTCCTCTCGCGATATCGCGAAAGTCAGGTCCTATCGAAAGTCAGAATCATCGTTGTATTCGGCTTAGCCCTTTCCATGAAAATGATCCATATACAGGTCTAAAAATTGTCTATTTCTAATTCTAGAACCACAGCCTCATACAGAGTTACGAACATTCTATTTTCCAGCTAATTTTCAAATAAACCACAAACATTATTCAATTTAAAATTTACAAATACAAACATTATTACAATATAAAGGTTTTAATATAAAAATAGTATATTGTTTACCTGTTGATCATATAAAGTCCAAAACACGATGGTGGGCATGATCAAATAGACTAAATTCAGAAGGACTTTTATATCTGCTATCACCTGCGTACTGAACCTATCTTCGGCATAGTCTAACCAATGGTCTTTCTTTTTATTTGATCTAATCTTCTTGGCAACTGCATGCTAAAAATAAAAGTTTATTGTATATAATATAATGTGAAAAATAGTCATGAAAAATAACAATTGATTAGTGAATAAAAATAACATATAATTAGTGAAATTAAATATAATTTCACATGATTATGATGTCTATTTCTAAGAGTCTCTTAAATTAACAAGACTTTTCTCAACAGGTGTGTACTCCTTAAAGATCCCTATCCTAATTATACCTGGATAGGCAAAATTTAGGACTCCCACTGTAGCATCGTTTGATTAGCCTTAGTAGCAAAGGGATGCTAAACAAACAAACAATAGTGAGTACGGTTTTTTAGTCGTTGAAAGGATGAGACAGCAAATATTCCATGAAATTTATTTTCAATTAGGCATAAAAACTAATTTATGAATCGATTTAAACTGGAAAAATGAAAAAGAAATTCTGAATTATGTTTCATTTAAACTCGGTGCTGTCAAAGTATTAGAATCTTTAAGGCTATAAGGATAGTCACATTGTTCACCTTCGCTGAAAGTGGTATGACTTGAAGGGGTCGGGGCAAAATAGTGCCAAGCAACATTTTTAACAAAAATGAACTGTAGCTGAAGTCTGCTGTGTATTACGCAGGACTATATGTCTATGAAGGAAATGCCACCTAAATATGTCTATAGAGGCTCTATACAGTCATATTTAGGTGGCATTTCCATCATAGACATATAGTCCTATGTAATATACAGCATACTGCAGCTACAGTTTATTTTCGTTAAAAATGTTGCTTGGCACTATTTTGCCCTGACCCCCTCATTTCTTGGGCAGCCATATCCTTATTTAAATGTAAAAACATTATTATAGTATACTTACACCAATACAACCAGCGACTTGAAGTGCAATATTGCCTTGAGGATTATTCCGTTTGTACATAGGACTTCCAACAACAAAGATAACTGTAATAAAATATATTTGTATTACATGAGGCATGGAGATTCAAGAAAGGTGTAAATACAAATTAGAAAATACTTCAGGAAACACAAAAATGTACATAAATCAGGCAATAGTTTTTTGGAAAAATTATAATATCTTTACCTATTATTATAATATCTATAATACCAAATAACAATTTTAAAACTCTTTGAATGGGTTTTTTTTTTTGTTACCCCTACCTGGCTTTTGGCATATGGGGGGTTACTCTAGAGGTGTAACTAACCTATTCTAACCATGGTGGATAGGTCGAGATTTATTCTGTGGGGCCTCCACTAAATAAAAGTCAACTCTCCTACGGCGGATTAGAACCACCGCCGTAGAACCGTCGAAAATGCTAAAGCTGTTCGCATTCCAACAAGAACGGCTATCACAGCCCCTTTTTGAATGAGATGGATTTATCCCATGCTACAAGTGAAAATGAAACAAAATTAAGAAAACAAAAAAATCAATAAACTATAAAAAACACTTGATAGTCAACAAAGTAGAACAAATCATTAGAAGCAGCTACAAGAAGACTTGGTTTAGTCAATGAAAGAAAAACCAAGTACATGAGAGTTGGTGGTGAGGTGGATCTGAGAACTCCGTTCGAAGTAGGATCTTTTAAATTCAAGAGAGTTTAAAGCTTTACATACCTAGGATCTGAAGTTAATAAAAAGAACGATATGGCTCAAGAGATACAGAGAAGGATCACTGCTGCCATTGGATGTTTTTTTGGACTTGGCCGACACAAAGCAGGCCACGCTGAATATGTACAAGACCCTCGTAAAGATAGGGATTACAGGCTTGGACTATGACAAAAAGTGATGAGAGGAAGCTCAGTGTGTTCGAGCGAGGAATTCTCATGAGAATCTACGTTTATTAAACTTGGCAGACTAAGATGGGCAGGACATGTGGCCAGAAAGGATACCTCTGAAATACCGAAAAAGGTGATGACTGAGAAGCTACACTTGACGAGACGAGTAGGAAGACCGAGGATTAGATGGCTGGACAGCGTAGCCAGTGATGCCAGAACATTACTTGGAGTTCGGGACTGGAGAGCTGCAGCAGAAGACAGAGACAACTGGCGGAGGCTCATAGAGGAGGCCCAGTCTCGGTAAAAGGACATAGCGCTATATACCTATATATGAAAATATCATTAAACAATTATTATTTACAGTTGTAAAATAAATCAACACCTTGTTGTTCATCAATAATACATGCTAGCCAAAGTAATATTTGAAAGTAATATTGAACTGAAGAGTTCAATATTACTTTCAAACTCAAGGCAAATTCTAAACATCTAACTAGATTGGTTATAGTATGTTTTGAGGTGTAATGCATATAACCACTTAAAGAGGATACTAAACAGTTTGGAAAGCAATAAAACATTAAAAAATGAAAAAAAGGGGCTTCACCCCCTTTTGCATCTTCAAGCCTCAAATATTGCTATTTTATTCCATACTTTAAGGATAATAAAAAAGTAATTAAAATAAATCAATCTGAATGCAATCCAAAGTGATTTTAGAGGAACAGTAATCGTTCTCGGTTTCCAGAAAGGCCATAAGAGGCTAACTTTACTATGAGACGTACTGAAGAGAAATACACCTTCTATTGATTCACCTTCTCCATATATTTACAAAAAGCATATCGCAGCAAAAACCAAGCAAGCAGTAAAAAAAAACTCGATAGTTAATGAATTTAGGTCCCTTAAAAAAGAAATAAGCAATAATGAATCGATAAGTACTGAGAACTTACAAGTTTTGCAATACAGATACTCTATTTGTATGTATGAAGTTGAGGAATATTATCGAATATATTATATTCGATATAATATATTATCTAAACACGTAAATTTGTAATCTTAGTAAGTTCGTAAGTGAACGTTGAGTGTTGCGCGCATCACATCAGATCTCTACTGCTGTTTATTTTATTTTTTACTTTCACTTACCTATATATGAAATATATAGTAAGGGAAAGTATTGCGATCGTGAAAAATTTCGACTTCCGGTTTTCAACGGAAATACACGTTTTGGGGTCAACAGGGTGTGAACAGACTAGCTCAAAAACTATAAACCGTGTGAACCTGAAATTGGGTATTTAGTGTATGTATATGCCCGCGATGTGACAGCAAAAATTTCATCATAATTGGTCAAACGGAGGGGGCACTTTATTTAATAACTGTTTACGTTTTTTTTTCGATTTTCTCAAAAACGGCTCTAACGATTTTGATAAAACTCAGTATTTGATGTATTAATATGTTCGAGATATGACTGCAAAAATTTCATCAAAATTGATCAACCGGAGGGGGCACTTTACTTAATAAATTTTGTATCATTTTCTCGTGTTTTTTTTTATTTACTCAAAAACGGCTTTAACGATTTTGATAAAACTGGGTATTCGATGTAGTATATGCCAAAGATGTGACAACCAACATTTCATCAAAATTGGTCAAACGGAGGGAGCACTTTATTTCATAACTTTGTTTCCAATTTTTACCTTTTTTTCGATTATCTCAAAAACGGCATTAATGCTTTTGATCAAATTCGGCATGTTTAATGAAAATCAGGTGAGGGGCTTAAATGGGGAAGGGGCCTTTTTTGCTTTCCTATGAAGTACCTTTGTTTTTGTTTATATGGATAAATTAACTAAATTTACGCCTAAAAATAAGAAATGTCTAAAAATGAAATATGAAAAAAGTCAAGTAAACAAATGGAGGAGAAAAAAAGAAAAATATTCCATCAACTCATAAAACACGTTGAGCCCACGCATGCGGGGACGCCTTTAAAGACAGACCTTTATTCATAATTAAAGCCTTTTTATGGTATTTGTTTCATGGTAACTAAATGAAGTTTTCAACAAATACATAGAGAATTATAAAATTAGACGACTTGGAGTATTATGCTTGTATTGCCGAATTATCACAAGTAAAAACTTTTATTTAATAATAATAAAAATTAGTATTTTTTATAGAGCAAATAAAAATAAGAAAGGAATGTGGAAAAATGTGTGCCTTTGAGCAGTGACGGTTAACAAAAAACATTAATTTCTAATCTAAGTAAGTTTGTAAGTGAAAGTTGTGTGTTGCGTGCATGCACCAGATTTTTCATCACAAACGTTGCTACCTCCAGGGCCGTCTTCAGTGTCATATATAAAATTACATGAATTGATTTTAGAATTAGTCAACTTGTTAAAAATTAATTAAAAGAAATAAATAAGTAATACTGGCATGGTTCAAAAATCAATTTTTTTTTTTTTTTTTTTCAATCCTGTTTTAATACTTTAATAACTTTAGTGCAATATAATAAGGATTGTGATAAAAATTACACACTGAATGAGCACAGAAAGTACAGGTAAAAATGGATATAAGGAGCATCGGATTGAAAACTCAGGACAAAACTCCCAAGGTCGAGCAGGTCACATGGTACAATGGTGGGGCCTTCACAACAAGTGTGATGGAAACTATAAGCTAATGGCCAACCTACCCTCTATGCCAACCAACCCTGCTCTCCCTTATTGGCATGGTTCGAAAATCTTTTTTCTTTTTTTTTTTCAATCCTGTTTTAATACTTTTATAACTGTAGTGCAATATAATAAGGATTGTGATAAAAATTACATACTGAATGAGCACCAGCCCCAAAACGGCTGTAATCAGCAACGGCAGTTACAGAAAAGACAAGCAGCCCGATATTTGTTGGCAGCCAGCAACAGAAAGTATAGGTAAAAACGGATATATCAGGTTGGCGGGCAGAAAAGAGTTAACACAATACAATATAATAGATTAAATACTTTACAATAGATGCTATAAGTAATACTTACTCAGAGCTACAATCATCAGAACAGCAGGTAAACCGAAAGCGAAGGGGTAACAGTCTTTGTTGCTACCTAAGCAATGGTATTCCCGCAACATAGGAGTCAAGAAGGAGGAAATGAGGGCTCCGGCATTAATAGAAAAATAGAAAATGGAAAAGAAGCGCCGGAGTTCTCGTTCCTGTTGGGGAAGAACGAACTGGTCTCCTCCGAAAGAAGAGACACACGGCTTTATTCCACCTGTCCCTATTGCAATAAGAAGCAGCCCAAGGAGCGAGAGTTCCCTGAAATTAATAGTTAAAAAAATTATAATAAAAAACAGATATATTAATGTACGTTTTTTTTAATAAATGGATACAATATACCTGTGAGGAATATTCAGTCCATTAACAGATCCAAACGAAAGGACAACATTTCCACTTGCATAGATCAAAGAAACATAGAGTATCGTACTGAAAAATAAAATAATATTTTAATTATTTCCAATGATATTCCAAAAGGCTCAAGATCCAAACAACCGGTTTACTGTTAATTATTTTCAAAGATGTAATTAATGGAACGTTCAGTCCTGTTGCAGATCCAAACGAAAGGACTATGTTTCCACTTGCATAGATCAAAGAAACATAGAGTATCGTACTGAAAAATAAAATATTATTTTGATTATTCCCAATTTTAATTGGCCCTCTAAATTCCTTGATTATATATTTTATTATATTTAGTTGAGCTAAATAACTGTGCATATAAATAACTGTGTTAAAGCATGCACAAGGACATCCTTTTCTTAAATTTCCATTTATTAAATCATTGACCATGTTTCGGAAACCAGGCCAGGACTCTCAATCATATTTCTTTATATGTTATCAACCCAGCCATTGAACCGAAAAAATTGTTTCCATTGAATTTTAAAAATATTTTAACCATTTAATGGTGTAGTCAAACCATAATGAAAATTAGAACCATAATGAAAGGCTCATGGTCCAAACGACCGTTTTACTATTTTATTTATATTCAATGATGTAATTAATGGAAATTTAATAAAAAGATGTCCTGATGCATCCTTTAACCCAATTTTTTAGCTCATCTATATACCCCAACACTGCAACAGGGGTAGATGGGGGATCGACTAAGTAAGTAAGAAAATATAATATTTAACCCGGCATTGGTCGCTAGACCAACATTAACATGGATGGTCGCACGTGAGAATTTCTATCACAACAATCACTACTTTTTTTTTTCATTTTAATCATGTTAGTTTAAATTTTAACAATAAAGCTGTGCTTACAAAAGGGTCAATTATTAGTACAAATTATGAAATCTTGAAAAAACTTTTTTATTAAGAGGATAAAACAACTATAATCATTCAAAACTACTGTTTAACATTTTTTAAAAAGAGTAAAAAAATTAAATACATAAAGAAAAAGTATAATCTTAAAGCCAAATTAATACTACAAGCATTTAGTTTAATTAACAGTAGTGGTTATAATGTTCAATTAAAAATACAATTTATATTGAAACTTCCAAGTTCGAATATAAAGTAGACAGAAAATGGTACTAGAAAACTATACTTTAGGGTAGTCATTGAGTCATTTTTCTCTCTTAAAGAAAACATTTTGGAAGTTGACGCATACTCAGTGTACGTAACACTGACAGTCGCGCGTGAGAAAAACTATCAATTAACTATATCATTGACAGTCGGGCGTGAGAGAATCTCTCATGAGATCGGATTGAGCGGAGTAGAAGGAAGCTGGAGCAGGTCTAAGGCTTGGTATTGGAGCGGGGAGAGTTCAGGGAGGGCCGTGTGTCTGTGACTTACAGATAGTAAGGAGGGGAGGTTTTCAGAAGCACTAAGAGCTGTTTCCCGCCAGAAAAACAAAATATGTGAGAGAAATTCTCACGCAGCGACAAATGACAGGTTAAAAGGAAAAGTATTGGTCCAGGAAGAGGGTCAACTGATCTAGGTGCTGAGAGAAACTTTGTTATTTGAATAAAAATATTATGAAATATCTACTTTTCACGTTAGCGAGGAAGAGTTTGGTTTGCATAAGGTTTTTCTTTAAATGAAGGAATCTCTTCCAATAGGTTATCCTGTGTTTTATTATCCCAACGTTTTTTGAGCTTTTGGCCCATCTTCTTGAGTTATCCATTGTACATTTTTAAATTCCATCTCTATTTGATCCAATCAAAGTAGAACAGTGACATCATCATTGTTAACTTGGGATAATAAAATACAGGATAACCATTGGAAGAGATTCCTTTATTTAAAGAAAATAGTATAAAATTATATTATTGTAAAATATTATTTATATCATAAAAATCTCACTAATATTTTCCTAGCCATGCATCGGCCATGATCCCTCCGAAGAGAGGCATGAAATAACAGAGTACGATGAACATATGGAAGATAATCGTGGCATTATTTTCACCATAGTGAAGGGAGTCCTTGAGGTATAATGCCAATACACCTGCAATATATAATATTAAAATTATATTATATTTATAATACCATATACTATAAAACTATATACATTATCAGGAGTTGCCAGTCACAAAATGATTCCTCATAAAGACTGACATCGTGGAATGTAGGGGTTTGTGTAAGATTTTATTGTTTGTGCTAAGGGGTTCATATTGGAAGTTAGTCTTTGTTGAAAGCTTTCGTAGTACTATGTGCCTGTATTGATAACTATTGGGATATTCAGATTCTTGCTTTATTATATTTTTACAGCAGACTTATCTGAACACGAAGAGACATTACTAGCTTCATTTGCTGATGACAAGGCACTACTTACATCAAATAAAAAACATGAAATAGCATCTTCTATCCTAGCAACTTAGGTGGTATAAACTCCTGGTCAAAAGTATCGCAACACCTGCATATTCTTAATTTAATTGATAAATTTGGTTTCTAGGGATTTGGGCAAATTATAAAAACAAGATAGAAGAGGAAAACAGGGTTTACTAATTTAATTTGGCCAATAAAAATGTAATTTTCACAAAAAAAATAAACAAAACTAAATACACGCTTAAATCAAATTAGAACTACCCATTGAAGTAAATAAACCTTGGATTGGGTGCAGAATGTTCCTAATACGCCCCTAGCTCTGATTACAGCTTCCATGCGCCTTGGCATGCTTCTAATGGGGTCTTGAATGGATTCCTGTGGAATTAGCTCCCATTCCTCCAGAACTGCATGCAATGTCCTGGGTGCAGGATTTCGGGCTCTAACCCTTCTCTTCCTTGTGTCCCATAGGTGCTCTATTCAATTTAAATCAGTGCTCATTGCAGACCAGAGAAGTCTTTCGATTTCAGTGTGATCGAGGTTGTCTGTGATGCGGCTCGCAGTGTGGGGCCTTGCAATGTCGTGCATAAACAGTGCGTCTGGGCCACTGAAATGCATGAAAGCCATGACATGTTCTTGAATGATTTCCCTCACATACCTGGGGCCCGTCAGAGCCCCACCACGCACCCCGACAAGCTCTGTATGAGCTTCCAAGGAGAGCCCTATCCAGAACATTAAGAGTCTCCTCCATAAGGCACACGGGGACTGATACAACATTGACTGAACCGTTCCTAAGGCCTTCTCCAGACTCTGCCTCGTCCTTCTGGACTATGGAGGGAGACTTTTTGTCAGTGAAGAGTACGTGCTTCCAATATCCCGTGGTCCAATTCACATGTTATCAACCTCGCTACACGTTGTTGCATGGTGAGCCACGGGCCAGTTGCAGGCCTTCTCGATGCAAGGCTAACTTCATTAAGCCTCCTCCTGACAGTATGCCTTAGTATGCATAATTTACACAACTGAAGGAGTAGATTTTGGAGCTCTGGATTAGTTTATTCCCTTATGCGAAGAGATTGAACCTACAGCAAGCGTTCATCGATTGCGCTGGCCCTTGGTCGTCCTCCAGTTGGCCTTATTAAATGCCTTCCAGTCTCCCTGTGCCGTTTGATGCATCTGGAGACTGTAGAATAATGGACATTTATACACAACGCGATCTGACGTACAGAAAGGCTAAAGTGACAATACGATTACATTCCTCTGGACTGAGATGCTAAGGTATGTTCATTTTAATTTCCGGATACAGCCATGAAATGCATGAAAGCACTCAATGAAATGTGTCAATCATTACTGAAAAAAGACCTTTTTATGTCCCTAATCTTTTCATAAGATTCCTAGATCATCCTAAAGCTTATAATACTTTACTCTGTAATAGAATTAGGAGAGACATTCTCCATTTCATTTGAAATAACAAAAATTCTTAGGTGTTGCGATACTTTTGACCGGGAGTTTATTTAGTTGGGCTACCAGGTAGAAGGTAAAAATGAATGGTACCAAATTATTACTTTATTACCTTCACCCTCAATAATGGTTCATAACCACAAGTTTATTACTATACGACATTCCGGTCTCTGAATCTCGAGAAGGACAATAGGGGAAAGTGACCTATTATGGGATGGTTGCCTAATATGGGATATGTGGTTTCTGGATATAGTTTGTACAGCAACCCCGCTTTTATTCTATAAAATTTAAGATTAATGTCCCATTGTCACATAACCTTGTCACATTGTTATACATTCCTGTTGGATTATTTTCAGTGAAGTGTTGTTTTAGGGTTTAAAAACTTTTTTCGTGATTATTTTGACCTGATATTTTAGGCCTCAAGGTAAGTCGAATTCCCTTAATCAATGTTTTATCTTAAACGTTGGATAATTCATTACAATATTTGCTAACTGCTTTATTTTTTTTATTAAATACTGAAGCACAATAACCTCTAAAAAAAAAAGGAGCCACATCCCCTAATATGGGATACCCATTACTTCCTATTATGGGATATACCATATTGAGATACCTTTTTATCAATGAAATGAAAATAGTTATTAATAGATTCAAATGATTTTAATGAAATATTACTTTAAACACTGAGTTTTTAGAAACGTGTATTTTTTGTGATAAAAATTTAGAAAATAAAAAAACTAAAGTTCAATGTTCCTAATGTGGAGTACCATGCCATGAGAGCTGCCTTGAACTCATAATCCACATATTTTCTTTGTAATTTGTGAAAAAATCTGTCAAATAAAGGTCTTATCAAATTTTGATTATTTGAATATTATTTGAAAATTATAATAAAAAAATGGTATTTTTTTTGTAACATAATTAACATATATTTATTTATTTATATAAATATATATATATTTTTTTGTTCCTGCCCTTCCTAGCCTCTTAGGCTATACGGGGTTTCCCAGCCAGTGGAGAAGGTGGGGATTAAAGCCGAGTAATATTATTAAATATCCCCTGGCTCCGGGTTTTGAACTTGCTATCTTCGGGTTTCCAATCGTACGTTGCCAAGGGCATTTACAACATATATTTTTGTGAATATCATCTGTATAATAATCACATTTTGCTTTATATATACCATTTTATATCATGGTCCCTAAGACGGGATATGTATCCCATATTAGGACACCCCCCTATCCCATATTAAGAGCCTATTTTCAAAAAGTACAAATTTGACTTATCTCACATTAACCGTGATTACAAATTTCAAAAAGGAGATATGGTATGTTTATCATTGTTGATATGGTCTACTACTACTGCTAAATGTACAACAACATTTTTTGAATCGTCTAAGCAATTTAGTGCCAACCAATTAAGTATTGAAAAAAAGTATCCCATAATAGGGCACTTTCCCCTACTTGCGACTTCACCTCAACAAAATGGAGAACCCACATCCAACTAAGAAGAACATTTGGACTCAACAAACGATTTGGATTATTATCTAGGTTACTTCAAAAACAACAAGAATTTACAACCTTTTCTCATAAAAATTATGATCTGAGCTGTCTTGCCTAAAGATAAGTAATATAATTTAGTTTATAAAATTAAGGCTTAAGAAAAATATGAAATGATTTTATGAACTGTCACAATCAGGTTCAAGGAAGATATGTAATATAGAAATCGCATTTTAAAAAATTTAACATTTTTTTTTCAAAATCTGTGCATATATATTTCACTGAGATTAAAAAATGATTCTTAGTATGGATGTTAAAGTAATTGTTTTTTTTCTCCTGAAAAATAACTAAATCAATTCACATCTTTTAGGAGGTAGAAATAAAAAGTTTAAACATTTTCGGTTAATTTAAAAACCCTACATATTTAGAAAAGAAAACTTACCACGCATTCCATAATAAGAAAATCTTTCGCAAAATTCACTAGTGATGATGAAAAATACTGATTTTGGGTATTTCAGTTTCTAAAAAAAAAAAAAAAACATATTGAATGCCATTAAAAATCATTCATATTAAAAAAAAAATATTTAAAATATTATTACAATTTCTTATGGCAGGAAATTTATCACATTAACTAATACTGCCTCTTCCTTTTATGATTAATTTTATTGATTTGTTAGATCTTTCAGAAAAAATAAATAAATAATTAAAGAAGCTAATTTTCAATTAGTTAAAATAATTCACTTTCTTAATAAATAAATAAATATAATAATTTTTAATTATTAAAAAAATTTACTTTCTTAAACAATTATATCACTGGTTTTTGGGCAAAAGGACTTAAGCCATCAAATGTGAAGCTTAAACGATTTACCAGGCTTAAAAAATCATTATAAATTATAACTGATTATATTCCTTAATTCCTAAATAGTAAATGAAACTATATCATTTCAACTGGGACTGATCTTTATCGTAAATTATGAATTCTAAGAAGATGAGAAAAAAATTTTTTGTATGACTTAATCTGTTTGCCCAAACACGAATGATACTATACATTAAATGTTATCAGTAAATATTATTACTTCTTCTGTTCCGTGCTTCATATTTTCAAACTCAACATCTGAAAATGTCAGAGGTTATTAGTTTTGGTAATGAATATTCAGTTATCATGCATAATTATGTATTATTTTGCTCAATTGTTAAGAAATAAAACAAGACCTCCTCATACATTTAGGATGAATTAATTATTCTTTTATTAAAGAATAATAAGAATTAGAATGCGTTCTATTATACAGTACCAGTCAAAAGTTTAGAGCCCATATATCTACACTTCTTTCCATTTTCAGTCTATAATTTCACGTTTATCTTTTATTCTATGGTATCTATCTACATATATACAGTACCAGTCAAAAGTTTAGACTCACCCTTAGATTTTGTAAAATAAAAGAATAACAACATTTTATTTATTGAATAACATAACAACTATAATTTTATTTTCAATTTATTTATAACTAGCTGTATATCCAGGTTTCACCCAGGGAATTTTGAAAACAATGAGAAAAGCAGTAGGTCAAGAAAAGTTTGTTAGGACAGAAATGAGATTTTTTTCGACTCCAACGGTTGATTTAGTAAAAATCTAATGTAAAGCGAGATCATAACGATTTTTGTATCAATAAAGAATGTACCCAGAGATTGACTGAAGTTATGCAATTTTAATATGGACAGGTGTTCGCCCTGTTTGAAAGAACCACTTAGCGAAATTTGGAGAATTTAGGACAAACGGCGTGGATTTCTATAAAGAACAAACAAACAGAATTTCACCTTATTTATATAGATTGCATTCGAAACATTCGTATAATTTTTGAAACGTTATCTCTTGAGTTACAATTATTTTTTTAAACTTGAAGATTGTGAATTAAATACAAGTGAGTCTAAACTTTTGACTGGTACTGTATCTACCCATAAATAAAAAATTCAGGACTAGAAATATACCAAGACTAGCATAAGTTTTCATACACCAACTTATTGGAAAATTAATATATAAATACAAAATATGTTTCCACTATTTATTTATTTTTTTAACTTTCAATGTGCAACTCTAGTACTGCTCTAACAGAACATTTGGTCAATAAGTTCTAATAGAATAAAACACTTTCATCCATAACAATATTATTAATAATTTTATGGATGGATATTTTTTATGTAGTCCTTATTATTTTTGTTACCATTTCAAGTCACTTGGCCATTGGTTGGTCCATCTTCCAAGTCATTTGGTGAGTATTTTTGATCATTCTTAAAATAATCTAGATTTAAGATTTCTTGCTGAATTTATAATTTGATTCTTTAGCTGTGATTAAATGTGGGCTCATACATTTTTGATGAGAGTCAAATTTCGGAATGAGGCATGAAGCTTTAGTTACCTTTGGACAATTATATAGCAGCCATTGCCATGAGGGGAGAGCTTTGTGCTTAGGTTCATTATCAAGCTATATTTTGAATGTTAGTTCTGACCCATATAAGTATTGCTAGCTCTTTTAAGATATAAATATATTCAAACTTTATCATCACACCCATCGAATTCCCAACCCACTATACAGACATGCATCATTTTATAAGTAATAACTCTGTCGTATTATCTTTCAGGGGCAAAATTTTTCAGTGTAAAATTTCTTTCTAGGTTTCCTCCACACAATTTCTGAATTACTGTCAAACAAGTTATATAAAAAAAAAAATAGTTACTACTACTAATTAAATTAGTAAAGTTTTAAAAGATATAAGTAAACAAATTCTTGCTGGTGACTGTAGCTTATAATATTTTTCAAGCAATCATGTGCATACATTGTTTCTGTGTTAATGCTGTTGCTTAAAAATTTTCCATCAACTTTGTTTTTAATTTCTTAAACTTAATTTATTTACTCACATTAAATTACCAATTCACAATTATTTCCTATCCTTTAATTATTATTTATTTATTTATCATTAACATATAATAAAATCCTTTCGGAAAGTTTCAGGAGGCCCAATGAGTCATTCATTTTTTTAAGCACTTAGGAAAACCGTAGATTTATTATTTAACCATGATATAATCTTTTATTTTTTTTTTATTTTTTTTTTTTTTTTTACTCTTTCGAATAAAGTCTTAATTCATTCATTCATTTATTCTTCCTATTAAACAATTCTATTACATATATAACAAACTAACTGTTATATACTGGATTCCATTATATTAATGTTTGATTCAATCGCTCATGACCCCTTCCCTAATATTTGAACCATTTACATTTTTTTATATTTTGAAGGAATAAGCAATTACATAGCTGCTAAAGCATAAATATAACACTTTAGATCGCAATTCTTCCCGTTATAAGGAAATAATCCACCTGAGTGTGAGATCAGTGTCTTGACCCCCTCAAATTTTGGGCTAAATCTCACTCCTCGTTAAAGGATTATTAATTTATCTACAATTAAAGAAAATGTGATCATTTTAAATTGCTATTTGTCATTTAGTTTTAACTCCCTGAGATATTGCTGTAAACTTAAAATTTAATAAATACAAAACTGTTCACTTGCCTTTAATTTGTAACATCGCAATACTAATAGTCGAAATATCATAGTAAGAGAATTAAAATTGTAATGCTTCCATAAAAGGCAGCTGTTTTGGATTTACTGTTCTTTCCAATTGAAGTTTTAAAATCATTCATTATACTGAAAAAAAATATTCAAATATTTTTTTAAGTATCATATTGGAAAAATGATGGTTTGACCGGATTTTTAATATTTATGAGAATAGTCCAGGGTGGTGGTATATAAACTACAAAATAGTATTAAACTATTTTATTGTAGCCAACGTTTTGACCCAACATTGCAGGTCTTCGTCAGGGCTAAATGAACAAGACACAGGCAAAAAGAATTATGAATACATAGGACGAAGCATGTGAACTAATTAGATAAAACATAAAGGTCTGTAAACATATAATGAATATGTTACGGTAAATGTAAACTTGTGTGAAATGAACACTTTTACTGTAAAATGTGTACATTTCCCAAAAAGTTAGGTATATGTGAACTGAATATAATGTATATGTATATTTCCCGGCAAATGTGTACACTTGCCTTCACGTTTTGGTAAATGTATACTCTTACCTTCATGTTTTAAGAAAAGTTGGAATACAAATAAATTAAAAATGTTTCATTTATTTATTTGAGCAAGAATTGCTGTGGTGGCACTTGGAATTATATAATATTCCAGCATTTTTACAACTGCATTTTTTTGAGGAACATGTTCCTTTACAGATTCATCTTTTGAAACCTTGTCCACCAGTAAGGGACTGCATTCCAATAATTTCTCTTGCCGATTTCTCAACATCTTGAGGATCATCTTCGTATGATATAAACTTTTGTTCGCAAATGGCGAATTCATACCTAGAATAAGATTGTTTTAAAACTCCCTCTTTAGTTCCTAATTTATATAAATTTTTATCGTCATCTCTAGACAAAACAACGCAAATCAAATTTTTTGGATCCATTTTACCACGATCAACTTCTGGAATGGAAACTCTAACATTGTCACCAATCACAACAGCAGGAAATTTTTCTTTCGAAAGATTACACATTTTGATAGCTTGATTTTCTAAATTTTCCATTATTTTGTGAAATTACACATTTTGATAGCTTGATTTTCTAAATTTTCCATTATTTTG
This sequence comes from Aelia acuminata, assembly GCA_911387785.2. Lineage (NCBI taxonomy): Eukaryota > Metazoa > Arthropoda > Insecta > Hemiptera > Pentatomidae > Aelia > Aelia acuminata. The sequence goes on from OU426981.1 coordinate 139,098,122, forward strand.
TGAAATTTTCCATTTCACATTAGTAGCACTTGAGATTTCGTATTTTGTATGCTCACATTTACCAAAACGACATGGTCATTGTGAATTCAATGTACATTTCCCTTCTTTGAAATTGTAAATGTTAGTTGAATGCACATTACCCAAAGGAGGAAGCACATGTGCACATTTTCCGGAAAATGTGTACATTTGCCGCAATATCTACTTTTACCGTAACATATATACACAAGATGTAGTATGGCTATTGACACTGATAGTATTGGTAGTGTGATGAAATGGAGCAAGATACATAAATTAAGGGGATATGGTATGAGAATGGTGTTTTATGAGTAGATATGGAGGCAGAAATGGACCAGAATTGAAGGGGGATTGATTGGTGATGGAGTATAGATATAGAAAATATAGAAGCTTACCATGTGACAGTGGAGAGGTGTTGTTCTAGCTTCCGTACTGTACATATCGGTCTCTAGTTATTCTAAAGTAAAAGTGGTTTATGGTCCTCTGTTTCTTATAATTTTTTACATAATGGAAGATATATAACTAAGACTGAACATAGTGAAAGTTGGTGAAATTTGATGCAGCCGTTGCGCCGTAAGTAAAGAGGAAATCTATTCAATTTCCATAGCTTAGAGACTAATAGTTCCTAATACAAGGAATAGTGGGGAGCCTCGAGCTGGTAAATATTATTGTCCGCTGTTATAGATTAAGACTGTTTATAGACTATTTATGATAAAGTTATTTACTACGGAGCCTGCGTTTGTTTATAAGTCATATTTTTATTATATATTTTAAAATTATTTTTATAAAAAAAATATTTTAATTATTTGAATGCCTCCTAAGAATCAGGGTCAATCACCATTAAAAAACCGTCCTGTTTATTCTAAAAGAGTAAGAAGTTCACCAGAATTAACTGATAATAAGCCAATAAGGACAAGTATGGCAACATCCGGCTCTTTAATTTAAGTAGATCGGGTGGCCCTCACGAAGGAAGAACTTATGAGTTCTATTTCATCTATTGTGAATACTGTCTTGGTACCTTTGAATGAAAACTATGCTTCGCTCACTGAACAGTTTAAATCTGTTAACGAGGGGCTTCAAGCCCTCTATGAAGATAATAAAAACCTACGTGAGGAAAATAATCTTCTCATGGTGGAAATTAATAATTTAAAACTGGCACTAGAGCGAACAGATAAAACTCTAGATAGCATTGAGATGAAATCACGCCGTAATAATATTATTATTAGAGGTTTAAAATATAATGAAAATACAGATTTGAAGAAGCAGGTTATTGATTTCTGTCACGAGGTATTTAATGTGGAGATTAATGCTGATTTCTTTTCGGTGTTCCCTCTGGGGAGAATGGGATTAATTAACCGGCCACTAATGGTATCGTTTGTGCATTTTTCAGATAAATTATCAATAATGAAATGTCTAAAACGTCTCAAGGGTACGGGTCTCAGTATTCAAAACGATTTGCCGGATAACGTTAGACAAAAGCACTCTAAACTGTTGTTGATAAGGAGAGAGATTTTGAGGTTGAATCCTGATGAAAAGATCTTTGTCAGAGCTGATCGCCTTTACATCAGACAACAGACCTTCGAGTGGTCGCAGAACCATGGCCTACAGTCCGGTGGCGAGCCTGGAGCGGTGAAGCTGAGTGAGGTCGTTGCTACTGATTTATCAAAGTTTTTATCCGATCTGCTGACCCAATCGCGACCAAATGAACGACTCTCCGCGCGGAATACTTCAACTGGTACGGTTTCAGCTGCCTCCGGTAGTTCTTCAGGGCTTCAAGCGACTACAAACTCCTGAGATGAGATTTCCAGTCGGAGTCATCATTTAACAGGCGGTGTTAAAAATAATTTTTTTGTTTTCTCAATTGTAGAAGAGGGTACCTAATACCTCTGGACAAATATTTTCATAATTATAACCTTTGTTTTATTCCGGCTGTAATACCTCTGCTTTTGTAAGAGCCACGGGGGGGCGAGCTCTATGGAATCAGATCCTCACTGGCAAATAAATTAGTTAATTTTGTGACCTGACTGAGCAATCTCTCCGTGATTTGCTGAACTCCAATACTTGCAGAGACCTGATAGCTATGGCTCTATAGGTTTAATTTAGTGCAGTGCATTACTTAAACTTATTTTCATAACAAGTATTTCATTATTATGTTTAACTTTAATTATTAACAAATTATATTTAGTCATTGTATACCTTATTTTCTATCTCGTATTTTTTTTTCTTTTCAACTTCAAACTATCTTTTACTATTACACTTATTTTTTCTTTAATACATTATTTTTTGTAAAATTTAAAAGAAAATATTAATTTGTTTTTGTACAGGCATTTTTTCTGTTGTAAATACTATATACTATTATTTTTTATAAGTAGTGAAATTAATTTTGCAATTAAGTTTTATACTTTTCCTTTTTTTTTTCAGGAAATTAATTTTGCAATTGAGATTCCATTTTTATTTTATTTTATTTTTTTCTTGCTATGTCAACACCACTCCGGCTGACGGGTACGTTCCAAGCCGTAAATGCTTTGGGTTTATTTTTTCTTGTAGTTTCTTTTTTATAAATAATAAAGCATTATTATTATTAGTAGTAGTAGTAGTATTATATGACTTCTATAATTTATTTCAATATATTCTTCAATTGAAGGTTGTTAATTGTCTCCAAATATTAATTGATCATGACTCTTATAATGGCCAAATACGGACATAAGCTTCTTATGTGACAGTGTGGCTGTCCGGGCCTAGAGTGAGCTGGAAGTGAAAAGAAGGGGTTACCACAAAAAACGGAAGGGAAGAGTTGGAATTTGTAAATAACATAAGTTTCAACAATAACGTGTATGCGCGCGCGCGCGTGTGTGTGTTTGTGTGTGTGTGTGTAAGTGTAAATAAGGAAATTATGTTTAAAGAAAAAAGAAAAAAAAAGATTTCTTTTATCATATACAGGGTGGAATGCTACTCGTGCGACAAACTTCACCAGTAGATTCTCCACCATAAAATGAATAAAAAAGTCCATATTGACCATGGTCCGATTCTCAACCATTTCGGAATAATTTCGCTTTTTATCGATTTTGAAAGATATCACGACCTGGCATCGGAAAACCGTGATATCTTTAAATCTGAAAATTTCTCCGAAAAGCTGATAGCACCGTAGAAATCTACATTAATTGTTCAATAGTAAAATGGCCATTTCAAAAATTTTGGGACAATTTTTCGTGTTTTATTTCAGCCAGAACAACAAAATAAGTGAAATTTTTTATAAATCGCAAAGTGTTTAACATAATCCAGAGTTTCTAATTTTAGTTTCAGAAGGCAGCAAATTTGAGGGAAAATACTTCATTTAATAACGCTTCTAACGCACTCTTCATTTTTTAATTTGGTGTTTCTAAGACCAAGATATGGATGAGAAAAATTAATGGATTAAGGATTGTTAATGTTTGAGAATTTACATTTTAAATTTGGTACAAGCATAGACAATTTGAGAGCAAGGATCTTCGCCGCTGCTGAAAAACTTCTACGTTTTCTCACTTTTGGTGTGACAGTTGGGAGTATGAGAAAACGGGCACGTTTGTGTATTGCGGAGAGCGGCTTCCAATTTGAACATAAATAAAATGTTTAAAAATAAATTTATTTTAAAGATATTGGTGAGTTGTATTTGTTTTTTTCAAATTTAAAATGTAAATTCTCAAACATTAACAATCCTTAAACCATAATTTTTCTCTTTTTCTCATCCATATCTTGGTCTTAGAATCACCAAATTAAAAAATGAAGAGTGCGTTAGAAGCGTTATTAAATGAAGTATTTTCCCTCAAATTTGCTGCCTTCTGAAACTAAAATTAGAAACTCTGGATTATGTTAAACACTTTATAAAAATTTTCACTTATTTTGTTGTTCTGGCTGAGATAAAACACGAAAAATTGTCCCAAAATTTTTGAAATGGCCATTTTACTATTGAACAATTAATGTAGATTTCAACGGTGCTATCAGTTTTTCGGAGAAATTTTCAGATTTAAAGATATCACGGTTTTCCGATGCCAGGTCCTGATATCTTTCAAAATCGATAAAAAGCGAAATTATTCCGAAATGGTTGAGAATCGGACCATGGTCAATATGAACTTTTTTATTCATTTTATGGTGGAGAATCTACTGGTGAAGTTTGTCGCACGAGTAGCATTCCACCCTGTATAACAGAATTTAATTAAACAATAATTTATTTCAGAAATATTTTATTTAAATCACAATTATTTCATAAAAGGTAACCTTAAATGTTTAGAATACATTTTGAAAATATATATTTTATTGTAGTATCACAGAAAATAAAACTTTTTTTATTTTACATTATATACATTTTGGTATATGTACTTATTATAAATAAAATAAAATATGGTTTATAAATATTGAAACATCTTTTATAAAAATAAAATAAGTTTATATTAAAATATCGACTTTTTTTTTTAAAGGTTTTTATATATTTTAAAAATCTTAAAACAATAAATAAAAATTATAACAACAAACAGACTATCATTAAAAGAAACATGAAAATGCCAAAGGTTGTAAAACCTTTTTTTATCATTTTAATATTTTTGATGTTTTCCTTACTGTTTGGCATTCTTTTATAATTTAAGGTGGTATATGCTTGACCACTTAAAACATACAATATTCAATCTAATTTGATGTCTAACGTTTAGGGTGTCAGAATGTAATAATGTACTGAAGGGAATGTAACTGTTTCCTGAAAATTTTAGGTTTACCCCTATTGGCATCTGCAAGTCTCAAATATTTTGCCGGCATACATGTAGATGTTTTTTTCAGAAGATATTCAGTTATTTCTAAGGCCTGGATTCGAAGGACTTTTGCTTTTTGGGTTTGTTTCTAAGGTATACCACATTTATCATGGGGTCCAATTAGATCAGTAAATCATCGGTTCAATAAAAAAAACTCTACACGAAATCATTTGCTATTCTGCACTAAAATAGATAGATCTATTCTGGTATTTCAAAAAAATATAAAAGAAAATTAAAGCTGAGCACATCACTACCTGAAATTTTCCACTATTGAATGACTAGGACAGACCAGTTGGCCGGCCACGAATCACATTCAGTGAATATATAGAAAAGATAGGCAAAGATCGGGGGATGTCAATGGCCCAGATGAAGCGAATGGCTATGGACAGAGACGGTTGGAAGAAGTGGGCTGAGGCAAAGCGAGCTCTACGCTGAAAGGCACATAAGAGCTAGTGAAAGAAGAAGAAGAAGAAGAATGACTAGGACCCGTTTTGATAAAGATAATAAAAACAAGCATTGAGCGACAGAGTTTTTAATGCAGTTTTGAAATATACATTAATTAGGTTCGAAAAATAATGCTTGGAGATGACGTCCTTCTTATTGGATACAAATATAGATCCTGTCCTGAAAGTTACGCACAACTCTCACCAACATTTCATTCGGCTTCAATTTCCTGATGAATGGAATTCTTCAGATCGTCGATTGTGCGAGGATTGTTAACGTAGACTCTTGATTTTAAATATCCCCACAAAAAGAAGTCGCATATCGACAAATCGGGTGAGCAAGGAGGCAATTGAACATCTCCATATTTTGAAATCACATGTCCTCAGAACATTTGTTGAACCACTTCCATAGGCACCGTCCTGCTGAAACCATATTTCTCTCATGTTCACTAGACGCCTTTCAAGTTCTAGATGAAGAAAGTTGTTCAGCATTTCAATGTAGCACACTGATGTCACAGTAACTGAAGTTCCTTTCTCTTCTAAAAAATAGTGTCCAGGGTTTAAAATTGCATCAAAAAATCTAACGCTCAATGCTTGTTTTTATTATTGTTATCAAACCGGGTCCCAATCATTGAATAGTGAAAAACATGCATTTCCTCTGCTCCGCCCTGTATTTGGTCTCTGTCATTAACCGAGTAATTTTCAAGTGAAAAAACTGGCAGGGACCCAGTTGTTTTGTTTGTATACATATATCCATTTTATTCAGACTTTTTAGAATATGATATTGGAAATTTAAGTAATTTCTATAAAAACATAGCACCTGAGTTATAAGTCTGTCTGGCTCCAGCTTTCTTAAAGTGAAGACCAATACCTTAATTCTTCAAACCGTTTGGTTTTTGCCTTTGGTCTTTTACTAGATTTTTTACTAAATTTGATTTTCTTTGGTTTTAGCCTTTTCTATTCTTTTTACACCCAAACAGTGTATTAAAGACACTCAGGTTTGTTTGTTTCCAATTATAATATAATTTTTGGTCTCATCTTTTTAGTTTTTGTTAACAGATAGTTTATTTAATTTATTGGGTAGTAAAAAAAGTTCGTAGCGTTTTTTAAGAATATATTTAATTAAAAATTTCAGATACATGTAAATATTTTTTATCAATGATATATGACCCATTTTGATCTATAACTTGTTTCCATCTTTCAGGTAATTTTGTAATTCCGTCCTCCCAGAACTGTTCAGTTTTCTGCGCGATGAACTCGTCTATGTGCTTTTTACAGTCCTCGAGCGAGTTATATTGTTTCCCGTTGAGGGAGTTTTGGAGAGACCGGAATAAGTGGTAATCTGTTGGGGCAAGATCTGGTGAATAGGGTGGGTGGGTTATCACATCCCAGCCAAACTCCAACAATAAATTCTTTTCTGTCAAAATGTGAGGAACCCATACATCGCTTCGAGAAACATATCCCGCAGCTCCCAAATGATTCGAAACACTTGTATGTGATATGCCAAGTGTTTTTGCGATGTCCCGGGTCGTATAGTGAGGGTTATCGGTCACTAATTGTTGAATTTGTCATCAACAGTTGAAGGACGACCAGAGCACTTGGCGTCTTCCAACTCAAAATTTCCGGTTCTGAACCGAGCAAACCACTTACGGATGGTGCTTTCCCCTACGGCGTCATCTCCATACACGCTGCAAATTTTGTTGACCGTCTGTGCAGCAGATTTTCCTTTTCGGAAATAAAATAGCATTATATGGCGAAAATGAATTTTTTCCTCCTGCATTTTGGACTGACACAATACACTTGAACAATAGAAGATCCCGGTTGAAACTGATGAATAAAAGAACGTTATCTAATCCCTTTTTAGGATATGTAAACATTATTGACCATGTAAACAGGATTAACAAACACAGAAAGGATTAAATTAAAATAATGAAAAACGCTACGAACTTTTTTTACAACCCAATATTATGAGAAGATGAAATATTATGATAGGTTGAGAAATAATCAGGATTTTCTGTTTGATCTTTTTTTATATTTTTAGCCGTTTCGATCCCTACATGTGGATCTTTATCAGGGCTAAGAAGAAGACAAATATATGAGTATCTATGCTAGAAGATGGCAATTAAATGTTTATCATGTAATTATTAATTACATGTTTAATTTTACTATATTTTATACAATTATCAGTTTTGTAAAGTACCCATGTCATGTAAACATACCATCAGTTGGATTTGTTTTCCATTATTCTGTTACTCCTTGTTGTTACTATCTATAATTAATAATTATATGATAAACATTTAATTATCATCTTCTAGCAATGATACTTCATATGTTTGTCTTCGGTGTAGGAATCTAACTAAACGTTGGCTTTTCAAAATAAAAAAAGATCAAACTGAAAATCCTGATTATTTATCAACCTATCGTAAATAAAAACAGTTGACTATTACACACCTCTAAATTTAATATTATGAATAACTGATAGCTCATAGGATTAAATACAACTCTTTTAAGTATATCTTCTAAGAAGTTTCCTAAATAAGGAAAATAATTTAAACTGAAATAAAAATGATAATAATACAAACAAGACTAGGCTCGATGTCACATCTTGGCTGTCTTTGACCTGCTGAGCCGCTTTTTAAAGCCTTAATGTGTAATAGACAGTAACTGAAGGCCTGCATGCTTCTGGGAATGAAAGAAAAAGTATCCTAAATTTTTGTCTGTTCCACAAATATGACATCTTCTTCATGTTTATTTCGATATATTCGATTAACGTAAGTGTATCGGGAAGCGAGAAACATAAAGTACAGCATCACAAGTGACATTAATCCTGAATAGAAGAACATCTCATGAGCCTGAAAATCATAATAGGAATTAATATAATATATATTGTAGTATAAAGTAACAATTCGTGGGTTGAAATAATTTTCATTCAAAGAAAATAATAATTTACAATGCCACACAAATATTTAAACAGGTTACGAAAATTATCACTTTGTAACACGTAAATAACCATATGACTTCAGCTTCAGAACAAGACTAACTCTCCATTTAGTCCTAAGAAGAAGAGCCTCCAAGGTTCTAGGCCAGAGTGGATGGTAGGGATGGGAAATTATGGGGATGGGAAAACAGTTGCGACTATCGATAGTTTCGATACTATCGAGTAAAACTATTGGTAGTCGACCGATAATGAATTTAGATAGACAAAGGCCTAAGGAAAATCCAGGACTGGACCTGAGAATGACGCATTCATTGGCCGTTTATTGTAATATCAATTCAAAATTTATATGTTATATACCATTAGGTAAATATTTCATTTTTAGTATTTTTTTTTCTTTTTTACGCTGGAAATAACAAAAGGAACTGCACCCTTTTAGGATCAAATGAGAGTTTTATTTTTTTTAGCACAAGAGTGTTTATAACTCACAATAGCGATGTGATAGGGTAACCTCCTAAAAGAACTAGACATAATGCTACCAACAATGATGAATTGCTTCCAACAAATAACTTTCGTTCTCATTATTCCACACAATCTGCTCTGTTAAGGATCACTCAGGACCTCCATTCCTCCATAGACGAACATAAAATCACCATCCTAATTCTCTTTGATTTCTCAAAAGCTTTCGATACCGTCAATCATGAGACCCTCCTTTCTAAACTCCAAAGCCTGTCCATATCAAACAGCGTCTTAAAGTGATTCCACTCCTTCCTATCCCAACGTTCACAAACAGTTCACATTCCTCATAAACCTCCTTCCTCATCTCTTTTATTAACTAGAGGAGTCCCACAAGGATCCTCACTTTCACCAATTCTCTTTGCCGTCTATATCAACGATCTCCCTGAGTCCATCAACCATTCTCAATACCACTTATACGCTGACGACCTCCAAATTTACCTATCCTTCCACTCTTCCAAAATGCTAGAGGCAATCCGAAAATTACAAGAAGATACAGACAGCATAAACGCCTGGGCAGAGAAAAATGAGTTAAAACTGAACGGAAAAAAAACCAACGCAATTCTGATTGGCCCAAAGCACCTTCTTAACTCCCTTCCTTACTACCCCTTACTTCACCTTAATGACCAAACCATTAATTTCCAATCCCATGTCAGAAACCTTGGAGTGATCTTTGACCAGCAGTTATCCTGGAATAACCATATTTCAGAAATCACCAGAAAATCAATTGCTATCCTCAAACAGTTCCTAAGATCACGTGACTGCATGCCCTCAAAAACTCGTCAGCTCCTAGTTTCCTCTCTTGTATTCCCCCATTTCGATTAAGGCTTCCTTGTATATGGTGGACTGTCTGGTATACATGAGGCGAGGTTGAAGAGACTAATGGATTGCCTCATCAGATTTATCTTTGGTGTCCCCTGGCGCTCCCACGTCTCCAGTTGGTATGCTGAATTAAAGTGGCTCTAGTGAATTGAAGTGGCCAGTTTTTCGACGACAATACTTCCTAGGTGTTTATCTTTTCCGAACCTTTAGAACCAAGCAACCTCCGTATATCCTCAGTTTGTTCACACCATGCTCCTCCATACATTTTCTAAATACCAGATCCCAAACCTCTAACCTTTTTTTTTTTTTTTTTTTTGGGTCCACCCCTTCCTCGCTGTTTAGGCTATACGGGGTTTCCCAGGCCAGGGGAGAGGATGGGGGATTAATGCCGAGTATTATTCAATTTCCCCTGGCTCTGGGTTTTGAACTTGCTATCTTCTGGTTCTCAAATGATCTGTCCGGTTGTCAGAGGTAACGCGTTTAGCCACTCGGCCATCCCGCCACCCACCCAAACCTCTAACTTGTATATCCCTTTCTACCGATCTGCCTCTTTTTCAAAATCCTTTATCATCCGTGCTGCCACCTTTTGGAATTCAATATCTGTCTCCTTCCGAAAAACTTCATCCTTCACTTCCTTTAAAACCCAACTATTTCATCACCTCCTGAATCTCCAATCTCCCTTAAATATATAAAATAGTGAAAGCAATAGTGAGGATATACCTATTTGATTTTTTTATATCTTTTAAGCTCAAAAGCTGATCAAAGTTTTGTACTCAACATCCAAATGTTTATTTTTTATTTCAACATTCTGTCTCAGTTATTTTTATTGTATTGCTTTTCTTTTTTGTGTCTGCTTTGTATTTGAATTCTTTATTTATTTATTTATTTTAACATTAACATTAACATAACACTTTAGGTTGTTTAGATCACAGTCCTTGTTAATACAAGGCAATAATCTCACACAATAACGGTGCTGTCAACCACGTAATTATGGGACGGGCGGGGGTCATGACATCCCTCCACGAATTTCATGCTGAATCCACCCCCTGTTTTTGGGCTTCTGACCCATCTGCCGTGGTATGTGATTATAAAACTGTACATTTTTAAGACACAACCATCTGTAGTATATTGACCTGTTGTACATTTTTAATCATCTGTAGTACATTTATAATCATCATCACAATCATCAGTAGTATATTGACCTTTCGTACATTTTTAAGACACAACCATCTGTTGTCAAAAGAATTTTTATGAAAGTTGCATACATGCTTGCCCAAATAATAATTAACGTTTAACAATATTCTTTTTTGACAATGAAAATAGATCCAAAACCTGAGAAGATATTGTTAAATATTTATTATTGTTTAAACAAGGACATGTGCCTTATATATAACAATTTCTTTTTAATGAAACAGATGGCTGTGGAGTCTTAAAAATGTACTAATACCTGTAAGAAGCCCAAAACGTTGGGTTAATTAAAACAATTAAACAAAATATGGAAGAGATTCCTTCTTTTTAAGAAAAACCTGAATAAATCAAATTGATTTGTTTCAATAACTATGATTAAATAAAATAACTATGATAAAAATTTTTTTTTCACTATATTTCAAATTTCATTATATGAAGAATGGCATATAAATATGATGACAAGATAATTTATTTAGATAATAGACATTCTTTTGATAAGACATTGAATAGCCTTTTTTAAAAATTAAAGTTGTAATTCAAATTGAAGGTTCGAGATCATTCCAGACCCATTAATGTAGATTTGAAAAGGAAGTCCAAGAAAAGGTTCTCGAATAGTGGAGACATATTAAAGTCAGGAGAACTTACTCCTCTCTCAGTTCATGTACATTTTTAAAATAACTGTTTCCCAAACTATTTCGTTTGAATCTTATCATCTGTCATTATTAAATATAAAATAATTCATGAATTTTAAAATATTTACATTCTGAGTTAACGTAATAATTATAAATATTAAAAAAAATTTAAATTATTAATTTTATATTGTATTATTTATGCATCTAACTTTCAACAGAGCTAATAAAAAATTAATCATATTTTCTTTTTAATGAAATCTTATATATACATGTTTTAAATATTATATTGTATTATACCAAATATTTTATATATATAAAACACAAACATATATATGTATATGTATAAATTTAATTATTTCTTGTTGTTAACCACTTAATTTAATTTTATATCAATTTTAAATATTTTATTTTTGAAGAGAAAAGATTGGTCTCGGACATGCGAGGTACGCTATCCACTGAACTCGCTTCAAAGCCAAGCCAATCAATAACAATAGTGAAGAGGAGAGATTAGCTCGGCTTCGAAGCAAACTCAGTGGATAGCGTACCGCACATGTCACGCGAGAGACCCAGCTTCCACTCCCTCGGAGCCGAGACTAATATTTTCTCTTCAAAAATAAAATATTTAAAAATTTATATATATATATATATATATATATATATATATATATATATAATTTTTTTTTTTTTAATGTTTCTTAAACCTTCTTTTGAATCAAATATGATAAATTATTAAATAAGTATTAAATAAAAATAGATAAAGTGTTTACCACATTAGCCATTCCATATCCAGCGATAATCAAAACGATGATATTTCCTAATGAGACAGTTAGTAACCAAAGAGATGCTATAAATGATTTCATACTTTCAGGACTCTGAAAAGCAAAAAGTGTACAGTTTTATTAGAATATGCTGCCATATTTTAATATTTACAGCATATAAAGAAAAATTGAAAAAATTAAAAAAATTTATATTAACGACCTTCCACTGATTCATCACTCCCAATACCATATCTACGCTGACAATTTCCAGATTCACCTGTCTTTCCCACCTTACGAGTTGTTGCCAGCAACGAAAAAGCTTCAGGAAAATTTTAATAGAATCAGTCTCTGGGCAGAGACTAACAAGTTGAAGCTGAACGCTGAGAAAACAAAGTCAATCTTAATAGGCTCCAATTACCTCCTCAAAACCGCCCCTAACATCCCACCCCTATTCCTAAATAACAATCCCATCAAATTCTATCCAACTGTCAAAAACCTTGGTGTAACGTTTGACCAAACTCTTTCTTGGAAAAACCATATCTCCAATATCTCCCATCGCACTATTTCAACCCTAAAGCAACTGAACCATCTCCGTATCCTGTTCCCTTTTGAAACACGCAGACTTCTGATCACCTCCTTGATATTTCCCCACTTCGACTATTGTTGCACAGTGTATGGTGGTATCTCAGGGGATCTCGAAGCAAAACTAAAACATTTAATAAATTGTTTCATCCGATTTAGGTATATTTGAGATCCCAAGAGACGTCTCCATATATCGCCTTATTACAAAAAGATAAAGTGGTTATATCCTTCCTACCGCCGTAAGTATTACCCAGCCGCCTTCCTTTTCCAAGTTATTCTTTCCTGTCCTCCCTCATATATCTTTGAACTTCTTCAGTGCAAATCCTCTGTCCATTCCCGCAATACCCGCTCTAGGTCTTCAGATCTATATACACCGGCCCACCGAACGTCAGCTTTTGATAGATCTTTCATTATTAGGGCCTCATCCCTTTGGAATTCTATTCCTCCTTTCATCCGTAATTCCAATACCCTCTCCAACTTTAAATCCCGCCTATATCATCACTTCATAGCCATCCAGTCTCCTTAAAAAGTAAATGGACATTTCCTATTATAATTTACCTTTTAAATCGTTGGAAGCTCTTATTTCATTTTTTTTTATATATTTTTTTCTTTTGTTCTGTTTTTTTTTTTTTTTTTAGAAAATATAAATACTATTTAACCAACCTGTAAATAAGTGTGTACATATGTATATATTATAAGATGCAGAAACTAGCTTCTTTTCACTCGATTGAATACTTAATGTGTATTTTTTTTAATTTAATCTAGAGGTTTCCTAATTATTTGTATCAATTCTATTTGTTTATTTAAACTTCAAGGCTCTAAAGTACTCTCTGTATTTTATTTAATTTTATTCTTAAGGGACACGTCCCAGAACAAATAAATAAAGAATTTATTTATTTATAAAGAAAAATTGTAATTTTTAAAAAAATATTATCTACCTAGCAATAAAACCATTGAAATAGAAGCAATGAACTAATTTTCACTTTATGTTTAAAAAATATTAGTAACATGGTAATATGTTTTATTTATCTCAATATTGATAAGTTTTGGGAAAGAAGGAAGTAATGTTACGTCATATTGTATGCATTTATGTAAGTCTTTATTTTCAAATTAAAAACAATATTTTGAATGATATAATATCTTTATAAATTAAGATCGTTACCTCACTATATGAAAACTGAAGACCAGTGAGGGAAAACATTATTTCGGCTGATGCAATGACCACATATTGAGGAATTTGCCATAACATACTTATTGTGTTAGGTTTTACCACAGTCAACTGTTTACTTGTCTGAAAATAATAATGATTAAAAAAAAATATATATTAAACTATTGTAACATTATTTGGCATAAGCTATTTGTTCCAACAAGCTTTGATAACGTTATCAACTAACAGACTGCACATGCCCTTTACCTACTGTGTTGATTCTAAATTTGATCGGTTGGTTTTCCAACATCTGGGCCGGATTCCAACTCTATTAAATTATTTTCTTTAAAATTCAGCATTTTTCCGTTTCTATTAAATAATTTGTTGGTTTTCTAAAATATTCTTATTTCATTGTTTCTAATCACCTGTTAAGGGTCTGGCCACACATGTCCGCACCGGATCCGCACCGTAGCAATAATACAGGTTATGTTCAAAATATTTTTAATTTAACTTACATATTACCTTTAGTTATGCCTAAAGTGGCCTGTGTCTGACATGTGTGGCTTGAACTTTAAGCATAACTAAAGGTAATATGTAAGTTAAATTAAAAATATTCTGAACATAACCTGTATTATTGCTACGGTGCGGATCCGGTGCGGACATGTGTGGCCAGACCTTAATATTGATAGTTTATTTCATCGTTTTTTATCAGCTGTTCATATCACTCCGGTCAAATTATTTGATTTAATTTTTAAAATTTTTGTCTCCAAAACTATTTTGAAACCTCTTCGCATTATGCCTCCAAAAATTAGTAATGAGGAGCTACCTTAGAAGATTTAGAGGACCAGATAGACGATTTAGCCTACCCACTGACTCTTCGCGCGAACCCTTATTTTTGGCTCGTCTTTCGCATATCGATGCCACATATGAGCGCTTTGAATCAGCCCTTTTTGAGGCTAAATCTATAGTAAGGAAATTAAATGTCCCGGGGGAAAGATTTACAGAATTAAAGGATGAAATTTGGTTCTCTTATTACCAGGCACTATCACTCAAAAATGTCCCCATTGACAATATAAATCGAACTCACCCGTCTATTATGAATCAAGTTACAGATGTTTATCCCCACTATCGATTGCCAGCCAAAAATATACCACCATTTTCAGGAGATATAGCTAAATGGCAAGAGTTCAAGGAAACCTTTCAGTCATTAATCCATAATAGGGATGATTTGGTCAATATTCATAAATTTCATTATTTAAAATCAGCTTTAAAGGGATCAGCTTTGCAAATTATTTCCGCGATTTCAATATCGGCCTCGGGCTATATCCAAGTCTGGGAATCTCTCACCAAAAAATATGGTAGTGAGCGAATACTGCCCACCTTTTTCATTATGAAAATTTTAAACTTTAGGCCTATTTCTAAGGATAGCCTTTCCAATGTCGAAACCTTCTCGGCGGTTGTTATAGAAAGCGCCTCTGCACTTCTAAAATTGGGAATTAAAGACCTTCCGGGATTCATATTGAATTTTGCGTTTTAATTGCGATACACCCCTGGCCCCAACACTATGATACCTTAAAAAATGTCCAATAATTAAATTTTGAACAAAAATCAGATGTCACATACCAATTTTTTTAAATCTCCTCCCAACAATAAAACATAAATTCCACCTTGTTTCAAGTCAATGTTTGTTAAAAATCTGTCATCAACTCTTATGATGTATCTATAAAAAATGTACCAAGAATGAACATTACATACATTCACAATGATATTATTTATTTAAACAAATATGTGAAAACAGAAATATCGAAACATTACCTTCCAGTTAGAGGCATTTCAATCTGCTCTGACTGATGAGATGCATAATGTACCGTAAAGTTTCTTACATTATCAACAGTTTCTGCCGATATCGATAGCTGATCGATACCACTAAAGATAATCCTAAAATATAAAAAATTAATTTATTAAACCGTAAATCTAACTATGTGTTCCAAGTCCATGCAAGAGTTAAGTAAAACTTATTACCTCGATTAAAAAAAAACTTACTTCAGTTTAGGATTGGAACTTGGAGACTTGACCATTTCAAAATTTCCTTCAGTCATATTTAATCGAAATAAAGAAAGCTTATTGTCTTCATTTAAAAGCATGTATGAATTAACCTATAACATTATTCCGAATGAAACATTATATAAGAACTTTGTCATTCTACGTCTCATAAGCAAAAGAGTCAATGAAGAAATATTCTAGACTTTATTATAACATAGTTTTCCAACAGGTTCATGTATCAAGGGCTTCATTTATACTATTTATTAAAACTATATTTAACCGAATAGAAAAACAAAAATTAAAAAAACCTCTTTCTCCTTAAGTTCGAGAGTTCCAGACCAAGAACCATTACATGCAGTTGATATGGTCATGTTAACAGGCTCGGAAGGAATTCGTTTCAGGTCGATGAAATCTCCAGCCTGTAATTGGGATTTATTTGGAATTCCGTCAACAACAGCGGCACAGCTTGATGGGTTATAAAGCAATACCTCTGATTGCCCACTTCCAGGTAAAGGCGCATTATCTTGCTTGAAAATTATAATGTTAAAATAAATCTTATGTTGGAATATGGATTATTGAATTTTTATGAAAAAATTATTATTTTTAATAGAATTTATTACCTGGATATAAAGCTCAAGAGCACCTGACATAAGAAAAGCCAAAGCAGCGAGGAATCCTCCAACTACCATTTTTTGAAGAGGTGTTCTCACTAATCGAAGTTTCGCTAAAAACGGATAAATAAAACTTTCAAAAAGAGGGATCAAAAAGAGAACGATGAAGGCATCCAGAGTTTGCATTTGGTCTGGTAGAATCGTGAACCAACCTAAATCTCCATCCATCCGACTAGCTTGAAACGTCCATTTGGAACCCTAAAAAAAATTATTTATTTTACATAAAAAAAAAAAATCTTTACGTGAAAGATTATTGAGGAGGCTTTAAAATTGTCTTCATTAATTTTCTTCTGACTTGTTTATTGGGATATGGCTAATTTGTTTCAACATTAAGAGAAAAGAGGGATTTCAGAATGATGGTTGGAACCTTAACTTCCATGAGGAGTTACGGGAGAAAAGATGAACAGACATAAATAAAAACCTTTTAGAGATTATTAAGATTTTATAATGTGTAGTTGCATCACAGTTTATGAAATATATAAGACAGGAATCATTTTTATCACATTTGGAAGTGTTTGGAGAACATTTTTCATTCCTATGCCAGCTGTGAAACAGTAAGATAGATTTCTTGTAGATTTCTCCGAGCTCCTTCCATTGGTGTAGCATTGATAAAAAAACATCTCAAGAACCTCTGATAGGTTTAATAAGCCAAATTTCTAAACAGGAATTTGTGTCTTAGGAATTATAAACTTGGAACAAGCACAAGCCAAAAAATAAAAAAATCTGGTGCGATGCAAGCAACACAAAACTTTCACTTACTAACTTACTTTCATCAGACATTGATGTGTTTTGTTAAATGCCATTTCTCAAATTCACAGATTTTTCCTCATTCATTTACTTATTTTTGTTTTTATTTGATCTTTAAAGTACACTTTTTTTTTTTATTATTAAATAGAAGTTTTGACTTGTGATAATTCGGCAATGCATAATAAGCAAGTGCATGCATAAGCATAATACTCCAAGTCGTCTGATTTTATAGCACACCATGCAGTTGTTGAATAATTCATATAGTTCACATCAAACTAAAAGTTTCCATTAAATGAAAAGAACATCTTTAATTAATAACCATGGTCTGTAATAAAAGGCGTAATGCGTATGCGCACGTGTGGGCTCAATGTGTTTTACAAGTGGTGTTTGCTTCCACACCATGTTAAATAAGTGTAAAAGTATTGTATTTTAGCATTTCCGGACTAATGACGTCATGACCTGTTGCCTTTCCTAATTTAATGTGTTTCAGAGCTGTCTCTAACTCCTCCTCTTCTATGTAATCATCCTCATCTCATAAGTCTTCCTGCATGGTTGTCCCCTTTTCTCCCTGTTGCACTCCTCTTCATATTTTACGAATCTAATGATATCCGTGAACCAATTTTTCTTAAGCTATATATTGGAAAATCCACATTAGGATCTAGCCATGGCCGCCTACCATCCAAAATTTGAGTTTATACAATAAATATTTAATTCTTTAGTGATTCCATATTGTTCCATATTGGGACCGAACCTCATTCTTTTAATTAGTTGATCAATTGGGTTTAATTTTAAGCTTACAATTATTTTATGTAATGTTTCATTTAAATTTATCATGTAAAAGATTTTTTTATTTTCAATTTATACAATTATAACATCATTGCTCTATTAGCAAGAACAAATGTCATTCTTTTTTTTATGTGCATAAGTTAAGAATCAACCATGTGGTTTTTTATTGTTTTTTTTTACTTAAGATCTCAGTTCAGTTAAGTGCTTACAGCCAACCGACGCTTTCTCTCTTTCGCTCTAACGAGTACCAAACTTCAATTGTTTAATTTACTTCTCTATTCATTGAAGGCACAGAGGACTGGAAGATTGATTCTGTATATCCAGCATATCTATCTGGAATATATCTATATGTATCTGGAAGAAATATTCTACCATCGCTACCTGCGCTAATGGGTTCGTACGAGCATCATTAAAAACTTTTAATAAACAAAAAAAAGGTTAGATTTAGATCTGTTTCGAAGTTAGCTTAACGCCAATGTTAATTATAAATGAATTAGAAATATTAGTTTAGCCTACTATATTGAAATGATAAATTTTGTCACATGTTTATTTTTTTGTTGTTAAGGTAAATGTTTATGGAATTAATTTAATTTATACTTCTTTTAATTATCATAGTAATCTGTCTTGCAACTTTTATCTATCTTTTACTTTGTATTTGCTTTGATTATTAATATATGTTATGTATGTTCTTGATTTGTTTACAATTTATTTTAGAAACCTAATTTTTGTCAACCACCGCACTCCGGCAGAACTGACTTAACAGTTTCTTTAATTTTTAATTTGTTTTTGTTTTCCTGTCAACCTTCCCTTTCCACGTCGATAACGTGAGACGAATTGGGTAACACATATCATGGAGCAAGAATAATAGTTTATGGAGAAATTTTTTTTTAACCACAAATCATTGATGGAAAGTCAGAATCATCTTTGGATATGGATTAGCCCTTTCCATGAAAATGATCCATAAACAGGTCTAAAAAATTTCCAATTCTGGAACCACAGTCTCATTCAGACTTACCAACATTCTATTTTCCAGCTAATTTTCAAATAAATCACAAACATTATTCAATTTAAAATTTACAAATACAAAAATTACTACGATATAAAGGTTATAATATAAAGATAGTATATTCTTTACCTGTTGATCATATAAAGCCCAAAATACGATAGTGGGCATGACCAAATAGACTAAATTCAAAAGGACTTTGATATCTGCTATCACCTTCGTACTGTACCTATCTTCAGCGTAGTCTAACCAATGGTCTTTCTTTTTATTTGATCTAATCTTCTTGGCAACTGCGTGCTGAAAATAAAAGTTTATTGTATATAAGATAATGTGAAAAATAGTCATAAAAAATAACACCTGATTAGTGAATAGAAGTAACATATAATCAGTGAAATTAAATATAATTTCACATGATTATGATGTCTCTTTCTGAGAGTCTCTTAAACTAACAAGATCTTTCTGAAGAGGTGTGTACTCGTTAAGGATCCCTATCCTAATTATACCTGGATAGGCAAAATTTAGGACTCCCACTGTAGCATCGTTTGGTTAGCCTTAGTAGCAAAAGGGATATTATACAAACAAACAACAGTGAGTTCAATTTTTTAGTCGTTGGTAAAAAAAATATTTATTTATTTATATTTATATTTATTTTATAATATTTATGTATGTAGTCGATGGTAAAGCAAATATTTCATGAAATTTATTTTCAATTAGGCATAAAAACTAATTTAAGAATCAATTTAAACTGGAAAAATGAAAAAAAAAAAATCTGAATTGAAGACCCCACGCTAAGAAGGTGTTCAGTCAAATTTTGCAAATTTTACAGGATAGCAAAAAGATAAGTTAAATCTTTTATAGAAGACAACCTAGTAACTCTAACTCAATGGGAAAAAATAGTGCATGCCCAATATATTTTCAAATAATGGTAATGTTAATGAAAATACAATAGATTATTTGTTAGTTCAAAAAGCATTAATGACCAAAAAAGAATTGTAATTTCTTGTGCCCCCGAAAAAGAATTGTAAATATCTCAAGGAATGAACCCACTGTTTTCGTGTAAACTACACAGATATGTAGTACTCAAAATGGTTTACTATAATGCGCTATTAAACACTATTCACAAAACTTGGAATGAACACGTTTTTAGCGTGGAGTCTTCAATTATGTTTCATTGAAACTCACACTGTCAAACTATAAAAATCTTTAAGGATATAAGGCTAAAAAAAATTTGGGTACCTTAGCTGAAAGTGGTATGACTGCCTTTGGTCAGATTAGAAGGTATGATTCCTTGGGCAGACATATCTCTTTTTTAAATATAAAAACAGTAAACAGTAAATTCTTAAAAACAGTATTAATGTATACTTACACCAATACAACCAACGACTTGAAGTGCAATATTGCCTTGAGGGTTATTCCGTTTGTACATAGGACTTCCGACAACAAAGATAGCTGTGACAAAATATATTTGTATTAAATGAGGCATGGAGATTCGAGAAAGGTGTAAATATAAATTAGAAAATACTTCGGGAAACACAAAAATGTACATAAATCGGGCAATTGTTTTTTGGAAAAATTAGAATTTCTTCAGAGGTTTTTAAACCATATAAAAAATATGTTTATACAATATCTTATTCTTTTCAAAATAAAAATTTTAAAACTTTTTGAATGAGTTGGATTTATTCCTTCTTCAAGTGAAAATGAAACAAAATTAAGTAAAACAAGAAAAAAAATCAATAAACTAGAAAAAAACTCTTGACAGTCAACAAATTTTATAATTTGAAAATATCATTAAACAATGATTATACAGGTGAGAGATAGTCAACTGTTATGCTATACAATAGGTTACATGATTTATCCGGATTTTCAGTAAAAACTTTTTTATTTTGGAAAGGCAATGTTTCGATCCAACTTGTGGATCTTCAACGGGGCTAAAAGAAAACAAATGTATGAGTATCTATGCTAGAAGATGACAATAAATGAGTACTTTACAAAACTGATAATAATATAAAAGATGGTGAGCATTATACCTGAATATTATAAATAATAATAATAATAATAATATTTAACTTAAAGAGGATATTAAACAGTTTGGAAAACAATAAAACATTAAAAAATGAAAAAAAGTGGCTTCACCCCCTTTTTCAACTTCATGCCTCAACTATGGTTATTTCATTCCATACTTTTAGGATAATAAAAAAGTAAGGAAAATAAATCAATCTGAGCTAAATACTAAAACTTCTTAATGCAATATAAAGCGATTTTAGAGGAACAGTAATCGCTCCCTGTTTCCAGAAAGGCCATAAGAGACAAACTTTACTATGAGACGTAAATACACCTTCTATTGATTCATCTTCACCATATATTAACAAAAAGCATATAGCAGAATAGACCAAGCAAGCAGTAAAAAATACTCGATAGTTGATGAAATTAGGTCCCTTAAAAAAGAAATAAGCAATAATGAATCGATCAGTACTGAGACCTTACAATTTTACAATACTGATACTCTATTTGTAGGTATGAAGTTGAGGAATGGCATTGAGAGGTGGACTTATTATCGAAACATCAATTTATAATCTTAGTAAGTTCGTAAGTGAAAGTTGTGTGTTGTGTGCATCACACCAGATTTTTTATTTTTCATCATGGTACATTTTCTTAGGTATTTCTTGAAACTTATAGAGATTATATGAATTATTTATTTTGCAAACGAATGAGGAAACGGAACAACAGGAAAAAAAAATTGGAGGGGTTAGAAGTGTATGTAAGAAGGGGGGGGGGGAGGAGCATAGACAAAATTTTGCAGATATTCCCTATCAGAGTTCAGACTAGTGCAGTCAGTGCTATATATAATATAGTATGTATATAATAAATTTACATAACTATACTGGCATGAATGAAGAAAAGTAATTTGGATCTTCTTCTCTACTGCTGTTTATTTTATTTTCTACATTACAAACGTTTCGACCTCCAGGGCCGTTTTCAGTGTCGTATATAAAATTACATGAATTGATTTTAGAATTAGTCAACTTTTTAAAAATTAATTCAAATAAATAAATAAGTAATAGGGGAGAGCGGGGTTGGTTGGCAACAGTTTTCACTTTTTTGATTGTTGAGTCGTTCCTGTTAATATAATCCCAATGGGGCTGATATCACTGTAAACTCCAAGTATTAGAATACTTCAAGTAATTTTTTCACAACATAATATTTAATGCTAAGATTATAGTAAATTGAAGAATTCGTCAATCCAGAGCATGCCAATTAACCCCATATGTGGGGCAGGTTGGCCTAGAAGGTGGGGTTGTTTATCCATCTCATTCAAGTACTGCCTGACACATATTATCGTTATTGTTTTTTTGTTTGTTTAACGTCCATTTTTATGCTACTAAGGCTAATCGGACGATGCTACAGTGGGAGTCCTAAATTTTGCCTATCCAGGTATAATTAGGATAGGGATCTTTAACGAGTACCTGACATCGTACAGGCTTGGGACCTCCATTTTACGTCCTATCCGAGGGACGGCATAGCTAAGGATTTTTTACTCCCATTAAAAAATCCTAGGGCCACCGCTGGAATTGAACCCGCGATCTTTAGTATTGTAGGTTGCCATGCTAACCACAACACCACAGGTGACCCCATATTATCGTTATTAAAAGCTGCACTATAGTGGTATAATAATTTTGAATCGGTTTTTAACAGCTTTTAAGGGAAAATAGAATGACAATAGAAGAAGATAGAAGTTTAGACTGTCTTCACTTTTTACAAAAGAAAAATTGCTCTCATCCTCCTCGCTAGAACTAAAGACAATTGGTAGTTTCACCTTTGATTCATGTTTACCTTGCTATTGTGAATTGCTACGCGCCAAAAAAAAATTGAAGAGAGCCAACTAACCCCACAGGAGAGATCATATGAAAGATGACTGCCAGGACATGGGAGAACAATCAAACAAGAAACTGTTTAGTCGAAAGGTTAGGTTCTTCAAAGGAGTTTGGGGCTATGTGAACAGAATCGGAGTCAAATGTTTTTCCATGCCTTTAAACCAACTTTACAGAAAATATAAAAATTTACTTACATGTTGTAAAATCAATCAATGAAGCACACTCTTATCTACACTGTTAGCATCGGATTGAAAACTCAGGACAAGAATCCCGAGGTCGAGCAGGTCACATAGTACAATGGTGGGACCTTCACAACAAGTGTGACGGAAACTATAAGCTAATGGCCAACCAACCCTGCTCTCCCTTATTGGCATGGTTCGAAAATCTTTTTTCTTTTTTTTTTCAATCCTGTTTTAATACTTTTATAACTGTGTGCAATATAATAAGGATTGTGATAAAAATTAGACACTGAATGAGCACCAGCCCCAAAACGGCTGTAATCAGCTACGGCAATTACAGAAAAGACAAGCAGCCTGATATTTGTCGGCAGCCAGCAACAGAAAGTACAGGTAAAAACGGATATATCAGGTTAGCTGGCAGAAAAGAGTTAATACAATAAAATATAATAGATTAAATACATTACTATAGATGCTATACATTACTATAGATATGCTACATTACTATAAGTAATACTTACTCAGAGCTACAATCATCAGAGCAGCGGGTAAACCGAATGCCAAGGGGTAACAGTCTTCATTGTTACCTAAGCAATGGTATTCCCGCAACATAGGAGTCAAGAAGGAGGAAATGAGGGCTCCGGCATTAATAGAAAAATAGAAAATGGAAAAGAAGCGCCGGAGTTCTCGTTCTTGTTGGGGAAGAACGAACTGGTCTCCTCCGAAAGAAGCGACGCACGGCTTTATTCCACCTGTCCCTATTGCGATAAGAAACAGCCCAAGGAGCGAGAGTTCCCTGAATAAAATTATATTTGAAAAAAAATTATAATAAAAAACAGATATACTAATGTATGTATTTTTTAATAAATGGATACAATATACCTGTGAGGAATGTTCAGTCCATTAACAGATCCAAACGAAAGGACAACATTTCCACTTGCATAGATCAAAGAAACATAGAGTATCGTACTGAAAAATAAAATAATATTTTAATTATTTCCAATGATATTCCAAAAGGCTCAAGATCCAAACAACCGGTTTACTGTTAATTATTTTCAAAGATGTAATTAATGGAACTTTACTAAAAAGATGTCCTGATGCATCCTTTAACCCAATTTTTTCGCCGATCTAAATCCAATAAAAATAAAATATTATTCCATAATAGAAAATATAATATTTACAAGGAAAAGAATTGGGCCAGGATGGCGGTAAACTGATCTACATGCTTGAACTTTGATGAGAACATGATGAGAAACTTTGTTATTTGTATAAAAAAAAAAAAAAAAAAATATAAAATTTCTATAGATACTATAAATTCTGTGGTGCAATGGTTAGCATACCGCACATGTCACGCGGAAGACCCGGGTTCAACTCCCGGCAGAGCCAAATCTTTTCTCTTCAAAAAATAAATTATTTAAAATAATTTAAAAAAGGTGGTTACCGACAATAATGATTAAAATTAATATAAAATAATTTTAAAAATTGACGTACGTTAAGAGATGCCCAAAATTGGACAAAAATGTCCATCTCCCGTAATATTCGCAAAACTTGCGAGATCTAGGGACAGGTGCCAGTGAAGAGGAAGGATTTGGCACCGCTTGAAGGCGAGCTCTGTGGTGCAATGGTTAGCATACCGCGCCTGTCACGTGGAAGACCCAGGTGCCACTCCCGGGGGAGCCAAATCTTTTCTCTTCAAAAAATAAATTATTTAAAAAAATTTCTACTTGTTTGAACCTTTCACCTTAGTGAGGAAGAGTTTGGTTTGCATAAGGTTTTTCTTTAAATGAAGGAATCTCTTCCAATAGGTTATCTTTTATTTTACTATCCCAACGTTTTTTGGGCTTTTGGCCCATCTTCATGGGTTATCTATTGTACATTTTTAAATTCCATCGCTATTGGATCCATTCAGAGTAGAACAGTGACATCATCATTGTTAAATTGAGATGATAAAATACAGGATAACCATTGGAAGAGATTCCTTTATTTAAAGAAAATAGTATAAAATTATATTATTGTAGAATATTATTTATATCATAAAAATCTCACTGATATTTTCCTAGCCATGAATCGGCCATGATCCCTCCGAAGAGAGGCATGAAATAACAGAGTACGATGAACATATGGAAGATAATCGTGGCATTATTTTCGCTATAGTGAAGGGAGTCCTTGAGGTATAATGCCAATACACCTGCAATATATAATATTAATATTATATTATATTTATAATACTATATAGGGGGAGGTGGGGTACTATGAAACACAAAAGTTTCTTTTACCCACCCCACCTGAGACTTTATTTTCAATATTTCATTTTTTCCATGTTACCTTAGGATCTAATCTATGTAAGAAATGCATTGAACATTATTTTATGCATCATGTGTGACCGCAAGTAGCTATTTTCCAAAAAAATAATTTTGTTTCATTGTGCCCCATGCCCATGGGTACAATGAAAGAGCACAAGTTGAAGCATGAAACAACTAAAAAAAAATGACACCATAATTAACAAAATAACTTCCGGTCGGTTTTTTGTTCTCTTGCTTTGGGATGGCCACCATATTCTTCAGGAGAGAGAAAATTTGTCATAAATTAATAGAGTGTTTTTGGTGTTCCGCTATCGATTTCTCACCATTCTGTAAGAACATAAAAAAAATGACTGCTTATTGCACCGTGAAAAATACATGGGGCACGATGAAGCACTCATGGGGCTCCATGAAATATCTCATCGCCCGTATTTCCAGGAACCCCATACCAGCCATTTTTATGTCTTTCACTTCCTATGAAGAAAGTGAGGAGGTAGGAAAGCCAGTCAGGAAAAATCTTAAGAGATACAAGCATAATGAAATGTTGTAAGAGCAGATTGAATAAAATGATTACTCTTACCTAGAGACGAAAATCCATTTGACGAAAAATTTAAGTTTTGCCACACATAACCGCACTTCAGCACATTGAGTCATCACGCAACAAGTCGAAAGGGGATTATAAGCTGACTTTGTTTGGAGTCATCTTTACAGCTCGCTGTCTGAACTTGGTTGCACTAGACCTTTTGGTTCGCCCAGTACAACGACTGTTTCATTGTGCCCCACCCTCCCAACTATAGAGCTATATAAATTATCTGGGATTGCCAGTCACAAAATGATCCCTCATAAAGACTGACATCGCTGCGATAAAAAAATAATGTACTGTTTGCACGAATAGACAACAAGAAATTTATTATATATATTTTTTTTTTCTTTATTATTCCAATAGTTTACAAACAGTGAAAAACCATTTTTTTTTTTTTGACTTTGAAGAAATTTAAAAAGTCTTCCAGTAAAATATAAACTATCAAAACAATTATTATTTATAATTAAACACAAATTATAGATGATCACTCTGGTTTCTTTTGTTTGCAATCTACATATTAGCAATAACCAATTTATTTTGGTTTGTTTAAGATTTTATTGTCTGTATTAAGGGGTTCATATTGGAAGTTAGTCTTTGTTGGAAGTTTTTGAAATATTATGTGCATGTATTGATGACTATTGGGATATTCAGGTTCTTGCTTTATTATATTTTTACAGCAGACTTATCTGAACACGAAGAGATATTACTAGCTTCATTTGCTGATGACGAGGCACTACTTATATCAAATATAAAACATTAAATAGCATCTTCTATCCTACAAAGCTACTTAGGTGATATATTTAGTTGGGCTACTAGGTAGAAGGTAAAAATGAATGGTACCAATAGTGTATTTATTACCCTCAATAATGGTTCATACCCTCAAGTTTATTACTACGACATTCCGATCCCTGAATCTCTGGAAGGACAATACTTGTGACTTCACCTCAACAAAATGGAGAACCCACATCCAACTAAAAAGAACATTTGGACTCAACAAACGATTTGGATTATTATCTAGGTTACTTTAAAAACAACAAGAATTTATAACCTTTTTTCATAAAAATTATGACTTGAGCTGTCTTGCCTAAAGATAAGTAATATAATTTAGTTTATAAAATTAAGACTTATTAAAAATATGAAATGTTTTTATGAACTGTCATAATCAGGTTCAAGGAAGATATGTAATCACTTTTTAGGATAAAATTACTTTAAAAAATTTACCAGTTTTTTTTTTTTTTTTTTTTTTTTTATATCAAAATCTGTGCATACATATTTCACTGAGATTAAAAAATGATTCTTAGTATGGATGTTAAAGTAATTGATTTTTTTTTTTTTTCTCCTGAAAAATAACTAGATCAATTCACATCTTTAAGGAGGTAGCAACAAAAAGTTTAAACATTTTCAGTTAATTTAAAAACCCTACATATTTAGAAAAGAAAACTTACCACGCATTCCATAATAAGAAAATCTTTCGCAAAATTCACTAGTGATGATGAAAAATACTGATTTCGGGTATTTCAGTTCCTAAAAAAATCAAAAACATATAGAGTGCCATTAAAAATCATTCATAATAAAAAAAAAATCTGGTGCCTGCGCGCAACACTCAACTTTCACTTACCAACTTACTTAGATTAGGAATTAATGTGTTTTGTTAATTGCCAGTTTTCAAAGTTATACATTTTTTCACATTCATTTCTTATTTTTGTTTTCATTTGCTCAAAAAAAAACAAAAAAAAAAAAACACTAATTTCTTTTATTATTAAATAAAAGTTTTTACTTGTGATAATTCGGCAATGCAAGCATAATACTCCAAGTCGTCTGATTTTATAATTTCTGTATGTACCTGTTGAATTTTTCATTTAGTTCCCATGAAACAAATAATTCTCATTAAATGAACAGAACATCTTTAATTATAACGCATTGGTTTTTCATTAAAGGCGTACGGCGCATGCGTGAGCTCAAGGTGTTTAATGAGTTGACGGAATATTTTTCTTTTTTACTTTTTTCTCATGTATTTGTTTACTTGATTTTTTTCATATATCATATTTAGCCATTTCTTATTTTTATGCGTGATGAGAGACAGTTAATATCTCAGTATAAACTAAAACAAAGGTACTTTATAGGTAAACAAAAAAGGCCCCTTCCCCAATTAAGCCCCCTCCGAAAATTTTAATACTGATAAAACTTACCTGATATTATTGAACACCTAATTTTCATTAAATATGACGAATTTGATCAAAATCATTGAAGCCGTTTTTGAGATAATCGGAAAAAAGTTAAAAATTGGAAAAAAGTTATGAAATAAAGTGCCCCCTCCGTTTGACCAATTTTGATGAATTGTTGGCTGTCACATCTTTGGCATACACATACGTCAAATACCCAGTTTGATTAAAATCTTTAAAGCCGTTTTTGAGTAAATAAAAAAAAACACATGAAAATTATACAAAATTTATTAAGTAAAGTCCCCCCTCCGGTTGATCAATTTTTATGAAATTTTTACAGTCATATCTCGGGCATATTAATACATCAAATACTTAGTTTAATCAAAATCGTTAAAGCCGTTTTTGAGAAAATCTAAAAAAACGTAAAAATTTCCTAAATAAAGTACCCCCACCCTTTGACCAATTTTGATGAAATTTTTGCTGTCACATCGTGGGCATATACATACACTAAATACCCAATTTCAGGTTCGCACGGTTAATAGTTTTTGAGCTAGTCTGTTCACACACACACACACAGACCATTTCGCGGGACTTGGTTATTTCGACTCAGGGGACCCCAAAACGTGTATTTCCGTTGAAAACCGGAAGTCGAAATTTTTCACGATCGCAATACTTCCACTTACTATATATTTCATATAAAGGTAAGTGAAAGTAAAAAAAAAATACTTAAAATATTATTACAATTTCTTATGGCAGGAAATTTATCACATTAACTAATACTGCCTCTTCCTTTTATGATTAATTTTATTGATTTGTTTGATCTTTCAGAAAAAATAAATAAATAATTAAAGAAGGTAATTTTCAATTAGTTAAAATAATTCACTTTCTTAATAAATAAATAAATATAATCATTTTTAATTATAAAAAAAATTTACTTTCTTAAACAATTATATTACTGGTGTTTGGGCAAAAGGACTTAAGGCCATCAAACGTGAAGCTTAAATGATTTACCAAGCTTAAAAAAATCACTATAAATTATATCTGATTATATTTCTTAATTCCTAAATAGTAAATGAAACTATATCATTTCAACTGGGACTGGTGTTTATAGTAAATTATGAATTTTAAGATGAGAAAAAAAAAATTTGTATGACTTAATCTGTTTGCCCAAACACGAATGATACTATACATTAAATGTTATCAGTAAATATTATTACTTCTTCTATTCCTGTCTTCATATTTTCAAGCTCATCATCTGAAACTGTCAGAGGCTATTAGTTTTTTTAATGAATATTCAGTTATCATGCATAATTATGTATTATTTTGCTTAATTGTTAAGAAATAATACAAGACTTCCTCATACATTTAGGATGAATTAATTATTCTTTTATTTAATTACCATTTGTTCTATTATATCTACTCATAAATAGAAAATTCAGCATAGAAAACTAGCATAAGTTTTCATACACAAATTTATTGGAAAATGAATATATCAATACAAAAAATGTTTCCACTATTTTTTTTTTTATTTACTTATATTTATATCTGTTATCAGTCAGAGACTAAGCATAAAATAAAATAAATTAGCAGCCTTATCTCCAAGGCTAAAAAGAAATATTGAGAAAAAAAATAAATTTTATTTAAAAAATAAACAAAAGAACTTCATGTGATATAAAAAATAATAACATATTTACATACATAATAACAATAATAACTTTACTATGAACATAACTGAAAATCAATACAATAATAATCCTCCAACTGAGAATAGATTTTATTATAAGCCTTAAAAATAGATATAAAAACAAAATAAAAAATTTTCATAATAACAGAAAGCTCCTGTTATATATAAATAAATGGAATATTGAGACCGTCATGAGGTGTATATTTTATGATATTTAGAATTGAACGGTCTATGATCACATTATGAGAACAAAAATATATAAAAATCATTCTATTTATTTAAATTCTCCAGCTCCGAGAAACTAAGTAAATCTGCTAATTGCTGTTTCCCATCTGCAGACTCTGACATATATTTGTTAAAATATTTTATTCTAAATGCTATGTTAAAGGGACAGATTAAAATACTGTGCGCTAAATTATCAGGCTCATTCAAAGCACAGATCTTACAGGAGTGACTAAATCAAATTTTATTTTATTCCTATTTAAATAAATGGTGTAACAATTTTTATTAGCTACTCGTATTTGAGCAACTTATCTTAATTTATTGATGTGAGCATTAAACATGAAGTATGGTATGCAGGAAAATGAGAAACTTGAAATAATCCGAAAGATTGTGTTGTAAAGACTATACAAAATAAAATTAACATCTTATCTGAATAGATTATTTTTTAATGCATTAAGCAAGCTGTTATGGTTCTCTCTAAGTAATTGGTGATCTTAAAAAGAGATTTAAAAAACCTGTTCGGCACCAATCACCAATGTACTCGCTTCGGCAGTACTAAATTTAACGTTTATGTGCAACTCTAACAGAACATTTGGTCAATATATTTTGATAGAATAAAACACTTTCATCCATAACAATATTATTAATAATTTTATGGATGGATATTTTTTATGTAGTCCTTTTAATTTTTATTACCATTTCAAGTCACTTGGCCATTGATTGGGCCATCTTCAAAGTCATTTGGGGAGTATTTTTTATCATTATTAAAACAATCTAGATTTAAGATTTTTTACTGACTATATTTTTATTCTTCAGCTGTGGATAAATATGAGCTCATTAATTTTTTATAAGAGTCAAATAAGGAATGAGGCATGAAGCTTTAGTTACTTTTGGGTAATTATATAGCAGCCATTGCCGTGTGGGGAGAGTTTTGTACTCAAGATCATTATCCCACTTGATTTTCAATGTTCTTTCTTTCCCATATTTGTAACTCTTTAAACATATAAATATATTTAAACTTTATCATAACAGCATTGAATTCCAACCCATTATACAAGCAGGCATCATTTTATAAGTAGGAACTCTACCGTATCATCTTTCACTATATAAGTGAAAATTTTCAGTGTGAAATTCCTTTCTAGGTTTCCTCCACACAATTTCTGAATTGTAAAAAAGTTATGTAAAAAAAAAATTAGTTTCAATTCTATCTAAAGTTTTAAAGGATATAAGTAAGAAAATATTTGCTGTTGACTATTGCTTATATTTTTCAAATAATATGTGGATGTATTGTTTATCTGTTAGTGCTGTTGCTTATATTAGGCAAATAGGGATAATTTTTAAAATTATTGTTTTCCATCTGCTTTGTTTTAAATTTCTTAAACTTTGATTATTTATTCACAATTATTTCTTATCCTTGAATTATTATTCATATTATTAACATATAATAAAATCCTTTCTGCTAGTCATTCATTTTTTTAAGAACTCAGGAAAACCACTGATTTAATTTTTTAACCATGATATAGTTAGTTTGTATACAATAAATTCCATTATGTTTGATTCAAGGATGGATCATGATCCCTCCCAAAATATTTTATCCATTTACATTTTAATATTTTAAAGGAATTATGCAATCACATAACTGATAAACCATAAACATAACACTTAAGATGGCAGTCCTTCTCACTAAAAGGAAATAATCTATTAAATAAATTTGAAAGCAGAGTGCTGTCAGGGAAAGGCAACACGTTAATGTGAGACCCCTCCCCCAAATTTCAGGCTAAATTCCGACCCTGGTTTGAGGATTATCAATTTATCCACAATTTAAAAAAATATGATAATTTTAAATTGCTATTTTTCTTTTAGTTTTAATTCTCTGAGATATTGCTGTAAACACATAAAATTTAAAAAATACAAAACTGTTCACTTGCCTTTAATTTCTAATATCGCAACACTAATATTTAAAAAATAATAGTAAAGAATAAAAATTGTAAGGCTTCCAACACTAGGCAGCTGTTTGCGATTTATTGTTCTTTCCAACTGAAGTTTAAAAATAATTCATTATATAAAAAAAGATATCTAACCATTTATTTTAACAATTTTACTTAATAAAAAAATGTTGGTTTGTTTGCTTATTTATTTAATTTTAAGCTACTGTGGGAGTCATAAATTGTGCCTATTCAGGTATAAATTTGATAGGGATCTTTAACGAGCATCTGATATTATACCGGCTCAGCACATTCATTAGACGTCCCATCCTAAGGATGGCAAACCAAGGCTTTTGTACTATGAGCTAACGACATATGGTAACACTCCACAGCAGAAGTAAAAGCAAAGTTATAGATATAAGTGTCATGAAATTACATAACACTCTAGATGTTAATTTATGAGAAATGTAAAAAATATTGAAGAAGAAATTCAACCTTGATAATCGCTTAGGAGTGTTTCCAATTCCGAATCGTCCACACTTTCAGGCTGCCTTCGCATTTCTCTGTTGCTAGCCACATAGCTGCTATTAAGTTGTTTTTTAACTCCAATATCAGTTTGACATCTGGATCCAACCATATTGTTTTAATAAAGGACAAAAGCAATGGATCCCTAATTTTCATAAATATATTTCTCAGAGTAATTTGGTGTTTAATTTTAGTTAACAGAAAGGAATCATATCCATTCTGATGTGATCTGTCAAGATTCAGAGTAATACTGTCTTGACAGGTGATGTTGATACACTGGAAAGGTTATTATGAGTAACCTTCTGGCAAGATAGTTCACAAAAAGTTTCCGAACTGATTTAATCTGCGCACAGTAGATTATTGAACGCCAAAAACGCAACTGCGCAAGGAAGAACAGTTTGGAACCTTTTGTGAACTTCAAGTTCCAACTAACCTGATTGGTTTGTCCTAACAAACAGTGAAAATCAGTTCTGGATGTCAAGCGTACTTACAACTGTTTTTTTTTCTTTCTTGTACTTGTTAAATGCTTTTTTCAAATAAGTAATAATTCAAATAAATAAAGATTTCATAGTTGGTTTAGTCAATTGATGTCCTGTTATATTTTATGATTCATGACATATAAAGTGCCTATTCAATAACAGATGTGCGCATGCTCACTAGTTCCAAACTTGATTTGTGTACATGTTGAAACAAAGCTATATCACCTGATTTCCAAAGAACTAATTTCTGTTAAAGGTATAAATAAACTTATATGAACTTTTTATAAAATTATTAATATTTCCTTCTTACTGTCCTTCAATTTGCACTTAAAAACGGTTATAAGGTTGAAAATAGTCGGGGGAGGCGGTCAATAAAATACAAAATAGTATAAAACTATTTCATTGTTGCCGACGTTTCGACCCAACTATGCAGGTCTTTGTCAGGGCTTATGTCAGGGATGGATGTCAAGGCCAGAGTGGCACATCCATCCCTGACATAAGCCCTGACGAAGACCTGCATAGTTGGGTCGAAACGTCGGCAACAATGAAATAGTTTTATACTATTTTGTATTTTAATGACCGCCTCCCCGGACTATTTCCAACCTTATTCTATATCCGGTCAACTATCATCTAGACTCAGTAGCGGATCCAGGGGAGGGGCGCGGGGGGCGCCCCCCTCCCCCTGAGAGGTGAGGACACTCATAAAGTATTACTATTTCAATATGAAATGAGCTATATTTAGTCATTTTTCAAGTCCACTAATTGAAAATGAATTGTATTTACATTTCATAGTAACATTTACAGTAATTTATAACGTCATTATGTACTAATATGTATTTTAAATTAGGGCCTTCATTACTCATGAAATTTAAAAAAAAAAAAAAGTGCGCCCCCCCCTCAGAAAATTTCTGGATCCGCCACTGTCTAGACTGGGACATCTTTGACATTTGTGGAAAAATATTATTTTGGCCTCCTTAGAAGTACTCAATTCAACCACTAGGGGCGTCAGTGTTATCCTTTCAAGGTGCCTTTACACCTTACGAACCTCACCTTCGAACAAGTTCTCCTCCGAACCTTGCCGTACCGACGTGAAGCGAACAGCCATTTATACTTCACGTGAGGTTAAGCGAACCAATATGGCTGACGCACCCAAACCTAGCTTATGGTAAAGAAAAAATATCCATTATCAATATATTTTATATTATCTGAAAAATAAAAAAATAGGAGACGATTTACAACGTTTCACAAATTACACTAGTATCACAAAAAACTCCTGTCACTTACGAAAAACCCAAATCAAAAGTGACACTGGCGCTGCCCCCGAACCCAGGCGAACAGATGAAGTACCTAGAACACCCGAACAGTCGACGTGATGGCTTCACGAAGGTTGTTCGAGGGTGGTGTTCGAAGGTAAAGTTCGTAAGGTGTAAAGGCACCTTCATAGATTGAATGAAACAAACGTTTTATCTCTCTTTTTCTTTTCTTGTTTAAATAACGAATTTTTTTGCCATGCTTTTCCTTTAAAACGTAAATAAATATTAACGTTTTTGTCTTATACAATAAATAATTCTGAAGTGTGTAATTCAGATGGTCAAAGAACTGTTTAACCCCCCCCCCCCCTTCCCACATTGAGAAATTAAGTGTATTTGCCAATGTAGAAAAGTGATTCACTTTTAAGGATAAGGATGCCATAGGATAAAAGATGATTGCAGTATAAAAATTTTTCGCATACAACCTTCAGAATCATGACTATGTCTAACAGGTTAAAATGCTTCTATTGACAGCTGTCACAATCCAGACTTTTTCTCTCTTAATTTCCTGGCTACAAATTCTAGATACCATGACCATGATCATATACAGCTTATAAAATGATTTTTTTTCAGAGTCCCTTCGACCATCATCTTAATAAATCTAAGTCTACCTCATTTACTGAAACAAAATTCATTCTGGCTATAAATCTTGGACTAGAATTTGTTTTATATTATAGTTCAAAATAATATTTAATCTATTGTTTCATTGAAATGATTTTTCAGAACAGCTATAGAAATCTTAAAATATTTACTTCACCTTTATGTGGATTAGTGCTTTTACTTAAACTAGTTATTTGTGGTCATTATCTTGTTTCTGACACCAGTCTGGCTGAAGAGATCTTTAAATGCATCAAAACAGTCTTAAGTATCTTATAATGTTCTTCTTACTTATAGGAAACCCCTGTTCATTAGAAAAATAGCAGAAGAAACTGACATAGAAGGCTTTGTTAATATAATACCTATCTCTTGACAAGTTTTTCTATTGATTCTCTTAATTTTCATTCTTTGCCTAGACTGTGTTATTCATATTTCTTTATTTTTCAATATTTATTGACTTGGGATTTAAAACTGTTTGTCTAGTTTTATGTTGCACATGTAACCAGTGGATTCTGGCCTGTCCATTGTTATTCTCAACTAATCCAAATATAACGAAAAGTAAAAGAAACTAATCAAGAGTCTTAAGTAAAACAATGAAATTCTGATGGTTTATATTATTCCATGATATGAGGACATTCATCAAGACATAAAAGTAAAATATATTAAAGATTGATCATAAATATAGCATATGCACCAAACTGAACTAAGTAATTAATAAAAGTCAGATAATTTCAGAGAACTTATAGTTTTTCCATCTGTTTTTATCGGAAAAGTGATGCTGAATTTTCAGACTCGACAGATTTTTAATCAATGATATGATCCATAAAAATTCATTTGATGCTATTTAGGTGTTATAGTGGTGGATTTAAAAAAATAAAATAAACAAATCAACTTAAATATTCATGTTATTTATATTTACAATAGAACATTTGACATACGTAACTGATAAATCAATATAAAAATACTATTAAACTATACAATATTTACAAAATGAGATCATATTGCCACAAACAACAATTAAAAGAAGTATTTACACTAAATACAATAATTACATTGTAACATAGATAACAATATACAATAAATAACTTAAGTTTAACATTTCAGACAATTATTTTTTTTTTATATTTTAATTTATATAATTTGAAACCAACCAATCATATACTCAGTCTTATAGATTGTACTAATATGCCAAAATAGAGACAACATAAATAAATCATAAAGGATCATTGAATGATGATTTCAAAGTTTTTTAATTCAATATTGATAATTATCTTTAGTAAGATAGCATAAAAGTAAATATTAACAGTTTTGTGTCTAACACAAGAAAAATATCCCAGATATCTTTCTTTGTTTAATGTCTTTACAGAAGAAATACTTTTTATTTTTGCTATTTAAGTTTAAAATGAAAGTAATCATAGAGTTATTAGAAAACCTGATCATCATTGAATGACCCATTTTCATAATTCTTGAATGATAATAACAAAATATGTATAATGTCAAATAGACAAAAATTAATAGTACCCTTGAAACCAAAAAATTCAAAATAATATATATTCAGTTCATTATTTTTTTAATAAATGGTAAAGCACAATAAAAAATAATATTATCAGCAATATGAATCCATTAGGAAATATTTTTTCTGGTAATAAAAATGCAGAAAAATAAGATAAGACAACATTAACAAAAGAAAACCACATTAAAATATAAATATGGCTTTGGAATAAAATTGTCACTAATAAAATGTTAATTAAATTTTTAAAAGGATACATCCATCCTTACATTAATAAAAAAGATATTAAACAATTTTATTTGAAGAGAAAAAATTGGCCATGGCCGAGATTGAATCAGGGTCTCCGCAATATTGCTGAGGTGCCTTAACCAATTACCCCCTTACCCATAGCAATGTCAACGATACAAAGTATTCAATGGTGATATCCGTGTGACACCTCTAGTTATTTTACTTGTGAAATAACTTATGAAAAATTAAATACTATTATCAACGTATTATTTTAAAAATATAATAATCTCAAAGAGCACATTTCTTGAAAAAAAAAAATCATTTACAAATTAAAACTAAGTTTTCATGGCAAAGCTTGGTTATGAGGATAAAAAAAAAAGTTTAATAGGGTCATTGGATAATTGGGACCATCGCTTAATTGAGCCATTTTTAATAAAAAAGGAATCAAATATAGGTAAAACATCACCGCCTTATTGGGATAAAACATTGGTTAATTGGGCCGAAAATTTTTAAAATTTAACATTTTCAAGAAACAGAAAATAAAAAACTAGGGGCCCTGGTGTCAATCGAATAACCTAAGAAAAGCCTGTCTCTCAACCAGACGCAATAAATTGCGTCAAAAAGTAATGTCACTTTTTTTTTTTACAAAAAGGAAATGAGGAAAGTCCTTTAGACTCCCTAAAAAGTACGCTAATTATGTGGGTCGTAAGTTTACAAGTAAAGTGTGACAATGCACAGTTGATTCTTTCCTGAAATATTGACATAAAAACCTGTCCTGATTCATTTCTTATTTCGAAATTTTTTCTATATAAGTATAATTTATATTACACGAGTAGTTATTTTAATTTGAGTCATTTGATATATTTCTTATAGTTTGTCATATTATAATTTAAATAAGTTTGTTTTTAACAACAATTTGAACCATCATAAAGTTTCAAAAATTGTGCTAGTTTGTTATTTTATCTATAAGTAATATATTTTACAAATACAAAGTTTTGGAAAACTTATAATGACTGTTAAGTGATATTTTACGTTAACATTGAGCCTTTTAGCTAATACAAAAAATCATGTGATATAATAAAAACAGTTATTTAGTTTATACAACCAAAATAATTTTGAAGATTAAATTACTTAAATTACAAATTGTTTTACTTTAAATTTGGCACCAATGAGGAAGTTAATACAATGCAAATATTACAATAAAAATATATTATAACTGGATGTACCAGTAATTTATAAAATCATTTTATGTTTATGTAAAATAAATTGTGTCCATCGGTGACAGAAGTGGACAAAAGCCTGCCTCGAAATCCTCCCAAGCGATTACAATGATAGAAAAATTCTTGAAAACCAAAGGATTCTGACAAAATTATCATTTGAAAATTAAAAATAATTTACTGTTAAATTAAATTATAAATCACTAATTAAAGAAATAAGAAACAAATATGGGGGGGAAAATGAAAAGTATAATAGATGTATAAAATCAATAGGCTGAAATAATTTTTTGTAATTGTAAATTTAGAGGTCATATTTTCAGATATATCACTTATTTTGAAGAAGACTGCCACAATATTAAAACTTAAAATTTGACAAAAGCATATGTTGTGATCATTACTGCTATATATCAACTCAATAAAACACTGCATTGATTGCTCCCTGGTGTTAAATATTTGATTTAAAAAATCTGGAATTTTTCTCAAAGAAAGGTTATGTGATTTGAAGTCTTCTAATTTAAAAAACGTAAAAATGAAAATTCCCATATTTTGGCACTCTTCTTCCAAACAAACGATATTCTACATTAATTAATCTGTCATTGGCAATCCTATCTGGGGAGGATAACAATTGTCAACCCCTGTTATATTGCTAATTATAACAATACTAATAAAAAAAGTACTAGAAATACAATTTGAGTCAATACCAACAAATACAAAAAGATATTTATTTATATTATTTACATATAATTTATTATAACTATATTATCTACAATAAATCTTTTAAAATAAATAATTACATTTCTCTTTTATTTATTTTTCCATTTTTTTTTTTAAACCATCATCACAACAAATATTGGAAAAACACCACTAAATTTAAGACCATATTGTCGTTAAATCTCTCTCAAGTACTACAATAGTTATAAAAGATATTATACACATTCACCTCTCACATTCTATATAACATTTATATATATGTATTCATAAATAGCTTTATACTAAATAGATAAATTGTCACATTTATAAAAATTATACAATAATATCTCTTAGATTATCTATACATTTATCACACTCATTAACATAAAAAATTTAAAAAAAAAGACACAATTATGACTAACCATTCGCACAGTTCACAGACTCCTAAAAATTACTTCTCCTGAGTTGTAAAATAATAATAATTATAATAACAATGAAGTTTCATTGGCAATTATATTTATTTTAGTAGTCATTAAAAAATTATTATAGTCAATAAATATTAAAATAAAGTAAAAGTTGTCTTTAATCGACAAACATTAAAATGCAGGTAAAATCAGTCATAGGAACAATAAATCAATGGCAGAGAAGTTTGGTGCTGCTTAAAA
Organism: Aelia acuminata; assembly: GCA_911387785.2. NCBI lineage: Eukaryota > Metazoa > Arthropoda > Insecta > Hemiptera > Pentatomidae > Aelia > Aelia acuminata. The sequence goes on from OU426981.1 coordinate 139,137,333, forward strand.
TGATAATAATTTTGACGTTACACATATCTTGTCAGCTGGGCGTAAAATTCTTGCAAGCATACCTGAAGTTGGGAAAACGTTGGTCGATCCTCAGGACTGATGGCCCAACAGTATGCCATTACAGCGAACCTAAAACAAAAAGTTATCAGAATTGTTTAAATTAATTATTATAACTAATTATAAATTCAATAGTTATAATAATTCTTATAAAATCAATAATTATAACCATAATTATTAATTAATAATACATACAGCCCTTTATATATTAATACATAATTCACATAGTTTAAAATTTAATATATAATACAGAGCACCACAAATTATAATATGGGAGAGCGGGGTTGGCAACAGTTTTCACTTTTTTGATTGTTGAGTCATTCCTGTTAATATAATCATAGTAGGGCTGATATCACAGTAAACCCCAACTTTTAGAGTACTTCAAGTATTTTTTTCAACACATAATATTTAACACTATGATCATAGAAAATTTAAGAATTCGTCAAGCCAGAGTATGCTAATTAACCCCCCGTGAGGGGCAGGTTGGCCTAGAAGATGGTGTTGTTTGGTCATCTCATTCAAGTACTGCCTGACACATATTATTGCTATTAAAAGCTGCACTATAATGATATAATAATTTTGATCGTTTTTTAACAGCTATTAAGGGAAAATAGAATGACAAATGGCTGCATTTTACCATATTTATTTCAATTGAACAAAATTACATAACATTTCAAACAGCAGAAATTAGAAAAATGCAATGGCATAGAAGTATCATTGGGTTAGAACAATGTAAACAAATTTTCGATAAAACAAAACGAATTCAACACATCTTCTAAAACTTCAGGTAGGATAAATATTCTCTGGCCCTTTAATCGTATCATGAGATATGTCTGCGGTGCACTAGTTTCATTTTTATGGTAGCCAGATGTGGTTAGTTCATCAATAAGCTTCGAATGCGGCTGAAGGTGATCTTCAGTGGCATTATCTTTTTCATTGTTCCTAAAAATTCCGTTTTTGCCATGCCTTAAAACCAAAATTACTGAAAATATAAAATTTACTTAAATGTTGTAAAATCGATCAATGAAGCACACTCTTCTCTATACTGTTAGCATCTGACTGAAACCTCAGGACAAGACTCCCGAGGTCGAGCGGGTCACATGGTACGATTGTAGCGACTTCAAAACAGGTGTGACGGAAATTATAAGCAAAAGGCCAACCTACCCCCTATGCCAACCAACCCCACTCTCCCCTACCATTTATTTTATGGTATCAGAGCTGATAATTTGCGATTGTGCAACTCAAAACAGGAAAAATCAGAGACCTATAGAGGAAAAAGTTTGAATTTTATACAATTTCTCAATAGACAAGATACTCACAGTTCATCAGGGCAGTTAACTGGCTGAGCCAACCGGTAACCATCCCTCAAGTAAGCAGCGATTTCAAATGGATCAACTTCAACGTACGGTTGTTGGGCCAAAGTCGTCAATTCCCAAAGAAGCACTCCAAAAGACCACTGAAAAAAAAAAAAAATTAAAACTTATTAAACTCTCCGGACTGTTATATTTTACCAACGCTCGATTTTATATTATCCGATTACAGATTATACTGTCAATATATATCTAACCTCTAAGGCTTTATGAGTATAAGTCAAAAATACCAACTTTTCAGAGACCAAGTTGAAGGATTCATCTTCACTTCTTTCCGAGTGTAGTAAACCTACCATCTGTTGGGTTGATACAAAAATAATGCAGGTTTTGAATATTCATTTTGTTTAGGCAAGTGATTGCCTAGTAAACAAAGATAATACAAAGCCTAGTTAATGGATGATAAACAATGGTTATTAATGTTGTTTTTCCTCAAAGATTAGTTTACTTTGTGTTGCATTCCCTATGAGTAAGGACCTCTGAAATTCACTATGTCAAAACAAAATTTTCGTCAAATTTATTTTTACGAGTTCAAACTTGGTAGAACTTTGGCTCAAACTGCGCCTAACATCAATGTTGTTTGGGGTGAAGGAAGCATCAGTGAGCGTACAGTGCAGCGATGGTTCCAAAAATTTCGCCTTAGAGATTTTGATCTCGAAGATAAGGAAGGTCGCGGTAGGCCTTCTGTTGTTGATCACGACCAGCTGAGGGATTTGGTAGAAGAAAACCCTCGCAAAAATATTCAGGCCATTGCTAGAGAAGTTAGTGTTGACCACTCAACAGTTGTTCACCTCTGGAACGAATGGGTAAGGTATAGAAGCTCAATATGTGCTTACCTCACGAATTGACCGACGTCCAAAAACATCCTGATATATGATGAGATATTTAGATTGTTATACAGCCAGAATAGTTCGCAGTTTTTCCTTCGTCACCACTGACCATTTTCGCGTACTGCACCTAGAAATCTCCTCATAATTCTTCTCTCAAACCTACCTAGCAGGTTCTCGCTCTTCTTGTTTAGGGTCCAAGTTTCAGCGCCATACGTGACCACTGTCTTATAAACGTCTTGTATTATGTGAATTTGGTGGTTTGGCTAACAAGCTTGCTTTTTATTAGCTTTTGACATGGCGAAATACACTCTATTTCTTGCTGCTAATGTCTTTCTAACCTCTTCTTCCTCTTATAGTTTGTTGTTAATTAGAACCGCTACGGTTTCTGTGAATTATACTTATAGGAACTACTTTATTGTTCTTCAATTAAAATTGCCTTATCATTTTAGTACCATTAGAAAGATATCAACTTAGGGTTTACCCTTATTAGGGTTTAGAAACACAGTATAATCTAGAAACCATAATTTTTTTACTTTTACTTTTAAAACCTATTGTGTTAATATAATAGTAGCTAATACTGTGATTGTGAATCAGTTAGTACTGTGTTCGCAAGATAAAATATAAATGATCTCACTAAAAAAATGTTTATACATTAGAGAGATATATCGTTTATATTTACATAGATATGGAGGACCTTCCACTATCCGCTTAATGGCGGACAACACCCATTTTACAAATTATACAACTGTTCATTTAGTTTTAAAATAAATTTCAACCTAAATCCCACCATTTTGATTTACACTTTTTTCACAATTGTGAATTAAAAAAGTAATATAATAATAAAAATTACACTAAATTTTTTTTTGGTATATTATAGTAAGAGTAATACGTAATGATCATGCGTGTACTTACGACATCTGAGAACGTAGAAAATGATTTGAGCGTAAGGCTCTCGATAGCTAGCCATTTGACAGGTCTGTTCTCGTTATCACCGAGGCAATGGTAATCAGCCGGGAACAGATCTCTCGACAGAGCGTTGTCAGTTATTTGAACCCTTAGTTTGTCATCAACTCTATAATATATTAAAGACAGTTTGGATTAGTTTTTTAACATTTCTTTGAAATTTTCTTTATTTAACTTAATAACTATGACGTTTCAACAAAATTAAATATTTTCTAATTAAATATATAATCATAAAAAAAACAAAAAACAAATATGAAGATAACTTACACACAGTTCCTCGTGGCTAAATCTTTGTGAAGGAGTCTCTTTTTGTGTAAGTACTGCATCCCGGAAATTATTTGTAAAGCCATGTCTACTACTTCTTGCGTGGTCAACGTATGAGCCACACCTTCAGGGCAAAGCTTACATTTCTGAAGAAACCTAAAAAAAAAAAATGTTGATTATAAATCTCAACACTAACCTCATGATTGAAAATATTATATTGTGACACTGCAAAATATATTGTAAAACATATAAAATAAAAATCTAATCTGATCAAAATATTGTAACACTAATATGTGTTTAAATAATTTTTAGTAGACCAAAATAATGATTCACAATGAATAATTCAAATAAAAATTATTAATCCGCAGTAAGATTGCAAAATGTGCAATATGAAAAATAATGAAACACTCAATCTTATATTGTTTGTACGCCCTATTTATTCCGATCCGAGGGAAAGGTTTTACCAAGGGATGGATAATGTTAATAGAATTCAAATTTTTAACCCACAAAATGTAAGAGATTTACAATTTTTTTTTTACCAATATTTTAAACTATAGAGATTTAGTACGATAAATTTTCATAACAATAGCCATAGAACATCAGTACTATAGTAATGTGGTTACAGTATAGTAAAAAGTATAGTAACAATAGTAGTATGTCATCAGTTATAGAAATTGGCAATTTATTACTTACTAGCATTCCCCGTCGCGGCCTTGTCCGCGAGCCTTTAAAATCAATTCTGTGATCATTATCTTGGTATTGATTTAATATAATATGTTAACTGATATTAAGGAGATTTAGTAGAATCGGAGCTTCCGGCAGGTAAAATGTTGGAATGGGGGGAAGCTGCTGACTCGGGAAACCGCCGAAACAAAAAATTGCTTACTCATCGTGAACACTTCATTTTTCGGCTTTAAAACATGGTTTTCGACGCTCTGTAAAGGCTTAAGAGTTAACTCGTCGTATCAAGATCTTTAAAATAAGTCCAAATTAGATATTTTTTCTCGAAGTGCAAAAATAGGTGTCCGTTAGAGTTAAACGGCAATTTCGCCATTTAAACCCCTTAGGGGTTACATTTTTGAAATTCCTTTCTTAGTGGTTACCTACATTGCGTTTAAAATCTAAATTCCGAACTTCAAGTTTCTATCATTAGTAGTTTTGCTCTGCGTTGATTCTGTCAGTCAGGACAAAGCCTCGTATATATAGAGATTAATCTTTATTATTTACCTATTTCAATGTGTAAATCTATGACTCATTTTTAGATGTTGAATTTTAACTAAGTTTTAGATTTTATACATTTGAATTTTTGTATTATTTTTTTTTATATTCATAAATATTAAAAATTAATAACGTATTTATAATGTATGTATCTATAAGTTTATATAGTCGATAGACTCTAATTGCATAGGGTGTTTCCCTGAAAGAAAATTATGATTAATTAAATAAATAAATAAATAATAATTAGCAATGTCAGACAAATGATAACAACTCAATTAATTAACAAGGTTACAAAAAGTAACAACTTGTAAAGGCACAGTAACACAAAAGTAACTAACTATATGATTCCATCTTCAGTCCATTGCTCCTTATATTTTGTCTGGATTAGAACATTTTGTAACTGTTGTTCTAACAAAAAGTCTAGAACTCTTGTCGATCATATGTTTTGTGTTTCAGGTTACAATATATCCTATAATTACACATATAATAAATATATCATAATAAACCTATTTAAAAGAAAATTCACCTCTTGAGGTTGGTGTAGCCTTGGTGTGGGTAAATGAGAAAGGGTGCGGTGTGGTCTTCAATAGAAACGCCGAGAATGGAAAGGATATTTTTGTGACTCAAACCGTACATGGCCATTCCTTCTTGAAGCAGTAGAGATATCTGGATCGATGAAGCTTGATCTGTTACATAATTCAGTTCTTATTAATAAAAAAAACCAATACAATATAAAACTAGATTATGTTGTCAAAAATATAAACAAAAATGTATTTAATAGGACAAATATTAAATAAAGCAATGTGCGACATTACCAGTAACAGTTTTGACAAGGACTTCTTCCTCGAGGCCATCTTCTTCAGTATAGGTTCCTCGGTAAACTCTACCGAACGTTCCTTCAAGAACAACACTCCTTAGCCTCACTCTGCACCTGTAAAATTTATGTAATAATTATAGCCTATTACATTAAAAAAAAAAATATTTCATAAAATTATGAAGTTCTATTAAGACGATGTCAGGAATATCTCCCGATTTTTGAAAATTAAGTTTAAAGATTTTTTATTGCAGTTTCACTAATATTCTTTTCATTTCTTTGTTCAAATGACTAAGAATTCCACACCTCCAATTTATGTCCCATGTTAAGCCTTTCATGCTTTGCGATTTCTCCGAAAGATAGAGGGGAAAACAAGAAGAGATCGAGTACATAATACCACGATCAGATCGAACCTCAACGTTAATCCTGCCAACGATTTAATAGGGGAAAACAGGTTGAGATGGCTGGGACACCTTCTGTGGATGGAGCAGAGTAGAGTTGCTAGTGAGGTCTATCGAGCCAAAGTAGACAGGAAGCGAGGAAGAGACCGTGCTAGAATAAAATGGGGAGACAAAGTTAAGAAGGACTTCCAGAAAAGAGGACTTAAATAGAATGACAGAAGGCAGCTCGTACAGGACCGACAGAGCTGGAGAAGGCTATATAAACTTCCTCCTCACACTGCGTAGAGCTGTTCATAGAGGAATGATTATGAATGAATGCTTTGCTTGATATTATAAATAATTCTGAAACATATTCTTTTTCGCACTTATACCATTATATTACCCAGCATGAGATGTCATCTCACATCTTATAAACTAAGTTAGATACTTAGTTGAGTTAAGCAAGACATGGGACTCAAATAAATTATAAGAAAGTGCCCAAAATATTCATAGAGGAAAATATTTTGTAACTAGTTAGAGTAGTAGTGTGCAGCGGAAGCATAGAAGATTTAAGTGGTGAGAAATAGGAGAGTGGCAGCATCCAACAGGGGAGAAGGCTGGGACTTCAAAAGGACTTGACTTTACTTTCATAAGTTATTGTAGAAAAGGAAATAAGAAAAATGAGTTTTGGAACTGAAATGAAACAAGAATTAATAAATTAATATAAATATAAAACTAATAAATTAATAATTAATATAAAACAAGAATTTTCGACCATCTGAAAAAAAATAACCTTGTAAATCATAAAACAGATAAAGAGATAATTTCATCCACTTAATCTAACATCTTTCGCATCCTCAAATCCTAGTTTTGATTTCATAGGTACCTGCAATTATCTATGTACCTCTTGTACTATTATTATCTTTTTGTATTGTATAACTTCTTTCTGTATATTTTTCCAATTTTTTATGCATTGTTACATTATGTATTATCTCATTTTTATGTTATTATTGAGTCCAGACATAACTATTTGTATACAGTACCATTGATTTTGTTAGTTTTTAATATTCTTAGTTGTCATGTGCCTTTCAATTAAAAAGCGTTGGATTTCCCCGTCATAAACCTTTGAAGTCGGCAAACTAACCCTCTACCACTACCTCTCACCTTATTTTTACCTTTAGTCTTAGTATCCACCTGGACTCAGTAGGTAAATATCAGATTCTATTTTATCTTGTTAACCAGCCATTTATTTTAATATTCATGTATACACCATCTTTTATATTATTATCAGTTCTGTAATGTATCCATTTATTGTCACCCTCTAGCATAGATAATCATATATTTGTTTCCTTTTAGCCCAGATGAAGATCCACAAGTTGGATCGAAACGTTGGCTTACCACAATAAAATCATTGTAAACTGAAAATCCTGATTATCATTTAACCTACCGAAACAAGAATTAATAAACATTTACCTTTGAACAGTGAGCTGGGCTATCCTGTGATGCAAGTCTGCCGGGTTGGACGGAGGTATGTTGGCAGTCGTCCGATGCCTTGAGCTCGCACAGCTCCCACTCGATGATCCGCAGCTGAGGACTGGGGCCGGGGTCAGGAATGGGCCGCTACTGCTCGAACCAAGGCGAGACTCTCTCAATAATCTGCTGTAAGAGGTAAGGAAAAAGATAAAATTTAGAAGAGGTGTTATACTGATAACAAAAATAAAATACCAGATATCACAGAAGAATTAGACATATATGAGAGTGAACTTGATGAAAATAAATACTGATTTTTACCTATTCACCAAAAATATCTTGGGTCATTTCTTATACAAACTATAACTTAAGAATGTTTTATGACTTGAGTGATATACACACTTTTGTCAATTTGGAATATGAAGCTTGGATATTAATTGTTAATAAACACTTTAACAGTGAATTATCAGCTAATATTGGATATTTTTATAAACTTCTTCATTACTTTTGATTGTTCTCTATTTGATTCCTTCAAGGAACAAAAAATAGAAAGCGTTTGAGATTTCCAAGCCCATTACGATTTGACATTGTCTTCTGTTTTTTAAAGCAGTTCTTAAAGAGAATGACAATAGATAATAAAAAGATAATAAACCCCTGCATGCAATTTGTTGATCTTGCAGGGGTTAAAAAAAAAAAAACTAACAAAAAAGTGGTTTAACAGACAAAATCACATATTTTATTTTTGCTGACGTTTCCACCCAAATCTCAGTTCCTCATCAGGGCTAAATGAGAAAAAACCAGACAACAACCAATAAGAAAAATTATGTAATAAACAAAATTAAATATATTAAATAAAATAAAAATTATAAGATTTTAAAAAACCTAAGATTATAATTATTGAAGTAAAACTATGATAAAAGTAATAAACCTAATTTGTATTTATTACTTTTTTTGTTATTGAGTCTTACTTATATATTTTTTAAATTATATTATTTTTGATGTTCATTTTTATGTAATATATATTTAATTTTTATTAATGTTTCACGTACAACTGATATTTGTTTATATAATTTCTCTGATTGGTTGTTGTCTTGTTTTTCTCATTTAGCCCTAATGAGGATAAGAACTTTGGGTTGAAACAAAAATAAAATATATGATTTTTACATCTTAGTGCTATTTATCCTGACTGCACCCCCGACCATTTCCTCTTCATTATATCTACCGTCAACTATCTTCCACCATCAAAACTTTATAAATTACTTTTCCTATTAGCTGTTTTTTTTTTTACTTCTTTGTCTGGACTACATATAATTAACAGGGAAGTATCGCAACTAGAACTGTAATGAAGGCTAAGGTAATTGTAAAAAATTTATACTAATTATTAAAAAATATAAATATTTTATAAATAATTTTAAAAAAATTCAATAGATATATTACAAAATTAAATTTTTTAATTTGTCTTTATCTTCTAATTTAGTAGGAAGATTTTATGTTCTTTAATAATTAATTATAGCAATATATCTTCCTCACAACTTCCTTTATTTTCTTATAAAATAATTTCGTTTAGGTTTCGGGGTATTTTCCCCATTCTTAAAACATATATTTCTCAATAATATTTCTTTCTTTTAAATAATATTCAATATCAGACGTTCAGTCAGTTAAATAACAGGACAAGCATGAGCTAATATATGAGGATGTATAATAGTGATTTCTTATATTTGAGGCGTTTGCTATCAAAACCAGCTCATTCCATATTTTTCTGAAATTTTTTGCATATTTTGAAAGTTTAGAGGGTCCTTCATAACCTGACGAAGGGATATAGCTCAAATCCAGCTCATTGCAGGAAGGAAGGCCAGCAGAAGAAAACCAACAGTGCGAGCCGATGTATAACGACGACAACAATTTCATTTAAATAACGAGTCTTCTTTTTCATTTCTCTCCTTGCTTAATTAAATAAAATACTTTCTGCATTTTATTTAAAATATTATTTTCCTTTGATAAATAAAAAAAAATTCTGTTCCATTTGGCGTTGTAATTTATGACTTTTTTCACATTATACCACAGTTAACGTCCCAACTGTTAAATTTCAGATTATTCGAAAAAGTTAAGTGGATGTCATTTATTAAAAAATCAAAAAGACACAAATATTAACTGGTAAACTGGAAAAAAAAAAAACAACATGAAAAATCGTGTTTTTGCATCAAAACCAGCTCATTCCAACCTAATTAGTGCAATTAGGCCTAAGGTAATGCACCTGGAATGAAAATGAAAAACTAATCAAATTCTAGGCGGTTATACCTACAATTATAAAGTTTTAAAAAAATTTAGCTGTAGTACTGTGGATGGAATGAGCTGGTTTTGATAGCAAACGCCTCATTTAATCTTATATTATTTAAATACAAGGAATTCAATCATATGATTGAGAAATATATGTTTTGAGAATAGGGACTCAACCCCCAAACCTAAACAAAATCATGGTATATGAAAATAAAGGAAGTTACAAAGAAGATATATTGCTATGATTCATTATATATTTTTTTAAATGAATGAACGTATAAGATTTTGAAGAATTTAATTTAGAGACTTCTGATAGAGCAAAATAATTTCAAAGGTAAGAAATACCAACCCAGTATTATGCATCGTTTCTTTGTTAGTCCTCAAATAGCATGCTAGAAGTGCTATTGCTAGAAGGGTAGCAAGAGCACAGACACAGCTGATGGCGACATACACAGCAGCTGGTGCTTCTTGTCTAGTCCCGTCCTGTATCACACCGGAGCTGTGTTCTGATAAATCTAAAAAAATATACAAAACAATCAAATATTTTTATATGTCATACATATGTCACTTAATAAAATGTCAGATACTTTATAGGTGTTTGATAGTGAACTGCTTTCTTTAAGATTAAGGTGATTTATAGTCAGGATTTTCAGTCAAATTTTCTATATTTGATTATAGCTCACTGATTAAAAACAGATATTTTATAATTGATTTTCAGATATTCCTGCACTGTTTCACCATGTTTTAATTTTTTTAGCTCTAAAGATGAACAACAATATAGGCTGAAACGTTGGCCAGGGGGGGGGGGTGTAAATAGATAGGTTAAAGGGAGAGCTGAAGCTATAAGACGAATGCGATAGTATTTCTTGCTTCATGGGAAAGCACTAAACAAAAGTGCCGTACTCACAGTTTAGAGCTCTCCGCTGTCCCTATCCCTATCAGCACCTACTGTCACCTTCCTGGGGAGCTTCTCATTCCCAAACAAGCTACGGTGGGAGTCCTAAATTTTGCCTACCCAGAATAAAATTATTGGCCGGTGTTTTTTTTTAATATAGTCATGTGCACCTTGACCACCTTGGGTCTATTGTACCCTCAATTTAATGCATGAATCTTTAAAGTTGCCAAAGTGGTCCAGGTTCTGGGCCACCATGGTAATCCTCCTGGAAGCTTTAAATATATATATATATATATATATATATATATATATATATATATTTAAAGCTTATATATATATATATATATATATGTGCATGTGTGTGGAACAAGATTTGTTCCACACTATAAGACCTGCCTTGGTAGCCAAGACACAAAAACCATGAATACTATCCACAGGGAGGCTGCAGGAAGCGGGGGAAAACCAAAAGACCGAATGAAAGCAGGATCAGCTGTTGGAAATATGCCACCACTGCCATCTGGGGAACCACCTGGTGGCAACCAACCCTTAGATGGTTACTTGGTCAAAAGAGGTAACAAGTTACTAAATCTTGAACGGAATGCAATTAAAAAAAAGTGACAGTAATCTACGACTGTAAACGCAAAAGTCGTATCTTCACATTTACGATAGCAGAATCACCCTTCTGCAGATTATGTTGAAATCAGAGTGAGACAGCTGATCATATTTCTGACAGATCAATTTCTGAGACATCAATTTCAAATAATCTGGTTGAACCAAAAAGTTCTATAAAATTACTGATATCCTTTAAATAACTTTAAAGATTCATGCATTAAATTGGGCGTACAATAGACCCAAGGTGGTTGAGGTGCACATGACTGCATTAAAAAAAAAAAAACACCGGCCAATAATTTTATTTTGGACAGGCAAAATTCAGGACTCCCACTGTATAAAAAAAAACAAACAAACATTATTTGTCTAAGTAGTGTACTTTGTACAACATTATTTATTTAAAGTTGACAGACTCCCTGACTCTATCCTGTTAGGTATTTTTTTTTTCTATGCTTAATTTTCAATTTCCTTAAATAATTTAACATTACAGTTTTCAATAATAAGGTTTCAATGTGGTGGATAATAAAATTCTTTATCACATAAAATTAAAATGTACCTCTGAGACAGATCCTTTTCCTCCTGAAGTTCAACTGAGTAACATTGTTTCTTCCCAAGGTCACATTGACAGATATGACAAGATTAATTTCAGCATCATAAAGTCCCGAACAAGGGAGTGTCACAGACCAGGTTTGGACAGTGGTCGGTAACGTGCCAAAAGCTGAAATGTTGAACTTTGCTGGAAGCATCGCTCCGTCATCCTGGCTTTCGACTCCTATCGAATAGGACACCTGAAACAATTATACAGTCAAAGATAGAAAACAATATATAATTTATGGAAATTAGAATATATTGTTCATGCAGATATATCTCTCATTCTTTTCAACATCATCTTTCATCTTTTTTAAGAAGTGTTTACAGTTTAATAAAAATTTATTGAGTAATAATATGAAACTTCAGATTGAAGATTTCCTTTGCAACAGATCACCTCTTTCAAAAAAACTGATTTTTTTTTTAAGAAGAACAAAATATAAATATTTTATACTTTCGAGTTATCTAAAAAAATTTGACAATGATGCTATCTCGGTGAAGAAACATCCACCACTCCCTAGGCAGTAAAGGAATTTAGTGAGACTGAAGATTTTATTAAACATTTAAATAATTTGACAATCTTGAGAAAATATAATATTAGTATCTTTAGAAAATATAGTGACTCTTTCAGTGCATTCGGAAAAGTCTTAACTAAAAACAGCCGATTTTTATAAAAAAAATTTTTTGCTCATCCGTCAAAAAGAAAAAAGAGACAATAAAATATCCCTATGTAAAGCGCTATATTTAGTCATTTTTTGAGCCCACAAATGGAAAATGGATTGTATTTAAACCTTTATTTGTATTGTAAAATGAAACAAAACACAAAACATATGTATGATGTAAATTAGTTTTAGACTTATTATAAAAGTTGGAACAAACTGCTCTAGTACATGTTTTTGACTGTTGGAGTACCTTCTACGCTTGTCGAGAACATTTCAGACTAAATATAAGGAAGTAGGACTGAAGTGCTAGTCTTGCTCTGGAGATCTATCTTTTTTGATGCTGTTTCGTTTAAGTTAATAATTTTATATTAATTTAATCATTATTGTGGGTACCCACAATAATGATTAAATTAATATAAAATAATTTAAAAATTGACGAACGTCAAGAGATGCCCAAAATTGGACAAAAATTGTCCACCTCCCGTAAATACTCGCAAAACTTCCGATATTGTGGGAGAGGTGTCAGTAAAGAGGAAGGATTTGGCACCGTTTGGAAGCGAGCTCCGTGGTGCAATGGTTATCATACCGCGCATGTCACGCGGAAGACCCGGGTTCGATTCCCGGCGAAGCCAAATCTTTTCTCGTCAAAAATAAATTATTTAAAATAATTTAAAAATTGACGAACGTCAAGAGATGCCCAAAATTGTTAACCTCCCGCAAATACTCGCAAAACTTGCGAGATCGTGGGAGAGGCCTCAGTGAAGAGGAAAGATTTGGCACCGTTTGGAAGCGAGCTCTGTGGTGCAATGGTTAGCATACCGCGCATGAAACGCGGAAGACCCGGGTTCGATTCCCGGCGGAGCCAAATCTTTTCTCTTCAAAAATAAATTTTTTAAAATAATTTAATAATTTTTGTTAGCTTCTAGGTTATTTGATTTTATATTGCTTGTATGACTATGTAAATTATTATTTTCTTTAAATAAAATTATTACAACCCATAAGTGTGACTGTATTTTACAATGTCACTATGTACTAATATATACTTTCAATTAGGTCCTTCATTACTCATGAAATGTGCGCCCCCCCCCCCAGAATATTTCTGGATCCGCTACAGGTAAGCTCACCTGTGATGCAGTAGTTAGATACCAGGCTACTCCATAGAAGGTCGCAGGTTCGTAACTCGCCAGGCTTTTAAAGGTAGTAAAAACTCCTTGGCTATACCGTCCTTCGGATGGGACGTGAAGCGGAGGTACCAAGTTATAACTGGATACGCAAAATTTAGGATTCCCACCGTATCATCGTCCGATTAGCCTTAGTAGCATAAAGTGCCGTTAAATAAACAAACAAACAAAAGACAGGGAGATAAAAATAAACAAACGATAAATATTACTCTAAAACATCAGAGGTACCGAATAAATAATTATCTAGGCCTATCAATCATTATCAGATAACCGCCATGATGGCTGTCGTTAACCTCCTATTCAAGGTTAACCAATCATCTCCTCGTCTCGTTAACCTTACACTTAATTGGAACTTTCCGGCCATGTTTTTATTTTCTGTTTTTTTTTTTGTTTTTTTCTTCCCATGAAAAATATTAAAGTCGATAATTGTTTGTTTGCGTTTGTCGTTTTTCGCTAACAACATAAACGCCGAAAAGACTTAATGATAAGGATGGTTCGTGATGGATGAGCCAAAGAGGTATAATATAGGCAAACCGGTTCCTCCTTGGTTCAGCGCTCGGCTGCTAAGTTCACGTCGTTGAGGTTATAAATAACAACTACAATGAGCTAGGTCTTCAACGAAACAAGATACAGTCGGGCTCATTATTTTATAATTTCAGTATGAAAAAGCCTGTTTACCAGAGGCGGATTTAGCACGAAATTTAGGGGTCATGACCCCCCCCCCCCCTGTCTAATAATCACGTGACTGATAGCACCGTTTTTGTTAGCAACGTTATGTTTGGGGCAGAGAAACTACCTAAATGCATTATTTGTTTAAAAGTACAAAATAAATAAAAAGCCAAAATATTTGAGGGGCTCGATTTTCTCACAAATAGCTTTAACGATTTTGATAGATTAAATGATAGTCAAGAATTTTCAGTTTACAATGATTTTATTGTGGTAAGCGAATGTTTCGATCCAACTTGTGGATCTTCATCAGAGCAAAAAGAAAACAAACATGTGAGTATCTATGCTAGAGGGTGACAATAAATGGATACATTACAAAACTGATAATAATATAAAAGATGGTGTATACATGAATATTAAAATAAGTGGCTGGTTAACAAGGTAAAATGGAATCTGATATTTACCTACTGAGTCCAGGTGGATACTAAGACTAAAGGTAAAAATAAGGTGAGAGGTAATGGTAGGGGGTTAGTTTGCCGGCTTCAAAGCTTACCACAATAAAATTATTGTAAACTGAAAATCCTGACTATCATTTAACTTATCGTAAAGGAGAACAGTTGACTATCTCTCACTTTAACGATTTTGATTAAACTCGTAATTTTTAATGAGAAGAAAGTATTCTTTAATATCAGGTAAGCTGCATCATTATTAAAATGTTCTGAGGGGGTTAAATGTGAAATGGGCCTTTTTTGTTTTGCTATCAAGTACCTTTGTTTTTGTATTTATGGAGTAATTATCTGTCTCTTTTTTCGCCTAAAAATAAGAAATGGCTAAATATGAACTATGAAAAAATGAAGTAAACATATATAGGAGAAAATAATAAAATATTCCGTCAACTGATAAATACGATGGGCCCACTCATGCGCAGTACGCATTTTTATGACAGACGATTGTTTATAATTAAAGATTTTCTGTTCATTTAATGGAAATTATTTGTTTCATGGGAACTAAATGAAGTTTTCAACAACTACATAGAGAATTATAAAATCTGACGACTTGGAGTATTATGCTTGCATTGCCGAGTTATTACAAGGAAAAACTTTTATGTGATAATAAAAAAAAAAAAAAATTAAGTACTTTAAAGAGCAAATGAAGAGGTGAGGTGCAAAACTCGTTCGTTCCATTTTTTTGAGAAATTGAGATGGCAGTGGATTCTAAAAGATATTTTAATGTTCTTTCAACATATCTTATCGGATTAAAGCAAAACTTGTTATTTCATAAGGATTTTTGCTATTTAAAATAGGGGTGTTGTAACCTTCCTATAATTATGATTATTAATTATTAAAAAAACAGATGTTTTTCAACTCTATGAATTTGTTAAGTGTGTTGTGTTCAACCTTCTCTAATAAACATGATAAATAATACTTTGTTTGTTGATTATTAATTATAAAATTCAGAGATATAATAGTGGCGACAAGGATGGGATCATTTAGTTCTGCAAATAACATCCCGCAGCTCTCTCTTTAGTCTGAATCATTGCGTCAAGAGGAAACTTTTTTTTTTTAACAGTACGTGAGTATCTGCCTTTTTAGTGTATTTTAGTATTCTAATAAACACTTTTAAAAATTAACAAGAAAAATGGATCAAGCACAATTTAATCAAATGATGGAAGCATTTACACAGGTACTTCAAAGTATGCAATCTTGGCAACATAACCCCAGCACAAACATCGCGCCATTCGAAAATTTTGATCAAAATAGGGAAAATTTCTCAAATTACCTCGAACGTTTTGATCAATATCTTAGTTTAAAGAATATTAGTGACCCAGTGAAAAAAGCTCAACTATTATGCACATCCATTGGATCGAACCATTACAATAACCTATCTGTAATTTTAGGCCCGGATAACCCAATTAAAAACTTAACATTTGATAAACTTATTGAGCACCTAACTGTGATGTTATCACCAAAGAAAAACACAGCCGTTTCGCATCATTACTTTTTCTCTACTATTCAAAGAGCTGACCAAACAATCCCTGAGTATATAGTTGATCTCAAAAGGAAATTAACAGATTGTAACTTTCACAAAGAGTGTGAATGTAAAAAGAAGGTAACAGTGGCCGATATATTTTTAAAGAGTCAGTTTATACGAGGTATTCGTGACGATTGGATACGGGAACAGTTACTCCAAGCCGATCCCAATACTTTCGAAGAATTACAAGGAAAGGCTATTGCTTTAGAGGTATCACGTTTGGATAGTAAAGAGCTCACTAATCACATTAATAACCCTCTCAGCGATATAAATAAAATGTCATCCTTGAAACAAACACGCGAAGACACGACTCGAAATACCTTTTCTACATTTCAAGCAGCCAGAGGTCGGTTCCAAAATAAGTCATTTTGCCCCCTTCCGCAAAGTGACCGCTCACAGTCCAGGAACAGAGTAGACTATCGTGCCCTAGGCATTGCTAATCTTTGCCTATACTGCGGTAGGAATTCTCATAGGTCACGAGAGTGTAGGATCCAGAGGAAGGCATTGAAATGTGAGAGGTGTGCTAAGGTCGGCCATGTATCGAGGGTGTGTATTACATCACTTATAAGAGACCAGAAGGGAGTAAATATTGTTGCTGATAATTCAGATGAAGAACGCAGTAGCAGTAGCCACTCATATCCAAGCGAACCATCCCACCGTGACTCTTACTCCCATGATCCTTACAGAGGAGAATCAAAATACCATTTCAATGGGGATCCTTCCATATCTTCCCTGGGAATCAATAAAGTCGATTTTCTCCAGTCATCTAAAGGGGTTGATTACCTCAAAAAAGTTATTGACCTGTATGAAATCAATTCAGTTTCGGAGAAGTATCTTATAACAGTTTTGCTAAATGGAAAGCCACAAGAAATGGAAGTGGATTCAGGAGCAAGGTTCTCAATATTGCCAGAGGACAAATTTTTACAACTTGGGTTAAATGAAAAACTTAATCCATCGAGCATTAAATTTAGAGATTATTCAAAAAACATTGTGCCATGTAAAGGCCAACTAACACTCAAGATCCAATATAAGAAAAGAAGCATCATATCAGAATTATACGTGGTCCCTAAGGGGCATGACCCTCTGCTTGGTCGTGACTGGATCAGGCAACTTGGAATTGAATTAAAGGAAATTGATTCGGATATGGAAAAACATTGCTACTCAAAGGGAAAATCTGACCCGCACATTGATAGCTCACTGTTTCAGTTGGATGACATCGTACGAGAGTTTCCGGAAATTTTTGAACAAAAAGTAGGCTGCATCCCAAACATAAAAATATCTCTAAAACTGAGGAAAGATGCTAAACCTTGCTTTACAAAGGAAAGGAATGTTCCATTTGCTCTGAGAGAACGAGTTAACAAGGAGCTGGATGAAATGGAAATAGCAGGTATTATTACTCCAGTCACAACAAGTGACTGGGGCTCACCTTTAGTAGTCATACCTAAGCCAGATGGAGGAGTCAGACTTTGCGTTGACTATAAAGCTGGCGTAAATGAAAGACTTGTCTCAGCAAATTTCCCCACCAACCGTATTGAAGACGTACTAAACAGTCTGAGGAACTCCAGGTACTTCTGCAAACTGGATTTATTTAAAGCATATCTACATCTCCCAGTTGACGAAGAAAGCAGTATAATACAAACCATAACCACACACAGAGGCATGTACCGTATGAATCGCTTAAGCTTTGGTATCAAAACGGCTCCATCTGAATTCAATAAAGTGATGTATCAGATCTTATCAGACTTACCAAAATGCCAAGCGTACTTTGACGATATTATTGTTCACGGGTCAGATTTAGAGGACTGCACTCGAAACCTCCGATTATGTCTTAAAAGATTGACCGAATACGGCCTCCACATTAATAAAGCAAAGTGCTCATTCTTCGAAGAAAGAATTGAATATTTGGGCCACGTAGTGGAATTTAACAAAATCATGAAGTCACCAGATAAATTAAGGGCAATATCAGAAATGCCACGCCCTTCCAATACAGATGATGTAAGACGCTTCCTAGGAATGATGACTTATTACTCCAGATTTATCCCTCACTACTCAACTATATCATTTCCACTTCGAAAGCTATTACAAAAAGGGCAGCGATTTGACTGGAACACTTCCTGTGAAAAAGCTTTCTTGAGCTTGAAACAAGAAATGTGCAGCGACAAGGTATTGGTACCATTTGATCCGCAGTTACCAATCGTGCTAACTTCAGACGCCAGTCCCGTGGGAATCGCAGCTATACTCAGCCATGTGGTCGATGGAATTGAAAAACCTATAGCATATGCGTCAAGGTCCTTAACTTCCACGGAAATGAACTACAGTCAACTCGACCGTGAGGCCTTGGCTATAATTTTCGCCGTGCAACGCTTTTACAATTATATCTTTGGTAGGCATTTCCTTCTAGTCACTGATAACGAACCACTTACAAGAATTTTTAGCCATAATCGAGCATTGCCACAAATGACTTCAGCCCGGCTCCTTCGCTACGCTTCATTTCTTTCAGGTTTCGATTATTCCGTGAAATTTAAAAAAGGGAAAGAGAATGAAAATGTTGATTGCCTATCACGAGCACCAGTGTACCAAGATGTGAAGTCACTTGATATCTATATTAATGAGGAAGTTCACCAGTTATACTCTGATTCTTTATTCCAAATAACGAACTGTTATATCACTGCCGACCAAATTAGAGCAGAAACAATTAAGGACCCTGATTTGGCAAAGGTTATCTACGATTTACAATCCTCACCAAAAGACTCAGAGTTCACCATATCGCATGGCATCTTATTTAGGAAGGACAGAGTGGTTATCCCAAGAAGTATGAGAATGCTAATACTTAAGGAACTGCATACAACACATGTTGGGATAACAAAGATGAAACAACTGGCAAGACGTTATGTCTATTGGACAGGGATCGACCGTGAAATCGAGGACCTTGTCAAAAGTTGTAAGGAGTGTGCAAGATTGCGTAGTAACCCTGCTAAAGTGGTAGTTCATCCATGGGATGAGCCAGAATCAAACTGGGAGCGCATCCACATAGACTACGCCGGGCCATTTGAAGAACATAATTTTTTAATCGTGGTGGATGCCAAATCAAAATGGGCCGAGATTAGAACCCTTCCAAAAAGAGAAGCACCAACTTCTGCATTAACCATCAAGCTATTGAATGAAATATTTTCAACACATGGATACCCAGACAATTTGGTATCGGATAACGCTGCAATATTTACCAGTGAACAATTCCGGACTTATTGCACAACACATGGCATCTCACAAAAATTAATCGCACCAGGTCATCCCGCAACAAATGGTCTCGCTGAACGACACGTACAAACTTTTAAGCATCGGCTAAAATCAATGTTAAACCAACCCGGTACAATGTCAGAAAAAGTACAGGAATACCTGTTTCACTATCGGGCTACGCCCTTGGCCTGCGGAAGATCCCCAGCAGAGATGTACCTCAACAGAAAGTTCCGGATTCGTCTGGATGCCATATTTCCGAAGAAGATGGAAACGTCACATTTGACTCCACCCGCAGTACGCTCTCTTTTAGTGGGGGAGAGGGTTCAGGCTCGAACGTACAGTAATAACTCCGAAATATGGGAATTCGGAGTTGTAAAGAAGCGCGTAGGATTACTACACTACATCATTCAATTGGATTCAGGCCGCTGTTTGAAACGCCACATAAACCAGTTGGTATCAACACGAGTACCATGTCAACCGAATATCGAAGAGGGACCTTCCAGAATTCAACAAAGGAGAGTAACCTTTGGAATACCAAACGTCCAACAACCGAGTGAGCCACCTCCAGAAAACATTGCCCCTCAACCAGCGCAAATTCAACCACAAGAACTACGACGATCAATTAGACCCCGCCACCTCCCACCACACTTAAGTGACTATCTATTATATAAACTATAAACTCAATTCGATCTTATAGTTCATTATTTATAATTTTGTTTCCCGTTTTATTGTATTCGGTTATATTGAATATTAATTGTAAATTGTGTCATACTGTTTTCAAATTAGTGGGGGAGGACTGTTGTAACCTTCCTATAATTATGATTATTAATTATTAAAAAAACAGATGTTTTTCAACTCTATGAATTTGTTAAGTGTGTTGTGTTCAACCTTCTCTAATAAACATGATAAATAATACTTTGTTTGTTGATTATTAATTATAAAATTCAGAGATATAATAAGGGGTTTGTTGCAGAACTGATTGGTTCCATAGCCCATTGTGTTTCAAAACTGGTTAGTTACTCGTTATGAAGCAAAATTCTTTGGTTCCTGTAATAACTTCTCACTTTGCTTCCATCCCATTCGTTCACTTCAGCAGTTTCTGTTACTCTTTCTGAACAAAATAACGACAGCTCATCAAACTCACGTGTTTTATTTCAGTTCATACTCGATTCTTCTTACCTAACTGTATTCATAATTGATTTTCCAATGGCTCAAACAAGCTGAAAGACATTGATAATCTGCTGAAAAAGCATTTTGGTGACGAATGGAGGGCTAATGATTCATTGAAGTATTATACACGAGTTCTCAATATATCTGTCACAGACGAGGAAAACAATGAACATTGATGAAGTCGCTATTATTGAAGAAGGCTATGGCCTTAGGATCTAGTCTCTTTGTAGCCTGGTGTTTTATATCAGTACCTACACTGATATTTTTGAAAAATTCATCAAAAAAAAAAATGTTTAGTCAAATATTGTACCTAGTGGGTGATACTATTTTGTAAAATGATAGCGAATTTATTAATAAAATGGTTGTGAACCTAAATAAATATTACTTATTAAAAAAATTTAGCTTTTGTTTGTCTTAACCTAGTATTATTATCCTTATTGGAGATCAACTTACGCTGTGTGAATTAAAACTCGTTCGTTCCAATGTGGTGTGCAGAAAAAGTCTTTCCTTTAAACATTTTGTTGCAAAACTTTCTCATTTCAAACTTTGTTACTTTTAAATTAGGAATTTTTTTCATTCCAAGCTCACTTCCACAGGGTAGTTGTACCTTTCGAAGGCAAAAAAAAAAAAAAAAAAATTATCTGGCCACTGTACAAGACTTGGTAAGTTTTTTGAATTTTCTGAAAAACGTGTTCGTGTGGAACAAAAGAGTTTTGCATCTCACCTCTCCAAATATAAACAAAAATAACTAAATGACATTTAACAAAACACGTCAATTTCTAATCAATATCAGTTGGTAAGTGAAAGTTGTGTGTTGCGCGCATCGCACCAGATTTATATATATATATATAAAGATAAAGAAATGATAAAAGTAAGAAATGATTAATATAGTCGGGGAAATAATTACTAGTGACTGATTGTGAGTTTGGAAATGCTATCGATACTAGAAACAAAGAGATAAAAAAAAAAAAAAAAGAAGGAAATAAATTAAAATAAAAGAGGCCAATCGCCGAGAGAGATCCCTGGTGTTAATTAAGGGAAACAAATGGGATGGCTACAATCCTCTATGTCATTGTCATCTCTTAACAGGAGCTCCCCCCCCCCCTCTCCATACCGCCCATCCCAAACTTTCTCTGTGTCTGTGTTGTGTATATAAATGTACCAGGAGTCCCGGCCACGCGTTGCTGTGGCTCAGTAGATGTAATGCGTTAGATTAATTATATCATATTCTTTTTAATACAATCAAATCAAAATTCACTGATGAAAATAAAAACGTTTCAGCTAATCTAAACACTAACGGGATTTCAAATTTTCAAATATAAATTTATGCCATATTGCCAAACAGTGATAACCTTAATTTGTAATTTCGGTGATAATAAAAATGGGTCTTCTGAAATTAGCTCAAGAAATTTCTGACAAAAACAAGGCAATTCAGTTTTTGCAAGAAAACGATATTTTACATAGAACAAGGGTTTGCTTCATTAATAAATATGCATAGCTGAAATATATTCTTGTTATTCTCATCTAGGCCGTTATTTGCTGATAGGCGGGCGCAAGCGACGGTGCTGCTTCTGCGACGTCGCTGCAGGAACTAGAGAAACGGGGATAGAAGCCGGGCAATTACCTGGGATTCATAGGGTTTTTTGGCGTTTTTAATTTATTTTTCCATAATTAAAACCCGATTGAGCAAAAAATCATTTGAAAAATATCTAATAGGTATTGCTCGGTCCCTCAGTGTTCAATTAGAAAATCAAAAGACGTGTCATTCCCTTTTATTTCCAAAAAATAAAAAGCTTCTTAAAGAGTGGATTGTAAAATTAAGAATAGATAAGCCTGTTTCGAAACATATGACGATATGTAGTCTTTATTTTAAAGAAAGAGACTATATTTATCCAGGTAAATATTAGTATTTGACATTTTATTATTCCAAAATGCTAGTTTTATGCAAATAACATTGAGACCATAGTGTCATAGATTTTTTTTTCTTTTTTAATTTTCCCCATTTTTGTATTACATCCGTTGTGCTTAATTGTTCCATGTTTTCAATGCGAAGCCTGAATATTTTGACAAATAAATAAATAGTATGACAAAGAATCTAAGCTGTCATAACAATGATTGTGTGAATAGGTAATCAATGTTATTACTAACCGAAAAACGTCGGGTAAAGTTACAATGATGTGTTTGCATTTACCAGAACTACCAGCTTTACACGTACAATGACAAGAAAATTGCATATTGTTATTAATAAATTTAATTTCCAATTTTATTTGATCGGGCAGTCCTTTAAGATTGCTTGTTTGAAGGCACAAGGCTTGTAAAATAACTACTTTTTCACTTCTAGACACTATTTCACATGTAATTATGTGGTTTGCATCAAGGATAGCTTGCGCTTCAATTAATGGTATTTTTAAATTACCAATTATCTCTATCACATCAACTATGTCTAACACCGTTCTTTCCGACATTTTGCAAAACTACTAGCGCACCCTATATTCGATTGCGCCCGCCTATACAGGTTATAAATATTGTTATCAAAATAAGGGTAAAGGTACTGAAGAGCGGCTGATGGGCGTGGCATGTTTTGAGAGGTTATGTGACCGCCATGTTATCGAACTCCCATCGCCTTTATTTCAGTTTAAAAGTGCCTTGATTGGCTTTAATAGATTCTAGCTTTGGACTCCCGCTCGCTCTTTAGAGATAAATAAACCCCCAAAAGGGTCATTTTCAGTGGAGATCGGTACTTACTTTAAAGGGCGCCTTAGTAAACGGCGCATAAGCCGCACTTCAGTACTAGTGCCAAAATAAGTGTTTAAAAGAAGTAACTGTTTACTAATGATGAACTGGTTACTGATGTTGCGTCATCAAGTAACTGGTAGTCTTCCCAAACAGACCCAAATTTGGAAAAAAATTTAGATGGGTTAAAGTTTTTATTGTTTACATCTTATATTTGACCTTTACATCTTTATCTTCATAATACTTATAACGTATTATGCATCTTAATAATAATTATAACGTATTATACATCTTAATAATACTTATAACGTATTATACATCTTAATAATACTTATAACGTATTATACATCTTAATAATACTAATAACGTATTATATATCTTAATAATACAGTAGGACCCCCATTATTCGGGCCTCTATAAACCGGGGTTCCGAGAAGCCAATTTTTTTTTTTTTAATAAGCTGTTTTTAATTTTTTGTGGCATTTATTTTGTATGTGTAATATTTATTTAAATTAAATGAATACCTAAATTTTTTAACGATTACACAATGGTTAATTATCTATTGTTCTTATAAAATATGAAATATCTTACATATATAAGAGGCTTTGTCCTGACTGACAGAATCAACGCAGAGCAATAACTACTAATGATAGAAAGTTGAAATTCGGATTTTAGATTTTAAACGCGGTGTAGGTAACCACTAAGAAAGGAATTTCAAAAAAGTAACCCCTAAGAGGTTTAAATGGCGAAATTGTCGTTTAACTCTAACGAACACCTATTTTGGCACTCCGAGGAAAAATATCTAATTTGGATTCATTTTAAAGATCTTGATAAGACGAGTTTAACTCGAGAGTTAGCATTTTTTTGTTTCGACGGTTTTAGTGAACTCTCTCCATTGCGCGTCTCCGTCTCTTCTACCGAGCCGGCAGCTTCCAACATTCCACCTACCGGAAGCTCCGATTCTACTAAATCTCCTCAACATCAGTTAACATATCATATTAAATCAATACCAAGATAATGATCGCAGAATTGATTTTAAAGGCTCGCGGGCAAAGCCGCGACGGGGAATGCTAGTAAAATAATATGTGGAAAAACATGGCAAGCTGGTATCGTATGATGAGATGTTTCCGGTAACTATTACTCTATTCTATTCCGATTCTAAGAACGATATTATTTTCAAGTATTTCCAGGAAACTCCCTAATCTGGCCTGTTTGACTACAGAACAAAATATTCTCAGTTGTGATTTAGTCTCCATTTAAATACGAACTAATAAAATGTCGCAAAAAAGACAACCTGTTGTTTCAACGCTTGAACAGAAATTAAGCATTATAAACCGAGTAGAAAAAGGCGAAAGTTTTAAAACATTGTCTGCTAAATTAGGAATCGGCGAGCAAAATTTTCTTGACATTTTGAAGAAGAAAAAAGACATTTCCGACTTCGTATCGTCATCGGCCCAAACATCGTGTCCTCGGAAAACAATGAAGAATTCCGCATTAGAGACGTAGACGAAGCTGTCTATCAGTGGTTCATGCAAAAACGCGCTGAAGGAGTATATTTGTTACTTCTGTTCGTTTGTTGATAAAAGTGATTTTCTGCATTTTTTTTTTTTTTTTTATTTAATTTCTTTTTCTATCACATTAAGTCAATAAAATAATGTGAGTCGATTATCCGTGGACGCCCCTACCCATCATTACCCCGGATAAAGGGGGTTCTACTGTGCTTTATACTTTAACTGCTAACTCTTAAATTTTATTTTTTCTGTTTTGTTTCTGATGCAGTAACACATTTAAGATCAATTTCCTTGCCTTTCATGTTTAGGCAGAATGCTTCACTATGTAAGAAAGCTTTGCGCCCTCTTGGGTTTCGTGTTCCACGATTTGATTCTCTGCACTTGAGCCACTATAAATATGATAACACCATGTGCAAGAATATACAGATATCTTTTTGACTTCTTATTAGGGATAAATTGTAAATTTCTCTGAAGATATCAATCGTCTAGGAGACATGTTAACTTAACAGATCCAGAATTCCATTCAAAGGATGTTTTGTACTTGAATTGTATTGGTCTGTTTACCTGAGACAACAGTTCGAACTAACAAAAGGAAGCAGCTGCCGAACAACAAACAAAACATCATCGGAAATAACGCCTCGTTGTGTTGTTGACTTAACTCCTGCCATATCCTCTCTCTTCGGCCCATAAATTATGTCCGTCTGTTTGGTCTTCAGGATGGGGGGGGGGGGGGGAGAGGGCGTTAACGAGCATCAGCCTCTCTCGACTATCGATAATCGACTCTTAATAGTCGATCCTCGTTCAGATGCTACATCTGTGCTACGTTTAATCCAAATTTGCCATTAGTTTTCCTCGACCAGTTCTAGTTGTTACTTTCACTTACCTATATATGAAATATATAGTAAGTGGAAGTATTGCGATCGTGAAAAATTTCGACTTCCGGTTTTCAACGAAAATACACGTTTTGGGGTCCCCTGAGTAGAAATAACCAAGTCCCGCGAAATGGTCTGTGTGTGTGTCTGTGTGTGTGTGTGTGTGTGTGTGTGTGTGTGTATGTGAACAGACTAGCTCAAAAACTATAAACCGTGGGAACCTGATATTGGGTATTTAATGTAGGTATATGCCCGCGATGTGACAGCAAAAATTTCATCAAAATTGCTCAAAGGGAGGGGGTACTTTATTTAATAACTTTTTACGTTTTTTTCGATTTTCTCAAAAACGGCTCTAACGATTTTGATTAAACTGAGTATTTGATCTATTCATATGCCCAAGATATGACTGTAAAAATTTCATCAAAATTGATTAACCGGAGGGGGGACTTTACTTAATAAATTTTGTATCATTTATACGTGTTTTTTTTTATTTACTCAAAAAAGGCTTTAACGATTTTGATCAAACTGGGTATATGATGTTTGTATATGCCCGAGATACGACTGTAAAAATTTCATCAAAATTGATCAACCGGAGGGGGGACTTTACTTAAAGAATTTTATCTAATGTTTACGTTTTTTTTTATTTTCTCAAAAACGGGTTTGATGATTTTGATGAAACTGGGTATTTGATGTATGTATATGCCCGCGATGCGACAGCTGAAATTTCATCAATATTGGTGAAACGGAGGGGGTACTTCATTTAATAAACTTTTTCTTATGTTCACGTGTTTTTTTTTATTTACTCAACAGCGGCTATAATGATTTTTATCAGACTGGATATTTGGTGTATGTATATGCTCACATTGTGACAGACAACATTTCATCAAAATTTGTTAAATGCAGGGCGCTCTTTATTTCATAACTTTTTTTTCCAATTTTTACATTTTTTGGAATATCTCAAAAACGGCTTTAATGATTTTGATTAAATTAATCATTTTTAATCAAAATCAAGTCATGTTTTTTATATTATTTATAAAAATGGCAATTAAAAAAACATGTCGATTTCTAATGTAAGTAAGTTGGTAAGTGAAAGTTGTGTGTTGCGCGCATCGCACCAGATTTTTGAGATATATAAATGGTGTGAATAACAACCTCTTAAAACACAATTACTTGAATACATAGGCAGGTTAATAGCAAGTGGATAAAAACTAGGATGTTGAAATTCTTTACAAAAAAACACACATTATTTACATAATCACTTTGTAACTAAACTAATCACATTTCAAAGAGACTCTATTTCACACTTCGGAAGCTTCTTTTGCGAGACTTTCTTGAATGTTTCTTTAAACAGTCTCGTTTTAAGTTCCAGCAGTAATCTGCCATCGCGTGGGTATCCAATAACAAAAAGTAATAAAAATAGTTTGCAGGTGGGTATAATCAAACTAAAACGCGTTGTTACATTTTATTAATAGATATTATTATTCTTTAATTCTTACAAACAATTATATACAGCTAGCTAATAGTTTAATATTCTAATTTTAAATAATTTATTTTTTGAAGAGAAATGATTTGGCTCCGCCGGGAGTCGAACCCGGGTCTCCCGCGTTACATGCGAGGATGCCAACCGCTACACCACAGAGCTCGGCTCAAGGCAGAGCAAATCCTTCCTCTTCACTGATACGGGAGACCCGGGTTCGACTCCCGGCGGAGCCAAATCATTTCTCTTCAAAAAATAAATTATTTAAAAATAATTTAAAATTTGTGGTCAGCCACAATTGAAGATTGGATTAATTAAATTTAATATTCTAAAATAAGGAAAAAAGCGTGATAAAATAATTCATTTACACATCTATTTCGGATTGTGTTGTCTATATCATAGGTACCTATTTGAATTTAAATAAAACTACTGTTAAGGTATGCTGAAGCTAAAACTTATAAAAAGCTGATAGAAAAAATCTGATTGCATTATTGGAATCAGCGCCCCAAACACAATTGAAATCAGTTACAAGATGCTAAGGACCAAAAAAATTTTTTTACTTTCACTTATTTTTCTATAGAGCTGAGTTATATAAATACACTAGGAAACGTTTCCATCACTTGTGTATAAAGTGCAGAAAAGTATAATAATATCTAATATATATGCAGATGGAAAAAAACAAAGATATTGAAATTCTTTACATAAAACATTGTAAATCAACTAAAACCATAAAAACACACGAATTATTAACATAAATACTTTGAAACTAAAACCAATTACATTTCAAAGCTACTCTATTTCACACTTCGGGAGCTTCTTTTGCGAGACTTTCTTGAATCTTTCTTTAAACAGTCTCGTTTTAAGTTACAGCATTACTCTGCCATCATGTGGGTATCCCATGATCCAGTTGGGCATTTCAAAATATATCATAACAAAAAGTAATTAAAATGATTGGCTGGTGGATAAAATCATACTAAAACGCGTTTTTACAAGTTATTACTAGATTTTATTATTCTTTAATTCTTACCAACGATTATATGCAGCTAGCTAATCATTTACTATGCTAAAATAATTCATTTACGCATGTATTTCGGATTGTGTTATCTATATCATAGCTATTTAAATTTAAATAAAACTACTGTTAAGGTATGCTGAGGCTAAAAAAGTAGAGTAGTAAAGAGCTGATAGAAAAAATCTGATTGCATTATTGGAATCAGCGCCCCAAACATAGTAAAATTCAGCTATATGATTCTAGGCTCCAAAAAAAAAAAAAAAAAAAAAAAAATATTTTTCTGTAAATCTGTGTAATCAATCAATTATTATATAGAAATCATAAATAGAAGTGAAATTAGATCTTTCGATATTTATCGGTTTTTTTTTCCTCTGAATGTTTTTATTTGTATCTGTTAAGAAACAGGGTAGACACCAAATGTGGTATCAATAATGTGACAACATTTTATTTTAGGCATGATATTTCATTTCTTTTTGTACAGTACCAGTCAAAAGTTTAGACTCACTTGTATTTAATTCACAATCTTCAAGTTTAAAAAAATAATTTTACCTCAAGATATAACATTTCAAAAATTATATGATTGTTACAATCTATATAAGTAAAGATGACATTCTGTTTGTTTGTTTTTTTGTTGTTCTTTATAGAAATACATACCGTTTGTCCTAAAGTCTCCATATTTCGCTTACAATTAGTGGTTCTTTCATACCAGGTGCGAACACCTGTCCATATTAAAATTGCATAACTTCAGCCAATCTCTGGGAATATTCTTATTGTTATAAAAATCGTTATGATCTCGCTTTACATTAGATTTTTACGAAATCAACCGTTGGAGTAAAAAAAAAAATCTCATTTCTGTCCTAACGAACTTTTCTTGACCCACGGCTTTTCTAATTGTTTTCCAAGTTCCTTGGGTGAAATCGGGATGTAAAGCTAGTAATAAATAAATTAAAAATAAAATATAGTAGTTATGTTGTCCAATAAATAAAATGTTGTTACTTATTTATTTCACAAAATCTAAGGGTGAGTCTAAACTTTTGACTGGTACTGTATATATGTAGATAGATACCATAGAATAAAAGATAAACGTGAAATTATAGACTGAAAACGGAAAGAGATGTAGATATATGGGCTCGCTGGTTATCCGATTCAATTCACAGGATATCATTCATCAGCATTTCATTCATAAATAGCAGATGAAATATGAATGAATCCACTTCATTAACACAAAATTGAAATACCAACTACACCAAGACCGCTCACCATAAGCAGACAATGGAACATAAACTGTTATAGCGTGTCAGTCCACTATATATATTTATATTTTTAGACAGGCCACCCACCAGCTGTTCGGTTGATCGTGGTGGGCGGGTTCAAATAAAACCTTAGTTTGCCTCCATAACCGTTATATTCATTAGGAATTTATGAAGAGGTCAGATGCAAAACCCGTTCGTTCCACATGAACACGTTTTTCAGGAAACTCAAAAAACTTACAAGAGAGGCCAGATAAAAAAAAAAATTTTTTCCTTCGAAACGTATAGCTACCCTGTGGAAGTGAGCTTGGAATGAAAAAAATCCTGATTTAAAAGTAACAAAAACAAAGTAACAAAGCTTGAAATGAGAAAGTTTTGCAAAACAAAGGTTTAAAGTAAAGACTTTTGCAGCACACCTCATTGGAAAGAACGAGTTTTAATTCACATAAGGTAAGCTGCTCTTCCTATATATATAATAATACGAGGTGAAGAAAACAAAAGCCAAGTTTTTTTTAATAATTAATATTTATTTAGGTTCACAACCATGTTATTTATAAATACGGTATCATTTTACAAAATAATACCACCCACTGACTTAAAACATTTGACTAAATATTTTTTTTGTTGATGATTTTTTTTAAATATCAGCTTACTGTATAAAACATCTCACTACAAAAATGTTTCACAAAGATTACATCCTAAGGCCATCGCCTTCTTCAATAATAGCGACTTCTCAATTCAATTCTAGCATTGTTTTCCTCGTCTGTGGCAGATATATTGAGAACTCGTGTGTAATACTTCAATAAATCATTGGCCCTCCACTCGTCACCTAAATGCTTTTTCAGCAAACGATCAACGTTTTTTAGCTTGTTTGATCTAATGGAAAATCAATTATGAATATAGCCAGGTAAGAAGAATCGAGTATAACCTGAAATAAAAAAATCTGGTGCGTGCGCGCAACACACAACTTTCACTTACCAACTTACTTAGATAAGAAATTGACGTGTTTTGTTTAATATCATTTCCCAAACACATTTTTCTACATTCATATCTTATTTTTATTAATCGTTAAAGCCGTTTTTGAGTAAATAAAAAACCCCGTGAAAATGATACAAAATTTATTAAGTAAAGTCCCCCCTTCGGTTGATCAATTTTGATGAAATGTTGGCTATCACATCTTTGGCATATACATACATAAATACCCAGTTTCATCAAATTCGTGAAAGCCGTTTTTGAGTAAATAAAAAAAACACGTGAAATTGATACAAAATTTATTAAGTAAAGTCCCCCCTCCGGTTGATCAATTTTGATGAAATGTTGGCTATCACATCTTTGGCATATACATACATCAAATATCCAGTTTGATCAAAATCGTGAAAGCCGTTTTTGAGTAAATAAAAAAAAACACGTGAAAATGATACAAAATTTATTAAGTAAAGTCCCCCCTCCGGTTGATCAATTTTGATGAAATTTTTACAGTCATATCTCGGGCATATAAATAGATCAAATACTCAGTTTAATCAAAATCGTTAGAGCCGTTTTTGAGAAAATCGAAAAAAATGTAAAAAGTTATTAAATAAAGTACCCCCTCCCTTTGAGCAATTTTGATGAAATTTTTGCTGTCACATCGCGGGCATATACATAGACTAAATATCCAATCTCAGGTGCGCACGGTTTATAGTTTTTGAGCTAGTCTGTTCACACACACACACACACACACAGACACACACACACACACACACACACAGACCATTTCGCGGGACTTGGTTAATTGGACTCAGGGGACCCCAAAACGTGTATTTCCGTTGAAAACCGGAAGTCGAAATTTTTCACGATCGCAATACTTCCACTTACTATATATTTCATATATAGGTAAGTGAAAGTAAAACTCGAGTTTAAGGAGCTTTCGATCTTTTGTTCAGAAAGAGTAACAAAAACTGCTGAAATGAACGAATAGGATGGGTGCAAAGTGAGAAGTTATTATAGGAACCAAAGAGTTTTGCTTCACAAAGAGAAACGAATCAGTTATGAAACACAATGGACTATGGAACGAATCAGTTCTGCAACAAACCGCTATTTTGTATAGCGAAAATCCATATGAAATAACAAGTTTTGCTTCAATCTGATAAGATAAGTCGAAAGAGCATTAAAATGTCTTTTAGAATCCACTGCCATCTCAATTTCGCACACAAAATGGAACGAACGAGTATTGCATCTCACCTCCTCATATATACTTACCGATAAAGGTACTTACGTATGATTGCCAAATATTCAAATACTTCATTCTGTAAGGTAATAAATACTACATCATTTAATAAGGTACAACAAAAAAAGGTTTTTATTTACATATCAAACATAGGAAAGCGAACATTTATTTACGTAATGACAATAAGAAATATATTGTACCGTCAGCCGTCATGAAAATTATTGCATAAAGCGGACCTTACACGATCAATAATATTGTCAATATCAGAATTGTCAATACTATCGTTTAGCCTAGAGGAACCACCCGTCAATATCGCCACACCTTAGACAGTCAATATAATTGACAATAATTATATCGATAAATTATCTCTG
Organism: Aelia acuminata; assembly: GCA_911387785.2. Lineage (NCBI taxonomy): Eukaryota > Metazoa > Arthropoda > Insecta > Hemiptera > Pentatomidae > Aelia > Aelia acuminata. Next base: position 139,169,444 of record OU426981.1, read on the forward strand.
GTCGTTTGTTTCCACCATTCAGACAATGTCTTTCGAAATGATTTTTCGTGACATTTAAGGTTTGAACATGGACAATCGAAAGAAAGCTTGTGTAGACATAATTATGGCTATCGGAAGTATTCGACAAGCTCAAAGAAATCAATGGATGAAAAAAAGGTTGAAAAACCGTGAAGAATATTCTTCTATGAGACTGCTGAAGGAAGTCAGATTGACAGATGCAGAAGATTTTAACAATTATTTGAGAATGAAAGGACGGACGTTCATAAAATTATTAAACATGCAGGAACCATTCTTGAGAAGGCAGAACAGACACATGAGGGAATGCATCCCTGTTAAAGAGAGATTAGCCTCAACCCTAAGGTACTTAGCCTCAGATAGAAATTTTGAAGATTTGAAATGCTCTGTCATCATGTCACCTGCAACTATCAGCGATGCTATAATTGAAACGTGTGAAATTCTTGCTTATTTCCTACGGGACAACATGAAAATAAGTGTTTTAAATAATTTTCCAAATATTATATCAGTATGGCATAGTACAGAACCTCTTCACTAGATATAATAAAAGTTGTAAGCAGACCGCCCGATTGCAAGAAGTCAAGATGCGCTTCCTCCCACCACAAATCGCTTGTTAAGAATCATAGTGGGAAAACTACAAAATCGATTTTCGAGTTAAGACAACCAAACAGCACTAGGATGACTCATGTTTTATGTGCAGAAGTGGCGAAAAGTTATTTCAATGCCCCACCTATAGAGCGCGATATTCGTTATGAGAGAAAGGAACAAAATAACCGCATGTTAACAAACTACAACAATATATATTTTTTTCAAACGATTACCCTTGAATGTCTAGGAAACAGGCTAAAACTTAAAGGAAAAATCAAACAAAATTACAACGCGAGCTGTTGATTTTGTTTGAAGTTTTGTAGACATTTGGAATGCTGTTTTCTCTATTTTGATGTTTTAAGACTTTCGCCACTATGGTTTTCATTTCAGGCGAAATATCACCTCCACTTTTGGACATTGACGCTCCGAAATGTGTATATTTAGATTTTCATCAATATCGCCATCAATACTCAAATGTTCACTTTACACGATCAATATTATTGATATAGGTCCGCTTAACGTGCATAGGTGCGGCCAGACACCATAGTTTGCTCGACTTCAAGTTTAAGTGTAAATAGCTGTTCGTGGTTAGCTGTTTGGATAAGTTTCGGGGGATTGAGGAGTGTCAACAAAGATAAAGACTGATTAGGATATTTAAAATAGTTTATAGATATTAGTTATTTTATTTTAAAATTCTTATATTGATGTTGATAATTGGACCATTATATAAAATGATAAATAATTCCAATCCTATCTAGAAATCTTAACTAGTTTAGTATTTTTAATTTAATTCTTCTGCCTGATAATCGTGTTCTAGTACGTTTTTAAGCACATGACATATTTAATACAGGCTAGATTACAGAGGCTGTGTTGTGCAAAGAATACTGATAACGATTATCTAATCTCGTGTTCGCTCCGGTGTTTATGTTTGTGTTTGTTCGTCCTACCGGTCGAGATTATCATGTTTTTTACCGGAGGGCATCCTGCCTTCCAATCTCTACCTGTATTTACCTTTTTCTCCGGACAAGATAATACCTGTCTTGTCATCTTGAAAAATTTAATCCGGGCCATTGGAACCATAGGATGCAGTCACACTTAAACAATTTTACACTTTGCGAATATCAACCTCGAATAGCCTGTCTTGATTACTGTTCGGCTATTCTAAATAAGACACGAACTCGAAAAGATAGTTTAATTGTTCGCCTGTGTGTTCGGGGATAGCACTAGTGTCGCTTTTGATTTAGTTAAGATAAGCTTCTAGACCTTTCAACATATTTCCGACATTCCTTTTATCGATAATAAGTTAGAGCAAAAGTCAGAACAGCCGCTAGTTCCAAGTCAGCCGTTTTTTTTAATGAAAATTATTGTATAAAGGTGCATAGGTGCGGTCAGACATCATTGTTTGCTAGCCTTTACGTTTCAGTATAAATAGCTGTTCGCGGTACGACGGTACGGCAAGGTTCGGGGGATTATCCGTTCGACGGTGAGGTTCGCACAATGTAAAGGGACGTTTAAGTACCGATTGTAAAACATCGAATTTCCACCCCCCCCCCCTGATTCAAATTTAATTGATCAAAGGTTAATTTCCTACTGCAACGGTTTTCATTAAATTGATTTCTACTATCTTCATATTCTGGTCATTCATATTCATATACCTCGAAAGCATACAAATTGAACGAGAGCGGAGTGTTAGGCAGTATAAAAATTGCCAATTAGATCGAAAGAGTAAAAAGGACTACTTGAATCTTAATAATAAAAAAAAAAAAAAAAAAAATCGAGCGTAGCCACGGCTACAGAAAGAAGCTAATTATCGGTGATGGAAATTGGATGAGGCCAAAAATAGGGGGTAGGTGCATTAATAACTATCTTTGGTTATTAATAAATTTTTAATAATTTTTCGAAATTTATTCGAGTTTAATAAATAAATAGGGAAAAATAAATTAAACTTTACCAAGAAAGTTGTCTCTCTTTAAGAATGGGAACAATTAAACTGAAAGGTTGGTGATTAAAGCTGGATTTGGGAGGGTTGGTTTTTTCTTTTTCTTTGAAGTTTACTGCCAGCGGACGGAACAATTGTTTTGTTCAAGAACGCTGTTAATCAGTAAAAAAAATTGCTTAAGCACGTTCCTGTGATTTAATTTCCAACCAACAATTCCATTGAATATTGGTTATGAAAAATGTTGATTGAAAATCCAGGTTATCCAAATAGAAAAAACATAATTCAATATTTTGTACTTCTGAGCAAATACTGTTTACGGTTCCAAACTGTTAATATTATAGGTAAGTTTTAAAGTTTGTTCCAACAAGTAATTCAATCACGCATGCGCAGGATAACTATTGGATTTGACTTGACCCTACGATTATCAAGGGGAGCTTTCTTTTATTGATTGTTAACTCTAAATATTTTTTTGCGTCGCGAGGAGGCCCTAGGATTTTTTAACGGGAGTAAAAAATCCTTGGCTATGCCGTCCCTCGGGTAGGACATAAAATGGAGGTTCCGAGCCGACTTAACCACTTAGTCACCAAGAAGACAGAGATATATATAAAAAAATCTGGTGCGTGTGCGCAACACACAACTTTCACTTACCACCTTACTTAGATAAGAAATTAATGCGTTTTGTTAATGCCAATGCTCAAATTTACTCATTTTTCCACATTCACTTCTTATTTTTGTTTTCATTTGCTCTATAACCCCCTCAAAACATTTGAATAATGATAGCGCTTACCTGATATTAAATAACACCTAATTTTCATTAAACATGACGAATTTGATGAAAATCGTTAAAGCCGTTTTTGAGGTAATCGAAAAATTGGAAAAAAAGTTATGAAATAAAGTCCCCCCTCCGGTTGATCAATTTTGATGAAATGATGGCTATCACATCTTTGGCATATACATACATCAAATACCCAGTTTGATCAAAATCGTTATAGCCGTTTTTGAGTAAATAAAAAAAAAAAAACACGTGAACATGATACGAAATTTATTAAGTAAAGTCCCCCCTCCGGTTAATCAATTTTGATGAAATTTTTACAGTCGTATCTCGGGCGTACACGTACATCAAATACGCAGTTTGATCAAAATCGTTCAAGCCGATTTTGAGTAAATAAAAAAAAACACGTGAACATGATACGAAATTTATTAAGTAAAGTCCCCTCTCCGGTTTATCAATTTTGATGAAATGTTCACAGTCATATCTGAGGCATATTAATACACCAAATACTCAGTTTAATCAAAATCGTTAGAGCCGTTTTTGAGAAAATCGAAAAAAACGTAAAAAGTTATTAAATAAAGTACCTCCTTAAATACTACTAAATAAGTTAGTAAATAAAGTACCCCCTCCCGTTGAGCAATTTTAATAAAATTTTTGCTGTCACATCGCGGGCATATATCTACACTAAATACCCAATTTCAGGTTCGCACGGTTTATAGTTTTTGAGCAAGTCTGTTCACACACACACACACACACAGACACACACACACACACACACAGACCATTTCGCGGGACTTGGTCATTTGGACTCAGGGGACCCCAAAACGTGTATTTCCGTTGAAAACCGGAAATCGAAATTTTTCACGATCGCAATATTTCCACTTACTATATCTTTCATATATAGGTAAGTGAAAGTAAAAAGGTTTAATATCTCAGAAAAGCTTTAGTAAACAGTGAACGTATAGGTTATGTCGTAGATAAATCAATGTTTATTTACAACGGGCAGCTCGGGTATCCAGAATAGCGGACTATTACTTTTGGTATATTACTAATTAATAAGGTGAAGTAATTTGAAATTCAAATGGGGGAATAATATCTTTAACGAGGGGACCTGCTCCGCTGATATATCGCACTAGATTATTATACAATTTAATGATAACCGACCTTACAATCGATTCTGATCGATTTATTGCCCGCTCGGTTCGATTAACAAGGTCGTTTGCATATCGATTTTATGTTTAGAGCCTTCAACGGCTCTTCTTATTCTTACACCTCGTTAGTAGGATCATGTTTTAGATAACTTATAGCTTCCGTTGATTAATAATGTATTCGAAAATGAAATAAAAATAGAACTTTAAAACTTATGAGGACATTAATGAAATAAGTTAAATTTAATGAAGAAGCTATAGTAAAAATTTGTATAGGATATTTAAATTAATTATAAAATAAATATTTAGGACATTTATGTTAGGTTTTGTTTGTTTTACGATTAGATATATATATATATATGTTATTAACCCATGAATTTTCTAGGAACAAATACCTATGCTATCTATTATTATTTTATTTAAATGTAATCATAAATGGGATATCAATTGTTTTTTGTTTTTTTTCGATATAATAATTTTCAAAAGCTACCTGATACTGCTATATTTTCAATGGCTAGCTCGTTTGGAGCCAAGTGATCAATTCTAAAACGGTTAAAATTGTTTTAAAATAAATAAATCGTAAAATGGGGTGACATTGTGACTAAGCTACCTTTAGCTTCTCCTTAACTATTTGATAATAGAAATAAAAACAGAAAACAAATATCAGGACTTAAATACTTATTAAAAAGAACCCTTTATTAAGAACAAAACCACTTTTTGGAATTTCCTATGTCTCTAACATTAATTATGTTTCAGCTTGATATGAAATATAGACTGAATCCAATTTGAGAAAATTAAATGTAGTTTTAATAGTACCAATTTAACATTTTTAAAGTTTATTTATTTATCTATGCCTATTTTACATAAAAGGCTTTCATGGAATTTGTTGAAATTAGATAAGTTTGGTATAACATGTTTTTGGAAGAGTGGTAAGAGAAATGTAAAAAGAACAGAAATAAATTGATAGGCAACTTTTATTTATTATTATTTAAAAATGAAAAATAAATAACAGAATCATAATACACACTAATAAACCAATTCTTTATAAAATGTCAAAACACAAGTACATCCACTAAGATTTTTCAATAATTAATATGCTAATACAAAAGTAATAACATTCTAAAGTAAACAATCAGTTATTAATAATTCATATAAGAATATTAAGTAGTTGAAAATAAATTTCGCCTTACTTATTAAGGAAACTGAAGCTTTAATATTTCACATTTCCAACACACATCTTTTTTAAAATAAGTTGGTTACTAATTTACACATATCTAACATTTACAACTCCTTCTCATGAAGAAGGTTGGAACTAAACCATCCAAGAATATTTTGAAGAATATTAAGAAATATATAATAAATATACAATGGTATATCACAAACATCTTAATTAGAAGAATATTGCAGTTTCTCATCCCCCAAGCTAACCTCAAGAGAAATAAAGTTTGAGACGAACACTACCTAACATTGTTTTATCACACTTTTTCACTCTCATTTGCATCTTCATCTTATAATAGAGATATTTTTTATTGTTATCCTGAAGCATCCATTAAGTTGTTTTGAAATCGGTTAGATGAAACATTGTATACATTTGTTTGTTCTTTTACACTAACAATGTTTGCACACTATTCAACTTTGAGTGATTTCTACTCCAATTATCATGTTCTTATAGTTCTAGAGCTGTAATTGCCACATTAACTACTTAAAACACTCGAAACAACATATCGATAAGAGTGAAGTTAACACTGATGTCAGATTAGGGAGGTTACACCTAGCGGCGGAGTACTCTTATCAATCTTCTCTGATTGGTTGTGTAGTTAAGGTAGCCTTAAATTTTCACCTCAATAAATGCATACTTAGTTAAGGAAAGGAATTGTTAAGGAAGGTTCATAAAATGAGAATTATCTAAAGGAACACTTAAGCTTAAAGGTTACCTCAACATAGGAACCAGTTAAGGTTACCTTAACTGCTTCCTTAGGAACGTTCATAAATACGGCCCTGAATTGCCTAACCTAATTCTTTTTAAGGAGGGAAATTCAAAAACTGTAGTAAAATAGGCTTGTCCCAAAGTCACCCCATTTTACGGAAGGTAATTTTTATTATACTTTTCTGCACTTCATACACAACTGATGGGAACGACTCCAAGTGTATTTATGAAATTGATCAAATAAACAAACACACCGAAGGTTCGATGCCGACACCACAACCCGCTCCCTACACACCTGCTTCCACCGACCACCATCCAGACCCAACTTCCACAGATCTGCCTTCCCGCAATCCTCCCACCTCTGTCTCGGCCTACCCCTCGGACGTCGCCCAGTCGGCCCTGTGCTTATTAATCTTTTAGGGATTCACTCACATCCGAGTTTAGTCATGTTAAATCACCTCTATTATATTTACCGGTTACAGTTCACCCAGTTCAGCGTTGCTTAAACGTCTAAATCCTCTTCGGTTAAAATATTCTAGGTAATAACTTATTTTCAAAAACTCTCAGCCTTTGCTCATTCCTTGATGTTAGCGGCAACGTTTCACATTCGTAGAGGACATTAGGAAGAATAATAGCTTTGTAAATCCAAATTTTTAAATTTCAAGACATAGCAATTTCGCTACTGAAAAGTAGCAAGCATTTCCAGATTATTATCTATCCTTGATTTCCTCATTGATTTCGTTTTTCTAGTTATCATCGCCCCTAAATATCTAAATTTCTTTATGCCTCCAATCGTATTCCCCCTACATCAATATCAGCAAAATCAATACCACTTCAACGGTGGTATTGATCAATAACCATCAATCAATAACCATCTTAATTCACTTTATAAGTTAGAAAAAAAGTTGATATCAAGATCTCCAGTTGGATATAACTAGGTTCTATTTTGTAGAAGGCGAAGAGCCAAGGCACGTAGCGTCTATTTGTTGTAGGACGGTAGAGTAGGGTGTATCAGAACTTCGCCAATATGATCTCTATCCAAGATAGCACCTTACGCCATATTGGACTTAGTTCAACTCCAACTAGAACTTGATCAAATCAAGCTAATAGACTTACTTTACAATATAAACTTGAATTACTAACTTAATATAACTATACAACAATATTACAGCCAACTAACTATATGGCTGTGTACTTAAAAAAAGTATAAGTAAAACTTGAAATGTAACGAATTATTAATATAAAGCTAATGTGTAATGAGTAATGCTTTTATTCGTCTTTAGGGATGAACTCTATAAAAATGAGTTAGCCTCTCAATATAATATAACGAGCAGACACGGGCACACTTTGCTGTGCTCTACTCTACTCATTAGCTATAATGCGTTGAACTAATTATATGCAATCCTTTTTAATACAGTCAAATCAAAATTCATTGATAACGATAAAAACGTTTCAGCTAATCTAAAAACAACGGGAATTAAAATAGAACTTTACGCCAAATTTAAAATTGTTTAGTAAAGAATTTAGAAGGGTTAAAGTTTTGTATATCATATTTGACTATAGGCGGGCGCTAGTAGTTTTACAAAATGTGTAGTTGATGTGATAGAGATAATTGGTGATTTTAAGAGACCATTAATTGAAGGGAAGGCTATCCTTGATGTAAACCATATAATTACATGTGGAATAATATCTATAAGTAAAAAAACAGTCATTTTACAAGCCTTGTGCCTTCAAACAAGGGATCTTAAAGGACTGCCCCATCAAATAAAAGTGGAAATCAAATATATTAATAATAATAAGCAACTATTCATCCAATCATTGTTATGGCAGCTGTCATTTTCATGACAGCTTAGTTTCTTTGTCATAACATTTATTTTTACGTCAAAACATTCAGGCATCGCATTGAAAACTTGGAACAATTAAGCACAACGGATGCATTGGAAAATTGGGAAAATTAAAAAAGAAAAAAAAAGAAAAAAAAGACATTTTTCAAATACTTTTTTGCTCAATCGGGTTTTAATTATGGAAAAATAAATTAAAAACGTCAAAAAACTCTATGAATCCCAGGTAATGGCCCGGCTTTTATCCCCGTTTCTCTAGTTCCTGAAAGAAGCAGCATCGTCGCTTGCGCTCGCCTATGGTAAGTATTAATGTAAGTAAGTAAGTTCTGGAATATTGCGCCAGTGATTAACTATCAGAATTTTCAGTCAAACGTTTCGGTTCAAACATGGGGACCTTCATCAGGGCTTGTTGATTATCACCTTGGGTATTACTCTAGACTACTATATTTTTATGTGTATTACATGTTTCATATCATATAACTTGTCTTATATTAACAACTGACTGTCGCTACAGTCCCTAACCTCTTCTATAAGTCTTCTTCATTCTCCTATATCCTTCGCCATTGTTCTCCAGATCCTAACCCCAGACGAAGTTCTTCCTTTACATCATCCAACCATCTTAGGCACAGCCTCCCTCTCAATCTCCTTCCTTACCAGACATCAGGATTACCAAACATCATCTTCTTAGGCAACATTTCTCCCCAATTCTTTCTCCGTGTACAAACCACCTTAATCTTCCTATTGTTATGTGGTTCATCAAATCCGGTTCTCCGTAAAGAGTTTTCAGTTCTAAATTGGAGCGTATTTTCAATGGCATTATTTTTTCAAATTCAGGACATTCCCTACCTATTTTTCTCAGCGCTTTCCGATCCTACAGTACCAGTCAAAAGTTTAGACTCACCCATAGTTTTGTAAAATAAATAAATAACAAGATTTTATTTATTTAACAATATAAAAACTACAATTTTATTTATAATTTGTTTGTTTCTTTAACGTCCCTTTATACTACTAAGGCTAATCGGACGATGCTACAGTGAGAGTCCTAAATTTTGCCTATCCAGGTATAATTAGGATATGGATCTTTAACGAGTACCTGACATCATACATGCTCGGGACCTCAATTTCGTCAATCGATCGACCTCAACATCGTCCTATCAAAGGGACGTAGTAGCCAAGGATTTTTTACTCCCATTAAAAAATCCTAGGGCAACCCCGGGACGCGAACCCGCTACATTTAGTATTGTAGGTTACTATACTAAACACTACACCTCAGGTTAGCCCTATTTATAATTTTATTCTAAACTTAATCATATAATGTTTGAAATGTTACCTCTTGAGTTAATGATGGTGGAAGATATCCACAATATTCTACCTTTTGATTTGAAATTATTTTATTAAACTTGAAGATTGTGAATTAAATAAAAGTGAGTCTAAACTTTTGACTGATACTGTATATGAGGGCATTTATGATTCTCTTAGTGAGGACTCAAGTTTCACTGCCGTACCACACGATGGCTCATAAAAGCCAGTCGCAAGCCGTAGGAGCTTACTCTAGGCAAACAGACATCTATCACCTGTCGCTGTTCTTCCCCTAATATCATCGCTTTTCTCGGACACTTGCACACCAAGGTATTTTAAGTTTTTACATGACTTCAATTCATGATTACCTAATTGGATGTAGGTATGTCCAGATACATACCTTCTCGACTTTATGTACACCATTTAACTTTCATATTATGACCGCCTTATTCTAATAATTGTTAGGTTATTACTCACAGGGCGACTGGTGAGGCTCTGCCAGGTGAAGTGTAGCTCCTTCATGGTGGCCGGCACAGGGACGATGAAGTTGAGGGCGTACTCGTTGAGGATCCCGTTCCGTACGTAGTACAGCTCTGCCGACAGACCTGGAAAAGGAAAATAGCAGGTTAATTAATATGCATGTTTCTGGTTTTTGTAAGATAATTAAATGTTAGAGAACAAGTTAAAATTAGTTAGGGGAAACAATAAGTTAAAATGTAGAGGCATGTATGTCAACTTTTTTGTTTGTTTAATGTCACTTTATGCCACTAAGGCTAATCGGACGATGCTACAGTGACTCGGGAGCTCCTTTTTAAGTCCTATCCGAGGGACGCATAGCCAAGTATTTTTTACTCCAATTAAAAAATATTAGGGCCATCGCGGCAAGCGAACCTGCGACTTTTAGTTTTGTGGGTTGCTGTGCTAACCACTACACCACAGGTGGCCTCAGTGAACTGTTTTTATTGATTTTAAATAATTTATGAAGAGTAAAGATTGGTCTCGGCCATCTTTTTCTTTAATATAGATGATTAACAGTCAGGATTTTCAGTATTTTTTTTTTAATTTTGTAAATGCAACGTTTCGATCCCAACATGTGGATCGTCAGCAGGGCTTTTTAATTCCAGAATAATACAGAAACTCAGGAGTCAGGAGCCCAGATGAAGATCCACATTTAGGGTTCGAAACGCTGGCTTTCAAAAAAAAAAAAAAAAAAAAAGATAAAACTGAAAATCCTCACTATTTATCATCATTTAAAGGACTGGAATACTTCAAACTACGTAGGCCTCCTGGATTTTATTATATGTAATAATAAATAGAACTATGTATACATTAAATAACTGCTTTATATACATACTCGTAATTCAGCTATAGTATTCTATTTTCAAAGGAAGTAATAAATGAATAAATAAATTCTTTATTTGATTGTTCTGGGACAAGTCCCTGCGGAAAAAAAATTATATTAAACATTTTATGGGTTTAAGAGGCCAGATCCAGATTAAAATAAGAAAAAATCTGGTGCGTGCGCGCAACACACAACTTTCACTTACCAACTTACTTAGATTAGAAATTGACGTGTTTTGCTAATAATCATTTCCCAAAGTCACACATTTTTCTACATTCATATCTTATTTTTGTTAATCGTTAAAGCCGTTTTTGAGTAAATAAAAAAACCTGTGAAAATGATACAAAATTTATTAAGTAAAGTCCCCCCTCCCGTAGATCAATTTTGATGAAATTTTTACAGTCGTATCTCGGGCATATAAATACATCAAATACCAAGTTTGATCAAAATCGTTAAAACCGTTTTTGAGTAAATAAAAAAACATGTGAAAATGGTACAAAATTAATTAAGTAAAGTCCCCCCTCCCGTAGATCAATTTTGATGAAATTTTTACAGTTACATCTCGGGCATATAAATACATCAAATACCAAGTTTGATCAAAATCGTTAAAACCGTTTTTGAGTAAATAAAAAAAACACGTGAAAATGATACAAAATTTATTAAGTAAAGTCCCCCCTCCGGTTAATCAATTTTGATGAAATTTTTACAGTCATATTTCGGGCATATAAATCGATCAAATACTAAGTTTAATCAAAATCGTTAGAGCCGTTTTTGAGAAAATCGAAAAAAACGTAAAAAGTTATTAAATAAAGTACCCCCTCCCTTTGAGCAATTTTGATGAAATTTTTGCTGTCACATCGCGGGCATATACCTACATTAAATACCCAATTTCAGGTTCCCACGGTTTATAGTTTTTGAGCTAGTCTGTTCACATACACACACACACACACAGACCATTTCGCGGGACTTGGTTATTTCGACTCAGGGGGTCCCAAAACGTGTATTTCCGTTGAAAACCGGAAGTCGAAAATTTGCACGATCGCAATACTTCCACTTACTATATATTTCATATATAGGTAAGTGAAAGTAAAATAATTTGCAAACATAACTGGTATTGCACTACTTAAATGTGCACATATATACATAATTATAAATAAAATGAACAGAACTTAAATTGAAAATTAATAACAACGTCTGCTGTAAAATTTTGATTCCGAATTGGAAGTTTCTATTTACAATTTTTCGGAAAACTGGATTGATGGGAAGTGATTGTACTGGCGGGATTTGAAGGTAGGGAGGGTATTGGAATGACGAATAAAAGGATGAATTGAATTCCATACGGTTGAGGACTTGAATATGAAAGATCTTTCAAAGGCTGACGTTCGGTGGGCCGGTATACATATATCTGGAGGCCTGGACCGGGTATTGAACCGAGGATTTGGGCTGAAGGAGTTCGAAGGTATATGAAGGACGGCGAGATCGGATAACTTGGTAAAGAAATGATGCCAGGAGGTATTTGCGACGGTAGGATGGGTATAGCCACTTTAACTTTTTGTAAAAAGGAGAGATGGAGACGTCTCTTGGGATCCCAAAGATGAATCGTACGAAACAATTAGGTAATCAGACAAAGGTAAACTCATTTAATTTTGTATTAATACATCGACATTTAAGTAGTGTTTGGCTCTAATCTCTAGCGAAGAATGGATCAGGAGCGGATTAACCACGAAATTTGGGGGGGGCAGGGGAGGTCATAATCACGTGGCTGACAGTACCGTATTTTAATGAGATTATTACCATGTATTAAGAAGGATTGCTATCTAAGCAACCAATAGTGTTATGTTTAGGGCATAATAACTACCTAATTGCATTATTCGCTTAAAAATACAAAAAATTAAAAAGCCAACATATTTGAGGGGGGATTGCCCCCTTTGAACCCCCCCCCCCCGGATTCGCCCTTGGAATGGATAAAGTAATGGTAAACAAAAATAAAAAACAAAAAAGAGGAAATCTTTTCAATAACTGCCATTTTTTTCTATGGAACCTCGTAGCTAGACGAGAACAACTACAATTCGACTTGTTCCGAATTTCACAGCCGGGTGGGCAAAGCGAAGCCGCTGTAATAGAAATCCCGCCGGCGGGTTTTTATCAAAAAGGCGCGCTATGGCTATGATTCCCGCCAAAAAGACCGAATATTGGGATCCTGTCTTTCATTTCATCTCGGTTTTTTTTTTTTTTTTTCTTTACTTTTGCCACCACCTTATCTTTGACGGCCCTCAAAGGAAACATGATTGGGAACATCTTGAACATTTTCCTTTTCAGTTATTTTTACTTTCACTTATTCCGATCTTGAAAATTCTTGAGATTTCAAAAAGTGAAAATACACGTTTTTGAATTAACTTAGCTGTCTACTTCCAAATGATCAAGTCTCACGAAATGGTGTGTGAACAGACTAGCTCAAAACGATGCATCGTAAGAACTTGAAAATAGGTATTTGAGGAAGATATTGAGTTGTTTCAGATGAAATGTCCGATTTTATAATTTTTGAAATACATGGAGGATTTTTTGGTTCTCTGTTGTTTACGTATTATAATTAAGCAGTTACTAATTCTCTACTTGTCTTTTATAAACATTAGCTATATTACATTAGCAGGTTTTCGTCAGGGCTAAATAAACAAGACACAGACAACAATATGAGTAATTAGGACAAAGAATATGAACTGGCTAGATAAAAAATATGAAAAAAAAAACAAAAACAAAGAATATGAACTGACTATATAAGATATAAATGACTGTAAACTTAAGGTTAAGCATATAATTTATATACACATGGTGTAATATGGCTATTGACACTGATACTGTTAACACTGATGCTGTTGATACTGATAGTATGATACCCCATCTTATCACACCACCTGTACTATCAGTATCAACAGCATCAGTGTTAACAGTATCAGTGTCAATAGCCATATTACACCATGTGTTATAAATTATATGCTTAACCTTAAGTTTACAGTCATTTATATCTTATATAGTCAGTTCATATTCTTTGTTTTTTCATATTTTTTATATTTTATCTAGCCAGTTCATATTCTTTGTCCTAATTACTCATATTGTTGTCTGTGTCTTGTTTATTTAGCCCTGACGAAGAGCTGCATAGTAGGGTCGAAACGTCGGCAACAATAAAATAGTTTTATACTATTTTGTATTTTATTGACCGCCTCCCCGGACTATTTTCTACTTAAATTTTTTTAGTTTACAAAAGTTGAATATTTGTGTTAGAAAAAATTTTTTTTTTATAATTAATTTAAATCATGATAGTAAATTAATATCTGAACCAAAGTTTTACTTGATTCGACCACTAAATATTTTAAAATAATAATGCTTTACAGATAATAATTTATGTATTATTGTTATATACTTATTTTTATATTATCGTCATTATCAAATTTGAGTATAAGTGAAACTTGTAGTATTTAGTTGTTTAAATTTCTTTTCCTCCTACTTTTTGCCTGAATTTATTGTTAACATTTTTTTCAGAGAAGTGAAATGATGTATTTAGATTTGAATTAAGAATATAGATAGGTCGGCTCTGGACTGACGGTCTAATAGACCATCGTTCAATTAATGTTTTTATTTAGCTCTAAGAATAATATGTTATCTTCTGTAAAAACAAATAAAAACAGTTGTTCATTCATTCATTCAATCAAAGTTCTACTTTTATTTTTTTATACAAAACAATTAAAATTGCAATTGATAATTATTTCATGAAATACAGTATCCTTTATTGATTTCAATGTCCTCTCTATCATCATTGATAAAATGACCTGACACAATTCAAATTTAGTGCAAAAGTAGGCGTGGCTTATTTAAGCTCCGCCCTCAGGTAAACTTCTTATGTTGTCTAGCTATTACATGTTAGGACGACACACTTCCAAAATATTACAATGTTATTAGCCAACAATATTACAGTATTGCACATAATATAATGCTGTCAACACAGCTTGCTTGCTACAGGTGGATACAAAAAAAAAAAAAAAGGTGGTGAGAAAGGTTTGTAGGTCAGAGACATTTGGACGAAGGGGAGACAGAGATAAAGATTTCCCAATGGCGGATATAGAGGGCGCTGTAAAAGCAATCGGCTCTTCCCTTAGGGGACTCACAGCCACAGCCTCCCAAATATAGCGACCAATCTAACTCCGTCTCCACCCTATCCCCCCCCCCAAAAAAAAAAGGGGCGATTGGGATTTTCGGCTTTCAGCTACCGTGCTCCAACGGATATAAATGGCATCTCTCCATTTCTGGGTCAATGTCCAAAACATGTCTGTATTTTATTTATTTCTTTTACGGGACATGAAAAAAAAATATATATAGGGGAGCTGGGGCACAATGAAACACAAAAGTTTTTTTACCCATAGCACCCCACCTCAGACTTTATTTTGAATGTTTTATTTTTTCCATGTTAACTTAGGATCTAATCTATGTAAGAAATGCGTTACACATTATTTTATGGATCATGTCTGACCGCGACCAGCTATTTTCTAAGAAAATAATTTTGTTTCATTGTGCCCCATGTCCGGGGTACAATGAAACAGCTGAAAAAAGCAACACCATAATTAACAAAAAAAAATTATTCGGCTTCCAGTCGGTTTTTAGTTCTTCTGTTTTAGCATAGTCACGAAATTCTTCAGGAAAGAGAATAGTTTGACTTTGGAAGAAAGTTGTCATAAATTAATAGTTTTTTTGGTGTTCCGCTCTAAATTTCACACCAACCTGTAAGAAAATGAAAAAAACCGATAGCATATTGCACTATGAAAAACATATGCGGCATACAAACACAGATGAAACACTCGTGGAACTCCATGCAACGTTTCATTGTGCCCCCACGCCCTTGTTTCAATGAATCCAATACTAGCCATTTTTATGTCTTTAACCTTTCCTACGAACGTGAATAGGAAGGAAAGCCAAAGTCAGGCACAATCTTAAGAGGTATATGCATAATGAAAAAGTTGTAAGAGCAGATTGAATAAAATAATTACTCATGCCTAGAGACAAAATCGGTTCGACGAAAATTTTTAGTTTTACCCCACAAAACCGCACTTAAGCACGTGGAGTCTGTCACACAAGTGGAAAGAGGAAAATTGCTGACATTGTTTGGAGTCACCCTTACCGCTCGCAGTCTGAATTTGGTTGCACTAGACCTTTTGGTTCGCCCAGTGCACCGATTGTTTCACTGTGCACCGTGTTTTATTGTGCCTCCCCCCCCCCCCCCTACTTATTTCATTCTTATATAGTAGTTTTATTTTATATAAAGAAAATAGTAGTATTATATTCCTAGCCCAAGTCGGAAAAAATAAATTTCTGCTGAATCATCTTAAGTATCTAAAGAAAATGAAGTGCCAATACATCAACTTACACCGCCATCTGTAGGAAATTTATAGAACTTACAAATAATCACACTCAACTATGGTATAATAAGAATTTAATTTGCAATAAAAGAAATTGATGTCAATAATCGAGATAAAAACTATCCTATCGTTTAAGTTAAGTAGTTTCTGCTTTTACCCACGACAAACATCGGGACATGATATTTATATGTGTGTATATATATATACAGTCAAAATCGTTTATAACGATACCGGCTATAACGTACAATCGGATATAACAAACAAAATAGTCGGCCCCATGAAATAACATACAGAAAAAAGCATTAAAATCGCTTACAACGGACATCGGTTATAGTGAACAGGTCGGTTAGAGCCAACATTTTCTTGGAACAGTAGCAGTTAAAAAGGCGCTTACAGCGTACATTTCAAGACTTAAGTTCTACGAAATGAAGAAAAAAAGTTTTGTTTACTTTACATCAATGCACTCTGTCGTGTCTCAATTCAGTTCTCTCTTGTCTTTATACATGGAAACATGACAACAGTATATATACGATTGAGGAACAGTTTGGGATAGTTTGCCGAGTCGATTCCGCGAGTACCATTGCCCGTGAATTTAAAACATCTCGTTCAACTGGATATGAAACTCTACTAAGTAATTGTCTTCAATCGAAGTTTTTTTTTTTGCCGAACTACGACGAAGGCGACAGGCAAGAATGACAGATTATTTTATTTAACTTACTTATTTATATGTAATTTTGGATTTGATAATATGTATTTTCACCCTTTTTTCATGATATATGTTTTAATTCGATTTAATTTTTATAAAATTTTAAATGCCTATATTTTTAGAATACCAAAATTTTGACATTTTGCATTATGAGTATTGTTTACTTAGTACCTTATTGTGTACTTTAATTGTTATTAGTTATTATGCACTTAAATTGACGTAAGATTAATTATGTACTTAAATTACGTAAGATGAAAATATGTATCGATAATGCTCAATATTTAACAGACCCAAAATTAAGACGAAGTGACTATAGGGACCAGTTTAACACCGTTAACAGCGGAACTGTTCGTTATAACCGATAATACCACTTAAAGAGAACATCGTCTATAACGTACAAAAACCTCCAGTCCCTTGAAGTTCGTTATCAACGATTTTAACTGTATATATATATATATATATATATATATATATATATATATATATATATATATATATATAGAGAGAGAGAGAGAGAGAGAGAGAGAAAAGGTGGGGAGAAAAGCTTTTAGCAGCTTCTGACATGTGGCTGTTTTTTTTTATCGTCCATTATAACGCTGTCAGCTGATTAGACTTTAGACATTTCTTTATTTATTTTTAATTGAGAGAATACAAGTTTTTATCTACCAGCTTATCTTTTATTTATGTTTTAGGTTAAATCTCATCTTTTCAATTTATCTTTCAGAAAATAATTTAAAACATGCAGAAATAAAATCATATTTTAAAAGAAAAAGTTGCCATCGTCCGACTAGCCGTTAAACATGATATCCTTTAAAATAAATTAAATATATTTGAAGGGAGATTATATTGTCATGGGGCTAATTAATACTATATTAATACCAATCAGAAATTACACTCAACAACAGGTTCCTGAAATTGATTGTAATAATTTATGTTATTGCTCCAGCATGTAAATTATTTCTCAGAATATATAACAAGAGAGACAATTTGCATGGTTGGAACAATTAATCGATATCAATAAGCTAATTGAGTTTATTGATATCTTGGGCGTTTCCATGGGGGAGGGGGGGGGGTCACGGTGTCAAATATTTTGGTTTTTCAATTTGTTAGTATTTTTAAACGAATAATTCAATTAAGTGGTTAACATGCCTTAAACATAACACTTTTAGTTGTTGTAGATCGCAGCCCTTCTTAAAACAAGGTAATAATTTCATTAAAAAAAAGGTCCTGTCAGCCACGTGACTGTGATCCTCACCCCCCCAAAATTTCGTGCCAAATGCCCCCCTAAATGTAACAATAAAATATGTCTGACTAAATGTGTGCATGCGCAGTACGCCTTTATTGACAGACCATTGTTTATAATTAAAAACGTTCTGTTCATGGGAAAGAGTTGTCAACGAGTTTTGAAGCGTAAATATTTAATAGAAATTATTTGTTTCCATGGTAACTAAATGAAGTTTTCAACAACTACATAGAGAGTTATAAAATCAGACGCGATGAAGTTTTATGCTTGCATTGGCGAATTAAGGTCCGGTCACATATAAACGCACCGCAGCACGGGCGTGTATCGGATCGGATTCAAATACGAAAGATAGATAGTAACCGGTGACACTAGCCCGACACGGGGTCAACCGACCGGTTACTATCTATCCTTCGTATTTGAATCAGATCCGATACACGCCCGTGCTGCGGTGCGATTATGTGTGACCAAACCTTCACAAGATAAAACATTTATTCAACAATTAAAAATTTGAGTGCACTTTAGAGAACAAATACAAACAAAACCTTTAACGAAACAAGATGACACACATATGCTGATGTAGCTAATTGGAAGATGCTAGAGTGGGAGTTCTGAATTTTGCTAAGATCCCAAGAAATTGTTGATCATCGAATAAAATAATAAACAAAACAATGGAATAACAAATCCAACTGATGGTTTGTTCATATCACATGGATACTTCACAAATCTGATTTGTTGGTTTATGCTTTGCTATGCTCAGATTAGTTAATGTTTATGCCATTTATTCTACTAAGGCTAATTGGAAGATGTTACAGTGGGAGTCCTAAATTTTGCCTATCCAGGTATAATTAGGATAAGGACCTTTAACGAGTACCTGACATCGTACAGGCTCGGGACCTCCATTTTACGTCCTATCCGAGAGACGGCATAGACAAGGATTTTTTACTCCCATGAAAAAATCCTAACGCCACCTCGGGACCACTACACATAGGTTACCCCCCATTTTTATAATTTAATGTGATTTTTATAAATCAAAACGGGTTTTATAAGTTACCTATCAAATGCATAGCTCACCAAAACTTCATAAAAAATATTCATTCATTATTTCTTAATTTCTTTTTAATCTTCGTTATATATCAAGCACTGAAAAATGTAACGCGATAAAAATCATACGATTTTGTCTGTTGCATCGATTCTAGACGTTTCGTTGGTACAATTATGTGATCTGGATCTTACGTGAATATTCTACGTCCTTCTAGAATGTCTGATTTCGGCCTAAATATAAGAAGCGATGGACTGGGGGTTTAGTCTGGCTCTGAAGATCAAAGCATATGTTTGCCAGTGTGTATTGTCAATAGTAGTTACTTTTTGTAACGCTGTTAATAATTTCATTATTAATAATAATTTAAGTATACAGGGTGTTTCGGAATTGCACGGCACTATTTTAGGTACGTGTTCTCTAACACAAAATAAACAAAAAAGTTCATATTAACATGTATCTCAAACTCATTTATTAAACAGATATCAAAGGTTAAAGATTTATTATTACTAGTATTTATTATTATTACAACATTTAGAGTAAATGTTCAAAGGCGCCTCCATTTTGTTGAATGCAACATTCAGCACGACGAATCCATGCTTCTCTGGCTCTTCGTATAGCATCAGGATAGTTGTTGATAGTTACTGCGGCTTCCACGATCCGATTTCTTAGCTCTTCTTGCGTGTCAACTGCCGCAGAATAAACCATAGACTTCATCCAGCCCCACACAAAATAATCTAATGGCGTTAAATCCGGAGATCGTGGTGGCCATTTAACAGGTCCGTTTCGACCAACCCATCGGTCTCCATAAGTTGCATTTAAATAATCAGTGACACTATGAGAAAAGTGAGCTGGAGCACCGTCATGCATAAACCACAGCCTTTGCCTAATGCCTATTCTTATCTTCTAATATCTTCTATGATGGAATATCTTCTAGAATATCATGCAGTTTATTTTGCAAAAAATGCAAGTAAGATATACCTGACAGCCTAGGTGGCAAAAAGAAGGAGCCGATGATTTTGTCGCTTAGAAGACAACACCAGACATTTAAAGAGAATGTATGTTGGTAATGTCCAACAGCAGTCGTATGAGGGTTTTCTTCGGCCCCTTTATGGGTATTTCGAAAATTAAGAATCCCGTTTCTTGTAAAGCAAGATTCATCAGTAACCAAAATGCAGTTCAGGAAGTTAGGATCTCGTGTGCATTGTCGAATTAACCACTGGGAGAAATTTCTGCGCTTTTTATAATCTTGTGGTAACAAATCTTGCCTACTTGATACGTGAAATGGATATAATTGTTGTTCCCGTAAAGTTCGCCATACGCTGGTAGAGGAAACATCGAAACGACGTGACAATCTTCTGGTACTAGTAGTAGGAGATAACTGAACAGCATCGAGTATTTCTTCTTCTACGTTTGCAGTTCGTCGAAATCGTTGTCGACCGGCTTTCACTCGTATAGGTTTTAGCGTACCATTATCCCTAAGACGTCTTTCAATGGCCTCAAACGTTTTACGATTTGGTATTCTTCGGTTAGGAAATTTTTCACGATATCTTCGAACAGCAGCAGCACCGTTTGTATGTACCTCGCCATAAGTTAAAAGCATGTCTGTTTGTTCATCAAAAGTGAATAAATTTGTGGTATCTCCCATGATAATCATAAATTGAACTGAGTCACAAGATTCACTCACACTAAAACACACAGAACTAGACAAACAGATGAGCAACTACTGTCATTGCTTATCGTTCATTTGTTTATCAGGTGATTAAAACCTTTTATTTAGTATTAAACACATTAAACGTTGTACAGTCAGTCTTAATGCAGTAAATAAATAATAAATCTTTAACCTTTGATATCTGTTTAATAAATGAGTTTGAGATATATGTTAATATGAACTTTTTTGTTTATTTTGTGTTAGAGAACACGTACCTAAAATAGTGCCGTGCAATTCCGAAACACCCTGTATATTGTTTGTCGGAAAATGTAAGTTTGAATTTTTTTCTAATGAAAAATATTTTTTTACCCAAATTAGTGTGTCAAAAGCATTCAAACCTAGTATCCAACTCTCTTCTTTAGTTATTTTCAAGAGGTGAAATAACAGTAAAATTTGTACTAGCAAGTTGTGAAGTATTTCGTTCGGAATTAACTGGCTCGATTCCGCTTCACCGAGCCATTAGTCTGTTCCCCGAATCGGTTTTTCCATCTCTCTGAAAATTGAAGGGAACAAAAAAAAAAAGAGGAATAATGAATGACTTGTTGGATCGGTTCATTCCTGAATTTCCAATGGTTGAATTTTAAATAGCCAATTACACAATTCTTCAAAAAAGGGAAAAAAAATATGATTTAATCACATCATTACTTAACTTTAAATCTCAATATTCATGAATGAAAAGGGTTTTTCAAAGATAATTCAATCGGTTCGATATCGTAGCAGCCTAAAAAATACTATTTTAACCCTTAGCACTCGAGGTCTCCAGAGCGGAGCCATTTAAAATTTGTCTTCAAACTCGAGGGATCCAATGCACAATGCAAATAATTTTCAGTTTTTAACATATAAGGACATAAACAAATCGTAAAAATTATTTATAGGATATATCGCTTTTGGTGATAAATGAAGGTCGCGGCTCGCAGTGTTTTTCATAATTTTTATAGTATGTTAATCTTTTAACATCGGCTATATTTTGTGGTTTTAATTCATCATCCCTTTACTTTGATTTAGTTTCTCATGTGCTTCTACTTTAACCGGAAATTTATTAAGTAAATTTTCACATTTTTGGAGCTTTTATGATTGGATGTCTGAGAAAACTTTAACTAAAAGGGTCCCATCTCGTGATTTTTTAACTGTTTTTACTTCTCCAATTAGATTTTTTAGGCTTTTATATATAAAGAACGGCGAAACCTTTGTGAAATCTAAGGGATTTCCATCGTTCTCTGGTTCTCTTAATTATCAAAAATTTTACACAATTTTTAGGTATATTTTCGGTATTCCCAAAAAACGTCCCTTTAAATTTAGATTAAAAAAAAAATATATAAAATTTAAAAAAAATATTTTTTTTTGTAACTATGTGTTCTTGAAGCTTCACTAATACATATAACCTAAATTTCATTACAATTCTGTATTTGGTTCTAAAATTTTACTTTATAATATTATGTTTTCAGGGTGTACGTTTTCGCGAATAAGTTGCGTCGAGTTGCCGGTAGGTAAAGCACGTCCGAAACGGTGCCGAGTGAAAAGGGTTGTAATATGAATATTAAGACAAATTTTTAATAGAGAACCAATAAGAAAATTCTTCAAAACGGAAATAAAAATATGATTTAATCGCATCATTACCTAACTTTAAATCTTTAAATGAGTAACAAGGATTTTTTGAATATAATTCAATCGATTCGATATGTTAGTAGCCAAAAAAAATACGATTGATTTTTAGTAAACAACCAGCTTTCAAACCAATAGAAATATCTTTATAGCAAACATGAAAAATAAAAAAATAAAAACATCGATTTTAATTTTGAAAAGCAAAACAAATACATAAAAAGGCTAACTTTTGAAGTTTCGGAGAAGGGAGAAATAATTTAAATGGTAGGAATAATTAAAGTAGAAAACATGTAAAATGACTTTTAGGAAGATGATTATAGCAACCTACAATACTAAAGGTCCCGGGTTAGCGTCCCGAGGTGGCCCTAGGATTTTTTAAAGGGACTAAAAAATCCTTGGCTACGCCGTCCATCGGATAGGACGTAAAATGGAGGTCCCGAGCCTGTACGATGTCAGGTACTCGTTAAAGATCCATATCCTAATTATACCTAGAGTCGATTAACCTTAGTGGCATAAAGTGAAGTTAAACAAAAAGAAAAAAAAAATAAATAAATAAAGGCCTGTACACACCGTTAAGATTTTGGAACGAAGTATTTAACCTGCAGTTGCGTCAAGGCTTTCTTTGTTGTTCGTTGGGGCGGAAAATCCGTCAAAACTTGTGGCTTGGGGTCGATTGGGGGAAATTGTTAACGAAACAGCAACACGAGTCGTTAGGATGCCTGGGGATCCTCTGTCTTGAAGAAGTTGAGTCATTAGGGACAAAAAGAAATATGTCGTGAGAACGCTTTTTAATGGTTTCTTTAATGGGGCAAAAATATTTGACCTCTGTTTTAATCTTAAAGCCTGTTTGCACGGTTAAATCTTTAATACGAAGTTCGGACTCAACATTGCTTCGATATTTGACCGCCAGGGGCGATTATAATGGACGAAATAATCTGTTTACATACTTGACTTTTTTTTATTAAACTTAAGATAGAAATATAGTTCATTAATTAATCTATAAATAAGAATAATTATCGTCACCTGTCAAGGCGGTCCACATGATTTCGTTAGGGTAGTAAAATTTGCTTAAATAATAATAATAAAAATGCTTAAATAATTATGGTCACATGTCAAGGCGGTCCACATGATTTCGTTAGGGTAGTAAAATTGTGGTCTGGGTGGGCAGTCAGGTAAAGGTGCCTTTACACTGTGCGAACCTCACCTTCGAACAACTTGTTCGGAACAGTGTTCGGCTAATCTAAAAGACACGAACTGGAACAGGTACTTTATCTGTTCGGGGATAAAGCTAGTGTCGCTGTTGAGTTAGTTAAGATAAGCTTCTAGACCTGTTTTTAGCATTTTTCTGACGCTGCTTTTATCCATAATAAGTTAAAGCAAAAGTCCGAACAGCCGCTAGTTCCAAGTCAGCCGTTATTTGTAATGTAAATTGTTGTATTAAGGTGCAAAGGTGCGTTCAGATATCATTGTTCGCTCTACTTCACGTTTCAATGTAAATAGCTGTTCATGGTAAAGTGGTGTAAATACACCTTCAACCTCTTATGCCTGTGGGAAGGGTTCGAGGTATTTTGACTTTTTACGGCTTTATTTATTTTTCAAATAAGAACTATTGATATTTAATAGTTAAAACATTTGTTTATATAATGCTTAATAAATATAGTAAATGATCACGATTTTATATAATTTCTAGTTTTTGGTTCCAAAAATTTCAAAGTTGGAGGCAAGAAGTGATTGGGATACGTTTTTAGGATTCTGGCACTGATAAAAAAAAAAAAAACTTAATAACCTCATTAACCATTTCAATCAGTGTTGCATGATTCATTCATTAATTGATTCATATTACGGTATTAGTTTTTCATTACATGCTAATTTAGGGGAGGTAAAGAGGGGGGCGTTAGCCCCTTAGTATGAGTCTCTGATTCCTATATTCCTAGTCTAATGCATAGTTTACTAAATATACACTCTGGTTTAAACAATTTTTGAACCCTAAAATAAATCATTCTGAAAATAAACCGCTAACACTGGACAACAAAATTTAACTTTATGTCTGCCAAATCAATTACAATGGCTGTTTCTTTTAGAATTTGGTTCTCCGATTGCAAATTTGAAGAGCATTTTCGTCACAGGGGCAAGGATTTTGTGTAATTTATAAAATAAAAAATCCAGAACAGCCACTAGTTCCAAGTCAGCTGTCTTTCGTAATGTAAATTTAAATGCAAAGTTTTATTAAGATACTTATGTAGGTGCGGTTAGTCATCATTGTTTGCCAGCCTTCACGATTCAATGTAAATAGCTGTTAGTTGTACTAGCGGTTCTGCAAGGTTCAGAGGATTACACGTTCCGGATTGAGGTTCGCACAGTGTAAAGGCACCTTCAAATTCTTATGTCTGGGGAAACTTCGATGTATTTTGAGTATGAGAGGCTTGATTCCTTTGTCCTCTCTTGTTTAATGCAGAGTTTACTTAACCCTCCGTCGGGCGCGTTATCTATAGGTGCCTTTACACCTTACGAACTTTACCTTCGAACACCACCCTCGAACAACCTTCGTGAAGCCTTCACGTCGACTGTTCGGCTGTTCTAAGTACTTCATCTGTTCGCCTGGGTTCGGGGGTAGCGCTAGTGTCACTTTTGATTTGGGTTTTTTTAAGTGACAGGAGTTGTTTGTGATACTAGTGTAATTTGTGATACGTTGTAATTCGTCTCCTATTTTTTTATTTTACAGATAATATAAAATATATTGATAAAGGAGATTTTTTCTTTATTATAAGCTAGCTTGGGGTGCGTCAGCCATATTGGTTCGCTTAACGTCACGTGAAGTATAAATGGCTGTTCGCTTCACGTCGGTACGGCAAGGTTCGAAGGAGAACTTGTTCGAAGGTGAGGTTCGTAAGGTGTAAAGGCACCTTATCAGATACACTTTTTAAAAAGATATATTCACCAAACTGACTTCTTGAGGGTGGTGGTGTTGAGCTCCCAGTTATGTATAGCTGTGATTTACATGCCATCATTTTTTAATCTGCTTGATACAACGCGCCCGTTTACGAAAGTTTTTTCAATTCCGTATTTCTTTTTTTATTTATTGATTTATTGTCTCTATATAACAATTAAAAAATACATACATATATATATTCCTTACTTTATTTCATATCTGAATTACTGTAAAGCCTATTATCCGAGAGATTCACGCGTCCGGTGTCGTATTTTTCTACTTTTCGTAATGGAATACAAGACTATTTTCTATTTGGATAAGCAGGAAGATGTAAATACTATTCATAAATTGATAATGAATGATGTTAGTGATCATGAAATTGACAAGAACAACGACGATGAGCCAGATACTGACGCTAGTATTGACTTCGAAGAAAGGGGTGGCCGTTCAGACACGGGCAGGGATGGAGGACTCCGAATCTGAGGTAGGCGTGAAGTGTGATAAAAAATAATAAAAGGCCAAAATTTTTATAATAATTTAAATAAAGGAGTTTCCTTGTAATTATTTAAGCCTATTTATTTTTAAATTGCATCATATTGTATTTGGACAAATTTTTCCAGATTTGAAATGATCCATATAAAATATTTGTTTTTTTTTTTACTTTTTTTTTTTTGTATCAGACATAGTTTTTTTTATATTCTGAAAATTC
The DNA here is from genome assembly GCA_911387785.2 of Aelia acuminata. Classification (NCBI taxonomy): domain Eukaryota; kingdom Metazoa; phylum Arthropoda; class Insecta; order Hemiptera; family Pentatomidae; genus Aelia; species Aelia acuminata. The sequence goes on from OU426981.1 coordinate 139,195,656, forward strand.
ATTTGTATGTTTTTAAAAAAAATGTATTGATAAACTGTGATACTCTTCAATTTTTTAAATAATTTTTTTTTTTAAACTAACGCTTTCCATTCTTGAGGATTCGAATAAAACACATAACGTTTAAGTTTAAATAAAATGAAATAATGTTTAATGATGGTTATGATTAGAAGATCTCGGAGATAAAAGCGGAACATTCTTGACGCGCCCCACGGAGGGTTAATATACCCTCTGGTTTAAACTATTCTTGAACCCTAAATAAATCATTCGTAAATGAAACCGATAATTTTTCAATTGCTACTTTTTATCAACCAACACGCAGAACTGCCTCTATAATTGCTCGTTGCTGTACAGATCGATAAATCATGCCATGTATACCATAAATACCTGTTGAAGGTACTAGATCACGCTGTATTTGCATATCTGTGATCGTCGGATCTGGAGGAGAGATAGCGTAGCCGGGAGTGCCCCGATGAAGGATATCTTCCAGGAGTCCCGACCTCGCTGAGGAGGGGAAGTGTTCAGGGCCTCGATGCATATTCATCAGGGCCCTGGCAGTCGATTCCAGGTCGAGATTTATGGTCGATTATTCATATCGATTATTTGCCGTTGCTAATCGCAAGGAGGGCGATAAATACACCTACTGAAGGGTGTCGAAGCCTGGTGTAGCCACTGCACGTCACGATTCAACTATCGTATGCGCGTTGTAGCTTGTTTACTTTCTAGGGATGTGCCTCTTAACCTAATTTAACCTAAGTTTATTGTGCTACCAAATGATAAACATTAAAGCGAAAACTATTCATTTTATTTTATGAATATCGAAAAAATAAATAGATTAATAAAATTACTGTAACTGAATAAGTCTTTTGAAAGACCCGACATATCCACTAAAGTCGATTCTCGTTTTAATATATTTCGAAGATCCTGGCATGTCAGGAAATATTGTAAAACATATTAATATTTTTTTTATTTTAAGTTCTATTAAGGAAAAAAATAATTAAAGTTCAGGGAATTTCATAGTAAAACTGAGAAATTCCTATTTCTCTTTTTTCTTGAATCGATACCGGTTTTCTGTAACGGACTCAAATATAACCCTTAAGACTACATTTCTGTGGTTAAATTAAAAAAAAAAAAAACTTTTTATAAAGGGATCAAATAGAAACTTCCTATAGCTCCTCATTATCTATCCTCATATATCGACTCAAGAGGTTTTTTTTGGGTCAAAAGTTCAATAGTTTTACAATATGGCAATATTTATTGTTAAAAGTGCCTAATCTAGTTATTGGCACCGTGTGGATTTAAAGTTTGTTAAAGTTTTACTTCATAGATGACTTAGAGGGCCCTTCAAGCATTAGAGTCATGTGTATATCTTATGATAAAATTAGGACTTGTTTACTTATTTCTTTAAGTTAAAGTAGGGGTGCCAATAACTTTATGGTTTACCCTGTTTGCCTTTTCTTGTTTTAGAAATTAAAGTGGATTCCTACTGAATAAATAACCATTCCTTTCAAGAACTTCAGTTTTCTTGAAGGAGGATGCAGTTAATGTAATTTTTAACTGTTAATATAAAGATGAAATGTAGAATAAAATGTTTTCAGAATAGATATTAATTCTCCTATTTATCTATTAACAAAACATCCGATCCTGTTAGTAAGAACTGAGTCCTTTTTCTTATCTTTTTTTTTTCAACTTAAAGAATAAAAGAAAAAAATAAATAAAAACAAAACTCTTAAATTTTTAACAGCCTCTTTTGAATTTACATGTTTTTGTTAAAATTTTCATAGTGGTTTTTTTTTTATAGAGTTCAAAATCTTTCAATCTCGCAAGAGTTAATAAATAATCTTCCAATCTCGCAATACCATGTAAAAGTAATAACTAAGAATTGTCAATTTTTGATATGTGAAGTTGTTAAATGGACTGGGCATTAATGGCATGCCTATTATTTAAAATAAATCATAGTAATAAATCCCTAATAAAGTTTTTTTTTTTACAACTATATAAATCCGTTCCTTCTGTCAAAGTCCTCCCCTCTCTGTGTGCTAAAGATTGAGTATTCATGAGATTGGAGAAGCTTTTATGCTAATCCCATCGTAAAAGGATTGAAGAAACGAAGCTTGAAGACGATGCCAGCGCTAAAACCTACTCCGTCCCACCGATTAAGGTCAACATGACAAAAACACTCTTTGCAAGCAGTTGAGTAGTAATTAATAACGTTTAAGGGGGCGCTAATAAAACCTCTAATGGGGATTTGGCTTCCACTTGTAAACTTTACGATCCTAGTTCGAGAAGAAAGCAGTGCTTCCTTCGTCATAGCCTCAATGGTTTCGTTTTATAGCCACAATATGGCTGTCACGCACACGCGTACGCCGATTGTCTGCAATACGTATTATCTTAACCTCTAGCATTAACTATTATGAGTTAATAACGTTATTTTTTTAACCTTTTTATTGCTACCATAGCTTCTTTATGGCTACAATTACGGTAAAGCTATCGCTGTGTTACTTCTAGGCGTGGCAGGTTGGGAGGTTATGTCACCGTAATATAAGCGAACTCCCATCCCGTTATTGTTAGTTAAAAAAATGCTTTCGTCAGCTTTAGGTAAATGAATTAATTTAAAAATTGGACGTTTTAACAAAAGAATATACAAATCTTTCGGCGCAGAAAAGATCCGGTATTACTTCGGATAAGCAACTCCAAGATGGCGGCCGGCGTGAGTAAACAACAAGGAATTCCGATCACGCCTTACACGATATCTACGATTCAGTTCGGGTTTACCGAAAGTTCCCGAGCAGTTGTAGCCGGGATAACCTTTCCGCCTCAATAATGGGAACAACCAACATAATGTACATACAAATGAATATAATATAATTAAAGTACTAAAATAGATCTGAGTAGAAGTACTATTTCATTGTATGAAAATTTCCTGGGATGAGCGCTTAAAATTTTAAATTGATGGCCTTTTTAGCAATATTTAACAAATAAATTTAATCTTTTGTTTCGTAAATTTATTTGTTTGTTTTTTAAAAATATTTTATGGTCCTGTTTAAATGATTGATTGGGTTCAAGTTAAATGTCAAAGGTACAAATAAATTAATAACATAAGAATCCGAGTATTCCTAACCACCAGATAATTATTTATTTTCCTATTTGAAGAAAAATGTATTTAAATAACCAAAAAGAGTATTTTTTAAAATGATTTGATGATGATTTTAAATGATATGTCTCCATAGGAAAAAGAACAAATTGTACATGATTTATTAGATTGAAGAAAGGTTTAAGAAATTGTATCAATTAAAATCAATTTAACTATAATTATTGTCCAAATTTATTATATGTAATCCACTGATTATTAAATAAATAGAATTAATTTAATTAAATATCTTTCAACTAGCAACAATCGCATTTCAGTAGACCTTCATTGGTTACGATAATTCCTATGCCTAAGGTTAATTTAATTAAATGTTTACATTATATTGTAATTAAATGTTTATGTTTTATATTGTTATTTCAAGAAATATCAATATATATTATAAAGCAAAGTGTACAATGAGCGTGCCGATAAGGCTCAAAAACCACTTATGTTTAATAAAGTTATGTCAACGTGTTGCTATACAACCCCTAACGGAGAAGAAGGTTTCCGTTTTTCTCTTAAGGGTGTAAAATTGAAGAAAAAAGGACTGGAATTTTAAGGCTCTCGCACCGTGTAATTAGCCTACCTGAGAATGACGTACGAGTTTATGAATGAAAGATTTAGTTCGAGCTGCAGACTACCAGGAAGCGCTAGGGTGCGTTTCACTCAATGTTTATTGTTCATTCATTCCGTTCAGATTGTAAAGGTTATATATTTTACAGCTGATCTTTTTAAATTACTAAAACATCAAGCGAAAATAATTAATGTCACCTTTGCGTTCAAAATAAAATAATGATTTCACATCTCTGCAATCAATTAGAAAACCGCTTGGATACCTTAAAAAATTAATTTTCTCATAAGAAGGTTAATTGATTAACACATTACATTTAATCAATATATAACATATACTTAAGTTAATTTAATGCAATATGAGTGAACATGTTTTAGTTGTACAGTGAGCGAATAAAAACAGACATAAAAAAAAGAGATAAATTGACTAAATATAAATCGAAAATAAAAAGTTGTAAGTGTTCTTATTGTATGTAATTATGAAAAAGAAGTTGGTTATATTACTATGCATGATGAGGATTCCAGTTGACAAAATGACTAACTCCAATTACACCATTTTTTTTTCAATAAGATGTTATCACCCCTCATAGTTCAGGATAAAAAGAAATATGGTGAAAAAATTGTGACTTCATAAAATTTTGGTTTTCAATTTGTGATAGCAGTAAGATTCGAGATCTGCAGAGTCCGCCCATATTACGGGGGGATAACTTAAGGGAGGTTGAAATGGAAGAAAGGTATTTAAAAAAAAGTTTCTATGAATCTTCGATAGTTTCTATACTTCTGGATATAATAGGACCATCACTGTAGTAGGCGCTTAAGTTGTACTGGAAATATAATTTTTCAACTATTATCTAATAACTTATTATCTGCTGACTGCTTGGAATGGGCTTATAGGATTCAGAATCACAGAAACCATAAAAAACTATGCATAACTCGACAACGTTGCAGCAAAATTGATTGTTCATTCACTATTTTAAACCTTCCTCTAAAGTATATTGGGTTCCTTATTTGGGCGGACTCTGCAGATCTTGAATTTTAGTATTGATACCAAGTTAAAACCGAAGTTTCAAGAAAGTGCTTATTTTGTTCTATATTTCCTTCAATTTTAAAGTTTTTCTGTTATTAAAACTACCACACAACTATCGGAGCGAAGCCGGGCACCTTAGCTAGTATATTTATATACATAACCAAAAAGCCGATGTGAGATATCGGAAACTCTCCGCTAAACCCGAACTGAATCGTGGATATCGAGTAGGGCGTGATCGGAATACCTTGTTGTTTACTCACGCCGGCCGCCATCTTGGAGTTGCTCATCCGAAGTAATACCAAAGATTCATAATTAAAAATAGTCGAAAGGCACAAAGGATATATTAATTTTGTTGTAATAATGATATTTATTTATAATGTTGTAACATTTATGAATAATGTTATGATAATAATGTCCATAATTATGGATTTAAATAATTGTTATTAGGCGGAAATAATGATTCTCTATGCCGCGTTAACACTATAAACTCAAATAATCAAGAAGGTTACAAAAAGTATCAACTTGTAACGACACTTTTAACACAAACGTAACCATATAATCGATCTATAGAGCTAGACTAACTCTCCAATCCATCTCTCTTTATATTTAGCCTGTAACAGAACATTTTATGGGAGGTTCTAGGTATGCGTAGATTATTTCCGAACAGTCACGAACACGTACTAGAACAGTTTGTTGGAACAAGTCTAGAAATCTTTTGAAATCATATGTTTTGTTTCACGTTACAGTATTTTAACGAGGTAATGTTATCACATAAAACCTACAATTTTATCATCTTTAACTGCTAGGTTTTAAAGTTATTCTCGAATTAGGTAGAAATGAGGCGGTTACTTTCAAACTGGGATAAAACTTTGAAATAAAACATTACAAAAACAGAATTCAAAACGCTATGAAAAGTTCATTGATATATTAGTTGTTATAGTGATAAAAGTGTATAAAATTAAATGACAATCTTTCAAGGGGATAAAAGCACATTTTTACTAAGTAGAAAAAAAACTTAAGTGACTAGAAATTAACAGCTATTGGCACATATGGTTGTTGCCATGGTAACCATTATAATAACACTAAGTTTCTCAAATATTGTCCAGTCTTCTTTGGTTTTTGGTTTTAGCACATTTACTAAATAATCGTTTTAGACGTATAATAACAGAACATAAAAAATATCGATGAAATGGATTTTGGTACTAGTTTCCCTATGTTACTTCTGGGCATAGCCAACATGACGATCTTTAGGGTGGCACCAATCTCCACTGAAAAGGAACCTTTTGGGAGTTTATTTATCTCTGAAGAGCGAGCGGGATTGGAGAGCTAGGATAGAACAAAGCTGATCAAGGCAGTTCTTAACTGAAAAGGACGCGATGGGACTCCCCTTAAATCACACACGGGGTAACATGACTTCCCGAAATAGGACACGCCCAGAAGTAATATAAGGAAAGCTTTACATGTTATTTTATTTTTTTTTTTTTTCCATTTTGATAGTAGCTCCTCAAATAAATAATTAATAAAGAACTGAAAAATAATTATTTAATAATAATCATATCCATACTATTTTTAAGGAATTAAGTGTCTGACTGTAGTATTTCTATTGAAGAGACGAGGAAGAAAAGTTAGGTGGAAGACTAAGGATATGAGGATATGAAAAGGACAATTCGCGAAGGAAGGATTCCCATTTCGACAGATTACTTTGATCCTTTCCAGGATAAAGAAGATATCCTTTACCCTTTACCTTATAGCCTTTATATTCCATTACAATGGCACATCAGATCCAATTTCATATTGAATGCACAAGGCAATTGAATGAAGAGCTATATGGATATAAAAATAGTAATAATAATAAAAATAATTCGTTGGTAAAAATAATAACTATATAAAATATTTTGAATAATTTTATATGTGTAGTTATTATTAATAACTAATATTATTATAGTTAACATAATGGTTATGATATAAGAATAAGTAAGCACAACATATACTTATAATAATCGTGATAGGGGTTTGAAGTAGAAGTTTATTGAAGTAAAATTGCAACAGAAAATATCAAACTAACAATGAGAACTCAAATAATATCACCTTAAACGAGACTTAATTTAAAAGTGTAAAGGTGCGTTTACTCGCTCAACCCAATAGCACGAACTGGCTTGCACAAATAGATCGTTTGGTGTAAACTCTGGCTGGAAGTTTGTGCAAGCTAAACAATTTTAGCTTGTGCTAATTCTGCCCGAATTGAAAATTGGTGTATGGCATGAGAGTGAACGATGCTCAAGCCATAGTTCCAATTTGAGGCATGTGCATTGAATGAAACACGTAAACATCTGTTACTTCCAACGCTACCAACACGTTTATTGTCATAGTGGTAAGTGAAAAACAATGGATTGCAGAATTCATTGAAGCATAAAAGTCGTTCCCGTGTTTGTGGAATGTAAAAAGCGAACGTAAAGCATTTTGCAGCATAAGAGGCTTTGGTAGACTAAATGCGACTCGTGGACCCTGAGGCCAACAGGGAGGGCTTTGATAAAGATATCAACTCTCTACGAATTGCCTACCGAAAAGAGTTGTAGAATTAGTTCATCCTCCACATTCTCCATTCCAAAATCACACACTATTTAGCAACGGTTGCGAAATTAGAATTAGTACGTGAAGAAGCGAAACAACGTTTGACCTAAAACTTCGTTAAAAAAATTTAACGGGTTAAACAGGCGTTGGGGTCTGTTGAAGACCACATCCAGTTACTTTCATTTAACGACATCCAGTTACTTTTAGTAAACAGTTACTTCTTTTAAACACATATTTGCGAATGAAGTGCGGCTTCGAATTAAGGCCCGATATCCACTGATAAGGACCCTTTTGGGGGTTTATTTCTCTGAAGTGCGAGCGGAGCGAGCGGGAGTCGAAAGCTAAAATCTATTAAAGCCAATCAAGGCACTTTTTAACTGAAATAAAGGCAATGGGAGTTCGATAACATGACGGTCACCTAACCTCTCAAAACAGGCCACGCCCAACAGCCGCTTTTCAGTACCTTTACCATTATTTTGACAACAATATTTACAACCTGTAAATAACCTGTATTTGCAAATAATGGCCTAGATGAAAATAACAAGAATATATTTCAGCTATGAATATTTATTTATAATAGAACACCCTTGTTCTATGTGATATTTCATTTTCTTGCAAAAACTGAAATGCCCTGTATTTGTCAGAAATTTCTTGAGGTAATTTCAAAAGTCACATTTTTATTATCACTAAAATTACAAATTAAGGTTATCACTGTTTATAACCGCTACAGATTGTTGAATGTAACTGTTTACTAAAAGTAACTGGATGTCGCATCGTGAAAGTAACTGGATCTGGTCTTCGCAAACAGATCCAGGCGCACAGTGGTCCAAGAGGCGAAAAAAATCCATTTTTTGACATTTTCGAAAAAACAAACGATGTTCATATTTTGAATGCTTAATAGTTGACTATTAAATCCTCATGAGTAGGAAAGGTGGTGGTGAATATTACATTATATAACAGACAAAAGTATTCGTCACATAAGAACACATATTTTTTTAGTGTAATAATACGTCTTCTATTTTCATTTTAAAAATACGTTGTAAAACAAAGTTATGATTTTCTATTATTTTTTTCGGTTTTTACAACATTCCTAAAATACAAAAAAGGCTATTTTAATTTGAAGATTTTCATTCATAATTCATTACAGATTTTTTAAGTAGATGGTCCAAAAATCAACATCTACGAATGTTTAGTAATCCATAACTAATGAGCTCCATCATGCTCCATTTTGAAACCTGTCTGAGAACAGCACTTATAGTCTTGTCTAAAAGACCCAATAGGGTTGACCTGCCCCAACTTGCCTCTGCGGTTTGTGTCTCAATAATTCCAACTCGAGTATTAAAATACTGAACAGTTCACTAGTTAACAGAGGCACTAATTCCTCCAGTCGATAATATTTGTTTATTTTTCTCGGTCTCTTGTTACTGTTTCAATAGGAAGGTTCTCATCTACAATCTATTACTGGAAGCCAAAATGGAGTGTTATCCTGAAAATATTGAAATCACTGAGAGTTTTGCCGAAGTTGGTTAAGAATCACTGCATTTTGATGACATACCCGGAGACCGATCCGAATCCTGTATGCCACGACCTTACTCTTGTCCCAAAATGGGAATTCGAAGGCTCTTCAGGGCATACTAAATATAAACAGACAGTTGTAGATCAAATTATTACCGATGCAGATATGTTTCTCACTTCTTTCGTCCCATTGCTCATTAATAATAGGGATGACAACACAAACATTTTTTGGAAAAACACAAGACCATCGCCTACTAGGGATGCGACATCGATGTCGATGTTTTCGAAACATCGATGTTTTGCGAAAAACATCGATGTTTTTAACATCGATGTTACGCAGCCGATGTTTTCCGACCATCGATGTTTGTGGGCCGATGTTAACATCGATGTTTTTAATAGTTAACCTTTTTTTTTTTTTTTTTTTTTTTTTTTTTTTTAGAACCGATGTTTTGGACAAAAACAGATCTCTTTTAACTGTAAGAGGTTGTTTTAACATCGATGTTTTGGTGAACAACAAATATTTTTTAACATCGATGTTTTAAACAAAAACAAGAATTTTTAACATCGATGTTTTGGATAAAAACAAATATTTTTTAACATCGATGTTTGGAAAAAAACAAGTATATTTCAACATAATTGTTTTGATAATAACATAGATGTTTTGGAGGAAAACAAATATGTTTTAACATCGATGTTTTGAACAAAAACAAGTGTATTTCAACATAATTGTTTAGATAATAACATCGATGTTTTGGTAAACAACAAATATTTTTTAACATAGATGTTTTGGATAAAAACAAATATGTTTTAGCATCGATGTTTTGGAGAACAACAAATATGTTTTAACATCGATGTTTTGGATAAAAACAAATATGTTTTAACATCGATGTTTAGACAATAACATCGATGTTTTGGTGAACAACAAATATTTTTTAACATCGATGTTTGGAAAAAAACAAGTATATTTAAACATAATTGTTTTGATAATAACATCGATGTTTTGGAGGAAAACAAATAAGTTTTAACATCGATGTTTTGAACAAAAACAAGTGTATTTCAACATAATTGTTTAGATAATAACAGGGATCTTTTGGATAAAAACAAATATGTTTTAACAATAGTACCAAACAAATATGATTTGGTTTTGTATAAAACATCGATGTTTTACCTATAACAAAGATGTTTTTTACAACGATGTTAAAGTATACTTGTTTTTGTTAAAAACATCGATGTTAAAAAATATTTGTTGTTCTTCAAAACATCGATGTTATTGTCAAAACATCTATGTTAAAGTATACTTATTTTTGTTCAAAACATCGATATTAAAACATATTTGTTGTTCACCAAAACATCGATGTCATTGTCTTAAACATCGATGTTAAAAATTCTTGTTTTTGTTTAAAACATCGATGTTAAAAAATATTTGTTGTTCACCAAAACATCGATGTTATTGTCTAAACATTGATGTTAAAAAATATTTGTTGTTCCTCAAAACATCGATGTTATTGCCTAAACATCGATGTTAAAATATACTTGTATTTGTTCAAAACATCGATGTTAAAACATTTGTTTTTACCCATAACATCAATGTCACTGTTTTAACAATAGTACCAAACAAATATGATTTGGTTTTGTATAAAACATCGATGTTTTACCTATAACAAAGATGTTTTTTACAACGATGTTAAAGTATACTTGTTTTTGTTAAAAAAACCTATGTTAAGATTGTTATATATATATATATATACATATATATTGTTGTTTTTTGTTATATATTTTAAGATCGATGTTTTGACGAAAAACAAGTATACTTCAACATTGATGGTTTGTCAGTGACAAAGTTGTTTTTAACATCGATGTTTTCGACAAAAATAAATATGGTTTAACATCGATGTTTTAGGAATAACAATGATGTTTTTAACAAAAAAAAAAAATGCATTAACATCGATGTTTTACGTATAACAAAGATGTTTTTAATATAGATGTTTTCGACAAATACAAATATGTTTTAACATCGATGCTTTCGAAAAAAACAAATATGTTTTAACAGTAACCCGGCTGATATTAACATCGATGTTTTGAAAATAACAAAGGTGTTTTTAACCTCAATGTTATGTACACCAATAAATTTGTTTTAACATCGTCGTTTTAAACAAAATCAAATATACTTTAACATCTATGTTTTGACAATAACATTGAAGTTCTTGAGAAAAACAAATATGTTTTAATATCGATGTTTTTGAACAAAAACAATGTTGTATTTCATCTCGATGTTTTGATAATAACAAAGTTGTTTTTAACGTCGATGTTTTCGACAGAAACAAATAAGTTGTAACATCGATGTTTTTGGTAAAACATATTTGGTTTTGTCCTAAAAATCGATGTTAAAACTACCGGGTTATTGTTAAAACTTAGTTGTTCTATTCCAAAACATCGTTAAAATATATTTGCTTTTGTCAAAAAAATCTATGTTAAAAACTAGCGGTTTATTGTTAAAACATTTGTTTTTCTCTGAAACATCGATGTTATTGTAAAAACATCAATGTTAAAAACAACTTAATTATCAAAACATCGATGTTAAAAAATATTTTTTTCCTCAAAAACATCGATGTTAATAACAGGTTTGTTTTTGTTGTTGTTGTTTTTGTTTTTGCTGTTGTTATGTTTTGGACAAAAACAAGTATATTTTAACATCAATGTTTAGACAATAACATCACTGTTTTGTATAAAAACAAATATGTTTTAACATCGATGCTTTGAAGAAAAACAAGTATACTTTAACATAGATGTTTTGACAGTGACATTGATGTTATGGGTAAAAACAAATGTTTTAACATCGATGTTTTGAACAAATACAAGTATATTTTAACATCGATGTTTAGGCAATAACATCGATGTTTTGAGGAACAACAAATATTTTTTAACATCAATGTTTAGACAATAACATCGATGTTTTGGTGAACAACAAATATTTTTTAACATCGATGTTTTAAACAAAAACAAGAATTTTTAACATCGATGTTTAAGACAATGACATCGATGTTTTGGTGAACAACAAATATGTTTTAATATCGATGTTTTGAACAAAAATAAGTATACTTTAACATAGATGTTTTGACAATAACATCGATGTTTTGAAGAACAACAAATATTTTTTAACATCGATGTTTTTAACAAAAACAAGTATACTTTAACATCGTTGTAAAAAACATCTTTGTTATAGGTAAACCATCGATGTTTTATACAAAACCAAATCATATTTGTTTGGTACTATCGTTAAAACATATTTGTTTTTATCCAAAAAATCGATGTTAAAACATATTTGTTTTTATCCAAAACATCGATGTCATTGTCTTAAACATCGATGTTAAAAATTCTTGTTTTTGTTTAAAACATCGATGTTAAAAATTATTTGTTGTTCACCAAAACATCGATGTTAAAAAATATTTGTTGTCACCAAAACATCGATGTTATTGTCTAAACATCGATGTTAACAAATATTTGTTGTTCCTCAAAACATCGATGTTATTGCCTAAACATCGATGTTATTGCCTAAACATCGATGTTAAAATATACTTGTTTTTGTTCAAAACATCGATGTTAAAACTTATTTGTTTTCCTCCAAAACATCGATGTTATTATCAAAACAATTGTGTTTAAATATACTTGTTTTTTTTCCAAACATCGATGTTAAAAAATATTTGTTGTTCACCAAAACATCGATGTTATTGTCTAAACATCGATGTTAAAACATATTTGTTTTTATCCAAAACATCGATGTTAAAACATATTTGTTGTTCACCAAAACATCGATGTTATTGTCTAAACATCGATGTTAAAACATATTTGTTTTTATCCAAAATATCGATGTTATTGTCTAAACATCGATGTTAAAACATATTTGTTTTTATCCAAAACATCGATGTTATTATCAAAACAATTGTGTTTAAATATACTTGTTTTTTTTCCAAACATCGATGTTAAAAAATATTTGTTGTTCACCAAAACATCGATGTTATTGTCTAAACATCGATGTTAAAACATATTTGTTTTTATCCAAAACATCGATGTTAAAACATATTTGTTGTTCACCAAAACATCGATGTTATTGTCTAAACATCGATGTTAAAACATATTTGTTTTTATCCAAAATATCGATGTTATTGTCTAAACATCGATGTTAAAACATATTTGTTTTTATCCAAAACATCGATGTTAAAACATATTTGTTTTTATCCAAAACATCGATGTCATTGTCTTAAACATCGATGTTAAAAATTCTTGTATTGTTTAAAACATCGATGTTAAAACATATTTGTTGTTCTCCAAAACATCGATGTTATTGTCAAAATATCAATGTGGAAGCATACTTGTTTTTATTCATAACATCGATGTTAAAATATTTTTTTTTCTCCAAAACAATGATTTTAAAATATACTTTTTTCTGTCCAAAGTATGGATGTTTAAAACAAATTTGTTATTGTTAAAACACCGATGTTAAAAACATCTCTGTTAGAGCTAAAACATCGATGTTAATAACAGCTTTGTTATTTTTTAAATATCGGTGATAAATAACGATAAATATTCTGTCATTGTCAAAACACTGATGTTAACAACAAGTTTGTTGCTGTTAAAATCATCTTTGTCTTAGCTAAAGCATCGATGTTTAAACATATTTGTTTCGTCAAAAACACCGATGATAAAGACTGCCGGGTTACTGTTAAAACAATATGTTTTAACATCGATGTTTTGGTGAACAACAAATATTTTTTAACATCGATGTTTCGAACAAAAACAAGTATATTTTAACATCGATGTTTTGATAATAACATCGATGTTTTGGAGGAAAACAAATATTTTTTAACATCGATGTTTTGAACAAAAACAAGTATATTTTAACATCGATGTTATTGCCTAAACATCGATGTTAAAATATACTTGTTTTTTTTTCAAAACATCGATGTTAAAAAATATTTGTTTTCTTCCAATACATCGAGGTTATTATCAAAACATCGATGTTAAAATATACTAGTTTTTGTTCGAAACATCGATGTTAAAAAATATTTGTTGTTCACCAAAACATCGATGTTATTGTCTAAACATCGATGTTAAAACATATTTGTTTTTATCCAAAACATCGATGTTAAAACATATTTGTTTTTATCCAAAACATCGATGTTATTGTCTAAACATCGATGTTAAAACATATTTGTTTTAATCCAAAACATCGATGTTAAAACATATTTGTTTTTATCCAAAACATCGATGTCATTGTTTTAAACATCGATGTTAAAAATTCTTGTATTGTTTAAAACATCGATGTTAAAAAATATTTGTTGTTCACCAAAACATCGATGTTATTGTCAAAACATCGATGTTAAAACATATTTGTTGTTCTCCAAAACATCGATGTTATTGTCAAAACATTAATGTGGAAGCATACTTGTTTTTATTCATAACATCGATGTTAAAATATTTTTTTTTCTCCAAAACATTGATTTTAAAATATACTTTTTTCTGTCCAAAGTATGGATGTTTAAAACAAATTTGTTATTGTTAAAACACCGATGTTAAAAACATCTCTGTTATAGCTAAAACATCGATGTTAATAACAGCTTTGTTATTGTTTAAACATCGGTGATAAATAACGATAAATACTCTGTCATTGTCAAAACACTGATGTTAAAACAAGTTTGTTGCTGTTAAAATCATCTTTGTCTTAGCTAAAACATCGATGTTTAAACATATTTGTTTCGTCAAAAACACCGATGTTAAAGACTGCCGGGTTACTGTTAAAACAAATATGTTTTAACATCGATGTTTGACATTATATTGGAAACATTACCTCTGTTCTACCCATACTTGTTTCTGTAAAAATTTCAACTTCAAATAAGTTGATAAAATATGAAAACACAAAACCATAGTATCATAATTGAATTACTTATTCAATGCAGCTTATCACAAAATCTTTTAAAATATTCACCAGACATACGATTCTCTGTATTTGCTACGGAAACGACATCAATGTATGAATATGGTTGGGTTTTAACAGTTGAATTTTTAATATATGAATATAAAAAATCAACTATGTCGAAAAAATCTATTTTTTTATTCATTAAAGATGAAAAATAAAATGCTTTGCACTTAAAAATTGATTTAAATATGTTTGGGCACTAATATGTTAATGTTTAAAGACTGTATAAATTAAAAAACATCGATGTCGAAAAACATCGATGTTCTGGAACATCGATGTTTTGTGGTCGATGTTTAATCGACATCGATGTTTTGATTGTAAAAACATCGATGTTCAAAACATCGATGTTTTGCCTTCGATGTCGCATCTCTATCGCCTACAAGATATTGCAGACATATTAAATTTGAATTTATGAAAGAAATAACAACCACAATTCGCGAAGAAATTCAAAAAGTAAACTCTAAATATCAACTTTAACTGGACCAACTGTTATTCTTCAAAATATACCTTTTAGAATTCATTTTGAATTGGTTCTCCATGGCTGTATGAGTAATATGCAAAGCTTACCTTCTACCTTTTCAGTAGAACGGATTAGAAATATATAGAAATCTACCAGAATCCGAAGAAGCAATTCAACTCGGCCTATCTCCTCTACTCGCAAGAATTAAATTTATGGAGTGAGTTTTGAAAATTGTAAATAGATCACCGTTTTAAGAATGGAGAATATCCATGGACACCATACAAGTAATTCAAAACAAGTTTAGAGTTATGTTGGGACTTAATGTTGACGTTGTGAAGCAAGGTAGGGGTGCAACCAATGATGGGAGTATCTCACGACGATTTTTCCAGGATCCACCTACTACAGCTACTATAAATGAAGTTATCCCGGACGTTATCAACAGTGGTACTGCTGTAGATCCGTCAAAATTTGAAAATTATTGTCAGAAAACTGCTACTTTATTTGTAAATTTATATAGATGGCTCATGTCTAATACTGTGCATAAGTTTCTTTGGCACGGAAGCAGAATACTTTCAGCTGGTAGATAGGGGTGTTGACTGAAGAAGCACAAAAGGCGTGCAACAAAGACTATCGTCACAGCAAATCAAGAAAATGTAGGAGAATTTCGAAAAACGAAGATCTTTTCCATATGCTCCTTTTGACGTCGAATTCCCTACATTACTAAATTTCGCAAGGAGCCTGCAACTAAAGGCAGATTTGATTTTCATCCTGAAGTAAAAAAACTTTGATTATTAATTGAATAAAGTTTGTGAGGAATTACATTTGTTTTTAAAAAATCTATATTTAATTGCATAATGTTTTTTAATCTTATATAGCAAAGAATTTTGCATTTATCTCGTAAATAAATCATGGATATATCAGATATTACTGTGTCTTTATTTATACATGACCGTTGAAAAATAAAAAAATATATATATTGTGTGCTATGTATTTTTTTCGCCAAACCACCTATTTCGGACCACTGTGAGGCGTTATAACAGGCATTCTATAACTGCATTTTTTTTGGAAAAACAAACGTATCTAGGTATATTTTAATATAAACATTAATATAAAAAGTGAATTGAATTTCTAGACAAGATAGGCAGTAAAGAACTTTGAAGGAGAAAGAGTAGGTAATAATTGGGATGACAGAGAGAAGAAATATTATTCAAGTCTCGTGTATTAAATTTCGCTGTCCCGTAAATCAGTCAGCTCCTGGCGCCTCGCCTTTCCATCTTCCTTTAATATGGCCATAGCTAACCCAATATTAGGGCGAATATATTATCAAACATATATATGATGTAGAGCAGGCAGGGTTCTGGGGAGGAAACAAGAATAGAGAAGAAAATGGATGAAGGAGGATGGTTATAACTTTAGCAACTTACAAGCTTTAATAACTTAGCCCAAGTTACGTTAACCTTTTCTATTCCGAGTGCATGTCGTTCATTTTATTTATTATTTTAAAGGATTAATTGTTTTCGATAGGATGATTAATGGTCAGGATTTTCGGTTAAACATTTTTTATTTAGAAAAGCCAACGTTTCGATCTCAATTGTGAATCTTCATCATATGATAAAAAAAAAAAAAGTCAAATATATGAGCAACATGTAAAGTATCCAAGCTAGAAGATAATAATTAATTACATTATAAAGGGGTCACCTGTGGTATAGTGGTTACCATGGCAACCTACAATATGCACTGAAGGTCGCAGGTTCGCGTCCCGTTGTGGCCCTAGGATTTTTTATTCCTAAAAAATCCGTTATGCCATTCCTCGGATAGGACGTAAAATGGAGGTCCCGAGCCTGTACGAAGTCAGGTATTCGTTAAAGAACCCTATCCTAATTATTCCTGCATAGGCAAAATATAGGACTCATGTAGCATCGTCCGATTAGCCTTAGTGGCATGAAGTGACGTTAAACAAACAAACAAGCATTACATTATAAACAATTAATTACCATATTCTAGCATAGATACTTTACATGTCACTCATATATTTTTCTTTATTCTAGCCCTGATGAAGACCCACATGTTTGGACCGAAACTTAGGCTCTCCAAATAAAATATATTATCACTGAAAATGCTAAAAATTAATCATCCTATAATAAGATGTCCAGATGCGCCCAACACCAACCGAATTATGCAATCTTTTAAAGAAAAACAAACAACAAAACAGTTTGCAAAATTTGTACATTTTATATATTTTGAAATGCCAAAGTTTCGATCCCAAAATGACTATGATCCATCTTCGTCATGGCTAAAAAAAAAGAAAAAAATATATGACCAACATGTAAAGTATCCAAGCTAGAAGACGATAATCAAATGTTTATCATGTAATTATTAATTATAGATAGTAACACTAAGAAGTAATTTAATGGAAAACAAATCAAACTGAAAATGTGTTTAGATGACATGGGTACTAAACAAAACTGGCCTCAACAAGGTATATATGAGATTTTAATTTATAATGATAACCAGCTACTCATTCAAATGTTCATGTATAATTTTACTATCTTTTATATAATTATCAGATTTGTTAAGCGGTCACCTGTGGTGTAGTGTACTAACGCACGGCTACCTACAATACTAAAGCGGGTTTGCGTCCCGCTTTGGCCCTAGAATTTTTACTGGGAGCAAAAAATCCTTAGCTATGCCGTCCCTCGTACAGGACGTAAAATGGAGATCCCGACCCTGTAAGAAGTCAGGTACTCGTTAAAGATCCCCATCCTAATTATTCCTAGATACACACCACTGCAGCATCGTCAGATTCAATAAAACATCGTCCGATCCCTATCCTAAAAATACCTGGATAGGCAAAATTTTTGATTCCCACTGTAGCATCGTCCGATTAGCTAGAGCGGCATATGTGTCATCTTGTTTCGCTAAAGGTCTAAACGTTTAGACTTAAGAGCGACTGTACAAACAAGTGAAGACCACGACGAGCGGACGTAACAACAGCCGTGAATTCCTGCGGTCAGCGAATACCCGAGGCCAGAGCTTCCTGCGGTTCTTTCAGGGCCAGCGGCGGCGAAGAAGAAAAGAAACAACGAGTTATCAAAACTCACCAAAGAGGTTATAAAATCTTCGAGTGAGTCATTCACGTTGAAATCGATTGTTTTGTATATTATATCGGTTATGCGCGGTCATAAGTGCTTAAGTCAAATTTTTGAATTTTTCAGGAGAGCAACAGCAAAGTTCAAAACATTATGTAATAATTATTGATATTATTTTTAATTTTTATTTTTATAAAACTATATGGTTTGACTTAAGACCTTAATAGTAACCGGTAGCTCTGATTTCGTGCTATAATATTAAGACATAATCTCCAAATGCTCAAAAAGTGACATAAGCCCTTATGACCGCGCACCAAAGATATATGGTTTGTACATAAGGATTTTGATCCTTTAATATTTTTAGTGACAACACTGTATGTAATAATGCCGTTCTGTGATTAATAGAGAGTTGTGAGTAATGTTGTTATTGACTTTAATCCCAGGAATCCACCCAGTTAAAATAAGATTTCATAAAATTCACACTTGTAGAAAAATAATATTATCATACAGAATACTTAAATGTATCTTGTATATTCTTACGATACCTCTTTCTTTAGAGATTCAGACTATTTCTTTCAAACATAATTCTACAACATAAGAATTTCACCTTAGGGCGGAGATTAAATACGTCACGCCTACTTCTGCTTTGGTGCTAAATTTGAACTGTGTCAGGTTATGTAACCAATTATGGCCAACAGATAGAGAGGACATTGAAATCAATCCAACTTGTGGATCTCTTGAGTCTTAGTATCCACCTGGACTCAGTAGTCCTGATGAAGATCCACAAGTTGGATCGAAACGTTGGCTTACCATAATAAAATCATTGTAAACTGAAAATCCTGACCATTATTTAACCTATCGTAATTGAAGAACAGTTGACCATCTCTCATCTCTACTATTGTCTATATATTGGGTGTCTTAGTATCCACCTGGACTCAGTAGCCCTGATGAAGATCCACAAGTTGGATCGAAACGCTGGCTTACCATAATAAAATCATTGTAAACTGAAAATCCTGACCATTATTTAACCTATCGTAATTGAAGAACAGTTGACATCTCTCATCTCTACTATTTCATGAAATAATTATCAATTGCAATAAAATAAACCATAATAATAAGATATTCAATGAATGGAATTATGGGGTAATGGAATAATTGGTGATGGAAAGGTCTGAAGAATACTGATTATGAATACAGAATACTGAAGAAGATTGGGTATTGAAAGTGAATGAGAAGAAGACAAGATATGTACATGTGTGCAGACGTGGGTGAAGCGAACGACTCTGTCATATCAAATCTAGAAAGAGTGGAACACTTAAGAAACCTAGGATATATACTATAAATCGATATTAGATATTTGAAATCGATAGTATTGATAGTATATGAACGAGGGATGTAGAATAGTTGAATTTTTGATTTGGAACGGTAGGAGCTATAATGCCTTTTTTCTTTTCTGTTAATTATGGAATTTTTTTTTGTTTTTTTTTATTGGTCCTCCACTTCCTCGCCTGTTATGCTATACGGGGTTTCCCGGGCCAGGGGTGAGTGTGGGGGATTGATGCCGAGTATTATTAAATGACCCCTGGCTCCGGGTTTTGAACGGGTTATGTTTCGGTTCTCAATCATACGTTACCATGGGCAACGCGTATTTTCTGACGCGTTTGCTCACTCGGCCATCCCGCCACCCTAATTATGGAATTAGATAAACATTCCTGCCAATGGAGGAATTAACGGTTTTATTGGTAAATTAACAATAAAAGATTTATTTGGTCCATTTTTATCGGCCCTGGCGGTCAAAAATCGAAGCAATGTCGAGTCCCAAACTTCATATTGAAGATTTAACCGTGTAAACGGACTTTATGATTAAAATAAAAGTCAAATTTTTTTTTTTAGGACCATAAAGAAACCATTAAGAAGCGATCTCACGACGTATTTCTTTTTGTCTCTAATGACTCAACTTCTTCATGAAACAGGATCCCCAGGCCTCCTAACGACTCGTGTTGCGGTTTCGTTAACAATTTCCCCCAATCGACTACTAGCCACAAGTTTCGACGGATCTTCCGCCCCCACGGACAACAAAGAACGCCTGGTCGCAACTGCCTCTTCATGCGTGCAAAGTCCCCTCCCTCCAGGTAACCGCATGTCTATCAGAGCGGACACTCGATACACCGGGTCGTCTTTCTTGAAATATGAATATTTTTTTTTCTTTTCAATATTTTTTATCTCTTCCATGTCCTGGAAACCGGATACGTGATGTGGAACTGTTGAAGAAAAGACTCTGAAGGATCGTGTATCGGTCTGCGAGGAAAATGAGATCAAAATGGTAACAGTTCTTTTTCTTCCTAACGGGATCTTCATGGTGGATCCGACGAATATCAACCGTGCAGGAATAATAATTCTACATAAAAAATATTACCAGCCATGTGAGAATTTTCATCAAGAGGAGAATATAGAAACAAAATAGTAATGATGATAAATACAAAACGTATGTTTGATTTGTTTAACGTCAATTTACACTAAGACTAATCGGATGATTCCCCTATAATACAGTAAGATTCATAAATTTTGACTATCCAGGTATAATGAGGACAGGTGTCTTTTAAATAGAACCTGACATCGTACAGGCTCGGAACCTCCATTTTACGTCCTACCCCAGGACGGATAGCCAAGAATTTTTCTCCCTTTAAAAAAATCCTAGGGCCACCGTGGAACGCGACCTTTAGTATTGAAGGTTGCTATGCTAACCACTACAACACAGGTGACCTTAGTTTTCTTTATTTTCCATTGTAAATTTAAATTAGAAATATTTTTATTATACTTTAAGTTTTGATTTAGTTTTATGAGAGTTGCAAATAACAGGCCTACCAAATAAAGTTCACAAAGCAGTTTCAAATTGTAGTATTATCATAAAAATTATTTTATCTCTCGTTTAGTAATATTTAAAATTTGAACTATCCTATCAAGATCAAATGATGATTAATTTAATAAAAATTACGTTTAAAAAAGATAATACAAATGATTGCCGTTTTTACAATCGACGCTGGAATGTCTTTTTGTTATCTACAAGATAAAATAGAGCCTCTAACAAACTATAAATTCACTAAAACTTCTCTTTTTTTACGAGTTTTGTTAGTTACAACAAGATTGTTATAAGATAGTTTGCTCCCGATTAGACTTGGAACTTTATCTAGAACCGTTTCTCCGAATTGCTCTCACGAAATAAAAAAGTAACTTCTTTCACAGTAAGGACTTTGTGAAAAAGTGTGGTTGGCCAAAGTTCAAATGCTCTGGCTTAAGGAGTTATAACTTTAGTGCCTTCGGTTTAATGTTCCACATGGTTTATTTATTTATTTTTTTGATGTTAAATAAATCTTTTAAAACATATCTATATCAATTTATCAAATTTGAATATAAAATGAATGAAAAGGAGGTACTTTTCTTTACTATCGATTTCCCCCAAAAAAAACAACCCAAATTTATCCCAACAAACAAAGATTCAAAACCACAACAAAGAATATAATGCTTAGGGGTCATATGTAGTTAGTTTCTATCAAGCTAATGTGCTAATCCGACGATAGGGTTGGGAGTCTTATATCCATATTGTCTATCCTTGTAAAATTAGGATAGGGATATTTAAGGAATACTTAAATATTCGGAGACTCGGGATCTCCATTTCATGCCTCATCCTAAATAAGGCAGAGCTAATAATTTTTAACTACAGTTTAAAAATCCTAAGTCACCTGGGGGGGGGGGAGGAGAAACCCGCAACCTTTGGTGTTGTAATCTTCTATGCTAGCCACCATACCAAAGGTGATCTCCATTGAACATCGATAGCCTCAACCACTACACCATTGATGACCTCAACCACTATACCGTTGATGGCCTCAATAGTTTTGATCTGTGCCTGATGCCTATCTAATAAATAACATAACACGAACTGCAAATTGTAAAAAAATATTGTCAAAAAGAAAAATTACTTCCTTTTACTTTTTGCTCTGGAGGACCTCATCGATTTTCATACCTAAATGGTTTCTGAAATGTGTATGAAAGTTTGAAAATATAAGAATAGAACTAACTTTGTTTGTTACAACGTCCCTTTATGCTACTAAGGCTTATAGCATGATGCTACAGTGAGAGTCCTAAATTTTGCCTATCCAGGTATAATTAGGATAGAGATCTTCAACGAGTACCTGACATCGTACAAGCTCGGTCCCTCCATTATATGTCCTATCCGAGGGACGGCATTGCTAAGGATATTTTACTCCCTTAAAAAGATTCTAGCGCAACCGCGGGACGCGTAACCGCTACCTTTAGTATTGTAGGTTACTATTATACCACAGGTGATCCAATTTTGCTAAGTAATTTTCTCAGAAATTCCAATTAAAAAATTAAACGAAATATTAAATATCACACCAAAAACTTTTGAATATAATTGAAATATTTCTTTCTCTTCTAGATCTATATAAATAGATAAAAAGCATTTCTCTATTGATACATCACTACACTATATATTTTTGAAACAATATTCCTCCAATCCTAAACATATTCTTAAATGTTAATTTTGTTCTTCAAGATCAGGTTACTGTCACGTTACATAATGAAAGTGTATGATGCGTTAGGATTCGCCACTTTCAGATAGCTAAATTATATTCATCTACGTTTGGATGGTAAGGAGTTTATGGTATCTTTCCTGTGTATTATCGGCACAACACTTGGCTTTTCATTGTTCACTTATGAAAATCACTGTTTAGTCGTATAACAAACGAGACCACAATAAAAAAATATAATTTCTTCACAATCATCAAAGTTTTTGATCCCGCAAGTTTCGATCCCTGCCAGAATCCCTTCACCCGCAGCTAATACAGACACCCTCCTTCAACCCCACCCCTCATTTCCTCGCCCCAATAGCCTGTTCCATTGCTTCATCTCAACTCAGCTTCTGGTTTATTGATTATTTTACTGTCATCATCTCCCCAAGTTTATGAGCTATATGTACGAAATGTACTAGGGTAAACCATACAGTTATTGACACACTTAAGACTACATTTCTGTGGTGAAACAAAAAAAAAAAATACTTTTTTCTGAAGGGATCAAATTGGAACTTCCTATATCTCCTCTCTATCTATCCTCATAAAGACTCAAGAGGTTTTTTTTGCGTCAAAAGTTCAATAGTTTTACCATATGGCAATATTTATTGTTAAAAGTGCCAAATCTAGTTATTGGCACCCTGTGGGTTTTATTGTGAAATCTTCTCTATGGTTAGTTTGTTATTGTCTTACTTCATAGGTCACATAAAGGACCCTTCAACCATTAGACTCATGTAGGTATATCTTCTAATAAAATTAAGATTTTTTACTTATTTCTTTAAGTTAAAGTTGGGGTGTCAATAACTATACTGAGTGTCAGTAACTGTATGGTTTACCCTATGTATTACAAAGTTAAAAAACCATATAAAAAAAAAAATGTCAGTATTGTATGGGATTCGCAATCTGCAATGAGACAATGCTTGAAATTTCTACCGGATAAATTGCTAACTGAGTTAGCATATCTCTCCGCCATCGCCTCAAAAGTCGCCAGCATGGAATGTTGGGGTTTATGTAAGATGTATTGGTTCGTGTTAAAAGTTAGTCATTGGTGGAAGTTTTCGTAGTATTGTGTGGCTGCATCGATGACGGACTGTCATCAATGACTGTTGGGATATTCAGTTCCTTGTGCAGTAAGTCATTTGTCACATAGTATGCTGCGTCTACTATTTTCCTCAATACATTGGACTAGAATTCTTTGGATGTATGAGGGTTTTGCAGAACCCTATAGTTCTATCCCGTACGTTCAAAATGGTCGTATTAATGCTTTGTAAAATGTTAAGTTTGTTAGTAATTAATAATTTGGAACGATAATTGACAACTCTGGAACTACAAGTAAGAAAGCTTTCACTATAAGATTTGATAAAAGTGATCAGGTTTTGGTAAAGCTTATCATATGCTACTACTAGCCGTGATTTAAGGGTACTCTCATTACGTTCTAATCGGTTAAAAAGTTGCTTTATTAAAGACCCTGATTCGTTCAGTTCGCTCTTCAGAGATCCGATTAAAATTAATTGTACCCCAAAAAGGGTTTCAGTAGAGGTCTGGCCCACACTAAACGGGTCCATGTTGGCTTTGTCCAGAAGTAATACTTAAAGAGAAATTATGAAAATTTTCTGAATTGATATCCTAAAACAGTTTTTTTACAAATATATTTTTAAAAAAGGTGATGATTATGGAGAAACGTCAGAAACGTCTACCGCCCTCAAAGCAATAACAAAATATATTGACTAAAGATGGGATTATTTAACATTTCACATACAGTACCAGTCAAAAGTTTAGACTCACCCTTAGATTTTTAAAATAAACAAATAACAACATTTTATTAATTTAACAACATAAAAACAATAATTTTATTTTTAATTTATTTATAATTTGTTTAATTGTTTCTTTAACGTCCCTTTATGCTACTGAGGCTAATCAGACGATGCTGCAGTGGGAGTCCTAAATTTTGCCTATCCAGGTATAATCAGGATAGGGATCTTTAACGAGTACCTGGTATCGTACAGGCTCAGCACCTCCATTTTACGTCCTATCCGAGGGACGGCATAGCCAAGGATTTTTTAATGGAAGTAAAAAATCCTAGGGCCACCCCGGGACGGGAACCCGCGACCTTTAGTATTGTTGATTATTATGCTCAACACTACATCACAGGTTACCCCTATTTATAATTTTATTCTAATAATTTATAATATTATGTTTAAAATGTTACCTCTTGAGTTAATGATGATGTAAGTTGTTTGCTTCAAGAAAAAAATTATAAATTATCAGGATTTTCAGTCAAAAGGTTTTTATTTGGAGAGCCTACGTTTCGATGCGAACATGTGAATCGCCGTCAGGGCTAAAATGGAGTAACATGTTAGCCGCTCATCTCAAACGTTTTAGATTTCCCTAAAATAAACCTTTCAAGTAGGCAAACTAACCCCTAACACTTCTCACCTTACGATTTTTCCCTCAATCTCTGTATTACTCTGGACTCGACAAGGTAAATATCAGATTTTATTTCATTTTAACCAGCTACTCATTCAAATTTTCATACATATTTACTATCTTTTATATAATTATTAGATATATAATATTGCAACATTTATATGGGTAACAAATATTTATTTAACAGAAATATACAGTTATCAATGCCAACGAATTGTTACAACTTAAATTTTTGAGCATGTTACAAAATTGATAACGTTATAAAACACAATCATATGACTTGAAATTCACTCTCAAGACACAGACTTCGACTTAGGGTCTGGCCACACATGTCCGCACCGGATCCGCACCGCAGCACTAATATAGGTTATGTTCAGAATATTTTTAATTTAACTTACATATTACCTTTAGTTATGCCTAAAGTGGCTTATGTCTGACATGTGTGGTCTGACCTTTAGGCATAACTAAAGGTAATATGTAAGTTAAATTAAAAATATTCTGAACATAACCTATATTAGTGCTGCGGTGCGGATCCGGTGCGGACATGTATATATAATCATAAATAGTCAGGCCTGGAATATTCCAGAACAATGTGGGCAGTTCTACGCCATCACGGAAAGATCTAGACACAAACAGTTCGTTCCAACCGCTTATTTTGTTCCAACAAGCGGTCCGGGAAGTTACGCCATATGTTTTTTATTTGCTTATCGGTTTAACGTTACAGTATTATAATTATTAGATTTCATAAGTACGCACGTCATGTAAACATACCATCTTCTAGCAATGATACTTTACATGTTTCTTATATATGTTTGTCTTTATTTTAGCCCTGATGAGGATCCTCGTGTTTGGATAGAAACTTAGGCTCTCAAAATAAAAAACTTTTGACTGAGAAACCTGATAATTCATCATCTTAAAAATAAAAACATTTTTTAACACGCTAATTGTTTGGTCTAAGTTGTTACTGTTTGTATTGCATGTTTACCAGATGACAGGTTATATTTTATGTAAACATTGAGATTTATTGAAAAGTTATCGAAAAAAAAATTAAATGGGTCTCCATAATACCACCCTTAACTCTAAGAAGGACTTATAGAAGTCCTTTCAACTTTTTTAGGATGTGGACACATTGAATATTTTATCGAAAACGTAGTTTTATTTTTTGAAAAAAAAGAAAAAAGAATAGAAATCGAATCTCATTATCATGAGGTACTCGATTCCAACTAGGCCTAAAATAAATTAGGGAATAATCTTAGACTGTTAGCTCTTTGAGGAGTCCACCGCCGATAATTGCTGCTCTTCGAAATTAGATAATTATCCAGGCCTTCTTCAGAGAGTGTTCGATAATTTTTTTTCGATACAATAATTTTCAAAAGCTACCGGATACCGCTGTTTGTTTAATGGCTAGCTCGTTTTGGGCCAAGTGATCAATTATAAAACGATTAAAATTGTTTTAAAATAAATAGTATTTTTCTCTATTCTCTATTCTAAAGTCACAGTAAATATAAGAGGAAAAAAGGAGAAAAAAAAAACAAAAAAGAAGCAAACAGGATAATATGAGTTTCGAAAAAAATATTCACAAGTCCGTAAATACTTAAATCGCATGGCCTATTTATTTATAAACTTATCTATATACATTCTTTAGTTTATTTTATTTTAGTTTGGTTTGTTAGAAAGTTGTTTATTTTTTTCTACTTTATTTATTTATTTTTTATTTTTTTAATTAGCATGAAATCATTCGTTGTTATGTCAATACCAGAGCTAATTAAATAGCTAGTATCTGTTAAGTGGTATATTACTTCGCTATATCTATTTCATTATACTTTAATTTTGTAGTAAATGATCTAATTAAATAGTAAATTGTCCTTTGCTAAATCTGCTTCACGACCATTCAGAATAAATATTTGTTTTTCTGTTCTTGTTATTTTTAGCTAGTAAATTATATTATTATATTATAATTAAAGCTCGGAATTCCGTGCAGTAAAAATTTGAAAACGTGCAATAAAAACTTCAAAACGTGCATTAAAAGCTTCAAAACATATAATAAAAATGTATTGCTTGAAAATTAGGCATTAAATTATTTTTTTGAAAAAAAAATAGCTACTTTGGAAAAAAAAAGTAGCGGAGAGTAAATTTAAATAGAAACTCTTTTATTTTTACAGATTATTTTTATAATATTGGTTTTGGTATAATCACTGAAATTTGGATCTTTTTTATAAAACTATTGATATATTTTTGAAAAAATTCCGATAAAAAATCGGGACATAAAATATTTACTTAAATTAGTAACAACAAGATGTGCAATACATAGTAAAATACTCGCATGTGTAATGTAATTATATTGGAAATAGGAAGACCTTAAAAAAGGAAAGATACTACTCAAATTATGGAATCACTCGATGCAATATCCGGTGCGTAGGCTTATTTTTATATCACACTGGTGACACGCACTACCTGTTACCGTTCTAGGGTTAAAAAAATCTGGTGCGTGCGCGCAACACACAACTTTCACTTACCAACTTACTTAGATAAGAAATTGACGTGTTTTGTTAAATATCATTTCCCAAAGTCACACATTTTTCTACATTCATAACTTATTTTTATTAATCGTTAAAGCCGTTTTTGAGTAAATAAAAAACCCCGTGAAAATGATACAAAATTTATTAAGTAAAGTGCCCCCTGCGGTTGATCAATTTTGATGAAATTTTTATAGACATATCTCGGGCATATAAATAGATCAAATACTAAGTTTAATCAAAATCGTTAGAGCCGTTTTTGAGAAAATCAAAAAAACACGTGAAAATGTTACCAAATTTATTAAGTAAAGTCGTCCCTCCGGTTAATCAATTTTGATGAAATTTTTACAGTCATATCTCGGGCATATAAATACATCAAATACCCAGTTTGATCAAAATCGTTAAAGCCGATTTAGAGTAAATAAAAAAAAAAACGTGAAAATGTTACAAAATTTATTAAGTAAAGTCTCCCCTCCGGTTAATCAATTTTGATGAAATTTTTACAGTCATATCTCGGGCATATAAATAGATGAAATACTCAGTTTAATCAAAATCGTTAGAGCCGTTTTTGAGAAAATCGAAAAATACCTAAAAAGTTATTAAGTAAAGTACCCCCTCCCTTTAAGTAATTTTGATGAAATTTATGCTGTCACATCGCGGGCATATACCTACACTAAATACCCAATTTCAGGATCGCACGGTTTATAGTTTTTGAGCTAGTCTGTTCACATACACACACACACACACACACACACACACACACACACACAGACACACACACACACACAGACCATTTCGCGGGACTTGGTCATTTCGACTCAGGGGACCCCAAAACGTGTATTTCCGTTGAAAACCGGAAGTCGAATTTTTTCACGATCGCAATACTTCCACTTACTATATATTTCATATATAGGTAAGTGAAAGTAAAAAATTAGGTACTTACTTGTGCAACGGCGGGTATCGATTTGTGATTTCCTCTCACATCCAATTTTTTATCACAAATTTTACAGAACATTACACAACCATCCCTATTGATTTCAGGATATTTTTCAATCCATCCGGCAGTTTTCGAAGACACACTTTCTCACATTTTTGGCATTTTTAGTAACAATATACTCGACGAAGCTAGTTTGATACTGACAAAGCGATGGGAGAAACAAAATTTAAACATCCAGGAACCAATGAACCCTCATTTCTAAGACATCGGAGGTTTGTGTTGGTTTACATCTCCCAAATTCCCTTTATTTTTTTACAAATGATGCAATTTCGTGCTATAAAAATTCAAAACGTGCAATTTCGTGCAGTAAACGCCGAAACGTGCAATTTCGTGCAGTAAACGCCGAAACGTGCAATTTCGTGCAGTAAACCCCAAAACGTGCAGTATAAAACTTCATTATAACATCCCATTACGCTTGATTCGGATAAGTAACTTGAATTCGCTTTATTCCGACTTTCTAAAAAAAAGATTGCACGAGAATCCGAGCTCTAATTATAATACTAAGTAGAATAATAATTATTGTTTATTTTTTATTTATATTTAGTATGTTAGTTATGTCGCGGTACTTGATAAAGATATAATAACTGCCCCACTTATCTCGTTGGAAGCTTAGCGCAACCATCGATTATAGGACCAAGACGGGGCAAGACAATTTTTCCTGAAGGTTATATAGTGGTGATGTGTACTGATATATGAAACTCCTGAAATACATTCTCTCGCCCTTTTCCTGAAATGTTCCACCGTTAAATAGTGCACGAGTAGATAGTTATGGCCATAACAATTAACAGTAGATAGAACATTTATTTTGCATGTTTTTAGTAATACTTACAATACTTTGTTCATTTAGTTTTGACTGTAGAAGATTAGTTTATTTTATTAATTTATTAGAACATTTTAATTTTAGAAGATTTATTTTTTTTATATTGGTTTTTGCATGCAAGGTAACATTTTATTTAACCAAGTTCAGTTTTATTTCTTCTTATATCAGTTGATTATTTTCCACTTTAATTAACAACAATAGTAGTTACCAGTGATTAGTCATTTTTATTATTGTTATTATTTATTATTTTGCTAAATAAATAATTGTAAAAATATCGTTTCTTTTATTTTGTAAACCCCATGGCTTGTGAGTTACCCCAAAGAGGTAACAGTTATATAACATACTAAAACAGAATGGGTCAGACTCCATGGCTACATGTTGTAACATTTAAGCTAATAAAAAAAAAATTATTTATCAAATTGTTTTAAAATAAATACAAGAAATTTTGATTTTACTTGTACTTTATGTAGTAGTGATTTAAAAAAGGTGAGTCTAAATTTAATTATGCAATTAATCAAATGAACAAATACACCTGTTGTGAAGTGGGTGCTTACCTTTTTATTTTATATGCATATTTTATTAATCTGTTTCGTTTTAATATATGTCATACTATGGCAAAATAGATAAGTACGAATTTTTCAAAGACATATGTAAATAAAAGTTTTTTCTGAAACAAATTGAAATTAAAGTTAGTCATCCGTTCAACTCTTATATAGATACTGGTACTAGTTATAGTTCTTCAGTTCTAAAAAATTTTTTTTCTGTTCATTTGGGTTTAAATATACTTTTAAGTTCCCCAAAACCTGGCGTAACTCTAGCTCTCCTTACTGATGAAGGGGGGGGGGGGGGGTCATAGCATAGTAACCTACATTACAAAAGGTCGCGGGTTCGCGTCCTGCGGTGGTCCTAGGTTTTTATAAAGGGAAAAAAATCTTTGGCTAAAGTTACGTTAAACAAACAAACCCATGCCAGGTGTGGCATACTCTGGATGTCCTCTACATCTTGTTTTCCTTGCAGCTGTTCCTGATGACCTGACAAATAGTCGAATTATAGGTGGACATCCGCTGAAGAACTAGTCCAATTATGGTCTGCGATTAGCGGCTAAGAAAATTAGTTTGATCTCCCTTTAGATAAACAGTTTTTTATTTTGTTTTTTTGATCGTATAAGATTAAAAAAATATACTTCAAGTTATACCGGCATATCATTATCTATTAAGAAATAAAATTTAATAATAGGCCTTTAAATTAGATGTATTAGCCCGACACAGTTCGATGCTTGAGTAACGGTCAACTATAATCAGGCATCTACAAGTAGCTTTTTTTAATTTATATTAAAATAAATTTTAATTCTCCATGTTATCATGGTGAAATGCTTTCATTTCATTATTTAGAACATTGAATAATGCCATCTTCAATCAATATATTCTGTTATAGCTTACAGAGCGGTAGACGTTTCGGACTTTTTGTCTAGGATTTTAGCATTTAAATTAAAAAATTTGTCAATTAACTATAATTGTTGACTAATTATATTGGCGTAAGTTTTTATATGTAAAATATTGTATCACTATTGTAGATTTAAATCATTTTATATTAGGAGAAAATAATAATTCACAATCTCCAGCAAACAATAAAAACTAAAATTATTAACAACGTTACAAAAAATAACTGTTAATAACAATACAGAGACATAAAAGTATAATTACATGTTATTTATTCATGGTCGTTGGTTATACAATTAAGATATAATTTTTAAACTATTTAATTAGAAGATAAAAGATTCGACCACGGCCGGGAATCGAATCTTTTATCTTCTAATTAAATAGTTTAAAAATTATATCTTATAATTACATGCTTCGATCTTCAGAGCGAGACTAAGATTCAATGCCATTTCTTCTTATATTTAGCCGGAAACCGAAAATTCAAGAAGGTCTTCACACAGTCACGAACATGTAATATAATAATTACAGTATCAGTCGAAAGTTTATACTAACTTTTATTAAATTCATAATCTTCAAGTTTAATAAAATAATTCTAAACCAAGAGGTAGAATATGGTGGATATCGACCTTTACGTTTTTACTAGTTTATACCTTTTCAGAAAATGTCCACTTGAGCTGATAATATAGTAATAATATAGTATTATAGTAATACAGTAATATTTTTTTTTATAAAAAGAGTTAAATTTGTGTTTAAAATTTTAAACCTAAATTAACGGTTAAATTTAAACCTATTTTTCCGAACAAAAAAATGGTGGCTTAAATGTTTCCCATGCTTAAAAAATATATAATATTTTTTAAGCATTATCCTGTTACACGTTTCCATTCCCTTTGAATTACTCTCTCAATAAAAAAAAACAACTAAAACTATAATAAACACCACAACATAAATGTGATCTTTAGTGTTTTATCTGTAACAATCTTGTAATAAATAAATTTTTTTGACAAATAAAGTAATTGAGATTAAAAAACCAAAACAAATCTCTGAAAACCTCACAACTGGCTTGTTAATCAAACAAGGCTGTAATATTGAAGATAAATAAAGGATACAAGCGAGAGATAAGCTGAGTAATCGATACGTTGGCCTAGTCGTTCACGAGTGAAATCGAAACTCAACGTAATTAAATGCTCAATCTTCCGCTCAACTGTAAAATGATCAAGCAATTTCGAACCAATCCCCTGTTAACTATTTAGTTAAGTTCTCGGAAACTTTACAATAAATAAACAATAATTATTTTTCAAACTTAACAGCTACAAATATTTAACAAGAACTTAATTGTATTTGTTTAATATCTATTCTAACCTCTGAGCTCGAAATGATTTAAAATTGAAAGGATAGCCTGATATAAACCGGGTTGTTTAACAATTTTACAAACCAGTAACCCTGTTGGTTTTTTAATGTAAACACGGGGGGAGGGGTTAGGTATTAGGTCGCGTTCAATAAACTTATTGACATATTCTATCATATTACAGAAAAAAAAAAATAAATAAACAAAAACTATAGATTTTAAATACTAACATCGCCGTCATTAGATTTTTGCAGTATACCTACACCAGAAGTTAAAATCAAAATATGAAATCCTTAGTCTTTTTACAAAGGTGACTTTTGCAATACTGAGCTTGTAATAATAGTAAATAATTCTCTATATTTTAATTTCATTTATTTAGTTTATTGTTAAGTAATAGATAAATATTTTGACTAGTTTTGTTTCCTAGTTTAAAGTCACTTAATGCTACAAAGGCTAATCAGATGATGAGATTGCTAAATTTTGCCTATCCAGGTATAATTGGAATTTTTTACGAGTATCTGACATCTTACTGGCTCGGCACAACCATTTTACGTAGTATCCGAGGGACGGAGTAGGCAATGATTTTTTACTCTTTTTTAAAAATCCTAAGGCCACGGCGAGGCGCGAACCCGCGACCTTTAGTATTGTAGGTTGCTACGCTAACCACTACAACTCTGGAGCCGCCTAAAAATATTTTGTTAATCATTATAAAAATAAAATTTTCGGTTCTTCTAGAAAGATTGGATTTTAAGTGCAGCCAAATATAATTTCATATTTATTTAATGAGTATTTTTATTTATTTTTGCTATCTCCTATATAAAAAATATATAACAGATGGACTATATAAAAAATTGTACCGCCAGTATAATTATTATATAAGTATACAGCCAGGTTTCCCTCTATGGATGTTTGGTTTGGTGGATTTTTTTAAGGGAAAAAATTGTTGACTATTCCGTACTTCGGATGAAAGGTGAAATGAAGGTATTGAGCCTGTCCTATGTCAGATATTCTTAAAAATCCTGACCTGGTAGGATTTAGGACTCCTGTCGGAGCATAAATTTATTTTTTATATTTGAAATCCTGAAAAAAAATATTACCTCTCATAAACTAATTACTATTTTAGTTCTATACTATTTGCCCCTGGATCCGATATAAATCCGGGTTTTGAACAAAAAAAGCCTTTTTATACCGGAAGCACTGGTTTTAAAAGAATTATGAGGGGTCACCTGTGGTTAGATGGTTAGCATAGAAACCTACTACAATAAATCAAGGTCGTGGGTTCGCGTCCCGAAGTGGAGCTAGGTTTTTTAATGGGAGTAAAAAATCCTTGTCTATGCCGTCCCTCGGATAGGGATTTAACATTTTTTTTGTTCTTGCTCTGATCAAGATTACTCTTGGATAAATTATAAATTCTTCTACTCTTATACTTCTAGAAAGAAGATGAAGAAGCTAAGGGTTATCAGTGAGAAGTCATAGAGGAAGGTAACAGGTAATACGTAAGTACCGCAAGTTGCTAATAGCGGTGCTGTGGACAAAGTTTTCTCCCCTCTCTAGTTTGTATTAGTAGCTTGGCCGATAATGTAGCCTGAGAAGTTGGCCTGGCGTGTTCCTCTCGGAAGCTGGGCGAGAGTGGTGCCATCTGTCTTGTTAAAGCGGCAGCTGACGGGTGATGAGTGGTTCGCGGAACCCCGTCTCGGAGAGTTTTTGCTTCTCAACAAGATTCAGGTTAGTATTAGGGGGGCGGCTGATCGATGCGGTTAGCGAAGCAGTTATTGGAAATATTATTTAGAATAACCAAGTGAATGAGTCTGTTAATAGTTTTATATTGACTTAAAGATACCTAGTTTATAATGTTCCTGTTTAGGAATTTAGTGAAACTAATATATTCTCCGTTTTTACGACGTTTCGGGGTCCACCACCGCTTGTCATGTACACTCTCCTCTAAACATTACTGCTATTCTCGATAACAAAGTAAATAAACAATAATACAATTTTGTATAAATTTATTAATATCGTCAGATGGTTTTGTTTTTAATTTAAAATTAAACAATCACCACTACGTTACCTCAATTATTACTGCTCCTATATTATTACTAGCATTCCCCGTCGCGGCTTCGCCCGCGAGCCTTTAAAATCAATTCTGTGACCATTATCTTGGTATTGATCTAATATAATATGTTAACTGATGTTAAGGAGATTTAGTAGAATTTGAGCTTTCGGTAGGTGGAATGTTGGAGGGGGAAGCTGCCGGCTCGGTAGAAGAGACGGAGACGCGCAATGGAGAGAGTTCACTAAAACCGTCGTGAACGCTTCATTTTTCGGCTGTAAAACATGGTTTTCGACGCCCAATAGGACCTTTCGAGTTAAACTCGTCGTATCAAATTCTTTAAAATGAGTCCTAATTATATATATTTTCTCGAAGTTCGAAAATAGGTGTCCGTTAGAGTTAAACAACAATTTCGCCATTTACATTTTAGATATTCTTAGGGGTTACGTTTTTGATATTCCTTTCTTAGTGGTTACCTACATCGCTTTTAAAATCTAAATTCCGAAGTTTCTAATCATAAGTAGTTTTTGCTCTGCGTTGATTCTGTCAGTCAAGACAAAGCCTCTTATATATATGGAGAAGTATATATATTGGAGTAGTATATATATGGAGAAATATATGGAAAAGAGATCGAAATAAACATGCACCATCCCCAATCATGGGAATCACAGTGTGCATAATTTGATTACCACTAATATTTAAATAATAAGTAGCCATATTTTATGTGAATGTCTATTTTAATACTATTGTAACGTTAAATCGATATTCAAATAAAAAACATACGGTTTAAAATCTCAACAATAGATTTCCGTTAGAGTTAAACCACAATTTCGCCATTTAAGCCCCTTAGGGGTTACATTTTTGAAATTCCTTTCTTAGTGGTTACCTACATCGCGTTTAAAGTCTAAATTCCGAATTTCAAGTTTCTATCATTAGTAGTTTTTGCTCTGCGTTGATTCTGTCAGTCAGGACAAAGCCACTTATATATATATACATATAGATTATTTAGAATACACGAATGAGTCATTTTTGTAGCCTTAGTTCCTTTTTTTATTATTTATTCATTTTTTTTATTATTATATTATTCCCATTTTATTAGCCTTATCCTTTTCCACCTGGGTGTGGAGATAAAGGACGTAGCAAGCTTGGCGGAGTGTACAGTCCTGGACTCCCTGGGAATAATACATCACCACATATATGGGAGTAGCTGAATAAAAGACTAGTGAGAGGACATCTATGTATATATACGTTATTTATTTATCTATGTATTTTATGCATGAATTATTTATTTAATTGTTTGTTAAATTTTAATATATCTTTATTTCTAATTTTATATGCCATAATTGAGTATTGATTTGGTTTTACTCTTATTTTTATTGTTGTTGCACGATAGATATATTTTATTAAAAATTTAGCACTCAAGGGATTGAGTAAAAGAGAGAACGAATAAAAATGAAGACAAAAAAAATATAACCCGGTAGGTAGGTATACATATATATGAACATGCGCGGATGTTATTATTATTATTATTACAATAAGATGTTACAAATAGCCTCAGATGCTTACTCAAATAGCCTAAATAATATGCTGTGTATTAGCAACCCAATGTAGTTGGGCAGCATCTCTTTTATGATGAATAAAGTGTTTCTCTCTAGCATTTTTTAGTCGACGCACTTATACCAAAATGGAATCCATGTAGGCTATTCAAAACTTATCTACGTCATTATTTAAAAAATTGACCATTAAGCTTGTGCTCTTGATAAGTACTAACGGATATTTTTGACAGCTGTTTCATCATTATTAAAGATGAGAATGGCGCAAAGACTCCGAAAACTCCTATTGTAGATATACATATGAATGTCTGGAAAATATATGGACTGTTTTATTAGTATATTACTTTAACTAAATAACAAATGGAATCTTTTAAACACAAATATAGGCTTCAGAGAAGTTGATACGTTTTTAATTTCAATAATCATTGGAAATAAGGAAGATTTAGTAGAAATTGGAAATGTGTTTTTTTTTTCTAATTTATCTTTATTATACATTAGACGTGATCACGGTCAAATCACCTACTTGCACGACCGCTGACCAAGAAACAGTGCTTCCTTAAAGTTTCTTTACACTATGCGAATCTCACCCTCGAACCTAGACGTACCGGAGAACCATGAACCCCTATTTACACTTAAAGTCGAGCAAACAATGATGTCTGACTGCACCAATTCCCTTACAAAGACGGCTGACTTGGAACTACCGGCTGTTCTGGCGTTTCCTCTGACTGAATATGGATGAAAGCAAGGTCAGAAAAATGTTGAAAGATGGGCTAGAAGCTTATCTTAACTAAATCTAAACACTAGTGCTATTCCCGAACACACAGGCAAACGGATAACGTACCTGTTCGAGTTCGTACCTTATTAAGAATATAGACGAACATTGTTCCGAACAGGCTGTTCGAGAGTGAGGTGTTATGGTATCGAAGATTGATACGCTAACCACTACACCACAGGTGACCCTACTTTTGTTTGTTTTCCATTGTAAATTGAAATTAAAAAGATTTTTATAATTCTTTAGGTTTTGATTTAGTTTTAAGAGAGTTGCAAACAATAGGCATTAAAACCAATAGATAAGGCGAAATTAAGTGTTAAGGTTTGAAAGAGTTTTTTGCTTATTCCATCCAAGTTTGATTAACAAAGAATTCTCGAGAGAAATATAGAATTGTAATATAAATAAGAGGCTATTATATTTTTAACTAGCAAAGGGGAGGAGAAAATTATATCTTAATCTGAATAAAACCCCACCCGGGAAGTTTAATGGTCGCATCTGGACACGAAGGGTGGAGCTGCTACCATAACTCGAGGGACATAGAGACAAATCTCCCCAACAGGATCTGGCAGATATTAAGGACCTCCGAGTCCTGCCCAAGAAATATTTTTTGATATATTTAACAGGACCGAAAGGAATAAAGATTAGCCAGATAAATCCCAGAAGACGCAGCAGGGCTCTTGTGAAATATGTCCTGGCAGAAAAAAATTGGATGATGTAGTGTGCCTCCGATCTAGCACCATACTTCATCTCAACCGGCTTTGTTTACTTTTACCAGGCCGTGTCCTAACTTTTTGCTCAGGTTTTTTTTTCGTTTTTAGGTATGGGCGTTTAGTATTTTTTTACCTCTGTCTTTTTTTTTTACAAGGGGAGGTCATAGGAATAGATTTTCATCTGGGAATAAATCTTGAAATATGTTTTGACAGAATGATACATGGAGCCGTAATGGAAACAAAACTGTGGCCTTAATGGCCAGGGCATATTGAATATATTAAGGTAGGGGCAAACAGTGGAAGGAAGATGTGAAGCTGTGATAATTTTTATTTGTTGATTCTTGAAACTTAGCAGAAGCAATATCAACTGCTCTCATATTTTCTAGATTATATACACAAGATATCTTATATATCTAAAAATCTCGTGTCCCGATGTTTGTCGGAGGTAAAATAAGAAACTACTTAATCGATCATTATAAAATTTGGCTCATTGTGTGTAGTTTAGTTCAACTTAAAAGATAGGATAGTTTTTATCTTGATTATAGACCCCAATATTTCTTTTGTTGCAAATTAAATACTTATTATACTACAATTGAGTATGATTATTTGTAAGTTCTATAAATTTCCAACAGACGGCGGTGTAAGTTGATTTAATGACAAAACGCTTTATTTTCTTTAGATATTTAGGGTGAGTATGCATCTAGTAGCCAAATCTATTTTTTCCGGCTTGGACTAGGAATAATCCGTATTTTTCCGAAGGGCAATCATGTGTCGCCTAATCATATAAAATTTGTCCTAAACTTTTATTTTTAATTACTTAATTTTTAATTTTTAACTAACCGTTGGTTTTTAGATTATAGATAGCCGAAACGTTTTTATCTTTATCAGTGAATTTTGATTTTGCTGTATTAAAAAGAATAGGATATAAGTAATTCAAAGCATTTTAGCTACTGAGCCACAGCAACGCATGGCTGGGTCTGCTCGTATGTACACAAAAATCTCATGTCCAGATGTTTGTCGGAGGTAAAATCAGAAACTACTCAACCGATCTTTATAAAATTTAACTCATTGTCTGTAGTTTTGTCCAAAATAAAACATAGGATAGTTTTTATCTCGATTATTGGCTCCAATATTTCTTTTATTCCAAATTAAATGCTTATTATTCTGTACTTGACTGAGGTTACCTGTAAGTTCTATAAATTTTCAACTGATGGCGGTGTAAATTTATTTATTGGCACAACACTTCATTTTCTTTCGATATTTAGGGAGGGTAAGCATCCAGTAGCCAAATCTATTTTTTCTAGCTTGGACTAGGAAACTCTTGTGTTTTTCCCAAGTGCAATTATGTGTCTCCTCTTCACGTGTGGGTAAAAGATCGAATCTACTTGTTTTAGCAAAAGACAGGTTAACCAAAATCATTGTGCACATATTAGCATTGCAATAAATGGAAATAGTGAATTCTAATAATAAAAAAAAATATAAATTATTATTACATCGCCTCTGCTGGAATAAACCTGTAAGTGCTAAATGAATGGATCATTAATACTTACTATAGTCAAACATGAGATGTAATAATGTATGTACGTAAAATAAAATATTTTTCAATTTGACCCTTAAATTTTCTCCCATCCAACATTTTTAAAAAACAAACAGAACAACTGAACAAGTAAAATTTAACATTTTGATTGAAAAATATAATCTCTAGATACATATTGTAGCGTGTAACAAAAAATAATACAAAAGCATATGATTTAAAAACCACTAGACCTGTTGTTGGAACAAACTTTTCGAGAACCATCTACGCTTGCCTCGAACCTTCCAGACAGTTCTTCTTCAGACTAAATATAAGGAGCGATGGTGTCCATCGCCTTGTTCTGAAGCTCAAGTCATACTGTTATTTTTTGTGTCACTGTGTTGTTACAAAGTGATACTTTTTGCAACCTTGTTGATTATTTCAGTTTAAATTGTTTGTCTGAAATAGTAAAGTGTTATTTTCTTATAATAAAAAATATTTAAACCCTCACTAATTCTACAATATATAAAAAAAATATTTTAATTTTCAAATAGCAATTAGTTTTATTTGAAAAATTAATTGAGCCTTATATAGGGTAAACCATACAGTTATTGGCACCCTTAAGACTACATTTCTGTGGTTAAATTAAAAAAATACTTTTTATAAAGGGATCAAATAGAAATTTCCTATAGCTCCTCATTATCTATCCTCCTAAAGACTCAAGAGTTTTTTTGGGGTCAAAAGTTCAATAGTTTTACAATATGGCAATATTTATTGTTAAAAGTGCCAAATCTAGTTATTGGCACCCTGTGGATTTAATTGTGATATCTTCCCTAGGTTTAGTTTTTAAAGTCTTACTTCATAGATGACTTAGAGGACCCTTCAAACATTAGACTCATGTAGGTATATCTTGTATTAAAATTAGGACTTGTTTACCTATTTCGTTAAGTTAAAGTTGGGGTACCAATAACTGTACTGAGTGCCAATAACTTTATGGTTTACCATAGTCAGGATACCTCGACACATCGACATTAGTGTTTTCATAGTATGTGTGGCATTGTAAAAATCTTATTTACGTTCAATAAAAATTATTTCAACCCACGCAATTGTTACAATATAATAAATAATAAATTGAATTATTTGTTGGGATTTAGAAGGTTGTAAAAGCGCAATGTATCAAACGCAGAAAAACTTTTGATGTGGTTCACATTTTATTGATAAATGGCATCATAAAAGTTTGCCTCGTCGTGAGAAATTGTGTCATTATTTTTATTTCAGAAAGAAAAGTAGCCAACTACAAGAGTTTTTATTTCAGTTTGAGTTTTGAGTAGCACCACGGAGGGAGAAGTTTTGGGGGCTTTGTGGCGAGAAAATCCCGCTTTTAAATATTTGAATCTTTTCCAAAGTTTTTATCAGCACTTGCTCGCTCTGTGAACTTTCTCCACGAAGATAGACTTCATGAAGATTCGGCAATATTTTTTTTGATGAAGTGGCTGTGCTTTTCCTTACTGTCTCTCACAGTCTTAAAAGAAGGCTTCAAGAAAACTTTTATAATGCCTTCGTCTTCTGTTTCGACTTTCAGATGTAACCTAATTTTCTTTTCTTTTATTTCTTCGGGTGGTAGTTTCATGCCGAATAATCTCTGAGATTTTCTGAAGATCTCATCATACTTCTGAAGTCCATTTATTGTTTTTTTTTTACTTTCACTTACCTATATATGAAATATATAGTAAGTGGAAGTATTGCGATCGTGAAAAAATTCGACTTCCGGTTTTCAACGGAAATACACGTTTTGGGACCCCCTGAGTCGAAATGACCAAGTCCCGCGAAATGGTCTGTGTGTGTGTGTCTGTGTGTGTGTGTGTGTGTGTGTGTATGTGAACAGACTAGCTCAAAAACTATAAACCGTGCGATCCTGAAATTGGGTATTTAGTGTAGGTATATGCCCGCGATGTGACAGCATAAATTTCATCAAAATTACTTAAAGGGAGGGGGTACTTTACTTAATAACTTTTTAGGTTTTTTTCGATTTTCTCAAAAACGGCTCTAACGATTTTGATTAAACTGAGTATTTCATATATTTATATGCCCGAGATATGACTGTAAAAATTTCATCAAAATTGATTAACCGGAGGGGGGACTTTACTTAACAAATTTTGTAACATTTTCACGTGTTTTTTTTTATTTACTCTAAATCGGCTTTAACGATTTTGATCAAACTTGGTATTTGATGTATGTATATGCCCGAGATATGACTGTTAAAATTTCATTAAAATTGATTAACCGGAGGGGGGACTTTACTTAATAAAATTTGTATCATTTTCACGGGTTTTTTTATTTACTCAAAAACGGCTTTAACGATTAACAAAAATAAGATATGGATGTAGAAAAATGTGTGACTTTGGGAAATTATATTTAACAAAACACGTCAATTTCTTATCTAAGTAAGTTGGTAAGTGAAAGTTGTGTGTTGCGCGCACGCACCAGATTTTTTCTTTAATGAATCGTCAACCAAATGGTGGCTGGTTATAACATTTTTGCAATTTAAAAGAATAATTATTTGATTGGATTAGTCACAAAATTTTATATATATATATATATATATTGGCTCAAAAGTATGCATGAGTAAAAAACCGAAACATTTTTTATTTCGGTTACATTCAATAAATTTCTTGAACGGTTGCAGTCATGTATTAATGCGTGATTAAATGTTTGGATCTATAGCAGACCATATACAAGAAGTAATCGACAGTCTAACCTTATACAACGAAGAACGTAGTTACTTCTGAATTACTGTTCTGTCATTGCTAACTACTTGTTTTGTACAGCTGTTAATAATTTGAGCAATGATTTTTTGGGATAATTAGAAGACTTAAGTAAAATTATTTACATCAGTTGAACAGAAAGTGTCTCTACATTACTCGACAGCGCCTCGCTCGTCAAACCAGACCTCGTACTGTGAAAAGCCACTTTCTGTACTACTAATGTAAATAACTAAATAACCCATAAAAGTGTTCCAATATTAAATATTTACCAATTCCAAAAGTTGAACTACTTACTATTTTTTATTATTATTACTACTTTCAATATTTTTAAACATCAAAGTAATGTTGCACTTTTTTTTTTTAAATAAAGCTACTTATATTTTGATTTTGCTTCATATATTAATATCATTTACTAAAAGGCTTATTCGCTTTTGAAAATCCGATGCGGTGCGCGCATCATACAACTTTCACTTATCACCAACCTTCCTTTGACGAAAAATCATATAAATATATTATTTTTCAAGCTCTTATATTTTGTAAGTTGTCGGTAGGCCATAACTTTCTAAAGTCTTCATCAAATTTCATGAATGAGGCATCATTTTAAAGCTTCCCTTAACCGCTAAACCGGAAAAATATACAAATCACTAATTTCGACTTCGATTGCGAGTTATAAGCTCAAAACCGCGGTTTTAGAGAGAAAATCAAAATCCATCCAATAAATTGTTTTTTAATGGTGTCATTCTTCTCAGGTTTTTGAAGGA
Organism: Aelia acuminata; assembly: GCA_911387785.2. NCBI lineage: Eukaryota > Metazoa > Arthropoda > Insecta > Hemiptera > Pentatomidae > Aelia > Aelia acuminata. The sequence goes on from OU426981.1 coordinate 139,238,240, forward strand.
GAACTTTTTCGGTCATATAAATTTTTTCTATTAACCCTTTCATTGGGGAGTTGTAAGCGAAAAACTGCAATTCTCAGCGAAAATTTCAAAATGGTTGCAGGGTATTTTCGAGGGTGTCATTTTTTTTTTAATTTGTCGAGACAAACATTTTTGGTTATATAAAATTTTCAGATTGTCACCGTCGTTAGTGAGTTGCAAGGAAAAACATCCGATTTCAGTCAATAGAATGAGCTCACACGCTTTCCGCGAAACCGATACGTGCGCTATGCGATATGCGCTCTTTCACAGTGACATCTATATCTTTGTAAAACAAACCCATCAACAAACACTCGAAAATGACCATATCTTAATTTCAAACATAGTGTTCATAGAGGTCCTATAAACACGTAAATAATATGTAATTAACTTAAACTTATGTTTCAAAAAATAAATAATGTAAAATTTAAACACATCTGCTCTTTACTTCAACCCTCACCTATGCCCATGACTTACTATACTAAATATATATACTTTAATGAAGTGGGATTTAAGTAGGTTCGAGTGCGAATGCTTCGCACGGGTCAGCTAATAGACATAATTTTTGATGGTGTTAATAAGAGTTACCTGAAAGGTATTATAAAACTTTTATCCTCTAAGACAATTGTTTTTGTTTATTCTATTGGTAATTGGGAACCGTCGTAAGTTATTCATATAGTGGTGTATCAAGAATGAAGTTGGCACTTGGCACTGCGTACCTACTTTCCGGAGATTGGTTCGAATTATTTATATAATTTTTTTTTAGGGGATGATCGTTTCTAAGCTATTCTGTCCACACACAAACCATTTCACGGGACATGGTTATTTGTACTCAGGAACCCCAAACGATTATTTCCGCTAAAATCGAAATTCAAAATTTTTCGCGAACCCAATAATTTCTGTTACTCAATATTATTTATATATAGTTAAGTAAACTCATTATTTTAAGCATTAAGGCATTAGTACAAAGCAATAACGCTCCTGCCAAATACATCGATTAGTTAGTATGCTCAATAATTTATCCGATACCATCGATTGACGCATAGGCGTCACCAGCTCAAAAATTATTGGGGGGGGGGGGGGGGGGGACGGCTCAATATTTTCCTAGATGAGGTAGTTGGAAATTTGAGGGGCTAAAAGTTGAAATAATAACCCCTAAAAACAACTGTTGGGACATTTAATTCATCCTCCTTCGCTGTATTTTAAAGGTATTTTCAGTATCTTAAAACTTGTCACTTATGCCTCAGTTATACATTAAAATAGGGAATTGTTAAGGCTTAATGTTGAAGGATTTGGGGCAAAATTTCTTCATTGAATTCGATTCAAGTTTTTCTTACGAGCCTGATCCCACTAATTTCATTGCTCTCCTTCAACTTCTATAATATAAATAAGCTTCTGTACTTATATAAGCTTCATCGAATTGATGGAAGGATCAAGCTGCTTGGTTTAAAAAAGAAATGGAGAGCAATAAAACAAAACAGTTCGAGCAGAAATAAAAAATATATAATTCATCAAATATACAATACGCCTGACCATGCTTTTAACAGAGTGTGCTGAAATTAACTAATATTTTATATTATATTTTATGGTTTAAAATCATAAAATAGCATTTTTGTTAAATTTTTTACATTGTGTCCTCTCCTGCCAAAATATTGGGGGGGGGGGCAGTGACGCCCGTGGATTGACGTACAATAGTACTCCAAAGCTTCAAGATGGAATAATCCATCGATTCCAGAGCTGTTCGAGAAACTGTCAATCTGCTGAAGATCGGATTATAATACAGCCGACAAAGGGACTGAATGTAGGTTAATTGTTCCCGGAACCGGGATCGCTAACTAAACTTGACTAACCCAATTAACTGCCAACTGACCGACAATATTCTAAATTAACCGACATCCCTTGTCAATATGACGTGGGTTTAAGGTACTCAATTATCCCGGGATAGCCTAGGACTAAGAGGAGGCAAAAAGTAGGTTACCCTCTCCCAGAAAATCAGGAGAAAAAGGAGGATGCTAGTTATTCAAAATACGGGAAAAGGGAGTAAAGGCGCTTTTACACTGCACACAAAAAAAAAAAAAAAAAAAAAGGGTTCAGACACAGACGAACATGGACTATGACTAACAAGGGGACCACGTCACATTTCCCTCTCCGATTTTGATGAATTTTTTTTTGGTGATTATACATGGAAAATAAGTCGGCACGTGTCCGGCCGTTCCATTGAATGGGCCATCTGGACTGAGAAATCAAATATTTTAGGTCTCAAAATCGTTAAAATTGGCTTTCACAAAACAGTAATTGCTCCATTCTATCTGAACCAATTTTAATGAAACCTTCAAGGATTCTTTTACTTAAAAATATATTAGACAAGTGTATCGGGATTTGTCACAATTCACTCTAGTCAGGCCAGAGCGTCACATCAAAGTAATTTAATAACGCAAGCCTCAACTTTGATGTGATTCTCTGGCCTTACTAGGGTGAATTGCGACAAATCCCGATACACATGTCTAATATATTTTCAAGTAGAAGAATCCCTGGAAGTTTCATTAAAATTGGTTCTGATAGAATGGAGCAATTACTGTTTTGTGAAAGCCAATTTTTGAACTTAAAATATTTAATTTCTCGGTCCAGATGGCTCATTAAATGGAACGGCCGGACACGTGTCGACTTATTTTCGATGCAAAATAACCAAAAAAAATTTCATCAAAATCTGAGTGGGAAATTTAGTCCCCTTGTAAGTATTATCTAAACTAATTTTCAAACTTAGTAGGTAACATTATAATTTCTCCATGAATAATGTTCATCAGAACAAGAACAAAAACAAAAAAATGTTAAAAGTATGAATCTCAAAATATAACTATGCGTTATTAGAAAAGGGATAGCAAGGAAGTTAAACGTCGACCGTTTAATACGTAAGTACCCTAAATAGAGATGCAAACATCTTAGGTGTATAATTATAAGGTAATCCTTCAGAAAAAGACTAACTCTCCAGTCCGTCGTTCCTATTATTTAGTCTTAATCAAATTTTTACGTTCCAGAAGGTTCCCGACAATCGTAGAAGGTTCTCGAACATGGACTAGGACAGACACAAACATGTAATGAAACAGTTTGATCCAACAAATTTAAATCATATGTTTTATCATTGCCTCACGTTACAATATAATTGGAATTTCATTAATATTCACAGTGATCAAGATATTTAAATCTGATATGTAAGATGCACTCGTCGTGGGGCTAGCATTTGAAATCGACACATTTTCTCAACCAATTATAATTTTAAATCTAAGAACATTATAATGGTATTTTCATAAAATTATAGTATTATGGTAGTATAGTACATATCTAACTTTTATGCGAGTTTAAATAATTTTTATTAAACAAAAATGATATGATAATTCGCAATGCCTAACAAACATAAAATCTCAAATAATTCACAATGTTACAAAAAAAGTAACAACTTGTAACTATACAGTTACATAAAAATAACCATATGGTTCGAGCTTCAGAATAAGACTAACTCTCCAGTCCGTGGCTCTATTCATTTAGTCTGAATCAGAACCTTCCAGAAGGATCCTGACAAACGTCGAAGGTCCTCGAACAGTCCCGAACATGTAATAGATCAGTTTGTTCCAACTCTTCCAACAGCTAGAACAAGTCTAGAAAGATTTTAAATATTTTTTTTTTTTTCTTCAAGAAAATATAATTTGAATTTCATTAATACACACAGTAATCAAGTTATTTGAGTCCAATAGGATGTAAGATGTAATATTTGAATGAAGTCGTGGGGCTGTTTGAAATCGACATGGATTCTCAATCCATTATAATTTTAAATTTAAGATCATTATGGTGGGAATAAAGTATTATGATAGTGCAAAACATGTAGCAGTATATATGATAGTGATTTAGAATTTTCCAGTATTTTATTTTAAAATATAATTTCCTCAAATCTTGACATAGCTGTTTTATTGGTTTTTTTTTCAAGGTATAGCGTTAAGTGATCGCTGTGTAATTTGCCCTCAGAAACATATTTTAGTTTAAGAATAATTTCCTAATCACTTACCCAACGAAATATTCGATTATATAATAAAGTAAGTTTTGTTTGAAACTGTTGAGAAACCGAGCAGAAAATATAAGTTCTGTTATAAGTAACTTAAAATGCTTTCAAAGTATTTAAGTCCCTGTTTAAAAGGGTTAACGAGGACTGCGAGTAAAGCAGCCGTGTATAAATGAAATTTAGCATCCGTAGAGCGAGGGAGCTTAGGAAATATAATGAAAGGAAATTTACAGCAAACTGCACGACTAGCTACCTCAATGGCCTTTACCGCCAATGGGGAACTTTCCATCGGTAAACGAATTAAGCCTCTGATGTTATTCAGAAGTTTAATTTTGTGAATATACTCTTAAAAAAAATAATAATAAGGCATTAGGAGAGTTTGAAAAGTCCAAAACTTTCGTTAATATATTATATACCGCTCTTATCAGTTTAAAGCTGATCTCTTTTTAAAAAGGGCAAAGTGTACTTCAGAATTATTGAAGTATTAATAAATCAATTTCACAACTTTTACAATTTACGGATGGTATTTGTAGTGTCAATGGCTAAACTTTTAAATGAGCTAATTCAAAAAGGAAAAACAGTTTCACTTGAACTGAATAGCCACATACCAAGTATAATGACACAACTAGAAATTTTAATAACTTTAATTTTTTCGATTTATGCGCCAATATAACTGAAATATTGTGTAATTTGTTTTTAATTAAGTAAATAAATATCCAAATTTTAGCGTCCCGCGGTGGCCATAGGATTTTTTAAAGGGAGTAAAAAATCCTAGGTAATGCCGTCCCTCGGATAGGATGTAAAATGGAGGTTCTGAGCCTATGCGATGTCAGGTACTCGTTAAATATCCCTATCCTAATTATACCTGGATAGGAGAAATTTAGGACTCCCACTGTAATATCGCCCGATTAGCCTTAATGGCATAAAGTGACGTCAAACAAACATCCTATTTTCTTTAAAACATGATTTTCTTTATTTATTTCATAAAGTATACGGCGAACTTTGGATCATACTGACCATTATCAATCCATCTAAAATATTGTATCGTGGGTTTAAATAATTTTTATTAGAAGAAAATAATATTTCACAATTTCAGACTAACTATAAAATTCAACTAATCAAAAAGGTTACAAAAATTATAAACTTATATCGATACGGTAACACGAAAATAACCATATGACTCCAGCTTCAGAACTAGACTAACTCTCTAGCCCATCACTCCTTTTATTTAGTCTAGAAGGTTCCCGACAAGCGTAGAAGATTCTCGTCATCAAGAACATGTATAAGATCAGTTTGTGACTGTTCCAACAAAAAGTCTAAAACTCTTTTCAATCATATCTTTATTTATTTATTTAATTTTTTTTACAACGTTACAATATAAACATTATTATAAAAACATACAGAAAAGTATATTCTCATAAAATATTGTTTTGTACAACCGAGAAATATATTTTATTTACCAACATTATAGAAAAGTGTTACATTATTTTGAAAAATAGCCAATTATCATCCATTAATACATACATCACTGAAACATACCCTAAAATTCCTGTATAAAAACTTATACAATTTGTTCTTTTTTGCATACATATTTCTTTGGTTTGTTGCATTTATAAAAAAAAACAAAAAAAAACATGCCGTCATTATTCTGGATTCCTTATCTATCAGCCAAAGAAACAAGATTAAAAAGATGAAATTTCGTAAATTTTAAGCAAAGGAAGTTTCATGATTGTAGGTAATTAAGTTATAATCTTAGTTAATAAGTAAAATAATATTTATAGTAATTATAATCTATTATACGTTTTAATATGCTTATAAATGCATAAAATTAAAATTGACTCACTTAAGAAATAAATTCAAACGCTTACTGGAATCAACATGCTGAGAAGTGATAGAGAACGCTTACCTGCAAATAAAAAAACTTGATTAGAGAAACAAAATATTAGAGATTAAATATTATTTAACACTATTTAAAGTATATATTAAATAATAATTTTTTTTTTGTTGAAGGGTCAATTGCTATTTTAGTAAATTTATAGTCCATTCTCTTTTCAGTTTTCGTCGATCGAGAAACAGGGAAGATACAAGTGGATTTGGTTCATTTTGAATTGTATAGTGAATTTTGGTATACTTGTCCTATATCTATGAGATATAGTGAGTTTAGATTTCTCATGGAGCGTTGATATTTTTCGAAGAATTTTTGAAAGTGTTGCTTGAATTTGCTAGACGCGTTTTGTTGAGCTCCAAAGTTCTCATTCAGTATTTCCAAAAAAGTTTCAATATAGCCCTAAAAATAATTCTTTTGTTGGGTTAGTCAAGTGGGGATCTGGTCTGGTAATTGTATCATTTTGTCAGCTCTTGACTTTTTGATTTCGTGAGTTAATTTATAAAGAGTCTTTGGTCCAACTGTACTCCTAGCCAAGAGTAACCACAGAGTTTTGTCTAGGAGGGCAGGCGGAAAATTCTTATGACTGTGAGAGGGTATCGAGAGATTCTAACTATGTAAGGTTCAACTAATTTTTCAAATAAAACCAATTGCTATTTGTAAATTAAAATATTTGTTATAAATGGTAACACTATTGAGGGTTTAAATAATTTTTATTAGAAGAAAATAACACTTCACTATGTCAGACAAACAATATAAACTGAAATAATCAACAAACAAGGTTACGAAAAGTATCAACTTGTAACGATACAGAAACAAAAAAAATAACCATGTTTCCATCTTCAGAGCAATACTAACTCTCTATACAATCACTTCTTATATTTAGTCTGAATTAGAACATCCTAGAAGGTTCCAGAGAGAGTGTAGAAGATTCACGAACATGTACTAAAACAGCTTGTAACAACAAAACGTCCAGAACTCTCTCTTTCGTTTTCTGCTTCACGATACATTCAATAAGTAAAGAGACAAATGGCTGTAGCTCAAAAACGGTTTATTTCAATCTTTCAAAATTAAGGCTATTTTTCAACATAATCACCACCCACAGCTATGCACTTGTCCCATCTTTCTTACCGCTTCCTAATTCCCTTGGCGAAGAATTCTTTCGATCTACCCCGAAGCCACTTTTGCAACGCTTCCTTAACTCATCGTTAGCAGATCTTTTTCCACGTAGGGCGCCTTTGAGTAACAGGTAAAAATCAGATGGCGCGAGGTCGGTACTGTAGGTAGGATGAGGTAAGACCTCCCAACCCAATTCTTCAAGCTTATCAAGGGTCAGCTGGGCTGTATGAGGGCGGCCGTTATCGTGCTGAAGAATGACTCCTTTTGACAAGAGTCCACGGCGTTTGCTCCTGATAGCTGGTCTAACTGTATGTTCTAGCATCTCATAGTAGTATTGGCTATTGATGGTTCGCTGATCTTCAAGGAAATCGCAATAGACTCGACCCTGTGAGTCCCAAAAGATGATCAGCATCACTTTACCGGCGGAAGGTTGAACCTTGAATTATTTGCGAACTGGAGAGCTAGTGTGTTTCCACTCCATACTCTCTCTCCCTTTTGATGTCAGGGGTTTACATCTTCTGCGACTAAAAATCTAATGACTGAGCGCTGCTCTTCTAAGTTGCAATCTTCTAATGAACTTGCCATGGTGAATTGAACATTTTGAGGTTATGTTGACATGAAACGATGAAACAGCTGATCACAGCATATCCCAAGATTGCCAACTAACGCCCCTGAAAAGATTGTACACATTCATTGAATAGTTTTAAAATTATAGAATTTGTCTCTTTACTTATCGAATGACCCTCGTATTACTAATTTCAAACAAACGTTTCTGGAGGGATATTAAGAGTACATAGACGATATCATCAGCGAAAGAGAAGATGGACTAAATATTTAAATAAAGGAAAGGTAGATAATCAAGGGAAAATTAAATGTCACTAAAAAGAAATAGCTAGAGACTAAAACAATACCGAAACGTCAGGTCTGCAATCAGGAAAATAAACAGAGCTATTTAAACTTCTACTCTATTCTACAGAGAACAGGCTGATAGCATTTAGCTTTTAACTTATAGGGTCATTCCATTTAAAATCAACGAGGATTGATTACTCCTTTGAATTATTGAAATTCAATAATTGTTCGGTTCTTCTTTGAAATTTTATATTTTTCGGATTTACAGTTTTTGAGATAAACTTTTTTGAAATAATAAAAAAAAAAAAACAAAAAAAAAAACAGAACGTTTTTAAACAGTTTTCGGGCAATGTCTCAAAATCTATTTGAACTAGAAAGCTGAAATATTTTATGTGAAAGAAGTATTAAGATATAGAAGATTATTGTTATCTGAATTATCTGTATTTTCTAGGAAAGTAATATTACTTTTAGGGCTCCTGGCAGACGGTGTCAGTCATGTCAAAATTGGTCCTAAGATCTGTATATAGTTTTGTAAATAATTATTGGTTTTTAAATAAAGGACTTTTCTATTATATTCTAGAAAGCTGAATTAAGTGTCCTACTTTTCAGTATCTTGTGTTTTTATACCATATTCTAAAATTAAATTTTAAAAATTAATTCTTCTTTTTCGAATGTTTAATACCCATTTTGATTTTAATTTTTAAATATATGTAATTCCAAGTCATATGCTAGCCAATTGCTCAATGCCACGCTGTTAAAATTTCTTGGGATGGCTGTCAAAGAATTCTTGGACCGCATTTTCAACTTCTCCAAAATTATCAATTTTTTTCCCTCGAGGAAAATGGGCAATTTATCGAAACAAGTAGTAATCTCCGATGGTGCGAGGTTTGGACTATATGGTGGATGAGGCAGGAGTACAAAACCATGAAGCTCTGTAAACTTCTCTTTGGTTCGACGGGAAGTCTGTGGACGAGCATTATCTTGTTGGAATAAAACGGTCTAGAATTATTCTAAACCGTGTGTATTTTTTTTCTTTTGTTTAACGTTACACTATTAATTAACATTACGTTATATATTACATTATGTTCATTAATATTAATTTTGTAGTTACTCAACTTTTTATTCATGGTATAATATTTGTCCATTGCTCAACCCTTCGCCACCAATTTTAACAGGTAAAAAATGTTAAAAATCTTGGGATAAAATATTAACCGTTTAGCCAACGCACAATCATTTTATATTTATCATGCAAAAGTAAAGAATACCATGTTCGACAGTTCAAAAAAATTAAAGTAAGAAAGACTATTATATCTTAGATAATTGAGGGTTTTCGTTACTTTAAATTTTTTTTATTTATTTTACTTAGTATAATGTTTATTTAGTTATATATAAAGAATATTCGCGCTAATGACGATCACATCATTTCTTCTGATGCAGTCCTTGTTAGAATTACATCTGTTGAATATGCCAATTTAAAATTATAATTGGTTGAGTAAATGTGTCGATTCAGCTGTTCTAATTCAGACTACATATAAGGAGCGATGGACTTGAGAGTTAGTCTTGCTTTGAAAATCGAATCATGTTGTTACTTTTGTGTTACTCTGTCGTTATTAGTAGATACTTGAATGAAACTACCTAACTTAAAATTATAACTCAATAAATACCAATATATATAAAAAATGTTGCCTACATATTTTTGAAAGCAGTGTGGAACCAAAAAAAAAAAAAAGATATAAAACAGGCAGGTTAGGCCTATGATCTACTATATCCCTAAAGTTAAATAAATAAAAAAAAATAATAATAGAAATGTGAGCTATCAATAACATCATTCTGAAGAGTATTATATCAGTTGGAATATTTTTTGTCCTAGAGGGCCCCCGAGAAGGCTTGAGAACGGTCCACGTAGACACCATTTGGTCGCAGCAGGGCACCTCCGGAGTCACCACGTGTACCCCGAGTTGTTAACTTTGCTTCCACAAATATATTTAGGAACTGTCTCACTATTTTAACTCAGTCGTAAATCTGATTCCCTGATAAATCGGTTCAAAGCCTATGAAAATAACTAGTCTAGAAAATAAACCTTGAAATAGAACAAAAAATAAATAAATAAAAATTAAATAAACTAAACTATTATATTAAGGTGCCTTTACACTCTACGAACCTCACCCACGAACAGGTTATCCCCCGAACCTTGCCGTACCGGCGTTAAATTAACAGCAATTTACACATGACGTGAAGTAAAACGAACAAATATGGCTGACGCACCCAACGCTAGCGTCTGATGAAGAAAAAATCTGCGTTATCAATATACTAGCAAGGGTGCCCGGCTTCGCTCCGGTAGTTGTGTGCTAGTTTTAATAACAGAAGTACTTTAAAATTAAAGGAAATATTGAACAAAATTAGCACCTTCTTGAAACTTTCGTTTTAACTTGGTATCAATATTCTGCAGACTTGAGATCTGCAGAGTCCGCCCAAATAAGGAACCCTGTATGGTGGTCCTATTTGATCCAGAAGTATAGAAACTACCGAAGATTCATAGAAACTTTTTTTTAAGATTTTTCTTCCATTTCAACCTCCCTTAAGATATCCCCCCGTAATTTGAACGGTTTCTGCATATCTCGAATCTTACCACTATTACAAAGTGAAAACCAAAATTTCTTGAAGGCACAATTTTTTCATCATATTTCTTTTTATCTTGAACTATGAGGGATGATAAAATCTTGAATGCTGTTATTGGAGTTAGTCGTTTTGTCAACTGGAATGCTCATCATACGAAGTAACCAAACTAACTTCTTTTTCATAAATACAGTAAGAACACTTCAAACTTTTTATTTAAGATTTATATTTAGTCAATTCATCTCTTTTTTATGTCTAATTTTATTCGTTCACTGTACTACTAAGAAATGTTCACTCATATTGCATTAAATTTACTTAAGTATATATTATAAATAGATTAAATGTATTGTGCTGATCATATATTAGCCTTCTTATGAGAAAACTAATTTTTTAAGGAATCCAGTTGGTTTTCTAATTGATTGCTGAGATGTAAAGTACTTATTTTATTTTGAAATGCAAACTAATTATTTTCTCTTACTTTTTTAGTAATTTAAAAAGAACAGCTGAAAAAATATAGAAGGATTACATACTGAATGAATGGACAATAAACATTGAGTGAAACGCACCCTAGCGCTTCCTAGTAGCCTGGAGCTCGAACTAAATTTTTCATTCATAAACTCGTATCTCAATCTCAGAGAGGCTAATTAAATGGTGCGAGAGGCTGCAAATTGCAGTCCTTATCTCTGCAGTTTTACACTCTTAAGAGAAAAACGGAAACCTTCTTCTCCGTAAGGAGTCATATGGCTAAAGGAAGACATAACTTCCATAATCCTACGTGGAGTCGTTTTTGAGCCTTTTTGGCACGCACATTGTACACTTTGCTTTATAATATATATTGATTTTATATTATCTGAAAAATAAAAAAAATAGGAGACAAATTACAACGGCGCACTAATATCACAAACAACTGTCACTTGGGAAAAACCGAAATAAAAAATGACACTAGCGCTACACCCGAACAACATTCCTGAAAGCTGTTCGAGGGTAAAGTTCGTATAGTGTAAAGGCACCTTGATTGCACGAGAATCATTTTCAATCAATGACCTTATAGCCTTAATTTGAGATTAAGTAAACACATCGTAGTATAATGATGAGGGAACCATAGTATTTTTATTTAAATAAAAATTTATAAATTTTTTAAAAAATCCATCTTCTTTCAAATTTAGTTGGTTCAATTGACAAAATATTTTTGAGAGTTACTGAGTCGTAATAAACGAATAATTAACCTATTGAAGCAAATTGCAGGAACATCAAACATATCCAGATACAATATTTGGAGATAAACTCGATTTCGAGATGTCTGAATGCCAAAATTGAGAAGATTCTGAAATTCAATTCCGACAATTGTGAAATGTAATTGAAATGCGATTTTCTACAGTGAATGAAAAATTTGTCGATTTGAGAAATTACTATGAAATTAATAGAACAAGATCGATTAAAGAATGATTTTCGTAAAAATGAAGAATATGAACTTATAGCTGCTTATGAATATTGGCGATGATTTTTTTTTTATTGATTTTCATTTCTACATTTTGAGTCATTATTTTCCGATATTGATTATATATAAAGACATAAAGTAGGTGCCATTCAATTTACAACATTAAGAATGTCATTAAGATTATTGAAACTGGGCTTAATAAAAATCAAAGAATTCTTTTTTTTTAATTTTTCTTCTATTATAACCTGTTTTTAAATGTCTTAATTGTATGACTCGGAGTTTCGAATATGTAATTTAATTTAAAATATAGTAGTTAGTAATGTAATTAAAAAGAAAATGCGAACGTATCATTCACATATTAGTGAAGAAAGAAGGTTAATAATATTCACTCAATCCCTACTACTGAAATGGCTAGGATATGTGCCTGATAGCTCAGATGGTCAGAGCATGCAATGCATATGCGTTCACACGGTTACAAATCACGTCTATGGTCATTGAGTTAAAATCATTTTAAAAAATATTATTAATCATAACCATAACATTAATAAAAATCTGGTGCGTGCGCGCAACACACAACTTTCACTTACCAACTTACTTAGATAAGAAATTGACGTGTTTTGTTAAATATCATTTCCCAAAGTCACACATTTTTCTACATTCATATCTTATTTTTATTAATCGTTAAAGCCGTTTTTGAGTAAATAAAAAAACCCGTGAAAATGATACAAAATTTATTAAGTAAAGTCCCCCCTTCGGTTGATCAATTTCGATGAAATGTTGGCTATAACATATTTGGCATATACATACATCAAATACCCAGTTTGATCAAAATCGTTAAAGCCGATTTAGAGTAAATAAAAAAAACACGTGAAAATGTTACAAAATTTATTAAGTAAAGTCCCCCCTCTGGTTAATCAATTTTGATGAATATTTTACAGTCATATTTCGGGCATATAAATAGATGAAATACTCAGTTTAATCAAAATCGTTAGAGTCGTTTTTGAGAAAATCGAAAAAAACCTAAAAAGTTATTAAGTAAAGGGGGTACTTTAATTCCCTTTAATTAATTTTGATGAAATTTATGCTGTCGCATCGCGGGCATATACCTACACTAAATACCCAATTTCAGGATCGCACGGTTTATAGTTTTTGAGCTAGTCTGTTCACACACACACACGCACGCACGCACGCACGCACGCACGCACGCACGCACGCACGCACGCACGCACGCACGCACGCACGCACGCACGCACGCACGCACGCACGCACGCACGCACGCACGCACACACACACACACACACACACACACACACACACACACACACACAACAAACACACAAACACACACACACAAACAAACACACAAACACACAAACACACAAACACACAAACACACACACACACACACACAAACACACACACACAAACAAACACACAAACACACAAACACACAAACACACAAACACACAAACACACACACACACACACACACACACACACACACACACACACACACACACACACACACACAAACACACAAACACACAAACACACAAACACACAAACACACAAACACACAAACACACAAACACACACACACACACACAGACCATTTCGCGGGACTTGGTCATTTCGACTCAGGGGACCCCAAAACATGTATTTCCGTTGAAAACCGGAAGTCGAATTTTTTCACGATCGCAATACTTCCACTTACTATATATTTCATATATAGGTAAGTGAAAATAAAAAATTGAGGTCACCTGTGGTGTTGTGGTTAGCATGGCAACCTACAATACTAAAGATCGCGGGTTCAATTCCAGCGGTGGCCCTAAGATTTTTTAATGGGAGTAAAAAATCCTCAGCTATGCCGTCCCTCGGATAGGACGTAAAATGGAGGTCCCGAGCCTGTACGATGTCAGGTACTCGTTAATGATCTCTATCCTAATTATACCTGGATAGGCAAAATTTAGGACTCCCACTGTAGCATCGTCCGATTAGCCTTAGCAGCATAAAAATGGACGTTAAACAAACAAACAAACAAACAAACAAACAACAATAAAAAATTATATTTAATATAAATATAACACAATCTCTTAATCACATACGACCACTTTTGGACAATATCCAGCCCCTGCTAGTTTCGCTGTAATTTGGCGATAACGACCTGGTCTCAGGATCAGTGAAGAGAGGAGGTTGACATGGCTGGGATTGTGTCTGATAGCAATTGGTAAGAGCTCGCAACAGAGATGCCCGGGTTCGATTCGCGGTCATGGCCAATCTTTTCTCTTCAGTTGAAATAATATTTTAAAAAAGTTCCAGCTGGGAAATGACTTCTATTGAAATTCTGCACTGCCCTATTTAAGTTTTCTGTTTTCTAACACCGTATAGGTATTCATACCCCATTTTTTTTTTTTTTTTTGTGTTTCGTATTGCCGCGAGGCAAGCAACTGGGAATAATTAAATGATAGATATTTCAATTAAACTAATATTATTAAGTTTAGAGATAAACTATAACTTGAAGAGAACACTTCAGTACCCCATAGAAGCAAGGTGGGACACAACTTACTGCAATTTCCCCAACTTACGGTCGGACGCACTCTCTCTCTCTGCTAGCACTCCTCTCGACAATTAGCCCTCGGATCTCAACCACCGAAGTTCCTCCAGACAAGGGAGGTAACTCGATGAAGGGGGTGCGCACCCACACAGAGGGAACTCCTGGGAGATCAGAGGTCTGGGCCCAATCCGATTAGGGACTCCGAGAGGAGGGTGAGAGTTTCCGGGGGTACGCGGATGGGTTTTATGCAAAATCTGTGGGGGGCTTCATAATGGAAACAATTTTGCATAATTCTAGGCGCTCCAACCCCCTTTCACGAAACCTCAGCAACGGCTCCTGCTTTTAACGAACGGTAAAATTGCTCTCGCAAGTGAATTTTAACTTCGCAATGGGGCGATTTTTTTTTTCATTCATTATATCTACCTTCCTGTCTGAGTTAAACATATAAAAAAAATGGTGATGAGAAGTCGAATTTTTTAACAGCCAATTCTAAGTTCAAATAAGTTAATAATTTTCAAAAAATAAAATTAAAATCTAATTTTCTCTTTTTCTAACGATTATATTATTTATTCTTACGATTATATAAAGTATGAGCAATCTAAAGGAAATATTTATATATATTGAAACCATGACCTATAATTAAATAAGTAAATTCGTTACTTTATAGGAAGATCTTTCCTTAGCCATTTAAGCCCTATCTTACCTGCTTAATAATGACACGATAGGTAGACTGTTGTTTTATTAATAAATAAGCAGATGCAGTAGGACCCCCGTTATCCGGGCTTCTATAAACAAACAAATATTAATCTATACAAATAAAGATGAAATTCAGTTTGTTTGTTTGTTCTTTATAGAAATCCATACCGTTTGTCCTAGATTCTCCAAATTTCGCTCAATGGTTCTTGATACCAGGTGCGAACACTTGTCCATATTAAAATTGCAAAACTTCAGCCAACCTCTGCTTTAAACATCTTTATGAGCTCGCTTTACAGTAGGTTTTTACGAAATCGACTGTTTGAGTCGAAGAAAGTGTCATTTTATAGATTTTTAAGAGGCCAACAAGGCCCGGTAAGGGCGTTCCTCCGGAATGGACCGGGGTCCACGTTTTAAGGCTGAACGAGTCCTTTTGGAGATATTGGCCGACGAGTGCGCGTCTCCCCGCTACTCGCTTCTCGCTCCTGGCTCTCTCTTCTGTCCTAACGAACTTTTCTTGACCCACGCTTTTCTCATTGCTTTTTGCGACTGATTTCTTCTTTGTTCTTTGATATTTGGTACCTGATTCATTTATGGAAACTACCCGGACTGTTTATATGGTTAATTGAAATCTATCATCGTTATTAAATTCGTTATGATCTCGCTTTACAATGGTTTTTAGAACATTTAGATAATTTAGGAAAATGAAATTCCCCGGATGAAACCGGGATATACAGCTAGTCCTAAATAAATATAAAAAATTGACATTCAATTTAAAACACAAGAGTTACATAAATAAAAATTAATAAAATGGCAAGATCACCAACCCTTTTTCATTTAAATATTAAATAAATTCTTAGGCATTCCAGTTATAAAATTTGTCACTGTTATAGAATTTGTTAATTAGCCTCTGATTGTGATGAAATCTGCTATCTTTTAATCCTGTGATGGTTTTATATTTTATACTCACTATTTCTGAATATTTTTTATGGCCTATTAGTTCCATTTCATTCTTTTTCTTATATATATGGATTCAATGGTATTTCTTTTTAGTGTGTGATTTTCTTTTGAGTAAAATTTGTGCATTATTAAAATTAATTTTATATTTTGTGTTTTTACACCGCATTTTATTTTTACATCGCAATGTAAAAATATAAATAAAAATATTCTGAGACTGCAACAAGATGCACTCAATTTAATAATTTCAAGTAAATGAAGCAGTCTACCAATATAATATTAAAATTAAGAATATATAAATTAAAATTAAAATTAAATTTAAGAATTAAGAATATAACATTAAGACATTAATACAAAATACAATATAATATAAAATACATAAATATATTAAACCTCTTACTCAATGTTACAAGGTAACATTAACTTGGTATTCATAAACATGTTATTCAAAATTACTAATAATTATTAATTGAATTTATTCCTCGAATATTTTGAAGTTTATGATAATGACAAGTACTCTTTCCTTTTTAAATTGTATATATTAATATTGTTTAGACAGTGAAACAAATTAAATAAATTGCCCTTGAAAGCCAGCCACCATGCAGGTAGTACGTAAAAAACGAGTATACAAAAGCTTTGTAAACCAGCAAAGCCTTTACACAATAAAGCGGGTTTAAACTACAAAGCTACACAAATTAAATCTAAAAAGAAAATTTATTATGTTCCCTTATAAAAGAATAATGAACTCAACATGAACATCAACTCCAGTATGAATATGCATTAAAAAATCATACATGAAATCAGGAATTTATAAAATTTTATGTATGTTATAAATTGAAAAAAAAAAAAAAAAAAAAAAAATAGGCGGCCATCAAAGGATGTGAAATATCAAAGTTAATAATATTGCAATCGCTATATTTTTCTTATTATATAATTATTACAGTTGAATCGAAGGAAAAAGTTGAAAAAAAAAACAACGAATTAACCCTCCTGTATCACATTAACAACACTAAATAATATTTATAAAAATATTATTAATAATAATATTTACATTATATAATAATAATAATTTATATTATATAATAATAATAATTTATATTATATAATAATAATAATTTATATTATATAATAATAATAATAAAATATTATTTTACTTTATTTGACCTGTGGATAACCAGTAATTCAAATTTAATAACTGATAAAAAGTTTATATTACACTCCCCCCTCCCCCACTCCAATAGATATCCTAATAAATTTTAAGTATTTTATTATAAACTCCTTATAATTTAGAATTTTATTTGACCCATGAAGGACAACTGTTTCAAATTTTGTAGAAATATTATAAAGGTGTAATAAGTTAGAAATTAACACCCCCCCCCCCTACATACACATTCCAATAAAATTCATGCGTAATTAATCTTATACTACCCTGGATCGTAAATTGTTAAAAATTTCAAAGAAAAAATAGAACAAATATGTAATAATCACATATTTTTGCCAACGTTTCGAATTAAATTTTCGGTTATCATCAGGGCTAAATGAGAAAAACCATAAAACAACCTATAAGGGAAATTATATAAACAATAACAATAATAACTTCTTTTTTGGGATATTCCCCGCACAAATAGAGTTGGCCATACAGCGCATAAAGGATAGAACAAAATGAAATTATATAAACAAATGTCAATTATATGAGAAACATTTGATAGCAGTGAAGTTAAACAGATTTATACATCTCTTACCCATCATTCAGAGATTTATTCCGTAATATTATTTTTATTTTTTATATTTTCCATCTTATTTAGCTTCATTTTACATTTTTCTAAATGTATACTGGTATATTTTATCTTAATAACTTAGGCTTCATTGTTACAGACCATTGTAACCTTAATTATAACAAATCCACCTACAGCTCAAAATTACTTCAAATTACCTCACATAAGCTATTTAGAATTTTATCGCATTTTTATATTTTTACTTTTGACCATGAGACTTACTAAAATAAATACAATTTTACATTTTTTGAAAATTCTATAATCAATTTTGTTTAATGTTTCGCATCTAATTGATATTTTTTTATATAATTTCTCTGATTTTTTTTTATTGATCTCTTTTTTCTCATTTAGCCCTGATGATGACCTAAAATTTGGGTCGAAACGTTGGTAAAAATAAAATATGTGTTATTTATTTTGACCGCACCCCCAACCATTTCCTCTACGAGTATATCATATGTCTACGGTCAAATATCCTCTACCACCGTGCAACATTGCAATGCGCATGCGTCCGACAGTTTGATGAACCTGACAAATTGTGTTAGAACAGTTCTATGAAAAGCAATGAAGGTGCGCGCGCAGAAAAAGAAAGAGTGTGGGGAGCCATAGATGTCTTACATGAAATAAAAAGTGGAATTGGCTAGTTTTCAACCTCAATCCCCCCCCCCCCCATTCTATTTCCTCAATACATTCCTTAGCTCCTATCCTCCATACACCTCAAGTTCCAGACACCATTCCCTCCAGCGAGCACACATCCTGGAAGACTATTAATACATCATCCATTAGTCAAAGACCGGACAGACAGCTGGGACTGTTATCTGGTAATAGAGCGAGAGGGTTGTAGTGAATAGATGCCACGGCTGTCTAAACAACATTAGATTACAACAACAATCGGAGCGAATCGTTAATGTACGAAGTCTCATGGATTGGGAAACATATGATTAGCATAATTGTCAGGTTTGTTCGAGCCTATACAACTAGCTGTATCAGAATAGCTTATAGTAAGATCATTAATTTTCTTAAATACGTAGAAATTCAGACATTTATTATTTTTTTTAAATAATTGTTAATGAGCAAACCGTGAGGTCAATCCCAGCAGTGTCGATATTTTCTCTTCACCGGTCTCACCCTCCAGAGGAGATTTCGATTCCGTGTTCAATATTTTTTTTTTATAAATTTATCGACTTATTTTTTTTTTATAGTTTAAGTTGAAATAAATCGATACCTGAGCGTGTAATCGAAAAATCTATATCATTTCCGAATTCAGCGCCTCAATTAACCTAAGAGCGGACCCCAATATCGTTTATATCCCGTAAGTTGTAATAAATCGATACCTGAGCGCGTAATCGAAAAATCGATATCATTTTCACAATCAGCGCTCTAAATAACCAACAAGTCGACCTCAATATTGTAAATATCGGATAAGTTACAATCGATACCTAAGCGAGCCTGAAGTTTTATATCGATATTATTTTCATTATCAGCAGCCTTGATAATCTAAAAACCGATCATAAGATCGATATAAAGTAATTAATTATACCCTTTAAGATTTCCATAAAAACGGTTAACCCAATAATGTACACCAATATGGAGAAATCCGAAAAAGAGCTAGTAAATTCATCCTTAAATAATTAAAATCAAGCTTTGACTCTTATATTAGGTATCATTGTGATAAAGATCATACCAGGACTTTTATTTTCTGGCCCGAAATATAAAATTCATGATGTGATTTTTATTTATTTATCAGAATTATAGAAGTCCGGATTTGACTTTTATTCTCTTTCCGAGAAAATAAGAGTTAATTTCAAACCCTGGTTAGAACAAACTGTCATAGCACGTGTTTGTGACTACGATATTCGAATACCATTCACGCCGTTAGCATGGTTCTAGACCATTCTCCTTCCGACTATACATAAGGAGCGATTGACTGGACAGTGAGATCTTGTTCTGAAGCGCAAGTCATATGATTATCCCTGTGTTACGAAGTAATAATTTTTGTGACTTCCTTAGTTGTTTGTTTTAATATTTGTTTTCTCCTAATTTGAGTGGCGTGGTCTAGAACCTCGTGGGGGGTGCATAATATAATATATATCTAGCTTACGATTGCTATCTGTAGTTCTTAAATTACACACAGCCGGTGTTTAATTAATTCCATTTTTCGTTTAATTAATTACAGTTAGGTTTTAGTACTTCTATTTTAATTTAGAGGAGTTCGAAAAATTGAATAAATATCTATCAATTGAATAACAGTTCTACACAGGGCATTGAAATGAATAATTAGAAAATCAAATATCAATATACCACCAAGATTTGTATCTGGAATTTTTATAAATCGTTTGATTTAGGATTATAAGTGAAAAACATAATATTGTAACACTTATACACTTATGTGGATTAAAAAAATTTTATTAAATGAGAATAATAATTCCCAATGCCACACAATCGTTTGTTTAACGTCACTTTATGCCACTAAGGCTAATCGGACGATGCTGCAGTGGAGATCCTAAATTTTGCCTATCCAGATATAATTTCCAGATCCCTATCCTTAACCTGACATCGTACAGGCTCTGGACCTCCATTTTACGTCCTATCCGAGGGACGGCATAGCTAAGCATTTTTTACTCCCATTAAAAAATCCTAGGGCCACCTCTGGGCGCGATCCCGCGACCTTTAGTATTGTAGGTTGCCATCCACTATTGCTAACTACTATACCACAGGTGAATAATTAAACATGTTACAAAGATTATCAATTTGTAACAAAAAAATAAACCTTCAGAAGAGCTTCAGAACAAGCCTAACTCGACAGTCTATCGCTCCTTATATTTAGTCTTAAGAAGAACAGCCTCGAAGGTTCGAGGCCAGCGTAGATGGTACTCGAACATCATAGTCACAAACACGTGCAATGACAGTTTGTCCCAACTGGTAGTTCGTTCCAACAAAAGGTCTGGCTTGTAAAACATATTATTTTTTTTTCAGGTTTCAATATTAACACTTAAGAATAAAGGCGTGGCTATAACAGATGATCACAAACTCTATTTCATTTGGAGCTGTCAGAGTACTCTTCACCAGAAGAACATCCAAACTTGTGAGCAACTTTAACAATAGCACAAACAACTCCTCCACAATCAATAGCCAGGGCTTTTGTTAACTCTCCTAAACTTACTTCGGAAAAGTCCGCTAAAAGTTCACAATAGAAAACACTCAGCGGAAACAATGGGCTTTCCGACTCAAATCCGATTGAAAACTGCTGGAAAATTTATATATATATATATATATATATATTCTATGTTTTTTTATTTATATTCGATTCTAAGGTTTTAAATTATTCAATAATTCAATGCTTGTATACCTATTCCTACCGAGCGCGTTGAAAGTAATTAAAAATATATCCATTTTATGCTTCAATGCAGATAATGGTTGCATGTAAACATAACATTTAAAAAAATTGGATTTTCATTAAGTACCCCACCAGAGATATTATAGCCTAAAGTTAACAAAAAAATAAAACATTTGTAGTAAACAATTCATAAAAAATAATCAAGGTTAAGAGTACTTTTAATAAGAGCTACTTATTTAGGTTTATTATCATGCCAAAAATCATCTTTGATGTACATCCCCTGATATATAATACTTACCCTCAAAAACGGTCTTTTGAGAAATTAAAGCAGTTGTTTCCAATAGCAGTTTTCAAGTATTAGATTTCAAAATATTCAAAAAATAAACCGAACACGAAAGATAGAACAGACTGTGAGGAAAAAAATCGTGTCTGAATATTAGTCTATGACTTAGGTAGGCTTTGAGAAAATTAGTTTTCCGTAAGAGCCTACAAACTCAAAAATCGGCCGGCACGGTGAAACAAAGATGGCTGCCGTTTTGAAACGGTAAAAATATAAATTTTCTTTAAAATGGTCGAGCAACCATCTTTGGACCACTGGTGTGTCCGATATGGATTGACCCAGATATACATTAAAAAAATATATAAATAAAATACGTTGGGTTTATCTTATTCTGCAACTGAAAAGTCAATAAATCAGGAAAAAACTCCATACAATACACAAATTTTATTTGTATCGTATTTTGTCATTATTGTTTGTTGTTTTAAAGTCCAGTTATGCTACTAAAGCTAATCGAACGATGCTACAGTGGGAGTCCTAAATTTTGACTATCCAGGTATAATTAGGATTAACGAGTATCTGACATCGTACAGGCTCGGGAACTCCATTTTACGTCCAATCCGAGGTATGGCATAGCCAAGGATTTTTTACTCCCTTTAAAAAAATCCTAGGGCCACCGCGGGACGCGAACCCGCGACTTTTAGTATAGTAGTTTTCATTGCTAACCACTACACCAAAGGTGGTCCCTTTTTCATTATCATGAAATAGTTATTTTTACATAAAATTATTATTGTATATTGTTTTCTAACACTATTAATAATAAACAATGAGTGACGTAGAATAATCTTAAAACCTTATAAGTATAGAATTCATGTTCCTAAACCAACATTCATTTATCTTGATGAAGCCGTAAAATCATGTAAAAGGCCCAATCCATGCACAATCAAGCTAAGTGCATTCATTAAAACCCGGGAAGATAAATGCAATTTATGCAGATTGCGATGGCTACTAAATCGATACATCGAACCCGTTTTATCTCTAAAGTAACGACGCGACGCTGTATAACAGTTATCAACGACACTTAATTAGGAACTTATTTACAGTCGATTTTTCAACTAAAAAACACATAAAAACGACTTAAGCCATACATTCTAATGCACTAGAGATAATATTTTGGTCCATTAAGCAAGCTTTGATGGATCTTTCTGAATAATTTTAGCGATGAGTTTAAAATTTACTAATACAGTGGACCTTCCCTTTGAATGTCGTCATTGGGGAATGAGAAAATGTCCGCGTATGAGAACATTAAAAATACGAACCTTAACAAAATTTATATATACATAGTAAAAAAATCTGGTGCGTGCGCGCAACACACAACTTTCACTTACCAACTTACTTAGATAAGAAATTGACGTGTTTTGTTAGATATCATTTCCCAAAATCACACATTTTTCTACATTCATATCTTATTTTTATTAATCGT
This sequence comes from Aelia acuminata, assembly GCA_911387785.2. Classification (NCBI taxonomy): domain Eukaryota; kingdom Metazoa; phylum Arthropoda; class Insecta; order Hemiptera; family Pentatomidae; genus Aelia; species Aelia acuminata. The sequence continues at coordinate 139,261,286 of OU426981.1, forward strand.
TAAAGCCGTTTTTGAGTAAATATAAAACCCCGTGAAAATGATACAAAATTTATTAAGTAAAGTCCCCCCTTCGGTTGATCAATTTTGATGAAATGTTGGCTATCACATATTTGGCATATACATACATCAAATGCCCAGTTTGGTCACAATCGTGAAAGCCGTTTTTGAGTAAATAAAAAAAAACACGTGAAAATGTTACAAAATTTATTAAGTAAAGTCCCCCCTCTGGTTAATCAATTTTGATGAAATTTTTACAGTCATATCTCGGGCATATAAATACATCAAATACCCAGTTTGATCAAAATCGTTAAAGCCGTTTTTGAGAAAATAAAAAAAACACGTGAAAATGTTACAAAATTTATTAAGTAAAGTCCCCCCTCCGGTTAATCAATTTTGATGAAATTTTTACAGTCATATCTCGGGCATATAAATAGATGAAATACTCAGTTTAATCAAAATCGTTAGAGCCGTTTTTGAGAAAATCAAAAAAACACGTGAAAATGTTACAAAATTTATTTAGTAAAGTCCCCCCTCCGGTTAATCAATTTTGATGAAATTTTTACAGTCATATCTCGGGCATATAAATAGATGAAATACCCAGTTTGATCAAAATCGTTAAAGCCGTTTTTGAGAAAATCAAAAAAACACGTGAAAATGTTACAAAATTTATTAAGTAAAGTCCCCCCTCCGGTTAATCAATTTTGATGAAATTTTTACAGTCATATCTCGGGCATATAAATAGATGAAATACCCAGTTTAATCAAAATCGTTAGAGCCGTTTTTGAGAAAATCGAAAAAAACCTAAAAAGTTATTAAATAAAGTACCCCCTCCCTTTGAGCAATTTTGATGAAATTTTTGGTGTCACATCGCGGGCATATACCTACACTAAATACCCAATTTCAGGTTCGCACGGTTTATAGTTCTTGAGCTAGTCTGTTCACATACACACACACACACACACACACACACACACACACACACACACACACAGACACACACACACACAGACCATTTCGCGGGACTTGGTCATTTCAACTCAGGGGAGCCCAAAACATGTATTTCCGTTGAAAACCGGAAGTCGAAATTTTTCACGATCGCAATACTTCCACTTACTATATATTACATATATAGGTAAGTGAAAGTAAAAAAATCTGGTGCGTGCGCGCAACACACAACTTTCACTTACCAACTTACTTAGATAAGAAATTAATGCGTTTTGTTAATGCCACTTCTCAAAGTTACACATTTTCCAAATTCATTTCTTATTTTTGTTTTCATTTGCTCTATAAACCCCTCAGAACATTTTAATAATGATAACGCTTACCTGATATTAAATAACACTCAATTTTCATTAAACATGACGAATATGAAGAAAATCGTTAAAGCCGTTTTTGAGATAATCTAAAAATTAGAAAAAAGTTATGAAATAAAGTGTCCCCTTCGGTTGATCAAAAAACAATTTTTGTCCAAATCACATCTTTGGCATATACATATATCAAATACCCAGTTTGATCAAAATCGTGAAAGGCGTTTTTGAGTAAATAAAAAAAAACACGTGAAATTGATACAAAGTTTATAAAGTAAAGTCCCCCCTCCGGTTGGTCAATTTTGATGAAATGTTGGCTATCACATCTTTGGCATATACATACATCAAATACCCAGTTTGATCAAAATCCTGAAAACCGTTTTTGAGTAAATAAAAAGAACACGTGAAAATGACACAAAATTTATTAAGTAAAGTCCCCCCTCCGGTTGATCAATTTTGATGAAATGTTGGCTATCACATCTTTGGCATATACATACATCAAATACCCAGTTTGATCAAAATCGTGAAAACCGTTTTTGAGTAAATAAAAAGAACACGTGAAAATGATACAAAATTTGTTAAGTAAAGTCCCCCCTCAGGTTAATCAATTTTGATGAAATTTTTACAGTCATATCTCGGGCATAAAAATAGATCAAATACTCAGTTTAATCAAAATCGTTAGAGCCGTTTTTGAGAAAATCGAAAAAAACTTAAAAAGTTACTAAATAAAGTACCCCCTCCCTTTGAGCAATTTTGATTAAATTTTTGCTGTCACATCGCGGGCATATACATACACTAAATACCCAATCTCAGATTCACACGGTTTATAGTTTTTGAGCTAGTCTGTTCACACACACACACACACACACAGACACACACACACACACACACACAGACACACACACACACACACACACAGACCATTTCGCGGGACTTGGTTAATTGGACTCAGGGGACCCCAAAACGTGTATTTCCGTTGAAAACCGGAAGTCGAAATTTTTCACGATCGCAATACTTCCACTTACTATATATTTCATATATAGGTAAGTGAAAGTAAAAAGGTAAAAAAAGGAGCTTGGAAAATGCAATAGAATAAATACGTAAAATGATTTAGAGTAGTAATTTTATTTGTTACATCTTTTCGAATGTATAATATATGTCTACATAAGTCTTTGTATATGCGTTAAGCTAAATTTGATTTGAAAATGTAAAAATTACTTAGATGAATCATCACGATACGAGTAAAGAATTTACCATAACTCCAACTTACGGTAAATTCTTTGAATTTCAAGTTTTTCAAATATGGAAAAAAAAATTAGAATATTAAATTTTTTTACGATAAGTTAAATGATTATCAGGATTTTCAGTTAAAACTTTTTTATTTTGGAAAGCCAACGTTTCGATCCAACTTGTGGATCTTCAACAGGGCATCTGAGTCCAGAGTGATACAAAGACTCAGTCTTTAATTAAGCGAGTCTTGATTTTTACTTTCACTTACCTATATATGAAATATATAGTAAGTGGAAGTATTGCGATCGTGAAAAAATTCGACTTCCGGTTTTCAACGGAAATACACGTTTTGGGGTCCCCTGAGTCGAAATGACCATGTCCCGCGAAATGGTCTGTGTGTGTGTGTGTGTGTGTGTGTCTGTGTGTGTGTGTGTGTGAACAGACTAGCTCAAAAACTATAAACCGTGCGATCCTGAAATTGGGTATTTAGTGTAGGTATATGCCCGCGATGTGACAGCATAAATTTCATCAAAATTACTTAAAGGGAGGGGATACTTTACTTAATAACTTCTTAGGTTTTTTTCGATTTTCTCAAAAACGGCTATAACGATTTTGATTAAACTGAGTATTTCATCTATTTATATGCCCGAGATATGACTGTAAAAATTTCATCAAAATTGATTTACCGGAGGGGGGACTTTACTTAATAAATTTTGTAACATTTTCACGTGTTTTTTTTATTTTCTCAAAAACGGCTCTAACAATTTTGATTAAACTTAGTATTTGATCTATTTATATGCCCGAGATATGTCTGTAAAAATTTCATCAAAATTGATCAACCGCAGGGGGCACTTTACTTAATAAATTTTGTATCATTTTTACGTGATTTTTTTATTTACTCAAAAACGGCTTTCACGATTGTGACCAAACTGGGTATTTGATGTATGTATATGCCAAATATGTGATAGCCAACATTTCATCAAAATTGATCAACCGAAGGGAGGACTTTACTTAATAAATTTTGTATCATTTTCACGGGGTTTTTTATTTACTCAAAAACGGCTTTAACGATTAATAAAAATAAGATATAGATGTAGAAAAATGTGTGACTTTGGGAAATGATATTTAACAAAACACGTCAATTTCTTATCTAAGTAAGTTGGTAAGTGAAAGTTGTGTGTTGTGCGCACGCACCAGATTTTTTACCTTTTTGATCGATTAACTCAAAAACGGCTTTAACGATTTTTATCAAAATTCGTTATGTTTAATGAAAATTAGTTGTTATTTAATATCAGGTAGGCTTTATCATTAATAAAATGTTCTGAGAGGGCTTAAATGGGGAAGGGGCCTTTTTTGTTTTCCTATAAAGTACCTTTGTTTTAGTTTATATTGAGAAATTAACTGTCTGTCATCACGCCTAAAAATAAGAAATAGCTAAATATGATATATGAAGAAAATCAAGTAAACATATAGAGGAGAAAAAAAGAAAAATAATCTGTCAACTCATAAAGAACCTTGAGCTCACGCATGCGCCGTACGCCTTTAATGACAAACCAATGCGTTATTATTAAAGATGTTCTGTTCATTTGAGAAGTTATTATAATTAACAAAACGCATTAAGTTCTAATCTAAGTAAGTTGGTAAGTGAAAGTTGTGTGTAGCGCGCACGCACCAGATTTTTTTTACTTAATATGTTATTAAAAGAGATGTCCGTTGAGGGAAATTCCACTGTGCATTGAAAATAGGAAAAAAATCCGCGCAATAATGTTTTTGGGAATGATAAGGTAATTGGTTTTAATTTATGCATGAATCAAATATCATTAATTATAAATAGTAAAAGTTAAGTCCCGAGATGGCCCTAGGATTTTTTAATGGAAGTAAAAAATCCTTGTCTATGCCGTCCCTCGGATAGGACTTAAAATCATGCCTATACGATGTCAGGTACTCGTTAAATATCTCTATCCTAATTATACCTGGATAGGAAAAATTTAGGACTCCGACTGTAGCATCGTCCGATTAGCCTTAGTGGCATAAAGTGACGTTAAAACAAACAAACAAACAAACAAGTAAAAGTTAAATCGTAGACAAATAGTGATAACAAAGTTGAACAAATTATGTAAAGTTAGTGGATTAATTGCCTTTTTAAAAATGTCTCCTTGACACATCGGACAGTGTTAAACCTTAACGCGACCTTTAGTATTGTGGGTAGTCTACTATTAGTACATCACAGGTAGTACTACACCACAGGTGACCCTAGCTTCCTCAGGTAATGAGGATTAATTATAATGAAACTTGATTTGATCTAAACCACAATTTCTCATATCAAATGGCCATTAGGTACGATTGTATAAGCCCATCCCTTCAACTTTTCATTCAAACATTTCTATTATATGTTACATAATGATCTCTTTCCTGTTGAAGAAATATAAATAATACAATAAAAATAAAAAATACTGAAATACAATAGAAGTCTGGAAATGTTTTACATCGCCCTTCTTTTACCTCAGGTCCTCTGTTGAAGATCATTGTATTTCTTCCAGCCAGGTCACGGCAGGACCACAGCAGCGGAATACTAAACAAAACACTTTTAACGGAGTATAAACCAAGGGCACTGGAGATTTTGAGAGAATTCGGGAATCAGTAAAACAGTTTATTCATTATAATTCAAGAAGGAACAAAAGAAATATGAAATTATAACATCTTTTCGGAACATTCGAACCTCTTCCGTTGACTTCTGCTAATTAATTATCGAAAACTGGGGACGGGGCGCAACTACGATTCTGGAGGCCGTAACGGGGAAAATTTTGAGGCCTCCCTAAATTAAAATTTAAAAAATCTGGTGCGTGCGCGCAACACACAACTTTCACTAACCAACTTACTTAGATTAGAACTTAATGCGTTTTGTTAATTGCCACTTCTCAAATGAACAGAACGGCTTTAATTATGAACAATGTCTGTTCATATGAACATGTCAATATAACTAAAAGAAAATATATATACGTATTGGGCCAAAGTTCATCAAGAACATCATCGGACGCAGTTTCCTTCCATTAGATGACGCCCTGATAAAGACCTGATAATCGGGTTGAAAAGTTGAAACAAAATATGTATTTCCATACTTTCTATTTTATAAAAAAAAAATTGGTGTTAATAACAATCACAGATTTACCCCAATAAAAGACAACGAAGGAATAATTATTGCAACACTTATGTGGGTTAAACAATTTTTGTTGAACGAGAATAAAACATTCCATTGTCACACAAATTATGAAAACACAAATAATTGAACGGGTTACAAGGCATCACTTTGTAACTTCACAGTAATACAAAAATAACCGCATGACCTGAGTTTCAAAACAAAACTTTCCTTATATTTAGTCTAAAGAACTTCCTGGAAGGTTCTAGACCAGCGTAGATGGTACTTGAACATCGTAGTCACAAACATGTACTATGACAGTTTGTTCCTACTGTTACAACAAGGAGTCTAGAACTATTTAAAATCATATGTTTTGTTCGCATGGATTTCTATAAAGAACAAACAAACAAACAGAATTTCATCTTTATGTATATATATGTTATATGTTTAATGTTTTAACATATTTTTATATGTTTAATGTTTCACATACATTTAATATTCGTTTATATGATTTCTCTGATTGGTTGTTAACTGTTTTTTCTCATTTACTCACAAAAGTCGTCTATACTAATATTTTTGAATAAAAACTACTAAAGTTTCGACTAGAGTTACTAGAGTTACTACTACTTATTACTAGAGTTTCGGCAGCATCAGTGTTGAAAGGGTTTCACAGAGATGAGCTCTAACTAAAATATTACAGTTTAAAACTAAAAATAAGGATATTGTATCAACAACTGAAAATACTGGGTCACATGTGGAGTAATGGCTAGCCTAGCAGCCTACAGGTTCGCTTCCCCTGGTGGCCCTAAGATATTTTAAAATAGAGTGATTTGCCGTCCTTCGGATGGAATGTAAAATGGAGGTCCCGAGCCTGTACGATGTCAGGTACTCGTTAAAGATCCCTATCCTAATTATACCTGGATAGTCAAAATTTAGGAATCCCAATGTAGCATCGTCCGATGAGCCTTAGTGGCATACAGTGACGTTAATTGAACAAACAAACTGAAAATACTTACTTTTATTTATTTGTTGTTGTACATTGTTTATGCAATGCACAATATATACCACATAATAGTTTGTTTATATCATAGAAGGGCCTCGTTAAGTTAATCGAACATCTGAAATGTTTTGACTAACTCTATTGTTATGTAATTGTAATATTTACATACAATGGCTATCAATGATTCAAACATGGAATAGATAATAAGCCTGGAACATATGGCGTATTAACAATCAGGTTCGGAATTAATACGGGGAATTTCGGAACTAATTATTGGTTAGCCATGATTGCGCATGCGTCTGACAGTTTGATGATCAAAACTTTCATTAAAATAAGTCCTCTCAAAATTGGGATGAGTTGGGGTTACAAATGTGTTTGCTTGTTTAACGTCACTTTATGTCACTAAGGCTAATCGGATGAACCACAGTGGGAGTCATAAATTTTGGGCTATCCAGGTATAATTAGAATAGGGATCTTTAACGAGTACCTGACATCATACAGGCCTCGGGGACCTCCATTTTACGTCCTATCCGATGGAAGATATAGTCAAGGATTTTTTAATGGGAGTAAAAAATCCTTGACTATATGACTTACTCCCATTAAAAAATCCTAGGGCCACCGCGGGACGCGAACCCGCGACCTTTAGTATTGTAGGTGGCCATGCTAACCACAATACCACAGGCGACCCCCGGCTTACGAATTTTTAATATTCAATTAAACTTGTACAGCAAATCGAGTTACTCGGGTCGCTTAGGAAGTTGTCTTTATTTATTAAATTATTACGGCCATAAAGTGGCATATAGGATTTCATTATAATAATAGGGTGTATAAAAAAAAAATGACCGTTTCAGACAAAAAATTAATATATATTTTTTTTATACTTTACAATAAAATTAGTATTCAAAATGTAACCCATTGTTATCTAATGTTGCTTGCCATCTTTCCGCCAGTTGCATGATCCCCTGCTGGTACCACTCTTTAGGATGGCTATCGAAGAATTCCTGCACCGCTGTTTCGACTTCTTCAAAGGTATCAAATTTTTTCCCTTTCAAGAAGTGGGCCATTGACCGAAACAAATAAAAATCTGATGGAGCAAGGTCTGGGCTATATGGTGGGTGAGGAAGAAGTTCGATCCCATCAAGATTTTTTAATTTTTCCTTGGTCTGACGGGAAGTATGCGGCCGGGCGTTATCTTGCTGTAACAGAACTCCTTTTCGATTGACCAAAGCTGGATAAAGTTGCGACAGTTTTGCATATACTCTATATAACTGTATGCAATAGAGGTCAGAGTTAATTGTGGTTTCATGAGGTACGAATTCATGATGGATTACACCTTCATAGTTCCAAAATACGCAAAGCATTGATTTTTTTTCGAATTGTCCTCTTCCAGCAACCGGAAAGGCCGTTTGACCTTGACTTAACCACTGCCCACTAGTATCAGGATTTCGCCAGTAAACCCACTTTTCATCACAAGTAACAATTTTTTTGTAAAATCGCAAATCGTTAGGGTGATTCAAAAGATTTTTGTAAATCTCTACCCTTTTGGCAGATTGCTGGGGCGTCAGCTCGTGCGGGACCAGTCTGCTGCTCCTTTTCACCTTCACCATGCTGTGCAGATGGCGACACACAGTATCTTTCGACGCTCCGCACTCCCTGGCAAGGTCTCGAGTACTTGTGGCTGGATTTGAGTCTATAGCTTCCTGAAGAGCATCATCTATATCCAACGATGGTCGCCCTGACCCCTTCTTCCGTTCTAAGGTCGTATCTCCACTGTGAAATTTTTGGAACCAACGCCGCGTGGTACGCTCGTCAAGGAGACCTTTTCCTTCAATTCTGTTGATTTCACGAGCCGCTTCAGCGGCAGAACACGATTTTTTCCAATAATGTCTCAAAATAACAAGAATTTAGTAAGACACCGTCATGTTGCTTCTCCAGCAAAAACTTGTGAACTGAGGTATTATTGAGTAAGTCCAGTGTTGATAAATAAAGTTGGATTAACATTCTAAAGAGTGGAGGACTTGTTGGTAAACAATAAATAGGATTAAGGTCTTTACAGTCCTCATGCAATTCATGCATTTGACGAAACGGTCATTTTTTTTTATACACCCTATTATTTAAAAACGGTCTAAGAAAACGGAATTTTACAACAAGTAAAAGATTACCTAGCATGTTACAGAAGAAAAGAAAACCAATTTTATATAAAAAGAGCAGACTCGACAGCGCGTTGCCTTGGCTCAATGGCTGTAATGCGTTGAATTAATTATATTTTATTCCTATCCTATTTCTATTACAGTCAAATCAATGTTCACTGATAAAGATAAAAACGTTTCAGCTAATCTAAAAACCAACGGGATTTAAAATAGAACTTTTGGCCAAATCTAAAATTTTTTGGCAAAGAATTTAGAATGGTTAAAGTTTTTATTGTAAAATGGAATAGGAACTTGTTTGTTGTTGTTGGGATGATTTAGCCCCACATAAAAAGGCGATAAATAATTGCCCATGGGAAAAACGCGGATTTTCCACATCCAAGCTGGAAAAAATAGATTTGGCAACTGAATGCTTCCCACCACAACAAGTGTTGTGTCAATAAATGAACTTACACCGCCATCTGTAGGAAATTTATAGAACTTACAAATAATCACACTCAATCGTAGTATAATAAGCATTTAATTTGCAACAAAAGAAATATTGAGGCCAATAAGCGAGAGAAAACCCATTCTATCTTTTAAGTTGGACAAAACTACACACAATGAGTCAAAGTTTATAAAGATCGGTTGTGTAGTTTCTGATTTTACCTCTGACGAACATCGGGACACGAGATTTTTATATATCAAGATAGTAAAAAATTAAGTTGTTTTTTCAATTATTAGATTTTTTCTTACGAAAATAAAGTTTTTCCTCAGAGTGTCGAGCGACCAGTAGATCAACGAATTTTCTTTTAGTATTTTTTTTTTGTTTAACGATGGCTGTTGGTCGTATTTGCCCTTCTTTTTTTTCCAACTAGTAAAGATTTATTTCGATCAATTATGCTTTTATCTGTTGAAATGCCAAAAAAAAACAAAAAAAAAACAAATGTTTATGTTTTCACGTTACGATATAATTACATACCCCAATAATTATTATTACAAAAAATTTGGTGTTGTTGTTATATTAAACTTGTTAAATGTCATTTCTCCGAAGTCACAACATTTCCACATTCATTTAATTATTTTCGTTTGTATTTGCTTTTTAAAGTACACTATTTTTTTTATTATTAAAAAAAACTTTTTCCTTGCGATATTCGGCAATGCAAGCATAGTATGTATTGTATATATATACTATGCTTCTCTCTCAAATTCGTCTGATTTTATAATTCTCTAAGAACTTGTTGAAAAACTTCATTTAATTACTATGAAACAAATAATTTCCATTAAATGAACAGAACGGCTTTAATTATAAACAATGGTCTGTCATTACAGGCGTACTGCGCATGCGCGGACTCAATGTGTTTTATGATGGTGGAAAAAAAAAAACCCTAAAAAGTTATGAAATGAAATACCCATATTCATATATTCATACAATAAATACCCAATTTCAGGTTATTACGGATTATAGTTTTTGAGCTAGTCCGTTCATACACACACACACAGACCATTTCGCGGGACTTAGTTATTTGGACTCAAGGGACCCCAAAACGTGTATTTCCGTTTGAAATACGGAAGTCGAAATTTTTCACCATCTCAATACTTTCCAGTACTATATATTTCATATATAGGAAAAGTGAAAGTAAAAATATTTACTGTAGATTCAAACGTCAACGTATCCCTAATGTCTGACATAAGCATAAATACAAGACGGTTATCTCTTATTGATTTTTATTTAATGGTCGGGCGGGGTTAGTAAATAAAAAAGTAAACATACAAACAAAAAAATAAAAAAGTCAAACTGACAAGATGCCTGTGAGTGACTAATGTATTCGAAATAAATTAACATAACGTGTCCAACAGTTAAGCTGATCACGTCAAACCCAGGCAAGAGGTCCTTCCTAAAATACAGCAATATTTTTATTTTATTCTATTCCTTTTTTCTTTTTTTTTATACATATATATATTTTTTTTTGTTTCTTCCCTTTGGTACCTAGTCCCCTTCCAGGTAGAATAGTACAGCGGGGCCGGACAGACGGACGGACAAAAACAATAGACAGGTGCTTGCTTACCTGCGGTACTCTAAACCACGATTGTCGTACGTGTTCCATTGTCAAAGCACCCCATTCTGAATATGAGAGCCTAGCGTTCCCACTTCGAGGGTGTGAAAAGAATAAAAAAAAAAAAAATTGAATTGGATTGTGGAGGAGAGTGAAAGGGCTGTCAAAAACCAATTCGGGTGATTGTGACTGGTAGGCACAGTGGTAGGCACTCCCAGCACATTTCGCATGACGTCCTCTGATCTCTGGGTGCCTGCAGATAGCACACACTGTGCCTCGTCAATGGATTTCATCTCAACTTTAGGAGGGACGAATTGAAAAATTATTTTCACCTCTAAAAATATGAGGTGAAAATTGTAGAAAACTTATAAAAAAAATCTGGTGCGTGCTCGCAACACACAACTTTCACTTACCAACTTACTTAGATTAGAAATTATTGTGTTTTGTTAATTGCCACTTTCAAAGTTACAAATTTTTCCACATTCATTTCTTATTTTTGTTTTCATTTGCTCAAAAAAAAAAACTAATTTCTTTTATTATTAAATAAAAGTTTTTACTTGTGATAATTCGGCAATGCAAGCATAATACTCCAAGTCGTCTGATTTTATAATTCTGTATGTACTTGTTGAATATTTCATTTAGTTCCGATGAAACAAATAATTTTCAATAAATGAACAGAGCATCTTTAATTATAACGCATTGGTTTGTCATTAAAAGCGTACGGCGCATTCGTCAGCCTAGGGTGTTTTATGAGTTTACGGAATTTTTTTTTTTTTTTCTCTTGTATATGTTTACTTGATTTTCTTCATATGTCATATTTAGCAATTTCTTATTTTTGGGCGCGATGAGAGACAGTTAATTTCTCAATATAAACTAAAACAAAGGTACTTTATAGGAAAACAAAAAAGGCCCCTTCCCTATTTAAGCCCCCTCAGAAAATTTTAATACTGATAAAACTTACCTGATATTATTGAACACCTAATTTTCATTAAACGTTCATTTGATCAAAATCATTAAAGCCGTTTTTGAGATAATCGAAAAAAAGGTAAAAATTGGAAAAAAAGTTAAGAAATAATGTGCCCCCTCCGTTAAACCAATTTTGATGAAATGTTGGCTGTCACATCTTTGGCATATACATACGTCAAATACCCAGTTTGATCAAAATCTTTAAAGCCGTTTTTGAGTAAATAAAAAAAACACATAAAAATGATACAAAATTTATTAAGTAAAGTCCCCCTTCCGGTTGATCAATTTTGATGAAATTTTTACAGTCATATCTAGGGCATATTAATACATCAAATACTTAGTTTAATCAAAATCGTTAGAGCCGTTTTTGAGAAAATCGAAAAAAACCTAAAAAGTTATTAAATAAAGTACCCCACCCTTTGACCAATTTTGATGAAATTTTTGCTGTCACATCGCGGGCATATACATACACTAAATACCCAATTTCAGGTTCGCACGGTTAATAGTTTTTGAGCTAGTCTGTTCACATACACACACACACAGACACACACACAGACCATTTCGCGGGACTTGGTTATTTCGACTCAGGGGACCCCAAAACGTGTATTTCCGTTGAAAACCGGAAGTCGAAATTTTTCACGATCGCAATACTTCCACTTACTATATATTTCATATATAGGTAAGTGAAAGTAAAAAATTATATTTTTTTTAACAGATCAGTGCAATTTTTATTAAGTAAATGAATGACATATTGTTTAAGCAATTCCTTTTTACAGTGGAGAATGGTCCATAAATAATAATTATCTAATTAGTTTACTTACTTAATTAAAAAAAAAACGTAGTAAAAATATATATGAATATTTCAATAAGTAGCTGATTAATATGATAAAATAAAATCTGATATTTACCTTGTGCGGTTCAGAGTGATACAGAAACTGGGGGGAAAATTTTAAGGTAAGGATTAGGAAGTCGGCAATTCAAAACGTTATTATTAGATTTTATAATTGCCCATGCCATGTAAACATAACATCATTGTGGAAGATACTACACCGTAGGTATAATTAAGAGGGAATGGTTAGTGGAGTTTGGTCCAAATTAATAGTATTAATAAGCAAGAATTATATCTTTAATTTTGCCCAAGTGTTGTCCTGAATTTCAGATCATATAAAATGAGAAAAATCAGACTACTATAAAAATATGAGAAATTATAAATGAAATATCGGCTGTATGTACAAAATTCAATTTATCAAATAGGAATAAAATAAAAATCTGGTGCGTGCGCGCAACACACAACTTTCACTTACCAACTTACTTAGATAAGAAATTGACGTGTTTTGTTAAATATCATTTCCCAAAGTCACACATTTTTCTACATTCATATCTTATTTTTATTAATCGTTAAAGCCGTTTTTGAGTAAATAAAAAACCCGTGAAAATGATACAAAATTTATTAAGTAAAGTCCCCCCTTCGGTTGATCAATTTTGATGAAATGTTGGCTATCACATATTTGGCATATACATATATCAAATACCCAGTTTGGTTATAATCGTGAAAGCCGTTTTTGAGTAAATAAAAAAAGCACGTAAAAATGATACAAAATTTATTAAGTAAAGTGCCCCCTGCGGTTGATCAATTTTGATGAAATTTTTACAGACATATCTCGGGCATATAAATAGATCAAATACTAAGTTTAATCAAAATCGTTTGAGCCGTTTTTGAGAAAATCAAAAAAACACGTGAAAATGTCACAAAATTTATTAAGTAAAGTCCCCCCTCCGGTTAATCAATTTTGATGAAATTTTTACAGTCATATCTCGGGCATATAAATACATCAAATACGCAGTTTGATCAAAATCGTTAAAGCCGATTTAGAGTAAATAAAAAAAACACGTGAAAATGTTACAAAATGTATTAAGTAAAGTCCCCCCTCCGGTTAATCAATTTTGATGAAATTTTTACAGTCATATCTCGGGCATATAAATAGATGAAATACTCAGTTTAATCAAAATCGTTAGAGCCGTTTTTGAGAAAATCAAAAAAACACGTGAAAATGTCACAAAATTTATTAAGTAAAGTCCCCCCTCCGGTTAATCAATTTTGATGAAATTTTTACAGTCATATCTCGGGCATATAAATAGATGAAATACTCAGTTTAATCAAAATCGTTAGAGCCGTTTTTGAGAAAATCAAAAAAACACGTGAAAATGTCACAAAATTTATTAAGTAAAGTCCCCCCTCCGGTTAATCAATTTTGATGAAATTTTTACAGTCATATCTCGGGCATATAAATAGATGAAATACTCAGTTTAATCAAAATCGTTAGAGCCGTTTTTGAGAAAATCGAAAAAAACCTAAAAAGTTATTAAGTAAAGTACCCCCTTCCTTTAAGTAATTTTGATGAAATTTATGCTGTCACATCGCGGGCATATACCTACACTAAATACCCAATTTCAGGATCGCACGGTTTATAGTTTTTGAGCTAGTCTGTTCACACACACACACACACACACACACACACACACACACACACACACACACACATACACACACACACACAGACACACACACACAGAGACCATTTCGCGGGACTTGGTCATTTAGACTCAGGGGACCCCAAAACGTGTATTTCCGTTGAAAACCGGAAGTCGAATTTTTTCACGATCGCAATACTTTCACTTACTGTATATTTCATATATAGGTAAGTGAAAGTAAAAAATTATAGAACTTAAAAAAAATGTAAGATTATAGTTATTAAAGTAAGTCCATGACTATAATTCAATAACTATAATCTTAAATTTTTTACAATTCTATAATTTTTTATGTAATAGATTTTATATAATGTTGAACACACAATTGATATTTCTTTATATAATTTTTGGTTGTTGTTGATAGTTTTTTTTTCATTTAGCCCTGACGAGGACCTGAGATTCGGGTCGAAACGTCGGAAAATAAAATATGTTTTTCTTGAGTATTATTGCTGTTTATTTTGACCACATCTCCAACCATTTAATCTTCATAAACATACCATCAGTTGCAATTTGCTTCCATTATTTTATTATTACTTTTTATTGTTACCATCTGTAATTAATCCTATCTTCTAGAAACGTAACATATTTGTTTCATTTTAGCCCTGACGAAGATTCACATGTTCGGTTCGAAACGTAGGCCCTCCAAAATAAATTTCTGATCATCAATCATCCTTAACTCTGTGTTATACATACATAGATGGAAATACTAAAAACAAAATTCTATTCCCTCAGGACTGGGTAATTTTACACAAGCTGAGCTAACTCGTTAACTATCCTTCACATCCTGATACCGTTTCCAGGAGATAACGAGCTGTGATTGGCCGGAGCTGAGCAAATAGCGGACCAATGAGGAGGGCCGATTATTACAGGCAGAGGTAGAGGAAGGAGGGTTGGCCTCGTTAGCATCTCATCTCCAGGTAACCGACTCTTCCTCTTTTTGGGTTCTCCATATTATCTTCTTTTTTTTTTTCTTTTATCCAGCCATCTTCTTCCATTTACTACTAGCCCAGCGTTCATCCTAGGCTCTTTTCAAAAGATATGTTCAGAGTGTCTGAGGGATAATCCTCTGTATTTTACGATTGGATGGATGGATCAATATTGTAATCGATATTGTTACACTAGCAGACCATAGCAGTCGCTATGGCTCAGTAGATAAAATGCGTTGAATTAATTGTATCCTATTCTTTTTTTTTTTTTCTAATGTCAAATCAAAATTCACTGATAAAGATAAAAAACTTTCAGCTAATCTATAAGCCAACAGGATTTAAAATAGAACTGTACGCCAATTCTAAATTGTTTGGTAAAGAATTTAGATGGGTTAAAGTTTTTATTTTTTACATCTTATATTTGACCATAATGTGTTACGAATGATACATCTAAAAAGGAACTAATCGCTTGTTGAGAATCATAGTGGCGAAACTACAAAAAATCGATTTTCGAGTTAAGACAACCAAACGGCACTAGGATGACTCATGTTTTATGTGCAGAAGTGGCGAGGAGTTATTTCAATGCCTTGCCTATAGAGCGCGATATTCGTTATGAGTGAAAGGAACAAAATAACCCCATGTAAACGAACTACAACAATATAAATTTTTTTCAAACTATTACCCTTGAATGTCTAGGAAACAGGCTAAAACTTAAAGGAAAAAATCAAACAAAATTACAACGGGATCTGTTGCTGTGTTGATTTTTTTTGAAGTTTTGTAGAAATTTGGAATGCTGTTTTCTCCATTTTGATGTTTTCAGACTTTCGCCACTATGGTTCTCAACAGGCGTAATAAAGAATATAATTTGGAACAGGTTTTAATACAATAACAATAGACAGTTAGCAAAACTGTACAAAACTAATCTTCTGCCATAATACATATTAATTAAATTAAAATTATAACACTTGGTGATATTAGATATCGTATCAGGGGGTTATATTAATAGGTGCACAATGATTATGGTGAACCTTTATCTAAAAAAATAGATTCGATTTTTCCTCCAAAAGTGAAAAGGCGACACATAATTTGCCATGCGAAAAACACTGATTTTCCTAGCCCAAGCCTGAAAAAATAGATTTGGCTAATGGATGCTTACCCTCCCTAAATATCGAAAGAAAATGAAGTTTTGTGTCAATAAATCAACATACACCGCAATCTGTTTGAAATTTGTAGAACTTGCAAATAATCACACTGTTTGTAGTGTAATAAGCATTTAATAAACAAAAAAAGAAATAATGAGGCCAATAATCGAGATAAAAGCTAACCTATCTTTTAAATTGGACAAAACTACACAAAATGAGACAAATTTCATCAAAATCGGCTGAGTAATTTCTGATTTTTCCCCGGCAAACATCGAGACACATGATTTTTATATTAAATAATTTATTTTTTGAAGAGAAAAGATTGGGCTCCGCCGGGAGTCGAACCCGAGTCTTCCGCGTGACATGCGCAGAATGCTAACCACTGCACCACAGTGCTCGCTTCCTAAATAAAAACTTGGGAGATCGTAAGGAGAGGTATGAGTGAAGAGGAAGGATTGGCTCCTTGGAGCGAGCTGTGTGGTGCAGTGGTTAGCATACCGCGCATGTCACGCGGAAGACCCGGCTTCGACTCCCGGCGGAGCCCAATCTTTTCTCTTCAAAAAATAATTTTTTAAAAAATAATTTAAAACAAGGTGGTTACCCACAAAAATAGATTAAATTAATATAAAATGAGATCTTAGTTCTGAAAATTCAACCGAGTGTACAGGCTCTTAGGTTTAGCGTAGTCCAAAGAGGTAATACATTACGAGGACAGCTAATAATTCAATATAACATCGTAGACAATTTCAATTCAATTGAAACACCATAGACAACGTAGTTAGCATGGAATGGGGCCAATAAGATGTAGTAGGAAGGATGCCAAATGTCAACTGCGAATTGAATCTTTTAACAGGGCATTAGTCAAGCTTGTTGGAGGCTTCTCAAGCAGAGAGCATTACGGAGTATGGGAACTAAATGGAATGATTTGTAGGGAATGGAAAGAGTAGAAACAAGC
The DNA here is from genome assembly GCA_911387785.2 of Aelia acuminata. Taxonomy (NCBI): domain Eukaryota; kingdom Metazoa; phylum Arthropoda; class Insecta; order Hemiptera; family Pentatomidae; genus Aelia; species Aelia acuminata. The sequence continues at coordinate 139,278,660 of OU426981.1, forward strand.
ATGGCGCCATGTTCATTTAGGCAATAGTTGGATGGGTGGACACACGTCTCGGAGAGGCAGTTTGCTTCCATATTAATAAGCGAACCAAAATCGTACATGAATAATTTACCTAGTCCAAAAAATCGATTTCCGTTTTATTTTATTTTTGAACTCCTTGAATCATAATTTTGAATCTTGCCCATTTTAACCTTTCATATTTATACTTTCGGTTATTTTTTCATATATTAGACAATATATGTAAGCTTATAAGTGTTTTGTAAAAAAAATGCTATATGAGAAATGAAATGAGTTTGTTGTCGGCCACGAACTTTCCTGGTTTTTATTACTACGGTTTATATAAGAGATTATGAATTTCCCAGAGAGGACTGCAATAAATTTTGTTTAATTGGTATTTTCTGCACAACATATAAAAAAAATGATTCTTCTGATAGAAAAAAAAATCTATATAAAAAAGGTCTTCCATTATACATATACACATTCCACTTATTCATTGTGTGTGTGTGAGAGAGAGAGGGAGAGAGAGAGAGAGAGAGAGAGAGAGAGAGAGAGAGAGAGAGAGAGAGAGAGAGAGAGAGAGAGAGAGAGAGAGAGAGAAAGAGAAAGAGAGAGAGAATAAAGGGAAAAGTTAATAACGATGGATATTTTAAAGAGATGAAAGGCATAACCCTCGCCCTTTACTTCCCGCTCTAAAACAACGATCGGAATTTAATTTAATAAGAGCAGCTAACCTAACACCTCCAATCAGATCGGGTTGGCATATCTGTCAAAACCATCGCCTCTTTTTTCCAGGACGAATTCTGTACTTTGGGGAATGATATCGAACCTGCGCCATTTGACAGTGAGATTCATTGCAAAAACAAAAAACGTATGATTGAAATGATTTGTTGGAACAAACTCTTCTAGTGCTGGTTCGTGACTCTTCGAAAATCTTCTACGCTTGTAAGGAACATTGTAGATTTTACTAATTTAAACAATATATTAGTAGCGATTGACTGGAGAGTTAGTCTTGCTCGGAAGATCGAATCATTTGGCTACTTGTGAGTTACATGTAGATTAATACTTTTAGTAACCTTGTTAATAATATGAATTTTTATTGTTTGTATAACATTGTGAATTATTATTTTTCGTAAATACATTTTTTTTTTTAAACCCACATAAGTGATACATTAATAGCTATGTATATAGTTTTTTTAAATAATTTTAACGGATGGAAACAAATTGGCCTTGGTTTCGAATCCGGGTCTACCCATCTCCTTTGCGAAATGTAACCAATTGAGCTACGAGGCAATGCGTAGATCCATGTTCGAATCCCAGCCATGGCAAATCATTTCACTTCAGTTAAAATTATTAAAAAAAAATAAAAAAATTAAAGGAATATATTCTCTATTTATTTAATTCCATCAAAATGTATGACTAACAGCTTAGTTAGTATTACGACTGAATTAGTTAGGGTTACGACTGAAATTTTCTTGAAGAAATCATTTAGCCGCTATTGAGCTGCTTTTAGTGGTAAGATATGACAGAATACAGTCCTCCGGATAGGGCTTAAAATGGAGGTCCCGAGCTCGTACGATGTTAGGTACTCGCTAAAGATACCTATCCTAATTATACCTGGATTGGCAAAATTTAAGACTCCCAATGTAGCATCGTCCAATTAGCCTTAGTGGCATAAAGTGACGTTAAAAAATCAAAGAAACAAATTATAATAACCACACAAATGAAACTTATTCACTTCACACTTATTCACAATAAAGAAACCGCCTCCAGACTTATTTTGGAACTTTTCTACATTAAGTTGCCAGTTACTTTTTATTATCAAATGATTACTTTAAATGGTTAATCATTCCTTTAAAAAAAAAAAAAAATTAAACCATATGGCACCTACAAACTCTATTAAAGAGGTAATATCCGGTGTAAAATGGGCACAGAGAAGAATTTAATTGAATTAATTTTGCTGTGTAAAGAAGAATAAAATGTCTTCCATTTTTTTTCAAGATAAAGGTTTCTTACCTAAATTTAAAAACTGTGATCTAGGGCACAATATGAAATTGAACTTTAATCAAAAAACCTGTATTCTTATTTACCAGGTCATATGTTAATTAAAGCGATTACTTTTAAAGTAATCATTTGTTGATAAAAAGGAACTATTTGAAAAGTAACTGGTAGCCTTAAGACCCCTTATTTCATCCACTGAACAATTTTTCGCTAAAATTCGACTTGAAAAATTAACAGAATGGTAGATAAAAAAAAAAGTCTTTAAGAATTTACTATTACATTAAAATATACTGAAAAATGTAAAAAATAAATGTGAAGTCTATATATTTTTTGCTAATGGTTTATGATGAACAATAATAATTTCACGAGTTTTTTAATTACAATCAAATTCATTTTTTATTTCTTCATACCTTTTTTCAGGTATTTTGTGGACTGTCTCAACATTTTTCTTTAGTGGATGGGGTGGTTATCTTAAAATCGATAATATCAATTATCGATTTTGTGAAATATTGAGAAAAATTACAGACTTTAAATCTCTGGTCCCTGGCCAAAACTAGTTCAGTGGAACCACCCTTAACTAAAAGTCGCTAACTTCATATCTAAATGGGATCTAGAGTTAACGAATTACACCAATGGCGTAAGAACCAAGGAGCTGAACTTAACGAAACCTGATAATAAGGCGACTTAACTAATTATGGCCAGAGAGACAAGAGAAATGTTCGGTCGCCTTTGATATAATTTTTATCCAGCCATCTTCTTCCATTTACATACTCCTTTTATCATCCTAGGCTCTTTTGTAAAGATATGTTCCGTGTTTTTGAGGGATAATCCTCCGTATTTTACGATAGGATGGATTATATCGTTGCTAACAAAAAATGGTGCATCAACTATTCTTCGCAACACTTTTGACTAAAAATGTATTCTTTGGATGCTGGTCGATTTTGCAGAGCCCCACAACTCTATCCCGTAAGTCCATAAAGGTTTTAATAAGACTTTGTATAATGTAAGTTTATTTGCCGAAAATAATTTTGAACGTCTGTCAAGTAGTCTGGATAAAAGACCGTATCGTTTGTTTAGTTCTTTACGTTTTAGCATGATCTGAGTTTTGTCAGTCTTTTGTCAAGATAAAAACCTAAATATCCAACGTCTTCAGATGGCGGTATACAGAAGGCAAATTTAAATAATTTTATAAATTTCCGTGTTTTCTGACAACTTTTTGATGTAACTCTTTACTATTGAAAAGTTGCTGTGGTAATATAATTCCTACTGATACATTACACTTGAAGCCACTGATCCAGATATAAATCAATCATTCATAGACACAAAACGGATGTAGAACTAACAAGTTTATCCTGGGAGGCAGGGTAATGCCTACCTGATCCATTATTGAAGGGTGTAGCGAACGGATTTAGATAGCAGCACCACAACTCGATTCATCACTATTAATCGAACCGGAGCTTAGCGGGCCTAGAGAATGGTTAGTTGGGGGGGGGGGATCTCTAGAGCTGGGCTATAATCTCTTCTGTCCTTCCAGAAGGCCCTAATACCGTCAAGTCCAGGCCATTGTGTAGCGTCCGCTACTCGATAGAGCTTTGTTGTCTAGTCCTAGGACAATCTTTTCTCTTCTTATAAAAAAAAAAAAAAAAAATTTAAATTATATCAAGAATTTTAATGTCATGATGATAAGAAAAATTGAATTAATATTTAAAGAAATTGACAATTGCCAAGAGATCTCACATAATAAAATAAATGTCCACTCCACGTTTGGTTCTCAAAAATTGCAAGATCGATGGAAAAGAGGTCAGTGTAGGCATTGACTTGACCGGGTTATGTGCCTGGTGGCTCAAGTGGCAAAAGCCCCTTACTAGTGATAAGGATATCCGGGTTCAAATCCCTTCCAAAGTTAATCTTTTCTCTTCCTATAAGAAATATAAAATATAATCATATATATAAAATAAAATATAATAATAAATATATTATAAGTTTTTAGGAAGAGACTATTTAATTATAGATATAGAATACAAGCCCTCAAAGTCTCGTATTATTTCAATAATGCACTTAATCATGCAGATTACATGCCAAATTTTCGCCTATTCAGGCATCTTCAGGGCTACTACAGTTTCGCAATATTAATTGCCTGGATTGCCAAAATGCATATATTGGCATGACTACTCAAAATCTCTGTAATAGAATCTACCAGCATAAAAATTCATGCACAGAATACAAAAATAAAAATAAAGGAATAAAAGAACCTAAAACTGCCCTAGCTAAACACACTTCCGAGCATAAGCATAGCTTCGATTATGACAAAACTATAATTTTGCATAAAGAAAATTCTGAGCAAAAATTAAAATATCTTGAAGCACTATATATAGCTGCAAAAATTAATAACGTTGTCAATTTTAAAACTGATGCAAGAAATCTTAACAACTTTTTTGCTGAAACTATTAACATTTTAAACCAACAGTGAATTATTTATTCTATATTTGCCTTTGCTTTTCATATGTTTTTTATATATATTTATAATTCTAGTGCATGATGTTATGTGTGTAATAGGTGTGAGTGTGTATGTATATATGTGTAGATGTAAAATTTAAAATTACTTTATTTGAACCTTCTTCAACTTTAATATTGTGTTTATTTTCTATAGACCTTATTCAGTTATTATCTCTGTTATCTAGATTAGTTGGAATGTTGGCAACACTGCTATATATTTCCCTGTTAGACCTCCTTCCATATGGGAAGGTTTCAGTCTGTTTCTAGCTTGCTTGCGAAACTGTAGTAGCCCTGAAGATGCCTGAATAGGCGAAAATTGGCATGTAATCTGCATGATTAAGTGCATTATTGAAATAATACGAGACTTTGAGGCCTTGCATTCTATATCTATAATAAATATATATATATATATATATATTACATACATTGATTGTGAGGAGAGATAAGAGAAAGAGAGAATAAAAAATCTGGTGCGTGCACGCAACACACAACTTTCACTTACCAACTTACTTAAATTAGAACTTAATGCGTTTTGTTAATTGCCACTTCTCAAATGAACAGAACATCTTTAATAATAACGCATTGGTTTGTCATTAAAGGCATACGGCGCATGCATGAGCTCAAGGTGCTTTATGAGTTGACGGATTATTTTTCTTCTTTTCTCCTGATATGTTTACTTGATTTTCTTCATATATCATATTTAGCCATTTCTTATTTTTAGGCGTGATGACAGACAGTTCATTTCTCAATATAAACTAAAACAAAGGTACTTTATAGGAAAACAAAAAAGGCCCCTTCCCCATTTAAGCCCTCTCAGAACATTTTAATAATGATAAAGCTTACCTGATATTAAATAACAACTAATTTTCATTAAACATAACGAATTTGATAAAAATCGTTAAAGCCGTTTTTGAGATAATCGACCAAAAAGGTAAAAATTGGAAAAAAATTATGAAATAAAGTCCCCCCTCCTGTAGATCAATTTTGCTGAAATTTTTACAGTCATATCTCGGGCATATAAATACATCAAATACAAAGTTTGATCAAAATCGTTAAAGCCTTTTTTGAGTAAATAAAAAAAACACGTGAAAATGATACAAAATTTATTAAATAAAGTCCCCCCTCCGGTAGATCAATTTTGATGAAATTTTTACAGTCATATCTCGGGCATATAAATAGATCAAATACTCAGTTTAATCAAAATCGTTAGAGCCGTTTTTGAGAAAATCGAAAAAAACTTAAAAAGTTATTAAATAAAGTACCCCCTCCCTTTGAGTAAATTTGATGAAATTTTTGCTGTCACATCGCGGGCATATACATACTCTAAATACCAAATTTCAGGTTCGCAGGGCTTATAGTTTTTGAGCTAGTCTGTTCACATACATACACACACACACACACACACACACACACACACACACACACACACACACACACACACACACACACACACACACACACACACACACACACACACACACACACACACACACACACACACACACACACACACACACACACACACACACACACAGACCATTTCGCGGGACTTGGTTATTTCGACTCAGGGGACCCCAAAACGTGTATTTCCGTTGAAAACCGGAAGTCGAAAATTTTCACGATCGCAATACTTCCACTTACTATATATTTCATATATAGGTAAGTGAAAGTAAAAATGGTATAACAGCTTCATACCAAGACTATCTCCTCAGTCCATCGCTCCTTCTACTTAGTCTGAATTAGAAGAGTCTAGGAGGTTCCAGACAAGCGTAGATTATCCTCGAATAGTAACGAACATGTACTGGAACAGTTCATTCCAACAACGAGCCTAGAACTCTTTTAAATAATATGTTTTGTGTTTCGTTTCACGTTAAACTATAGTGATTTTGAATCCTGAAAGACTCTAAAATTTTATTATCCGATAGGAGCTGTAATTGTTTCCTTATAGCATTATTATTCGACAGGTTAAATGATGGTCAGGATTTTCAGTTTACAATGATTTTATTGTGGTAAGCCTACGTTTCGATCCAACTTGCGGATCTTCATCAGGGCCAAAAGAAAACAAATATATGAGTATCTATGCTAGAGGGTGACAATAAATGGATACATTACAGAACAGATAATAATATAAAAGATGGAGCTTACATGAATATTAAAATAAGTGGCTGGTTAACAAAATAAAATAGAATCTGATATTTACCTACTGAGTCCAGGTGGATACTAAGACTAAACTTAAAAATAAGGTGAGAGGTAGTGGTAGGGGGTTAGTTTGCGGACTTCAAAGGTTTATGACGGGGAAATCCACCGCTTTTGAAGTGAAGGCAGATAACTGAGTGAACAAAAGTATTTTAAAAACTAACTAAATAGATGGTACTGTATACAAATAGTTGTGTCTAGACTCAATAATAACGGGGTCACCTGTGGTGTTGTGGTTAGCATGGCAACCTACAATACTAAAGATCGCGGGTTCAATTCCAGCGGTGGCCCTAGGATTTTTTAATGGGAGTAAAAAATCCTTAGCTATGCCGTCCCTCGGATAGGACGTAAAATGGAGGTCCCGAGCCTGTACGATGTCAGGTACTCGTTAAAGATCCCTATCCTAATTATACCTGGATAGGCAAAATTTAGGACTCCCACTGTAGCATCGTCCGATTAGCCTAAGTAGCATAAAAATGGACGTTAAATAAACAAACTCAATAATAACACAAAAATGAGAAAATAAATAATGTAATAATGCATGAAAAATTGGATAATATACAGAAAGAAGAATATAAAGAAAGAAGAATACAATGCAAATGCTGTGGTGCAGCGGTTAGCATCCTCGCATGTAACGCAGGAGACCCGGGTTCGACTCCCGGCGGAGCAAAAAGCTTTTCTCTTCAAAAAATAAATTATTTAAAAATAATTTAAAATTGGTGGTCAGCCACAATTTAAGATTGGATTAATTACAATGCAAAAAATAATAATTGTACAAGAGGTACAGAGATAATTGCAGGTACCTATGAAATCAGAACTAGGATTTGAGGATGTGGAAGATGTTAGAATAAGTGGATGAAATTATCTCTTAATCTGTTTTGTGATTTACCGGGTTATTTTTTTCCAGATGGATGAAAACGGATTCTGAGAGGAGTCGTTTATCGTGGTTAGGTACAGCAGCTAATATGGAGGGGTTCTCAAAGTCGAAGGAATGTTTGTGGGCAATGGCATGTTCTGCTAATTTAGATGTAGACGAATTACGCGTGGAAATACTGTATTTATGTTGATAAATACGTTTTTTAATATAATTTTTAGTTTCACCGATATAGCAACTGTTGCAATTAAGCGTGGAGCACTGGATACGATAAACTACATTACACTTGTCTAGGAGAGGTACAGGGTCTTTGAGTTTTGTATAAAGATTTTTTAATTTTTGTTATTTTTTAATGCTAGGCGCATGTGTGGGAAACTCGATGAGAAGGATTTTTTAATTTTGTTTGAGAGAATGGGGATATATGGGATAGATCTGTATTGGAAAGTAGAGATCGGAGGTTGTGAAGAGTTGTTAGAGAGATTTTGGGTTTTAGCATTGTTATTGATAAGTGTTTTTATTAAGTGCTCAGGAAAATCATTAGATTTTAAGATATTTTTCAGGCCGATTTTTTCTTCAACGATTTGGAGGGCACGATCCGTCGGGATGTTAGTAAAAACGTGAAACGTTGGCTTACAACAATAAAATCATTGTAAACTGAAAATCCTGACCATCATTTAACCTATCGTAATTGAAGAACAGTTGACTATCTCTCACCTCTGTTATTAGACGACTTTTACTTTAGCACCTATAATCTCTTAAATTTATATTAAATGCTTTAATATGGTTTCGTTATAATCAATGAAATTAAAAAAATGATCACGAGATGAAAAAGTAAAATAAGAAATACTAGAAAATAAAATACCAGAGCGATACTTTAAATTGAAATGGCAGAGGCAAAAAAATTATTTTCATTGTCACTCATTCTTTATATGTGCATGTATTAATACTAAATACTAAAGTAAAATACTATGCATATAGATATCTTTTATTTTATTCTAACGATCCGAGAAGGTAAAAAATTAAATAAAATTATAACATTTCATTAAAAGCAGACAACATAATACCGTTATATGACACAGCAAATGCTCTTTTCAATCATGTTTTTTTGTTATGTTTATTTGTTTCACATTACAATATAATCATAAACCTTTATATACATATACATCATTACGGCCGTGAGCGTCGTATCGGTCACGGATAATCCCTTTGAGATATATTAGAGCCTGTTTAGTTAGGTGCTTAGCATAGGACAGGATACAGTGCACACAGTCCATTGTTTGCTGCCGTGTATGCTCAGTCTATTAAATGTTAGAGTCTCTTGTACCCAGTATACAAGGTCCTTTGTATAGTAACCTCTGAGGTATATATAAGCATATAGTTGTATAGCAGGCTATTCTATTCTACATAATTAGGTGATTAATATTAACTAACTGGGATAAAAGGAAAGACGGAAAATCGAAAAAAAATAATCCTGAAATAAGAGAATTTGGATTTACTGAGATAGCATGTTTATATCAAAATTATTTACAATTGTTTTAAAAAAAATGTATAAAAAATCATTTGATTCCCAGAATGAATATCATCATGGCATAAAATAAAATATGGATTACGAAAAAAAAAATTGTCTTATTTTTATTACATTTATTCGGGATTTTATATATGGGTTAAAACATAGACAAAATAGCATAATTTTTAAGGTCGTGTAATATGTGAGATCGCTTTTCATGATTATGAAGGAAAACTGCACCAACCAACAAAAATGCGAGTAGCGAAAATAATTATAGTATTATAAATTTTTCGTTGAAAAATATACTTTTTCAATGATCAATTTTCAAAGGGACATCATAAGTATAAAAATCGGAATATCTCCGAATAAATAGATGGAATGTGTCAGGTAACTATTCTATTTATTAATAATGAAAAGAAAAAGAATATTCCGATACCTTCAAAAAATTGCTTTTTTCCGCCTTTCAACTACTGTGCGGCGTACTTAATAATGCTGTTATTGTTACGGGGTTCATCCCTAAAGACGAATAAAAGCATTACTCATTACTCATTACAATACCATTACATTCCAAAGAATTCTCTTAAACCCTCATGTTATGGGAAATAGTGTGGCATTAAGTCCAAAAATGAGTTGTTATTATATAATAACCTTGAACCCCTAAATTTTCGACTCTTCGAAATAGAGGAGAAGAGATGTGAAAATTTATGCTATCATTTAATTTTGAAATCCGAGCAAGGAGAAAACGGATGAAACAAAGCCCTCCTCGTTTTATTAAAGGCCTTCCTCGAATTAATTCTGTTAGTTAGGTTTCCCCTCCCTCGTCTTTTCAACGCTAATTTTTACCTCTTATTCCTCTAATCTTGTTTTTGCTCTTTTTTTTCTTCTAATTTTTCTTACTCAAAATTATCCTTAATTCAAAAAGGAATAACAGAAAATTATATTCGAATGCCGATAAAATTGAACTTTTGACAAAACCAGATAGTATAACCTAAGTGCAAAGTGCAGATCAAGACTTTAATTAGAGAATACAAAAAAATTTTTACTACTGCCGAACCTCACACACACACTCAACCAACAAAACAAGGACTTTATACGTTAGTTAAGACGGATTTGTCACTGAACATAAATAAAAAACCTTCCTGATAAAAAAAAAAATATTACGTTTAAATTAAACAGTAATATGAAGCAATAAAAAATAATATAAATATATACATAAAACTGTAATAAGTAGCTATTCGAATCAAAGTGGCCTTAAAATTAAAATTAACTTAATAAATGTTAATTTTAAATTAAATAAAAAACATTTCCTTCCCTAAGCCTCCTGAGAACAATTATATGACGATTTACCTAATCTACCTTATAATTAAGAATACTTGATTCTCATTTAAACATGGCGAGTATAATCAAACCGTTATATTCATTTATTAAATATCTCCTCTGCTTTTAAGGAAACCTAGAACGATTACTGCTCCTCTGAAACCACATTATATATTGCATCCAGAAATCTATCATGGACAGTTTGTTAAACTAAGATATAGTTGATTAAGTTTATCTTATGCCATATTTTTTTCACGACTTAAACTGCTTAAATTAATTAAATAGGACTTATTAATTAAATAGGAATTTATGAAATAAAGTGCCCCCTCCCTTTGATCAATTTTGATGAAATTTTTGCTGTCAAGTGGAGTGTATACATACATACAGCGAATACCAATTTCAGGTTTGTACGGTTGTATAGTTTTGAGCTAGTTTGTTCACAGATACAAAGTTCACAGACCGATTTGCGGGACTTGGTTATTTGGACGCAGGGGACCCCAAAACATGTAATTCTGTTAAAAACCTTTTTTTCACGACTGCAATACTTTTCCTTATTAAATATTTCATATATAAGTAAGTAAAAGAAAACAATTTATTAATATATCCTGTCGTAAAGACACTTAATCGCAAGAATTTAAACAGAAAATAAAAGGAAATACTTAAAATGGTGTTTATTTTTTCAATAGCAGGTTGGAATGACTCAGCTTCGAAAAGTCACGTCCGAAGCAAGTCAAGTCCGAGAGAGGATCTCGAAAAACTGTCGACTCAGGAACACGATAAATATTACAATAACGCAACTTCAGCTGCAGCCATGTCAGCGGTGACGTGAACGGAACACGAATCCTTATAGACAGATAACTTTTAAGTCGTGTCATACAAAGCAAACATATTTCAACACTTATTTGGGTTTAAATAAAAAATTTTCGAACGAAAATAATATTCACAATGCTACACAAACAATATTAAACTCAAACAATCAAAAAGTATCAATTTTAACACAAACTTAACAATATGAGTTGATCTTCAGACCAAGACTGACTCCTCAGTCCATCGCTCCTTATACTTACAAGGGGACCACGTCACATTTCCCTCTCCGATTTCGATGAAATTTTTTTTGGTGATACTGCATCGAAAATAAGTCGACACGTGTCCGGCCGTTTCATTGAATGGTCTATCAGGACCGAGAAATTAAATATTCTAAGTTCAAAAATCGTTAAAATTGGCTTTCACAAAACAGTCATTGCTCCCTTCTACCTGGACCAATTTTATCCTATTTAGCGTCACATCAATGTAATTTACTAACGCAAGCCTCAACTTTGATGTGATTCTCTGGCCTTACTAGGGTGCATTGCGACAAATCCCGATACACATGTCTAATACATTTTCAAGTATAAGAATCCCTGAAATTTTCATTAAAATTGGTTCAGGTAGAATGGAGCAATGACTGTTTCGTGAAAGCCAATTTTAAAGATTTTTGGACCTAAAATATTAGATTTCTCACTCCAGATGCCCCATTCAATGGAACGGCCGGACACATATCGACTTATTTTCGATGTAGAATCACCAAAAAAAAATTCATCAAAATTGGAGAGGGAAATGTGACGTGGTCCCCTTGTTAGTCTGAATGAGAACAGTCTAGGAGGTTCCAGACAAGCGTAGATTATCCTCGAACAGTCACGAACATGTACTAGAACAGTTTGTTCCAACAACAAGCCTAGAACTCTTTAAAATCATATGTTTTGTGTTTCGTTTCACGTTAAACTATAGTGATTTTGAATCCCGAAAGACTCTAAAATTGTATTAGTATTCGACTTTTACATTAGCACCTATATTCTCTTAAATTTATATTAAATGTTTTAATAGGGTTTGGATATTATCAATACACTGAAAAAAATGAACACGAGATGAAAAATTAATATAAGAAATAATAAAAATTAAAAAACCAGTGCGATACTTTAAATTGACTAGGCAGAGGCAAAAAAATTATTTTCATAGTCACTCATTCTTTATATGTGCATGTACGAGTATTAATACTAAATACTAAAGTAAAATACTATGCATATAGATATCTTTTATTTTATTATAACGATCCTAGAAGGTAGAAAAAGAAATAAAATTATAAAATTTCATTAGAAGCAGACAACTTAACAATACCGTTATATGACTCAGCAAATTATATCAAGCACTCGAACATACCTAAAACAAAAAACAAAACAAAAAAACATTAGCTTTGGATAAAAGAAATAAAATTATAAATAGAAACAAGAAGTTTTATTTTCAATACATCAATAAAAACCAATGTTAAAGACCATGGATCCCACTCTATTTTGATGTTGGTTTGTTAAATTTATTTAGCGTCAATTTACGATGCTAACACTAATCAGATGACCAGGTCTAAGTCCGGGTATAATCAGGATAGGGATCTTTAACGAGTACCTAACATCGCACAAGCTATAATTTACGTCCTATCCGAAGGACAACGTAGGCAAGCATGTTTACTCGCGTTAAAGAATCCTAAGGATACTTAGTGTGAAGCAAATCCGCGCATTGTAAGCTGTTATACTAGCCCCTGCAATACTGATAATCCTCTTAAATTTGATGGAGATTGCCAAATAGAATTTAAAAATCCTCAAAAAAAAAAAAATAAAATAAAATAAACACATGCCCCCCATAGGGGGGGGGGAGAGGTAAGGGAATGCAGTCCCCCTCCCCAACAAATTAAGAGAACAAATATTACTGATTAAAGTAAGTCGTTCTCATTTACTATATTTATCAAGCATTATATAAAAACGTATTTTAACTTTTAAATTTATTTATTTGAATAAATGGTTAGGTAAAATACAAATTTTATTTTTATTTGTACGAATTTACAATACCATAGAGGGGTCACCTGTAGTGGTTAGCATTGCAACCTACAATACTAAAGGTCGCGGGTACGCGCCCCGTGGTGGCCATAGGATTTTTAAAGGGAGTAAAAAATCCTTAGCAATGACGTCCCTCGGATAGGACGTAAAACGGTCATGAGCCTGTACGATGTCAGGTTCTCGTTAAACATCCCTATCCTAATTATACCTGGATAGGCAGAATTTCCTATTTTGCCCTTCGTGGGTTGTAGTGGTACAGGTTTTTTTATTAATTAAATGAATAAAAAATTAAACCGTATTGTGTGGCATTGTCTTAAATGAGGAGGACCAAATTGGAGTTTTTTTTTTTTATGTTAGTTGCGAAGGTTCATAGGTTTGGACGGAATGAATAAATAAAATTCTAGGAATAAATGCTTCGGTTTTATCAGTTCTTACTCTGCGCATCATTATTTGTTTTTAAAATCCTCTGTAACTTGCATGCGCGTTATTATAAATCGTGCTGCTTGGCGATATATCGTGCAGACGTAGAGGTACTGTACCCTCCGATATCTTCCCCCGAGGATCTCATTACCGTGTCCCGGAGGGGAGGGACGACGACGGCGATGTAGATAGAGGCTTGGAGTACACAATGGGCCTGGCTTCGCGTCGTGTTCCATTGTCTGCCCCTTCTCTGCCTGTGTCCTGCCTCCCTCCACACTACACTCTTATCCTCTCTTCCTCGGCAATTCCTTTCCTTTCATCTGTTCTGAACAGTTCGCGCCCCTTCTCGAGTGGCTTCTGTTGTAAGATGGGTAGGGGGAGGGATTCGTAATGGAATCCAGTCTAGAATCGTGTTGTAGAAGAAATTGCTCAAAGTTCTGAAAAAATTGCAATCTCATTATCAGCGCCTTAAAATGAATACTTTTTACTTTCACTAACCTATACTTGTATAAAATATATATGGTAAACCATACAGTTATTGGCACTCAGTACAGTTATTGGCATCCCAACTTTAACTTAAAGAAATAGGTAAACAAGTACTAATTTTATTACAAGATATACATGAGTCTAATGTTTGAAGGGTCCTCTATGTCATCTATGAAGTAAGACTAAACCCACAACTAAATCCACAGGGTGCCAATAACTAGATTTGGCACTTTTAACAATAAATATTACCATATTGTAAAACTATTGAACTTTTGACCCAAAAAAACCTCTTGAGCTTTATAAGGATAGATAAAGAAGAGTTATAGGAAGATTCAATTAGATCCCTTCATAAGAAGTATTTTTTTTAATGCCACTACTGAAATTTAGTCTTAAGGGTGTCATTAACTGTACGGTTTACCCTACTAAGGGAAAGTATTGCGATCGTGAAAAATTTCGAAATCCGGTTTTCAACGGAAATACACATTTTGGTGTCCCCTGAGTCCAAATAACCAAGTCTCCGAAATGGCCTCTGGTGTGTGAACAGACTAGCTCAAAAACTATAAACCATACGAACCTGAAATTGGGTATTTGGTGTATGTATATGGACTCGATGTGACAGCAAAAATTTCATCAAAACAGGACAAACTTTATTTAATAAATTTTATCTAATTTTCACTTTTTTTTTTTTTTTTTTTAATTTTCTCAAAAATGGCTGTAACTATTTTGATAAAAACTGTGTAATTGATGTATGTATATGCCAGCGATGTGACAGCCCAATTTCATATCTCGTATTGTCACTGATGAAAATAAAAACTTTTATTTAACAATAAATAGTTTTACACTGCTTTAGAGAGTAAATACGTGATGCTCAAATTATTGAAAGCATTTGAGGTGTGAAAAATATGGTATAACATAATCTTTAATTAATTATATTTTAGTTTAAAAACTTTAGTTACATAATAGATTTCTGAATGCAATATAAACTAATTATAGAGGAACAGTACTTGTAACTACGAGAGGTAAATGCACCTTCTAACGATTCACCTTCACGATATATTTACAAAAAGCAACTAGCAGTAAAAAAAAACTCGACTGTTGATGAAATTAGATTCCTTAAAAAAAAATATTAGGAAAATTCAAGTTTTGGTATACAAATACTCTATAACGTATGGAGGTGTTCAAATATAAACTTGTAAATGTGGAAAAGTGTGTGACGTTGAGGAATGGCGTTTACATATAATCGAAACACATCTATTTCTAATATAAGTAATTTCGTAAGTGAAAGTTGAGTGTTGCGCGCATCGCACCAGATTTTTAACTAATACAAAGCAGGCTTTATTAAAACTACACGCAACCTAATCGTAGAAAAAAATACGTAAAATATTATTGATTTTATGGTATGTTTTAGAGAATCGACAGGGAACCTAGACTCTTATTTCATACTGTCCTTATTCAACCCTTCCATATCGATACTACGCGCTCGTGAAAAAAAAAAAAAAAGACTTTTTCATTACAATTACTCCTCCTTCCTATACAAATTACTCCCCTCCACACTAGCACCCAAAGATATAGGACAAACTATTCGCCTCTTTTGTGGCGTGGCACTTATAAGATTTTCCTTACCAGGTAATTCTATCGCACCGAAAGGTTAATCCAAATTAACACCTGCCCGCCCAGCTGTAGAATAGCTCAGATCAACTTGATGTGGCTAAGGAGGCTTGAGGGATGACTCTTAAGGAAGGCCAGTAAGTCATCCCCAGGACCTTTCTTACAAGACAAATGGAACGGCTCCAGGATCAAAAGATTAATGCCCCTCCATTCTTCCCAGGACACCTCCTCTGTTTGCTCTTAAGGATCGCTAAGGATTAAGGACCTCTAATATGCATCACTGTGCCTCTTATCCTTCATTTACATATTCTTCTCCTGGCACCTCCATCATGAGAGGCAGTGTCCATACTGACACTTCACCGTAGGAGATGGAGAGGAAAAAACAAACGAGAATTGTTTCTATTGAAGTCAGCTACTCTATTCGAAATAATCCCACTCGTGAGAATATTAAATATTTAAACCTCCCCCCCCCCATAACATACACAACTACTACAAGATCCCTATCCTGATTACACCTGGATAGGCAAAATTTAGGTCTCCCACTGTAGCATCGTCCGATTTGCCTTAAAGTGACGTTAAACAAGCAAACAAATAAACAAAAAATGTTATAAGGTCGTCAAATCGAGAAGGAACAATAGGTACAATAGGCGCTTACCGCATTTTCCGCAAGTCCCAAAACATTCAATTTTCTTAGTAGTTTCTTATTAAAGAAATATTTAGAGTTCATTACTTTATCCCAAGTAATAGTAGTAAAACAGTATTAAACTATTGCAAAGTTTGAAACGTTAACAAGTTTATTGCAGCCAACGTTTCGACCCAAAGATACTGGTCTTCTTCAGGGCTAAATGAACAAGACAAGTTAGCTCATATTCTTTGCTCTATGAATTCATAATTCTTTTTGTCAATGTATTGCCAATCTAACCCTGAAGACGATCTGCGTTGATGTCGAAACGTCGCGATAAAATATTGTAATATTATTTGTAGATTTTTTACCGCCAATCAGGAATATTTTTATATTTATTTTATAAAAGAATAGTAACATCCACATTGGGGTCACCTGTGGTCTAGCGGCTAGCAGAGCAACCTACTATACTGAGGGTTGAGCGTTACTACGCCGTCCCTCGGATAGGACATAAAATGGAGGTCCCAACCCTATACGATGTCAAGAACTAGGTAAAGATCCCTATCCTAATTATACCTGGATAGCAAAATTTAGGACTCCCACTGAAGCATCGTCTGATTAGACTTAGCAATATAAAGTGACTTAAAACAAACAAAGATACGCATTGCGATAACTGAGCAAGCTTTTCTACTTTTAAAACTCTAAAGATATTTAAAAAATCTATTTTCACTTAAAATACTTCATAAATTATTCTGGCAAGGAATTGATTAATATAAGAGACCAACAAATTTACAAACTGTTATAAATAAAGTGATCTAGCTTAATTAAACTTTAACAAGTTCCTTTAACAATTTGTTGTAACAGTCTTTAACACAAAATTGCGAATCTCGAAACTTTTTAATTGCAAGCAAAACGAAATAAAATTAAGCATCCTTTAGAGAAGGGAGAGTTTATAGTTGAAGCCACAGCAGCAGGTGTTTCATCAACATGGACAGCGCTGATCAAGTTTGAAGATCCAGTTAACTCTTTAAAAGCAGTTTAAAAAAAAAATAAAACAAAAAACTTTGCACTTACAGCCTTCGTATGTACATGTACAAAACCAAACAAATGGCAGTGGACTAAATAATTTGTTCATACGGGCAGAAGGATTAAATCTGTAGAGATTTGGATATTAACGATTATAAATATAGATATTACTTTTACAAAACCTGTTGAGATTATTTATTATTTTTTATCTTTCCCATTCTTTTGACTTCTTATTTATCAAAATCCATTGCTTCTGAAATGACTCCAAAAATAGCTGTGGTATTGTTATTAGATAGGTACTGTTACTGTATAACAGTATTATAACCGTTCTAATCTGTTTTTTGAAACAAAGTTGTTATAAGATAGCTTCTAAAATAAATCGTCGATTAGGGTTGAATAACGAAGCTTTTTTTTTTTTTTTTTTTTATGCGATGTAAATATTCAATATTCTCATGAGTGGGTTTATTTATATTACTTAATCGATTAATTGTTAATTAATTCGACAATTATTATATGTATAAACAAATATTAAATGTATGTGAAACATTAACAAAATAAACACTAACGTCCCTCGTTATACATCGTGTGGAAAGCTTTGTGGTTGACTAAAGTGTCCGATGCGGCAGTCTAGTGCGGGCCGCCGGTGGTACACTCCGGCGTGAACGTGGTTAAGCAATTGAATCATCTACGTAACCTTTTCCACTTGAAACATGTAGACTTTTGGTTACGCTTCTGGGATATTTCCATCAATCCTATATGGAAAAATGAAAGTCGTTTTTCTAAGTAATTGGAAATTTCATTTCAATATTTTCTAAAATTCATCATTCATGATATATAAGATATTTAATGAACTTACATTTTCGAAAATTGTGTTTTCGTTTACATTAAAGAAAAAAAAACAGTAGTTGTTTGAAATTTACTATCAATAACTTTATAAAATATAGTTCAATAATTTTAAATTGTATCCGCGAACCCAAAATAGGTTTTTATTTTTTTCCCCCCTCAACCATTTCCTCTGGATATAAAATGTAATTCACGTTTAAATTAATCTTGAATGTGTATTTGATAACTAGGGTAAACCGTACAGTTATTGGCACCCTTAAGACTACATTTCTATGATTGAATTAAAAAAAAAAAAATTTTTTATAAAGGGATCAAATAGAAACTTCCTATAGCTCATTATTATCTATTCTCATAAAGACTCAAGACTTCAATATGGCAATATTTATTGTTAGAAGTGCCAAATCTAGTTATTGGCACCATGTGGATTTAATTGTGAGATCTTCCCTATGGTTAGTTTGTTAAAGTTTTACTTCATAGATGACTTAGAGGACCCTTCAAACATTAGACTCATGTACATCATGTAATACAATTAGGACTAGTTTACCTATTTCTTTAAGTTAAAGTTGGGGTGCAAATAACTAAATGGTTTACTCTACTATGTTTTATAGGATTTTTCATTAAATAATTTAGGAGCAAAACATGGTGGAGAAATATTAATGAACTCCAAGAGCACCCCCTTCTTGAAATTCTAGGGTTAACCCTGTTTACAGGATTATTTGGTCTATTGTAATCGCCTTTGGTTCCAAACATTGTTCTAAAAATTAAATAAAGCCTTAAAATGGGAACGTAATGCTAAGTATAAACATTATTATTATTATTATTAAATAATACAAGAATTATAATATATTAATATGCGAAGAGAGGATATGTTACAAAGGAGGCATGAAGACGCTGAGCAGGTAGATTTCACGGTGAGTTTGTTACGGGGCCTCCACGATGTGACATCTGAGTCAGTCTCTTGCGAATTACTTTACCTTACAATACAACCAGGTTTATGTATACCTGTGCTTATATAATTGGATGCAGGTTAAAAAAAAACTCAATTTTCCACGGTGTTTTTCTGTAAACTATTTTTAGGTTCTGTATTTAAAGGATTTACTAAAATACTAGTATATCTACCTAATACTTACCTGAAGATAGCAAGTTCAAAACCCGAAGCCAGGGCACATTTAATAATACTCGGCATTAATTCCCCACCCTCTCCACCGGACCGGGAAAACCCCGTATAGCCTAAGAGGCGAAGAAGGTCGAATACGAAAAAACGAAAAAAAAAATCAGTCAGCAATAATACCATTGTCCTCGACCGAGACAGAATCAAATACTTTTAAATATAATAGAATATACTGTAATTAAAGTAAAGATGCACAGAAACCGTGGACTGTTGACTTATTTTACAGAATCCTTGTACAAAGATAACTTCCCTGAAAGAAAAATTAGACTAAACTAGACTTTATATTATTCCAGGGTAAAAAAAATAATATAAAAACGTTAAAATAAATTTCCACCGAAACGGATTCGGTAGAGCAGGGTATTTTTCAAGATACCTTAATAAAAGGAAGGAGGGCATGTTCACTATAATGACGCCATCTGTCAGAGTACTTTTAAATTAGGTCCGAGGGAACTGAACTCAGAATCTATCAAGTCCCTGATTAATAGAACAGCCTACTCCAAGGCTCTCTCACCTGCGCAGGTATAGAGTCCAACATATATTAAACCCCTCGCCTCTCTACAATAAACTTACACTAATTAATTACAATATAGATAGATAGATAGATAAAACCTAGCTTATTATACAAACATGAAATGTCAAGGGAACCCTATCTATCAGAACGCCCACGTGAATGATGAAGTGATACATGAAATGATACAGCAGAGCGTCAAGCGAGATTAAAACATATTTATAGATTGGTTATAATTTTTAAAAGAAGAGAAACTATTGACCGAAAAAAAGATTAAAAAATATCCCATGTACAACTAGCAAAAATTGCGAGATCGCACAGGGGGACAAATGGCCAATCTAGGTGGAAATAGTTTACATCGAGTAAATGAAAAAACCATGTCTGTCACATGAAAACAACAATCTAGCTAGGTCATTTCCAAATTATTAATTGATTGAAGCCAATATTAACAGAATAATGGGGGGTTGAACACGGTAGTACCCTTAAAATGCTCACTCAATTTATTTCCAAATTATATTGCAAAATAAATAATATGGGAGAGTGAATTGTATTTTTTTGAAAAAAAAATTATACTAAGCAATAGAAGACGATTCAGATATTAAGTTTATATAAGTTCTTGGTTCTTTAAATGTGGATATGGTACAGAGTACCCTCCTTTTTTTTCGATAGTTGGTAAGCTTTTTTTTTTTCTTATTATAAAAAATGGAATTACTAAAAATCTACACCGATCTACACCCAGATATTTTAACAGAATATAGTCCACCCTCTATAGAAATAAATTATTCATTATGAATTTCTAATACCTGCTAATAAAGGAGTACTGTTTTTTTAAAGGTGTAAATCTTTCATTATCGAGAGCCTATAATTCGGAGAGAATTTTGAAAAAATCATGCCGATTTCATGAAATCATCAGTCTTCCTGAGACATTCAAAAAACTTAAATTCCGTGAAACAAATGCCAAAAAAAGAAGAAAAAGGTTTGACACCGAAAATCCGTCACGATGTTAAGTCAGTTAATTTTCACATCATAGCACAAGTGTGCTATGAAATGCGATTCGGCAAGGAAGTTGAAAATGAGGAGTAAACTCATTTATTTTATTATTTAAAAACGGGGTTACCTACCAAAAATCTACTCTGACCTACCCAGATATTTTCATAGAGTATAATCAACACTAAATACAATATTAAATGTTTCTTTACGAAGTGATATCACCTGCTTATGTGGGTGTGCAGTTTATTTCAGGAGTAAATATGTCATTAGTGCCTTACACGAGTTGGGGAACAATACAAATTTAACCTGGTTCAACCAACCACATAACTTTGTCTAGTCGATATTGTAGAGTCTTAGTTATTTTATTTTCAGCGAGACTGCCGTATTGTGAAGAATTATTTTTATTATTCAATTAATTAATTACGTAATTATTGGTAAAGAAGAATGTAACCTGGATTATTGCTATATAGAATTTTTACATTTATTTTATGTTATTTTATACTTTATATTTTATTTTAATTTATAATTTCAGAATAATATATTTTACTATAATCTATATACATAAAGATTTTATTAATATAATTAAAGCTCGGAATTCCGTGCAGTTAAAATTTGAAAACGTGCAATAAAAACGTGCAAAATCGTGCAATAAAAACTTTAAAACATGCAAAACCGTGCAATAAAAACTTTAAAACGCGCAAAAACGTATTAAAAAAAATGTATTGCTTGAAAATCATGCATTAAATCATTTATGTGAACAATATATAGCTACTTACGAAACAAATAAGTAGTGGAGAGTAAATTGAAGTAAAAACTTTTATTTTTAAAATATTAGTTTTAATATAGATGTTGGTAAAATAATGATTTTTTTATTAGTAAAGAAAAATTAATGGAGTACATTAGAAACGTAACTACACTTCATTATTTTTTTAATTAAAGTTTATAACTAAAAACATTTTTTAAATTTTTTCTGTAAAACAGTGCCTCCTGTCACTTAAACTTTCTTTCAATTTAGAAAAAGATATCTCAACTTCTACAATCGTTAGAGGACAATATTTATAGCGACTCAGCAACTATGGATCTCCCTCATTTCAATAGTGACTGAATTTCCGTTCAGGCAATCATTACAATTTTTTAATAGTTTGTATCCAGGATTTTTTGAAAAAAGATTTCAAAATTTTTCGTAAATCATAATTCCTTTTTCGCTCTTGTTTGTTTCCAATGATTTCCCATCTTCCTCAACTATTTTTATTTGGTCATATAGGGAAAGATTTTTCTCCTCTAGTTCTGTAATAGCAGCAGGCAAAGCTGCTAAATTCGATCCTATAAATGCCAAATCAGATTGAATGGTTGGA
Organism: Aelia acuminata; assembly: GCA_911387785.2. Classification (NCBI taxonomy): domain Eukaryota; kingdom Metazoa; phylum Arthropoda; class Insecta; order Hemiptera; family Pentatomidae; genus Aelia; species Aelia acuminata. The sequence continues at coordinate 139,300,938 of OU426981.1, forward strand.
TTCATCAAAATGATTTTTAATTTGATAATTGATTGCACATTTTCTTCCAATTCTATATTTGAAAATATTTCCGGTAAAAAAACAAACAAAAAATCAGAATATAAAATATTTACTTAAAATAGAAACAAGATGTGGAATAAAGAGTAAAACACTCGCATGTGAGCTGCAGTTATATTGGAAATAGGGAGATCTTATAAACGAAAGAACTACTAAAATTATGGAATCATTAGATGCAATATCCTAGTGCGTAGGCTTACTTGTAAATCACTCTGATGACACGCACTACCCCTGTTACCGTTCTATGGTTAAAAAATAATTAGGTAATTACTTGTGCTGCAATGGGCATCAATTTGTGATTTCCTCATATTTTTATGACAAGATTTGCAAAACACTGCACTACCATCCCTTTTGAGTCAGGATATTTTTCAATCCAACCCGCAATTTTCGAAGACACACCTCAAAGTTTTGTCTTTTTAAGTAACAATATACTCGACAGAAGCTAGATTGATAGTGACAGAACGATGAGAATTGAGCAACAAAATGTAAACATCCAGGAACTACTGAGTCCTTGGAAATTGGAGGTTTGTGTTTGTTTACATCTCCCAAGTTCCCTTTATTTTTTCCCTATGTTTCCTTTCCGTTATTTTTTTATTCCTATTCCTTTTAGTTTTATAGTATAAAACTTCATTAAAACATCCCATTAGACTTGATTCGGATAAGTAACTTGAATTCACTTTATTCTGACTTACCAATAAAAAGATGCAATTGCACGGGAATCCGAGCTCTAAATATAATTATTCCATTATGTACCATTTACTTGAATAGTTACATTTTATTTTTTTCTATTTTAAATATACATTTTATTTTATTTTTGTAAATCCTTAGTCAGAAACATTGTGTTGACTATTATTTATTGATTCATGCTTAAATTTAAATGACATAAGTCGCTTCCAGAATTATTTCCACCTACATAAGCGATTCGTCCCACTGTGGATCGGAGGGAACGATATCAGTGAAGAGAAAGTATTGACTTGACCGGAGATGTGCCTTGTGACAAAAGCGCCTTACTAGTGATAAGGAAATCAAGATTCAAATCCTGTTCAAGGCCAATCTTTTCTCTTCTTATAAAAAATATTGAAATATCTGACCAATAAAAAAAAACGACTCAATACTAGAAATAAGTCCTTTTGAGGAGCGCTTTTTAATGCATGAATAATCCCGAGCGAGGAACGTAGATCGGTAAATCGGTTGGCTAACAAGGAGAGACCACACGACCGCTGGACCATAACTCAGCCGAGGAATCGTGAGTCGTGACCCGACTCCTAGAGGGTCGGTGGCTGTCCCGCAGACTTCGGCTCATCCAGGAGTACCGGCCAGCTAATTCCAGGGTGAGCTTCCAATGGGCTTTTCTCATGTCTTCGGCTCCAATCATGTCTCACGCGATATCAGTTAAACCGTATAACATCTCTACTATTATACCCTAGTGAGAGAGAGAACTCAGTCAGCAAGAATATGGTTATAACTCAAGAATATATCAATTTTGAGTTATGCATATCGTTGGAATCAAATGACAAAACCTACAATAACGTAATATAGTCGTAATAGTATGAATATTTCTGTTCGCGAAAGGTGCAATTGAACATATCCTTCTATGGAGAGGATTAATTTTGGGTCTTTTTTACTTTACCCACACCAGTTATTTTTTGATAACTAGTTTTTTATATTTTTATTAAATAACACCAGTTATTTAATAACATAGGTCTATTTTAAAAGAAAAAATATATACATGAAGGAGGAATATATAATAGGGTGTATAAAAAAAAATGACCGTTTCGTCAAATGCATGAATTCCAAGGACTGTAAAGACGTTAATCCTATTTATTGTTTACCAACAAGTCCTGTACTCTTTAGAATGTTAATCCAACTTTATTTATCAACACTGGACTTACTCAATAATACCTCAGTTCACAAGTTTTTGCTGGAGAAGCAACATGACGGTGTCTTACGAAATTCTTGTTATTTTGAGACATTATTGAAAAAAATCGTGTTCTACCGCTGAAGCGGCTCGTGAAATCAACAGAATTGAAGGAGAAGGTCTCCTTGACGAGCGTACCACGCGGCGTTGGTTCCAAAAATTTCACAGTGGAGATACGACCTTCGAACGGAAGAAGGGGTCAGGGCGATCATCGTTGGATATAGATGATGGCTCTTCAGGAAGCTATAGACTCAAATCCAGCCACAAGTACTCGAGACCTTGCCAGGGAGTGCGGAGCGTCGAAAGATACTGTGTGTCGCCATCTGCACAGCATGGTGAAGGTGAAAAGGAGCAGCAGACTGGTCCCGCACGAGCTGACGCCCTAGCAATCTGCCAAAAGGGTAGAGATTTGCAAAAATCTTTTGAATCACCCTAACGATTTGCGATTTTACAAAAAAATTGTTACTTGTGATGAAAAGTGGGTTTACTGGCAAATTCCTGATACTAGTGGGCAGTGGTTAAGTCAAGGTAAAACGGCCTTTCCGGTTGCTGGAAGAGGACAATTCGAAAAAAAATCAATGCTTTGCGTATTTTGGAACTATGAAGGTGTAATCCATCATGAATTCGTACCTCATGGAACCACAATTAACTTTGACCTCTATTGCATACAGTTAGATAGAGTATATGCAAAACTGTCGCAACTTTATCCAGCTTTGGTCAATCGAAAAGGAGTTCTGTTACAGCAAGCTAACGCCCGGCCGCATACTTCCCGTCAGACCTAGGAAAAATTAAAAAATCTTGATGGAATCGAACTTCTTCCTCACCCACCATATAGCCCAGACCTTGCTCCATCAGATTTTTATTTGTTTCGCTCAATGGCCCACTTCTTGAAAGGGAAAAAATTTGATACCTTTGAAGAAGTCGAAACAGCGGTGCAGGAATTCTTCGATAGCCATCCTAAAGAGTGGTGCCAGCAGGGGATCATGCAACTGGCGGAAAGATGGCAAGCAACATTAGATAACAATGGGTTATATTTTGAATACTAATTTTATTGTAAAGTATAAAAAAAATATATATTAATTTTTTGTCTAAAACGGTCATTTTTTTTTATACACCCTATTATTATGGAGAGGAAAAAGAGTAGGAAAAAAATATATTACCTCCTAGATTTTAAGAAACGTTGAAATTGTTTTTGTTAATAATGAATCTGATACAACTGAGTCGTGTTATTAAATCAGAATAAGAGGCATTTAAGAAATTTCAAAGGTTCAGAATATTTCATAAAACACGGAAATGCAGAAGAGGACATTTTATGAAGCTTGCTTTTCACCATAAATATCTCCAGCATTTAGATACAGTTTGAAAGGTTGCAGAGAGGAAATCGTGGTTATAAATTAAACTATCATTTTTGTTTACATTTGGGGCCTGTTAAATACAGTACTTTAACTGAGAAATCGCTGTTATAGAAATATGTAACTAGTGTGGGTAAAGTAAAAAAGACCCTTAACTTTTATTTACAGTTAGTACCGATGGTATTAACTGCCCAAATAGAAGACTACTTTCCCTGTCCCCGTTTTCTTAGGTACATATTTAAATTAATTTTATTCAAATAAAATAACACTTCACAATGTCAGGCAAACAATAAAAACTGAAATAATAAACAATATTACAAAAAGTATCATCGTGTAACCAGTGGCGGATCCAGAAATTTTCTGAGGGGGGGCGCACTTTTTTTTTTTTACATTTCCAGAGTAGTGAAGGCCCTAATTTAAAATACATATTAATACATAATGACGTTATAAATTACTGTAAATGTTTAAACACAATTCATTTTCAATTAGTGGACTTGAAAAATGATTAAATATAGCTCATTTCATATAGAAGTAGTAATACTTTATGTGTCCTAACCTCTCAGGGGGGCGCGCGCCACCCGCGCCCCTCCCCTGGATCCGCTACTGCGTTTAACAACGTAGTAACATCAAAGTAACCATATGATTTGATCTCCAGAGCAACGCTAAATCTCCAGTCCAGTCCAAATAAAGATGAAATTCTATTTGTTTGTATGTTCTTTATAGAAATCCATACCGTTTGTCCTAAATTCTCCAAATTCCCTTCAATGGTTCTTTCATACCAGGTGCAAACACCTGTCCATATTAAAATTGCATAACATTAGCCAATCTCTGGGTATATTGTTTACTAGGATTCCCAACAAATCAATTCTGTGACCATTATCTTGGTATTGATCTAATATAATATGTTAACTGATGTTAAGGAGATTTAGTAGAATTTGAACTTCCGGTAGGTGAAATGTTGGGGGGGGGGGGAAGCTGCCGGCTCGGTAGAAGAGACGGAGACGCGCAATGGAGAGAGTTCACTAAAACCGCCGAAAAAAAAATGACTTATTCGTCATGAACGCTTCATTTTTCGGCTGTAAAACATGGTTTTCGACGCCCAGTAGGACCTTTCGAGTTAAACTCGTCGTATAAAATTCTTTAAAATGAGTCCTAATTAGATATTTTTTCTCGAAGTTCGAAAATAGATGTCCGTTAGAGTTAAACGACAATTTCGCCATTTACATTTTAGATATTCTTAGGGGTTAAATTTTTGATATTCCTTTCTTAGTTATTCCTACCTACATCGCTTTTAAAATCTAAAAAAAGTGATGTTTCTAAAAAAAAACTCCGAAGTTTCTAATCATAAGTAGTTTTTGCTCTGCATTGATTCTGTCAGTCAGGACAAAGCCTCTTATATATATGGAGAAGTACATATATATGGAGAAATATATGGAAAAGAGATAGAAATAAACACGCACCATCCCCAATCATGGGAATCACAGTGTGCATAATTTGATTACCACTAATATTTAAATAATCAGAAGCCATATTTTATGTGAATGTCTATTTTAATAATATTGTAACGTTAAATCGATATTCAAATAAAAAACATATGGTTTAAAATCTAAACAATAGATTTCCGTTAGAGTTAAACGACAATTTCGCCATTTAAGCCCCTTAGGGGTTACATTTTTGAAATTCCTTTCTTAGTGGTTACCTACATCGCGTTTAAAGTCTAAATTCCGAACTTCAAGTTTCTATCATAAGTAGTTTTTGCTCTGCGTTGATTCGGTCAGTCAGGACAAAGCCTCTTATATATACATACAGATTGTTATAAAAATCGTTTTGATCTCGCTTTACATTGGTTTCTACGAACCGTTTGAGTCGATAAAATTCTCACTTTATCGATTTAAAAAATGAAATTTTCCGAGTGAAACCTATATATACAGCTAGTATACAATAAAAATAAATAATATAATATAGATATCTTTTATATTATTTTAATGATCCGAGAAAATTATAGGATTCAATAAAAAAATGGGTAACTTAACAATACCGTAATGTTAAACAGCAAATGATATCAAGCACTCCAACATACCTGAAACAAAAAAACAAATGCAACATTAGATATGGATGAAACAATGAAATTATAAGAAACAGGAATTTTTATTTTCAATCTATATAATAAAAAACCAATGTTAATGACCAAAGATCCCCTTTCAGTTACTTTATTCACAATCATTTTATGCCGCTAAGGCTAATCGGACGATGCTACAGTGGGAGTCCTAAATTTTGCCTATCCAGGTATAATTAGGATAGGGATCCTTAACTGGTAACTTTCATCGTGCAGGTTTAAGGCCTCTATTTTAAGATGCCTTTACACTGTACGAACTTTACACTCGAACAGCCTTCCCGAAGACTGTTCGGGTATTCTAGGTACTTCATCAGTTCACCAGTGTTCGGGGTTAGCGCTAGTGTCACTTTTGATTAGGGGTTTTCCCAAGTGACAGGAGTTGTTTGTGAAACTAGTGCGCCGCTTGTAATTCGTCTCCTATTTTTCAGATAAAATATAATATATTGATAATGGAGATTTTTTCTTCAACAGAAGGTAGCGTTGGGTGCGTCAGGCACATCTGTTCGCTCAACGTCACGTTATGTTCGCTGTTCGTTGAACGCCGGTACGGCAAGGTTCAGTGGGAACATGTTCGATGGTGAGGTCCGTGTAGAGTGAAGGCACCTTTACGTCACATCCAAGGATTTTTCATTTCTTTTAAAAAATCCCACGGCCACCGCGGGATGGGAACCCGCGATCTGTAGTATTGTAAACTCTGATACATTTTTTTTTTTTTTTTTTTTATAAACACGTTTGTTTTTTTGATTCGTCGTTTCTTAAAGGCCTGTATACACTGTTAAATATTCGGAACGAAATTTGGAACCAAAGGTTGCTTCTCTTTTTGACCACAAGGGGCGATTATAATTGCCCAAATAGTCCTATGTGCACGGTTAGGTTTCGTGATCCAATCTCGGGATGATTACAATATTATTCTTATTAACCGTTTAATAAGTGGACTAAAAACTTTGATTGCAAGATTAATTTAAAAAAAAAAAACAAAAAAAAAAACTTGACCGTCTCTGATGGTGAAATTTCGAAGCAACGTTTGGATACAAACTTCGTACCAAAAATGTCAACCGTGTAAACATTCCTTTAAAATTTAAATTTAACCTTCTGAAATACATATTTGTTTGATGTTTGACGTTATTAACCCCTGCTCTAAAATACTAATTGAATATTTTTTTTTCGAAAACACCGTTCTTCATAACATAATATTGGACTAACGTGTAAAAGAAATCCGAAAATTTAGAGTGCGCCCCCTCCCCCTCTGAAATACGAGTTGAATATTTTTATCCAAAACAACGTCCACAATAACATACCACTGGAACCACGTGTGAAAGAAATCCGAAAAGGTACTTCTTATATATCATAGCGCCCCCGAAAATGTTACGATTTTCAGTTTATAGTGCACCCCCCCCCAACTCATCATCATCATCATATTCAAATCCTCTTGTAGCGCTTCTAGCAGTGTTGAGGTTGTCCCCTGTAGAGTCTGGACCAGGTAGACCTCTCCTGCACCATCTCTCTTCTACTGCTCCAGTCCAGTCCCCGCTTCTGGAATGCCTCTCTGACCCCCTGTTCCCAAGTTATCCTGGGTCTTCCTCTGGCCCTTCTTCCCTCCACCCGAGTCTCGTCGGTGGAGACTGGAGGATCTCGAGGTCCTCCTAGCAATCCTATCTTCATCCATCCTAAGGAGGTGTCCAAACCATCTTAATATGTGTTCCTCCAGGATTGCTTCGGCTGGTTTGACATCGAGGTTGGCTCGGATGGTAGAGTTTCTGATCTTGTCCCTCCTTGTTTTATTTTCCACTTTGCGCAGGTACCTCATTTCCATAGCCTGGATTTGGCTCCTGTGTTTTGATGTGAGGGTCCAGGATTCTAAAGAGTATGAAAGTATGGGGTATCCCCACCAACTCATTTGAACTTTAAATAAATATTATTCTTAGCGGATACCTACCTGGTCATGATGTAATGTGCTTAGGTAAGAAGAACAGGTAGGTAACATGAAGAAGTGGTTGAATTCGACTTGGAAATGCTATACCATATACCATCAATTTGATGAACGAAATTTTTTAGAAGTTTAGAAACCGAAAACTAATCAATTTTCGAATATGAGAATCGAATAGTTTACAGATATAGATTATTCTATTCGAAGTGTAAGATCTTCTTCCATCGAATAAAAAACTCTTCGAATAGTTTCATTGCCAATTTAAAACTATTCGAATACTTTTTTTATTGGATAAATTTAATTGTATCTTCGAATAATTTTTATATTCGAATAAAAAATCTTCGAATAGTATCTAAATACAATTTTCGCCCAACTCTGAACGTTAAAAGTAGAGGGCGATTTATAAACAAACACAGGGAGTATTCCTGTAGGAAAACCTAAAAATTTTGTTAATAATAAAATGGCTCTTAAGTAGTACACCTAACCAACGACGGCACGGAAGGCGACAGCTTTGATCATTGTTCTCATTACTTCCTTATCGGTTAGGGGACTCGCTACAACGCAACTCGAACCCGCTATCAGTTCGTTCCGGCCTTCGTATCCTCTCAGTAGATAGGTGTTTGCTACGAAACATTCGCCATGCTTGGAGTACACAATGGTGAGGTCTAATAGCGACAGGTAGGATACAAAGAGCTCATCTTGTTGGCACCTTTTGTGTTCGCCATGGTGTTTGTGTCGAGTTCTTGAGTTCGCGTACGGCTTTTAGATTCGATACGAGCGTTCTCTTGTGTTCTGCTTTGATAGGCTTCCGTCGGAGGATATTGAAGGGAAGAAAAAAAAAATAATTATTTGGATTTCAATAGATACTTTTTACAGTCGAAAGAGGTTAACGAACACTGAGGTCTGAGTATAAAGTGTATGTACGCATGCCTCATGAACCTTCTTAGCTACTTATGAAGTAAGTATCCCCACCCATCGGGATAAACTCTTATATCCTACCTCGAAGCCTGGGTGTTCGCAAGAGGAGGGGGTAAAATTTAATAACAAAAACTACAAATGTAAGTCACGGCATTTTATATACATATGCACATATATAAGTGAGAGATAGTCAACTGTTCTTCTTTACGATAGGTTAAATGATAGTCAGGATTTTCAATTTACAATGATTTTATTGTGGTAAGCCAACGTTTCGATCCCACTTGTGGATCTTCATCAGGGCTACTAAGTACAGTTGGATACTGAACTCCACTGATACTGAGGTGGATACTCAGTAGCCCTGATGAAGATCCACAAATTGGATCGAAACGTTGGCTTACCACAATAAAATCATTGTAAACTGAAAATCCTATCATTTAACCTACATTATAATTTAATTAATCTCATCTCCTAGCATAGATACTATACATGCTGCTCATAAGGCTAAAATTTGAAATCGACGAAACCCCTGCGGTGACGCCCGTGCTCCAAATAAAGAAAATTTGGGTGAAAACCCTTATTGTTAATCATCCAAATAGTTAACCCTTCGTTCGAAGAATAAACCTTCTTAGGTTATATGCACACTAATATTAATACAAATTGGTAAACCACAAAACAGTGAGCTAAGTGAGGGAGGAACAGAGAGAATCGACTGAATTCAAACTGAAAGGGAATTCCCAAAACGTCATCATGCAATCTCTAATGACTAATTCATTCAAGCAAAGGCCTTCGCCAACGCGAAACGAACCAGTCCCTCCTAGTCCAGGCAATACTAACAATTTATTTTTCAGATCTATTGAATGCATATAGATTTCTCAAATCATGAAAAATGCATTTTAAGTAGGAATATTTATCGGAGAAAATAATTTAAGTTAAGGAAATCTCTAAATGCAAAATGAGAAACTCTTTTTTTTCTTTTTTATTGAACAAATGCATCTACCCATATTGGGTCATTAGCATAACAAGCATAAACTTAATAGCATAAACATGGTAGTTTGGATATTTACAAGTTGAGTTTTAAATGGGATTTGAAACAGTTAATGGCATCTTAATACAATTATGTAACTTATGAGAGGTATTACATCGTTCATTGACATTACTATTACCTAAATAAGATGATAGTAGGTACTTAAATTGTTTTCAAAAAACTTTATTAAACTTTCGGTAGCGTTCTCCGTGTCACTAAGGGCGATTTCCAGCCTTCTGTTGATGTTGCACTCTATTCTTGCTTCCTTCAGTCCAGTACAATGTGCTCCACAGTGAGAGGTACCTTGCAAGTCTTGCATGTCGGGGGGTAAAATCCCTTAAGAAGATAAGTATGCGTTAAGGAGGTATGCCCGTAGCGCATTCTTGCCAAGACGACTTCTTCACGTCGGTTTCCTCTCTCCAGTTTTCCAAATCTCGGGGCTATCTTTGATTTTTCTTAATTTCTCGCTACGATTTCTCCACTCAGCGGTCCACATATCGAATATTCTTTTCTTGACATGCTTCTTCCAGACGGTGGGAGTAGTCTTGTTGACAAACAGGATTCGTTCTAGCGTCATTCGCAGCCCTGTCAGCTTCCTCATTTCTTCCAATGCTCAAGTGAGATGGAACCCACAGGAATTTTATGACTTCTCCAGAAAGTGAGCATTTCCATACCAGGGTTTGAATTTTCATCACCAAAATGTCTTTAGAGTTCTTGTTTTCCAACTTTAGAGAGATTAAGGAGGCTGAAACTATCACATGATATCTGTGCTGGTGTTTTTTAATGAGTTTGAGGGCTTTGAATATTGAATAAAGCTCTCCAGTGTATACACTGTTCAATTGTGGTAGGCTGTACTTTTGACAAATGGAGTCCATAACGAATGCACATCCAACTTGTGACTGAAAACCATGAACAGTAAGTGAAATATTTTTGTTATTTATAAATCGGAATACGTGAGGAGGTGTGTGTGAAACTCTTTTTCACTTCTCTAATGATTTGGAATTGTGGACATATCGGGTTTTGTCAAGAGACCGGTTTAACTATATTTGCAATATCGAGCAGAAGAGGCTCACTGATGTATTCGCCTTCACTCTTAATTAATCAACTACTCGGGATAATTGTGGCTGAGTTAAGATCTTAACATTTGGTCATGTTCCAGAACCAGTAAGCCGATGTTGGGCTCAGTTAATGAGGCGATATCTCAGACTGTCTCGGTTCGATTTATGCCCGCAGATAAAAATCTACTCGGTCCATTACAGGCAGGTAGCCGTCCCCTGGGTCCTGGGAGAGGTATACAGGAGAAGCCTGCTGCGGTACAACCAGCACAGCGCACGTAAACATAAGGAAGAAAAATATTTTCAACTAAAAATAAGCAATCTATAAACTTGTTAGGATTCTTAGGTTTCATACTATAACTCATAATTACGTAATCTATATTAATAAAGATGAAATTCTGTTTGTTTGTTCTTCATAGAAATCCATACCGTTTGTCCTAAACTCTCCAAATTTCGCTCAGTTATTTGATACCAGGTGCGAATACCTGTTCATATTAAAATTGCATAACTTCAGCCGATCTTCAGCTGATATTCTTTGTTGTTATAAAAATCGTAATGATCTCGCTTTACAATGGTTCTTTACGAAATCGACCGTTTGAGTCGAAACAAGTCTCATTTTATTGATTTTAAAGAGATCTGTAATCTTGAGAAGGCCAGGCAACATGAGGACAAATTCTCAAGGCATACAGTTTTTAAAGACCGAAGTTAAACAGAAAATGCCTTCCGTCAGTTTATTGAGAGTTCGGATGAAGATTTTATTGAAACTGGAATAAAAGTAAGTACTTCTGATACATTGGTTATGATAACGATAGAAATCCAGTTGATAATGATAGAAAAAATTTTAAATAAATAATCTTAGTTTTATAAAAATTATAATACAATTTTCTTGTCATATAAAAACCTGCAATATTTTTCCACCAACCCAATACTTATTAAATACTACAAAGAACTACTTCCAAGGAGTTTGCACTAATAACTCAAAATTCATCTATTACTTACAAACTAAAAGGGATGCATATACAAAATCTGAGAGCTTATAGTCCTGCTCACAATGAAAAAAATCTGGTGCGTGCGTGCAACACACAACTTTCACTTACCAACTTACTTAGATTAGAAATTAATGCTTAGTTGTGGTCCCCTCCGTTTGACCAATTTTGATGAAATGTTGGCTATCACATATTTGGCATATACATACATGAAATACCCAGTTTGATCAAAATCGTTAAAGCCGTTTTTGAGTAAATAAAAAAAAACACGTGAAAATGATACAAAATTTGTTAAGTAAAGTCCCCCCTCCGGTTGATCAATTTTGATGAAAATTTTACAGTCATATCTCGGGCATATTAATAGATCAAATACTCAGTTTAATCAAAATCGTTAGAGCCGTTTTTGAGAAAATCGAAAAAAAAACTTAAAAAGTTATTAAATAAAGTCCCCCCTCCCGTTGATCAATTTTTGCTTTCACATCGCGGGCATATACATACACTAAATACCCAATTTCAGGTTCGCACGGCTTATAGTTTTTGAGCTAGTCTGTTCACACACACACAGACCATTTCGCGGGACTTGGTTATTTGGACTCAGGGGGCCCCAAAACGTGTATTTCCGTTGAAAACCGGAAATCGAAATTTTTCACGATCGCAATACTTCTACTTAATATATATTTCATATATGGTTAAGTGAAAGTAAAATGTTTTATATCGATTTTGAGATGAAAATGTTGTAGACCATTTATTAAAATTCCAAGATTATTAGAATTATAATCACCACCGGTTAATAATCATCTCCAAAAACTTAACGGTGTTGACCTAACAATTTAGTTCATTGTAATCGCCCCTGGTGGTCAAATAGCAAAGCAAAGTTTGGTTCCGAAATCCGTTTCAAAAATTTAACTGTGTAACCAGGCCTTAATTAAAGTGTAAAGGTCTTAATGCTTAGTACATTTATTTCGTTATAACAATAAACTTTCACAGCAGTTGCCTCTTGACATCATTGAATTTTTTAAATCTTGTTTCAGGTCACTATTGCGCCGCTTTGAACAGAAAAGATAAATAAACATTGAAGACACATACGGACTAGGAAACATGTCAATAATGTCGAGTCCCTGTGTTTGCTTCCACTAGCGAGTGTGTTTGCCCGTCCACTCACTCGCCGAGTTAACCAAATCACCATGACTCGTAAAGTGTGGCTTCATATTTAACTACGTCGGAGCGTCACGATGCGGGCTCGTAAAAGGTCTCGTAAAGTCTACGAACGAGTTCTCTTAGTTGGTTCTTTTGTTGTGTCTGAGGGCTGTGAGGTGTCCTGCGGGCTGCTATACGGAGTGTTTTATCATTATCTAGGAGGTAAATCACAACTCGTTACCAACACAAGCCGTTCTCTTATTTGTCTGCTAACAAGCACGCCAGCATTGATATGTAGATAATTTTGCTTTTTGCTTCTCTTTAAAACGTCTCTGAAAATTTAACATAGGGGAGAGTGGGGAACAGTGAGACGCAGTTAACTGTGAGACAGTTAGCCCATAAACCAATTGCAAGGACACAGTTAGCGTAAAATATTAGTCAAATAAGCTTTTCCAGAAAATAAACCAACATTATCATACGTTTGTGACACTTTTTGTCTCATTTTGTTTTCTAGGCAAGTAAACTTTTTTTTGTGACTTGCTTTCTCGCTGACAGTGTGGGTACTGTTGGTTGTTTCGCCGAATTTCTGTTAATGCCTTTTATTTACCAACTAAAACTCCTAACTAAAATAACTAAAACAATTAATAAGGGTTATTAAAAGTAAAAAATTCACAAACATTAATATTTTAATGAAGTATGATCTAGTTAGAGCATTGTTACATGAGCACGAAAATGACCATTTTCAAAAATTCGTAGCTAGCGATGTACTCAAATATACCGGTTGAAATTTCTTGCAGTTGATTTATGTTGCATGTAAGCATAACATGTAAAAGAATGAGATTTTAATCAACTAGCCCGCCAGAGATATTGGAGCCTAAAGTTAAAAAATAATTAAAACATGTGAAGTTTAAAAATTCATAAAAAAATATGGTAAAGAATTTACGGGTTAAGAGTACTTTTAATGAAAGCTACTTAGTTAGGTTTATTATCATGCCAAAAATCAGCTTTGGCTTACATCCCCTTATACCCAAAAGTTACCCTCAAAAAAGGTGTTTTGAGAATTTAAAGCAGTTTTTTTAATAGCACTTTTCAAGTATTGGACTTCAAAATATTCAAATAATAAAGAGAACACGAAATATAGAACAGACTTTAAGGAAAACTCTAGTGTTTGAATTATTAGTCTACGACTTACCATTCTTGAGAAATTGAGTTTTTCTTCATTGTTAAATAAGCACGAAAATGACTATTTTCAAAAATTCGTAGCTACCAATGTACTCAAATATACAGGTTGAAAATGTATTAACCTGTTGTTTCATGTATTAACCTTTAAGTGGCCAACGATTGTTTACTACGGAAACAGTGAGACAGCCTACGAAGACACTTTTACTATTACATTGGAAATTAAAATTATATTTTCCAATTCCAAGAAGGTAGGAATACCTAAAAGGAACCGGCCATCAAAAGTAGTTATTTTCATTTAAAATTCTTTTTCATTAAAATCTAATATATACCTTATTCTTTTTATTCCATCAACTAATTTTATCAAATTCTACTTAATTCATTCACAATACGTGATTTGGAATCATAGTTAATGTTAATCTCAAATTCTCGTAGCAAGTATTGTTACTTAAAAACCAAAAAATAATTATATCCAGTAATACTAATATTGTCAACGTCTTTATGTTAATTACCATGAAAATATTTTGTAATAAAATGATATTATCTGGTATTATTAATAATAATATTAAAATATTTAGTTTTAATATGGTGCCTCACTGTCCCCCAATCAATGTCACAGTGCTCCCTGTATTGGGTTATTAAAATAGATGGATATATTTATATCTTTAGTATAGTATATCGGATATCTTTAGTATTGTAGGTCGCTATGCTAACCACTACAACACAGGTGACCTCGTTTGATGGTTGTTATATATTTTCTAGTAAGAGTAAATAAACCATATAAAATATTGTCGAAATTACAATGTTACAAGTAGTCAGGAACGTCAGTCAGAAAACAATATTTTTAACTTCAACGTCTGACTATTTTATTTTATGACCCCAAACGCATTTTTTAGAAAACACTACACTTTTCCATCTTTTTAAGTTCAATTATGAACTACTCAAAACCCAGAATATGAATTGAAAGAATTAAAAAAAAAATAATAATACATGTCAGAAATAGTAGATCACTATTAAGATCATAATTTTGAAGTAAAGAAATAACTTTTAGGGGTCAACTTAGTGTATGGGTTTGCATGGCAACCTAAAATTTTAAAGGTCGCAGGTTCGCGTCCCTTGGTGACTCTAGGATTGTTTAAAATGAGTAAAAAATCCTTGGCTATGCCGTCCCTCGGATAGGAAGTGAAATGGAGGTCCCGAGCCTGTGCGAAGTCAGTTACTCGTTAAAGATCCCTATCCTAATTATAGCTGGACAGGCAAAATGTAGCACTCCCACTGTAGCATAGTCCGATTAGCCTTAGTAGCATAAAAATGGACGTTAAACAAAAAATAACTTTTAAAATAAATATATTAAAATGGATCACAAAACCATGAAAACAAAATATCACCTGTGTATTAAAATCTCTCTATATATAAGAGGCTTTGTCCTGACTGACAGAATCAACGCAGAGCAAAAACTACTAAAGATAGAAACTTGAAGTTCGGAATTCAGATTTTAAAGGCGATGTAGGTAACCACTAAGAAAGGAATTTCAAAAATGTAACCCCTAAGGGGCTTAAATGGCGAAATTGTCGTTTAACTCTAACAGAAATCTATTGTTGAGATATTAAACCATATTTTTTTTTATTTGAATATCGATTTAACGTTACAATATTATTAAAATAGACATTCACATAAAATATGGCTACTGATTATTTAAATATTAGAGGTAATCAAATTATGCACACTGTGATTCCCATGATTGGGGATGGTGCGTGTTTGTTTCGATCTCTATCATATACTATCTCTATTATATATTCTCAAGAAAAATGTTGTCATTTTCGGAAAATTGCAGTACAACATGTCATCCAAATTGGGACAAAGTTTCGGCGTTTACTCAAAATGATTACGGTAACAATTATTCTGATTTCAGTAGTTATTACACTCATATGTCTCAGCATTCAACCCATGCCGGATATGTGGAACTAACGGCAGCTGGTGAATTGTTTCCTTACCTTTTTGAAGTATATAGCAATGATGAGCTTTATGCGGTATTTGGCAATAATTCTAATCCCACGAAAAGACTACATTTTACTGGTACGCTATGTAATGGCCATATTGACGTGTGTGAAGCTCTAATGCCGCAACTTTTTGAGGAGAAGAAGCAAGTTAAAAGACGACGTGTCAGATACAGCAATGCAACACGGAAAGACCAATTAAAATCAGCTAAAAGGAGTTCGGAATTAAGATTTTTAACGCGATGAAGGTAACCACTAAGAAAGGAATTTAAAAAATGTGACCCCTAAGGGATTTAAATGGCGACATTGTCGTGTAACGGATGCACTTCGACAAAAAATATCTAATTTGGATTCATTTTAAAGATCTTGGTAAGACGAGTTTAACTCGAAAGCTCTTAAGGGGCGTCGAAAACCATGTTTTAAAGCCGAAAAATGAAGCTTTTATGAGGAGTAAGCAATTTTTTGTTTCGGCTGTTCATTGCGCTCCTCCCTCTCTTCTACCGAGACGGCAGCTTTCCCCTCCAACAATCTACCTCCTGGAAGCTCCGATTCTACTAAATCTCCTTAACATCAGTTCACATATTATATTAAATCAATACCAAGGATGATCACAGAAGTGATCTTAAAGGCTCGCGGGCGAAGCCGCGACGGGGAATGCTAGTAATGATATAAGAAAATACTCGTAAAGATATCAATCCGTTTAAGATTGAATAAAAATAATAAAAAAATTCAAAACATGGAACTGAGAATTTAAAAAAATGTTCATTTTTCAAAGGCTCAAAAGTTTTTTGTTTTCCATTTTCAAATATTCATAATTGGCTTCCAAAAACTCGATAATTAATTAAATGAAAGAGTTTTAAATACATGTAGGTATATATATTTTACCAGCCAATTAAAACTGAATCCGTGTTTGTAAGCTCAACCGAAAAAAACAAACAAAAAATAGACCTAAAAAGCCGGATTATCAGGAATTGTTTAATTGACCTCGACGTTTATTAATTTTTTACACCCTATCGATTACACGCTCAATCAATCTTTCCCTCGATTATTTTCGTTTAAATTGATATCAGTAACACATGAACGATTTTTTATCTAATTGATAGATAATTCAATGTAGTTAATCGAAAATTATATTGTTTGTTTTTGATAAATTAAAAACCAATTATCGAGCATTAAGCATTATAAAGTGAAACACAATACACATGATCGAATGTTTAGTCGATAATGCATGTGAATATACACATATTCTAATCGATTTGATGATATTTATTCTTATATGTTTACAGTTTTTTGTAACATAATTCTTAAAAATAATGACATACCACTGGTGTTTGGTCAAAAGGGGTTAAGTCATCGAATGTGAAGCTTAAACAACGATTTAATATGCTATTGAAAATAATTATAAATTCTTTCTGATTGTATTTCTTTATTCCAAAATAATAAATGAAACTATATTCTTTTCAACAGAGACTGTAATAAATTATGAATGACGAATAAATTATCGTCAATTATGAATTTTAAGAAGACGAGACAAAAAACATTTTTCATGACTTAAGCTGTTTTGCCCAAACATGAATGATATATATTTACATATTTGGCTTTTAGATTTACATGAAAATCCGCTCCTTATTAATAAAATAATTTATTTTTCTATTTTTTTTTAATTTTTAACTTTTATTATATACTAGCTGTATATACCGTTTTCCCCGACCCTACCAGGGACCACCACTATCGCCAACTCGTTGCCCTCGGGTTCATGTTAGCTCTCGCACACTATGCCAATATTGTGGCCAATATACAGTAATATTAAGGATATTTTAGTATGATAACTAAACACGAAGACATTTTGAATTTTTCTCGCGATAAAAAAATAAATAAAAATAATCTAGTCGAGCGCAGTTGGAATTCGCTATATCTTCTGATATTAGTAGAATGCCAATATTTCGAGATGTAGATTTTTTTTTTTTTTTTTTAGGATTAATATAAAAGGGTGAGGATTCTCTCATTGTAGCATATATTTTTATTTACCTACATTTTAGTTATGATTAGGTCTGTTCTCAATGCTACTTTCTTCCCTTTTTGCCTACGTGTAATACATGCAAAAATAAAAAACCGAAAAAATACAATGGAATAATCTGATTCCATTCAGTTTAATTTAAGAATTTGGTGACCTTTTTGAGGTCACCAAATTACAACTTAAGAGCGGGAAACTTAGACAATGGATAAAGAAAAAAAAATCCAACTTTTAAATATCTTCAGAATACTCTTATTTTAAAAATAATTTTTATTATACCGTTTATTACCCCGTAATTTGAGCGGACTCGGCTGAGCTCAAATCTTACTACTATTACAAAGTGAAAACTAACTTCTTTTTCATAATTACATACGATAAGAACACTTCAAAGTTTTTATTTTCGATTTATATTCAGTCAATTTATCTCTTTTTTTTTATGACTGTTTTTATTCGCTCACTGTACTATTAAGAAATGTTCACTCATATTGCATTAAATTTACTTAAGTATATATTATAGATTGATTAAATGTAATGTGCTGATCATATATTAGCCTTCTTGTGAGAAAACTAATTTTTCATGTTAAGGAATATAACATGAACTTCATATTTAATATATATATATATATATATATATATATATATATATATATATATATATATATACAGGTATATATATTTTAAATATGAAGTACTATTTTCAGTAATATCCTCATGGGTAACAAGCTGAATAATGGACACAGGTAGACGACACAAGAAGAAAGGAAGGTCTAGAAGGATATAAGAAACCGTGACATCCTTCGCTGCAGGACATTTCCTGAAGACAGGATAACAAATACCCTCGGCAGGACCGGTCAATCACACCTCCTTCCAGAGATCCAACAGCTCTAGGAGAGAATATCCTTCAAGAAAGAGGGAGAGGGCGATGACAAGATGTTTGGAACGGGACAAGGAGAAATATTATAATGAAATGGTTGTTAATAAGCTAAGCGATTACACTTGATACGGCTAATTTTTTTTTCTCATAGCTGATGAATAATTCAGATCGGATGTGTTTCGCATTGTTGGTTTGGAAGAGGAAAAGACTCGTTGACTACATTATGTTAACAAGTTGCTGTTAATGATGACGGGCGCCGTGTGTGTGTATGTGTGTGCGTTGAGGATGTGTGTGGAGGGGGTTGAAGTTAAGGCGGCTTCGCAAACCCGCGTTAGCACGGTGGAAAAATGTCCCCCCTTAGAAACTATGAGGAACAAAATCTACATTTATATACTCATTTAATATATTTATTGGTTATTACAAGTGGGTGGGTAAACGCGTTATGAAACACGCAAAACCGACAGGTGTTTGAGAACCCGAAGATAGCAAGTTCGGCATTAATCCTCCAACCTCTTCACTGGTCCGATATTCCCCGTATAGCTCAAAAGGTGAGAAAGGGAAAGAACACAAATTAAAAATAAGTCATAATAGCTAGTCTGAATACCTCAAATAGTCGTCGTGGGGGAATGTGTGACTTTGTGGTGGATTTAAGTGTTTGTGCGAATGAGTTCATGTTGAAAGTTAGTCTTTGATGAAAGTTTGTGTAGTATAGCGTGGCTGTATCGATTAATTTTTGGATGCTGAGGTCCTAGTGTAGTCAAGTAGTGAGGTACATTTATTATCTTCTTCAATAGTTTCGATTGGATTGATTGGATCCAGTGGATATTTGAGGATTATACTACGTACAACCTATCCTGTACGTAATATAATCTATATAAATAAAAGATGAAATTCTGTTTGCTTGTATGTTCTTTATAGAAATCCATAGGTACCATTTGTCCTACATTCTCCAAATTTCGCTAAGTGGTTCTTTCATACGGGGGTGCGAACACATGTCCATATTCAAATTGCATAACTTCAGCCAATCTCTGGGTATATTCTTTATTGTCGGGCAATTCCAGGTCAAATTTGGTATACTATGTGTACTACTTGTGTCTACTAGAACTATTGTGAAATATTACTGAGATATGTCTACCCGTTTTTGAATTATTGGTCTTTAAAGCCCTCAAAAATAGGTCCAGAAACAGAAAATATGATTAGAAATAGGTGCAGTTTTCCAAATTTGGCTAGGACTATGAGATTGGTGTCTTTTAACAGCGCATTCCATACCATTTCATATGATATAGAGCAATGTATAAGTTGGTACTAAAGAAATTTTCTTAAAACATAGTTTAAAATTTTAAGTTCAATTTTCTCAAAAAGGGCATTTTTTTTTTTTTTTTAATTTCCTGTGATGGTTGCTTAAAATTTTAAATTTGATGGCCTCTTTAGCAATATCTTACAAATAAATTTAATCTTTTGTTTTGAAAATTTATTTGTTCGTTTTTTAAATATAACTTATTGTCCTGTTTAAATCTGTTTTAGGATGATGGGTTTAAGTTGAATGCACATATAAATGCAAAAGGTACAAATAATAATAATATAAGAATCCGAGTATTCCTAACAACCATATTATTATTTTTTATTTCAAGAAAAATGTATTTAAAATACCTAAAAGGATATTATATTATTAAGGATATGACTCCACGGTAGATTGAAGATTCTGCTTGGATCGGACCTAACCTAATAAAGAAAACGATTGAACTCATCAAAACGATTGAATATTCTTCCAAAAATGTGGATAAAGCCGACATCGGATCTCGGGAACTCTCGGTAAACCCGAACTGAATCGTGGACATCGGGTAGGGCGTGATCGGAATACCTTGTTTAATCACGCCGGCCACCATCTTGGAGGTGCTCATCCGAAGTAATATCAAAATTGTTTAACCCACGTAAGTACTTCAATACTTAATTGTATAATGTTTTCTAACAGTGTTTTTATCTTAAATAGAGAAAGCACTGACTCACCAGGGTGGTCTCTAACAAAGCCGAGAAAATAGCTTCTGATTGCTTCACCAATTAGTACCTTATCATTATAACCTCTTAGTCATTATCTCTTATCACGACCTCTTATCTAATACTTGAGTAGCTTGCTTGGGAGAATTATTCAAATATGGCCGGGGCTTAATATAATATATATCCAGTTTACGATTGCTATCTATAGTTCTTAAATTATACACAGCCGGTGTTTAATTAATTACATTTTTCGTTTAATTAATTCCAGTTAGGTTTTAGTACTTCGTAATTCTATTTTAATTAGGTGGGTTCGGAGAAGATGTATGTTATCTATGAATTGAACACAGAGCATTGAAATGTACAGTTAAAAATCAAACACCTATCATCAAAATTTCTATCAAGAATTTTTGTAAAAAATTTAATTTTGGATTATAAATGAAAAATATATCATTTTGAATAAAATTTTTATTATAAATAATAGAAATGTATAAAATAATAATTTTCCAGATATACTTCTTTAAATCAGTATTATAGGGTCACCTGTGGTGGTGTGGTTAGCATAGAAACTTACTATACTAAATATCGCTGGTGGCCCAATGATTTTTTAATG
The DNA here is from genome assembly GCA_911387785.2 of Aelia acuminata. NCBI lineage: Eukaryota > Metazoa > Arthropoda > Insecta > Hemiptera > Pentatomidae > Aelia > Aelia acuminata. Next base: position 139,322,097 of record OU426981.1, read on the forward strand.
GGAGTAAGTAAATCCTTGCTATGCCGTCCTTCGGATGGAATGTAAAATAGAGGTCCCGAGCCTGTACGATGTCAGATAATTGTTAAAGATCCCTATACTAATTATACCTGGATAGGCAAAATTTAGAAATCCCACTGTAGCATCGTCCGATTAGCCTTAGTGGCATAAAGTGGTTTTAAAACAAAGAAACAAACAAATATCTGTATTATAAAATGCTAGGTCTGCACAAGTAGGGGAAAAGAATTGTTATCAAATGTAATTAACAGAACAAACACCTTTTCTATCATAATGGACTAGAATTTTTTGCTTATAACAAAAAAAAAGAAAGGTGCCACCTGTGGTGTAGTGGTTAGCAGAGCAGGCTATAATCCTAATATCGCGGATTCGCATCCCGTGGTGGCCCTACATTTTTTTTTTTTTTTTGGCTATGCCGTCCCTCGGGAAGGACTTAAAACGGAGGTATCGAGCCTGTACGATGTCAGGTACTCATTAAAGATCCCTATCCTAATTATACCTGGATAGGAAAAATTAAGACTCCCGCTGTAACATCGTCCGCTTAGCCTCAGTAGCATAAAGGGACGTTAAACAAACAAGCCTAATCTGTTCTAAATAAATTTGTCTCAAATTCAACTGTAATTGATAATTATAATAATATATAAGAATAAAATTAAAATAAGATAGAGTTGATAAATATCCAAAGATTAATTCGAACGAACAACTCCAGTTTATAACCTGATATTCCAAGCTCGCCAATCTCAGCCCTGATCAATTCCTCATTATCCCCGCAAGGTATGAAAAGAATTCGGCCTCGTGACCCCCTTACTTAGAACTGTCCTTGCCCGCACTGCTTACTAGTTTCGCACACACTGTTTGTTTTGATCGTTTCTTTTAAGTTTGCAAAATTGATGATTCTTACTATGAATAGACATAGCAATTATAAGTAACAAACTGTTGTAGTACATATTCTTAATTGTTCGATAACCTTCTAGAACGTTCTAATTCAGACTAAATGTAAGGAGTAATTAACTAGAGCTCTGAATATCGAATCATATAGTTTGTTTGTTTTAACGTTTTCATCCCACTAAGGCTAATCGGACGATGCTACAGCAGGAGACCTAAATTTTGCCTATCCAGGTATAATTGGGATAGGGATCTTTAACGAGTACCTGACATCGCACAGGCTCGGGACCTCCTTTTATTATTTCTTTTATTGTTTTTCTGACATTTTGAATTATTACTTTGTCTATTAAAAATGATTTCAATCCACGTTAGTTTTACAAAGTGTTGTGTTTTGTATATTATTGTATATTCGACAGTTAACATGAAAGGGTCAATATTAGGAATATTGAAAACCGGCCGTTAATTAATTTAAATAATAAAAAAGTTTAACCGTTGAGTTGTAGCTTTGGTGGGTCACCTGTGGTGTTGTGGTTAGCATGGCTACCTACAATTCTAAAGATCGCGGGTTCAATTCCAGCGGTGGCCCTTGGATTTTTTAAAGGGAGTAAAAAATCCTTAGCTATGCCGTCCCTCGTATAGGACGTAAAATGGAGGCCCTGAGCATGTACGATGTCAGGTACTCGTTAAAGATCCCTATCCTAATTATACCTGGATAGGCAAAATTTAGGACTCCCACTGTAGCATCGTCCGATTAGCCTTAGTAGCATAAAAATGGACGTTAAACAAACAACAATGTAGCTTTGGTTTTAACTGGATAGATTTTTTTTCTTTTTCAATAACTTCGTTATTAAATGAAAGCAATTCTTGAGTATTAATGTCCTAGTAGATTTGTAAAATTAGAAGCGTAAGTTTATTCACTATTAATGTTTTAAACGAAATTTCGGGGGGTCTATGGCCTACCTCAAACCTCAGAGACGGTTCCAAATATATCGCTAGTGTGATTATAAAGTACATTTGATGTGGTCTTCTTAATCAGGCTTCTATGTATATAGTGTTAGATTAAAAAAAAAAAAAAAATAATCCTGTGCTGAGAAAACATTTAACTATCTCCTCACAAACAACGAGCTGGTTAACGAATTCCGATCAGGCGATTAGATATATATTCGCCGACAGAAGATAAATATTAAACAACAACCCCTCGGCGCGCGAAGAGCAATCATAAAGCAATCTAAACCTTCAGAGTCGATAATAGATTATAAATCGAAATGAGATATCGACTCTACACCTCGAAGCGGAGTGGAGACGAGAGGTGTTGTGCCTCGCTGAGAGCGGAGATTATTTATACAAGAGAGAAGTGAAGTCACGAAGGCAATAAGTCAATCCAACAGGTAAATCGAGTTTAATTAAGGAGCAGGTATCGATTGGAATATCAAAGAGGCCGCACCTACCTCCATATTGTTTATCGTCCGTTACGGTCCGGCTCCGAGCAGAAACACACCTCACATAACCTCGCCGCTTCTACACCTGATTAATGTCTTGTTAGGTTAGTTAATTGTAACGAACTAAATGAGGAGTAGGAGACCATTCAATACGAATTGACTATATATACATATATATATATATATATGTAGGGTAAACCGTACAGTTATTTGGCACCCTTAACCACATTTCTGTGGTTAAATTTAAAAAAATACTTTTTATAAATGGATTAAATAGAAACTTCCTATGGCTCCTCTTTATCTATCCTCATAAAGACTCAAGAGGTTTTTTTTGGGTCAAAAGTTCAATAGTTTTACAATATAGCAATATTTATTGTTAAAAGTGCCAAATCTAGTTATTGACACCCTGTGGATTTAATTGTGAAATTAACTAACTACCCTATGGTTAGTTTGTTAAAGTCTTACTTCATAAATTATTTAGAGGAACCTTCAAACATTAGACTCATGTATATCTTGTAATAAAATTAGGTCTTGTTTACCTATTTCTAGATAAACTGTATGGTTTACCCTATGTATATATATATTTATATTTATTATTACTTTAGCTTATATTTATATTGCTACTTTTGTAACTTTTCTTATTTATTTTTTTTTTATATTGTATTTTTCGTAAATAACATAATTTAGGTATAAACAATTATAATTTGTTCACTATGTAATGTAAAATATAATACATGTAAAGTGCCTATTAATATAGTCATAAAGCATGTAAGACGTTCAATAAACTCTCTTTCTTTGGAGCCTTTTCGGAATTCGCTCACTACTGCTATCACGTCAATTATATTTACCGGGTAGTATTATGTTCGCGTCTATTTTTTCCGGTTAGTGCATTCCTCTTCGGTCCAAATATTCTATGCAGTACTTTATTTTCGAAAAATCTAAGCCGTTGCTCATCCCTCAATATAAGCGGCCACGTGACGCATCTGTAAAGGAGCATTTGAAGGATAATAGTTTAGTAATTCCTAATTTTTAAGTTCGGGACTTAAAAGCAACAAGCATTATCGGCTTTTAATCTAGCGTTAATTTCCTCAACGATTTTGTTTCTTCTAGTTATCTTCGCCCCAAAATATCAAAATTTCCCTACGTGTTAAAATGTATTCCCTATGACATTAATAACAGCGAAATCGTCAGCACTTCTACGGCTATATTTTTCTTTATCCGTATTTATTTCCACCCAAGTTCTTGACTGGCTTTCGTCATCATTTTTACTTTCACTTACCTATATATGTAATATATAGTAAGTGGAAGTATTGCGATCGTGAAAAATTTCGACTTCCGGTTTTCAACGGAAATACACGTTTTGGGGTCCCCTGAGTCGAAATGACTAAGTCCCGCGAAATGGTCTGTGTGTGTGTCTGTGTGTGTGTGTGTGTGTATGTGAACAGACTAGCTCAAGAACTATAAACCGTGCGAACCTGAAATTGGGTATTTAGTGTAGGTATATGCCCGCGATGTGACAGCAAAAATTTCATCACAATTGCTCAAAGGGAGGGGGTACTTTATTTAATAACTTTTTAGGTTTTTTTGGATTTTCTCAAAAACGGCTCTAACGATTTTGATTAAACTGAGTATTTCATCTATTTATATGCCCGAGATATGACTGTAAAAATTTCATCAAAATTGATTAACCGGAGGGGGGACTTTACTTAATAAATTTTGTAACATTTTCAAGTCTTTTTTTTATGTACTCTAAATCGGCTTTAACGATTTTGATCAAACTGGGTATTTGATGTATTTATATGCCCGAGATATGACTGTAAAAATTTCATCAAAATTGCTTTACCGGAGGGGGGACTTTACTTAATAAATTTTGTAACATTTTCAAGTGTTTTTTTGATTTTCTCAAAAACGGCTCTAACGATTTTCAATTAAACTTAGTATTTGATCTACTTATATGCCCGAGATATGTCTGTAAAAATTTCATCAAAATTGATCAACCGCAGGGGGCACTTTACTTAATCATTTTTACGTGCTTTTTTAATTTACTCAAAAACGGCTTTCACGATTGTGACCAAACTGGGTATTTGATGTATGTATATGCCAAATATGTGATAGCCAACATTTCATCAAAATTGATCAACCGAAGGAGGGACTTTACTTAATAAATTTTGTATCATTTTCACGGGGTTTTTTATTTACTCAAAAACGGCTTGAACGATTAATAAAAATAAGGTATGAATGTAGAAAAATGTGTGATTTTGGGAAATGATATTTAACAAAACACGTCAATTTCTTATTTAAGTAAGTTGGTAAGTGAAAGTTGTGTGTTGCGCGCACGCACCAGATTTTTTTATTTAGTTCTCACCAAGCAAAATCAAATCATCGGCATATCAGTGTACGGGTATATTTCCTCCCAAATTCAAACTCTAAACATAACCAAATTTAAGCGATAATCATAAACATCTCATATTCCATTATTATGAGCGATATTAACACGGCCACCCATCCAAGATTACAGAATCAGTCAATTTCCGGTTGAATGTAATCAGACGACTTCAGTGCATCCATTCACTAATTTATCGTAAGCATCTGTTTCCGGTGAGCTCGGAGGATAGGCGCAACGGAACGGGAAGTTGTCACGACGAATCATGAATAAATAACTACGTATGTATAGTAAAATTATAAGAATAATATCCGGTTAGTTTACAACTTCACACCTACCGTATCCTTAAATGTAATAATAGAAATGTATACAACGATTCATTTATAAAAACCATAATTTCTTCTATTTCTTTTTTCCGTATTGTTCTTTACCAAGGCAGTTTTCCTCTGTTATTTTCAATTTTTCAGTTTCCTCTCTCATATGCTTTTTATATATATATATGCCTATGCCGAAAACTTACTTGCATTTTCCGCCATTAATCTAGCCTTGATTTCCTCTTCGATTAAGTTTTATCTATTTCTCTACAAAGAGAATCAAATCATAAGTAAAAATAAAGATGAAGTTTTATGATAATGTAAAAATAATTTCGCAAATTGCAGATATGGCTAGACCACTAGATCACTAATACTAAAAGGGCTTGGTAAGTAACATTAAACTAGACAACGCTGTGATATCTAGGAAATGAAACAAAAAAAAAAAAAAGAGAAAAAAAAGCCATTAAGGAAATAGCTTAGCCAGCAAGGGCGGAGCGAGCAGTTTTCATTTCGAAATTAAAAATTAGAAGAAAAAAAAAACATTCCAACTTAGATAAATATAAATGTAACACCACAATGTCAGGATAGATACTATTTTAAAACAAAAAACCAGAAACATAATTTAAATCAAAATATCACCATACAAATATTTTATTCCTATTTCTTGGATGGAATATGGAATTTTCTGTATAATAATAATCTATCGTAATCGCGGCTGTTTTGACTTTGGCTCTAACTTATTACGGATAAAAGTAGTGTCAAAAAAATGTTAAAAGAAGGACTTTCTAAAGCTTATCTTAACTAACTAAATCTCGCCGAAAACAATTAATTGTTTTCCCAAAAATTTAGTATTACATTAAACCCTAACAAAGCCTTGGATGTGTTTAGTTATTTTTATATAAGATTATACTTATTTTTATAATATCTAATATCCATTTCCTGTTGCTGGTAAAATTATACAGCGCTGCCCGTCGGCTGGAGTCTACCACACATACCTCGTACAACCCAAACAGGTTCGAGATCTGAGAGGGCTGTAATTGGTAGCTTCTTCTTCTTACTACTGCCTACTGCTGGTACCGATTGGGTTAACTCAGCCCTTATCTCTTGTTCTTAGGACCGTCATCAGCGATCGTAAATCTGTTGTCTTCTCCGCTCTCTATCGGTGCCTGTGGTAATTTTATGTCTGTGTTCTTCCATCGTACATCATAAACTTTTTTTTTTCTCTTCTATACTATCATCGAACTACCTACCTTAGCCAAACAAATCAATCTTATATACATTTTTTTATTATGCATGGTTTATAATCTTTTTCAAGTATTGACTTTTTAGTACACAGTAGAACCCCAATTGTCTTGATTAATAACAGGAAAATTTTAGGTTCATAAATATTCATAAAACACGCATAATCAAATTTCTTTACGTTTTTACTTTTAGTTAATAGGGAAGTTAGAAAGTTCATAATGTATGAATGACGTTTCTTACATCCTTTTTAATAATAAGCAAATATTTTAACAAATTTTATTATCAGTTCAAATCATGTTTTCAATGAAGTTTATATTTATGATTTAATATTCATATCGCCAGTTGAAAACCATAGTGGTGAAAGTCTGAAAACATCAAAATGGAGAAAACAGCATTCCAAATTTCTACAATACTTCAAACAAAATCAACACAGCAACAGCTCCCGTTGTAATTTTGTTTGATTTTTTCCTTTAAGTTTTAGCCTGTTTCCTGGACATTCAAGGGTAATCGTTTGAAAAAAATATATATAATATTGTAGTTCGTTAACATGGCGTTATTTTGTCCCGCTTTCTCATAACGCATATCGCGCTCTATAGGCAAAGCATTGAAATAACTTTTCGCCATTTCTGCATATAAAACATGAGTCGTCCTTGTGCCGTTAGGTTGCCTTAACTGTAAAATCGATTTTTTGTTTAGTTTCGCCACTATGATTCTCAACAAGCGATATATATATATATATATATATATATATATATATATATATATATATATATATATATATATATATATTATATTCCATATGATTATGGATAAAAGCAACGTAAGAAAAATGCTAAAAGAATGTCTAGAAGCTTATCTTAACTAACTCAAAAGCGACACTAGCGCTATCCCCGAACACAAAGGCAAACGGATAAAGTACCTGTTCGAGATCGTGTCTCATTTAGATTTGTCGAACAGTGTTCGCTGTTCGAGGGTTAGGTTCGACACAGTGTAAAGGCGCCTTAAAGGGTCTAACAGGAAAAAACATACGATTCCCAAGAATTCAAATTAAAATTCACTGATAAAGATAAAAACGTATCTGCTAGACTAAAACCCAACGGGATTTAAAATAGAATTTTACATTAAATTTAAAATTGTTTGGTAAAGAATTTAGAAGGGTTAAAGTTTATATTTGTAACATCTTATATTTGACCATGGTGTGTTAATGAATTACACATGTAAAAAGAACTAACAAAGAATATAATAGGAACAGTGTTTAGTACGATCACAATAGGCAGTTATCAAAACTGTACCAAATTAATCTTTTGCCATAATACATATTACTTAAATTCAGAATATAACATATGATGATAAGATATATCAGAAGGTTCTACCTGAAGCAGGTTATCGCAGGAGGATAAACCTCTAACCATAATGCATATTCTAACAGTACTACTTATGAAAACAAATAAAATCACATATAAAAATTGAATTAATTATTGCCGATGAAAAATATACGGATTTTCATAGTTCAAGCCGAAATAATTGGATTAGACTAAGGTATGCTTACCCACCTTAAATATCAAAAGAAAAAGAAGTGTTTTGTCAATAAATCGACTTCCACTGCCATCCGTTGCAAATTTTAGAACTTACAAATAATCACACTGAATTGTAGTATAATAAGCACTTAATTTGCAATAAAAGAAGATTACTGAGGTCAATAATCGAGATAAAAACTATCCTGTATTAAACAAGTTTTTTAGAAACAGACTTTTGAATTATAGATGTAGAATGCAAGGCCTCAAAGTCTCGTATTATTTCAATAATTCACTTAATCATGCAGATCACATGCCAAATTTTCGCCTATTCAGGCATCTTCAGGGCTACACGTGTACCGATAGCAAGCTAGAAACAGACTGAAACCTTCCCATATGGAAGGAGGGCTAACCGGAAAATATACAGTGTTGCCAACATTCAAACAAATTTAGATAACAGAAATAATAACTCAATAAGGTCTATAGAAAATTAAACACAAAATCAAAGTTGAAAAAGGTTCAAATAAAATAATTTAAATTTACATCTATACAAACACACTCGCACCCATACACACATAACATCATGCACTAGAATTATAAATATACTTGTATATATTTGTACTTTTATTGTATATTGTACTTTAATTTTCTATAGACCTAATTGAGTTATTATTACTGTTATCTAAATTTGTTTGAATGTTGGCAACACTGTATATTTCCCGGTTAGCCCTCCTTCCATATGGGAAGGTTTCAGTCTGTTTCTAGCTTGCTTGCGATACACGTGTAGCCCTGAAGATGCCTGAATAGGCGAAAATTTGGCATGTAATCTGCATGATAGGTGAATTATTGAAATAATACGAGACTTTGAGGCCTTGCATTCTACATCTATCCTATATTTTAAATTGGACAAAAATACACACAATGAGCCATTCAGCATCAAAATCGGTTGAGTAGTTTCTGATTTTACCTCGGACAAACATCGGGACGCGAGATTTTTATATCTATAAAGATATGTCAACATTGTAAACCCATGAAATAAATAAAAACAAAAATATATTTAGAATTAATTAACAATAAAAGAAACCTATGTGTTTGTTGACCCCCCCCCCCCCCCCCCTTGGTAAACTAAGAAGTCAGATACCCCCTCGCAATCTTTGGGTTAAGGCTATATTTCTTGTGGTATGTAAATTTTTATTAAGAGTTTAGGAAACTGAAAGAAAAATAAATATATAAAGAGTGTAATTTATTAAAAATAATTCGGTTTTGTGATGAATAAACAGATTATCAATAAGCTGGCAAGATGGAATATATATTGAAAAGAATCGGTGGAGAGGAAATACGGTGGCAAGAACAGAGGCAGTCGGCCTAATCTGGAAAGTATATCAGATGGGACCTACGATAGGGGGGCAGCACACTTCATCACCCCAGCCAGCCCTCTAGTCGAGATTTAGGATATCCACTGTGTTCCGGGGGGATATCTGTCAGGATCAGCAGCTTGCCCGGGAATGGCAACGTAAAAATATTATATCTTATAGCAGAAACTTACAAAGGTTGTAGGTAAAAAAAAATAAAAAAAATCATGTTTTAAAGCCGAAAAAATAAGCGTTCACGACGAGTAAGCAATTTTTTGTTTCGGCAGTTTTAGTGAACTCTCTCCAAAGCGCGTCTCCCTCTCTTCTACCGAGCCGGCAGCTTCCCCCTCAAACATTCCACCTACAGGAAGCTCCGATTCTACTAAATCTCCTTAACATCAGTTATTTTAATTAAATTTTATTTTAAATAAATCAATACCAAGGTAGTGATCACAGAATCGATTTTAAAGGCTCGCGGGCAAAGCCGCGACGGGGAGTGCTAGTAATAGTATAGAAATGAATATACCTAAAAGTCTCTCTAGTCGAGATTTAGGATATCCACTGTGTTCCGGGGGGATATCTGTCAGGATCAGCTGCTTGCCCGGGAATGGCAACGTAAAAATATTATATCTTATAGCAGAAACTTACAAAGGTTGTAGGTAAAAAAAAAAAAACAAAAAAAAAAACAGAGTTTAGGTATGTAGAATAATTGAATTATTTCTTATTCATTCAACCATTAGTCAAATAAATAAAGAAATAAAAGAAAACGCAGGCCTACAAATTTTCTACTATATCAGTAGGACGGTCAAACATCAAAAGACGGAATTTATGACAACAGAGAAAAAATACGGCAAAAAAAAATCTATTGCGATGAGCACAACATACAACTTTCACTTTCGAACTTCCTTAGATTAGAAATCGACGTGTTTCGATAATATGTAAACGCCATTCCTCAACTTCACACTTTTTCCCCTTATATTTTCTTATATTTTTATATCTCCATAAGTTATAGAGTATCTGTATTACAAAACTTGAAAGTTCTCAGTACTTTTCGATTCATTATTGCTTATTTCATTTTTTAAGGGACCTAATTACATCAACAGTCGAGTTTTTTACTGGATGCATTTTTTTTACTATGAGTTGCTTTTTGTAAATATATCGTAAAGGTGAATTGATAGGTGTATTTAAGTCTCGTTGTAAAGTTTGTCTCTTATGCCTTTTCGGAAATTGAGAACGATTGCTTTTCCTCTAAAATCTCTTTGTAAAGGTTTCAGAAATTTATTATGGAACAAAAGTTTCTAGACTAAAATATAATTAACTGTAGACTATTATCTTATACCATATTTTTACACACCTTCGATGCTTCAAAAAATATGACCATCACGTATTCACTCTCTTAAGTAAAATAAATCTTTTTATTAATAAATAAAAGTTTTTATTTTCATAATACGGTTAATAAAATCTTGGCTGTCACATATACATACATCAAATACCCAGTTTGATCAAAATAGTTACAGCCGTTTTTGGGGGGGAAAAAACACGTAAAATTACTAAACAATGTGCCCCCTCGTTTGACCAATTTTGATGAAATTTCGGCTGTCGCATCGCGGGCATATATATACATCAAATACCCAGTTTGATCAAAATAGTTGAAGCCGTTTTTGAGTAAATAAATCCGGTTGATCAATTTTGATGAATTTTTTTATATATTTCATATATAGGCAAGTGAAAGTAAAAATTAAGTAATAAAATGAAATATGAACAGATAACACCATCATTAGCTTTATTATTTTAGCCGATAGAGGTGAATGGAATGGGTGAGAAGACTAAATGAATGCGAACTGATTGGGTTTACTTAGGAAACGGAATGCCTTTGTTGCCACAGGACAGCACCGAACAGGGCAGCGATAGGAACAGAGAACCTCAGAGCAGCATACCTCGCGGTCCTCACTGATACGGTCCCTCACAGGACGTAGCCCTATCTGTTCGGGGAGGCTATCACAACTTCCTGACGTCTCCCTATCAGATGTCACCTCTCCAGATAGTGGCTTTGGTACGGTACCTGCCCCTGCTCTCGCTTCTAGCTCTCCATCCGATCTACATGTTACCGAGTTCAACCATCAAATAGCGAAAGCTTTAAACATTAATGAATAAGTAAGTTAAATTTATGGTTGTAAGATTAATTATATTGTATTATTAATTAATTAAGTAATCGGTATTACTTCGGTTAAGCAGCTACCAGATAGCGGTCGGCGCTAGTAAATTTTTTTTTTTTTTTTTTTTTTTTTTTTTTTTTGGCCTTAAGATTTGTTGACAAATCCTATTTCGCCAAAACGCTAGTAAATACAAGATATTCTGATCACGCCCTATCCGATATCCACAGTTCAGTTAGGGTTTACCCAAGTGTTCCCGGGCAGATGCAGTCGATAATCCGAGTATTCCTAACCACTAGATTATTATATTTTTGTTATTTCAAGAAAAATATATTTAAATAACCAAAAAGGATATTATTAAAAAATATATACTAAAATTAAGAAATACCATCATATAAAATATTATTTCTCAAAGCTTTTTTTTTTTTTTTTTTTTTTTTTTTTTTTTGTCGGTACGCCATAACTTCCTAAATAATTCATCAAAATTCATGAATGAGATATGATTTTAAAGCTTTCCTCAATCCCTACACCGGAAAAATATATAAATTACTAATTTCGTCTTCGGCTGCATGTTATAAGCGCAAAACCGCGTTTTCGGGAAGAAAATCAAAATGTAGAGGTTTCTTAACGGTTTCAATCTTTTCAGGTTGTCAAGGGGAACATTTTCGGATATATACAATTTTTCGATTAACCCCTTCGTTTACGAGTTGTAAGCGAAAAAATTATCAGCGAAAATGGTCGCAGGGCTTTTTCGAATGTGCCATTTCTTTCAGTTTGTCGAGACGAACCTTTTTGGTTATAAATAAATATTCAGATTAAACATACAGTGTGTACTTGAATTAAGTGAAAATTAAGTAGTTTAGAGTTCGAATGCTTCGCACGGGTCAGCTAGTAAACATTTAATTAAATTAATTCTATTTAATTAATCACCAGTGAATTACAATAAAGTTAGTCGATAATTGCAGTTAAATTGATTTCAATAGATACCATTTCTTAAGCCTTCTTTCCCTTTCTTCCATCTAATAAATCATGTTATAATACAAATTGTTCCATTTCCTATGGAGTCATATAATTTAAAATCATCGTCAAACCATTTTAAAAAATATCATTTTTTGTTATTTAAATACATTTTTCTTGAAATAACAGAAAAAATGATAATGCGGTGGTTAGGAATATTTGGATTCTCGATTACATCTGCACGGGAACACTCGGTAAACCCGAACTTAACTGTAGATATCGGGTAGGGCGTGATCGGAATACATACCTTGTTGTTTACTAACGCCGGCCGGCATCTTGCAGCTGCTTAACCGAAGTGATAGCAAAAAATCTGTGATAATACAATGAAAACCAACAAAAGTGCGATTATGGAAATGCATAAGTGTCTAAGTCCCAAAAAAATAAAAGAAAGTTCTTTTTTTGCCAAAAATGTTAAATGTGCCAAAGCCATTCTTCACAAATGGGTATGAGTAATGATTTGTTGTTAGAAAAGAGTTCAATGAACGTATGAAAGATGGCATGGGTGTAAGCACTGAACGTAGTTCACCCAAGAGGGAATAAGTCACACCATTTCTGTAAAAAATTTCTAAGGCACTTAACCCTTATGCATTTCTACGCTTTAATTTTTAAGTGTTATATTGTACCATATGTTAAAAAATAAAACTTTAAATATTTTTAAAGCATTCGTACTACGCATTCCTTCACTAAAGATCTACTGAAATAGTTTTCATATTTTCTTTGACAGTATGAAAATACAAAACAATACAATACAATACAACACGGTTTATAATCACTCTTTTTAGTTGGGGGTGACCTGAGGTGTAGTGATTAGCATAGCAACCTACAATACTAAATTTCGCTGGTTCGCATCTCTCGGTAGCAGCTCACACCCTTAATTCAGGGAAGATTTATCGCCGAGCTCCTTCTATAGTATTGTAAACAGTATATTGAATTTGTTTACGTAATTAAATCAAGTAAATTTTGAAGTAATAGCAATCTAAGTTCAGATAAGTGTACTTTCATTCGTTTAAATTGACATTCTTGATTTTATACATCTGACATACAAATAGAATAAGGTCAAACAGAATCGGAAAATATATTGATGTATTTATATATACATTCTTTTAACATTCAAGATATCTAGATGTAGTAAAAGGAACAGGTTTAGAATCAATCCGATGACTGCTTTTAACGCCTGTCATAAATTCAGGTGGTGATCTTTAAGATATTAAAGCATCAAAAGGTGGGTGAGGTTATTTTTTTCAGAAATGTGAAATTGGTGGCTCATATATTATGTAGAAGATGAGGCGGACCAATGAGCGTGGAGGATGACCCGGCCTCGACCAATCAGGGGCCGTAAATCTTCCCCTTAACAGGGCCCCGCTTTCCAGTTTGTTCAGTTAATAAAACTTTTCTTTCCTCCCGGATCGGGTTCCTTATTTACATACAGACGTTTGGAGATAATAGTCGGAGCAGCATCCTCTCTCTGTTTGTTTATTCTCATCCTTTCAAAAATATTCATTCGAGGAACAAAAAAAAGTTCGTCAAAGTATACTTACTAAAGAAAAAAGAACCTCTTCATCGAATATTAAATACCTCTTTATAGATCATAAATTACATTTCCTGAACTTTTATATTCGGATCCAAAAAAAAATTATAGTAAACAGTTAAAAGAGATAAAGTGTTTTGGAAACAGAAAGGAAATATAAATATTTAAATCGTACCGAATTATTGACTAAGATTTTGATCAAACTCGTCATGTTTAATAAGAATCAAGTATTCTTTAATATCAGGAAACTTTTATCATTATTAGAAATTTCTGAAGGGCCTTAACTGGGGAAGGAGACTGTTTTGTTTTCCTATAAAGTGCCTTTGTTTTTTGTTTATAAGGAGAAATTAACTATATCTCGTTATGCCTAAAAATAAGAAATGGCTAAATATGAAACGTGAAAAAAATCTATTAAACATATACAGAAGAAAAAAGGAAAAATATTCCGACAACTCATAAAGCACGTAGCACCCACGCATGCGCAGTACGCCTTTAGTGACAGACCATTGTTTATATTTAAAGCCGTTCTGTTAATTAAATGGGAATTATTTTTTTCCTGGTAACTAAATGAAGTTTTCAACAACTACATAGAGAATTGTAAAAACTTTTATTTAATAATAAAAAAAATCAGTGTACTTTAGAGAGCAAATACAAACAAAAATAAGTAAATGAATGTAGAAAAATGTTGAATTTTTCTTCTTCTCTTTGAGAAACGGCTTTTAACAAAACAATTCGATTTCTAATCTAAGTAAGTTGGTAAGTGAATGTTGTGTGTTGCGCGTATATCAGGTAAGTTTTATCATTATTAAAATGTTCTAAGGAGGCTTAAATAGGGAAGGAGACTGTTTTGTATTCCTATAAAATAACTTTGTTTTTTGTTTGGAGAAATTAACTGTCTCTCGTAATGTCTAAAAATAAGAAATGGCTAAATATGAAACGTGAAAAAAATCGAGTAAACATATTCAGGAGAATAAAAGAAAAATCTTACGACAACTAATAAAGCACGTTGCACCCACGCATGCCCAGTACGCCTTTAATGACAGACCATTGTTTATAATTAAATATGTTCTGTTCATAGGAAAGATTTGTCAACGTGTTTTCAAACATTATATATATATATATATATATATATATATATATATATATATATATATATATATAATGGAAATTATTTGTTTCAATGGTAACTAAATGAAGTTTTTTTTACAACTAAATTGAGAATTATAAAATCAGACGGGATGGAGTATTATGCTTGCCGAATCATCTACAAGTAAAAACTTTTATGTAACAATAAAAAAATTAGTGTACTTTAGAGAGAAAATAAAAACAAAAATAAGTGGATGAATGTGTGACTTGGAGAAAAGGCATTTAACAAAACACGTCAATTTCTAATTGAAGTGTGTTGGTAAGTGAAAGTTGTGTGTTGCGCGCCTTGCACCAGATTTTTTAAAATCCTATAATCTATATGGTATTTTTATTTAATACTAGCTGATATACCGCTTTCACACGGAGAATTTCACTTTTTAAACCTATAAAATCTATGAAGTGAGACTTTTATAGACTCAAACGGTCGATTTCTTAAAAACTAATGTAAAGCCAGAGAAATGTAAACGAGATCACATCGATTTTTATAACAATAAAAATATCAGCTGAAGATTGGCTGAAGTTATGCAATTTTAATATGGACAGGTATTCGCACTTGGTATGAAAGAACCACTGAGCGACATTTCTAGAATTTAGGACAAACAGTATGGATTTCTTTAAAGAAAAAACAAAATTTCATATTTATTTACATAGATTATAGCTGTATATTCCGGTTTCACCTGGAGAATTTCATTTTTCTAATGAAACGGTTGATTTCGTAAAAAAATATTGTACAGCGAGATCATTACGATTTTTATAACAATACAGAATATCAGCTGAAGATCGGCAATCTTAATATGGACAGGTGTTCGCACCTGGTATGAAAGAACCACTGAGCGAAATTTCTAGAATATAGGACAAACAGTATGGATTTCTTTAAAGAACAAACAAAATTTCATATTTATTTACATATATTATAGCTGTATATTCCGGTTTCACCTGGGGAATTTCATTTTTCTAATGAAACGGTTGATTTCGTAAAAAAACATTGTACAGCGAAATCACTACGATTTTTATAACATAACATAAGATCAGCTGAAGATCGGCTGAAGTTATGCAATTTTAATATGGATAGGTCAAGAACTACTGAGCGAAATATGGAGAATTTAGGAGAAACGGTATGGATTTCTATAAAGAATAAACAAAAAAATAAAAAAACAGAATTTCATCTTTATTTATATAGATATTTAATTTTGTTTAGGTAATGTAACACATACAATTGATGTTTCTTTATATAATTTCTCTTATTGGTTTTTTTTCATCTTGATGAGGACCTGAAATTTGGGTCGAAACGTCTGCAAAAATAAAATATGTGATTTTTACGTATTAGTGCTATTTATTTTGACCTCACCCCCAACCTTTTCTTATTCATAAAAACTAAAATTTTTGTTATACTTATAGTTTATATAATTTTTTCCTTCTTCCTGCGAGAAGGTAGAATGAAGCAATGCTAAGCCTGGAAAGCCCCTAAACTAAATGCTAGGCCTTAGATCCAGTTTCTGTTCCCGAGAACAAACAACAAAGGGAACGTGACTTGAGCGGCGAGCCGGTCCTTAGCCGGGCTTAGACCATAACAATCTGAGTCAGCACCTTAGAGCCGACCCTCTCCTGATATCTCAGTATGCATAAATATAAATATAAACATATTTAGTATTATGGAATTTACCAAAGGGTAATATGGGCACTCATAATATTTTTTAAAATATCTGGTGCGATTTCACAACTTTCACACACCAAGGTACTTAATTTACACACCATCTTACTTAATTGAACGAGTTTTGATAAATATTTAAACGCCATTCTTCAAATTCACACATTTTCCTAAATTCATTAACTTATTTTTTTTCTGTAATTGCTCTCTTAAGTACACTAAAGATTAGAATTGTTAATTAAAAGTTTTTACTTGTGATAATGCGGCAATGCAAGCATAATAATCCAAGTCGCCTGATTTTATAATTCTCTATTTAGTTATTAAAAACTTCATTTAGTTACCTTGAAACAAATAATTTCCATTAAATGGACAGAACTTCTTTAATTTTGAACAATGGACTGGCATTAAAGGCGTACTGGGCATGCGTGGGCTCAACGTGTTTTATGAGTTGTAGGAGCATTTATCTTTTTTTCTCATGAATTTGTTCCTCAATTTTTTTTCATATTTCGTATTTAGCCATTTCTTATTTTTAGGCATAACGAGGGACAGTTAATTTCCCCCATATATAAAAAAAACAACGGCACATTGTAGGAAAACAAAAAAGTCCCCTTCCCTGTTTAAGCCACCTAGAAACATTTTAATGATGATAAAACTCACCTGTTATTAAAAAATAGTTGATTCTTATTGAACATGACAAGTTTGATTAAAATCATTAGAGCCGATTTTGAAAAATAAAATAAAAACGAAAAAATGAGGCAAAATTTGTTAAATAAAGAGCCCTCTCCAAACAATTTTGATGAAATTTTTGTTGTCACATCGCGGGCATTTACAGATATAAAATACCTAATTTCATGTTCGTACGGTTTATAGTTTTTGAGCCAGTCTGTTCACATACACACAGACCATGACGCGGGACTTGGTTGTTTGGACTTAGGGTATCCAAAAACGTGTATTTCCGTTGAAAACCGGAAGTCGAAATATTTCACTATCGCATCACTTTCCAATAGGCACATATTTCATATATACATATATGTATATATATATATATATATATATATATATAGAGAGAGAGAGAGAGAGAGAGAGAGAGAGAGAGAGAGAGAGAGAGTGAGAGGGAGAGAGATGAGCCTAGCCTATATCTGCAATCGGAAATAGCCACGAGCCTTCAACCGGTTTGAGATGTATCAGTTTATTTCCCTTGGACGTGATGGGGCTAACTGGATTTCTAACAGCTGCGGTGTTTATCCTGTCCGTCCGAATGGAAAATACACAACACGATATTCACTGAAGTATCCAGCTTTCATTCTTATCTTGAAATATATTTATTCAGTTTGACGGCTGTCTGTCAGTTCTAGTCGTTCATAGAATACTCTACAATCTCTCAACAATGAAGCGAAACAATGGGAGGATCTTCTAACCACGTAATTTGGGGGGGGGGTTCATGAGCCCCCCTTTCTCATAACATCGTGGTTGACACTGTTTTTTAATGAGATTATTACCTTGTATTAAGAAGAAGTGCGATCTAACTAACTAAAGTGTTATGTTTAGGGCTAAATGAATACCTAATTGCATTATTCCCTTAAAAATAAAATCGATAAGACAAAATATTTGGGTGGGGGGGTGGCCCTTGAAAAGCCCCCCCCCCCCCCCCCCCGGATTCGCTCATTCTTCGAACCAGGATTACGAGAAATTTTTGACCGCGGAGTTGATTCGACGACATCAAAGTTTTTACTTTATGCCCAAGGTTGGACTGAGTGTTATTTATTGTTCTAAAAGTCGATTTTCAAGTTAGCTGCGAAATTTTTTTAGTTAGACAGAAGAGTATCAAAAATTTTTTTATTGTTTTAGAGGTTTTCACAGATCACATTGTACAGTCGATTCTTAATGGTTACATCTTTGATAAGTCAAATCCTTAAATAAGTCGATGAGAATGTTGAGGTCCCGAATTATCACACGTAATTTCACAAACATACTTATATATATATATATATATATATATATATATATATATATATATATATATAGTGTAACTTTAAATCAGTAAATAAAAAATAAAATAAAAATAAAAACAAATGGTTTAAAATCCCATCCTTCTTTTGGAACCAACTAACGGTTGGAGCGAACCGTCAGAGCATGTGTTTGGGACTGGATTGTTCGAGCTCGGTCTACGCAGTTCTTGAAGGTTCTAGGTGGTTCCTTTTACGACTATATATAAAGGAGCGATTGGGTGGACCATGGACCAGTTAATCCTAATCTTTGTCTTGAATGTGAAGTTCAAGCCATAAAATGTTTGTTACAAAGTGATAATTTTTGTAACCTGCTTTAATATTTGTGTTTCTATAATTCTTGTGACATTGACTATTGTTATATTTTTGTTGAATAAATATTGTTAACCCACAGAAGAGTTCAATATATATACCCACGACATCAAAGGAAATGAAAAAAACATTTTTTATTTTATTTTCTTTTAAACTGTAACTTTGAAAGAATTAAATTTCACTACCAAAAGAAAAATAAATATTACATTATAGATAAGGTAAAGATAATTGCTAATAGAACTCCTGAACCATTACAAAATAAATCTGTGTACATTTATTTTAAAATCCTTCAAATAATTTACAATAATAAACAAACGTTTTCGATATAAACAAAAAGCTTTATTTTAGTCAGTTAAGTGTTTATAGTGGTCATGATTTGCTAGTTTTTCTGTTACTAAAAATGGAAATTTATGTATAAATTAGACAATTGATTATTAATTTAAGAAATGAGGGCTAATCTTTGAGAGAAATCGCAGAAATAATTAAGAAACGCCACTCTACAGTTAAAAGTATAACTAAGCATTACTAAGAAACCATTAATCTTTAAAGTAAACCGAGATCTGGGAGGCCCAAATAAATTTTGAGGCTTGCAATTTTGCGATCTGTGAATAATAATCCGACAATGAGTGCACTACTGCGCTGCTGATTACCAGCTGATAGTAATAACAATGTGTTTACCAAAAAAAGAAATAATATTATTTTTTGAAATAATTAGTCTACACAGAATTTTTTTTTATTTTGCAAAAATATTTTTTATAAATGCCTTAAAACTTTGTTTATGAAATTGAAAATGTTTAAAAATGATCAACTATTAAGGGTTAATTTATAAAGAAAAAATTTAAGTCTGTTATTTTTCCTTTTTTTCCTTGGCTAAAATTTTATCTTTGGCATGGTGTACATAGACTTTTTTTGCTAACTGTATATACATCTAATTATCATTCAGAACAGAAAATTCTGTACCCACTATTTTCCAAATCATTAAAATTGAAAATTGAAAATGAGATGCATGGAAAACTCAATAGATACACATACTGAAACCTACATATAAATGAGCCTCGCAAATTTATGGTTCAGCGAAAAAGACGCACTTACAAAAACTAAAAATCTTTCAATCCAAAATTGTACGACTAATAACGAACGCACCTGCGTAATTTATACACTAAATACTGACATACAATTACCAACTATTGTCAAAATATATGAACCCTTGATCCTGGCATTCATATAGAATTAGCACACTTATTAATGACACGGCCTTTTATGAGGAAAAGGTATTGGATGAGAGACCTCCTCTCCTGAAACATAACCAGGGCGTTGTGCGGCTTAAAATGTCAACATAATGGTTGTCGCTTGGCTGCGACAGGTGTGAATAAAAATATGATGTTACAAAAAAATATATTTTTTTTCTTGAAAAAATAAAAAAACCATTGTTAGTCTAAAGAGGTATCCCATCGTAAAAATATAAATTAAAAAATCTCATAAGCTAACAACTACCTAAGCAAAAAAATAAATAAAAATAATTGATCACAATGCCAGGGATCCGCCCATAAAGATATTTTATTACAGATGTTTAGACAAATTTTACGACCTCAACGTCATAAAATGCAGAGAAAAACAATACTAAAAATAAATATAAAAATTAAAACAAAAAAAAACCCAAGTCTGATTAAAGGGGAAAAGAACTGAGAAAGATTATTAAAGCTGTAAAAGTCGAATGTTCTTTTGTTTCTAAAGCTTCTACTCTTTGCTTCACCTTTAACTGCCACAATAAAACTCTAATCCGCGCTTCTGACTTCCTTATAATAATAGTTATAGAATTCTCACAGTGATTTTAGCATGAACATAAAAAAAAAAAAAAAAAAAATGTATAATGCTATAAACACCTCTCATACCTAACGGCAAGCCAGGTGCTTAACTACCAAGATTAAACCATTAAAGCCAAATCAGAAATTTTCAATTGTGACATTTACAATGTATATTGGATTGAATCATGCAGGTTTACAATCTTATGATAAAACTGATCAAATCAAATTGGAAAAAAAAAATGTCTGCAGTTTGTTCCTTTATTTAAGGTAACTTTATGCTACTATGGCTAATCGGGCTATGCTACAGTGGGAGTCCTAAATTTTGTCAATCCAAGTATTATTAGGATAGGGATGTTTAAGGATTAACTGACATCGTACAGGCTCAGGGGCTCCATTTTTTGACGGATGCAAAAAAAGTAGTGGGTATGTGTAGCAGTTTTATAACCGTTCTGGGCTGCTTATTGAAACAAAGTTGTAGCATCGATTTTGAGGGAAAAAAAATATTAACTCGTCCTCTATCTCTTCAAACTCTTCCTTACTTTCTCTTCACAAAGAGGCTATCGAATTGTAAGCATTTGTGTACTTAATTGTTTAGCGAATTAACTTTTCAAACGAATGGTCTATTTTATTCAACATCATATTATGATACTTAAAAAAAAAGGCAATTCCTGTACAGTCTGAGTGTTTTTCCACCCTTACTTTTTAATTTAGTACTTACTTTTATTTTAGTAAGCATAAAGAAATATAAAGAAATTATATATAAAATTTTGTAATTTGTAATAAGTATCAATAAAAGTATTTTCTATCTATCTATCTATCTATAAAGAAATAAATAAAAACATTTAAACTCAAAATTATAAGGATGATAACAAATATCAACTGATTCTCTAGTCTGTTATTTTTTAGTTTGTTATAATTTTTTTTGTTTATTTAACGCCACTTTATGCTACTAAGGCTAATCGGACGATACAACAGTGGGAGTCCTAAATTTTGCCTCTCCAGGTATAATTAGGATAGCGATATAGGAGTAACTTACATCGTACAGGCTCGGGACCTAAATTTTACTTCTCATCCAAAGGACGGCACGGTTTATAGTCTTTAGCTAGTCTGTTCACACAGACCATTTCGCAGAACTTGGTTATTTGGACTCAGGGGAACCTAAAACGTGTATGTCAATTGAAAACCGGATGTCAAAATTTTCCATGATCACAATACTTTCCCTCAAAATATATATTTCATAAATAGGTAAGTGAAAGTAAAAATGAATCCCAATGAAAAGTAAAATTTTAATATTTTTACATTAACAAAGAACACAAAGTTCAATGGAGGAGTGTGACTTTTTTTATATACAAAATTTTATACTTGTCAGAGGAGATTTATAATCCTTTCCTAATTAGGATAGATTGATTGATAGCCAGGATTTTCAGTTAAAATTTTTTTTTATTTTGAATATCCAACGTTTCGATCCCTACTCGTGGAACAT
This sequence comes from Aelia acuminata, assembly GCA_911387785.2. Classification (NCBI taxonomy): domain Eukaryota; kingdom Metazoa; phylum Arthropoda; class Insecta; order Hemiptera; family Pentatomidae; genus Aelia; species Aelia acuminata. Next base: position 139,344,339 of record OU426981.1, read on the forward strand.
CATTAGGGCTAAAAAGAAGACAAATATCTATCTATCTATCCTAGAAAATGACAATTAAATGTTTATCATGTAATTATTAATTATAGATAGTAAGAACTAGGAGTGACAGAATAATGGAAACCAAATCTAACTGTCTTGTATACATGACATGGATAATTCACAAAACTGATAATGTTATAAAACATGGTAAGCATTATACATGAATATTTAAGTAAGTAGCTGGTTTGCAACATAAAATAAAATCTGATTACTTTTTAAGTCCAGAGTAATACACAGACTGAGGGTAAAATAAGGTGAGAGGTGGTAGATGGTTAGTTTGCCGACTTCAGAGGTTTATTAACGGGAAACCCAACGTTTACGAAGTGAATCAGACGTGATGGAAAGGTTGGATTTCCAAAATAAAAAAAATTTAACTGAAAATCCTGACTACGAATCAACTTATCGTAAAGAATAAGAATTACCTGTGGTGTAGTGGTTAGCATAGAAACCTAAAATACATAAAGGTCATGGTTTGGTGTCCCGAGGTGGCCATAGGAGTTTTAAATGAGAGTAAAAAATCCTTTTCTATACCTCTATTGTCTATCCTCAGATAGGACATAAAATGGAGGTCCCGAGCCTTTACGATGTCAGTTACTCGTTAGAGATCCCTATCATAATTATACCTAGATAGACAAACTTTAGGACTCCCAATGTAGCATCGACCGATTAGACTTAGTGGCATAAAGTGACGTTAAAACAAACAAATCGTTAAGAATAACAGTATACTATTTCTCACCTCTTTCCTAATTATGAGTTTCAAGTTGGCTACAATGTTTCATAATTATGTTTTGGTGCAAATTTCACCTGAACTTATTTGTTTATTTCCCTAAAAGTTAATATTAAAGTAAACCACAGAAAGCCTGGTTGCTAGTTTATGATAAATTTTAAAGAATATATGTGATGTATATTTTAAAGTTTAAGTTACCTCATGAACTCCAACGAAGGTCGGATTATTCTACCATATTATTCCAGACTGTGTGGGAAGAGGGAGAGATTTACCTGTAGCCAGCTACTAAACAGAAGTCAACCCACCCACATCGAATTAAATATTGAAGCGAAACAAAGTGTGAGCACACCGCTGGTTGGATCCCTCTTAATCCCTTGGGTTAAACCTTCCTCTGAAACTTTATGGACTGCGTTTTCTTTAATTTTCTCCCACGAAGTTAATTAAGCAAAATGATTAAAGAATGATAAGAAATGGAGAGGTAAAGGTTGGGGGTGTGGTCAAAATAAGTAACAATAATATGTGAGAATATTTTTTAATAGCCGACGTTTCGACCCAATTTTTAGGTCATCGTCGTGGCTAAAAGAGGAAAACCAGAAAACAACTTATTAGATAAATTACACAGAACTACAGACAAAAAATTTTTTTGGTGCCTAAAACCTTATGGCTGATTATGACAATGTTTGGTGCGCTGATTTCAATAATGCAATCAGATTTTTTCTATCAACTCTACTTTTTCAACTTCAGCATAACTTAGCAATAGTACTATTTAAATTTAGATACCTATGATATGGACTCCCACTGTAGCATCGTCCGGTTAGCCTTAGTAGCGTAAAGGGACGTTAAACAAACGAAAGAACAATATGTTATAAATATCCATATTGACACACATAAATATTAAAAACATTGAAAATGGATTAAATACTTACAAATGTCACTAAAATAAAATAATCACAGCATGCAATTATGTCATTAGCATAAAATAGATAGTAATAGTACACTGGTGGGTGAGGTGGGACCTAAGGTATAATTAGTATAGGGATCTTTACCTAGAGTATCTGGTATCGTATAAGCTCGTCCTATAGGAGGGACAGCATGGCCAAGGATTTTTACTCCCTTGAAAAAAGCCTATGTAAACCGCGGGAGGCGAAACCGCGACATTTAGTATTGCTGGTTGCTGCACTAACCTTCTTTCATTTTTGTAGCTAATTTGTTTTTAATCAATTTTCAATTTTTTTAATATTTATGAGTGTCAAAAATAATTATTTTATTAGAAGAATTATAATGGTAGTTATATATGGTAATTTATGTATGTTTGTTTGAACGTCACTTTATGCCACTAAGGCTTATCAGACTATGCTACAGTGGGAGTCCTAAATTTATTGGCAAAATAGGGGGGGATAGGCATCTGTAACGAGTACCTGGAGTGACACAGGATCGGGACCTCCATTTTACGTCCTATACGAGGGACGGCATAGACAAGGATTTTTTACTTCCATTAAAAAATCCTAGGGCCAGCTCGGGACGCGAACTCGCGACCTTAAGTATTGTAGGTTTCTATACTAACCACTAAACCACAGGTGACACCTAATTTAAGTATGTAAGAAACATGATTGAATTTATATATTTGTTTAATTGTTTTTTATTTTATTTTTTTATTTTTTTTTTTTTTACATATCTATTTGTATGGTGTGCTTCCCTGAAAACAAAGTATGATTAAACCAATAAATAAATATAAATATCCATAGTGATATTATGCGAAGATCAAAATATCTAAGATCTTACTTGGATAAATAATAAATAACCCCGATAACAACTGTAAACGAAATCCAAATAAACCACTATCAATATAAACCAACGTTATTTATTTTAAGTGATAAATTTTCGAAAAATCCCCACTACAAAAAAAAATTTAGCAACAAAAAAAATAAGATAATGTTACATGAACAGAAAACCTAAAGTTAGAATGTATTCCGGTCCAAAATAAACGAAGTCGTTGCATGGAGGTGTAATAAAGAGACAGATTTGTGTTGGGTTGACCACAGTATACTCCCACCGGGGAAAGAGTTTGGGGACGATGAATTTCAGAGTGGGTTATAAACATGGCGAAACATGACAGCATATTTTTAGAATATGTTCTTCCTTCCACTCAGGAATATAAATCAAATCCTTTTTTAAAAATATATATATACTTCCACGAATAAAGAGGTATAGTAAAACTTAACTTTGAGTTAAAAATGAATAACTTCCTATTTATAAATTACACATATAAAAAATCTGGTGCGTGCGCGCAACACACAACTTTCACTTACTTAGAAATTAATGCGTTTTGTTAATTGGCACTTCTCAAATGAACAGAACGGCTTTAATTATGAACAATGGTCTGTCATTAAAGGCGTACTCCGCATGCATGGGCTCAACGAGTTTTATGAGTGGACCGAATATTTTTATTTTTTTCTCCTCTTTATGTTTTCTTTATTTTTATCATATCTCATATTTAGCCATTTCTTATTTTTAGGCGTAACGAGAGACAGTTAATTTCTCTATATAAACAAAAACAAAGGTACTTTATAGGAAACAAACAAACAAAAAAGGCCCCAACCTCCCCCCCAAAAAAAGCCCCCTCAGAACATTCTAATAATGATAAAGCTTACCTGATATTAAAGAACACCTAATTTTCATTTTATAATGACGAATTTGATAAAAATCGTTAAAGCCTTTTTTGAGATCATCGAAAAAAAGGTAAAAATTGGAAAAAAAATTATGAAATAAAGTGCCCGCTCCGTTAGACCAATTTTGATGAAATGTTGGCTATCGCATCTTTGGCACATACATACATCAAACACCCAGTAGGATCAAAATCGTTAAAACCGTTTTTGAGTAAATAAAAAAAAACACGTGAAAATGATACAAAATTTATTAAGTAAAGTCCCCCCTCTGGTTGATCAATTTTGGTGAAATTTTATATCAAATTATATATTTCATATCTCGGGCATATAAATAGATCAAATACTCAGTTTAATCAAAATCGTTAGAGCCGTTTTCGAGAAAATCGAAAAAAACGTAAAAAGTTATTAAATAAAGTACCCCCTCCCTTTGAGCAATTTCGATGAAATTTTTGCTGTCACATCGCGGGCATATACCTACACTAAATACCCAATTTCAGGTTCCCAAGGTTTATAGTTTTTGAGCTAGTCTGTTCACACAAACACACAGACCATTTCGCGGGACTTGGTTAATTGGACTCAGGGGACCCCAAAACGTGTATTTCCGTTGAAAACCGGAAGTCGAAATTTTTCAAGATCGCAATACTTCCACTTACTATACCTTTCATATATAGGTAAGTGAAAGTAAAAATAAGAGTAAATGTAAAAATATAGGTATTATTTTTTTCTCAAACGGCCAACATAAACTTCCACAAACACAGAATTATAAATTACTTCAGGAATAAGCTATTACATGGATTTTATAAATTTAAGTTCATTACTTACGGGCACACTACTAGAAGACAATAAAAGCACACATACCTGTAAAAAAAATAAAACAAAAAATGATTAGAATAGATCGTTTTACGTTTAGTTTAAAAATAGAAATAAAAAGATTGGAGTTCACCTCATGCCCTAGATTAGAAATATGATTTAGAATATTCAATTCATTTTAAAGACCTGTTTATATATTTTTTTTCTTTTTTTTTTTTACTTCAAACTTAAATTCACACCTGTCAGCCAGTGTGACAATCAGCGAATGTGTTGTTTACAATGAATTAAGACTTAAGGCATTTTGGGTACGATGAAAGGAAAGTGCCCAGCAGCACCTCTTTCCGGGCTTGATACCTTACGTGAGCAGGTCTCCCATACAGCTTCTTTTTAGCCACCAAGCAACAGGTGTAACAGTCATGGCCATGTTGCTGATTAATGTATTGTTCTGTCCGTGTAATTTAACAAATAATCGTGAATATAGAGTTCGTATGCGTTGTTCGATAGTTATTATTTACGTACCAGGGAGCGTTCGTTATTAGTCTCAAAGTTTTTGATAGAAAAGTTTGTAATTTTTTAAGTGTGTCCTTTTTGCTGACCCGAAAATATATTAGGCATATGTCCAAATGGGTTTAAGTAAGTAAGTGTATGTATCAATTTATGTTCTATTTCCAATTTTGACAATTTAGAAAAAAGAGGGAAAAGTAGTTGTAGTCGTTTGTTGAAAGTCTGTCTTTTCATTTTTACATGTGCACTTTTGTAAAATGATTGCTTTCAAGCATTTTTGTAAAATACTCGTACTTTTGTGATGTATATCTTGGGTGTAACTTGAAAAACTTTTTGAATAGTAAATTTTTTGAAATAACAGCAAAAATGTTTATACTAAAACATTTTGATCATTGTCGGGATAAGAATGTAGTTTCTCTATTTAACGGTTGATAATAATAATCACCCGTTAACAATTATATTAAGATTCATAAAAAAAAAAAAATATAAAAAATCAACCCTGAAAACAGAACTTTCGCTCCATTGTAATTGCATCTAGCTTTCAAAAAATGAAATAACATTTTGTGCCAAACTTCGTTCAAAACAATCAATCGTGTGAAAAGCCATTACGAAAAACAAATTTAAAGAATTGAGGAGTTAAGAAATACTTTTTGGTCATGAATAGAATTAATCAGTTAGAATCAGCTGCAATTAGAACATGTTACTGTGAAATTAGTCCAGAGACAAATAATGTAAAAATAAATTGGTGGTGTAAAATAAAGGTATGACAGGTGTATGTTCATATGTATAAAGACAATTATTATACGAATTAAGAACATTTCGTTTAATGAGTTAATTCAATATTAAGTATCTTCAAGCCCAGTTAAATTAGCATCTCAGGCAAAATCAGAAAAAGTGAAGTTTGATAAGTGAAAAAAAATCGCCTTAAAGCTGAGTCGGAATCTCCAAACGTCTCTCTTCGCCATCCAAGGGACAGAGTGTTCAATTTTATAAATTTTTTTAAAGATCATTTTCTAAAGACAAAGATAGAATTTTCTTTTTCTAAACCTAGAATGTTGGAGTCATAAATCCATACAGGTTTTAGCACACATGTGTGAGTTTAATTTCCAATTTCGATATTTTAGGGGAATAAATTAGAGTAGGGTATTTACTTTAGGGTTTTTGTTTCTTTCATAATTCATAATTATTATTAGTAAACGAGCTTTTAGGAAGAGACTATTGAATTATAGATATAGAATGCAAGGCCTCAAAGTCTCGTATAATTTCAATAATTCACTTAATCATGCAGGTTACATGCCAAATTTTCCCTGCATATGTAGCCCTGAAGATGCCTGAATAGGCAAAAATTTGGCATGTAACCTGCATGATTAAGTGAATTATTGAAATTATACGAGACTTTGAGGCCTTGCATTCTATATCTATAATTATTATTTCAATAATTAATTTCATGATAAAATACCACAAAAATATAAACAGTATTCTACTGATGCTAAACGTGTGAAACCACATTAATGAGAAATAAATTTGCTGAACAGTTTAGAACACAAATGTTTACAATACAATAGCCTTTTTGTAAAGGTGAAAGAAGGAAGATGAGAGATGAGTTTTTTTTTTTTTTTTTTTTTTTTTTTTTAAACTCACACGGACAGGACTCAAAGCAGAGATGTTTAACCTTGAAGGAAGAAGCATTCAGTTAGGAACATTACACAACGAGACAGCCTCTCAATTAAAAATGATTTGTGTGACGGGTCTCGGAGATCAGCTCACGACGGGATCTTGCTGTGTGCTGAAACATCTATAACCACGTATATCTATCTCGTCAACGCTGTAGAAAGATTATTATTATTACTAACTTTTTTTTTATTATAATTTCTGTAAACGATTAACAACATCAACGACCGTATCCAATCGTAAATTTGATTAAAATAAAATCATAAATGGTTTGATAGAATTAATTTAATAACTTAAGATAATTTTTCCTATTGTATTGTTTTAATAAATATTTCTTGTTTTCTCAATACAGTAACCCTGTAACGGGTAACTTTATTCTACGCGCACCATCTTACGACATAACGCGTATTTATTTACATATATACATAATCAATTAACATAATAGTTTGTCATATAAGATACATTATAGAAATAGATGTATAACATATAACATACACATATTTATATATAAATATGAGAATGAAAAATTATATCTAATAAATTATAAAGAAAGTAAACAGAATTTAAAAAATAAGAAAAAGACTCTTCAATAATTCACTTAATCATGCAGATTAAGTGAATTATTGACATCATACAAGACCTGTAGGCCTAGCATCCTATACTTACAATTAAATATTCTCTTCCTACAAACTTGTTTACTAAATAAGAAAAATTAAGTGCATGAATAGTAAATATAATATAGTAATAATAATAGAATATAATGATCTGAGTAATGGTAAAAAGGAATAGGTTTAACAATCAGAATGGTGTTGTAATTTTAACAATAAAGTATATTTTAAGTATATAGCCAGATCATTTAGTGATTAATGAAGATAATGGAGCTAAATAAAATATACCAAGAAAATCCATAGACCTATATACCAGTATGTACCCATACGACCTATAAATACCCCACGCAAAGTATACATGTAGACGTACATATATAAAATAAAATAATATATACATAAACATAACACAGACATAGCAACAAATACACTACAATTAGTTTTATTTAATACACTGTAATTATTTTAACACAATGCGTTTTCTGAACTTGAAATGGGATCCTTAACATTAACTCTGCTTTCAAGAGGAATTTTGTTTTTCTACTGAAATTTCATTGAGAAAATCTGGCATTTTCTCTTAATGAAAAGGTAATGGTCAAAGTAAAGGCTAGAACGAGAATATTTGTAAGGTGGTATCCTTATTTCTAACCAGAGATATACAGGGTGTCCCACATATAGTGTACAAAAAAAATTGGGTAATACTGCATGCTAAACGGGATAGAATGGCGCAGGAACGAGTTTCCAATCTCAATCTGTTGGGGAGATAGACTTTAGTTTCTTTCTTTTTTTTTTAATCTTAATTTTTTCTGAAAAATGGCAGTTTTCTTTACTTTGTTTTAGCGTAGAAACAAAAACGATGAAATTTTCTTATTCAGCATTAAATTTTCGAAAACATGAGTTAGGTTTAGTTATTTTAAATCCACATTCGGTGGGCCTTTTTAACGTGCAAAACACAAAACATTTATTAAATATTAAATTTTTAAATTTTTTGAAAATTTCCCACTCCCTATAGGAGCACCCTAGAAGCAGTCAAATTTCCTTAGAACTGCGGACTTTAGTTAGCTTTTTAGTGGTGTAACCCATGATACAATTGCACTTCACCTTTTAAGTCTAAAAGAAGTTTTTCTGATGAAAAACACGCTAGAGAATAAATACTTGGTTGCTTCGCGTACTAGACCTATCTCATCTTATAGAAAATTTAATGCTGAATAAGAAAATATCATTGTTTTTGTTTCAACGCTAAACCAAAGTAGAGAAAACTGCCATTTTTTTAAAAAAAGCAAGATTTTAAAAAGAAAAAAATCTGGTGCGTGCGCGCAACACACAACTTTCACTTACCAACTTACTTAGATTAGAATTCGCACATATAATACAAGTCGCACATTTTTCTACATTCATGTCTTATTTTTGTCAATCGTTAAAGCCGTTTTTGAGTAAATAAAAAAACCCCGTGAAAATGATACAAAATTTATTAAGTAAAGTCCCCCCTACCGTAGATCAATTTTGATGAAATTTTTACAGTCATATCTCGGGCATATAAATACATCAAATACCAAGTTTGATCAAAATCGTTAAAACCGTTTTTGAGTAAATAAAAAAACCCGTGTAAATGTTACAAAATTTATTAAGTAAAGTCCCCCCTCCGGTTGATCAATTGTGATGAAATGCTGGTTATCACATCATTGGCATATAAATAAATCAAATACCAAGTTTTATCAAAATAGTTAAAACCGTTTTTGAGTAAATAAAAAAAACATGTGAAAATGATACAAAATTTATTAAGTCAAGTCCCCCCTCCGGTTGGTCAATTTTGGTGAAATGTTGGCTATCACATCTCTGGCTTATGCATACATCAAATACCCAGTTTGATCGAAATCGTTAAAGCCTTTTTTGAGTAAATAAAAAAAACCCGTGTAAATGTTACAAAATTTATTAAGTAAAGTCCCCCCTCCCGTAGATCAATTTTGATGAAATTTTTACAGTCATATCTCGGGCATATAAATACATCAAATACCAAGTTTGATCAAAATCGTTAAAACCGTTTTTGAGTAAATAAAAAAAACACGTGAAAATGATACAAAATTTATTAAATAAAGTCCCCCCTCCGGTTGATCAATTTTGATGAAATTTTTACAGTCATATTTCAGGTACATAAATAGATCAAATACTCAGTCTAATCAAAATCGTTAGAGCCGTTTTTGAGAAAATCGAAAAAACCTAAAAAGTTATTAAGTAAAGTACCCCCTCCCTTTAAGTAATTTTAATGAAATTTATGCTGTCACATCGCGGGCATATACCTACACTAAATACCCAATTTCATGATCGCACGGTTTATAGTTTTTGAGCTAGTCTGTTCACATACACACACACACACACACACACACACACACACACACACACACACACAGACACACACACACACAGACCATTTCGCGGGACTTGGTCATTTCGACTCAGGGGACCCCAAAACGTGTATTTCCGTTGAAAACCGGAAGTCGAAATTTTTCACGATCGCAATACTTCCACTTACTATATATTTCATATATAGGTAAGTGAAAGTAAAAAATGTATCTCCTCAACAGATTGAGATAGGAAACTACTCCGTTTAGCATGCAGCATTACCCCGTTTTATTTGTACACTATGTGTGGGACGCCCAGTATATACTTCTTAATATTAAGTATTCACCGCACACTTTATTATTTAATATTGCTGGAAAATTCCATGTGATATCTTGATATAATTTATATAAATTTTACGACTATTAGGTATGATAATAATAACATTATCATAAGGTGTAGAGATAAGAATATATATAATATTTTAGTAAGTAAGACATGTACTGTTTTAGTATCGCGTTGCTCTGGGAGTCCAACGTTATTGGCAGTACGTGATCTGGTTACACATTCCAGGCCTCTGAAATGCTCAAAGCACTTTATATGTATTACAAGATTGTTCGGTTCCAAGCACGGTTTGTATTGTATCACCTTTCTCCTCAATGATATAAATTTATCACCTCAATGATATAAAGTTGTTACGTTTATATCATTGTTTGAGGATGCTAAACACCTTAGCTGTTTCGTATAACACAGTTTATAACTTAAATAAAGGACAAAAAATTTATATAATTTTCATTAGTATAAAATAAAAATGTATAGTACAAAAAGTAAACACAAAAATTTGTATTTTTATAATATAAAAATTTGTATAATACAAAAAGTAACAATAACAATAAAAAAAATATTGTTCTTTAGAGAGTAAATAAGTGATGCTCATGTCAATTAAAGCAGTTTACGGTGTGAAACAAATATTGTACAAGATAATTATTAAATTAATTATATTACATATTAATTATATTCTAGTTTTCTAAGTTTAGCTCCATCATAGATTTCTAAATGCAATTTAAGGTGGTTTGAGAAGGAACAGTTATCAATCTCGGTTTCCGGCAAGGTAAAAAGAGACAAATAGTTTAAAATTAAGTTTTAATTTACTATGCATCGTAAATCTTATCATATCATCGTATCATCTGTCGATTCACCTTTACGACATGTTTACAAAGAGCAACTCGCAGTAAAAAAAATCTGGTGCGGTGTGCGCAACACACAACTTTCACATACCAAATTTCTTAAATTGGAAATTAAAGAAATTCACAGATTTTCCCACATTCATTTATTTGTTATTGTTTGCATTTGCTCTCTAAGGTACACTAATATTTATTATTATTATATAAAAGTCTTTACTTGTGATAATTCGGCAATGCAAGAAAAATACTCCCATGTCGTCTGATTTTATAATTCTCGATTCAGTTGTTGAAAACTTCATTTACCATAGTTACCATGTAAACAAATAATTTCCATTAAATATGTACGTTTCAAAACACGTTATCAACTCTTTCCAATGAACAGAACGTCTTTAATTATAAACAACGGTCTGTCATTAAACACGTACTGCGCATGCGTGGGCTCTAGGTATTCTATGGGTTGACGGAATATTTTTATTTTTTCTCCTCTATATGTTTACTAGCTGTATATCCCGGTTTCACCCGGGGAATTTCATTTTTCTAATTAAACCGTCGATTTCCTAAAAAAACAAGGTAAAGTGAGATCATAACGATTTTTTTAACATTGAAGAATATATCCAGAGATCGGCTGAAGTTATGCAATTTCAATATGGAAAGGTTTTCGCACCTGGCATGAAAGAACCACAGAGCGAAATTTGTAGAATTTAGGACAAACGGTATGGTTTTCTATAAAGAACAAATAAACAAACAAACAAACAGAATTTCATCTTTATTTATATAGATTAATTCATTAGACACATATTCAGGCTAGCATTCCCCGTCGCGGCTTTGCCCGCGAGCCTTTAAAATCAATTCTGTGATCATTATCTGAGTATTGATTTAACATAATACGTTAACGAAATCAATTTTTAAAATACATTTGTTGCCTCATTATATCTGTAAGGAAACAATTTCTGCCGTTAGTTCCACAAATCCGACATGGGTTGAATACTGAGACATATGTGTATAATAACTACTGGAATCAGAATAATTGAATAATTGATAATCAGAAATGTCACCGTAATCATTTTGAGTAAACGCAGAAAATTTGTCCCAATTTTTTATGACATGTAATACAACAATTTTCCGAAAATGACAACATTTTTCTTGAGAATTCTCTATAATATATGATAGAGATCGAAATTAACACGCGCCATCCCCAATCATGGGAATCACAGTGTGCATAATTTGATTACCACTAATATTTAAATAATCAGTAGCCATATTTTATGTGAGTGTCTATTTTAATAATATTGTAACGTGAAATCGATATTCAAATAAAAAACATATGGTTTAAAATCTAAAAAATAGATTTCCGTTAGAGTTAAACGACAATTTCGCCATTTAAGCCCCTTAGGGGTTATATTTTTGAAATTCCTTTCTTAGTGGTTACCTACATTGCGTTTAAAATCTAGATTCCGAACTTTAAGTTTCTATCATTAGTAGTTTTTGCTCAGCGTTGATTCTGTCAGGACAAAGCCTCTTATATATATAGAGATTCGATTTTTTTTTTGACATCTCATACTTATACATTTCTAATTTTTAGACATAACGAGAGACAGTTAATTTCTCCATCTAACCAAGAACAAAGTTACTTTATAGGAAAACAGAAACTTTATAGAAAAGTCCCCTTCTTATCAAAGCATGTTATAAAAGAAACTCCACAGTTGATGAAATGAAACGCCGTGACTGTTTAATGCTTTAGGAGCTATTCCAGGGCATTATGCAGTATTGGCGGCAATCCAACAATAATAAAATAAACAATAGAAATTATTATACTACTAGTTATGTTTATAATAAGGTTTTATTTATAATTGTTATTAAAAAATAAATGTTTATACGCTTATAAGTATATGAATATAATCATAAATAAATATAAAAATAAATGAATTTACGTTATTTTAATTTTCAGCTATATAGAAATTATTTCTACTTTCTTAACACTTCGACTGCAATGTCACCTGAAATCGAGTAACAGAGAAATAAATATTAAAATTGTGTCGAAACGAGAGCGTGACTCTCAGGTATTCTTTTTCGGTAGTCAAAGTGTAAAAGATCTAATTACTTGGCCGAGCAAGCATTATAGTGTGAGCCACCGGTGGTACACCCCGCCCGATGAGGCAATCAAGTTTGAGCCACCTGTGGTACATGTGGAACGTATTAGAAAAAACAGTCGTTGTAATGAAAATTATTGTATTAAGGTGCATAGGTGCGGTAAGACATCATTGTTCGCTGGACTTGAAGTTTAAGAACACTTATTTACATATTTACAAACAGCTGTTCGTAGTACGCCGGTACGGCAAGGTTCGGGGGATTATCCGTTTGAGGGTGAGGTTCGTACAGTGTAAAGGCACCTTAAGAAAAACATCTCTGACGGCTCCTCGTAAAAATCCTCCTTTTCTCTTATAACTAATGGAGATGGGGTTACAGAGGATCTTATTTATAGCCATATTTTATGTGCCATTTTCCCCTTTGTCCCGAAGAATTATTTCCTCTATATGACGTTATTGTCCAAGCTCTATAAGTCATATCCTTGATGAGGCTAATCCGACAGGACTTCCATCGTCATTTATATTCTAATCCAAGAGTATAAAGAATGCCATTGAGCCGTGTAAATAGCCAATGTGCAGGAGCTATTTTTTAGGAGACAAAAAATCTATATAAATAAAGAAGAAATTCTTTTTGTTTGTTCTTCATAGAAATTCATACCGTTTGTCCTAAATTCTCCAAATTTCGCTCAGTGGTTCTTTCATGGCCAATCTCTGGGTATATTTTGTATTATTATAAAAATCGTAATGATTTCGATTACAACGTTTTTGTTTACGAAATCGACCGTTTCATTAGAAAAATGAAATTACCCGGGTGAAACCGGGATATACTGCTAATAATAAAGATGAAGTTATGTTTGTTCTTTATAGAAATCCAAACCGTTTGTCCTAAATTTTCCAAATTTCGCTCAGTAGTTCTTTCATACCAGGTGCGAACACCTGTCCATATTAAAACTGCATGACTTCAGCCGATCTTCAGCTGATATTCTTTATTGTTATAATTATCGTAATAATGGTCTCGCTTTTCAACAGTTTTTTACGAAATCGACCGTTTCATTAGAAAAATGAAATTACCCGGGTGAAACCGGGATATACTGCTAATAATAAAGATGAAGTTATGTTTGTTCTTAATAGAAATCCACACCGTTTGTCCTAAATTCTCCACATTTCGCTTAGTGGACCTTTCATACCAGGTGCGAACACCTGTCCATATTAAAATTGCATAACTTCAGCCAATCTCTGGGTATATTTTTTATTGTTACAAAAATCGTTATGATTTCGCTTTATTATTAGGTTTTTACGAAATCGACCGTTTGAGTCGAAAAAAGTGTCATTATATAGATTTTTAATAGGACAACAAGGCCCGGTAAGGCATTCCTCCGAAATGGACTAGGGTCTACGTTTTAAGGCTGAAAGACTCGCTTTTCGCTCCTGGCTCTCTCTTCTGTCCCAACAAACTTTTCTTGACCCACGCCTTTCTCATATTTTTTTGCGATTGGATTTCTACTTTGTTCTTTCATATTTGATACCTGATTGATTTATTGAAACTACCCGGACTGTTTATGTGGTTAATTGAAATCTATCACCTCCTTGCTCATCCCCTTCCGCCCTTACGGCTTTCCATGCCTGGAATCTCCATTGTCACCAGTGATATGCCCTTTGATTTGGAAGGAGTATAATTCCCAGCCCAGTTCGGGTTGCACTTGCGATTACTATAAATAAAGCTCAAGGGTTTTATTTACTCAAGGGCCTTTACTGAGGATTGCTGATATCAACTTGGAATCCTCTTTATCCTATCAACTTGGAATTGTTTTTCTCATAGTGTGCTTTAGGTTAGATGCTCTAGAGTAGTTTAGCCTTCATCATAAAGCATTAGAATAATAATCTATTAGTGCTATTTTAGTTGTATTATTACTTTCACTTACGTATATATAAAATATATAGTAAGGAAAGTATTGTGATCGTGAAAAATTTCGACTTCCGGATTTCAACGGAAATACACGTTTTGGGGTCCCCTGAGTACAAATAACAAAGTCCCACGAAATGGTCTGTATGTGAACAGACTAGCTCAAAAACCATAAACCGTGGGAACCTGGAATTGGGTATTTAGTGTATATATATGCCCGCGATGTGACAGCAAAAATTTCATCAAAATTGGTCAAAGGGTGGGGGTACTTTATTTAATAACTTTTTACGTTTTTTCCGATTTCCTCAAAAACGATTTTGATTAAACTTAGTATTTGATGTATGTATATGCCCGAGATATGACTGTAATAATTTCATCAAAATTGATCAACCACAGGGGGCACTTTACTTAATAACTTTTGTATGATTTTCACGTGTTTTTTTTCATAACTTTGTTTTCCAATTTATACCTTTCTTTAAATTATCTCAATAACGGCTTTAATGATTTTGATCAAATTCACCATGTTTAATGAAAATAACGTGTTCAACGTGTGCCAACTCATAAAATACGTTGAGCGCATTTTACACGCATGCGGCGGAGTACGGATTTAATGACAGACCATTGTCCATAATTAAATCCGTTCTGTTCATTTAATGGAAATTATTTGTTTCCATGGTAATTAAATGAAGTTTTCAACAACTACATAGAGAATTATAAAATCAGACACTTAGAGTATTATGCTTACATGGCCGAATTATCGTAAGTTAAATCTATTTAATAATAAAAAAAATAGTGTTTTTTTATACAGCAAATAATAACATAATTAAGAAATGAATGTGAAAAAATGTATCTTTGGGAAGTGGCAATTAACAAAACGCATAAAAGTGAAAGTAAGTGTGTTGCGCGCACCCACCAGATTTTTTGTTTATAGAATTGTTCACATTTCAGAAAAATGAAATTCCCCGGGTGAAACCGGGATATACAGCAAGTAACTTTATAAGTACTAGTAACAATTCGAATTAGAACTAGATCTCCCCTTTTAACAATAAACTTTAAAAAATCTGGTGCGATTCGCGCTACTTTTGACGAGCGATATGCACCCTAACTTGTTTCATATTTATATATAGAAAAAAAAACAACACAAATAACAAGAATAACAAGAGGTATGCCTTAAGGTGTGACATAGTATTCGAAAGATGTTGTAAGGAATTGGTTGTCCCACATCGGCAACGCTAATAACCGAAGCATTGCATAACTGGCATTCTTCGCGTTCTTCTCGGTCTCACGTCCGGATCCTATTCGCTCAACTTTTTGCTTCCTTTTTTTCAAGTCCATCAACTCCTTGTTGGCGAGGATGTCTGTATAATGTGCCCTTCTTCTGGGTCAGTAATCTGTTCTTCAAGGTCGCTTTCTCGTTCTGTTTTGTTCTACCTCACGTTCTTCGAAGTTTCTTCTTTCCAGAAGCATTAGAGGATTCCCCAAATCTTTTTATGGCAATTATTTCAGTAATTACATCATCAGTATATTTTGTCGTATAGAACAGTAATTACTAAGCTACGGATCTGAAGTTAAATCTTGAAAATTGATTTTTAGATCTGTAAAATATCTCAAGCATTTTATTAAAAAATCTGGTGCGATGCGCGCAACACACAACTTTCACTTACGAACTTACATTAGAAATCAACCTTTTTCGATAATATGTAAACGCCACACTTTTCAACATTTATATGCTTATATATGTATATCTCCATACGTTATAATGTATGTGTAATGCAAAACTTGAAAGTTCTCAGTCATTTTCGATTAATTATTGCTTACTTCTTTTTTTAAGGAACTTAATTTCATCCAGTTTTTTTTTTTCACTGTTTGGTTGTTTTTTACAGCAATTTAATTTTTGTAAATACATATATCATGGAGGTGAATCAATAGGAGGTCTATGTGTGACTCGTAGTAAAGTTTGTCTCTTATGACTTTCTGGAAATCAAGAACGATTACTGTTCCTCTAAAATCATTTTATATTGCCTTCAGAAATTTATTATGGAATTAAAGTTTCTCAAGCAAAGGACGGCACGGTTTTTGATCTAGAATTGATTCTTCACGATCGCAATATTTTCCCTTACTATATATTTCATAAATATGTAAGTTAAAGTAAAAATTGAAGCAACTGTAGTCATATTTAGTAAATAAGAAAATTATTGTAAAAAGAAAAAGTTTTAAAACTAATATAATTAGAAAAAACAAAAAAATTTGATGGCATTTTTTTTTTTAGAAGAATCATTTCTTAAGAGATACGCGGGATTATGTTAAAAAAATTTTACCCTATTTTCATGTAGAAATTAAAATAGATGTTATAAGAAGGTTCAGCATGACCTGCCTTAATTTTCATTACCGAAGAGAATTTACTTATTTTTGAATAAAACTGATAGGAAGTCTACTTTTTCGGGTATGTCGTGTTTTTTTTTTTTGTGTTTTTTTTAAACAGATAGACATTTTACTTATATATTTTTTAAATCTTTATATATATATAAAAATCTTGAGTCCCGATGTTTGTTGGAGATAAAATGAGAAATTACTCAACCGATTTTGATGAAATTTGGCTCATTGTAAGTATATTCGTCCAACTTAAGAGATAGGAGAGTTTTTATCTCGGTTAATCGCCTCGATATTTCTTTATTGGAAATTAAATGCTTATTATACTACTATTGAATGTGATTACTTGTAAATTCTATAAATTTCCAACAAATGGCGGTGTTAGTTGATTTATTGAAACAACATTTTCTTTCGATATTTAGGGAGTGTAAGCATCCATTAGCCAAATCTATTTTTTCTGGCTTGGACTTTGAAAATCCTTGTTTTTGCCATGGCAAATTATGTGTCGCCTTTTCACGTGTGGGGAAAACATCGAATCTATTTGTTTCAGCAAAAGACAGGTTAACCAAAATCATTGCGCACCTTCTTCAGAAAAGAACCTTCGCTGTTATTATTGATGGATAAAGCTCAAGTGAATAATTAATAAAAACACATAAAAAATGTCAATTAAAATAAAAAATAAAACCGAAAACTTTGAAAAACGGGCAAGTAATGAAAAATGTATTAGTATCTTCTAGTTTCCGGAAGGGCTTGGTGTAATCCTAATGGATTCATTTTCACTCTCTTATATTTCATTTATAATTAATTCTCATAAAATTCCTAGCAGGCTACTTTTTAAAAATCTGAAATGTAATATCTTATTTTCATTTTGCCAAAAGGTAGGGAAAGAAAAACATTAAAACCATTTTTTTTTGTTAAGAGTGTAGGCAACGTCAAGGACACAGGGACGTGAGAAACACGAATTTCCATTAAAAATTTTAAATAAAAAAAATTACCAAAAATAATTTACCGTAAAATGGGGTGGCATTGTGACTGATGGGGTGACTTTACGACAAGCCTATTTTCCTAAAGTTTTTAAACTTCCCTCCTTAAAAAGAATCAGTTTAAGCAATTCAGTGTACTTGTCAGTTGGTTAGTAATTATGCTGCAGCCTACTTGCCACATATGGACCTCGTATAACTTCTCGCATTCCATTTACCATGGTGCTTTATTTCAAGCTTTCAACCAAATGAAAACAATCAAACACAACCTTGAAATAAAGCACCATGGTAAATGGAATGAAAGAAGTTATAGAGGTCCATTTGTGACCAGTAGGTTGCAGCGTATTACTGACCAACTGATAAGTACACTGAATTACCTAACCTGATTCTTTTTAAGGAGGGAAATTCAAAAACTGTAGTAAAATAGGCTTGTCACAAAGTCACCGACATTGATCACAATGTCACCCCATTTTACGTTATTGCGATTGTAGATTTATCTTTTGAGTTTCATTTTTAGGATATGCTCATAAGAGAATCAACATCTGAAAAGTTAAAATAATAAGATGAAGTTCCTCAGAATTTTAACGTGAAAACCGGGAAGATTTGAAGATTTGGCAACAGCGCACGAGATCTACTGCCATCTAGACGTGCAATGGACTATAGATGTTTTCCTAAGTTGCCTTTACACTCTACGAACCTCACCCTCGAACAAGCTCTCCTTCGAACCTTGCCGTACCGACGTGAAGCGAACAGCCATTTATACTTCACGTGACGTTAAGCGAACCAATATGGCTGACGCAACCAACGCTAGCTTATGATCATGAAAAAATGTCCATTATCAATATATTTTTTATTATCTGAAAAATAAAAAAAAAGTAGACGAATTACGTTTCCCAAATTACACTAGTATCACAAACAACTCCTGTCACTTAGGAAAAACCCAAATCAAAAGTGACACTAGCGCTACCCCCGAACCCAGGCGAACAGATGTAGTACCTAGAGCACCCGAACAGTCGACGTGAAGGCTCCACGAAGGTTGTTCGAGGGTGGTGTTCGAAGGTAAAGTTCATAGAATGAAAAGGCACCTTAAATAGTCCTACTTACAAGGTTAAGTTTTTTTTATCAATCTTGGGAAGAAAATGTTGTCGTTCATTTATTAACCGGTTAGTAATCATCTCAAGATTTAAAAAAAAAAAAGTGTAAACAGGATTATTTGATCCATTATTATCGCCCCTGGCGGTAAAAAGCAAAGCAAGTTTAGGTTCTAATCTTCGTTCCAATAAATTAACCGTGAAAACATGAATTTTTGAAATTATCAGATACTGACTAAATTAATAGAAATTATATATATATATATATATATATATATATATATATATATATATATATATATATATATATATTGTGCACTTTATTATTTTCATACATTTATAATATTATTATACCGATAGAATGGCCAGAAGTCTAGGCAAGGAAGCACCGTGTTCCAACTGGGCACCTGCTCAGGTACAAATCCTGACTGACACACAAAACTTTCTCTTGACAGAGAATTAGTAAGTTTTTTTTGTCTGGCCCAAGTCCTAGATAAGGTTTTGACTTTTTTTCTCTCATGGGGAAGATTTTTTAGAGATTAGGACTATAGTTAGTTCGGGAACGAGGCAGTGAAATGGCTGACCAAGTAGACCATTTAGCAAAGCGAGGTGACGGAATTGACATTATTTATTTATTTATTGAACAAATGCATCTACCCATAGTGGGTCATTAGCATAACAATCATAAATTTAATAGCATAAGCATAATAGTTTCTGAGTTTTCAAATTGAGTATTGAATTGGATTGAGTTTTTTAACAGTTAATGACATGTTAATGCAATTAGATATATAACATTTGAGAAGCATTACATAGTTCATTTACTTGTATTACATAGTTAATTTAAAATTGTCTAAATGAGATGAAAGAACTTGGATTTTTTTAAAAACTTGATTACACTTTCGGCAGTGTTCTCCGTGTCACCGAGGGCGATGTCTAGCCTGTTGTCAATGTTGCACTCTCTTCTTGCTTCCTCCAGGGCCTCGCAGTCCAGTAGAATGTGCTCGACAGTTAGAAGTACCTTGCAGGTCTTGCATGTTGGAGGGTACAGTCCCTTGAGGAGGTACGTATGCGTTATAGACGTATGTCCGTAACGCATTCTTGCCAGTCACGTCGGTTTCTTCTCTCCGCAGTTTTCCAAAACTCGGGACTATCATTGATTTTTCTCAATTTCTCACTTCTATTTTTCCATTCGGCGGTCCACATATCGAATACTACTTTCTTGGCGTGTCTCTTCCAGTCAATAGGAGTAATCTTGTCAACAAATCTCACTTCTGGAACAGGATTTGTTCTAGCGTCATTCGCAGCCCTGTCTGCTTCCTCATTTCTCCCAATGCCCAAATGATATGGAACCCACAAGAATTTTATGATTTTTCCAGAAAGTGAGCATTCCCATTCAAGCATATGAATTTTCATTACCAAAATGTCGTTAGAGTTCTTGTTTTCTAACGACTTTAGGGAGCTTAAGGAGTCCGAAACTATCACATGATGTGTGTGCTGGTGTTTTGTTATAACTTTGAGGGCTTTGAATATTGAGTACAGCTCTCCAGTGTACACACTGTTCGGCTGTGGTAGGCTGAACTTTTGACAGATCGAGTCCATAACGAATGCACATCCAACTTGAGAATTTGATTTAGATGCATCAGTAAACCAAAAACGGTAGTTGAAGTATAGCTCTTCTCGTTCTTTGTACATTTGCTGGAATACGTGAGTAGGTGTTGTGTGCTTCGAAAATTTTGACAAGCTGTAGTCTATAGTGTTTTCTGATTGTATCCAATTAGGTGCTGTATTATTTGGAATTTTAAAGAAATTTGGGAGATGGATTTCTAATTCGCTTGTTAATTTTTTAACTCTATGAATGAAGCATTTACAGGATGGAGTATGTGCTTCGTTTTCAGTTGGATGAAACTTAAGTTCAGATGCAATGATATTTTTTCTAGACATCAATGTACCAGCATATGCCAAAGATAGATATTTCCTTCTTTTCTCCAAAGAGGGTTCCCCACTTTCTACGTACAAACTTTCTACTGGCGTGGTCCTGTATGCACCTGTGCAGAGACGAAGTCCTTGGTTGTGCAAGGGATCCAAGAGATTTAAAGTTGAAGGGCTCGCTGAACTGAAAGCGACTGAACCATAATCGATGATAGGTCTGATCAGAGTGCGGTACAGCATTAGTAGCGTTCTTCGGTCAGATCCCCACTGGGTGTTAGCCAGGATTTTGAGTAAATTCAGGCCTTTTTGGCATTTTACCTTAACATGGCGGATTTGATCACTCCAAGTTAGTTTTTTATCAAAATAGATCCCAAGAAATTTTATTGTTTCTGTATAAGCAATAGGCTGATTTGATAGAATTAACGAGGGATTCTTTTGGCATTTCCTTTTTTTGCAAAAATGTACCGCTAGGGTTTTCGTTCCTGAAAAACTGAAACCTGTAGTTTTGGACCATGCTTCAAGGTTTTCTAATGTTTTTTGCAGCTTCCATTCAATGTATTCGAGTGATTTGTTTCTCATATAAATTGCAAAATCGTCAGCAAATAGAGAGCAGTTTACTTCATTTAGTGTTGTCTTTGTAATGCTATTTATGGCTATCAAAAATAACGTTACGCTCAGGGGAGATCCTTGAGGTGTGCCATTTTCTTGCATGTATGTTTGAGAGAGGTTTGCACCAACTTTCACCTGGAATGACCTATTGTTTAGGAAGTTGTTGACAAATGTTAATAATCGTCCAGTGAGGCCGAGCTGTGAAAGTGTCATGATCACGTTGTACCGCCACATAGTGTCGTAGGCCTTTTGAATGTCTACGAAGATAGCAACTAAGTGCTCTTTATTTGAAAACGCAGTTTGAATTTCGTTTTCAAGTTTTATTATTTGATCGATGGTGGATCGGTTTTTTCTGAAGCCACATTGAGAAGTTGAAAAGAAGTTTTTTGAGTCTAGATAATGTATAAGTCTATTGTTTACCATTTTTTCAAGAAGTTTTGAAGTACATGAAAGTAAGGATACAGGCCGGTAATTATTGATATGTATATTTTTGGGGCTTTTCTTGATTGGTATAACTATCGCCTTCCTCCATGTTTCTGGGAAGCAGCCAGTTGTCCAGAGTCTATTGTATATAGAGAGAAGAAATAGCTGAGCATTTAAAGATAGTTTTTTTAGAAAAATATATGGAATCTGGTCGGGTCCTGCAGATGATTTATCTTTACACGTTTCTAGAGCATTTTTCATTTCTGCTAAGCTAAATGGGTGATTATATATTTCAGAATTTGTTGTGTCGAAATTTATGGCGATTTTCTCTTGGTCGATTTTATGCTGCAGGAAATCTGGGCTATAGTTTTCTGTTTTAGACATGGCAGAAAAATACGAACCTAAACCTTGGACAATTTCGGAAGGGTCGCTTATGATTTGGTTGTCAGCCTGAATTGCAGAAATATACTCGTGCTTCGTGTATCCTTTTATTGCATTTACTCTTCGCCAAACCTCTTTTACAGTGCTGCTGCTATTTATAGAACTAATATAGTTCATCCAAGATTTCTTTTTGCACGCCTTCAATACTTTGTTTGCTATTGACCTCATTTTTTTAAACTCGCTTAAATCTTCTGGTAATTTCGTTTTTTTGAATTTATTTAACGCTCTTTTTTTATTAGTTATTGCGATGCGGCACTCTTCGTTCCACCAAGGAACCTGCCGTCTGCCCTTGAAACTTATCTTCTTCGGAATACTTCTGTTTGCGGCTTCAAGAATTTTTAGATGAAAGAAAGATATATTTTCCTCCAATTCTGTGACACTATCTTTCTTCGTTTCTATTTCTTTTTCTATTAAGTATGAAAATTTTTCCCAGTCGGCCCGTTTGAATGACCACTTCTGTATTCCATTTGATGTGATGTTGCTATCATCGAGCGTTATGGTGATAGGGTAGTGGTCGCTGCCATACAGAGTGTCTTTTACGCTCCAATGAACTTTGTGAAAAATTTTAGCATCAACAAAGGATAAATCTATCGCAGAAACTGAACCGCTCGTACAGAAATGTGTTGGGGATCCATCATTGGTAAGAATTAGGAAATTATTACAATTGATAAACTTCTCGATTTCAACACCTCTGTTTTTATAGTCGGATCGTGTAGAGCCCCACAATTTGCTGTGTCCATTCAGGTCCCGAACAAGGATTACTGGTCTGGGGAGTTGATCCACTATGGCTTGAAGGTCATTGGCAGTGAAATCTCTATTTGGCGGTATGTAAATATTGCAAACTGACATAGGTTCTGGATAGTAGATTTTTGTGGCTATAACTTCATGGATTGATTTAATGTTTATTTCTTCTGAATGAATTTCCTTTTTAACCATTGTAGCAACTCCTCCCCAGGCGGACTTACCATCAGATCTATCTTTCCGATAGACGTTATAATTTTTAAGGTTGAATCGCTGGGATTTCTGGAAGTGTGTCTCTTGCAAGCAAAAGCAGGTTGGGTTCTCTTCTGTTAGTAACAATTTAAAATATTCATAATGTTTGTAAAGTCCGTTACAGTTCCATTGCGCGATTAATGTTGTGGTAGTTTTGACCATGTATGTTAATAAAAAGGAAGAAAAAATGATCTAATTATATAAAACAATTGGCTAGACTAGTTAGTTATCAGAGCTATCTTCCGTATTTATTGTATTGTCTGTTGAGTCCCACTGCCTGTTGAGAAGCTTTGAAATTTTGATCTTGGAGCGCCGATTTGTAACCAAGTTTCTGGTGTCAGCCAACATAGCCCTAAGGCCTTCTGTATTATCTGTATATTCATGAACTAGCTTGTTGAAATCTTTCGTTTCTGAAGCCATATCAATTAATTTAATCATATTATCAAATGAAATAGGGTATTTGTCCTCATCAATTGATTTTCGGGCTTCTTCAAGGTTAATTTTGGTATTTTTAATGGTCTTTTTTATTTTTTTTGACTTTTTGCTAACTGTTTGAGTTGCTTCCATAGGTGGAAATTCTTCAAAATTAACAATATTTTCTGAGTCCTTATTATCATCTAACATAAGGTTGAGCTCAGTAGAAGATACTGTAGAAGGAGGAGGGCTGGGATGGCTTCTTTTGATGCCAGAAACCACTGTAGGTGATAACAATAAATTATTGCTATTATCTACAGCTGCTTCTTTTTTAGAATTGGTCTCAGCAGTGACGGCTTTGTTGTGGTCAGCATCACCATGGTTACCGGAATCCTGTATCTCGGTCTCGTCGCCTTTAATGTTTACCTGGGCTTTTGTTGATGCTATGGCGTTGTCATGGTGACAAGCTGGGGTCGGCTGTACTGTAATGTTACTGCTAGGTAATGTCTGATTGGGTGTGTCTAGCAAGGAGCGATCCGTTGTTATTTTTTCACTATTATAATTTGCTTCTGAATTAAAATGAATTAATAAGCCTTCATTGTCTTGATTATTTATTTTTTTATCATCCTCGTCGTTTTCGCACTCAGGGCAGTCAGTGGATATATGACCCGGTTGCTTACAAATAAAACACACCACAATATCTTCGCTAAGAAAAATGCGATATGATACGTTTTCATGTTTTATTAGTAGGGACGAAGGTAGTTTGCTAAGGTCGTCGGGTGGAATGTAAACCTGTCTTCTAAAACTAAGCACATGGGCTAATCTGGGGTCTTGGTAACCGGCCCTGAGAAAATGCATTGGGGACACTAACCTTACACCAATGTTTTTAAGTTCTTTTTCAATAGCATCATGTGGTATTGAAGGGCATGCATTTGATATTATGATTCTTTTTGCTGGATTAATTAATCGTTTTATGAGGATTTCTTTCTTATCTATTGTTATAGATTTATGGTGCTTTAAGAGGTTATCTACTACGTCCTTATTGCTAAAATGGATACAAAATCGGGAGTTTGAAATTCTTGAAGTGTAGCGAATAAATTTCGGATCAATTAGTGTTGCGATTTTAATTACATATTCTTTTTGTTTGATGCCTGGGTAAGTGTGTAAAATTATAGCGTTTTCTCGCTTAGAAAATCTTTCCGTGGCGGTGGCTTTGGCATAGCTGGTTGTTGTTTCTGTCTGGTTAAGGTTAGCTGGTGCTTTTGAATTGCTATTATTTGGTGAATTTTCAGGTTCGTTTTTCTTTGGGTTCGATGGTCTCATCTCGCCCAGTTTGATTGAAGACATTTTGGGGCCTTATAACAAGGATACAGAGCGTAGTGCTCTGGGCAACTATAAAGGGCGCCTAGTCGCCCGACTTTTTATAATTGTGCTATAATCTATTAGATTATGGAACACGCGCACTAAAATTGTACAAAAGACACAAAATAAAGCAAGTTTTTTCATAAACAACACTTTAAAATACCTAAAACTGTAAGACTGACCTGAAGTGTGTGTGCTTCATGTGGGTCCCAAACAGCTGATCCGGAATTGACATTAATAATTTATGTATAGTTAAACTAGAAGGCTGGGTGCTCCAGGTTGAAAGAATGAATTAAGAAAAATTGGAGAAGAGCTTTGTGCAATAAAATATCCAATCGACCAAAGTAAAAAAAGGTTGTTGGATATTTTCTGTTCACACTTAGCAACCTACTTAAGTAGCTGAAAGCACCAACTTTTGAAGTATGTGGCGCTGATAGAGTGGCCGCGATTCGAGAAACATAGAAAATCTTTCTATCGATATTTCTTTCTTGACCATTGAAGGACATAATGAAAGACAGTGGAGAGCTAGTCACCACTCCATTCGAATTCCTTAAAATGCACGGACTACTACAAAATGATATAAACTACCATTAGACGCCAACGACCCTTTGGGGTAGAAGTGACACCAAACATTTTAAATAATTCAACAACAATCTTTTTTTAAATTATAAATTTACTTAAATAAATTAAATGAATATTTTCGACAATGTGGAATTAGTGATTATCATCGATTCATGATTAACCGAAAGTTCCGCAATTCGTCAATTTCCCGCACGTTAGAATAGAATATAAAAATCCTTTATTTAAAAAATATAATAAGTGATTACAAATTTTTTTATTTATAAAGCATATAATAATTAGTGCTAACATATTTCAAAATAGGTTAAGCAGGAAAAATGCTGACATGGCTTTAGCCGTCTGTCAGGAGTTTGCTACTTTTTAGAAGCAGTTAAAATTAATAATAAAATTATTTAAATTTCCAATGAAAAAGTCAAATTTATTTAATTAAAATGAAAAGAAAGAAAGCTCACTATAATTTTGTACAAGTAAACATAGTTATATAATATCTACATAAAAGGTAATAAAGAAATGATATTTATGTTATTTATTCTAATTCTGATAACAATTGCCGTCTATATCTTAATTCTTCTGTAACATATAAATAGATTCCATTTAATTTATTTTCCTTTAGCATTGTTATTAATTCCTCTTTATTTATTAAAATTTGGCCATAATACTTATTTCTTTCTAACGTTATTGAAAATTGGGCACATTCCGATAAAATGAAGCATATCTTCTATTTCACTTTTGTGACAGTGCAAATACAATTAACATCTTTTGTAATAGGGCTTATAATTTAAGTCTAAAGGTTCTCCTCTTACTCTAAATATTGTTTTTATAAAGTCCAAACTATTGAGATCACTTATATAGCTAACTTTACTGAGAACCAATGATTTATACATAGTATGGTGGTTGGATTGTCGAGCTGTTGTTAATTGATTTCCTATAAACTGTTGTTTTAAGAGGTATGTAATTTTCTCAGGTTGGCGACGCCATATGTATATATTGATATGAAACAGTCATCCAATTCAGTATTGTGACTAGTGGTCATAGCTATCCATTCGGCAAACCATGATCATTTACTAATTACTATTTGTTTGTTTGTTTGTTTGTTTGTTTAACGTCCATTTTTATGCTGCTTAGGCTAATCGGACGATGCTACAGTGGGAGTCCTAAATTTTGCCTATCCAGGTATAATTAGGATAGGGATCTTTAACGAGTACCTGACATCGTACAGGCTCGGGACCTCCACTTTACGTCCTATCCGAGGGACGGCATAGCTAAGGATTTTTTACTCCCATTAAAAAATCCTAGGGCCACCGCTGGAATTGAACCCGCGATCTTTAGTATTGTAGGTTGCCATGCTAACCACAACACCACAGGTGACCCCTAATTACTATTTGTTTGGCAAAAGTTTTGGGGTATCTGTACTCGGTGAAACTGAATATTTTTAATATATAATTAAAGTGCTGCTTTGGGGTAGACCGCACGTAAGTGTCATTTTTTATGGCCATAATGATTCTGTATTTACCCGAAAGATGAATCTGCATAAAAATCCCTTGTTTATTTAAAGTTAACATGGAGTAAGAAATATAAATCGGAAATATGCCGACTGTTGGAGAGAAAAAAAAAATTAAATGTTCACTATATCTTGAATCCTGTAATTGTCCTATGTCTTTATCTTATAAAAAGTTTGAAAAATATCTAAGTAGAATTTATAATCGAGAGATAATCATAAGGAAGTGTTCTCTAAGGACAGGAAGATCTGCCAACAAGTAGCCATGGAGAATTTGAAGCTCGTTTAACTGGTTTTATATGGCAGTCATCGCGTTCCAACACAACCGGGTGATACCAGCTACACAGAACACGAGAGAGAGAGAGAGAGAGAGAGAGAGAGAGAGAGAGAGAGAGAGCGAGTGAGAGGGGGGAGACAGGTCGAAGGTTATCGTAAGTTCGAAACCAGTTCTGAGCAGTAAATAATAACCTGGTAAAACAAGACTATGACTGTAAATCCTCCCTGAATATAAACTTCCTCCTCCTTTATTCCTTTATTTTCTACTTTATTTTTCTTTTCCTCTTTGGTAGTCCTCTCTTGGTGTAGTTAGCATAGCAGATGAGGAGTCAAACCGCTTCGGGCTACGGCAGTAAATGTCCACGGTAAATCACAACCTAATAAAGTTTTTTTTTTTTCTCTTTATAATTCGGCTTTATTTATTTAAAAAAAATATATAAGTACAACCATACAAACACGTCTTTGATTTAATGTACAAGAAGAAAAAAAAAATTGATTCCCACGAGTTAAACCAGTCCCATACAATTTTTGTCTTTCACTTAACTATTTATTAAACATACAGTAAGGGAAAAACATATTTAACAATAATATTTTTTTTTTTTTACTTTAGAGAGGAAATACGTAATGCTCAACGTTTTTAAAGCATTTAAATTATGAAAAAATATGATATAAGATAATCATTAAATAATTTTATTTCAGTTTAGAAACTTTAGTTCCATAATAGATTACTGAATGCAATATAAAGTGATTTCAGAGGAACAGGAATCGTACTCGTTTTCCAGAAAGGCACAAGAGACAAACTTTACTACGAGACGTAAATACAACTCCTATCATGGGCGGATCCAGCCGATTGTAAAGGGGGGGCTCATCCTAAAGGGGGGGGCTGCACCCCCACAGCCCTTCATTTGGATCTGCTAATCAGCTTTTTCACTCTTATGTTTTTTCCACAACAAAAATTCTACTTGTTCTGCATATTATTTGTCCTTGCTTCCTTACTTTAAGGAAAGTCAAATTCTATCTTTGCATGACGAAATGAAATGAAATTGAGATTTTTTCAGTCCCCTTAAAAACAGTTATAAACAATAATGAATTAAAAATTAATGAGTGAGAACTTTCAAGTTTTGCAATAAAAATTATAACACTCCATAAGTTATGGAGATAAACAAATATAAGAAAATAAATGTGACAAAATCATCATTAAAATGTTCCGAGGGTGCATAAATTGGGAAGGGGACTTTTTTGTTTTCCTATAAAGTACCTTTGTTTTTGTTTATATGGAGAAATTGACCGTCTCTCGTTATGCATAAAAATAAGAAATGGCTAAATATGAAATATGAAAAAAATTGATTAAACATATAAAAGAGCAAAAAAAGAACAATAATCCGTCAACTCATAAAATACCTTGAGCCCACGCATGCGCAGTACTCCTTTAATGACATCATTGTTAAAGGAAAGGCGTCCTGTTCTTGCGAAACCGTTGTCAAGGTGTTTTGGAACATAAATATTTAATGGCAAATAAATCAAGTTTTCAACAACTACGTAGAAAATTATAAAATTAGACGCGATGGAGTATTATGCTTGAGTTGCCTAATTATCACAAGTAAAAACTTTTATTTAACAATAAAAAAACGTAGTGTACTTTAGAGAGCAAATACAAACAAAAAGAAGTAAATAAATGTGAACATATTGGTAAAGTTGAGAAATGGCGTTTACATATTTATCAAAGCACGTTCATTTCTACTCAAAGTAAGGTTGTGGTAAGTTAAAGTTGTGTGTTGCGCGCATCGCACCAAATTTTTGTTTCTGCTTAAAGTTTGCAATTTTAGGGTTACGTGGTAATTATTCGTGGGGTTGCATTAGTTCTGTATATGGCCTTATTTATGGAATATTATATTGCAGGATTAGCGTGGTCAATAATATATATTACTAGAAGAGGGGATATTACAGAGGATATTTATTACAACAATAAACTGCAAGAGGATTATCTCTCGGATTAGGCTCAGATATAAATAATACATTTATAAGCAGTATTCTCCTATTGCTATCCCCCATTGTTTAAATTATTCAATATTCAAATTAGATATTCAATTTAAATTCAAAACAGGCATCCCCAACCAAACCGTGGTGTTCAAGATTAGCATTAGGTTATAAATACACCATAGTAAATATATTTTGATATTTTATAGGAAATATTATGATTGCATTAAAATAGAATAAATAAATAAGTCCATTGCCTTATCGTTTATCATTATACCTAATAACTCTACACCTTCAAACGAAATCCAATATGGCGAATTCCAATATTATACAATAAAAAGTGCCTTGTAGGAAATTGAAATTAAAATTGAGTTAAATCAAATTAAAATAAGCTAACTTAAGTTAAAATTAAGATCAATTTTTTTTTTAATCATTTAAAATATCTGTTCTTAAGATGCCTTTAAAATTATGTATACGTAAATAATATAATTTTTAAATTTAGTTCCATCCTTAAACGAATTCCAATATGGCAGTGCCTGGGCACTTGAATCATTTCTCTATACTTGTAAAGTTTTACATAATTTTCAATATATGAAAATCTTATTCAAACACAAAAAAAAAAATATAAAGGCAAAAATGTTCTGCCTTTATTCAGTTGTTTTTGATTTATTCAGTTTTTAATAAACGAATTTTCTTAAAAAATAAAGCAATTGAAAGAATTTGACGGAATATTCAAAGTTATATCCAGACAAAACTTAATTTAAATCAGTAGCTAAACTCGATTCGAAGATTTTTGAGTGGCTAAATATAGAAGACTTTTTGCAAGTAGAATCGATATAGATTATATCAAGGTCTATATATGGCGTGTAAGTAAATGAAATGCTAATTTTGCTAAAAATGACGAAATATGAACCTAACATAAAAATATCATTCAATGTATTTTTATTATTATTTTTTTTTTGTTGCATATTTAATATGAATTATGTTTATAAGTCATCTCTTTTAAAGCATATTAAACTGGTCTAAAAAAAATTCTGGATTTTTTTATTTTCGTGAATTACAACCTTTTCCACATAGCAGCAACTCGATAAATGACAATTTTTGTAAATTTTTGGCTTTGCTAATAATGCTCCGACAAATTTAATTCACACTTATGAAAAATAGTATAATCAACCAAAAAGTATATCATATGATTTTTTTTTTACTTTCACTTACCTATACGTATATGAAATCTTTAGTAAGGAAAGTATTGCGATCGTGAAAAATTTCGACTTCCGGTTTTCAACGGATATACACGTTTTGGGGTCCCCTGCGTCCAATTAACCAAGTCCCGCGAAATGGTCTGTGTCTGAACAGATTAGCTCAACTATAAACTGCACAGATCTGAAATTGGGTATTTGGTGTGCCATGCTTTGCACCAAAACCAACAAATGATAGCTGTCTTCTTTGACATGCTTAAAGCTTTCGACAATATCAATCACAAAATAAATAAATTAAGGTACATTAGGGTTCGGGGACAATTGTTCACATTTATCAAGCAATTTCTTTTCAACCGAAAATTTAGGGTTCAAATCGGATGTGAAAATTCGCATGAGTACAGGCAAATCTATGGGGTACCCCAGGGATGTGTGCTTAGCCCCACCCTCTTTTCCTTAGCTATTAATGATCTGGGACTTAATTTACCGCGGGGAGTTAAGCCTCTTCTCTATGCTGATGATCTCGCGATCTTCTGCCGGTCGGGAAATATACAAGATATTCAACTGAAGCTTCAGAACGCAATTAACTGCATAGAAACATGGTCAAACAGTACCGGAATACAATTCTCTGTAGAAAAGACAAAATGCATCCATTTTAGTAGAAAACGGCTAATCTAACTCTAGGAAACACCATAATACCATACGCTGATAACCATAGGTTTTCATGCCCGCGAAGTGACAGCAAAAATATCATCAAAATTGGTCAAACGGAGGTGGTACTATATCTAAATAATTTTGTCTAATTTTTAGGTTTTTTCGATTTTCTCAAAAACAGCTTTAACGATTTTGATCAAACTCGGTATTTGATGTTTGTATATGACCGTGATGCGACAGGCGAAATTTCATCAAAATCGGTTAAACGGAGGGGGCACTTTCCTT
This sequence comes from Aelia acuminata, assembly GCA_911387785.2. Lineage (NCBI taxonomy): Eukaryota > Metazoa > Arthropoda > Insecta > Hemiptera > Pentatomidae > Aelia > Aelia acuminata. The sequence continues at coordinate 139,375,949 of OU426981.1, forward strand.
AATAAATGTTGTCTCATTATCACGTGGTTTTTTTTTTTTTGTTTACTCAAAAAGGCTTTATTTTACACTATAATGCGAGAGAAATGATTTATGAGCATGGAATGATTTGAACATTGATAAAATTACTAAATAATGAATAGGATATACTTAATAATATTTGGTTTAGCTAGGATTTAAACATATAACAAATATATCGAAATAAAAAACTAATATTAAAAACAGTATAAGTTTATATTGAAATAGTATAGCAAGTGAGAACTGCAGTAGTTGCAACACAACTGCAAGGAGGTAGTAGTTAGGTCGTTAGCGACTAAACTTAGCAAATTACTTTATAATCACTTTGGAAACTTTACAGTCTGACTTCACTCTCGAGGTAGGACTAGGATTTCACATAAAGTCCTTGTCGAGATCCAGATTATAATGGCTTCGAAATCACATATTAATACCTCATCTCTTCTACCATATTACTGTTTGATAAATAATTAGAGAAAAAAAAAATTTCCACCCCTTAGTTGACTTTTTCATGAAATTTAATATTTCTTATTATTGGATTTTTTAAATTTAAATTGAATAAAGTCTAGTCATATATATTAAACTAGCATTCCCCGTCGCGGCTATGCCCGTGAGCCTTTAAAATCAAATCTGTGATCATTATCTTGGTATTGATTTATGTTATATATTGACAACTTAACAGGGATCGGAGCTTCCGGTAGGTGGGATGTAGGAGGGGGAAGCTGCCGGCTCGGTAGAAGAGAGGGAGACTCGCAATGGAGAGAGTTCACTAAAACCGCCGAAACAAGAAATTACACGTCGTGAACGCTTCATTTTTCGGCTTTAAAACATGGTTTTCGACGCCCCGTAGGAGCTTTCGAGTTAAACTCGTCGCATCAAGATCTTTAAAATGAGTCCAAATTAGATATTTTTTCTCGAAGTGCAAAAATAGATGTCTGTTAGAGTTAACGACAATTTCGCTAGTTAAACCCCTTTGGGGTTACATTTTTGAAATTCTTTTCTTAGGGGTTACCTACATCGCGTTCAACATCTAAATTCCGAAATTCAAGTTTCATTCAATCATTCAATCATTAGAAGTTTTTACTCTGCGTTGATTCTGTCAGTCAGGACAAAGCCTCTTATATATAGAGAGATTATATTATTATTATAGGTTGATTGCTTGTCAGGATTTTCAATTAAACATTTTTTTTTATTTTAAGAAGCCAACGTTTCGATTTCTGTGTGAATGTTAATCAGGACTAACTGAAGACAAATATGTGAGTATCTATGCTAAAAGATGACAATGAAATGTTTATCATGTAATTATTAATTATAGATAGTAACAACAAGGAGTAACAGAATTATGAAACCAAATCTGTCATGTTTACATAACATGGATAATTTACAAAACTGATAATTGTATGAAAGATGTAAAGCATTATAAGTGAATATTTAAATAAATAGCTATTTAGCAAGATAAAATAAAACCTGATATTTACCCTGACGAAGATCCATTTGAAGGGATCGGAACGTTGGCTTTTCAAAATAAAAAGAAACTTTTAACTAAAAATCCTGACTCAATCAACCTATCGTAAAGACAAAAACAGTTGACAATTCTCACCTCAATTTTATTATTAAATTAAATATATTCACTCCTCTCAAAACAGTCGAAACTAAAACTTAGACAGAAATTAAACACCTACACCTACTTACTGAATCCAATTTGGACCTACGCATCACAGATATACGGCATCGCCAAAAAGACTCGCATTGACAAACTTCAAATTTTTCATGCAAAAACTTTCAGAACAATTACAAAAGCACCCTGTTATGTCAGCAACATAACATTACACAAAGACCTTTACATGCCGACTGTCAACGAACACATACGAACGCACTACAAAAGATTCCACGAAAAATTAGAAGGACACCGAAACTCACTCATTAATAACATGGCCGCAAAACTTATTCCAGGCAATACCCGTAGAAGGCTGAGAAGAGGAGCTAGATGAGGGACCTCCTTGTCTAGTAGTCAATCCTAGCACCAATCAAGCCAGTAGGAGATGTCGTCGATGGGTAATGCTCCTCCCCTTCATGCCTCTCATGCCAATGTATTATTTCAATAATCAAATTCACTTATTGTTAATGTTATTATTGACAGGTGTGAATAAAAGTTATCAGTTAAAAAAAAAAATCTGGTGCGTGCGCGCAACACACAACTTTCACTTACCAACTTACGTAGATTAGAAATTAATGCGTTTCGTTAATTGCCACATCTCAAATGAACAGAACGGCTTTAATTATGAACAATGGTCTGTCATTAAAGGCGTACTCCGCATGCGTGGGCTCAACGAGTTTTATGAGTTGACTGAATATTTTTCTTTTTTTCTCCTATTTATGTTTTCTTTATTTTTATCATATCTCATATATAGCAATTTTTTATTTTTAGGCGTACGGAGAGACAGTTAATTTCTCCATATAAACAAAAACATAGGTACTTTATAGGACACAAAAAAAAAAAAAAAAAAGGCCGCAGCACCCCCAAAAAAGTCCCCTCAGAAAATTTTAATAATGATAAAGCTTACTTGATATTAAAGAACACCTAACTTTCATTAAACATGGCGAATTTAATAAAAATCGTTAAAGCCGTTTTTGAGATCATCGAAAAAAAGGTAGAAATTGGAAAAAAAATAAGAAATAAAGTGCCCGCTCCGTTTGTCCAATTTTGATGTAATGTTGGCTATCGTATCTTTGGCATATACATACATCACATGCCCAGTTTGATCAAAATCGTTAAAACCGTTTTTGTGTAAATAAAAAAAACACGTAAAAATGATACAAAATTTATTAAGTAAAATCCCCCCTCCGTTTGGCCAATTTTGATGAAATGTTGGCTATCACATCTTTGGCATATACATACATCAAATACCAAGTTTGATCAAAATCTTTAAAACCGTTTTTGAGTAAATAAAAAAAACACGTGAAAATGATACAAAATTTATTAAGTAAAGTCCCCCCTCCGGTTGATCAATTTTCATGAAATTTTTACAGTCATATTTCAGGCATATAAATAGATCAAATACTCAGTTTAATCAAAATCGTTAGAGCTGTTTTTGAGAAAATCGAAAAAAACTTAAAAAGTTATTAAATAAAGTACCCCCACCCTTTGACCAATTTTGATGAAATTTTTGCTGTCACATCGCGGGCTTATACATACTCTAAATACCCAATTTCAGGTTCGCACGGTTTATAGTTTTTGAGCTAGTCTGTTCACACACACACACAGACCATTTCGCGGGACTTGGTTATTTCGACTCAGGGGACCCCAAAACGTGTATTTCCGTTGAAAACCGGAAGTCGAAAATTTTCACGATCGCAATACTTCCACTTACTATATATTTCATATATAGGTAAGTGAAAGTAAAAAATAAATATAGCAAATATGGTAGAGGTGAGAGATAGTCAACTGTTATTCTTTACGATAGGTTAATTTAGATATGATAGGTATTCTAACATCTTTCGCATCCTCAAATCCCAGTTTTGATTTAATAGGTCCCCGCAATTATCGATGTACTTCTTGTATTATTATTATCTTTAGTAATGTATAACTTCCTTCTGTATATTTTTAAATTTATTATGCAATGTTACCTTATCTCTGCATTATCTCAATTTAGTGTTATTATTGAGTCCAGACATAAAAATTTGTATACAGTTGTTTTCACTTAGTTGTCACGTAGCCTTTTACTTCAAAAGCGTTGGGATTCCCCGTCATAAACTTTTGAAGTCGGCAAACTAACCCCCTACCACTACCTCTCACCTTATTTTACCTTCAGTCTTTGTATCAACCTGGACTCAGAATGTAAATTTGCCAGAAAAATTCGAAGTTTGTTAATGTGAGTCTTTTTGGCGATGCCGTATATCTGTGATGCGTAGGTCCGAATTGGATTCAGTAAGTAGGTGTAGGTGTTTAATTTCTGACTAAGTTTTAGTTTCGACTGTTTTGAGAGGAGTGAATATATTTAATTTAATAATAAAATGGGGGTGAGAATTGTCAACTGTTTTTGTCTTTACGATAGGTTGATTGAGTCAGGATTTTCAGTTAAAAATTTCTTTTTATTTTGAAAAGCCAACGTCCCGATGCCTTCAAGTGGATCTTCGTCAGGGTAAATATCAGGTTTTATTTTATCTTGCTAACCAGCCACTTATTTAAATATTCATGTATAATGCTTACCATCGTTTATATTAATAACAGTTCTGTAAAATATTCATTTATTGCCATTATCTAGCATAGATACTCATATATTTTAGCCCTGATGAAGATCCACAAGTTGGATCGAAACGTTGTCTTTCGAAAAAAAAAAATTAAAACTGAAAATCCTGATAATCATTTAACGAGTCTTTTGTACAATAAGCATACACTTTTCAAGAACTAGTTACAGTTACTCATTTTATTATTATTTGGAACATATGATTCACCTCTAACCTAATTCTGTATTTAAACGTATTCATTTATCAGATTTACATGAAAAACACTAACAATGAATTTGCTTAAGTTAAGCCAGTTAATATCTAATGAGAAAGTTTCAGTCCGCTTTCTTCAGAAGAAGTAGGGCATTATTGCATTCATATTTGTGTGAATTTGCGTGGAGAAGAAGATATGAGAAGGAAGACCTATTTCATAAAATATTGCATTCAATGTTTGAATATTGGCCACCTTCAGCACCTTTTGTTCATTATTAAATAAAGTTATTTTCTTTTTTATAAACAAGCATTTATCTTCTTTTGTAAACATAACCTAGAGTTTAGTAAAGTAACACATGTTTTCTAAGAAAAAATATAACAATAATAATAAAATGAGTAACTGTTACTAGTTCTTGAAAAGTGTATGCTTATTGTACAAAATACCCCTTTTAACCTATATCAAATATCAATATTTTTTTAGGTATTCATGCCTTTCTTGTCATTTTACGGATTATCAGCGAATTCGGTTTATCCGCGACGGTTCAGCCACACGATTTTGAGTATACTCGGGAGTTAACTTTGTTTGTAACTTTTTTTCCTAGCTTAAACTCTTAATTTTTTTTTTTTTTTTGCTGTTAAAGATAATGAAATTCCTCGCTAATGGCGCTAAGGCAATAATACTAGATTCGAAGACAAGATGTCCTGGAATCCAGAGACGGACGGAGAAGAAGGGTTTTATTAGAAGCGCCCCTATCCCATCCCTCCCTTATCCTTGGCACTGGAATCCAATCCAATAGCTATCCACTTCTAGTCTAACGGTACTGCTTCGGTGTCACCCTACTGGAGTATGTGGAGGATAAGACGGATATGGTGAGAGGTTCTTTGATCTTGATATTACCCAGTGATATTGCTTATATTGGAAACGTTTTAGGAAAAAAAATCTGGTGCTATGCGCGCAACACACAACTTTCACTTACCAACATACTTTGATTAGAAAGTGAAGTGTTTTGTTAAATGCCGTTTCTCAAAGTCACACAATTTACCACATTCATTTACTTTTTTTTTTTTTGTGTTTGCTCTTTAAAGTACACTTAAATTTTTTTATTGTTAAATAAAAGTTTATATTTGTGATAATTCTTCAAAGAAAGCATAATACTACAAGTCGTCTGATTTTATAATTCTCTATTTAGTCGTTGAAAACTTCATTTAGTTACAATGAAACAAATAATTTCAATTAAATTGAAAAGAACATCTTTAATTGTAACAATCGTCTGTCATTAAAGAGATACTGCGCATGCGCCTGCGTAGGCTCAACGTATTTTACGATTTGACGAACTATTTTTCTTTTTATCTCCTGTATACGTTAACTTGATTTTTTTCATATTTCATATTTAGCCATTTCTTATTTTTATGCGAAACGAGGGACAGATAATTTCTCCATATAAACAAAAACAAAGTTACTTTATAGGAAAACAAAAAAGGCCCCTTCCCCATTTATGCCCCCTCAGAAAATTTTAATAATGATTAAGCATACCTGATATTAAAGAATAATTGATTTTCATTAAACATGACGAGTTTAATGAAAATCGTTCCGGCTACTTTTGAGAAATTCAAAAAAAAAAATCTGGTGCGTGCGCGCAACACATAACTTTCACTTACCAACTTACTTAGATAAGAAGTTGACGTGTTTTGTTAAATATCATTTCCCAAAGTCACACATTTTTCTACATTCATATCTTATTTTGTTAATCGTTAAAGCCGTTTTTGACTAAATAAAAAAAAAAACACGTGAAAATGATACAAAATTTATTAAGGAAAGTCCCCCCTCCGTTTAATCAATTTTAATGAAATTTTAACAGTCATATCTCGGGCATATACATACATCAAATACCCAGTTTGATCAAAATCGTTAAAGCCGACTTAGAGTAAATAAAAAAAACACGTGAAATTGTTACAAATTTTATTAAGTAAAGTCCCCCCTCCGGTAAATCAATTTTGATGAAATTTTTACAGTCATATCTCGGGCATATTAATACATCAAATACTCAGTTTAATCAAAATCGTTAGAGCCGTTTTTGAGAATATCGAAAAAAACCTAAAAAGTTATTAAGTAAAGTACCCCCTCCCTTTAAGTAATTTTGATGAAATTTATGCTGTCACATCGCGGGCATATACTCGTACCTACACTAAATACCCAATTTCAGGATCGCACTGTTTATAGTTTTTGAGTTAGTCTGTTCACACACACACACACACACACACACACACACACACACACACACACACACACACACACACACACACACACACACACACACACACACACACACACACACACACACACACACACACACACACACACACACACACACACACACACACACACACACACACACAGACCATTTCGCGGGACTTGGTCATTTCGACTCAGGGGACCCCAAAACGTGTATTTCCGTTGAAAACCGGAAGTCGAATTTTTTCACGATCGCAATACTTCCACTTACTATATATTTCCTATGTAGGTAAGTGAAAGTAAAAAGTTATGAAATAAAGAGCCCCCTCCGTTTGATTAAGTTTGATTCAGGTGACCCCAAAACGTACATTTCCGTTGAAAATTGGAATTTGAAATTTTAGTGAAACTAAAAATCAGATATCTCAATGGGAAAAAATTATAACAGAAAGCAGTATAATTAAGTACGTAACTTGAGTTAAAAGCAAAGAACGTGGCGTTTGAGCGTGATTTCGGATTATAATACTGTTCCAAGTACTTTGAACTCATGAACCTTAATTATACTAATAGTTATTAGGATTTATTATATTTAAAGTGTATGCCCACATAGATAACGCTGATTACGATATTAATATTCCACTAAATAGCAAAACATTTTCCTTAAGAACTTCAAGAGGTTTTATCCTCTAAAGTATCTATATTTTAGGAAAGTGCATCTTTAAAATTTTATAATATTCTCAATCACCTCACTCACTCCTGCTATCGATAGAGTATACTCTACCTTTCAAAAGTTTTGTGTTGGACCACCGATAACTTTTAAGTAACTTTCATCTATTTTTTCTATACTTTTAGCTTATGATTATGGCAGGAAGTATAACATCATCGAATGGAAAAGTGGCACGTTTTGTTTGCCAAAGAGACTCACTTCATATTTTGTTGAATATGAATTAACTTTGCCAATTAAATCCATCTCTTTTGGGTAAATTATCTCCTTGTCCATGCTATCTGTATCGAAAACTATCGATTCTTTTTTTGTGTAAGCAGTATCGATACTCACATGGTACCGTAAAGTCATTAATCGTCTCAATATCTGAAAGCAAGGGTTGGAAAAAGATAAAGAATGTCGGAACAATACTGCCAATGATTGGAAACTTTTGAAATGTAACTTATTCTAACAGTTTATCATCTAAATATTTGAAAACGTTTATGGAGACATACGTACAAAATTCGGAAGCAAAACATTTATAAAAAACATATTTATATGTCCTTAAAGTGTAAGCAGTATCGATACTCACATGGTACCGTAAAGTCATTAATCGTCTCAATATCTGAAAGCAAGGGTTGGAAAAAGATAAAGAATGTCGGAACAATACTGCCAATGATTGGAAACTTTTGAAATGTAACTTATTCTAACAGTTTATCATCTAAATATTTGAAAACGTTTATGGAGACATACGTACAAAATTCGGAAGCAAAACATTTATAAAAAACATATTTATATGTCCTCTAAATTGCTTATGTAAACCGAATTTCATGCTGCTCAAGTCATAATTGTTGGAATATTGTTCGATGTTGTAAGTTAACTAGAAATGTGTATAATTCTATGAAATTTTTATGTATTGTATTTATTTGTTCAGGGAGTTGCTTTGTTAGGACATATACAAGAAAACGTTTTGATGTAAAAGGGATATATTTGATAAAGGGTGAAGATTCCAGAGATAGATAAAGCACCCGACAGAACGAACATATCCTGTGCTCAACGGCCCACGGAAAGACAAGAATATAATTACACGGTGAGGAACTGCAATTATAACTGATTTATAACCGAAATAAAAAAAGTCTCCGATGACAACAGGCGTGAATTTCTATTCCTCTGACCGGGGATTAGAGATGTCACATCGAAGGCAAAACATCGATGTTAAACAGATCTTTGATTTTGTCAAAATATAGATGTAGAAATATTCCTTCTTTTTTTTTAATTTGGTCAAAAATCAAAAACGATTAAAAACATTTTTTTTTTTTTTTTTTATAACGATGCTAAGAGCATTTTTGTTTTATTTAAATTTCAATGTTAAAAAATCTCTGTTTTTGTCAAAATATCGATGTTGATTTTTTTTTTTTTTTCTTTTTTTCTTTTTATGTATCAAAACATAAATATTAAGTTAACATTTTTGTTTTTGTCAAAACATCGATGTTAAAAAATGCTTAGTTTTTATCAAAACGCCTGTGAAAAAAAATTATTTAAATATTGTTTATCTTTTTTATATGTATATCCCTTTCCAACAAGCATTTACTGTGTATAAACACTGTGTAATGAGGTTAAATTTTAAGTATTCTATTTTTCTTTAAAAGTACGCTTTCAATAAGAAAAAAAAGAAAATATAGAAGTCAACTACTAAAAACATCGACACACAAACTTCGATGTTCCCAAAAAGTCAGCCGTATAACATCGATGTTTTCACGAAAACATCGATGTTTTCATTCCTAACCGGAATCGAATACATTAGCACTTAAATACTTCGTTGTGAGCTGAGAACAGTTGAGCGAATTAAGAGAGTCACGTGTGTTACATTTATTATCAGCAGAGTTCGTGAGGTTGGATTCTCTACGTTGTCTGAGTCAGAGTAACTTTGTGTCGCTGGAATGAGATGCTTTGTTTTCATAATGAGTCTAAGGAACTTTGTCATGTTCCGTCGTACTGGGAACAAAAGAGAATTATTTAAAAAAAAAAAAATCATTTAAACAGATTAGTTCACAGGTTAGAAAGCAGTGTATGAATTTGATTTCTAAATAAAATATATTCATTATCCGACTTCAAATATATATATTCTCATCGAATCAGTGACGCGTTATAGTATTTCTTGTAAAAGTAAGCTGTTATAATGTCATAGTATTCTAGATTGGCCTAGTTTTCCCCGACTTTCCTAATCCACTTTCCCACTTATTTACTCACGTCTTCACAATTTTCTTTATTCTTTTTTTTTTTCACGATGTATATAACTTTTACTCGTATTTCGTTTGTTTGTAATTTCTACTTCTTCGTGCCACTTTCTACTTACCTATTCTAGTCTACTTATTATTCGGATTATTTACAATCCGACTTTATTTTTTCCCGCGTTGAGTGCACCCTTTATTCATTTAGGGCCTTTTTATATTCAATTGGCAATAAAGTTGATTTTATCTAGAAATAGGATATATCCTAATTAAAAAATTTCAAAACTGTAAAAAATATTTTATTGATATCCTAAACATCATTCAGCCTGACTTTATCTTTTTGTTTTCAGCGTGAGTTAACATATTACTAAAATATTTTCTATTCATATTATCAGCATTTTAAAAATACAATTTTAAAATAAAATAAAATGGGCCTATCCCATTTTGAAAGTACACGCCTCAAATAATCATGGGTAAGAAAATAACATTTTTACGCAATTTTCTCACGGCTAGTTTGAATATAAGATTATTAAAAAGTAAAAATATTACAAACGAGGATAATATTAATAGACTGAAAACAGGAGCCGAGGTGTACAGGTAAATTACCTGGGCGGCGAGATCAAAGAGTTAGCTCCAAGGACGAGGCTGGTCCAGGAGCGGCCCAAGATAAAAACCAGGACAAAAGGAATATGAAATAACAATCGAGGTATAGCGACCTAGCTTTCCTATTCTCGCTTCATAAATTCAACCTCTTTGGCACTAACAATGATTAATAATATCCTGCAAAGCACAGCCACCTTCAGAGGATATTTTGTGAAGCATGGATTAATAAGTTAGTGACATTAGGGAGTCATATTAGTCTAATCTAAAATTTTGTACTTTACACAATACACAAATTTTGTACAAACTTTACAATGCAAGCAGAGATATAATATAAAAAAAAAAAATGTTGTTTGTTACAGGCTAAAGATACAGTGGGAGTTCAAAATTTTGCATATCCAGGTATAATTAGGATAGGGATCTTTAACGAATACCTGACATTCTACAGGCTAGGGACCTCCATTTTACAATATAATGAAGAGTAAATGGTTGGGGTGCGGTCAAAATAAATAGCCCTATTATATAAGAATCACATATTTAATTTTGCCAACGTTTCGACCCAAATGAGGGGTAAATGAGAAAAGACCGGGAGTCCGGGAGCTGAGGGCCAAAAAGGTGCCTGATTTGAAGAAAACGTTTGATCATGTAGGCTGAAAGTACTCATTTTATAGGTAACAAATATGAATGTCTGCCACCTCAGATCGGTTGCCACCAAATTTTATAGACGAACAAAATCGAGATTTTCAAACGCTAATAACTCGAAAACCATTCTTTCTAAACTTAAAGGGCATTAAATTTCGCGTCGACTGAGGTCCTCACAGTTAAAATCAGTTAAGTCTTTTCGCCAAAACCGATTGCCAATTTAGCCACTATAGCGGAAAAATGAATTATGCTCATGTTCCATAGCCTGCCTAATTTAAAGGGGGTAAATCCAAATTAAAAATGTTACCTACAATAGATGTAGAATATCAAATTCTGTGTAAAACGATCTCATTAATTTTAAAATTAGCCCACTCCTGTGGAGACGAAGTAATTAAAACGTGAACGTATTTAGCGCCTTGTGGTCTAAAATCCGTAATGGTAAAAATCCCCATAAAATTTTTTTGGGAATTTTTTTTAGTTTTTCGCATATAATTCGGCAATATAGATCACAAAGTATTGCTTTCTTCTTACCATAAGAGGCTAAACTATTGTAAATAGAATGGTACATTTGAAGTTTAAATCGTTTCAGTGGTTTAGCCGGGTGCAGTTAGGGTGTAGGTCGCTATGCTAATACCACCACTACACCTTAGGTGGAACCCTAAATAGGTATTCGTATGTGATTTTAAAACGTAACAAAATGCCGGTTACATCCAAACATAATTATGTATATAGTTATCATGCCTAATATTAAAAAAAAATAATAATAAAAACAGTTACAAGACACAAACACTGACAAAGCACAATAGGCCCCAACTATAAGAGTGATGGATGAAGCCTGCTTGTCAAGGAAGAGATTAATCGTGTATCGGTCCAAACGGAACACACGCGGTACCTAACCACTTTACAATCTTCCATTAATAATATAATAATATTATATTATACAATAAAAGATATGAATGATATGAATTACATATTTGATTATAAACAATCGTCTGTCATTAAAGGAGTGCTGTGCATGCCTGGGCTTAACGTGTTTTATGATTTGACGGAATATTTTTTCGATTTCATCTATAGAAACAACGCACTCGCTTTCTGGGAATCCGATATGTGTATTTAAGTATTAAGTCTTCTAACATGATAACAAAGGAAAGGAATTTTGGAGTTTCAAAAAATAAATAATCTACAATTTAAACACATCTATTCTTTGCTTCAAACCTCTCCTATGCCCATGACGCACTATACGATACTAAATAAACGGTGTGTGCTTTAAATAAGTGGGATTTATGTAGGTTTGAGTGCGCAGGCTTTGCACGGGTCATCTAGTAATAAAATAAAAGTGAGATTATACAAAAGGTAACAATGTATAAAAAATGAATAATGAACAAAAATCAGATTAAATATTATCTAGCTAAACAGCAACTTATTTAAACATTCAAAAATATAATTTTAATATTTTTTGTATAATTATCAGTTTTGTAAAGTATCCAAGTCATGTAAAAATGCCATCAGTTGGGTTTGGTTTCCAATATTCTGTTATTCCTTGTTGTAACTCTCTATAATTAATTATTACATGATAAACATTTAATAGTCACCTTCTAGCAGAGCTACTCATATATTTGTCTTCTTTTTAGCCCTGAAGAAGATCCTCAAGATAGGGATCGAAACGTTAGCTTTACAAAATAAAAACGATCAAACTGAAAATCCTGACTATTCATCAACCTTTCGTAAAGAAAAACAGTTGACCATTACACACTTTAGGGTCTGGCCACACATGTCCGCACCGTAGCATTATTATAGGTTATGTTCAGAATATTTTTCATTTAACTTACATATAACCTTTAGTTATGCCTAAAGTGGCCTTTGTCTGACATGTGTGGCCTGAACTTTAGGCATAACTAAAGGTAATATGTAAGTTAAATTAAAAATATTCTGAACATAACCTATTTAATGCTACGGTGCGGACATGTGTGGCCAGACATTAAATATTTCAACTTTAAAGACATTAAATATTTAAACTACTACAATTAATATGATAGAACTGACCTCTAAGCAAAATCTAAATATTCAACAGACGAAAAAATAAATTCCAATGGAAATGCACCTCATTAAATCGCAATTACGGCAATTTGTTCCTGTAAAATAAGGAATGATTGGATTGAGGTAGCTTCTCATTTCAATTTTAAACTGCTCCGTTAGCATTTTGGGGGATGTGAGTCAGGCTTTGATATCATTGAAGATCAATGGTAGTACCGTATGTAATAAATATTAAAAAAAGTATCAAATATTGTTTTTATAGGCCACATAAAATAAATAAAATAAGTATTCAGGTATTAAAAAAAAATCTGGTGCGTGCGCGCAACACACAACTTTCACTTACCAACTTACTTAGATTAGAAATTGACGTGTTTTGCTAATTATCATTTCCCAAAGTTACACATTTTTCTACATTCATATCTTATTTTTGTTAATCGTTAAAGCCGTTTTTGAGTAAATAAAAAAACCCGTAAAAACGATACAAAATTTATTAAATAAAGTCCCCCCTCCCGCAGATCAATTTTGATGAAATTTTTACAGCCATATCTCGGGTATATAAATACATCAAATACCAAGTTTGATCAAAATCGTTAAAACCGTTTTTGAATAAATAAAAAAAACATGTGAAAATGCTACAAAATTTATTAAGTAAAGTCCCCCCTCCCGTAGATCAATTTTGATGAAATTTTTACAGTCACATCTTTGGCATATAAATACAACAAATACCAAGTTTGATAAAAATCGTTAAAACCGTTTTTGAGTAAATAAAAAAAACATGTGAAAATGATACAAAATTTATTAAGTAAAGTCCCCCCTCCGGTTGATCAATTTTGATGAAATTTTTACAGTCATATTTCAGGCATATAAATAGATCAAATACTCAGTTTAATCAAAATCGTTAGAGCCGTTTTTGAGAAAATCGAAAAAAACTTAAAAAGTTATTAAATAAAGTACCCCCTCCCTTTGAGCAAATTTGATGAAATTTTTGCTGTCACATTGCGGGCTTATACATACTCTAAATACCCAATTTCAGGTTCGCACGGTTTATAGTTTTTGAGCTAGTCTGTTCACACACACACACACACACACACACACACACACACACACACACACACACACACACACACACACACACACACACAGACACACAGACACACACACACACAGACCATTTCGCGGGACTTGGTTATTTTGACTCAGGGGATCTCAAAAAGTGTATTTCCGTTGAAAACCGGAAGTCGAAAATTTTAACGATCGCAATACTTCCACTTACTATATATTTCATATATAGGTAAGTGAAAGTAAAAAAGGTTGTAATCGTCCAAAAGTAGACACAATATAGACTGATAAGCATTAGGTAAACAGTACAGTTGAAAACAATATGGCCGCAAAAGCGATAGCCAATAGGAAAACACACCTTCATTGAACACACTGTCTCTATCAAGCCATTGTAATATGACATGTCCGAAATAATTGAGTTTTGTTTTATTTATTTATGAACTCCTTTACAAAATAAAAAAAGATCAAAATGAAAATCCTATTTATTTACCAACCTATAGTAAATATTATATGTTTAGTAAATTTCACGTCCAATTAGTCCCTAGGTCCCTACAGACTACCTGCTCGCTAGAACCCAACCTAGAGTAGATGGAGGTCAGGTAACCGCACGACCTCCACAGTTCATCTTTTATTCAGGTAAGCTGGGGGGGGGGGGGACCTCCGGCCTTTTTGCACTGTCACCCAAATTAATATTTGAACCATCGAGGAAGCAAACAGTCATCCTTGCCCAAATATTTTGTCCCCTTGTTAGTCCCCAATTCGCTCGCGCAACTGTTTTCTTTTCCTCTCTTGCTGTTGCTTCTTCTTTTGATAGTCTTCTCGTGTTTATTTTTATGAGTGAGTGAGGGAGAGGGAGTGGAGAGGGGGGCTATTTGTTTTACCCTCGTGCCTTTACGGTACTTCTTTACTTTTATTTCTTTACAGTGAATGGACTTCAGGAAATTTTGTAGTATGGTATTTTAAGGTGCCTTTACACTGCGAGAACCACGAACAGCGTACCCCGAACACTATTCGGCTAATCTAAATAACATACGAACTTGAAGAGGCACATTACGTTTTATGTTATACAGCTTAACGAATGGCTAAAATTTAAATAAATTTAGTTTAGTCATTTTTACTTTCACTTACCTATATATGAAATACTTATATAGTAAGGGAAAGTATTGCGATAGTGAAAAATTTCGACTTACGGTTTACATCGGAAATATACGTTTTGAGGTCCCCTGAGTCCAAATAATCAAGTCCCGCGAAATGGTGTGTGTGTGTTTCTGTGTGTATGGGGACAGGCTAGCTCAAGAACTACAAACCGTACGAACCTGAGATTGGGTATTTGGTGTATGTACATGCTCGCCATTTGACAGAAAAAAAAAATTCAACAAAATTGTTCTAGCCGAAGGGCACTTTAACTTAAACAGTAACTTTTTTCCTATTTCTACGTTTTTTTTTCGATTTACTCAAAAATGCTCTAACGATTTTGTCAAACTCGTCATGTTAGATGAGAATCAAGTATTCTTTAATATCAGGTAAGCTTTATAGCTATAAGATTGGGTATTTGGTGTATGTATATGTCCGCGGTGTGACAGCGAAAATTGCATCGAAATTGGTCAAACGGTTGGGGTACTTTATTTAATAACTTTTTACGATTTTTTTCAATTTTCTCAAAAACGGCTCTAACTCTGATTTTGATAAAACTGGGTATTTGATATATGTATATACCCGTGATATGACAGCAAACAATTCTTCAAATTTGATCAAACGGAGGTGGCACTTGATTTCATAACTTTTTACCCAATTTTTACGGGTTTTTTTGGATTTTCTCATAAATAGCTTAAACTATTTTGATTAAAATCGTCATGTTTAAATAAGAATCAAGTATTCTTTAATATAAGGTAAGCTTCATCATTATTCAAATGTTCTGATGGCGCTTAAATGGGAAAGGGGCCTTCTTCTTTTTTTTTTTTACCCCCTCCGGTTGAGCAAATTTATGCTGTCACGTCACGGGAATATACTTATACCAAAAACCCAATTTCAGGTTCGTACGGTTTATTGTTTTGGAGCTATCCTGTTCCCATACACACACACAGACCATTTCGCGGGACTTGGTTGACTCAGGGGACCCCAAAACGGGTAATTCAGATGAAAACAGGAAGTCGAAATTTTTCATGATCGCAATACTTCCCTTACTATATAATTCATATATAGGTACGTGAAATTAAAATGAAACAAGTGTTAGGTGGTATTTTATGCTAAATACATTGTCCTTCAATTCCTAAACAGGTCTAACGAAGGTCTTAGTAAACAAATCGCAGAACTTCCATACGATTATTATTTAGCTATGTTTAAATTCTAATGCGCATTTATTTTACAGTCCGATTAAATTTTCTAGCTTCATATTTAATATTTCTATTATATTCCACCCTTTAAGACTAAAATAACTCTAAAGCCATTCAGCTCTATACAGTTGGTTTAATGGCCCTAATCAGTAGCCACTTTTTTTGAGTTTTTAAAGAATTTGGCTTGATGATGAAAATTTGATGATTTTATTAAAATACTACTCAAACTTTATAAATCGCAACTTTTAAAGTATGGACTTACTAAACAGAAACTTTTTATTTAAGGTAGGTTTATCGATGGGGTTTAACAATATTTTCTTTTTTCAGAATTTTTGGATCGGGTGGCAAGAAAAAAATCTCAGAAAACTCTGATTCTTTAAGTAGCTACATGCTATCTTCACCAAAACACCTAAATCAATTTTTTTTTTAATGTTCTATGCCACGAATACGATAGGTTGGTTTTCATTTTCGTTTTCAAAAATTTTTGACGCAATAAAAATAAGGAGATGTGAAATAAAAATAAAGAAGGTTGACCGAATATGAAAATATTTGTAGTTATATTATAAATTTGTAAAAATATGTAAAAAAAAAATGAGTATAAACGATTAGAAATGCAATAAAACGATAGAGTTCAACTTCCTAATGATAATTGTAAGCTCAGAAAAATCCGTTCCTTATAATAAACAAATTATATAATAAATAAAGGATATAAGGATATAATAAATAAAATAATAATCACTTGGTATAAGTATATATGTCAAGAAACGATAATAATAATAAAACATCAGATCAAAAAAACATTAATGGATTCCCTAAATATTTTTTTCCTCCACGAAGTTGGCTGGTACATTAGTTCCAATATCAGATGGACAAGAAGTTAAGATCCTGTCGAAGATTTGCAGGTAACAAAAAAAAAAAAAAAAACTCTCAGAACTACCTCGGGCATTCCATAAGAACCTGCCTGGAAGTGACAAGTATTTATCGGAGAGGGCACACTCAGCCCCTTTCCTTCGGGATGAAAGCCCCTCTCCCTCTCTCCGGCAGTCGATCTTATCTCTCCCTGACTTGGGCACTGCCTTCGATATAGATGGTGGATACAGCCTCGTCAGTCCCGGAGTGGCTCGGTAGGGGGGGTGGAAGGGGGGACAGGAAATGGGATTTGGTGAAGAGAGGTCTAAGATTGAGGGGGGTGTGTCTGGAGGGGAAATAACTTAGGAAATATTAAATCTTTAGTAACATTCGATAAACGGAACAGTTAGAGCGTCGTTAACCCTTTATTTACGAATGATAGATAGTAGGTAACCGGTCACACGTGCCCGACAGAGGGTCAACCGACCCGTTACTATCTATCCTTCGTAAATGAATCCAGATCCGATACACGCCCGTGCTGCGGTGCGGTTATATGTGATTTACTCAAACACTACAAGGCGATTTTTTTTTTTCTTTTTAAGTTTTAAGGTTCGTTTCTAAATCCTAAATACATCTTTAAATAATAAATAACCTCACTTTTTTTTTCTTCTATTATCATCTTCTTCAGGCTTGGTGATTTATTCGGCTGAATAGGCGAAAATTTGGCTTGTAAATGCATGATCAGGTGAGTTTTTTAAATTGTTACGAGACTTTGACTTGACCTAACCTTCTATACCTATTATTCTAATCGTCTCTTCATACGCACTTGTTTGCTGATTTTTTTTTTTTTTTTAATCACTCAATTAATTATCAAGTATCATGTAAGGTAAGTACATATCATAATATCAAATAGCAAAATGTTATGTAATTTTTAAGAAATATTTACAAATTAATAGGGGGTCACTTGAGGAGTAGTGGCTAGCCTAGCAGCCTACAGGTTCGCTTGCCGTGGTGGTCCTAGGATATTTTAAATAGAGTCAAAAATCGTTGGCTAAGCCGTCCCTCGGATAGGACGTAAAATGGAGGTACCGAGCCTATACGATGTCAGGTACTCTTTAAAGATCCCTATTCTAATTATACCTGTATAGGCAAAATTTAGCACTCCCACTTGCATCGTCCGATAACAGAAATGCTTACAGGCTTGAAAATGGCTCTGTGAGCCCTAACCGTTTTTTTAGTAAAAATTGGTCTAATTTTATATAGTTCATCAATTTTTTTTTTTAACAGTTAAACGTAGGTTTATTTTTCTGTTTTTTTTTTATTATTAACTGACTTTTATTTTATCAAAAACATTACTAAATTTTGTTAGTGATAAGCAGAGTTTGATCGTAGTGGTTGAGGTTCGATATGGTCAACGAGGTATATTAAATGAAGGGATCGGGGCAAAATAGTGCCAAGCAACATTTTTAACAAAAAATAAACTGTACCTGGAGTCTGCTGTATTTTACGTAGGACTATACGTCTGTAATGGAAATGCTACCTAAATATGACTAGAAAGTGTTCTATATAGTCATATTTAGGTGGCATTTCCATCAGAGACAAATAGAACTACATAATATACAGCAGACTGCAGCTACAGTTGTTAAAAATGTTGCTTTGCACTATTTAGCCCCGACCCCTTCAAATGAACCATGATTTGAATCTATAAGTTAAATAATTATTTATTTATTTATTTAGATTACAGTACAACCTCGCTTATCCGGAAGGCAATCAATCGGATGATCTAAAATCCGAAAAAGCAATAAGAAATCCCGAAATACGAGAATTTCAATTTTTTTATGATAAAAACAACATTTTCTTTATGTTCAAATTTAGTAGGAAGACCAACTTATTTATATAGTTTTAGTAAGTTATACTCCACGTATTTTCCTTAATAGGGTAAACCATGCAGTAATTGCCACTCAGTACAGTTATTGGCACCCCAACTTTAACTTAAAGTAATAGGTAAACAAGTCCTTATTTTATTACAAGATATAAATGAGTCTAATGTTTGAAGGGCCCTCTAAGTCGTCTATGAAGTAAAACTTTAACAAACTAACCATAGGGAAGATTTCACAATTAAATCCACAGGGTGCCAATAACTAGATTTGGCACTTTTAACAATAAATATTGCCATAATGTAAAACTATTGAACTTTTGACCCAAAAAAACCTCTTGAGTCTTTGTAAGGACAGGTAAAGAGAAGTTACAGGAAGTTTCAATTAGATCCCTTCATAAGAAGTATTTTTTTAATGTCACCAATGAAATTCAGTCTTTAGGGTGCTAATAACTGTACTGTTCACCCTATGTCATAACTATTTCCTTAATATTTCCTAACTATGTCATAACCTCCATGCATCATCCTTAATATGTCATACATCTGACATTTCGGGATTGCGTACCTATTCTTAAATCTCTCTTGTAATACCCAACCACATGATTGAACGTACGTCCAGTTATCAAAATAATTTTTAATATATTTTGTTTAAATATAGTTCTTCAGCCAGGAAAAAAGATGAAAATGATAAGTGGAACTGATATATAATTATAATAAAATTAATAAATTGTGTTAAATTCTGACTTCACATTTACTAGAAGTATTTTTTCTGTACAGTCAAAAGGAAAAGAAAAATAAATTCCTCTTTAATTATCTTCAACTAACAACATCCATTTACAAGACGTAGAATTGTCGAGGAATATTATTTTGTCAGAATGAAATCTTTCCTTAAAGCGGTTTCTCCTCATATCCCCGACCTTACAACAAGGCGGTAATCCAATACTCTTAGTGTCGGATTTCTACCCAAATAGAGGAATAATGTTCCGGATTATTTTACCAACCTCTTGGTAAGAAACCCTATCCAAGGTCCTCCACCGCAAGAAGTAAAATAATCTTCCTATAAGACGGAAAGAGAAGATGGTCCAGAGACCATACATGCACTCTCCACTGAGAACAGAGGGGACGCTCTAAATCAGAACTTCTACCTGCTAGGGGTTCCCAGCCACAGCCTCGGGCCATTCTACACAGAGGAATTATCTACAGTGTAAACTGTGAACTGTTTAGCGGCATCCCTGTTTAAGAGGTGATTTAACAGTTAGCGGCTTTAGCAGGGGAGAAAGTTGTCTTCATTGGGATTTAAATTGAGGCTGTATTCAACTCAGATCTTTTTGGAACAAAAAGCCATTTTATAATATGCCACATAATAGGGGTCCGGGGCCACCTGTGGTGTAGTGGTTAGCATGGCAACCTACAATACTAAAGGTCGCAGGTTCGTGCCCAGCGGTGGCCCTAGGATTTTTAATGGGAGTAAAAAATCCTTAGCCATGCCGTCCCTCGGATAGGACGTAAAATGGAGGTCCCTAGCCTGTACGATGTCAGGTACTCGTTAAAAATACCTAACCTAATTATACCTAGATAGGCAAAATTTAGGACTCCCACTGTAGCTTCATCCGATTAGCCGTGACGTTAAACAAACAAACAAACAATGATACGGCTAAATTTTTAATTATTATATAAAAACAAAATGAGTACCACAATTATGTGAGATTTACGTATTTTATTATAGCCGACGTTTCGACCCAAATTTTAAGTCATTATCAGGTCTAAATGAGAAACAATCAAAAAACAACCAATTAGAGAAATTATGTAAACAAATTTATGTTTACTTTCACTTAATTTATTCAATTTGTTTAATGTTTGGTATACATTTAATATTTGTTTATATAATTCCTCTGATTGGTTGTTTTTTTTTTTAGGTTTTTCTCATTTAGCCCTGATGATGACCTAAAATTTGGGTGGAAACGTTGGAAAAAATAAAATATATAATTCTTGAATATTAGTGCTATTTCACTTGACCGCATACCCCGACCATTACGTTATGTCGAAGAGAAAAAAAAAAAAAAAAAGGAAAAACTTTTTCCTTCAAAATCTCAGATTTTAATGAAATTTGGTAAATAGGATACCTTCCTGTAGACTAAAAAATAAAATACCAAATTTCAGCTCAAAATATAGCTATATAAACTCATTGAAAAACAAAATTTTGACCTGTAGCATCATCTACAAAATTAAAAGTGCAGCTCTTCTGGGCAAGATGAAGTGAGTTGAAATTGATGTCATTTTAAAGTTGAATTTATTACCTTAAGACATGAAACTCAATATGAGTTAAGGAAATTTGTTTTTCAAAGTTTGAATTCCTCAAAAAGCACACTTTTTTTAAAATTTCAGTAGATTTGAGAAGTTTGTCACTAGTACGTGTTATAAAAATTATGTAGGGCTGCAATGGGTTCATGCTTAAAATAATTTTAAACATAATTAAGGAACTAATTTTTTTCTCTCATTAAAATCTGAGATGGTGAAGAAAAAAAGTGTGTAGATGTGAGACCGAGTAATGACCCACGAGTATCTAAAGTATCAGTGTATTACAATTAATAATACAAATTAATAAGATATATAATTAATTATAATATTATACCTCCGCTGTTGGAATTTAATGGGCATGTATAAGTAAATGGGTGACATTAATCAGTATAACTATTATATGTCAGTGCATTAAAATTAATAATACATATAATTAATAATATAATATAGATATATTAACACTATACACCTCAGCGGTCGGAGGCTAGCGCGGTCGAGTATAGGTGACGGCTAACATTAATCAAACACAGTTACTTCAGAGCCAACGCCTTTGGCCCCCTTCTGAATAATATTAATAATCCCGGCCCCCCCTAGACATTTTCGATTAGTTTTATTTTTTATTTAGTTAGCTTATTTTTTTTTTCTTCTTTGAAATATGAATGATTAATTTCGGCTGGAAAGATTAATGTCAACCTTATTTCGGGGAAAAATTCCTTTGGCGTGAAAGTCGTTTTGGGGGTCGCTCGATAGTTCATTTATAAGGATTATAGTTCTAACCGATTTAGAAAAATTACTTATTTAGTTAAGTTTTTTTTTATATCATTGTGATGAAACTCTAAATCCGATTGCGTTTCCACCTTCTAAATATTTGTTACAGAATAGTTTTTCAAAAAATAAAAAAGAAATGACTTTCTAGGAACCAGAATTCCTTTTTCGTTATCTACCTCATGTATAAAATTAAATTTTTATATGTTTTTATAAGTACTACTGTAAGAATACAGTGTTTCCCGCTCTGAGCTCGCTTTTAATAACCTGTTTCAGGTAGAACCTACTGATACGATATCTCATATCATCATGTGTTATATTCCGAATTTAATTAATACGTATTATGGCAAAATATTAATTTCGTACATTTTTGCTAACTGTCTATTGTGATTGTACTAAACCCTATTCAAAATATATTCTTTACTATCTATATATACCGGTTTCTCCCGGAGAATTTTATTTTTTAAATCTATAAAGACTTTTATCGTTTCAAACGGTCGATTTTGTAAAAAATAATGTAAAGCGAGATCAAAACGATTTTTACAACAATAAAAATTTGGAGAATTTAGGACAAACGGTTTGGGTTACTATTAAGAACAAACAAACAGAATTTTATCTTTATTTATATAGATTAGTTCCTTTTACATGTGTGTTATTTATATTTGATCTCGCCACTGCTGAATGATCCAGTAAGTGCTAAATGAATGGACCATTAATACTTACTATAGTCAAACATGAGATGTACAAAATAAAAACTTTAACCCTTCTAAACTCTTTACCAAACGATCTCAAATTTGGCTTGAAGTTTTATTTTAAATCCCATTGGTTTTTAGATTACCTGAAACATTTATCAGTGAATTTTGATTTGACTCCATTAAAAAGAATAAGATATAATTAATTTAACGCATTTATAGCTACCGAGCCACAGCAACGCGTGGCTGGATCTGTTCGAAGAATATAAGATCTTAACATAAAAACTGGAAAAGAGTTATTTACAGTATTTAGCTAATAATAGGATATAGAAAAGAATAATGTTTGAACGAATTCTGAACAAGATAAACAAAAAAGATAAAAAACAAAACATGTTTATTGGAACAAGAATAGATAGACATGGTAAGTTGTTTAGAAGATCCAAACGTTCTTCCCATCCAGGACAAATATTTACACGATGCTTGGAGTGTAATTTACTTTCCAACATCATTTATATTATTTATTACATTGTTACATTTTAAAACAACATTTTAATATTGCAAAAATGATTTGGGACGAATGGAAAAGATCTAGAAGGACACTTAACAGAAAAAAAAAATATTTTCTCTCACCGCTCTTACATCAAATTACTCAAAGGGTTGCGGGTTCGCTTCCCCGGCGGCCCTAAGATATTTTTTAAAGGGATTAAAAAACCTAGGCTCTGCCGTCCCTCGTATTGGACGTAAAATGGAGGTCCCGAGCCTGTACGATTTGTCAGGTACTAGTTAAAGATCCCTATCCTAATTATACTTAGATAAACAAAATTTAGGACTCCCACTTCGTCCAACACATCCTCCAATTAGCCTTTGTGGTGTAAAGTGACGCTAACCAAAAAAAAACAAACAATGACACAATATTTTCAATTGTTCTCCGTCATTCTTTTTGAGATTTTAAACTATTTGTGTAAATGGTTTTTTAAAATCTACATGTATCATATATTCTTTCTTCTAACATATATTTAGAATGACGGATTCATTTTCTGATATTTAATTCATATAATACATTATTTTTTGAGTTTGAGCTGGTAAATGCTAGAATATTATCCAGATCTCACAAAACAACGTAGCTTAGTTTTAGTGATTTCAGGACGGAATAACAAGTTGCAATTCCACATAAGACATGATTATTATATATTTTGTAACAAAACAAAACGAGAAAATCTATTTAAACCAGGATCACTTATCTCTGAATTGCACAATAAGCAGCGTGAATAATAAAAGTTACTGTTAAACGGTCACAATATAAACTTCATATTACAGTTCTCAAAAGTTAAGTGTTTATAAAACGGGATCGACTGCAGTAATTTTTATTAATTCCGTTTGGAAATATTTTAAGAAAAAATAGTAGAATATAATATCCACTTGCTTTTTCGGCTTGTCGGCTCAGCAAAGAGGACGCACTTAAAAATAATGAAAGTAAAAATTACAAACTTCTAGTACGTGACGGTACCTAAGTAATAAAACTCTTACAGACTTACAACAAACAACTATCGACCAACACATACGATCTCTTTATTCAAACTTTCATGTTAAATTGCGCGTCTATAGTAACGGAATAATCAACGACATGGCCACGGCTGGCTGATATGCCTATAGCAATGCGGCTAAAAAGAAGCTGGATAAGAGACCTCCTCACCTTATTTAGAGGCAAGTACGGAAAGAAAGTAAAGAAGGTGCTGCTGGGAACTTTCCTTTCCTCATGCATAAAATGCCTAACGTATTTATTCTTTTAAGCCATCACATTCGCTAATTGTCGCAGATTGCAGACAGGTCTGACTCTAAGTTTGAAAGAGACCGAAAAAAAAATAGGTTTAAAATTTGAAATTCCCGCCGACGAAAATTCATGTAAAATTACAGCAATTACGCATTAGTTATAATTAAGGCAACAACTGTTTATTTGATGTTTATTAACGTCCCTTTATGATACTAAGGATAATCGGATGGTGCTACAGTGGGAGTCATAAAATTGTGCCTAACCAGAAATAATAAGAATAGGGATCTTTACCTGACATCGTACAGGCTCGGGACCTCCATTTTACATCCTATGCCATAGCCAAGGATTTTTTACAACCTTTGAATAATATAAAATACAAATTGAAATATATTGTATTTCGAAAGCAATAGAAGTATACACAACACTATTTCACAAAATTGAACTTTAACTTGAAGGTCAGTTTTCTTAAAATATGGAGTTCACTTAGGCGTTACACCGACCATATATCTTAAATAATGTTCATAAAAAATTCAATAAAAAATAAAAATAAAAACCTCTCATAAAGAAGAAAAAAAGCATAAAACCTCCATAAGCATGCACGCCCACATCTGTCGGCTGTAGAAAGTTTTTTTATTCAGAAAATCGTAAAAAAAAAAATGAAAAAAGGATGAGTTAAGGAATTCGATGAGTCCCCCCCCCCCCCCAGTATAAAATCCCCCGTTTAAGGAAACGAGCTAAGGTTATTGTGTTGAATAGGAAACACCAATCTTAAGATGGGGCAGTGGACCTTCAAGATAATCTCGAGAGATTGTAGATACCAGAATTCTTAATAGGATTAACAACTTTTTATAGTCTTGTTATGTTTATAGGATTCATTTTTAAGGATGGATTAATCCTTAAATATGTGTTATCCAATCATTGTTATCAAGACAAAAAACAAAGATTAATGTACAAAATACATATTAGTTTTAATTCAATTTTTTAATGCCTACAGGAGTACTTGATCGAAACAATTATACTACTTAATATGTTCGTTGTTTTATGAGAAAAAAACAAAAACATTACAGCAATTTTAATACAAACAATAATTATATTTTCCATACAAGTATATTGCATTTAAATTGTTATCCAACAACATCCTTCATGCAGTATATATTTATATGTAATTGGTTTAATTATTATAGTTTAGACTATACACATTAATTCGACAGAGAAGTATGCGGGTAAAATTACAGTAATGGTCGTATTCAATTAACAGCTGATTTTCAGGAGAACAAAAAAACATCATTTTATTAGCTATTACTTTATTTAGTTTTTGTGTTTGATTTTAAAAAGAAACATTAAAATTTTCATTATATTCATTTGTAAAATGTTTTTTGGGTTGGAATTTAAATTTTCCTTATAGGTTGGTGTCACTCAGGATTAATGACCAAGCGAATCCTGAAATTCGAATATTTCCTCTTTTCTATTTACTGGTGACATACTTCGTCATTTAGGACTCATTTTGATTAAAAATTCAAAATAATCCAAAAAAATTTTTTGACAAACGACCATTTGCAGTATCAACGACGAATTAATATCATTATTTATTTTGTATGTGATTTTATGATTCAAATAGTACCAAAACATGGATTTCTTTTAAAGAGTATGTGTTCATATCAGTTATAAGAGAAATTCAAACTGTATGATTGTAATATTGATTAAAATCATACAGATCAGTAAAAATATTATTAAGTGCTGCTGTTTTAGAAACATTTTAAAATAATTTTAAATATTTTTAACGATGAAATTGAGATTTTTTTAAATTGTTATATGTTTTATTTAGATAAAAAGAATTTAAAAAAATAAATATCGTGCAAATGCATTTCAAATGCTAACTTAAGGATGAAATGATAATTCTTGAACAAGTAATGGGTTATTGTTGTAGTTTGAAAATATGCAGGCACAGAAGATGTTATGATGATTTGATAAAAGCAATACTATTTCAAATCTGTAAATGTACTGTTCAAAAAGAATTTTAAAATTGTTAAGAGTTTTTTTTTACAATATAATTATGCGTTTTATGTTTGGTGGATATAAAAATAGTTAATTTTAATGTTAATTATTTTTGGACACTAAGCTCAGAACCGCATGGGAACCCTCAAAAAGGTTACTGGTCAAATGATAAAAACAAAATTATCCAATACATGAATTGGTTTTAAAAATATGTAGGCAGCAGTTATGGGGAAATTTGTAACAATAATAATGAACAAAATGTGTAGATATATTGTTCAAAAAGGATTTTGTAATGGTTACAAATGAAATTTAACAACGAATTACGAGTTTTAACGTCTATGTATGTTTTATGAGATAAAGATTTTGAAAACATAGTTATGTTAACTATTAATTGTAGTTCAAATTAGCTTAGGTTCGCATGGTAGCCTTAAATATGTTATTGATTAAATAATAAAAACAATAATATCAAAACATGAATCAGAGTGATATGTTGAGTATATGTAGGCTGAGACGGCACTTGTGAAATCGTATTCAAACTATATATTAGTATTAGTGATTACTATATCTATCTACATAGTTCTGGTTGGGTTTAAGACTAATTCTGTGATGAATACAAGTAATTAAAACGAAGGAATTTCAACTTTTTAACGTGTTTAATGTTTTACGAGATAAAAAGTGTTTAATGGGTTACATTTGTAGGATATAATTATGTTCATTGTTTATAATAGTTGGATTCATACCTAGTAACCTCTTGACTTCTTGAAGATTGAGGTAGAGGTCCCAGCTAGCGTTGCAGCCTCCGGCGAACAGGAAGATCGCCGCAAGAAGCGGGCACCAGAAGGACGAGGAAGACATCTCCAGAGGTTGAAAGAGCACTCGGACGGATCAGAAGAACCTCGCCGAAGAGGAACACATGGAAACACAGGCGAAGATAACGATATTAAGGACGAACGCACCCAAAGAAGTAGAGGAAGAGAGAGAGCGCAAAACGACCTTCCCCCTAAGCCGGCTCCGGCGCTACTGGCGGACAGAGGCGTCCGTTGCCCTTGGCCGAGTGATTACGATCTTAGCCGAAGACAGCCGAGCGTGCCTGTCTTGTTAGCGGGTGATTGTCAGGTCTTTATGTCAGGCCGTATTAGCATAATTTTCTCCGGTTTTATTTGTCATCTTTTTATATACATGTTTTTTTTTTATTTTTAAATAATACATATTTCTATATTCATTTTCTTTGTATTATATTCAAAGATGTTTGGGTTGATATTTTATTATTTCGTTTAATAAAATATCTTTTTATTGTAATTTTGTGAAAAAAATACTAAACAAAATTAGATCACCTGTGTTATAAAGGCTAGCATAACAGTCTAATATACTAAAAGTGCGGGTTGGATTTAATGAGGAGGTTGGAATTGGAGTTTTTTTATTTCTTTTTAAGTCATAAGCAAAGCCTGGATTTTTATGCAGTAAAATGCGTCAAAATAATAAGCCTTATAATATGCATTAAAAACTATAAAAAATGTAGCAAATTAAGCAGCATAAATTCTAAAAATATGTTATTAAAATATCGTAATATTCGAAGATACTAATGTGTATACAATATTTCACAGGAAAGGAAGTGGAAAATTGTAGAAATGAAACAAAAATGATTTTAAATTTTGTTGAATCTTAAGGTGCCTTTACACTCTACGAACCTCACCCTCGAACCTTGCCGTACCGGCGTTAAACGAACAGCCATTTATATTTTATGATGAAGAAAGTCTCCTTTATCAATATATTTTATATTATCTGAAAAATAAAAATGTAGGAGACGAATTGGAACGGCGCACTAATATCACAAACAACTCCTGTCACTTGGGAAAAAACCCAAATCAAATGTGACACTAGCGCTACCCCCGAACACAGGCGAACAGACGAAGTACCTAGATCAACCGAACAGTTGACGTGAAGGCTGTTCGAGGGTGTTGTTCGAAAGTAAAGTTCGTAGAATGTAAAGGCACCTTTAAATAAACATATATTTCCGATAATACATAATAATATTAAACACATTTAAAACTAAAATATAAAATGATTCAAACTTATAGTTAACAAGAAAACTTTCTAGAATAACATTAATAAAGACAACTAAGTTAAAAAAAAAAACAAGTAAATTAATCATTTAAAAAATAAATGCATTTCTAAATTTATTTCTGTGAATCCAACCGTCTTGAAGCTTGGAATCCTTGGATCCAAAATAGATCTTTCGACATCAACTGATGTGAATGGAACAAATTTATAAGCACCTATGTAACATTATTGGGTCGTTGTCAAAGTCGCTGACCAATTGAATTATCCACGTGTAAAATTATATTTATGTTTTGGATGATACTAAGCCCTGAATTTTTCATAAAAACGTCTTCCATTTTTTCTTTTAATGCTTCACAAACGTGGCGTAGGATTCGATTGATCGTTTTATTTACTAAAAAGGTACAAGGTAAGTCGGGAATCTCAGCAATCATTAATTCGAAGAAGATGAACTTTTCTATGGCGAACAACCCCGATCAAAATTGGAAATATTAGCTTCCGCGTCGTATTTAAATTTTATATTTCTAAATGTATAGCTTAATTTATTCGATCATCAAAATACGAATATATATATACAGTTATCATCAAATATGAAAAACAAAAATTGGCCAATTAGATCTGCGTACTCTAATTCGCAATCATATCTGGTACGCTATTTTAAAAGCAATGCTATTTTAAAGTAGCACGCAAAAAAAAATCATGCAAAAATTTGGGCCCTGGTTACAAGCTGGGATTATTTTTATACAATTTTAATTAGTAGTAGTATTCTCCAAAGAGTTGTTACATTCACTACAATATCCCTATTATATTTTTTATATATTTTTATTATTATTATATAGTGAATGTAACAACCACAAAAACACTGAAAAGAATGTACCTAATAAAGAAAAAATCAATTAAATTTAAATAGAAAAAAAAAATTCAATAAATGTCTCTAGGATTTTTTAAAGGGAGTAAAATATTCCTGGCTACGACTTTCCTCGAATGAGACGTAAAGTGAAGGACCCGAGCCTGTGCGATGCCAGGTTATCGTAAAAGCTCTATATAAGTCACAAACCGTGTTCATTCAACAAACAGTTGAATTTACCTATTTATACTACAAAAACAAACAACAACGAACTTTTTTTTTTGTATATATTAATTTAATCATTAAATTAATATAAAATAACTAGCTGTATATCCCGGTTTCACCCGGAAAATTTCAATTTTTAAATCTATGAAATCTATAAACTGAGACTTTTATCGACTCAAACGGTCGATTTTGTAAAAACCAATATAAAGCGAGATCAAAAAGATTATTATAACAATAAAAAATATACCCAGGGATCGGCTGAAGTTATGCAATTTTAATATGGACAGGTGTTCGCACCTGGTCTGAAAGAACCCCTGAGCGAAATTTGGAGAATTTAGGACAAACGGGATGGATTTCTGTAAAGAGCAAACAGAATTTCACCTTTATATGCACAGATTATAGCTGTATATCCCGGTTCCACACGGGGAATTTCATTTTTCTAAAGAAACGGTCGATTTCGTAAAAAAAAACATTGTAAAGTGAGATCATAATGATTTTTATATCAATAAAGAATATCAGCTGAAGATCGGCTGAAGTTATGCAATTTTAATACGGACAGGTGTTCCCACCTGGTATCAAAGAACCACTGAGCGAAATTTGGAGAATTTAGGACAAACGGTATGGATTTCTATAAAGAACAAACAAACAAACAGAATGTCAACTTTATTTATATAGATTTAAAAATTGACGAAAGTCAAGAGATGCCCAAAATTGGACAAAAATTGTCCACCTCCCGTAAATACTCGCCAAACGCGATATCATGAGAGAGGTGTCAGTGAAGAGGAAGGATTTGGCACTGTTCGGAAGCGAGCTCCGTGGTGCAATGGTTAGCAAACCACACATGTCACGCGGAAGACCCGGGTTCGATTCCCGGTGGAGCCAAATCTTTTCTCTTCAAAAATATATTGTTTAATTTTTTTTTTTTTAAATTACGTCAAAAACAGATATATTGTTAATTAATTATCGCCCCATTTCCCCAAACATTCCCGATGATTAAACACTTAATATGCTATTCGAGGAGGAGGTAAATCAAACAAATTAAAGATAATAAAAATCAGCCTTCTTTAGGTAGATAGATAGATAGTTAGAAACGTTTATTTGAATTAGTTATATAGGGTGAACCGTACAGTTATTGATACCCTTAAGACTAAATTTCCGTGGTGAAATTAAAAATTGTTCTAATTGAAACTTCCAGATACCTCCTGTTTATCTATCCCTATAAAGATTCAAGAGGTTTTTTTGGGGCAAAAGTTCAATAGTTTTGCCATATGGCAATATTTATAGTTGAAAGTGCAAAAACTAGTTATTAACACCCTGTGGATTTAATTGTGAAATCTTCCCTATGGTTAGTTTGTTAAAGTCTTAAATCATAGATGACTTAGAGGGCCCTTCAAACATTAGATTCATGTAAACCTTGAAATTAAATTAACACTTGTTTGCTTATTTCTTTAAGTTAAAGTTGGGGTGTCAATAACTGTATGGTTTACCCTATAAATTAAATATAATAGTTTTAAATTAATAAACTTTTTTTTTCGACAATGAACGTATTCGTCTGTCGAGGTGTTAGCTTAATAATACTAACTAATTTTAACATAAACAATTCCCTGGATTACTGTTAAAGAAAAAAATAAACAAAACGTGGTCTTCTAATATCTATGTAAATAGTCCAAATAAAGCCTTTTCTTAAGAATGTGATTATCTACAGTGTCCATACAATCAAAATTAAGCTTTTACTTAATGTAGACACTCTAAAATATATTTATATATTTACATATATAACAATTTATTCAAAATTGAAATTTGTAAACATTTCATATCTGGGCCTTTCCACGTCAAATAAACACAGAAATATATCATTTTGAACCTCACCATTTCAGATTTTCTTGAAATTTGGTATATGAGTATTACTTGTATCTTCTAAAACTATTATGAAATATTACTGAGATATGTCCACCCGTTTTTGAATTATTTGTCTCTAAAGCCCTCAAAAATATGTCCAGAAACAGAAAAAAATCATGATTAAAAACTGCTGTAGATATTTTCCGAACTTCCACTAGGACTATGAAATTGGTGTCGTTTAACAGCGCATTCCATGCCATTTCATATGATATACAACAGTGTATGGGTTGGTACTAAAGAAATTTTTTTAAAACCTAGTTTAAAATTTTTATTTCAATTTTCTCAATAAAGCCATTTTTTTTATATTTTATTTTTATATATTTTTTAAAAAATAGGTCATATTGCCTATACTTATACATTGTTCTCTATCAAATGAAACAAGGAAAACATCTACAGCTATTTTTAATCATGATTTTTTCTGTTTCTGGACATATTTTTCAGGGCTTTAATTCAAAAACGGGTATACGTATCTCAGTAATATTTCACAATTGCTCTAGTAGATACAAGTATTAGGTACAAATGTACCAAATTTCAAGAAAATCTGAGATGGCAAGGCTCAAGCCTGTGTTGAATTGACATGGAATGACCCATCTATAATTGACGGCTGTCTTTAGATGCAAATATAATTTTTTGTAATTTGTTCCATTTAAAGTTTTCATGGTTCCATCAAAATCTAATTTTTTTTCCCCCCAAAAATGCTGCTCTGAACAGTTTTAAAACTGGGCATACATATAAGAAGTGAAAGATATCCTCCGGTACGTTCATGTTAGATAGAGAGCAATTTCCCCTTTTATCTTGACATGGTTAGTAATTTAAATTGAGAAGTTCCCCTCTTGCAATAAAAATTAATCGAATTAAATGCAAGCCTTTCTCCTTGTAATAACCACAATCATACTCTAGTCAGCTTTCTTTATTTATAAATGCTGTAACTAATTTCTATTATAAGTCATGATGTGAAACGAAACCGTATGATTTTGTCCGTTACACTGAAAAGAGTTGTAAGACTATTTGTTGTAACTGTTTATACCTAACTATTCTAGTACATGTTCTAAATTGTACGAGAATCGTCTAACCTTTGCGAGAACCTTCTAAAATATTATAAATGTAAGAAGCAATGGACTAGGGACTTAGTCTGGCTCTGAAGATGAAAGCATATGGTTTTTGTAACGTTGTTATTAATTTGATAGTCTATTGTTTGTCAGACATCGTGAATTATTTTATCGTAATATAAATTATTTTAACCCATATTAATTGCTATCTACAAATATAGAATAGAGTATAAATTTAAGTGCCTAAAACTAAAAATAATATAAAAGTTAATAAATAATTTATTTTTTTAAAGAGAAAAGATTTGGCTCTGCCGGGAGTCGAACCCGGGTCTCCTGCGTTACATGCGAGGATGCTAACCACTACACCACAGAGCTCGGCTCAAGGCAGAGCAAATCCTTCCTCTTCACTGATACCTGAGCCAAATCTTTTCTCTTTAAAAAAATAAAATATTTACAAATAATTTAAAATGGTGGTCAGCCACAAACTAAGATTAGATTAATTAAAATAAAAGTTAATACTTATATTAACCTGTTAACCGGCGTGACGTCCTTTAAATATAGGATGTCCAAAAAGAGTATTCGGGGTTTGAAAGTTGAATAAAATCTCAAATATAGGATATCAAGTAGGTTGTTAGTAGGTTGTTTTATTTAAACACAATGAACTGGAAATTTATTTAGAAAAACCAATATTGTCTAGATGTCCACCATAACGCTGCTGGCACTCCTCGAATCTCAAATGCAGATTTCTAAAAACGCGTTGACACATTGTTCCTGAGATTGCAGTCATTTCTGTTCTGATATTTTTCTTCAATTGCGTTAGATTCGTCGGTTTCTTTTCGTATACCTTACGTTTCAGGTATCCCCAGAGAAAAAAAGTCAAGAGGACTGAGATCGGGCTCCTGGGAGGCCAGCTAAAGGCGCCTCTACGAGGAATCACCTTGTTTTCGAATAATTCGTTTACCGAAGCAATTGATAAGTCTGAAGTATAGCAAGTGGCCCCGACTTGCTAAAACCATGTTCTAGAGTTATATCCCATAAACTCTTGAAGTTCTTGGGCCAAAAAACTATTTACACTATTTACCAGAGTTGGGCAAATTGTAATCTGAATAATGATTAATGAATATGAATAATTGTAATCACACAACAGATGAATAATGAATAACCATTATTTATAATAAGTGCGGAGTATTTTTGATGATTATTGAGTATTTATGGTATTCATTTGAAATGAATAATGAATAACTGGTATTCAGTTATTCATGATTAACGAATACTGATAAATTCAGTTTGTCATTATTCACGAATAAAATATATTCATAAGCCAGGATTATTATAGTATTCATAAATCATGAATGCCTAATATTCATTAATCATGAATAACAAATATTCACCAATCATCAATCATGAATATGATATATTCATAATCATTATTCATTTAAATTTAAAATAGGAGGATGCATTTCTGAATTAAAAGATTTCCTATTGAGCAAGGACAAGTCCTAAGAGTGGGTGTAGTCAACTGAACAGCATTAGAAGTCACAAGTAAAGAATTAGACCCTTATTCGAATGGGTATTAGTAGATTTCTATTGACAGGTATAGAAAGAGCAAACAAATTTTCAATAATCATTCATGACTAGTAAGACTCAGAATTGTGATTTTTTTTGTAATCATGATTAATGAATTTATATTATTCATGATTACTGACTAACATTTAATAATGAATAATGGTCATTCATGATTGTTGAATACATTATATTCATGAATATTCCACGACCAGTGATTAATACAATTCATGATTCCACGCTAAAGAATGATTTGTGAATGATGATTACAATCATTATTCACATTTTTGATTATTAGTCATAATCATGATTACATTTTTATTTAAATATGCCCAACTCTGCCCTGTATATGTTTCACCCTGGAACTGGTGGGACTTATATTTTCGTACAACAGAGGTATTAATAGATACATGTTTCCACGTTAATTTATATATAAAAAAATAAATAATTATATATACATATATTATTTGTTTATTTATATATATATATATATATATATATATATATATATATATATATATATATATATATAATTTCGGGCTTTTCGACCACCTGGGTCATTCTCGCCCTATAATACAAATTTAAAATTTTCAATAAAATTAAAATGCAGATAAATACATTGGAGTAAAATTATTATAGAATTACAATTTGAATACAAGAAATATACAATACGAACATGATAAATATACAATAAGAACACAAGAAATATACAATTACAGTTACAATTTAAAAAGTAAGTTAAATATTATTAAATATATTATTCTGTTTGAGGAACACCATTAAGTTGCTTACATCTTTTTGTTGCATTTGATTTTTTTTTTTTTTTTTGGGACTTTAAGGCTTCTACTGAAGCCCTATACTGCCCATACTAACTACCATGGCACTGGGTGATACTTCTCCTACGAAAGAAAAGCACCACCCAGGGCGGGACTCGAACCCGCAGCTCCGGCGTGGGAGTTTTTCTTTTAAGAGTTGCTCTAGAGAAGTCTCGTACGCATAGCATTCCGTGAGGATATGGTTAACTGTGAGTGGAACTACATTGAGGAGGAGGTTTCTTGCACATCAGGTACTCGTGGGTAAGTCGAGTGTGCACAATCCTCAGCCTGGTGATTACGACTGCTTCTGTTCTGGTCATCAGGATGCTTTGATTTTTACGGCAAATGATTCTGAGCTTGTTATTCCTTGTTCCTGACCATATTCTTTGCCACGCCATCCATGCTTTTTCTTTAATTAAAGTTATGACTTCGCTAAGTTGTGGGGTGTTTATTGGTTGGCCTTCATTAATAGCTTCCTTAGCCAAAGTATCCGCCTTCTCATTACCTTTAATTCCTATATGACTCGGTAACCATAGAAGAAGAACCGTACAACCGGCCCTCTCTAGTGTTGTGATTTTGTTGAGAATCTCTAAAACTAACCAGTTTTTAGAAAAGAGGTCCTTCGATGATATAAGTGCGGATTCTGAATCTGCACATTGTACCACACGGCTTGTTATATTGGAGTCAATGGATTTAACGGCGTAGTGAATTGCTGATAATTCAGCGGTAAAGACGGTAGAATAAGTTGGAAGAGTTTTTGATGTCCTGTTTCCGTCACTACAGCGGCGCCTACTCCCTCTTTGGTTTTAGAACCATCAGTGAAAATAAATGAACAATGAAAATGAAAATCATTATTAATAATGATAAAAACAAAATATATTTCAAGAACTTAGGTATATATACATTCCGCCCGGTAAACAGGTTAAAATTCAAAAACCTCAATGAGATTTTAGATTAAAAAAAATTAATATTTCCAATCCTCTCAAATATAATGTTTCAAATCTACGAAATGGTGAAAATGAAAACCCTTATATCTAAAGGTGGCTTTACACTGCATCCAACCAGATCCACGAACATCCTGTCTAGAGCACTGTTCGACTAATCTAAATAAAGCAAATTAAGGCACTTTTTAAAAAAAAAAACCGCGATGGGAGTTCGATATTATCACGGTCACATATCAATATCAAAACAGGCCACGCCCAGGAGCGACACTTCAAAACTACTACCAATTGTTGTATCGAGGTGCCTAGGTGCAGACATCGTTGTTCGGTCAATTTCACGTTTAAGTGCAAATTGCTGCTCGTGGTACGTCGGTACAGCAAGATTCGGGGGATTACCTATCTGAGGTTGAGGTTCGCACAATGTAAAGGCAGTGTAAATGCCAGAACAGCCGCTAGTTACTTTTTTATAATGGTGCGGTCAGACTTATATCGCTTAATTTCTAGTTTCAGTGTAGATAGAACAAAATGCCGTTCGTAGTACGCCAGTTCTACAAAGTTCTGGGGATTATCTGTTCGTTACGTTGTTCGAGACGGTGTAAGGCAACCTTAAAGTACACTTATGTATTATGAACTTGAACTCGAGACTCGTTCATGATTGGATTGGCAATGGTTATTTATAACTAATAAATACAATACCTACTCACTGCCTGCTGAAAATGTCAACAAGAATATTTTATAGCTAAAGGGTTAGTTAAAAAAATATTGTAAAACTGTCGAGGAAAGGTCGTGAACTGCCCAAGTCATAAACTCGCTGAGGTTGATTAAATTATGATCTTATCAGTTCTCATGTTCGGTTTGAACGAAGTGTGTTACCAACGCCGGTCTATAAATCCTCTTTAAATTACCTGCCAATTAAGGCTTCGTGTATATCCCCCCTCCCCGCCACACTCTCACCTTCACAATTTGAATACACGCCTGTAAATATATGCCTGTCTGCTCTGGTCGGTAATGTTTACAAAAATCAATTTAAAAAAAAAATTATAACATACGAACAGTCCCGGCTTTAATGAATTAGGAATATCTACTCTTTTTAATACAGTCAAATGAAAATTCACTGATAAAGATAAAAACGTTTCAGCTAATCTAAAAACCAATGGGATTTAAAATAGTAATTTACGCCAAATATAAAATTGTTTGAAAAGAATTCAGAAGGCTTAAAGTTTTTATTTTTACATCTCATATTTCAATATAGTAAGTATTAATGATCACAGTTAGCTAACATGTACCAAATTAATCTTTTGTCCTAATACATATTAATTAAATTCAGAATATGGCACATGATGATATGAGATATTGTCTACTTGTCGAGGTTCTACCTGAAAAGGTTATGAAAAGCGAGCAACCTCAAACCATGCTGAATGTTCTAAATCTTTATATGCTATATATGATGCTTATTACAACAATAATACACATTTTTTTTATTATGAAGTGAAATGAAATGAAATCTTTATTTGTATTTGGGGACACGGCCCCGTCCAAATAGAGTTTGGCTGACACATATTTTTACATGACATTATGAATATGAACATAAATATAGTCCAACTACAATTCAAATCAAAATACAACATAATATAAAGAAAATACATACAATATTTACATTTTCAGATAATTTATTATCGGATTATAATCAATAATCTTTAAATTACTAAATAATTGGATAGCAAAATTATGACAGACATATGTACGAGAGAACAGTAGGTATAGATTATTATCGGTTATTTAAAAGCAATTCAAAATAAAATTCCTTTCGGTAAGCGAATATAGAAGGAAGTTAGATATATCATTAATTTTGGCAGTTGATTCTATTTCCAGCAGCTCATAAATTGAGTTTTTTACAGGTAAGTATTTGGAAAGATATTTGTTTCTGAAGCTATTGTACACGGGGCAGGTGATGAAAAGATGTTCTATTGTTTCCAACTCATTCTGTTGCAGATGGAGCAAACTTCTCTACTGACAACTTCTCTTCTATTAACTCTAAAACGGTGTATATTCACATTACCGACTCTTAGCTGGCTTACCAATCTCAGTTGTGATATATTGACTCGCCAAGAAATATATGGTTGAGCCTGACCTAACGGGCATATAACTCTATAGTTGGGATTATAGGATGAGTTCATTGTTGGCTCGATGTCCTTGCTCAAAAAATGATTAGTAAACTTCTGCAGCAGATCATTCACCGATTTATTTAGGATATAAAGACTCTGAGCCAACCATACTTCTCCCGCACCAATCAATAGAAGAAAATGCCGCAGTTGTGCTGCCCAGTTGTAATGGATTGGGTCCGAATCTGCCGACGCTAACATTTCAATTAAGCATTTCCTAGGTAGCCTTTCATCTGGCATCGAAAGCAGTTTTTTCCACCACCCAAGCATCAACTGAAACAGCAGAATTTAGATTCGATCAACGCCTACCTCCAAACGAACAAAGTGATCCGGGGTATTAATCGGCCAATGGAAAACGTTCTTGTAAAATTGCGTTTGGACACATTCCAGATTATTTGCGTACAATGGCGCCCATAGTTCCGCTCCATACATCAGGGTTGAGCGAGCGATGGCTTCAATAAGCTTCTTCTTTGTTTCCAATGAATCGCTTTTGAACCGAAATAACATGCCGATTATTAGAATTCACTAATTCTTTTTAATGGAGTGCTAATAGGTGCAAAATGATTTTGTTTAACCTCTCTTTTGCTAAAACAAATAGATTCCATGTTTTCTCTACACGTGAAAAGGCGACACATAATTTGCCATGGGAGCCATTCCTAGTCCAAACTGAAATAGAAAAAATAAATTTGTGCTTACCCACCCTAAATATCGAAAGAAAATCAAGTTTTGTGTCAATAAATCAACTTACACCGCAATCTGTTGGAAATTTTTAGAACTCACAAATAATAACACTCAACTAGTATAAAAAGCATATACTGTACCAGTCAAAAGTTTAGACTCACTTTAATTTAATTCATAATCTTCAAGTTTAATAAATTAATTTTAACTCAAAAGGTAGAATATGGTGGATATCTTCCACCATCATTAACTCAAGAGCTAACATTTCAAACATTATATGATTAAGTTTAGAATAAAATTATAAATAGATGTCACCTGAGGTGTAGTGTTTAGCATAGTAACCTACAATACTAAATTTAATTATTAAATACTAAGGACACGAGATTTTCATATATATATGAAGATTGTAACGTGTAAAAAAACAAAACACAAACCGTTTGTTTTAAAAGAGTTATAGAGTTATTGGGACAAACTGTCCCAAAATGAAATGCATGAAAATACTTCATTAACGTAATATGTTTACGATGGAACTCGAGACTTCAGAGGAAAACGGTTGGTCTTTCTTGCTAATAATTTAATTAATTAATTTTCCTGGAAATTTATACACAGCGCTAATAGTAAGAATCACATAATTAATTTTTGGTATCTTTTTGACAAATTAATTAATAATAAATACATTTACTAGGTCAAATTTAACTCTTACTCACATACCCTGTGATTATAAAATAGATAACCATAATGTTTTAATCTAATAAGAGTGAAAAGGTAGTGTTTTAAGTCCTCTTCTCTATTCTGTCTACACATCATACATATCTCTGAACACCCTCGCGCCACCATCTTTGTTGAAGTTGTTAAAGTTGAAAAAGCTTCGCTGATGACACGGCTACCCTTCCATCACATCAAATTCCTACTATCGCATCCTTCGCCCTTCAAAACCATCTGTTTGATCTGGAAAAGTGGTTCGAAAAATGGAGAATCAAAATTAATTTGACCAAGTCAAGCCATATCAATTTTTCTTTATGAAAATCGATTTGCCCACCTGTGACAATTAACAACAACCCAGTTCCTTCAAAGAATTTCATACGTTACCTCGAAACCGTACTTAGACGAACGATTAACTTGGAACATACATACCAAAATTAAAAAAAACTAGAACACAACAGACGGTACAAGCAGCTTTCACAACTCCGGATCATCACTCATCTTAAGAAACAAGCGACTTATTTCCACTAACATATCATCATATTATTATTATAATATTTGGACATACGGAACAGAACTTTGGGGTTCCGCGAAACACATCCACATAAACAAAATACAAATTTTACAAACCAAAATTCTCTGAAAAATCACAAATGCACCTTGGTTTATTTCGAATCATATACTGCACAACGACATGAGCATACCAACAGGAAAATCTTACATACAGGACAAATACCTAACATCTCACTCTTCAACGCTACAACACCCTAACTCACCCATCCATTCTCTTTCCTCCTCCCTGTTATCTGGTCAGCCTCA
Source organism: Aelia acuminata (assembly GCA_911387785.2). Taxonomy (NCBI): domain Eukaryota; kingdom Metazoa; phylum Arthropoda; class Insecta; order Hemiptera; family Pentatomidae; genus Aelia; species Aelia acuminata. The sequence continues at coordinate 139,416,237 of OU426981.1, forward strand.
ACGTCGACTGAAACGACAGTGGCCAAGAGACCTCTTACTACAATAGATTAATAATGTCAAAGTAAAAAACAATGAAAGTCAAAGTAAAAAACAATATAGACCAAATTTGCTAGATTCGCCACTGCGCTGGTGCAAATCTACAAGAAGAATAATAATAAATAAAAAATAAATAAATAAAAATAAGAGTGAAAAGTATAAAAGATGTAATTAAAACTTTTAATTACAAAATAAAAATTTTCGATTCAAATTTCGGCTAAAAATTTGCCAATCCTCAGTTGTCTCCAATCGACTCCATTGGAGTCATCAGTTCGTAATAGTCTCTCTCCAACAGGGCTAAAGTTTCTCTGAAAAATTAAAAAAAAAATTAGTATTTTTTTTTTTTAGTAAACATCCTCGTTTTATTTGTCCCGAAAAAACAATAAAGCTTCCTAGAAGTTCTTGGTGTCGGTATTATACGGATGTCGGCCGAGAACATAATAATAGACTCCTTATACACTAGGTATGATTATCTATTTTTTAAATAAGTCTTATTAACAAATTTATATTATTATTTTTTACTTTCACTTACCTACATATGAAATATATAGTAAGGGAAAGTATTGCGATCGTGAAAAATTTCGACTTCGGGTTTTCTACGGAATTACACGTTTTGGGGTCCCCTGTGTCCAAATAACCAAGTCCCGCAAAATGGTCAGCATGTGTGTGTATGAACAGAGTAGCTTAAGAACTATAAACCGTACAAACCTGAAATTGGGTATTTGGTGTATGTATATGTCCGTGATGTGTAAGCAAAAATTTCATCTAAATTGGTCAAATGGAGGGGGTATCTTTATTTTATAAATTTTTTACGTTTATTTTTTTTTTCGATATTCTAAAAAACGGCTCTAACGATTTTGATTATAGTCGGTATTTGATGTAATTACATGCCCACGATAGGATGTTCGAAATTTCATCAAAATTTATAAATTAGAGGGGGCACTTTACTTAATAAATTTTGTCTTATTTTCACGTGTTTTTTTTTAATTTATTCAAAAGCGGTTTTATCCATTTTGATCAAACTGGGTATTTTATGTATTTAAATGCCCATGATATTATTGCAAAAAATTCATCAAAATTGATCAACCGGAGGGGGCACTTTATTTCATAAATTTTTTCCCACTTTTTCCGTTTTTTTTTCGATTTCCTCAAAAATTTCAAAAGATTTTGTATATATAAAGTAATTATCTGTCACTCGTTTCGGCTAAAAATAAGAAATGGCTGATTATGAAATATGAAAAAAAATCAAGTAAACACATACAGGAGAAAAAAAGAAAAATATTCTGTCAACTCATAAAACACCTTGAGCCCACGCATATCCAGTACGCCTCTTATGATCGACTGATAGACCAATGCTTTATAATTAAAGATGTTATGTTCTTTCAATGGAAATTTTTGGTTTCATGATGACAACTGCATGAAGTTTTCAACAACTACATAGAGAATTATAAAATCAGACGACTTGGAGTATTATGCTTGCATTGCTGAATTGTCAGAGTAAAAACTTTTATTTAATAATAAAAAAATTTAGTGTAGTTTAAAGAGCAAATACAAACAAAAATAATTAAATGAATGTGGAAAAATGCATGACTTTGAGAAATGACATTTAACAAAACAGGTCTATTTCTAATCAAATTAAGTTGGTAAGTGAAAGTTGAGTGTTGCGCGCATCGCACCAGATTTTTTTTATTTATGAGAAATAGAAAAAAGGAGATGAAAAAAAAATGCACTGAAGAGTCGATCAAAAAATTGTTCGATTTTTTTTTCGCGTTTTGCGAAAACCTACCACTATACGCACTGGCCAATTCTTACATAAAGTTCCAAAATACTTGCTCTAACAAGTCTTACAACTAACATCGACCCAATGCTGTAAAACGCTTCTTATTTAACAAGAATTGCCTCAGTGCCTTAATTTACGAGACACGTTAACGACTTTGGGTTCTAGATAATTATTTCAAAAGGGCTGACGCTGATTGGTCGGCGCAGGAGGTTAAATATCGGTTAATGGTTGGTTTCCTTATTTACCATAGGCGGGCAATGATTTACGGTTCCGGTAGCGAATGCTAAGACTGCTTTATGACATTTTTAAATTATTTTCTTCGATTAATTCTCGTTAAAGCGTCTCCAGTGGTGTAGTGGTTAGCATAGCAGTAGTGGAAATCTAAATGTAGCGGGTTCGCGTCCCGTGTTGGCCCCAGGATTTTTAATGAAAGTAAAAAATCCTTGGCTATGCCGTCCCTAGGATAGGAGGTCCCGAGCCTGTACGATGTCAGATACCCGTTAAAGATCTCTATCCTAATTATACCTAGATAGCCAAAATTTAGGATCGTCCGATTAGCCTTAGAGGCAAAATGTGACGTTAATAAAACAAAAAATCTCCCGAAATGGTACATTTAAGAATGGTATTTTAATTTTTGAATTGTATTCGATATTGCGGTTTAGGGGAAAATTTTATAATACCAGAATTGTGTGAAAAACTTTTATAATTATAAAGCTCAGTCAGACATCATTAGTACGCTAGACTTCACGTTTCAGTGTAAATATCTGTTGGTAGTACGCTGGTACTAACCTGGCAAGGTTCGCGGGCTTATGTGTTTTTCAAGTAGTTCGATACAGTGTAAAGCCATCTTAACGCACAACATATCAGATTATTATCTAAAATGTTTGAATATCTTTATTGGTAAAATGAGTTGTAACATAAATCTAATAATTTATCAACAATACTATATCGTTATTGAAAATGTACGTACGAAAAAAAATCAGCAAGGTTAGGTTTAAACTACAAGATGCAGTCGTAATGATAGAGTTTCTCTACTACCCAATCTAACTTTCGAATTTAAATAGACTGCATAGTAAAAATATTAAGATAAATTGTAGGAGAAAGAAATGTAAGCAACCAGTTCTAGATAATTGCATAGCCAATAATGAATACTTTCTATTTGATTTCGTGCAAAAGATTTAGCAAGTCTTTCTGCATGGTTGATTCCTAGGGGGTTAGTATTGCGGGTTCGCGTCCCGCAGTAGCGCTAGGATTTTTTATAGGAAATAAAAACTCCTTAGCTATGCTGCCTTCGAATAGGATGTAAAAGGGAGATCCTAGGAGATGTCAGGTACTCGTTAAAGATCCATATCCTAATTATACCTGGATATCCAAAATTTAGGACTCCCCCTGTAGCATCGTCCGATTAGCTTTAGAAGCATAATGTGACGTTAATAAAACTCTTGAAAGGGTAGATTTAAGAATGGTATAATAATATTTGAATTGTATTCGATATAGCGGTTTAGGGGAAAATTTTATACTAGCATTGTTTGAAAAACTTTTATAATGCTTTCCTATTAAATAATGCTGATGATTTTTCTGCTTTCAAGAACTACTAATTAGGTCATTAAGGACCCTTTGGGGGTGTCTAAGGACTTTAAACTCAGATGAAACAGGGGTCACCTGTGGTGTAGTGGTTAGCATAAAAACTTACTAAAGGTCGCGGGTTCGCGTCCTGAGGTGGCCGTAGGATTTTTTAATGGGAGTAAAAAATCCTTATCCTATCCTCCCTCGGATAGGACGTAAAATGGAGCTCCCGAGCCTGTACGATGTAAATTACTCGCTAAAGATCCCTATCCTAATTATACCTAGATAGGAAAAATTTAGGACTCCCACTGTAGCATCGTCCGATTAGCCTTAGTGCCATAAAGTCACGTTCAATCAAACAAAAAGAATTATGATATTCGAAAACTCTAAACAAAACTGTATCTTAAAAGGATTACCAAATAATCTACAGCTAAAATGTCTGCATCTCAAGTTACGGTACTTACGTATCAAACGGTCGACGTTTATCTTACCCTACCATCACTTTTGTAATAACGCATGATTTTATTTTGAGACTCATAATTTTAACATTGTTTGTTGTTCTTGTTCTGATCAAGATTATTATTGGATAAATTATAAAGTCTTCTACAGGTAATCGTTAAAGATCCCCATCCTAATTATACCTGGATAAGCAAAATTTAGGACTCCCACCGTAGCATCGTCCAATTAGTCTTAGTGGCATAAAGTGACATTAAAACAAACATACTCGGATGAAACTTTTGAAAAGGAATTCGAATGAAAACCAATATTTGTTTTAAAGAATGTTTATTGTGGGTCTAAGAAAGAATGTTTTTTGCAGCTAATTTTTTTTTTTAATTTGTGTTTCCGGAAGTTTGAAAATGTGCACTTGACGATTTATTTTAAGATTGACATATTGCATTCCAAAAAAGCCACGAAAACGTTCAAGGAAAATGGCCCAATTAAAGAAATCGCAAAAAACTCACCTGGCTTCCGCCATCTCCGTGATCTCCATCCCCTCGGCCTGGAACCAATGGACGAAGGCCATCTTGTCGAACATGAGGTCGAACTTGTGGTTGAGGGCGGTCCAGGTCCTAGTCACCGAAGTGCTGTTCGCCAGGAGGCAGACGCACTTGTCCACCGCGGCGAGGTCTCCGTTCGGCACCGCAACAGGCGGCTGCTGGTTGATGCCCACCTTGAACCCAGTCGGCGACCAGCTCACGAACCTGATGCTCCGGTTGTTCTTGATGATGGAGATGGCGGCGTTCACATCCTTAGGTACCACGTTCCCGCGGTAGAGGAGGCAGCAGGCGATGTACTGTCCCAGGATGGGGTCTCCGGGGAACCAACCTGTAAAATGTCAGGTACATAGAGTATAAGTTAAAAAATATCTTGGCCGCTCTTTGGGAAACACTTGTTCAAAATGATGTTGGAATATTCTGGATATATTCCTTGATATATATAGATATATTCCGACTTCGCATGAAGCAGGGCAGGTTCTAGCGGGGGTGGTTCCTCTCGACCTCCTCCTGCGAGAAGAAGTGACTAAATACGCTTACAGATATGAAGGCTCAGCAGGACCTTCGGACGCTCTAAGAACGCGGATTGTTGCAAACCCAAACAAATGGAAGCAGATAATCCGGGAGGATACGATTGAGGAGTGGTGCCTACGGTGGGCAACCTCTCACAAAGGGAGCACCCTCAGGAAATACTTTCCTACAGTTAAATCCCGGCTGTTGGCTAAATGGGTCCTCCCGGACTATTGGGTTTCACAATTCCTCACGGGGCATGGGGGTTTTAGAGCCCATCTCCATCGACTTGGTCAGAACATAGACCCCCACTGCTCCACCTGTGGTGTTCCAGAGACTGTTGAGCACGTGGTCACGACCTGCACTGCATTCGATGGAATAAGGGCCAGGATGCTGAGAGCCACGGGACTTTTCGTCCTCACTGAGGAAGAGTTCGCTCAGCTGGTGAGCGAAGAGAATTTCCCGCGGTTCAAGAAATTTATCGCAAGATGAAAAACGGCGTTGGGTCCGGCCCACTTCAACATAGGAGCCCGGAGAAGAGGACCTTGGCCAAGAAGACAGTCTTCGAAATAGAAGAGACCTTCCGGCTCCTAGGGACAGCTAAAGAAGTCGGAAATCTAACCCCACTACTGCTACACCCGTATTGCCTGTGATGGATGGAAGGGAGTAAATAAATAAATGTTGGAATATTCTAGTACATCTCTATATATATAAGAGGCTTTGTCCTGACTGACAGAATCAACGCAGAGCAAAAACTACTAATGATAGAAACTTGAAGTTCGGAATTTAGATTTTAAACGCGATGTAGGTAACCACTAAGAAAGGAATTTCAAAAATGTAACCCCAAAGGGGCTTAAATGGCGAAATTTTCGTTTAACTCTAACGGAAATCTATTGTTGAGATTTTAAACCATATGTTTTTTATTTGAATATCGATTTAACGTTACAATAGTATTAAAATAGACATTCACTTAAAATATGGCTACTGATTATTTAAATATTAGTGGTAATCAAATTATGCACACTGTGATTCCCATGATTGGGAATGGTGCGTGTTTATTTCGATCTCTTCTCCATATATTTCTCCATATATATACTTCTCCATATGTATAAGAGGCTTTTATAAGAGGCACGCAGGTTATAAGAGGTTTTATAGGTTATAAAATTTAGGTTATAAATAGCTTATAAAATAAAAGGAATTTATAGGTTATAAGAGGCACGCAGAGCAAAAACTACTTATGATTATAAACTTCGGAATTTAGATTTTAAAAGCGATGTAGGTAACCACTAAGAAAGGAATATCAAAAATGTAACCCCTAAGAATATCTAAAATGTAAATGGCGAAATTGTCGTTTAACTCTAACGGACATCTATTTTCGAACTTCGAGAAAATATATCTAATTCTTCCATTTTAAAGAACTTGATACGACGAGTTTAACTCGAAAGGTCCGATTGGGCGTCGAAAACCATGTTTTACAGCCGAAAAATGAAGCGTTCACGACGAATAAGTCATTTTTGTTTGTCATTGTTTCGGCGGTTTTAGTGAACTCTCTCCATTGCGCGTCTCCGTCTCTTCTACCGAGCCACCAGCTTCCCCCTCCAACATTCCACCTACCGGAAGCTTAAATTCTACTAAATCTCCTTAACATCAGTTAACATATTATATTAGATCAATGCCAAGATAATGGTCACAGAATTGATTTTAAAGGCTCGCGGGCGAAGCCGCGATGGGGAATGCTAGTACGGTATAGATGTAAAACTATTCTTAAAACTATATATATTCTTCCTATATAGTGTATGATAATGAACGGGGGTGGGGAGGGAGAATAGTTCAATTTTTGATTTGGAACGATTGGAGTGGTGCCTATTTTTTATATAATGCATTTTTTTTATCATAATTGTTTCTTTTCTTTTAATTAGAGAATAAGATAAACATTTCTGCCAATGGCGGATGGGTTCCATTACAGCCAGAGGTAAGTTTTGGTAATATACAAAACTTTATCAAAAAGTCGAGGAAAATGGATTTAGAGGAATACCAACCCTCTTTAACTAGCCACAGGCCCGGAATCCTCATTTGTTGAGGAAGTTGATTTGTAAGGTACAAGACGCTACAACATTCAGAACGCGAATGTGTGGATTATCTTCTAAATCTACACAATTCACAACCAAAAAAAGTATAGGATTTCAAGTATATTATTTTCAGTGAGCTTTTGCCGATAGAAAAAAAAATGATTCTACTTTATACTGCTAACAATTAAATTTGGAGCAATCAATTTAAAATAAAAGCCCAGGACTGGCGAATCAGAAAGTTGTAGTGTTCCAGCAAGACAATCCTAGGCCACACACCTCATTGGTCACTCGCAATAAATTATTGAGCCTTGGATGGGCCTTTGGCCCCAGCCTGCCTATCCACCTGACCTAGCTCAAAGCGACTACCACTTATTCCGATCTTTGCAGAACTTCATGAATGGGAAGAAATTCTTAAAGGAAGAAGAAATTAAAAATCACTTGGATCAGTTTTTTAACAATAACGTCAGATATTCTATGAACATGGCATTATGCAGTTAGAGAAAAAAAATGGGAAAAAGTCATATTAAATAATGGTCAATATATTGTAGATTAAAATAAATTTTATGTCAATAAACTGAGTTCTATTTATTTCATCCTGAAAACCGAAGGGACTTATTTGCCATCCCAATATATTGGACCTGTAGTCCTGGATAGGTCGAAAGTGCCGCTTCAGCGAATTTGGATTATAAACTCAATGACTTACCTTTGCTTATGGTAGAGTTAGCGTTGATCATGTGGTTCTGCGGCTCGAAGCAGGACCTGGTCATCGAACCCACCGTCATTGGCTCATGGTTCGCGTTCTTGGCGCTAACCACCGGGGCGTAGGCCATCAGCGGAAAGTGGATCTTGGGGTACGGCACCAGGTTCGTCTGGAACTCCTGGAGATCCACGTTCAACGGCCCGCCGAATCGGATGCTCGATGTGATGGTACTGATCGCCTTCGGAAACATAATAAGTTCATACATCAATCGATCTATAACTAAGAGTAGATACAAAGGACTAATTTCAAACAAAGACAAATTTAATATTTTTATGTATAAAATTATATCAGTATCGTTTATATAAGTTAGGAAATATACCAGCCAGGTATATTTCAAGGTTAGGTATATTTATAACTAGCTAGTGTGCCCGGCTTCGCTCCGGTAGTTGTGTGGCAGTTTCAATAACAGAAAAACTTTAAAATTAAAGGAAATATAGAACAAAATAGCACTTTCTTTTCCGCCCAAATAAGAAACCCTATATACTTTATAGGGTGTTGAAAATGGTGAATGAACAATTAATTTTGCTGCAATTTTGTCGAGTCATGCATCGTTTTAGATGGTTTCTGTGATTATGAATCCTATAAGCCCATTCCAAAGTGTCAGCAGATAATAAGTTATTAGATTATTAGTTAAAAAAACTATATTTGGGGTACAACTTAAGCGCCGACTACTGTGATGGTCCCATTAGATCCGGAAGTTTAGAAAATACCGAAGATTCATAGAAACTTTTTTTTAAGACCTTTCTTCCAGTTCCCTTAATTTTCCCCCCCCCCCCCCCCACCACACCCTAATTTGGCCGAACTCTGCACTTCTCCAATTTTACTACTGTTACTAAGTGAAAACCAAAATATCATGAGGGCACAATTTTTTTATCATATTTCTTTTTATCCTGAACTATGAGCGGTGATAAAATCTTATTGAAAACATGTATATTTGGAGTCAATTCATCATTTTGTCAACTGGAATGCTCATCATACATAGTAATAAAACCATTTTTCATAACTACATACAATAAGAACACTTCAAACTTATTATTTTCGGTTTATAAACAGTCTATTCAGCTCTTCTTTTTTGTTTTATGTCTGTTTTTATTCGCTCACTCATATTGCATTAAATTTACTTAAGTATATGTTAGATATTGATTAAATGTAATGTATGTATGTAATGTAATGTAATGTGTTAATCAATTAACCTTCTTATGAGAAAATTAATTTTGTAAAGTATCCAGTCGGTTTTCTCATTGATTGCAGATATGTAAAATCATTAATTTATTTTAAAAGAAAAGGTGAAACTAATTATCTTCGCTTGATTTTTTAGTAATTTAAAAAGAACAGCTGAACAAATACATAACCTTTACAAATATAACGGAATGAATGAACAATAAACATTGAGTGAAACACACCCTAGCGCTTCCTGGTGGTCTGCAGCTCGAACTAAATTTTTCATTCATAAACTCGTATGTCATTCTCAGGTAGGCTAATTACATGTTGCGAGAGCCTTAAAATTCCAGTCCTTTTCTCTTCAATTTCACACCATTAAGAGAAAAACGGAAACCTTCTTCTCCGTTAGGGGACATACTGTTAAACGCTGACATAAATCTTTTAATCGTATGTGGAGTCGTTTCTGAGCCTTTTCGGCACGCACATTGTACACTTTGCTTTATAATATATATTGATTACTTGCTGACCCTTTACCGATTTATATCCCTATTCCTCTACATTCCTGAAGTTGCCTTTGTACATCAGAGCTAAGTCGTTAGATAGTCTCTATACATCTATCTGATTTTATATAGCAATATCCATCAGCGACATTGTTAGTATATTCTTAGACGCTTATCAATTGATTTTATTTATCAGTTGAACCGTGCGAACCTTTCGCCCTCTAACCTACTTAAATCCCACTTAATTAAAGTACACACCGTATGTTTAGTATCGTGTAGTGCGTATGTTGTGCCTCATGGGCATAGGTGGTGTTGAAGTAAAGGATAGATGTGTACATTAGTAATGTCAAATTGTACATTATTTATTTTTTGATGTGTGTAAGGTGGAACATAAGTTTAAGGTATTTACATAACATTAACGTTTACAGGACATCTGTGGTTGTTTGTTGATGGGTTTGTATTATATAGACAAAGATGGCACTGAAAGAGCGCACCATGGAAAACGCCAAATACAACTGACCGTGTGAAAAAACAGGGTCTTGATAATCGATCAAAGAAGAAATGATGCCTCATTCATGACATTTGACGGAGTATTAAGGAAGTTATGGCGTACCGACAAACAAAAATAATATATTGGCCTTGAGAAATAATATATATCATATTTAAATTCAAGATACCTGCGCCACAAGCCTGTTGATATTCTTGTAGGTAGGCGAGTCTATATCCAAGTGGTTCTGGCAGATCTTGTAAAGCGCTTCGTTGTCTGCGATGAAGGAGACGTTGAAATGGTTCATTGTAGCGTGCGTAGAGAAAACTGCGTTGTAAGGCTCTACCACCACCGTTGATATCTGAAGGGTAAAATAATGATAAATGATTAATCAATCATTTATAGATGGAATGATATTCGTTGGTAATCGTATCACGTGAGAACGGCTGGACTAAAATTTGGACTAAAAACTTAAAATGTTCGTAATATTCCGATTAGGTTCTTAAGGAAGTAAAAATTTTCCTAAAAGGTGAGTTAACTAATATGGTAAAGCATATGGTTGGTGTAAACTAAACTCCAAACCAATCCAGGTAAAATTTGGATAGAGATCTTTACCGAGTTCCTGACATCCACTGGCTCGGGATCTCCATTTCAAGTGGCATCTGTTGGCATGACGGCACAACCAAGGATTTTTTAATTACTTCAAAAATCCTAGAGGCAGCGCGGGATGCGAACAGGCGACTTTAGTGTAGTAGGCTGCTATGGTAGCCACTATACCACAGGTAACCCCGGGTGTGCTTGTCATAAGATACTTATGAGTAGTGCCCGGAATCGCAGGATTGTTCCTTTGTTTTTCTGTCCAAGTGAAACGAGATTTCTCAAAAGATCTACACCGATCTTGAAATACTGAATTTAATAAACGATATTCTATAAAATATTTTATATAATTAGGCAATAAAATAGATTTTTTTTCTGGGATATACTATTTCAAACAAAAATTTACACGCATTAAAGGCATGAAAATCCCACGAATAAAATCATGCATTCATTTCACTGCTCAACTCAAAACCATCCAAAACCAACTGTTCCTTCTCTTTCTTCCTTCCAGTTAGCAGTATAACGAAGATTTAAAGACGATGGGGGGGGGGGGGGGGTGTATTGCAACAGTAGATAAAGCAAAAAAGGGATGCGAACACGCGACCTTTAGTATTTTAGGCTGGCTGCTATGCTAACCACTATACCACAGGTATCCCTGTTTAGATGCAGAGATGGGCAAATCGTAATCTGAATAATGATTAATGAATATGAATAATTGTAATAAAAAAACAAATGAATAATTAATAACCATTATTCATAAATCATAGCGGAGTATTTTTGAGTGAGTTAATGATTATTAATGAAATTTTTACAGTCATATCTCGGGCATATAAATAGATCAAATACTCAGTTTAATCAAAATCGTTAGAGCTGTTTTTGAGAAAATCGAAAAAAACGTAAAAAGTTATTAAATAAAGTACCCCCTCCCTTTGAGCAATTTTTATGAAATTTTTGCTGTCACATCGCGGGCATATACCAACACTAAATACCCAATTTCAGGTTCCCACGGTTTAGAGTTTTTGAGCTAGTCTGTTCACACACACACACACACACAGACACACACACACACACACACACACACACACACACAGACCATTTCGCGGGACTTGGTTATTTCGACTCAGGGGGTCCCAAAACGTGTATTTCCGTTGAAAACTGGAAGTCGAAATTTTTCACGATCGCAATACTTCCACTTACTATATATTTCATATATAGGTAAGTGAAAGTAAAAATAATCCAAATTGATCGTTAAATATGAAAATATAATGAATAAATGAAAATAAGGGATAATGAATATATATATAATGAAAATTTAGGTGTGCGAGAGCTAACTCGCGACGGTGGTGGTCCCTGGTGGGGTCGGGGAAAACCCGCCCCCCCCCTCCCCAATCTATAGTCTTACCTAATAAAGATTTTTGGACTAATTACCGCTCATTATTAACCATTTTGATAAAAGTTTTATCTTAATTTTGTGATAATTCGGCGATGCTAGCATGATACTCCATCGCGTCTGATCTTATAATTCTCTATTTAGTTGTCAGAAAATTCATTTAGTTACTCTGGAAACAAATAATTTCCATTAACTAAGTATGTTTCAAACACGTTGACAACTCTCTCCCATGAACAGAACGTCTGTAATTATAAACAATTGTCCGTCGTAAAAGCGTACTGCGTATGCATGGGCTCAAAGTGTTTTATTGGTTGTCAGGAGATTTTTTTCTCCTGTATATGTTTACTCGATTTTTTTCATATTTTTTATTTTCAGGCATATCGAGAGACAGTTAATTTCTCTGAATAAGAAAAACCAAAGGTGCTTTATAGGAAAACAAAAAGTCCCCTTCCCCATTTAAGCCTCATCAGAAAATTTTATTGATGATAAAACTTACCTAATATTGAAGAAAACGTGGTCATCATTAAACATGACAATTTTGATAAAAATCAGAGCCGTTTTTGGGAATAAAAACACGTAAAAACAAAAGTTAATCAATAAAGGGCCCCCTCCGATTGAACAATTTAGATAAAATGTTTGCTGTCACCTGGCGGGCATATACATACACGAAATACACGATTTCAGGTTCGCACGGTTTATAGTTTTGAGCTAGTCTGTTCACTCACAGACCATTTCGCGGGAATTTCTTTTTCGAATGTTTTCATTACCATAATACTTTCCGATACTATATAAGTATTTCATATATAGTTAAGTGAAAGTAAAAAATTATGAGAGGGAATAGTTTCTCACTCTAATAAAAGTTAATCTAAATTGGAGAACGTTAAATTGAAAGTATGTTAATAAAAAATAAATATAATCATGATTTATAAATCGGTTATTAGATGCTTGAAGAATGGCCATTGCCTTCTTTGATGTTCTCCTCTGGAAGGCAATTCTCCGTTATTGCTATTCTTTTTCGGTAAAGGCTAAAGAAGCTTTTGAGGTGAAACACTTAGCCACTTCTTACCTTGTCAACTCAAATAGGTGATGCCTAAACCATTAGCAGCCCTTAAATGAAAACGTTCGCTAAGTGAGAAGACAACAAAAAGTACTAAGTAAACTAACTTGCACGTATTTTGAGCAATTTAAAATTATTACAGTTTACGTGCATAGCCAAATTTGAACTCATGCGTTCCGAACCAGTCCTCAACGTGGTCAACACAAAAGTCTTTGAGCCCCCTCTAGGAAGGCTTATTATTGAAGCAGTTTTGCATGCTCCAGTTACCGTAATGTGTATTTTTTTTTTTTTTTTGAAACTCCACGTCGTTGGTTAGGGATAGAAAAGAGTTTTTCTTTAAATCCTATTGATTACAGCATCTTGTACCGTTAGAACATACATCGGGGGAAAATAGCAACAAATAAGTTGCTATAATAAATGGGTCAAAGCGTGATAAAGAATTTGAAATAAAATCGCATTGTTCCACTTATGTGGGTTACCAAATTTTATTGAATAAGGAATAACAATATTCAACGTCGCTTAATTTATGAGAACACAAATATTGAAACAAATAATTATCACTTCTTAACCCAGAGAAAATCTTATGACTTGCGCTTCAGACTAGACAAACCGTCCAGTCTATCGCTTCTTATATACAGTCCTAAGGAGAAGGGTCTAGAACCTCGTGGAACGGCGTGGATCGAGGTATTCGAACATCGAAGTCACAAACACGTGCTATGACAGTTTGTTCCAACTTTGGTCCGTTCCAATACTTCTGAACCATATGTTTTTATTGCTTTATTTAACGTTAAAGTATATTATGGAAGAAATGATTCCCATGACACCTCAAGTATCGTTGCCCCCATCACCCTGCAAGAGGTATTATGGCTTTCCTCTGCTAAAAATGTCTCTGTACAGCTATAACAACATTTTTACTTTCACTTACCTATATATGAAATGTACAGTAATGGAAAGTAATGAAATCGTAAAAAATTTGAATACCGGTTTCCTATTGAAATACACATTTTGGGATCCCCTGAGTCCAAATAACCAAGACCCGCGAAATAGTTTCTGTGTATGTTTGTGTGAAGTGACTAGCTCAAAAAATATAAACTTTACGAACCTGAAATCGGGTACTTGGTGTATATATATGCCCGTGATGTAACAGCATAAATTTCATCAAAATTGATCAATTGGGGAGGTACTTTATTTAATAAATTTTGCCTCGTTTTTACGTTCTTTCAATGTTCTCAAAAACGGCTCTAAAGATTTTGATCAAACTCCTCATGTTAAATGAGAATCAAGTATTCTTTAATATCATGTAAGTTTTATCATTATTAAAATGCTCTGAGGGGGCTTAAAAAGGGAAGGGGACTTTGTCTTCTTATAAAGTACCTTCGTTTTTGTTTATAGGAGAAATTGATTGTCTCTCGTTATGCCTAAAAATAAGGAATGGCGAAATATGAAAAAAAAATCATATGTTTACTTGATTTTGAAATATGAAAAAAAAATCAAGTAAACATATGAAGGAGAAAAAAAAGAAAAATTTCATAAAACCGACAACTCATAAAACACGTTGAGCCCACGCATGCGCAGTACGCTTTTAATGACAGACCATTGTTTATAATTAAAGCCGTTCTGTTAATTTAATAGAAATTATTTGTTTCACGGTAACTAAATGAAATTTTCAACAACTACATAGAGAATTATAAAAACAGACGACTAGGAGTATTATGCTTGCATTGCCGAATTATGACTAGTGAAAATTTATTTACATTATTATTATTTATTTAAAAATTTATTATTTATTTAATATTAAAAAAAAAATTAGTGTTTTTCATAGAGCCAATAAAAACAAAAATAAGAAAAGAATGTAGAAAAATGTGTGACTTTGAGAAATGGCAATTAACAAAATACGTCAATTTCTAATCTAAGTAAGTTGGTAAGTGAAAGTAGTGTGTTGCACGCACCAGATTTTTCCCTATTTCTTCGTTTTATTTCGATTTACTCAATAAATGAGAATCAAGTATTCTTTAATATCAGGTAAGTTTTATTATTATTAAAATGTTCTGAGGGGGCGTAAATGGGGAAGGGGACTTTGTCTTCCTATAAAGTACCTTCGTGTTTGTTTATATGGAGAAATAAACTGTCTCTCGTTAGGCTTAAAAATAAAAATAATCTAAATATGAAATATGAAAAAAATCAAGTAAACATATACAAGAGAAAAAATGAAAAATATTGCGTCAACTCATAAAATACGTTGAGCCCACGCATACGAAGTATGCTTTTAATGACAGAACATTGATTATATTTATAACCGTTCTGTTAATTTAATAGAAATTATTTGTTTCATGGTAACTAAATGAAATTTTCAACAACTACATAGAGAATTGTAAAATCAGACAACTTGGAGTATTATGCTTGCATTGCCGAATTATCACTAGTAAAAACATTTATTTAATAATAAAAAAAAAATTAGTGTTTTTATAGAGCAAATAAAAACAAAAATAAGAAAAGAATGTAGAAAAATGTGTGACTTTGAGAAATGGCAATTAACAAAATACGTCAATTTCTAATCTAAGTAAGTTGGTAAGTGAAAGTTGTGTGTTGCACGCACCAGATTTTTTCCTATTTCTTCGTTTTATTTCAATTTACTCAATAAATGAGAATCAAGTATTCTTTAATATCAGGTAAGTTTTATCATTATTAAAATATTCTGAGGGGGCGTAAATGGGGAAGGGGACTTTGTCTTCTTATAAAGTACCTTCGTTTTTGTTTATATGAAGAAATAGACTGTCTCTCGTTAGGCCTAAAAATAAGAATCATCTAAATATGAAATATGAAAAAAATCAAGTAAACATATACAGGAGGAAAAAAGAATAATGTTCCGACTATTCATAAAACACGTTGAGCCCACGCATGCGCAGTACGCCTTTAATGACAGACCATTGTTTATAATATTACTGTTATATATAGGTAAATGTAATTGGAGAAAATTGAAAATATAGTACAGTTATGTAAATGAAATCGAAGCATGTATTATAGTTCGTGCATTACACTTGAAATTTTTAGAACCGCTGTCAATGTTTTGCCATGTTTTTCTACCTTGAAGCCTTGTTCAAACTGTTCTCTAATGTCGAAACAACACAATAATAAACTCCCCTGAAAATGTCTATCACCTATTAATAAAGTGCCTCCTCAAAAATTATAAAGATGGACTCTGCAACCCTTTTCTAGTCACCACTACCAAAAAAGTGAGTGAAAGTAAAAAACATTTAGGTACTGAGACAAAAAAAAAACCAAACAAGTGAAATAGGGCATATTAGGGTCATGCCTCTGTAAATCTAATCCGTTCTGACACAGACAACTCAGGATTAAATAAGGACCTTATTGATCCCTAAAGAAGGATACAGGATTACATCCCGACCATTAACAATTATTATTTGATCTCCTTATATTAGGGGCTCCTCCTTTGAAGATCGGTAGGGATCCCGATAGATGAGAAGGCAACACAGTGCTTGCTCGTTTGGAACTAACTGCCTCCTCCTGCTCAACCTTCCGAGAGATTGCACTTCTATTTTATTGCTCCGTTTTTTATTTGCTTTCATCAAATCATCGTGATCCTTTTGAAAAGCCGACGGCTTCAAATGTTGTGAAGTATATTATAAAATATTTATATACGAGCAGACGTATATAAATGTGCGTTGCTGTGTATCAGTAGCTATAATGCGTCGAACTAATTATATCCTACACATTATTAGTAAAGCCAAATCAAAATTCACTGATAATGATAACGAAGTTTCAGCTAATCTTAAAACTAACAGGATTTAAAATAGAATTTTACGCCAAAGTTAAATTTTTTTTATCTAAAAACATTTAGAAGGGTTAAAGTTTTTATTTTTTACATCTCATATTTGATTATAGTAAGTATTAATAATCCATTCGTTTAGAAATTACTGGATTATTCCAGCAGAGGAGAGACTAAATATAAACAACACATATGTAAAAGGAACAAATAAAGAATATAATTGGAATAGACAATAGACAGCCAAAATGTTAATTAGGTACATTTTGGCTGTCTATTGTCAGCCAATGAAAAATGTACCAAATTAATGTAAAATGTACATTATACATCCATACTGAATTATTCAAGCAGAGACGAGATTAAATATAAATAACATATGAAGGGGTCGGGGCAAAATAGTGCTAAGCAACATTTTTAACAAAAATGAACTGCAGCTGCAGTCTGCTGTATATTACGTAGGACTATATGCCTATGATGGAAATGTCTACTAAATATGACTATACAGAGCCTCTATAGTCATATTTAGGTGGCATTTCCATCATAGATATATAGTCCTACGTAATATACAGCAGATTGCAGCTACAGTTCATTTTTGTTAAAAATGTTGCTTAACACTATTTTGCACCGACCCCTTCATATATGAAAAAGGAACAAATAAAGAATATACTACTAAATATGACTATACAGAGCCTCTATAGTCATATTTAGGTGGCATTTCCATCATAGATATATAGTCCTACGTAATATACAGCAGATTGCAGCTACAGTTCATTTTTGTTAAAAATGTTGCTTAACACTATTTTGCACCGACCCCTTCATATATGAAAAAGGAACAAATAAAGAATATAATTGGAATAGACAATAGACATCCAAAATGTACCAAATTAATCTTTTGCCATAATGCATATTAATTAAATTCAGAATGTAAAAAATGAAATCTTATATTCATTTTTTTTTTGTTTTGTTTTTTGTATTTGGTCATCTTGTTTTTGGTTTTTTTACTCTTTACCGAAGCTTTTGTAATACTCTCTGGTAAAATCCTGGAATGGGCTTATCACTGTCTATTATCGTCACTATGCCAATTTCATAAAATGTTCAGAAATAATACAGATTAACAATTTTTATTCAAAGAAAAATCATAAATACACAAATATTAGAACAGGTTAAGAAAATTATCACATTGTAACACACAAATGAAGGGGTCGGGGCAAAATAATGCCAACCAACATTTTTAATAATAATAAACTGTAGCTGCAGTCTGCTGTATATTAAGTAGTACTATATGTCTATGATGGAAATGCCACCTGAAATATGACGACTATAGAGCACTCTATAAATCTGATGTTCGTGAGTAGTGGTCGGGTTTGTCGTGATAAAATCTCAGTTGTGAAATCAGAATTTAAAATAATGGAAAACATTAATCTTTTTCAGTTTTAAGGCATTGCAAAAAATTGTAGTATTTAAAGAGTATTCAATACACACGCGCTGAGTCATGCGTCCGATGACGTAGCGGGAAGGGGTTGTGCGGATTTGCCTACCCAAGCGAGCCCACCTTCTCACTATTTACATTGGCCAAAATGTATCAAATAAATCTTATGACCATAATAGATATTAATGAATTTAAGAACATAACACATGATGATATGAGATTAGATATCATATCGGTAGATTTTACCTAAAAATAGGTTATCAATATGACTTTTGCTAAAACAAATAGATTCAATGTTTTCCACACACATGAAAAGGCGGCATATAATTGCTCATGGGAAAAAAATGGATTTCCCTATTCACAGCCAGAAAATAATAGATTTGGCTACTGGATGCTTACTTATTGAAAGAAAATGAAGTGTTATGTCAATAAATCAACCTACACCGCTATTTGTTGAAAATTTATAGAACATACATAGGGATCCCGTCACACTCAATTGTAGTATAATAAGCACTTAATTAGCAATTAAAGAAATATTGAGGCCAATAATCGAGATAAAACTATCCTATCTTTCAAGTTGTACAAAACTACACACAATTAGCCAAATTATATAAAGATCGATTGAGTAGTTTCTGATTTTATTCCCGACAAACATCGGGGGATGAGATTTTTATATATATGAAGGTATTATCTTTTCCAAACTATAATTCGGACTTACCGCGGGTGCTGGATAGATCGCCACCTCCAGCTTGCACTTCTTGCCGTGGTCCTCCAGCATGTCGTCCAAGACGAAGGCGGTGAACCCCGAGCCGGTGCCCCCGCCGACAGAGTGGAACACCATGAATCCTTGGAAGGAGTCGCACGACTCCAGGATCTGCCGTATCGACTCCGTAACGTAGCCAACAACGTCCATGCCGACGCTGCATGCACCTCGCGCGAAGTTGTTGGCAGCGTCCTCCTTCCCCGTGACCATCTGCCAGGGCGAGAAGAGGTCGCGGTATGAGCCGGAGCGGACCTCGTCTGCAACAAGAAAGGTATGCGATCTTGAGGATTATGCTGATATATTATGGAAACTAACTAGAAGGTTAGGGAGTAAGAATTAATATTTGAATGGATCCGCCGAAAAACGTTCTAAGCGACAAAATTGCCAAAGTGGCACTTTTGGGTGAATGTATTAAAATGTATAATAGTACGTCATAGTATGATCTTGTACTCCATTATGTCATTTACATGTATACATAACAAATCACATGAGAAAAAAAATTCACCTACAGAACTAACAATATCTTTAGACTATGATTTTATTTCACTGATTACTCAACATTGCATATTTGTCACTTAGAACGTTTTTCGGCGGACCCATTCATTTATTTACCGGTTTACTAGGTCGCAGGGAATTTGACTGGCTTTTAACACATTGATTTTATTAAACTAATCACCAAAAGTGATATTTAGGGCATAGTAACTACCTAATTGCATTATTCGCTTAAAAATACTGTAAAACTTCTGTAGGTTAACAATATTTATTCAATGAAGAATAAAAATAGTTAATGCCACACGAATTATAAATAGACAGATATTAGAAGAGGTTACAAAAATTATCACTTTGTAACACAAATTGTGTTACAAAGTAACACAACATTGTAAACATGGCTAGAAGTTTTTAATCGAGACTGAGACTGTCCAGTCAATCGCTCCTTATATACACTCTCTTTCTATACAGGAGATGGTCTGGAACCTCGTAGAACCACATGGAACGGCTTGAATTGTTCTCGAACGACTAGTTTGTTCCAACAAAAGGTTTGGGACTTTTAAACCATTTTTTTTTTGTTTAAAGTTATAAAAACAATAAAAATTGAAAAGCCAATATATTTGGGGAGGGTTATGACCCCTGTGACCTCCCTTGGGTCCACCCTTGATGTAAACAACCCATGCGGCTATTTTAAAGGATATTTCAGAAGAATAAAGTAAACCAAAAGAGACAAGGGACAGCTAATGATCAAAGAACAAGCAGGCAAGCTGCT
Organism: Aelia acuminata; assembly: GCA_911387785.2. Lineage (NCBI taxonomy): Eukaryota > Metazoa > Arthropoda > Insecta > Hemiptera > Pentatomidae > Aelia > Aelia acuminata. The sequence goes on from OU426981.1 coordinate 139,436,382, forward strand.
GCGGCTTCAGTAAAATTAGTTCTTGGAACGGAGAAAGACAAAGAAGGGGACCTCTTTGGAAAACCCTCGAGGGAAAAGCAAAGGGAAAACAAAGAATATTTTCCTAGGAAATGACGAATCAGAGCGGTAGACCGCGAGCTCAGGGACAGCAAAATATAAAGCATTTTCCTACCGAGGTATCTTTGATAAATATTCATATAGTCGGTCCCTTATCTCTCTCTCTCTTGTGTGTATATATATATATATATATATATATATATATATATATATGAAGTATATAGTATGTAATAGTAATATATACATATGATAATAATGGACACATATATATATCGGCCACCGAGTCGATCTATGGCAGATTATTAAAGAAATCCTGTCGAGCTGACACAGTTGGGAATGAAATAAAAACACAAATCACATATTACTTTTCAATGTAATGTCCCTCCATACTTTTACACTTTTCATATCTATTTCTTAATTTCTCTAAACTCCCTAAAAAATAAATTTCTTCTTTAACTTGAAATCCCCTCCCCCTGAGCTCATTTTTGAAGTCTGAGAATAGAAAGTAGTCACTAGGGGCTAGATGTGGGCTGTAGGGTGGATGGTTGATCACATCAAAGCCCAAGGTGTAAATCGTGGCAATCACTTGACGAGAGATTTGCACAGGGGCATTATCATGAAGCAGCATTACGGCAGAGCGCACATTGAGTCACTCGCAACGCAGAGCAGAGCAGTTTTTGTGTAAAGTGAATTAGATAGGAACCGCGCACATTAGGACGCGGAGCAGAGCAGAGCAGGCCGATGTGGCACTCGTGGATCTGCCACAGAAAACTGTGCCGATGCGACGCAGTTTTCGATATTTGATTATTTTAATTCCTATTATTATCATTCAGTATTATTTTTTGTGAAATTCTACTTCTTTTTTAAGCAGGTTAATGAAACTATGTAGGTCTTCTGTACATGTACAACACGTACAAAAAAAAAAAAAAAGGTTTTAAAATTACAATAATTAAAAAAATATATATATATTCTGTTACTTTAGATTTCAAAATCGAAATATAATTATGAAATTTCTCGCTACTCCAAATGTGCATGATACGAATGTTTTGAATTTCTAAAACTAAACAATTTCAGGATGTAAAAGGTAGTAAAATTATTAAAACAAAAATGTACATATATTAAAATTTATATTCAAGTTCGAAAAGTGATACTTCTACTTAATAGTTTTAATATTATAATTTTATTTGTAATACCTTTTTCCGGTTTTGGTTAGTTTTTATTCGTCTTGCCTTGACACGTTAAAAAAAAAAAAAAATGGAAAACAAGTTTTCCTCTAATAGATACTAGAAGTTCATTAAACTTCAATGATCGCAGGAAAATTTGACTTATTTTATTTCACCAAAAAATATAGACTTTATGGACATTTAGTCGATTGAAATGTTGATTAACAAACAAATAATGTATATTTGATTTTTTAAAAATATATTTGAGTAAAAAAAAAAAATTGCTATTTAAAAAAATGAAAAACCGCGATTAATCGAAAAGCGTTGGAAATTGACCATGTCTCGATAGGAACTTTTTTTTAATAGGAATTGGATGTATATGGAACTTCTCTTTGATAATCTCTACATATTTTACTTATTCCTTCTGAATCCCAAAAAATTTTAGTCATGATTTTTCCGGCAGGGGTTGTGACTTTAATATTATCAGGTGGCTTTTCACAGTGCTGCAGCAAGGTGTCGAGTTCCCAAACAAATTCCTTAGAGGTTCAAAAATTTCTGAAGGCTTTATGCCTTCTTTAACTAAAAAATTCATCTCAGCTCTGTACTCAATGTTACTTATTTAATGACAAGAGCAAAGTGGTCAAACTGAAAGTATTATAGATAATACACAAGAGACATTAGGATTATAAAATTTTGTGTACATATAACTATTGAAAAGGTAAATATGATAACGGATTAGTCCTTAATAATATTAATTCCCCTCTTCATTGTTCATCAAAAAGTTCAGGCCGAGAACTTTTTGACCTACCCTCGTAGGAACTCGGGACATCATTGCCATGATATCATTACCAATGACCTACCCCGCTTCCAACCAATTCCCCTACCCGCAAATCAATTTTTTTTCTTGGGCTACACCTACACAGAATGTTTTCTTAAACTATACTCAAAGTAATTCTAACCAGTTTAATTATTCGATGATAGTTGTATTAATCAAACTGATCATTCAGATAGAACTTTGATTATGATGTTTAATCAAACAAGGATAGATATCTCGGACTAGCTCGTTAATACCGTGTTGAGGATGCTTTAGACATAATTCAGTTTCAACTAACCCTGGCCCCCCGAATGATAACCTAAAATACCACAAATACCTTCCCTTTCTGCTACCTATATATACGTATATGTTTATATAGCATGCGGAACTCAAGCATACTAGGTTGTGGAGAGTTTTCGCTTTAAACCCCTCGTGAATAGACGAAATCAAACAGTGAATCCTAAACAAATATTACTTTAGCCCTGTTCGGAATAAAATCATCCTCAAATGCTCGGTATATGAGAAGAATAACTAAACATAGCAGTAACATTGCTGATCTTGAAACTGAATAATATCGCATGTCGCACAGTGGGAAAGTTTTGTAATTCAATAGCCAAAAATCTATAACTCCTGACTTAATGACTCGAATCGAATAATTCTTTTTTCATTAATGAGCATGAGATTTTCTATATATGTGATAAAAAAAAAAAAAAAAAATACTATATCAAAGACATGAGCATAGCTTTTGCTGAAAATAAATTAATATTGTTTTTTCTAATAGGCTATACTTTTAATACTATTGCACCGAATATGTTCTAGAAATAAGAAATATGGCTGAAAAATTATTGGATAAAATGCGTTTTAACTTCATCCATGTAAACTACATAATTTGTTAATTATTTTTTTAGGATTTTTTCTTCTCCAAACAATTATTGTTTAAAAATCGTTCCAAAGGTGCAAATGCCTGAAAAAGACATGTATTTAAGTAGAAAACTCAATAGATAATAGTACTTCACTATGTATGACCCTGTATCTGATAATAATATTTTATTTAACCCTTTAGGCCCGGTACACACGGACGACACTTTTCTGCGATCCGGACTATAAGCCTATAGGCTTGTGGTCAGGTGTACCTGAAGTACAATGGACCGACCGGATTATACCATTATACTCCAGGTACACCTTAGACCGGCTGCAGTGCCCGGTGGCCTCAATACTTTTTCCATATTTTTCGCACTAATTGACTAAGGAATAAGGTGTAGGTAAAATTAATTGGGAAAGACCCGAAAAGAACCCCATGCCTATTAGTTAACAACCCTCGGAAATTATTGAGGAAACTATAAACCTCGTCACTGTGAAATACCGGACGGGCTGGAAATAGGGTTGGATAAACGCGAATGCCAATTATGTAAAAATAATTTTCATATGTCCTGCACTCGTCCTAAATATGAATACGAAAATGATGACTATTTTGTCTGCTCGCCATGCTCCTCAAGTATTCATGATATTAAATAAATTCGAGTAGGAACGTGCCTAAGTAGACATACTTACATATAACTTGTAGAACTATTTTATTAAATGTTTTATATATCTGCTTATTTTATACGAGGTGTTTCCTACGATTTATGAATGTTGCATTCTTAAAGAATAATACGATAAAACCGAAGTCGAAGAGTAAAAATTCAATTTTCGTTTTAAAAGAAGCCAAAAAACATCTCTTAAGGTGCTGACTACCGGGGGTTTTATCCTAGTGCAATAGTAAAATAGAAAGAATTAAGAAATCAATTAAAATAAGGTCCGCAGTTTCAGTCTTCTAACGCTAAAGCGGGCGGAACTGATATATCAGTCTACAGGCCACAGGGTCTGCAGAGTTCGAACTGATATATCAGTCTACAGGCGTTAAAGGGTTAAATTAGAGGAAAGAAAGGTTTCATGTAAAAATTAACCCATTTCTTACCACTGTCCTATATATAGGACGCCAGGTTTTCAATTTTTTTCCCTGCTTCCCATAAAATTTGTTTGCAATTTAAATATTTTTTTAATAATCTGAATCTATTCTGGTCAAATACAAAGTTGTTATTTTTTTATCTTTGTGATATACATCTTAGTAAGGCGTTTTTAACAAAAAACTAAAGGCAAAATATTAATTTCGAAAAAAAAAATAATTTGGTAAGAAGTGGGTTATAAATAAATCCCATGCTCATTAATGAAAAAAGAATTATTCGATTATAGTCATTTGGTCAGGAGTAATAGATAATAGATAGAGTAATAGATTTTAGGCATCTGAATTGCAAAATTTTCCCACTGTGCAACGTGAGATACTATCCAGTATCAAGATCAGAAGTATTATCGAGCGCAATTCTAAGATACTTCGAAACTTTCTTTACTTATTCCAACGGTTCCTTTTCAGTTGATATGCGCCCCGCCCAGAAGTGACATCGCAGTAGTTGTGGCTGGTGGTGTAAAACTACACATTAAAAATAGTACTATCGATAGTTTTCAACTATCGAAACTATCGATAGTTTTTTTAAATTCTCGATATTACAATCAAAACTCTGTTTTTAAAGGATAAAGTGATAGCCTATTCCTCTAAGCACCCATGCGCTATACAGGGTGTATCGCAAGTAGATGACAATATGCAAGATGGAAAAACTAGATCAAAAATGTAGTTAAACGCCGCCAACTGCATGATTCTATCTCATTCCGTTGCACAGATATGCCCTTCCAAAGGTTATTTCGAGAAAACCGTGTTTTTTGTAGGAAAACCTCAATTTTCTCTGCTTCCACACATTTTTTTTCAATGTTCCATCACAGTTTTGAATTCAGCATTAACTTTCCTTTAAGCCTAATGCACATTCAATGTTCACAAGTACCTTTTCAAAAGCGCGATAACAGATCAAGAAATAAAAATTTAAAAAAAGTGTTGTCAGCGACAAATTTTCGAGGATCTCTACTCTTCCAAAAAAAATCCTGCAAGCTGCCGAATCTCACAAAAGTTGTAAAATTTAATTACCTTTCTAACGGTGTACTCAAAACTGCAATTATCTCTCAATTTTGTAATGCAATTGGAATGGGAAGGAAAAAAAACTGATGTCAAGCTTATTTTATAGGATCTTATCTCCAATAAATTTAATTTATTTTTTATGTAAATTACAAAGAAAAGGATTTTTTTTTGGAAAAGTAGTGATCCTCGAAAATTTGTCGCTGACAACACTTTTTTAAAATTTTTATTTCTCGATCTGTTATCGCGCTTTTGAAAAGGTACTTGTGAACATTGAATGTGCATTAGGCTTAAAGGAAATTTAATGCTGAATTCAAAACTGTGATGGAACATTGAAAAAAAAATGTGTGGAAGCAGAGAAAATTGAGGTTTCCCTACAAAAAACACGGTTTTCTCGAAATAACCTTTGGAAGGGCATATCTGTGCAACGGAATGAGATAGAATCATGCAGTTGGCGGCGTTTAACTACATTTTTGATCTAGTTTTTCCATCTTGCATATTGTCATCTATTTGCGATACACCCTGTATAATTCATGGAAATAAAAAATAAATAAATTTTATTTATGTTTCCAACAAAAAATGCTTGTTACTCTATAAATAAAATTAACTTCACGCAAATAAAAATTGACTGAATAAAAATTGACGCAAAAAACAAGACTGAAAAATTGAATGGTTTGCTCATTTAAGCTTTCCAACTTGATGGAATAATATAGAAACAAAAAAATTGATTGCCTGCCAGTGCTTGACTCTTTTTAATTATTGGTTAATGGCAAATAAACAAAATCACAGTTTTTGTAAAAAAAAAAATACTTTCAAACTCTCTTAATCAACTACCTGAAAACATTTTTTTGAAGTATATACGTTCCAAAGATATGTCTGGACAAATGTCATAGAAACATCCATTTTTCTTCAACGACTCCGACACATTCGAGGATTGCGTTTCGAATGTTGTCATGTCAAATCAACTACTTCGACAACTGGGAATCCATGTTGCATGTTACTTGAAGAGGGTTGGTATAGCTTTCTTCTCAGTACAGTTTCTTTGACCTTTTGATAAAGTTATTCTCTGTGGTTACGACTAAGCTTGAAACTGATTACAATGAAACCCATCATTTATTTACAGAAATGTTCATCTTATTCCCTATTAAAAGAAGAAAGAATAAAGTGCAAAAGGAAACGTGCATTCTACAGTTTCAAATGAAAAATTTAACTATTCTAGATCCCCCGATAGTATCAATTTTTATCGATAGTATCAATAGTTTATGTTAAATGTACTTAAAAGATTATCAAGGCTGCTGACAATGAAAATAATATCGATTTATTACAACTTACACGATAAATACGATATTGTGGTCTGCTAATAGGTTAATGAAGGTGCTCAATTCCGAAATAATATCGATTTTTCGATTACGCGATCAGTTATCGATTTATTATAACTTAAGCGATAAATACAATATGGTGGTTGGCTAATAGGTTATTGAAGGTGTTGATTTAGTAAGTAATATCATTTTAACACTAGGTTGGATTACGTTTCGTATGAAATAAAAAAACCATTTATTTTTTGAACTTAATAATTTTGTTGAATTGGAACAATGTCACTTGTAGATAAGTATATTTTAAAATATAAATATACAATAATATGATAATATAATTATAATTTTAAAAACTTATAATGTTTTGTTATTATTTGTATTTTAAAGATTGATGATGAAATATTATAATAATAAATATAATAAATGACGCTAATTGAAAATTAGATATAGTCGTGAAAAATTAATTAAATAATATTACACATTTAAAGAGACAGAGTACAATAAACTATTTACAGATGACTAATTTCTTGATAATATTCAAAGTCTATGCAACTTATAACCACAACAGCGTTTTCAACGTGTAAGTTGTAATAAATCGATACCTCAGCGTGTAATACAAAAATCTATATCATTTCCGAATTCAGCGCCTCAATTAACCTTAGAGCGAACCCCAATATCCTTTATATCGCGTAAGTTGTAATAAATCGATACCTGAGCGCTTAATCGAAAAATCGATATCATTTTCACAATCCGCGCCCTAAATAACCTAGAAGTCGACCTCAATATTGTAAAGATCGTATAAGTTATAATCGATACCTAAGCGAGCCAGAGGTTTTACATCGATATTATTTTGATTATCAGCAGCCTTGATGATCTAAGGTAATTATACACTATAAGCTTTCCATAAAAACGGTTAACCCAATAATGTCCACCGTTATGGAGAAATCCGAAAAAAGCTTATAAATTCATCCTTAAATAATTAAAATCAAGCTTTGACTCTTATATTAGCTATCATTGTGATAAAGATCATATCAGGACTTTTATTTTCTGGCCCGAAATATAAAAGTCATGATGTGATTTTTATTTATTTATTAGAAATATAAAAGTCCGGATTTGACTTGTATTCTCTTTCCGAGAAAATAAGAGTTAATTTCAAACCCTGCTTTATATTCGATATATCGATAGCGGAAACTATCGGTTCTTTTACATCGTTAGTTGTGTCAAATTCCGTTTTATGGATTTTTTTGCAGTAGTACCCTTTGCGTTCGGAATCAGACCAAATGAACTTGAATTTTTTAGAATCGCCTACCAGCCATTTAGTCACTGAGAACCTAACAGCCCTGTATAAATATTAAACTCCTTCGAGTATGATCAGCTTTAAAGAATATTTAATGTGTCTCAAAGATTATATCAGAGAGGAATTAAATTTAAATCAACTCTCTCTTCGGGTTTGGTGTGTTTATTTAACGGATGAGGAAACTGGAAAATTATTAAAGTAAGTAGGTAGCTTAAGGGATGAAAGGGTTGAGCAGTTTCAAAAGGGCTAGTGGAGATAGGCAAGTTATCAGATTCAGAAGAAAATCCGGGCCTTTAGCGCGGATATAATCGTGTTGGATAAAATCTAAAGATTTCAATGAGGAGATAGGTTTTATACAACAAGCAGGAAAGACAGTAAAGCCAGAGTAATTTAATTATTAAATTATATTAAACTCTTATCCTCCTCTTTATTATTTATTCTAATCAAACGGTTAATCAGTGAATTACAACAGTTTCCTTTATAAATCGATAAAAAAACTTCTCCGCTTCATCCCTCACGATCTCCGCCTCGTGATGTAAAACTATCGATAGTCTTCCTTATCGATAGTATTGGATTTAATGCTATCGATAGTATATGTTAATGAAAGGAGAGGGATAGAATTTCTAATCAATGTAAGTTGGTAAGTGAAAGTTGTGTCGCGCGCATTGCACCAGGTATGTTAAGTAATCCTTTCTTATACAATAATAATCTTTCAAGAGAACACCTAATTGGACTTTACTCGGTAAGGCTACTCCTTTGCCACTACTTGGTGTGAACTGTTTTGACCCCGATATTCGAGAACATCTATTGCATCCATTTCAGTTAATAAGAGCCTTGTAATTAGTAGGTAATAAGTGAATAACTACAAAAGTTTCATCCAAAGATTGATTAAAATAACTTAAAGTTAAAACCATACAAACAGAAATATTTTGTCCATTTTAATCGCCTCTTTGGTCAAATGGCGAAGCAACGTTTTGTTTCAAAACTTAACCGTTTAATCAAGCCTTAAGATTGACTCCAGATCTTTAGGACCACATTATTGGATGGATGTGTTCGGGCCGCAGCCTGATGGATATATAATGACCAAAAATTGTTCTTAGAGGAACATTTAACATCATCAGAGGCTCGGTATACTAGATAATCTACAAAAACACTCGACTCTTCATGTTAGAAAGAAAATAAGTTGCGTCACCACGTGGTGTAGTGGTTTGCATAGAAATTTATTATGCTAAAGGTCGTGGGTCCGCGTCCTGAGGCGGCCCTAGGATTTTTTAATGGGAGTAAAAAATCCTTGTCTATGCCGTCCCTCGGATAGGACGTAAAATGGATGTCCCGAGCCTGTAGACAAAATTTAGGAATCCCACTGTAGTATCGTCCGATTAGTCTTAATAGCATATAGGGACGTGGAACACACAAACAAGCAATAACCTAAGGCAAGAAAACAAAAAAACAAAACATTTTTTATCTAAAGCATTGTAATGAAGAAAAAGCGATGTTGTTGCGAACTGCTCAAAATAAAGCATTTTATTAAATAATTAAAAATCATGAAATTTTTAATTATACTTTGTAGACTAAATACAACATATAAATTTCTCTCTAAATACATTATAAATTTTATACAAATATAAATTTGTCTTGGCTAAAAACCATGAGGGATTTGATGAAAAACCGAATTTCTCGCTTACTTGATGGAATCACTCAGTTAGTGGCAGAAACAAAACCAAGTCCCCAATGAAAAAGAAAACAAAAAAGTGCAATTGAAAACGAATATTGTAGCTTCAAGCGTTCCAAATAAAGCATTCAAGTATTCTACCTCCTATCCCCACCGGTCCTCAATACATAGTATTGTTAGTATCGATAGTTTAATGCTCGATACTATCGAAACTATTGATAATGAAGACTATCGATAGTTTTACATCGCCACTTTCACAGGATCTGCCAATCAGATTGTTTACCTTTACTTTACATTCGCAGATCCTTACCTAATACAAGTTTCATTAACGCTGCACTGCTCTGCTCTGCGTCCCAATGTGTTCCCCGGCCGTGTAATAGATGTTTGGTTTTGTTTTTTGGAATCTTACGTTTTTAAGCTATAGTAAACAATGTTCCTAAGATATGCTCCCACTAACAGAGCATCGATATTGTATTATTAAGATATACATAGATAGTAACCGCTCGACTAACTGGAGCGGGGCAGCGTATGGACCTACGACGGTGGGCTCTAGGTCTGTGAGGACGCCGATGGGCACGCAGCGGCGGTCGTTGATCTGGTGGAAGAAGGAGGAGAACCCGTCGCCGGCCGGGTCCGAGCCCGGTTCCAGCGTGCCGCCGTCCGGAGCCACCCGGTGCTCCAGGCAGTACGCCTCCCAGAGGGCGTTCCCCAGCTGTACTCCAGCCTGGCCCACGTGGACCGACACTACCTCTCTCTGCAACAGTCATAGGAGAAGGAAATTAGTCAATAGCAACTAAAACAAGAGGCTTAATCTAATAGTGTATGAAGAATCTTGAGGGATTAGAAGAGGGAACGGTGAAGGAGAAATCAGTAAAAGAGGGAATGGTTATGAAAGAGAACTGCAAGAAAAAGAATTCATTGATAGAACTTCTAGGGATCGATGGGCGAAAATTGTACAAGCCGAAATTTTATGTATATAGAGGACTCCCTCTGCAAAGGTTTAGTCAGGTAGAGTAGATCGGCAATTTTTACTTTCACTTCCCTACATATGAAATACTAGCATTCCCCGTCGCGGCTTTGCCCGCGAGCCTTTAAAATCAATTCTGTGATCATTATCATGGTATTGATTTAATGTAATATGTTAACTGATGTTAAGGAGATTTAGTAGAATCGGAGCTTCCGGTAGGTGAAATGAGAGGGAGACGCGCAATGGAGAGAGTTTACTAAAACCGCCGAAACAAAAATTGCTTTTAATTTAGCAATATATTTGAGTGATAAGAAATGTCTTCTTAAAGAGGTTTTTACATAATACAATTAAAAATTTTTATTTATTGAAGTACTAATTTGTTCAAAATGGTTTGGGTTAACCTTTTTTGTTTTTTTAACACAAACCAAAGATTTGATGGTTTCCACACACGTGAGCAGGCGATGCCCATTTCCCACGTGAGTTATGCCATTGCCCATGGGAAAAACACGGATTTTCAAAGTCCAAGTGGACATTGTTTGCCCTTGGGATTTGTTTATGGTCATGGCAAAAGGCAAACGAATAGGATATTGAAGCCTTTTAAATTTTATTGAAAATTCTGTCGGTTCCAGGGGATTAGATGGCAACAGGGCGATATCTCCTGTAAACCTTCCAGGCAACATTTTTCCTTCAATAACATTTCCTGTGATCCTTTTAATGACCAAACGTGTACCGTTGACCGATTGAGGTGGATTTAAGTTACGAAGAAGAATGATCGGTGAACCAATATTCAACTGGAGATTGTTTGGGTGTATATCCAGGGAATTAAAAAATTCAGATGGGAAATTTACGGTTTCGTTTACATCTAGAACATTGTCAATTGATTTTGGAAGTTTATTTCATCGAAATCAACATTTTTTGCTGCCAAAATAGCACGACTACCCAGCCAATTATAGTCCAAATAATTGTTCAAAATATCAGGAAAGACACTTTATATTTCGTAGACAGTTCATTTTTCGTCTCTACAACAGTTCAGAAATTTGATCCTTTTAATGACCAAATGTGTACCGTTGCACAATTGAGGTGGATTTAAGTTACGAAGAGATTGTTTGGGTGTATATCCAGGGAATTCAAAAATTCAGATGAGAAATTTACGGCTTCGTTTACATCTAGAACATTGTCAATTGATTTTGGAAGTTTATTTAATCGAAATCAACATTTTTTGCTGCCAAAATAGCACGACTACCCAGCCAATTATTGTTCAAAATATCAGGAAAGACTTTATATTTCGTAGACAGTTCATTTTTCGTCTCTACAACAGTTCAAAATTTTCTGGTAATTTGATAAATTTTGATTTTCTATGCAGCTCTATTTCATCGTTTCCAATATACAGCAATTTTTTAGAAAATATATCTGCCGATGGATCATTTTGCAGTAGTACTCTCATATTTATGGTGGATAAATCTGAAACTTGCGGTTACCCAAATAACAATTATTCCTGTTCAGTAGAAGTGTAATAATCATTATATGTAAAATTTAAAAAATGCCGCGATTTGTAATCCTTTCGTAATCAACAATCATTTAAAGATAAGTAAAAAATTGTATTCTGGTGAAATTAACAACGAAATATCATTCCCAATAATAGCCTACTTTAAAATAAATAAAGGATTAAAATCTTCGCTGACATTTCTTAAATTTTACATAAAAAGATAATTATAACTCTGCTGAACAGGAAGTAACAGCCTCTATTCGATTGGGATTAAATTTTCTCAACTTTAAGTTATTGTTGATAAAGGAGGAATTACAAATCTTCACTGACATTTTTTAAATTTTACATTTTAGAGCACGGGATAAAAATAATAAAAAGGTTTGGTAAAATAAAAAAACACTGTATTTAAATAATAATAATAACAAAACGAATAATGAAAATAAAGAAACTTCTGTTAAATAAATAAATAAATCAACTGAAAATATAATATTAAAATCTTAATTATGCAGTTCTTTAGCAAATCACAAAGTATCCCAGAACACCTAATCAAAACACTCTTAGGGAGTTTTTATGACTGGTTACTCGCAGTGTAGCCAGCTTACTAATTTTCACTAATTTTTGGCAACACTGACTCCCCAAGTCAGGTTTCTATTAGGTTACACCTATGACAGTAGGTGCTGTTACAACATTTATAGAGTATTATTTCAAATAATAGCCTAATTTAAATTATTAAAATGTATTTACTTTACTAAAAGTTTATATCAGAGTGGGCCACAGCAAAGCGTTTCAGCGCTTAGCTAGTAATTAAATTTAAATAGAAATAAAAAAGGAAAAGGGAGAAAAAGTACCAACACTTTTGAGAATTTATTGTAACCTTTTCTTGATTTATTTATTCTTTAATGAAAATTAACAATAAATACAAAGATTTGTATTACTAATAAATAATAATATAGGAACAAATAACTGCATTCACACAACACAATACAAAATTATAATAATGATAACCTATATTACAATAGCATGCTTATAAACAAAAACGTTATGAAATCGACATATGACGCCATGTTAATAAATCGAAACACGACCTACTGTATTTGCAATAATTCGCTATATAAGAATTATTTTGATCACTAATCAAGTTAAAAACTATCCTATCTATTAAGTTGACAAAAACTATATACTTTGAGCCAAATTTCATTAAAATCGGTTGAGTAGTTTCTGAGAAATAGAATGACAAACATCGGGGAATGAGATTTTTATATATATAAGAATTAAAAGAAGAAAAAAATCATACATGAAGGAGGTTACCTACCATTATATTACCTTTCAGATTTTAAGAAAAGTTGAAGTAGTTATTGTTAATAATAAAGAATCTGATACAACTGAGTCGTGTTCTTAAATCAGAAGAAGTGTCATTAAAGACATTTCAAAGGTTCGGAATATTGCGTAAAACCCCTTTTAGATCCCTACCTATGTGAATTTGCATACAGAATAAGATACAAGAATGATATATTTGATTGTATTTTAAAATTAATAAAAGCACATTGGAGCCCTAAATGAATTATATATAGAATTATATATTAAACTATCATTTTTGTTTATATTTGAAGCTTTTTAAATACATTACTTTAATCATCTGTTCTAATTTAATATTAAGATATTAATCACTCTTTTAGAAATAAGTAACTGGTATTTCGCCTACTTGGTAGTTTGCCTACTTAAAAATCTGGTGCGATACGCGCAACACACAACTTTCACTTACCAACTTACTTTGATCAATTTCTGACCAATTCTGATGAAATTTCGGCTGTCGCATCGCGGGCATATACATGCACCAAATACCAAGTTTTATCAAAATCGTTAAAGCCGTTTTTGAGTATATAAAAAAAAACACGTGAAAGTGAGAAACAATTTATTAAGTAAAGTGCCCCCTCAAATTGATCAATTTTGATGAAATTTTGACTGTCATATCGCGGGCACATACATACATCAAATATCAAGTTTATTCAAAATCGTTAAAGCAGTTTTTTAGTAAATAAAAAAAACACGTGAAAATGATACGAAATTTAGTAAGTAAAGTCCCCCCTCCGGTTAATCAATTTTGATGAAATTTTTACAGTCATATCTCTATTTACCATGAAACAAATAATTTCTATTAAATTAACAGAACGGCCTTAATTATAAACAATGGTCTGTCATTAAAAGCGTACTTCGTATGCGTGGGCGTGTTCCTAACGTGTTTTATGAATAGTCGGAATATTATTCTTTTTTTCTCCTGTTCTTTTTTCCTCCCCTCTAATTGATAAATTATGATAACATTTTGACTGTCACATCGCGGGCATATAAATACATCAAATACCGAGTTTAATCAAAATCGTTAGAGCCATTTTTGAGAAAATCGAAAGAAAAAAGTAAAAAGTTATGAAATAAAATACCCCCTACGTTTGACCAATTTTGATGAAATTTTCGCTGCCACATCTCAGGCATATCCATACACCAAATACTAAATTTCAGGTTCGTATGATTTATAGTTTTTGAGGTAATCTGTTCACACACACATGGACTCACATACAGACCATTTCGCGGGACTTGGATATTTTGACTCAGGGGACCCCAAAAGCGTGTATATCCGTTGAAAACCGGAAGTTAAAATTTTTCACAATCGCAATACTTTCCCTTACTATACATTTCATATATAGGTAAGTGAAATTAAAAAGGCTTACTTTAATTATTAGTTTTCATAAGTCAATAAGTGTCATGTGAAGATCCCGTTAGCTGGCTGGGTTTTATTACTTCTTATTGTTACTATCTGTAATTAATCTCACCTTCCAGCATTGACACGTTAGATGTTGCTTATATATTTTAGTCATTTTAGCCAAGATGAAGATCCACATGTTCCGATCGAAACACAGGCACTCTAAATAAAAGCATTTGACTGTAAATCATGATAATTTATCCCATCCCATCTTAAAGAAAACAGTTGGGAATTATACAACACAAAATTTACGTATAATTTCGTTAATTTTCCCATCACTCCAACAAGGTACCACTTGATAATGCGAACATGCAATCTACGTGTTCGGATTATCTGGACCGTACCTCTCAATTATACGGAATAAATATCTAATTGAGATGGAAGGAAGCAGACACGAGATGAGACCGGACCAGATGAGCAAGTCTTCCGATCCATCCCCGATCGAGGCTGCTGAAGGCAATGAGCAAAAACCTGTCTGTACGAGCAATTATTTTTTTCTTCTTCTACCGTCTCGTAAATCCTCCTCGTGTTATTGATGTCTTCCATATTGAAACCTGAACAACAACTTGTCCTCGCTATGTCCTCTTCGAGAAAATATATTTCTTTTTCAATTCTCCCCAAGGTTTTATTGATAGCATTGACGAGTGATGTATTCCCATCATCCTCTGTGGGTTTTTTTTTTTTTTTTTCTTTTTTTTTTTTTAATCTTCTAATCTTGGTAAAACTGCATATGTGGAGTTTTTATGCGAAGTCAATTTTATTTCGAAACAATCAATATAATACATACGTGACCACAAATAATGAGGAATAAAATTGATTCGGTCGTTTGAGAAATCCGAAATGTCTACAAATTCAAATTATTTAAAAATTGAAAAACAAAGAAAAAACGTTTCTACTTTTGCATTAAGAGATTTCTTCAACTTAAATTATTTTATTAACAATATTAAATACCGTAAAACGAGGTGACTTTGTGACTAATGGGATGACTTTGTGACAAGCCTATTTTTCTACAGTTTTTGAATTTCCCTCCTTAAAAAGAATCAGGTTAGGCAATTCAGTGTACTTGTTCGTTGGTCAGTAATGTGCTGCAACCTACTGGCCACATATGAAAAAAAAAAATGAAAAATGAAAATTTGACTTTATTTGTACAAACAATGTTTACAAAACGAAAACCTCATAGCCATATAATGGCTTGACTGAGGCTATAGTATACAATATTATAAAATTTTTGAGTTTAGAAATAAGTATACAATTGGTCTCAAGACAATTTAACTACAAATATTGCATCTCGAATTTATACAAAGTAATTACCATAAAACATTCAACATAAATTTGAACAACTAAAAAAAACAGCATTATATACATTGTAAATATTATATTAATAATTACATTATTTTAAAAAAGAAATATAAGATAATAATTCAGAGTTTGAAATAAAAGAACTCAACTTAGGAAAAAGTTTCTATCACATAAATTACTAAGTCTGGTTTAAGTTTACTATAGGATGCATGCGATAACAAACTTTGGGGAATTACATTAAAAGAACTAGGTATCAATACTCTCTTTGTTCGTCTACCGTAATCATTAACGAATTTCGGTACTTCAAAAAATGTTTTTCTAGTCAAATAATGCTGATATTTTACTTTTTTACAGTCATTTGAAAAATAGTTTTTTAAAATAAGATTGTACATGAAAATTCCTTTTACCGG
Source organism: Aelia acuminata (assembly GCA_911387785.2). Lineage (NCBI taxonomy): Eukaryota > Metazoa > Arthropoda > Insecta > Hemiptera > Pentatomidae > Aelia > Aelia acuminata. Next base: position 139,452,616 of record OU426981.1, read on the forward strand.
CAATAACTTGGTGACGTAAAAAATATAACTTCTTTCATTCCATTTATCATGGTGCTTTATTTCAAATTTTCAAGTAAATGAAAACAATCAAGCATATATGAAATAAAGCACCGTGGTAAAGGGAATGAAAGAAGTTATATGTGACCAGTAGGTTGCAGCACATTACTGAGCAACTGACAAGTACACTGAATTGCCTAACCTGATTCTTTTTAAGGAGGGAAATTCAAAAACTGTAGAAAAATAGGCTTGTCACAAAGTCACCCCATTAGTCACAAAGTCACCTCGTTTTACTGTACTTAATGTATTACTAATATATTAATAAGTAATACTTAATATATTACTTAGGACTTTACCAGGACAAAATACTTACTTGGAAAACTCACGTCAGACTCAAACGAAAAGAATTAAATAGACGCTTTGGACTTTTATCTTGATTGCTTGACAGACGATCAAAATTATCAATAGCTAACAAACTAACTTTGTATAAAGTTCTTTTAAAACCGATATGGACCAACGGTGTAGAACTGTGGGGTTCTGCCAAGAAATCCAACGTCCAAAAAATTCAGTCCTTTCAGTCGAAAGTGTTAAGAAAAATATTAGACGCGCCATATTATGTCAGCAACGATATTATACATACGGACTTAAACATTCCAACAGTTTTCGCAACAGCCAAAGACAACTACATTAACTTTCACCAAAGACTGGTCTACATCAATAACCCACTGACAGACAATTTAAAAAACTTAAACAACCCTCACAGCCCACCCCGACGACTTCGAAGGCGGTGGCCAAGAGACCATCTAAATTAATTACTACTCCTGCACAGGAACGCTCAGTCGAAGCAGCTCAAAAATTTGCAAAGCATTTTTGCAGATTTTAAATCTTGTTAAATGAATTGTATTTAATAAATAAATAGAATTATTTTTTTACACAGAAAGGGTGAACCGGACAGTTATTGACACCCTTAAGACTACATTTCTGTGGTGAAATTAAAAAAAAAAAAACTTTTTATCAAATTGAAACTTCATATAACTCCTCTTTATCTATCCTTATAAAGACTCAAGAGGTTTTTTTTAGGTAAAAATTTCAACAGTTTTACCATATGGCAATATTTATTGTAAAAATTGTGGATTTAATTGATTATTGATTATTGAAGCTGATTGATAATGCTACATAAATCACTATAATGTACAATTGCAGGTCCTGAATTTGCTAGTCTCCACACATCTATAAGGATTATGTAGCATAATTAATCAGCAACATATGAGATCAACAAGATAACAAGATTATGAGAACAATACATTTGGTATATCAACGTTATCATGTCCCTGGTGGATTAAATGGCAAGCGTGATTAGGAAATTCAGGTCCGAGTCCTACAAGGTCAATCTTTTCTCTTCTTATTATAGTAGGAGGTAGGGTAAACCATACAGTTATTGACACTTAAGAAAACATTTCTGTGGTGAAATTAAAAAAAATACTTTTTATGAAGGGATCAAATTGAAACATCCTATAGCTCCTCTTTATCTATCCTTATGAAGACTCAAGAAGTTTTTTTGGGTCAAAATTTCAATAGTTTTACCATATGACAATATTTATTGTTAAAACTGCAAAATCTAGTTATTGATATCCTGTGGATTTGATTGTTAAATCTCCCATATGGTTAGTTTGTTTAAGTATTACTTCACAGATGGCTTAGAGGACCCTTCAAACATTAGATTCATGTATGTCTTGAAATAAAATTAAGACTTGTTTACTTATTTCTTTAAGTTAAAGTTTGGAGTGTCAATAACTGTCTGGTTCACCCTATTCCTGCTTAGAACACATTTTTTATGATTTGATAAATCTGTGTTCATTCGATAGATCTGAAAAATATATGTTTGTTTTTTTTTTTTTTGACATGTAGGGTTTCTCCTGATTATAGAAGACAAAAGATTGTTTCAAACCATGTCAACTGAATGGCTAGAAATACATCGATAAACGTAGTTTTATGAGCTTAGAATAAATCGGAACGTAATTTTCAAATTGTGAGGGCTTGAGAATTTATCATAAAACAAGGGTAATTATGTTCTGTTTGGTTTAAGTTTTAACGTTTAAGATCCACATATATGGACGAAACGTTGGCTTTCCTTTATAAAAAAAGATCAAACCGAAAATTCTGATTATTTATAAACCTATCGTAAAGAAAAACAGTTGACTATTACACAACTATAAAACTAAGTTGTTATTACTATTCGAAATTAGGATTGGTCACTTATCCGCGAAATTCTTTTTTATTTGATACCCGATTCATCACATTCCCTTCCATCCATTGGTGGGACAGTAAATGAATTTATAAATGGTCGTTACGCCATAACTTCCTTAATACATCATCAAATTTCATTTTATCAGGCTCTTTTATAGTTTTAAAGCTTTCCTTAACCGCTACACCGGAAAAACATACAGATCACTCATTTCGCCTTCGATTGTGAGTTATAATCGCGGTTTTTGCAAGAAAATCAAAATGGTTTCTAAATGGTGTCAATCTTTTCAGGTTTTCAAGGAGAGCATTTTCGGTCACATACATTTTTACGATTAACCCATTCGTTTGCGAGTTGTAAGCGGAAACTGCAATTCTCAGCGAAAATGATCGCGTGGCATTTTCAAAGGGGTCATTTTTTTCAGTTTGTCGAGACGAACATTTCTGGTTATTTACACTTTTCTGATAGTCGTTGGTGAGTAACAAGCAAAAACACGCGATTTCAGTAAATAGAATCAACGCACTCGGTTTCCGCGAAACCGTTATATGTATTTACATGTATGTATGTATGTGGCGTTTTCCAGGGTGCTCTCTTTCGGTGACATCTATGTCTGTGTTAAACAAACCCACCAACAAACATTCACGGATGACAATATCATAGCTTCAAATATAAAGAAGTTTATAGAGGTTCAAAGAGGTCCTATAAACACGTTTATACTATGTAAATACGGGTCTTATTCAGATTCCCGGCACCAGTGATTCAATCCAGTGATTTGTACAAATAACCAAATCACGTGTATCACTTAATCATATGACTTTATTTAATTTACATTTGAGGTTAGGAAGCTAGTGAATATTAGCATCAATAGCTCAGTATTGTTCATTATGGGGATTTTGAAGTTGATGAAGGATATTCCGAACAAGAAAAGTGCAATTCTCTTTCTGCTAGAAAAATGATTATTACAAAATGAGAGAAAATGCTCGCAAGGGCACAGCATCCTCAAGAGGACAGTTGGCGATGCAGCATGAGATCCTCCCGTAAGAAAATAGGGTTAAGAAAGGGAACGTGGTTGGAAAACAGCAATTTAGGGTACTTTTCTGTTATAGTCATGCCCAGAGAAAATGCTTTTAATTTAGTTAGTACATTGTTTTAAATAAATAAAACACATGTTTTCTGAATAAAACACTTTACATGAAATTTAATTAAATTATTTATTTTCATTATATTTTAAACATTGATGCTAACCTATGGCGCCACATAAATTCCGCTAAAGAAGATTTTTAAAAATTCCTTCTAGTACCCCTCCTTCTTTTGTTCCCCCATTTTGCTGATCCCCTCAGTTGTTCAATATTTTGGGTTGACAAAATTGTATTTATGATTAACTGTGAAATGTGTATAACCTTCCTTCCAAATACTTTGATACGACTTCCAGCAGTCTGAAACGACAATAGATACAGGCAAAATGTATTGCTTTATGGCTTTAATTAATGTTTCCGCAGATCCGTACTTCAGTTATGAAACATTGTTTTGTTTCACGGCGAATGCCACCAAACACCCACTGCTGAGGTAAAATTCTGCCTGCATTATTCTTTCGTTTTGAATACAAGCTTTCATCTATCTCAACATAATATCCTTGGCCACCAATTGTTGTACTCACACTACCAATCATCCAAACACATACCTCTCTTAAATAATTGCTATAGTCAACGAAACTGTTGTGCGACATAGCTAGTTCCATTTCGCAGAATTTTATCGAGGTAAACTCCTTTGACCAGCAGTATATGAAGTCAACAACTTTTTCCAAACTTAATTTTGATCCTTCTAACCAGTTTTCACTTCTCACACCAATCCCTTGTCTGCACATTTTAAATGACACCTCCATTTAATTTTATCTTTAAATGTTATCTTCATCTCATGGTTATTTTTACATGTTCTCATTTCAGGAATAATATTATGCTGTTGAAAAAATCTGACCGCAGTTTCCTCATCCAAAATACTCCTAAAAATATTTTTTAAATTATACTGATACTCAACCATATTTAACGTGATTAATTATCTAGTCAAAACAAGTGATTCGGCACGGAATTGTTTTCTCCTGACAGTGTTGCCAGTAAGCGAACAGTTGTCAAATTAACTCTTAGTTACCTCCCTAGCAACACTGGCGATAACCCTGCTTCTCCTAAAAGCAATGTACTAACTAAATTAAAAACATTTTCTCTGGGCGTGACTATAACAGAAAAGTACCCAATTTAGATTTTCAATACATTATATTTTTCATTTATTGCTGGTCAAGAGAATATACATCGGTAAAATTTTGTAAGGAAGAGTTGGGATTTACAGATCATACTATTGCAGAATGGAAGAATTTACTACGCGAGGTTTGAGCGAATTCGCTTCTAAATAATCCGTGGATGATTGGTGGTGATACAGCGCTGTATCATCTGTAGTATCACAACAAATCAGAAATAACTTACCTAACAATAAAGAGTAGTTTATTAAATGACATGTGATGATATTGCAAAAATCACTATTTAACCAGGTTAAATCACTGGTGCCGGGATTCTGCATAAGACCCGTAAATACTTTAAGCTTATGTTGCAAAAATAAATTATCTACAATTTAAACACCTCTATCTTTACTTCACCCCTCACCCATGCCCATGACTCACTATACGATACTAAATATACATTGTGTAATTTAATTAAGTGGGATTTAATTAGGTTAAAGTGGGAATGTTTCGCATAGGTCAGCTAGTACAGAATTATATAGAATACAAACTGATATACAGTACCAGTCAAAAGTTTAGACTCACTTTTATTTAATTCACAATCTTCAAGTTTAATAGATAATTGTAACTCAAGAGATAACATTTCAAACATTATAACATATTAATTATGACAACTTATAACTCTTTTATAACAACTCAATTATAACATATGAATTATAACATATTCAAAAAATAAGTTTCGAATACAATCTATATAAATAAAGATAAAATTATTTTTGTTTGTTCGTTCTTTATAGAAATCCATACCGTTTGTCCTAAATTCTCCGAATTTCGCTCAGTGGTTCTTTGATACCAGGTGCGAACACCTTCGCACGAGAAAAGTACAATTCTCTTTCTGCAAGAAAAAGGATTATTACATAAGGAGATAATGCTCGAAAAGACACAGCATCCTCAAGAGGACAGTTGGCGATGCAGCATGAGATCCTCCCGTAAGAAAATAGGGTTAAGAAAGGGAAATTGGTTGGAAAACAGCAATTTAGATCTTCAATACATTATATTTTTCATTTATTGCTGGTCAAGAGGATATACATCGGTAAAATTTTGTAAGGAAGAGTTCTGATTTGCAGATCATACTATTGTTTCGAATACAATCTATATAAATAAAGATAAAATCCATACCGTTTGTCCTAAATTCTCCGAATTTCGCTCAGTGGTTCTTTGATACCAGGTGCGAACACATGTTCATATTAAAACCGCATATCGCATATCGCAGAATATCGCAAGCTGATATTCATTATTGTAATAAAATTCGTAATGATCTCGCTTTACATTAGGTTTTAACGAAATCGACCATTTGAGTCGATAAATGTCTCACTTTATAGATTTTTTAGATTTAAAAAATAAAATTCTCCGAGTGAAACTGGTATATACAGCTAGTATGAAATATTATAATCTATATAAAAAAAGATGAAATTCTGTTTGTTTGTTTTGTTCGTTCTTTATAGAAATCCATACCGTTTGTCCTAAATTCTCCGTATTTCACTCAGTGGTTCTTATATACCAGGTGCGAACACAAAATCGCATAACTTCAACCAATCTCTGGGTATATTCTTTATTGTTATAAAAATCATTATGTTCTCACCTTACATTAGATTTTTACGAAATCACCCGTTTGAGTCGAAAAAAATCTCATTTCTGTCCTAACGAACATTTCTTGATCCACGGCTTTTCTCATTGTTTTCCAAATTCTCTGGGTGGAAACGGGATATACAGCGTTTATACGGCTTACGTATTGAATATAAAATTATAGTTGTTATGTTGTTCAATAAATAAAATGTTGTTATTTAATTATTTTACAAAATCTAAGGATGAGTCTAAACTTTTGACTGGTACTGTAAATTTATTGTTTAGTTATTTATTTTACATATTTTTCCTCATCCAACGTTCAATGTTTATATAAAAATGCCTGAAGGCAACAGGTCCACCCTTAAAAGTGTTAGGTTTTTCCTGGTATTACCAGTTTACGGTGGCCTGTATTATTAAACGGTATAGGGTTCCCTTCATGGCGCTACACCACAGCACATCTCTATTTCAGGGGTTGTTACCGCCCTCTATAAACACGGCTTCCGAAGCTGTACATGGCTCGCCAGTTTGTAACCCGCTATAAAGGGAATGTCTGAGCCATGAAAACTATAAAAGGGAATGAAATTTCATTAGGGACACGGTCCTCGAGTTAGGGCTATTTAGTTCCTAGTTACCTAAATGAAAATAACGTGAAATATTTTTCGATCTTTATTAAAAAGTTAACAAGCTATTTTATGGATTTAATTTGTAGAGTAAAAAAGGTTACTTTGATAACAACCTACTCATATCTAACATCAAACCGAAAGTGTATATAGTCACTCTAATAGAAGTCTTTACAGGGTTAAATATTGTAATTGATAATTATTTCATGAAATAAACTAGGGCAATTCCACGTGACATCAACACCAAAGTATATCATTTTTAACCTCACTATCTCAGATTTTCTTGTAATTTGGTATATGTGTACTACTTGTATCTACCAGAATAATTGTGAAATATTACTGAGATATGTCCACCCGTTTTTGAATTATTGGTATCTAAAGCCCTCAAAAATAGGTACAGAAACAGAAAAAAATCATGATTGAAAATAGCTGTAGATGTTTTCCAAATTTGACTAGGACTATGAGATCGGTGACGTTTAACAGCGCATCCCATGCATAGGTTGGTCCCAAAGAAATTTACTTTAAACTAAATGTAAAATTTTAATTTCAATTTTCTCAAAAAGGGCAATTTTTAAAAAAATTATATTTTTTTGAAAAATAGGTCATAGTGCCTATACCTATACAATGTTCTATATCATATGAAACGGCATGGAATGCGCTGTTAAACGACAATCTCATAATCCTAGTCGAATTTGGAAAACATCTACATCTATTTTTAATTATAAAAAGCTAGGTTTATTGAATTTTAAGACTAGTTTTCATTTTTTTAGTAATAAAGAAATTTTCAACCCGCTTTTATATTTTTCAAAATGTATATAAAAAGATATATATAAATTTTTTAAAAAATTCCCTTTTTGAGAAAATTGAAATTAAAATTTTGCATTTAGTTTTAAGTAAATTTCTTTAGTACCAACCTATACATTGTTGTATATCATATGAAACGGCATGGAATGCGCTGTTAAAAGACACAAATCTCATTCTCCTAGTCAAATTTCGAAAACATCTACAGCTATTTTTAATTATGATTTCTTTCTGTTTCTGGACCTATATTTGAGGGCTTTAGAGACCACTAATTCAAAAACGGATTGACATATCTCAATAATATATCACAATTGTTCTAATAGATACTAGTAGTACACATTTACCAATTTTCAAGAAAAATGAAATGGTGAGGCTCAAGCCTGTGTTGAATTGACGTGGAATGACCCAGTATCCTTGCATTGATATCCAAGGTGAATAGAAAGAAGGTGAGCTCATTTAGTAAGGGGCAATACGACTGCCCGAGACCAATGAAGTAGTTGGACGCATCTGTGGGTTTATCAATGAATTGAGAACCTTGAATAGCCAGGTTATTAGCAAAAATGAAAATTTTAAAAATAAAAAATCTGGTGCGTGCGCGCAACACACAACTTTCACTTACCAATTTACTTAGAATAGAAATTAATACGTTTTGTTAATTGCCACTTCTCAAGTGAACAGAACGGCTTTAATTATGAACAATGGTCTGTCACTAAAGGCGTACTCCGCATGCGTGGGCTCAACGAGTTTTATGAGTTGACTGAATATTTTTATTTTTCTCTCATCTATATGTTTTCTTTATTTTTATCATATCTCATATTTAGCCATTTTTAGTTTTAGGCATAACGAGAGACAGTTAATTTCTCCATATAAACAAAAACAAAGGTACTTTATAGGAAACAAACAAACAAAAAAGGCCCCCCCCCCAAAATAAAAAGCCCCCTCGGAATATTTTAATAATGATAAAGCTTACCTGATATTAAAGAACACCTAATTTTCATTTAACATGACGAATTTGATAAAAATCGTTAAAGCCGTTTTTGAGATCATCGAAAAAAGGTAAAAATTAGAAAAAAAAATTATGAAATAAAGTGCCCGGGTCTTTTGCAGAAAAGCACCCCCAGTGATTTTATAATGTGAAAAGTGATTTCACATGTTAATGAATATTTATTTTAAATTGAATTTTATAACCTAGATTCAATCTTGTTTAATTAACAATCTATTTGTGTTTAAAAAGTTTTGTAATGGGCCTTATTAAGTTGATTCAAGAAGTTCCAGACAAAAGGAATGCAATAGAATTCCTTCAAAATAAGGGATAAGGGATAAGGAATAAAAAATAAGGGATAAGGGATAAAAAAATAAGGGGGGAAATAATGGATAAAAATAAGGGATAAAAAATAAGGGATAAGGGATAAGGAATAAAAAAAATTCTACATAAAAGAAGACTATGCCGTATTGGACATGAAATGCACATGCAATTATTGGAGAAAAATGATAGGTGGGTTTGCCAAAAAAGAAGTTGCAGACAATATATTGCTCTAAAGAAAGGAACATTTTTAGAATACAGTAAGGTTTCTTATGAAATTTTTGTATATTTTGTATATTCCTGGACTGTAGAATACACGACAGCAAAATTCTGTGCGGAATTGGGTGTTTGGAGGATGTAGGGAGACCAGAGAATGTTTCATGTATGCAATTCCTGATCGATCAACTGAAACGCTAATTAATGTTGTGAAGGAATGCATCCATCCTGGTAGTGTTATTATTTCAGACTGTTGGAAGAGTTATAATGGCATACCAAAACTATCAGGTTATGATTTCCGACATCTTACAGTGAATTATTCCAAAACTTTTCGTGACCCAATAACGGGAGCACACACTAATACTGTAGAAGGAATGTGGGCACTTGCGAAAAGAAGGAACAAAGTAGAATGCGGAACTAGAAGAACTTTATTAGACTCTTATCTATGTGAATTTATTTGGAGAAATAGGAATAAAGACAAAGATCTTTTTGAAGAAATATTAAAAGATATATCAGCATTCATGCCTCCTTAATGAGATTTAATTTATTGTCTTTTAAATATAAAATATCTTAGTTCAAATATTGTGGTATTTATTAAAACTAGTAGCCATTATTTTATAGTAGAGCATTTAATATCAAATAAAAACATGTGATCAAATTTAATAGTAACTAAACTATATCACATTATAAAATCACTGGGGGTGCTTTTCTGCAAAAGACCCAAGTGCCCCCTCCGTTTGACCAATTTTGATGAAATGTTGGCTATCACATCTTTGGCATATACATACATCATATACCCAGTTTGATCAAAATCATAGAAGCCTTTTTTGAGTAAATAAAAAAAACACGTGAAAATGATACAAAATTTATTAAGTAAATTCCACACTCCGGTTGATCAATTTTGATGTAATGTTGTCTATCGCATCTTTGGCATATACGTACATCAAATACCCAGTTTGATCAAAATCGTTAAAAACGTTTTTAAGTAAATAAAAAAAAAACACGTGAAAATGATACAAAATTTATTAAGTAAAGTCCCCCCCTCCGGTTGATCAATTTTGATGAAATTTTTACAGTCATATCTAGGGCATATACATACATCAAACACTCAGTTTAATCAAAATCGTTATAGCCGTTTTTGAGTAAATGAAAAAAACACGTGAAAATGATACAAAATTTATTAAGTAAAGTACCCCCTCCGGTTGATCAATTTTGATAAAATTTTTACAGTCGTATCTCGGGCATATTTAAACGTCAAATACTCAGTTTAATCAAAATCGTTATAGCCGTTTTTGAGAAAATCGAAAAAAAACTTAAAAAGTCATTAAATAAAGTACCCCCTCCCTTTGAGCAATTATGATGAAATTTTTGCTGTCACATCGCGGGCATATACATACACCAAATACCCAATTTCAGTTTTGTACGGCCTATAGTTTTTGAGCTAGTCTGTTCACACACACACACACACAGACCATTTTTGCGGGACTTGGTTATTTGGACTCAGGGGACCTCAAAACGTGTATTTCCGTTGAAAACCGGAAGTCCAAATTTTTCACGATCGCAATACTTCCACTTACTATATATTTCATATATAGGTAAGTGAAAGTAAAAAGCAAAATAGAAGATTAAAAAAGTTCTTGAAGAAACAAAAATTGATTATGTAATTTAATATTGCATTGTTACACAATTTGTATTGTATGTTCATGTAATTTTAATTTTGAATCTATATTTTTACATAAATAAATTGTTTAATGCACAGTTTAATTTACAGTAATCATTACATTTTATTGACATTTCTTTACCTTCAGTGAATTTTTATCCCATATTTTACCATCAGTTATAAATGAAAACTATTTCTATAACTTCTAGGGTTCTTTTAATTTGTTTATTTTAATTAATAAATCTTTCCTGGTTGAAATTATTAATTCATTAACGAAAATCCAATGAGTGGTCACACCAGATATAATCATTGGGAAAATATAATTAGTTGGTATGTACATGCAAGATTATTTCAGTATTATGAAAAGAAAAAACTATACTTAACCTAATTTTTTATGTAATAAAAGTCTGATGTTCGTGAATAAAGGTCGGGTTTAGCATCGTCCGATTAGCCTTAGTGGCATATAGTGACGTTAAAACAAACAGATGTACTTCTCGAAATTAGTAAAGTATGATTTCAAGGTCTTCTGAAATATGAAACGAAGTCATGTGGAAATATTGTTGACAACTTTCTAAATGACATTTAAAGGAGACTAATGTTTTCTTGCAAACAATCAGATAAACCTAATGAAAGAAGAGGATATTTAGAGATAAAAATATATGTATCACTTACCATTATATACTGTTTAGCATATTCCAGGAATGAAGATATGAAAAGAAATTCTTGGGAAAATCTTCTGGAACCTTTTGGAGTTTCTTTCTTAGAATAAAATTTTCTTTCCTTTAAAGACTTAAATTTTTATAACCGAAATATTTTATCATAAGGTTCGAAAACTTAAATTTTATCATTGAACGAGGCGAACTTAACGACTAGCTAACACATGATACCTTGCCAATCATGCGGTTTATTTATTTTCTCCAAAGATCATAATGTAATTTATAATCGAACATAATTATCGAAATTTTTAACGTTATATTGTACTGGAAAAAATTGACGAAACATGGAACAATATTTGAAACTTGCGAACCTAACCCTTGAACAGATAACCACCCGAACCTTGCCGTACCTATGTACGTACTACGGAACAGCTATTTACACTTAAACGTTAAGTCTAGCGAACAATGTCTGACAGCACCTATGCACCTTAATACAATAATTTTCAATAAAAAGACGGCTGACTTGGGACTAGCGGCTGTTCTGACTTTTGCTCTAACTTATTATGGATAAAAGCAAAGTGAGAAAAATGCTAAAAGAAGATCTAGATGCCTATCTTTATTAATTCAAAAGCGACATCCCGACATCTAGCGCTATCCCCGAACACACAGACAAAGTAACTGTTCGAGTCTTATTTAGGTTAGCCGAACAGTTTTCAGGACTGGCTTTTCGAGAGTGATGTTCGACATAGTGTAAATGCACCTACATGTCGAGTGAGGCTATTGCAGGAATTTGTTCTATTTCTATTCTTATAATCACTCTCATATTTAATCAAGTATAATCTCTTTTTATTTTTATTCTTATAATCACTACATAAGACTTCCCACAATATGTAGTAAAGGAAAGTATTGCGATCGTGAAAAATTTAGACTTCCCTTTTTAACGGAAATACACGTTTTGGGGTCCGCGGAGTCCAAATAACCAAGTCCCGCGAAATGGTCTGTGTGTGTGTGAACAGACTGGCTCAAAAACTATATACCGTAGCGATGTGACGAAATTCATCAAAATTGGCAAAACGGAAGGGGCACTTTATTTCATAACTTTATCCATTTTTTATGTGTTTTTTTTTCGGATTTCTTATAAACGGCTCTATCTATTTTGATGAAACTCGTCATGTTTAATGAGAATCAAGTATTCGTTAATATCAGGTAAGTTTTATCATCATTAAAATGTTCTGAGGGGGCTTAAATGGGGAAAGGACTTTCTTTTTTTCCTATTAAGTACCTTTGGTTTTAACCGACTTCGAACGAAAAAGGAGGTTACTCAATTCGATACGTAAGTGCCTTATTTATTTTTACTTTCACTTACCTATATATGAAATATATAGTAAGTGGAAGTATTGCGATCGTGAAAAATTTCTACTTCCGGATTTCAACGGAAATACACGTTTTGGGGTCCCCTGAGTCGAAATAACCAAGTCCCGCGAAATGGTCTATGTGTGAACAGACTAGATCAAAAACTATAAACCGTGCGAACCTGAAATTGGGTATTTAGTGTGGATATATGCCCGCGATGCGACAGCAAAAATTTCATCAAAATTGCTCAAAGGGAGGGGGTACTTTATTTAATAACTTTTTACGTTTTTTTCGATTTTCTCAAAAACGGCTCTAAGGATTTTGATTAAACTGAGTATTTGATGTATTAATATGCCTCAAATATGACTGTAAAAATTTCATCAAAATTGATCAACCGGCGGGGGTACTTTACTTAATAAATTTTGTATCATTTTCACGTGTTTTTTTTATTTACTCAAAAACGGTTTTAACGATTTGTATGGGGGTATTTGATGTATGTATATGCCAAAGATGTGATAGCCAACATTTCATCAAAATTGGTCAAAGGGAGGAGGCACTTTATTTCATAATTTTTACCTTTTTTTCGATGATTCAAAAACGGCTTTAACAAATTTTATCAAAGTCGTCATGTTTAATGAAAATTAGGTGTTCTTTAATATCAGGTAAGCTTTATCATTATTAAAGTTTTTTGAGGGGGCATAAATGGGAAAGGGGCATTTTTACTTTCACTTACCTATATATGAAATATATAGTAAGTGGAAGTATTGCGATCGTGAAAAATTTCGACTTCCGGTTTTCAACGGAAATACACGTTTTGGGGTCCCCTGAGTCCAAATGACCAAGTCCCACGAAATGGTCTGTGTGTGTGTCTGTGTGTCTGTGTGTCTGTGTGTCTGTGTGTCTGTGTGTGAACAGACTAGCTCAAAAACTATAAACCGTGGGAATCTGAAATTGGGTATTTGGTGTAGGTATATGCCCGCGATGTGACAGCAAAAATTTCATCAAAATTGCTCAAAGGGAGGGGGTACTTTATTTAATAACTTTTTACGTTTTTTTCGATTTTCTCAAAAACGGCTCTAACGATTTTGATTAAACTGAGTATTTGATCTATTTATATGCCCGAGATATGACTGTAAAAATTTCATTAAAATTGATCAACCGGAGGGGGGGCTTTACTTAATAAATTTTGTATCATTTTGACATGTTTTTTTTATTTACTCAAAAACGGCTTTCATGATTTTGATCAAACTGGGTATTTGATGTATGTATATGCCGAAGATGTGATAGCCAACATTTCATCAAAATTGATCAACCGGAGGGGGGACTTTACTTATTAAATTTTGTATAATTTTCACGTGTTTTTTTTATTTACTCAAAAAAGATTTTTACGATTTTGATCAAATTGGGTATTTGATTTATGTATATGCCGAAGATGTGATAGCCAACATTTCATCAAAATTGATCAACCGGAGGGGGGACTTTACTTAATAAATTTTGTATAATTTTCATGTGTTTTTTTTATTTACTCAAAAAAGGTTTTCACGATTTTGATCAAACTGGGTATTTTATGTATGTATATGCCAAAGGTGTGATAGCCAACATTTCATCAAAATCGGTCAAACGGAGAGGGCACTTTATTTCATAATTTTTTTCCAATTTTTAACTTTTTTTCGATTATCTCAAAAACGGCTTTAATGATCTTTATCAAATTCGTCATGTTTAATGAAAATAAGGTTTTCTTTAATATCAGGTAAGCTTTATCATTATTAAAATGTTCTGAGTTAAGTAAGTTGGTAAGTGAAAGTTGTGTGTTGCGCGCACGCACCAGATTTTTGGTTTTCTTATAAGATACCTTTGTTTTTTTTATATGAAGAAATTATCTGTCTCTCGTTTTACCTGAATATATGAAATGGCTAAATATGAAATATGATAAAAATAAAGAAAACATAAAGAGGAGAAAAAAGAAAAATATTCAGTCAACTCATAAAACTCGTTGAGCCCACGCATGCGGAGTACGCCTTTAATGATAGACCATTGTTCATAATTAAAGCCGTTCCGTTCATTTGAGAAGTGGCAATTAACAAAACGCATTAATTTCTAATCTAAGTTAGTTGGTAAGTGAAAGTTGTGTGTTGCGAGCACGCACCAGATTTTTTTCTATGTATGTACACCGATTACTCCGAGATGGATGGACCAATTAGAACGAAACCTTTTGCATCTTGTAGAGTATTTTCCCAAGGTGGTCCAATTAAAACCTTTTTTGGGTTCTTAATTTATTTAAGAAGTTATCGGGAAAAAACATGAAAGTTGTCTTATACAAGCTCCGCTTTTCAACTTTTCTGTGTGTCCTCATAAAATTGAAAAGGTGACTTTTAATATAATTCCGTATAATAAAAAGGCCCGGGAAAGACGAACGTGGTATATGGTAAAAAGAATTCGAAATTTTTTTTATTCAACTTAAGATTTTCTACATTTGTTATCTTCTCCAACTAAAAAGTATAAAATAAAATACATTTTATAAAAAAAAAAAAAATAAACCTTCTTCGAAACCTAGGAACCAGTAAAAATAAATGCACTGAAAAGTATGAAATAATTACCTTCTGATTTTTATGAATACACAGCGAAATTGAAAATGGTATAAAAAGCGGAAAAATGCAATAAGAATAATAATTTTATTTTTATTTGTACAAATACACACTAATTGTTATTAAAATTTGTGAAATTAAAATATTAAATACTATGTTCAATACAACACAATCTTTTCGGAGGCGGCGCAAATTTTAAAATTGTTAACACTAGACATTATGAAAATCGTAAAATGGATCTTCTCTTCCCATCTACTGATTTTAATGCCTACTAATGGAATTGTATCGGTAACATGTCATTTATATTTACGCCGCCTCCGAAAAGATTGTGTTGTATTTAACATAGTAATTAATATTTTAATTTCCCAATTTTAATAACAGTTAGTGTGTGTTCTTACAAATAAAAATAAAATTATTCGTCTTATTGCATTTTTCCGCTTTTCATACCATTTTCAATTTTGCTGTGTATTCATAAAAATCAGAAGAATTATTCCATACTTTTCAGTGCATTTATTTTTACTGGTTCCTAGGTTTCGAAGTCGGTTTAATTTTTTTTTTTTTTTATAAAATGTTCTTTATTGTTTATATGGAGAAATAATCTATCTGTCTCTCGCTTCGCCTAAAAATAAGAAATGGCTAAATATTCACTTTCCTTGGTAACTAAATAAATTTTTCAACAACTGCATGCGATGGTATCGTGGTATCGTGCTGGCATTGCCAAATTATCACAAGTAAAAAGTTTTATTTAACAATAAAGAAATATAGCGTACTTTAGGGAGAAAATGCAAACAAAAATAAGTAGATGAATTGGAAAAAAATTGGATGAATTTGACAAATGGCGTTTATATTTCATATTTTTCAAAACAATTTGGAATTAACTTGGAAGTTGTTAGTTAAATATTTGAAACATGCTCTGCGCGTCAAAAGGTGTGTGTATTTAGAAGGTAGAACAAACTGGAGTTGATTATTCTTTCCTCCCCAGAGAGCTGCCCATCCGTTATGTAAATTCTCCACTCCGAGAGCTTTTCGCTTTTTGCCACTGTTTTATTCCGATTGAATTATTATTCTTGAACGAAGCGTTTATATTTCAACATCCCTTTGAACTCTTCTTTTATGTATAACGTAGCCTATTAAAATTACCGTATTTTGTACGTGAAAGTTGTTATCAAAGAGAATTGGTAATAGTGATTGTAATAACGGTAAGTTGTATAATGTGAGGCGTCTAGAAACAAAAAGGGATAACTCCATTTTCCAAAATTTTTCAAAAAACATAAAAAATGCTGTAAAAAGTTTGACGTTGATGGAATAAATATCTGAAAAACCGGTATACCTTCTTTGTAGCTTTGGGTTTTGCAGTATAATTGAACTTTTAAGTAATTATTTATTCTAGCCATATGATAAAATTTTCAAAAATGGACATATCCCCTTTTGGTAGAAAGTGGGTTCATAATAAATAATAAAATGATTTAGGATTGACTAGTTACAATTATTACTTTCACTTACCTATATATGAAATATATAGTAAGTGGAAGTATTGCGATCGTGAAAATTTTCGACTTCCGGTTTTCAACGGAAATACACGTTTTGGGACCCCCTGAGTCGAAATAACCAAGTCCCGCGAAATGGTCTGTGTGTGTATCTGTGTGTGTGTGTGTGTGTATGTGAACAGACTAGCTCAAAAACTATAAACCGTGGGAACCTGAAATTGGGTATTTAGTGTAGGTATATGCCCGCGATGTGACAGCAAAAATTTCATCAAAATTGCTCAAAGGGAGGGGGTACTTTATTTAATAACTTTTTACGTTTTTTTCGATTTTCTCAAAAACGGCTCTAACGATTTTGATTAAACTGAGTATTTGATCGATTTATATGCCCGAAATATGACTGTAAAAATTTCATCAAAATTGATTAACCGGAGGGGGGACTTTACTTAATAAATTTTGTATCATTTTCACGTGTTTTTTTTATTTACTCAAAAACGGTTTTAACGATTTTGATCAAACTTGGTATTTGCTGTATTTATATGCCCGAGATATGACTGTAAAAATTTCATCAAAATTGATCTACGGGAGGGGGGACTTTACTTGATAAATTTTGTATCATTTTCATGGGTTTTTTTATTTACTCAAAAACGGTTTTAACGATTTTGATCAAACTTGGTATTTGATGTATTTATATGCCCGAGATATGACTGTAAAAATCTCATCAAAATTGATCTACGGGAGGGGGGACTTTACTTGATAAATTTTGTATCATTTTCATGGGTTTTTTTATTTACTCAAAAACGGTTTTAACGATTTTGATCAAACTTGGTATTTGATGTATTTATATGCCCGAGATATGACTGTAAAAATTTCATCAAAATTGATCTACGGGAGGGGGGACTTTACTTAATAAATTTTGTATCATTTTCACGGGTTTTTTTATTTACTCAAAAACGGCTTTAACGATTAACAAAAATAAGATATGAATGTAGAAAAATGTGTGACTTTGGGAAATGATAATTAGCAAAACACGTCAATTTCTAATCTAAGTAAGTTGGTAAGTGAAAGTTGTGTGTTGCGCGCACGCACCAGATTTTTTTTTTTATTCAATTCTCATTTTCAATAACCTACTCTATAAATAAAACTCAAATAAAATATTAGGACCTTATTTTAACTTAAAAAATGGTTTAAAAAAATAATTATAAATAAAAAACATTTTATAAAAAAATAATCAACCGACTTCGAAACCTAGGAACCAGTAAAAATAAATTCACTGAAAAGTATGAAATAATTACCTTCTGATTTTTATGAATACACAGCAAAATTGAAAATGGTATAAAAAGTGGAAAAGTGCAATAAGACGAATAATTTTATTTTGATTTGTACAAATACACACTAATTGTTAATAAAAATTATTAAATTTAAATATTAAATACTATGTTCAATACAACACAATCTTTTCGGAGGCGGCGCAAAATAGAAATAATATGTTACTGATACAATTCCATTAGTAGGCATTGAAATCAATAGCTGGGAAGAGAAGATCCATTTAGAAGATTTTCATAATGTCTAGTGTAAAAAATTTTAAATTTTGCGCCGCCTCCGAAAAGATTGTGTTGTATTGAACATAGTATTTAATATTTAAATTTAATAATTTTTATTAACAATTAGTGTGTATTTGTACAAATCAAAATAAAATTATTCGTCTTATTGCACTTTTCCACTTTTTATACCATTTTCAATTTTGCTGTGTATTCATAAAAATCAGAAGGTAATTATTTCATACTTTTCAGTGAATTTATTTTTACTGGTTCCTAGGTTTCGAAGTCGGTTGATTATTTTTTTATAAAATGTTTTTTATTTAACAATTTTTAGTTGGAGAAGATAACAAATGTAGAAAACCGTACGTTGGTTTAAAAATTTCGTTGGTAATTGGTCGTTGATAAAATAAACGTTGGTTTAGAAATTTCGAAATCTTTTTACGCTCTAACACGTTTGTCTTTCCCAGGTCTTTTTATTATACAATAATTGTATAAAATTATTATGAAATACACTTTACCTTTTCAATTTTATGAATACACACAGAAAAGTGGGAAAGCGGTGCGTGTATTATACAACTTTCAACACACTACGTTTTATGATTATAAATGGATTTTTTTTTTTAAAAAAAGATCAATGTTCAATTGGGAAGGGAACACATAAAATGTTTTTCCACAATGACAATATTTTTCCTTTGCTAAATTTCGTCAGTACTTGTCATTTACGTAGAGAATCAGTGTTCCGAGATGTGTCGAGTTAAATATACATAAATACATAAATCCGGCCATTCCAAGATGAAGTAGATAAGTCACTGAACAGTCGAGAATTTGGCCGGTTTTAGACAAGATATCGTTAATGGAGAATCGATGAGGATGACCTATAGCAAAATATAAAAGTAATTTTTAAATTTTGATTGCTTGAATATCCTTCTAAAAACTATGGCGATATTAAACACGACTTCATTGGATTACATCATTGGATAGAAGTCCCTGCAAAAAAGGGGCAACCATAAAATTTATCGATATCAAAAAGACTGTCTCGCTAGAATAGAAGCAGAATAGAACAGGGTTTGGGACTCACATATGGTTAATTTATTATTACGAAGGATATTATTATTCTCCTAATGGAATATTTAATTTATTACAAAGTTCGGTGTTTTCTTTATGCCAAAATATTTTCATTTTAATTATTTCCTTGGCCAAAAGTTTCGGTAGCCTTGATTCCGGTAAGGAAAGTACTTTTTGTAAGTATTGTAAATGTATATCCATGGTGTAAAAAAAAATCGGATTAAAATTAGATTCCAAATACAAAATATAATGGGGTGAATTTACTGGAAGGGAGAATAACTTCTTTATAAAAAATATATTGAACTTTTCGACTTCTTCATAACTATTGTATCCCCAGACTTGGCATGCATAACATATTATTGAACGAACGGCAGAATTATCTAAACATCAAATGTTTTTGACAAAGTTATTTCATTTTTGTTTAAAAGGCTATTGTATATTTTGTTTATAGCGAACTTTGAGATACATATATTCTGTATGTAGGTGTATATGTGTACATATGTTTTTGACTGTTGATATTAAATGGTACAATAATTTTTTTGAGGTTCAGTCAATAATAAAGTCTATATTACGGCGATGTTTCGAGACTGTATTTTTCTCATAATAAGGCCAACATGCTGATTGATAATTCTACATAAATCACTATAATGTACAATTGCAGGTCCTGAATTTGCTATTCTCTACACATCTATAAGTATTATGTAGCATAACACATTTTAACATTTTTATAACAATATTTTTTATTTGGAGTAACCCTCTTGCAGGCTTGGGTACATGAGCGTAATTCATTTTTCCGCTAAAGTGGCTAAGTTGACAATCAGTTTTGGCGAAAAGACTTAACCGATTTTAACTGCGAGGACCTCAGTCGACGCGAACTTTAATGCATTTTTATTTTAGAAAGAATACAATTTCCTCTGCGATAAATTGTTTTCGAGTTATTAGCGAAAAATTGAAAAAGTTCCAAAATTTCGATTTTGTTCGCCTATAAAATTTGATGGCAACCGATCTGAGGTGGCAAACGTTCACATTTGTTGTCTTTGAAATGAGTACTTTCAGCCTATATGATCAAAAATTGTCTTCTAATCAGGCACCATTTTGGCCCTCAGCTCCCGGACTAAAGAGGTATTTGAACGTTATCATGACCCTGGTGGATTAAGTGGCAAGGGTGAATAGGAAATGCAGGTTCGAGTCCCGGCAAAAGTCAATCTTTTCCACTCTTATAATAGTAGGAGGTAAAATGACTATTTTGATTATATTATTTTCTTTTCTTTTAATTAGGTAATAAGATAAACATTTCTGTAAATGGAGGATGGGGGATTCCATCATAACCAGACATTATTTTTGTTTATATAAAGTTCGATACAAAATCAAAACTATCAAAAAGCCAAGAAAAATGGTGGAAGGTGATACCAACCCTCTTTAAGTAACCACGCGCCAGGAATCTCATTTGTCAACGTAGTTGATTTGTAAGGTACAAGTCGCGACAACATTTAGAACGCGATCCTCGAATGTGTGGATTATTCTCTAGATCCACACTATGTAGATACGCATATTTTGTAAGAAAACTAAATAAAATTACTCTGTAACATTTTATTTTATATTTAAATGAATTATATTGCACATAGATGCCCAGAGGCAGATTATATTATTACTCAAGGTGAATAGAAACAAGATGGGCTCACTTTGTAAGGGGTAATATTGCTGCCCGAGACCTATGACGTAGTTGGACGCATCTGTGAATTTATTAATGAATTGATAACCTTGGATAGCCAGTGGCAAGGCATCAATCCATTGTTTATGTTCTAATTCTAATTTTATAAATGAAAACTATTTCTATAACTTCTAGGTTTTTATTTATTTTAATTAATAAATCTCTCCTGGTTGAAATTATTAATTCATTCGCGAAAATCCAATGAGTGATCACACCAGATATAAATAATTAATGAGAAAATATAATTAATTGGTATAAACATGCAAGATTATTTCAGTATTATGAATAGAAAAAACTATACCTAACCTAATGTTTTATGTAATAAAAGTCTGATGTTCGTGAATATTGATCGGGTTTGCGAAAATAAAATCTCAGGTGAGAAATCAGAATTTAAACTAATGGAAAATATTAATGTTTAATATTTTTAATTTTAACCTATAACGAGAAATTATGGTATTTAAAGAGAATTCAGTAGGCATGCTCTGAGTCATGCGTCCGGTGACGTAGCGGTAAGAGATTGTGCGGGTTTGCCTACCCAAGTGAGATCGATAGTATCGATAGCTTTACATCCTTAATGCATACATGAGGCGTCAAGAAACAAAAAGGGATAACTCCATATTTTTCAAAAAAATCTTTTTTTTTTTTTATTAAGTTCTAGCTGCTCTACACCCTTAGACAAAAAATTGCCGTTCATATAGAGGTAAATCCTTCTGAAAATGAGCTTTGAAAAGACCGGTTTTTAACAGAAAGGGATAAGTGCCATTAGTTCTCATTCCTGCCGCTTAGGGCACTCCTACCGCCTACCTCTTAGAGGTTACAATAATTGTACAATAATAAATTAACGGTTCTCTGAATTGACGAACACAATGAATGTTTTGAATCTTGGAGTGAGTGTTGCTTCTCAGAAAATTAGAGACGTCTACACACTTTTAGTGAAACATTTCGGAGAAACATGGATCGACTTAACTGATCTTGCTTTTTATAAAAATTTTATTTATCAACAAGAAATCGACCAAGGACTAGACGACGAAGTTACTAGTGAACCATTCTGTGATCCACAGGAAAACAATTTTGTGTAATATTAATATTTATCAATTCTGTACTAAAATAAAATATTTCTATAAAATTATTCTCCTGTTTGTTTTATTTCTCAATAATTTAAAAATAATAGTTAATAATATTAGCTTTGGTTTTGTGATGGTGAAGATTGATTTATTGTTTTCAAGACATTGTTGTTTTTAGTGTGATTTTTTTTTACTTTTTATATTTTTGTTTTTTTTAACCGACTTCGAACGAAAGAGGAGGTTACTCAATTCGATACGTATGTGACTTTTTTTTTTTTTTGTGCCTTTTTTTTTTTTTTTTTTTTCTATGTATGTTCACCGATTACTCAGAGATGGGTGGACCAATTGGAATGAAACCTTTTGCATCTTGTAGAGTATTTTCCCAATGTGGTCCCATTTAAACCTTTTTGGGGTTCCTAATTTATTTAAGAAGTTATCGAGAAAAAACATGAAAATAATTATTTAATTATCGCTCAAATTGTTTACTTATTGGAAAAACATATGGCATATATAACATAAGGTATGCTCCAACAAGCTATTAAAACTAATTGATAACTAACAAATCCAAATATTGTATTACTGCTGGATGAATCAAATGGGAAAACCAACCAATCAAATTCAGAATCAAAAGAGTGGGGGGAGAACATGAGCGTCTGTTAGTTATCGATGTGTTTTACGTGCTCGTTGGAACAAACCAATACATAACCTTAACTAATTTTTCAACATTAGATTTAAATGAAGATATAAATATCAGCAGAATATAATATCGCTGTCGTTTTCTGTAGAGATATTAGCATAAATATTAGATAGATGTATATTCACCGATAACAGTAAACCTTCTTTATTTAGATCTAATCAACGTTTGGACACCATAATCATAAGACAACAAAATTCGTGGAATTCCAAGAAAGACTGAGCATTGGTAATCGTTTTAAAGCAGAATTTAAGACTTCTTCAAGCTCCCGAAGAATCGTTTAAATTTAAAATCGTAGCTGTAATTGATTTAAATTAGATTTTGATTTCTATCTTTTATTGACTATGCACATTAAAAAAGAATACAATAATTCCTGGAAAAGCTCATTTTCAGTTGACTTGATAAAGGATTCAGATAACTCTGTCTTCCGGATACACTCGGTTACTGTTGAATATCTTGCTGGAGGTCTTGTGCCGATCCTTTATGGGTGACACTTCTGTTATGTTATCCGGATTACTAGTATCGGTTTTTAAATTTGTTTCTACAACTATCGAGGCTTTTGCTGGTGTTCATCCATCAATAAAAACTACAAAATAAAACTTGATAATTACCCGAAAACATCCTATGAAAGTCCCCTCAGCAAAAATTTGGCAGTCATGGAAATGATTGTTAAAAATTATGATAAATGCTACGCCACAAGAATTGAAGCAACATTGTTTAGCAATTTATTTTCTGAATAATGTTTTATTACGAAGGATATAATTCATAGTACTTCGGTAATAAATTTAGTCAAAAAATCATCGAAAGGAATTACGAACATAATTGAATCAACCTTTGGAATTAAGTCAGTAGTCTAATACGGAGAATAATAATATCCTTCGTAATAATAAATTAACCATATGTGAGTCCCAAACCCTGTTGCTTCTATCCTAGCGGGGCAGTCTTTTTGATATCGATAAATTTTATGGTTGCCCCTTTTTTTGCAGGGACTTCTATCCAATGATGTAATCCAATGAAGTCGTGTATAATATCGCCATAGTTTTCAGAAGGATATTCAAGCAATCAAAATTTAAAAATTACTTTCAAATTTACTATAGGTCATATTAGCATCCTCATCGATTCTCCATTAACGATATCATGTCTAAAACCGGCCAAAATCTCGACTGTTCAGTGACTTATCTACTTCATCTTGGAATGGCAGGATTTATGTATTTATGTATATTTAACTCAACACATCTCGGAACACTGATTCTCTACGTAAATGACAAGTGCTG
Organism: Aelia acuminata; assembly: GCA_911387785.2. Lineage (NCBI taxonomy): Eukaryota > Metazoa > Arthropoda > Insecta > Hemiptera > Pentatomidae > Aelia > Aelia acuminata. The sequence continues at coordinate 139,476,735 of OU426981.1, forward strand.
ACGACATTTAGCAAAGGAAAAATATTGTCATTGTGGAAAAACATTTTATGTGTTCCCTTCCCAATTGAATATTGATCTTTTTTTAAAAAAAAAATCCATTTATAATCCTAAAAAGTAGTGTGTTGAAAGTTATGTAATACACGCACCGCTTTCCCACTTTTCTGTGTGTATTCATAAAATTGAAAAGGTAAAGTGTATTTCATAATAATTTTATACAATTATTGTATAATAAAATGACCTGGGAAAGACAAACGTGGTAGAGCGTAAAAAGATTTCGAAATTTTTAAACCAACGTTTATTTTATCAACGACCAATTACCAACGAAATTTTTGAACCAACGTACGGTTTTATACATTTGTTATCTTCTCCAACTAAAAATTGTGAAATAAAAAACATTTTATAAAAAAATATTAAACCGACTTCGAAACCTAGGAACCAGTAAAAATAAATTCACTGAAAAGTATGAAATAATTACCTTCTGATTTTTATGAATACACAGCAAAATTGAAAATGGTATAAAAAGTGGAAAAGTGCAATAAGACGAATAATTTTATTTTGATTTGTACAAATACACACTAATTGTTAGTAAAAATTATTAAATTTAAATATTAAATACTATGTTCAATACAACACAATCTTTTCGGAGGCGGCGCAAAATTTAAAATTTTTTACACTAGACATTATGAAAATCTTCTACATGGATCTTCTCTTCCCAGCTATTGATTTCAATGCCTACTAATGGAATTGTATCAGTAACATGTTATTTCTATTTTGCGCCGCCTCCGAAAAGATTGTGTTGTATTGAACATAGAATTTAATATTTAAATTTAATAATTTTTATTAACAATTAGTGTGTATTTGTACAAATCAAAATAAAATTATTCGTCTTATTGCACTTTTCCACTTTTTATACCATTTTCAATTTTGCTGTATATTCATAAAAATCAGAAGGTAATTATTTCATACTTTTCAGTGAATTTATTTTTACTGGTTCCTAGGTTTCGAAGTCGGTTTAATATTTTTTTATAAAATGTTTTTTTTTTTAGATCAATCTCATTTTTATGTTGAACTTCATATGGGTGGCAAACGCGTTAGAAAATGCTCATTGCCATGGACAACCGGACATATAATTAAGAACCAGAAATTTAATAATAGTCAGCATTAATCCCCACCCTCTCCCTGTGCCAGGGAAACACCGTATAGCTTAAACGGCGAGGAATCTTTCAAACATTCCACTCCTGAGAATACCAGAATGGCCTGTGAGAAAGGGGAAGGCGAAAAATAAATAAATGTTCGGAGATGTCAAGCGATTTATCAAGAACGGGCGGACATGCTTTGACTCGCTTGAAGAAGGCTTTATTTTCGACAGGACGAGAGAGACAGATTACACGGTAGGATCGTCCCTTAATGCGAGCGTACGGTATTGAGGGGTTGAGGACCGGGTACATATCGACCAGAAGTACTCAGTATTCAGGAGCGGTACCCAGATCCAATCGATTCCACACAGTCACTGTCAAGGCTGGAGGTCCATGTCTCTTAGCGGGCATGGCCGATTTTCTTCAGGAGGCAAAAAGCCGAGTAGGACTAAGAAGTAGAAGAAGTGCCGTGCGATATCGGTAAGGAAGGAAAGACAACATGTGAGATAGGTATATAACACACATATATTCTGTAGATAGATAGATAGCTTTATTAAACCTAAATATATATAAATAAATATACAATTTCTTTTTTTTACTTTCACTTACCTATATATGAATATATAGTAAGTGGAAGTATTGCGATTGTGAAAAATTTCGACTTGCGGTTTTCAACAGAAATACACGTTTTGGGGTCCCCTGAGTCCAAATAACCAAGTCCCGCAAAATGGTCTGTGTGTGTGTGAGTGAACAGACTAGCTCAAAAACTATAAACCGTGCGAACATGAAATTGGGTATTTAGTGTATGCATATGCCCGCGATGTGACAGCTAAAATTTCATCAAAATTGGTCAAAGGGAGGGGGTACTTTATTTAATAACTTTTTACGTTTTTATCGATTTTCTCAAAAACAGCTCTAACGATTTTGATTAAACTGAGTATTTGATCTATTTATATGCACGAGATATGACTGTAAAAATCTCATCAAAATTGATCAACCGGAGGGGGGACTTTATTTGATAAATTTTGTATCATTTTCACGTGTTTTTTTTATTTACTCAAAAACAGTTTTAACGATTTTGATCAAACTGGGTATTTGATCTATTTATATGCCCGAAATACGACATTAAAAATTTCATCAAAATTGATCAAACGGAGGGGGCACTTTATTTAATAATGTTTTTTCAATTTTTACCTTTTTATCGATGATATCAAAAACAGCTTTAACGATTTTTATCAAATTCTTCATGTTTAATTAAAATTAGGAGTTCTTTAATATCAGGTAAGCTTTATCATTATTAAAATGTTCAGGGGGGGAGGCTTAAATGGGGTAGGGGCCTTTTTTGTTTGTTGGTTTTTTTGTTTCCTATAAGGTACCTTTGTTTTTTTTATATGGAGAAATTAACTGTATCTCGTTACGCCGAAAAATAAGAAATGGCTAAATATGAGACATGATAAAAATAAAGAAAACATATAAAAAGGGAAAAAAAGAAAAATATTCAGTCAACTCATAAAAATCGTTGAGCCCACGCATGCGGAGTACGCCTTTAATGACAGACCATTGTTCATAATCAAATCCGTTCATTTGAGAGGTGGCAATTAACAAAACGCAATAATTTCTAATCTAAGTAAGTTGGTAAGTGAAAGTTGTGTGTTGCGTGCACGCACCAGATTTTTTGAAAATATAAACAAAAAGCTTTAATTGGCATGGTAAGATACCGTCTGCCAGGAGCTGCCTCTAAACATATATTTAAATACACACATACGTATACGAATACAAACTCTAATTATATAATGGTAAAAGAAAAAAATATTAAAAAAAAATTTAAAAATATAAAAGCAGAAATTGGATCATAATAACTGATAATAATTACAATAGTTTTGATTTACAAAGTGCACAGGATATTCGTTATGAGTTGTAATGTTGAATTAAAAACATTCTGTACTTATAAGCCGCAATGTGGTACAAGAATAAACTGCTCCAATTTTTACCATTCAATATTTCTGTTAATTCAATCTGACTTAACATTGTTTTTTTTTTTTAAATATCTTATTCTATATCCTTTAAAGATAGGACATACACAGATATAATGATACATATCTTCAATCGCATTAAGATTACAAAGACTACACATTCTTTGCTGTTCACTCCTCATTATGCTATTGTTAAGATATAATAATTAGCCTCGCAATTTAAATATAACCTTAATAAAATTCATTTTATTTATATCTAACATATAATTTCTTTCACCTAAGTCTCTGTTTAATTCACGGTAAAGACCGTGAAAATTAGAAAATCGAGCTTTATCTAATATGTCTGCCTTAAATTTATTTTTTAATTCATTCAGAATACGGGAAATTTTATTATTATTATGGAATAAAGGTTGATTCAATTATGTTCGTAATTCCTTTCGATGATTTTTTGACTAAATTTATTACCGAAGTACTATGAATTATATCCTTCGTAATAAAACATTATTCAGAAAATAAATTGCTAAACAATGTTGCTTCAATTCTAGTGGCGTAGCATTTATCATCATTTTTAACAATCATTTCCATGACTGCCAAATTTTTGCTGAGGGGACTTTCATAAAATGAGGTTGTTTTGGGGTAGTTATCAAGTTTTATTTTGTACTTTTTATTGATGGATGAACACCAGCAAAATCCTCGATAGTTGTAGAAACAAATTTAAAAACCGATACTAGTAATCCGGATAACATAACAGAAGTGTCACCCTTAAAGGATCGGCACAAGACCTCCGGCAAGATATTCAACAGTAACCGAGTGTATCCGGAAGAAGACAGAGGTATCTGAATCCTTTATTGAGTCAACTGAAAATGAGCTTTTCCAGGAATTATTGTATTCTTTTTGTGCATAGTCAATAAAAGATAGAAATCAAAATCTAATTTAAATCAATAATAGCTACGATTTTAAATTTAAACGATCCTTTAGGAACTTGAAGAAGTCTTAAATTCTGCTTTAAAACGATTACCGATTAAATACTCAGTCTTTCTTGGAATTCCACGAATTTTTTTGTCTTATGATTATGGTGTCCAACCGTTGATTAGATCTAAATTAAGAAGGTTTACTGTTATCGGTGAATATACATCTATCTATTATTTATGCTAATATCGCTACAGAAAATGACATCGATATTATATTCTCCTGATATTTATATCTTCATTTAAATCTAATGTTGAAAAATTAGTTAAGGTTATGTATAGGTTTGTTCCAACAAGCACGTAAAACACATCGATAACTAACAGACTGCTCATGTTCTCCCCCCACTCTTTTGATTCTGAATTTGATTGGTTGGTTTTCCCATTTGATTCATCAAGCAGTAATACAATATTTGGATTTGTTAGTTATCAATTAGTTTTAATAGCTTGTTGGAGCATACCTTATGTTATATATGCCATATGTTTTTCCAATAAGTAAACAATTTAAGCGATAATTAAATAATTATTTTCATGTTTTTTCCCGATAACTTCTTAAATAAATTAGGAACCCCAAAAAGGTCTAAATGGGACCACCTTGGGAAAATACTCTACAAGATGCAAAAGGTTTCGTTCCAATTGGTCCACCCATCTCTGAGTAATCGGTGAACATACATAGAAAAAAAAAAAAAAAAAGGCACAAAAAAAAAAAAAGTCACATACGTATCGAATTGAGTAACCTCCTCTTTCGTTCGAAGTCGGTTAAAAAAGTAAGTTTTTTTTTCACGAATCAGATTACCAATTCGTAAAACATTTTTACAATCCGATATTTCTGGGAAAGCAAATCATACCGAAATGGTCCAGGACTAAAAATTACGTTAGTTTTAGACTTTTTCAATTCAATTCGTTTGCAAATTACTCGAAAACCATGCACTATGCTGAAAATTTTATTCTACTTAAAAAAAAAAAAAACAACAACAAAAAAAAAACAGGATGATCCTAAGATCCTTTTATCTGGAGATCCTAAGTTTCGATCCAAACAGGTGGATCTTCATTAAGGCTAAACTGATGACTAATATATAAGCAACATGTATAGTATCATTGCTAGAAGATGAGATTAATTACAGATAGTAACAATAAGAAGTAACACGACATGTTATGTTTACATGACATTGGTACTTATGATGTCTAATAATTATATAAAAAATAGTAGAAATAAATATGATAATTTGATTAAGTAGATGATTAACTTGATATAATAAAATCTTCTAATTACCTTCTTGAGTCCAGAGGAATACAGAGACCTTAAAAACACCCCACCTGTGACTTTATTTTCAATTTTTTCATGTTACCTTAGGATCTTATCTATTTAAGAAATGCGTTAAACATTATTTTATGCATCATGTCTGACCGCGAGCAGCTAATTCCCAAAAAAAAAAAAATTGTTTCATTGTGGCCCATGTCCGGGACACAATGAAACAGCTGAAAAACCAACACCATAATTAACAAAAAAAACTTTATTCGGCTTCCACTCGGTTTTTCGTTCTTCTGCTTTAGGATAGCCACGAAACTCTTCAGGAAAGAGGAAAGTTTGATTTTGGAAGAAAGTTGTCATAAGTTAATACAATTTTTTTGGTGTTCCGCTCTCAATTTCGCACCAATCTGTAAGAAAAAAAAAAACGATAGCATATTGCACAATGAAAAACACATGCGGCACGATGAAACACTCGTGGGACTCCATGAAATTTTTATGTCTTTAACTTCCTACGATGAACGTGAAGAGGTAGGAAAGCCAAAGTCAGGCAAAATCTTAAGAGGTATATGCATAATGAAAAAGTTGTAAGAGCAGATTGAATAAATTAATTACTCATACCTAGAGACAAAATCGGTTCGTAGAAAATGTTTAGTTGTACCCCACAAAATCGCACTTTAGCACGTGGAGTCTGTCACGCAACAAGTAGAAAGTGGAACATTGCTGACATTGTTTGGAGTCACCCTAACCGCTCGCCGTGTAAATTTGGTTGCACTAGACCTTTTGGTTCGCCCAGTGCACCGACTGTTTCACTGTTCCCCGTGTTTCATTGTGCCCCACCCCTCCCCCTATATATATGTGTATATATATATATATATATATATATATATTTTTTTTTTTTTCGGTTGGCGCATTAGATAAGACCTTTGGCCGCGCAATGTGGTATTCTTACAGACATTTGGGTTGCTTGCGCAAGCACAGACTGCCCAGAGCTCCATACCCAATCCCATTGGGTCCAATTTGGCAGTGCCCTTCCCACGGATGACATCAGCTCTCTCGGGTTCAAGGACAGTGACAAACTGGTCTAGGTCAAAGGATTATGGTAGCCCAGAGTCAGCAGGCCCCGAGGACCTATATTTCTTCCCCTGAAGCAACCGCCCTTGTACCCAACCTCCGGGCGGGCTGACATCCTGGAAAACCACACCACGATTTTCGATGGGATACGCGGGGAAGGTACATCACTCCTACGCCCGGTCGGTATGAGTCACCTCCAGTAGGCTGACGGGCCTCGCATACCCGGGGGGTAGGCTTAATCTGCGTGGCGTTCATTGGCGGGTGGTCACCCGAATGGAGCGGTCACCCATCCAAGTACTTAACACGCTCGACGTTGCTTAACTTCGATTACCTATTGCAGGCGCCTTCGTCCACTCGGCCATCCCGGTCCCCTATATAAATATATATATATATATATATATATATATATATATATATATATTATTTGTATATATTTATAATGTATAAGTACCCATGTCATGTAAACATGACATCAGGTGGATTTTGTAACTCCTTATTGTTACTATCTTATATGTTACTAAATCCGATCTCCTACGAACGAGTGTTACCCACTGCAGTGGTGTTGTGTTGAAATTTTCATTGTGTTTTATTTTTTTCTTTAACTAAATAAACACTATTGTCTGTCTGTCTATACACTGTAAACGATAACGATTACATTATCATTTATTATACAAGAAAAAAAATATCTTTCTAATAATTATTTTATTCCATAATTTTTTCTTCAATCGTCTACTTTTTATTTAATGTTAATTTGTTCAAAACTTTCATGATGTCAAAATATATTCTACACCAAGCACTTTCTGCTGCGTCGTGATGTATACAGCGGCAACTTCCCCAACAACTTCATCAAAAAGTCAGCCCCCTAACGAACCACTTCCTGGGGGAGACTAACGACGTCACTGATGCATATCTGATGTCACCCTCCCGCGCTGGAGATGACTCACTGAGGACGCGGAGACCTGACAGGCCAGAACTCGGGGGAGTTCCGATCGATACCAGAGGACCACCCTTCTCTTTTTGAGGGTAACACCCCACTTCCAAAAAGGACGAGGTGTGATGGATTAGCTAAGAGGTGGAAGTGTCCTATTGGGACTTAGTCACTAAATGTATATGTTCAGCTGAATGTGGGCAGCTGTAGAGAGTGCTAAGGTGTTTGAGATGGGGGAGTCGGTTGTTGGCATGTGTACAGGAGGGAGAGGATGTGTTGGACTGCTGCAAGATTGAAAGGTTTTATAATACATTCATGCTGCTTGGTCTGCATCCTTAAGAGGCCAGTTTACAAGATTATGTTTTCTGATCAAGCTTGGGATGAAAATGTGGTTCAATTATTAACTGGTTAAAAAGAATTATGATCATCACCGGTTTATAATCATCTTATTAATATTTAAAAAAGGCGTAGCGAATCCGAAGGTTCGATGCCGACACCACCAATGGCCAACCAAACCAAACTTTGATGGATCTACCTGAACGCAATCCTCCTAGCTCCTAGGCCTACCCCTCGTTAATCGTCCGGCCCCGCGCCTATTATGCTTTTCGAAATTCGTTCACTCCTATGTCTTGCAATTTCACACGCCCATTTCATTCGTCTCGCTGTTATCACGACAATTGTAAAGGGTGTCCAAAAAGAGTATTCGGGGTTTGAAAGTTGAATAAAATCTCAAATATAGAATATCAAGTAGGATGTTTACGTTTTATTTTAAAACAATGAACAGGAAATTTATTTAGAAAAAAACAATATTGTCTAGGTATCCACCATAACGCTGCTGGCAATCCTCGAATCTCAAACGCAGATTTGTAAAAACGCGTTGTCACATTGTCCCTGAGATTGCTGTCATTTCTCTTCTGATATTTTGCTTCAATTGCGTTAGATTCGTCGGTTTCTTTTCGTATACCCTACTCTTAAGGTATCCCCACAGAAAGAAGTCAAGAGTAATGAGATCGGGACTCCTGGGAGGCCAGCTAATGGTTCCTTTACGAGAAATCACTTTGTTTTGGAATAATTCGTTTACTGCAGCAATTGATAAGTCTGAAGTATGGCAGGTGGCCCCGTCTTGCTGAAACCATGTTCTAGATTTATATCCTTTAAACTCTTGAAGTTCTTGGGCCTAAAAACCTCTTATCATTTCGCAGTAACGCTCAATATTTACAGTACTATTTACACTATTTGAGATACAGCGTTTGAGATTCGAGGAGTGCCAGCAGCGTTATGGTGGACACCTAGACAATATTGTTTTTTTCTTAATAAATTTCCAGTTCATTGTGTTTAACTAAAACGTAATCATCCTACTTGATATTCTATATTTTAGATTTTATTCAATTTTCAAACCCCGAATACTCTTTTTGGACTTACATATTTACCGGTTTCAGTTCACTCAGTTCGGCGTTGTGTAAGCGTCCAAGTTCTCCAGTTACATCATCCCTCTTCGGTCCAAATATTCTAAGCATTACATTATTTTCAATAACCCTAAGCCTTTGATCATCCCTCAATGACCACGTTTCGCATAAGTAAAGCAAATTTATAAGAATAATAGTTTTGTAAATCCTAATTTGTATGTTTCGGGACAGAAGGCGCGACCTAAGAAATTTCGCTACGGAAAAGTAGCAAGCATTTCCTGCTTTAAAGCTAGCCTTAATTTCCTCATCGATTTCGTTTTTTTTTTTTTTTTTTTTTACCGTCGCCCCTAAAATATCTAAATTTCTCTTGATGTTCGAACGTCTTTCTCGCTACATCAATAATTCCGTAACCGTCCCGATTTCATCTGCTAACCATATATTTCGTTTTATCCCTATTTATTTCTAGACCATGTTCTTTACCGGATGTCATCAACATGTAGATCTTAGTAAAAAGCTTGAAATAATTATCGAATAATAACACTGGTCAACAAAATCACAATTGTTTTTGGCACAAACATAATGACTGCTAAAACTGATTTATATATTCAAAACATTTAATTAGGTCTAGTTTTCCATACAAACTTAGCGCTAGATTTTCAGATCTATATTAAAACATTAAATATAAAATTAACTTAACGATAAAATAAAAAAATATGGTTGTAATAAGTTTAATACTTAAGTTTTGCTTCGTTTCTTCAATGCTCTATTATAATGAACACCAGGACAATCTCTGACAGTTGTCCAGCAATAATCCGCCAACATAGATGATGTCCATTTTCCTTGATAACGTTTTTCCATTGGTGAGATTTCCTGGTGAAACCGCTCGCCATGTTCATCACTCACTGAACCACAATTTGAGGAGAAAAAGTCAATGTGTGAGTGGAGAAAGTTAATTTTAAGTGACATATTACAACCCATTTCCTTGAAAGAGTCTAAAAGATTTTCAGCCAATTCTTTGTAATTGTTTGCTTTGTAGTTACCCAAAAAGTTTTGAGTAAATATCTTAAACGCTGCCCATGCTTTTTGTTCAGTTGCATTTAAAAGTCTTTCAAAATCGTTGTCATTAAACATTTTACGGATTTATGGGCCCACAAATATTCCTTCTTTGACCTTTGCATCACTTAATTGGGGAAATTGTTGACGGAGATGTAAGAAACCTAGATCGTTTTGATTTAGCGCTTTGACGAAATTTTTCATCAATCCTAATTTTATACGCAAAGACGGAAGGATCACTTTCTCAGGATTTATCAAAGGAATATACTTTACATTTTTCGTTCCTGGTATGAAATTTTGTCTAACTGGCCAGTCTCTTTTTTTGTAATGTAAATCCCTAGCACGGCTATCCCATTCGCATAGGAAGCAACAAAATTTGGTGTACCCAAGTTGTAATCCTAAGAGAATAGCCACAACTTTCAAATCGCCACATATATGCCACTTATATTTTTCGTAGTTAATGCTTTCTAATATTGTCTTCATATTCTCGTAAGTCTCTTTCATATGTACAGAATGGGCTACAGGAATGGACTGTAAAATATTACCATTGTGTAATAATACAGCTTTTAGACTTGATTTTGAAGCGTCAATAAATAGCCTCCAGTGGTCTGGACTATGTTTTATATTAATAAAATTCATAAGCTCCTCAATGTCGGAACAATAAACTAAGTTGTCTTTCATTGCGAAAAATGCTTCTATGCCTTTTTGTCTATTTCGATAAACAGATATTTTTGCATCAGGCGCCAACCATTTCCATTGGCTTAATCGAGATGCAAGTAATTCAGCCTTTGATTTGCTTAAGTCCAAATTCCTATCTAAATCATTAAGTTCATCCTGGCAGATTTTGTGAGGGGAACTAGATCCACTAGATGCTTCAAAATCAGAATCTTCACTTTTAGGATCGCATATTTCTAAGGCGCAAGCTTCACCTGGGTCAGAATCTTCATTTCCAGTAAAGTGTTGCAAATATTTCGGTGGTATTGGCACCGGCAAATTGCTACTATGATGAACAGGGCGATCTACTGATGACACATTAGGATATACAACAGAGTGTTTCTTATTTTTATTAAACCCTTTTTTAAACACATTTGGAAACTGACAAAAATAGCAATCGTTCAAGTGGTTTGACTGTTCTCTCCAAATCATTGGAATAGCAAATGGCATTGAAGGTCTATCTCCAAAAAACCATTTCATTAGGTTCGTCACGCATTTTAAACAAAATACATGAGGAGCCCAAGGTTTATCTTGATGACTCACTTTTAAACCAAAATATAAAAAATATATTTCTTTTAATTTAGGGGTATTGTTTCTTCGTTGTGGCACAAATGTCAGCTCACCACACACATAACAAAAAGCATCTGGGCCATTTAAACACTGCTTACAAGGCATTTCAAGACTGTCAATAGAATACAAAACCGACTTACAGTTCAGCGTGATCCTTTTACTATGTACTACTCTGTGGTTCTGTCTGGTTCCGTATAACTAATGAACACTACCTTTAGTTTTAACATATACAGTTATTGATGAGCTTCCACTCAGAACATAACGCTATACATAACTAGAAACATCAGACTAACTATATATGATCCCTACATTAACAGCTGTTTTATTACAACAGAATCCTTACATTATCAGATGTTTTATCTAATACTAGCTGGACCCGCGCGAAGCATTTCGCACTTAGATTTGTATCAGATTTTACTTTCAGGTTTAACATAACGATAAGCATAATTAACTTTTTTTGTTGCCTCTTCACCATCCCCCCCCCCCCAACCACCCAGGCCTTAAGGAGAAATTATTTTTCTACAGCAGCGTTTAATAGTTAAGGAAGGACTCCATTTTCTGACCTTCTTCTCTTCAAAACTATTTCCTGTAATCTTCCTGGTAAATATGAAATCACTATGAATATTGCATAGTCCCTAAAAATTAATCTTTCTACAATCTGAATTTACCTATCCTTCCCCATGGCTCAAATTATTTAAATAATTGAAGTATTAACGAAAAAAGTTTAATTTCAATAAAGCAAATAAATTAGTTTCTTTGAGTGCAAGAAGGCACAGACTCTCTCTTATTAGTGGAAAAATATAAAACCTAATAAGTCATAAACAAAAATCATAGCATCTATACCATTAAAGTGCCCAATTTATTAACCTTATTAAGTTTTTTTTCAAAACCAGTTCATCAGGTGTTTTTCACGGTTATCTTTCTGACAATGAAGGGGGAGGTATTTTTTAAAGTGGCAACAACGACATGAAATAATTTTCTATCCATGGAAAGGCAACAGAACAATAAGAAGCCTCGTAAAGCTGAGGGGCGCAAGTATACGAGTATGTGGAACGTGTATGGGCATTTATGCATAAAGCCCGCGAAGAAACCATTGAAATGCATTTTTCTCATTTCGATCCTTTAATTTACTAAAATTGCTGCTATAAAAACGATTTTATTAGCTTTGATAGGAAGAAAAAAAATGAGCCTGCAATTCGCATACACTCCGTAAAAGTCTGAATCAGACAATACTAAATTTATGGCATTTGAGCACGATAGGACAGTGCATTTGGCGAAAACTACATTTTTTTAGCTATTTGGAATAGTATACGTAAGATTTTTTTTTTTTTTTTTTGTCACAGATACTTTCTAGTGTTGCAATTCAGATTTCATTTAATTAAAAAAAAAAAAAAAGCTTTGCTGGCAGTGTAGGTACTGTACTAAGCGTAAATATGAATATAGTATTTTTTCAATATACTTCAAATAATATAACATCTATAAATATAAAATTATTGGCATGAAAATATTCTTTTGTAAACATTGTTAACTTTAATGTTTTATAAACATGTTATGTTCTTTAAAGGAATCAATTTTAACTTTGTAAAAACAATAGTTAATATAATATTTAAGCCATAAATATCAAAATTATAGGAAAACATTAATCTATAAAATCACAAATTGTTCGCTTAAAATATCTTTTGGATTAATCTTTTACAAATATTTAAATTGAATTTTTATTTAATTTAATAATTTAATAGAAACAGGAATAATATTTTTACGCTGACGTCAAAGGTATGTAACGTCTTTTGAGTGGGTCTTAATTAGCAAAATCCATTTTTTCCTGCCTAGACATCGATTTTCATAATATTTGACAAAATAAAAAGAATGATTGTGGTAATAATTATAACCCAATTTTTCTACCTAAGCTATTTGAAGTCTGAATCCAACTACACCACACCTATTTAATTAAATTACACCACATTTAAACATAACCGAAGCTTACATTTAAGAGAACACTTTTTTTTCTCTTTGATTTTTATTTTTGTGAAATAATATATGTACATAATTTATTTTTTGAAGAGAAAAGATTTGGCTCCGCCGGGAGTAGAACCCGGGTCTCCCGCGTGACATGCGCGGATGCTAACCACTACACCACAGAGCTCGGCTCCAAGTAGAGCCAATCCTTCCTCTTCACTGATACCTACTACCCGATCACGCAAATTTGGCGAGTAACGGGAGGTAGACAAAGTTTGTCCAATTTTAAATTATTTTATATTAATCTAATCAAAATCTGTGGGTGAAAATAATTTAAAAAGGTAGTCACCCACAGATTAAGATAAGATTAATATATAATATATGTACAGATATAAGAAGGTACTTAAATAGTCCTTAATGTGCTGATCATAATTGATAAAATCCACCTAACGCATCACTATGCCACTTTGAATCACTATAAATAGATTTTATTTATTTCATAGACATTTCTGACTACAGTAGACTCCAGCTTATCCGTCCTCGTCGGAACGGATTCATTGCCGTTGAAGCGAGAGAGCCGGTCAATCCGGAAAAGTGTATAAAAAAGCTAAAAAAATATATTATTATAACTTCTATATTGCGATAAAACCCAAAAACAAAAAACAGCCTAATTTACAAAGGTTATATAAATATTAATTAAAGAAAACTTTTTTTGGCTAATTTAATTTAATGATTTACGAAAATTTACACAATCAATCTATTCAGTTTTCACAAAATGTTTTTTTTTTTTTTTTTTCGTTTATGCGCACCTTAATGTCATCTCTTCGGTATTGTCTAAATATACGAAGTTATTTCTTCTTAATTTCTTTTTTAATTTTTTTATGAAATGGGTGGAGGATAAGGATTTTGTTTCAAGATCAATTTTACTTCGAAGAGACTTGTTTTACTGGAGTTCGGTCAACAAATAAAAAACAAAAGACTTTTTGTATACATTTCATTTTAATTAAGATCTATCAAACCGCAACATAATACAAATTTTAACAAAATTTTTGACCAGCGATTGATAATATGACAAAGCTATAAATGCTTTAAAGGATCTTAAAAATAATATTTTATCTTTCACAGCGTCCTTCTGTTTATCCGGAGAGTCGGTTAAACGGGAGCCGGTTAAGCGGGAGTATACTGTTACTGCTAAATGTGAGAGTGCTATTTTCTAACGCTACAATTAATTCTAAATCAGACAAAACCACATTTATAGAACCTAAGCACGACAGGACTTACATTTGCTGCAACGTAACACAGTAAGTAGTAGACCACGTGCTGCGGAGGGGCCTAACCCTGGCGTTATCTCAAAATTGGTAGGTTTTAGGGCTTCAAAACACCAGTTTAGTTCCATAAAAACTAAACTGGGTCTTAATTTTCGTACCGAAATTTATAAAACCCGATTTGATCCGTTTCGATCCGTTGAATCACTACATTTAGGTCGATATTTTATTTTAGACCGAAAAATGAACAATGAAAATGCGATTGGCAAAAGCTCCGTGAAATTCTGAATCCAACGATACCACATTCATGGCATTTAAGCACGACATGACCTTATAATTCATGAAAAACCGATTTTTAGGCTTTGTGAAATAATATATGTGGGAGTGGGATAACTCCATACACCTACTGTCTGTTAATGTTGTCGATTTATCTTAAACCTTATTATACCAGGAATACAGCTTATTATTGCCTAGGTAATCACATTTTGTACTTTTTAATTCCATGTAGGGTGAGAAAAATGCAAACAATAAGATAAGAATAGGATTACTTTTATTCAAGTAAACAAATCTTAACAGAAGAAGGGTAAATATAAAATAAGGAAAAATCTTGAAAACTAGCGCTAACATTTAAGAATGTTGCTTATGTACTTCAATGGTAGGTCAATACTAATTACTTTTTGCCAAGAAAACCTTTGTGGCAAAATTTTTGTTGACCAGTGTAATTGGAATAATCATATATATTATTTCTCTAGGCCTTTTTTTTTTGTCGGTACACCGTAACTTTCTTAGCACTTAGTACTTATCAAATTTCATGAATTAGGCATCATTTTAAAGCTTTCCTTAACCTCTACACCGGAAAGATATACAAATCACTCGTTTAACCTTCGATTGCGAGTTATCACCGCAAAACCGCGGTTTTTGCGAGAAAATCAAAATGGTTGTAGAGGTTTCTAAATGGTGTCAATCTTTTCAGGTTTTCGGAGATGAATCGTGAATTTTTTCGATGAACCCCATCATCACTGCAATTCTCATCGAAAAATTGAAAATGGTCACCAGGCTTTTCCGATGGTACATTTTTTTCAGTTTGTAGAGCCGAACATTTTTGGTCGCCTTCGTTTGCGAGTTACATGCGATTTCAGTCAATAGAATCAGCGCACTCGCTTTCCTATATGTGTATTTAGGTATTCCGTCTTCTAGCCTCACCTATTCTCTATACTACAGGTTACTCATTGCTTCTCTTTGTGTGTGTGGAAATCAGTGGGAGTAGGTCAGAGTGCGAATTGGTTCGCACGGGTCAGCTATATCTATTAATTCTTAACAATAATAACAATAAGATGTTCATCGTAATCAAAATATAAGGGACTACAGTACGAGCAGTCAGGGACAGTTTGGGATATTTTCATTAATTATGCAAATCCGCTTCATCCGATTTCGTTTTTAGCCCGGCCTGTAATCGGATTATTTCGCCAGATTTAATCTGTTCTTTTTTTTCTAAACAGTAATTAAGTATTCTAAATAATGCTGATAAGATCTAAAATATGAATAAAAAGTTTGTAAAATAGAAGAAAAAATAATATTTATATGGCCTGACTAAACCGAAGGCATTGTTGAGGTAGTAGAGGTATACCGAAAAGGGTCTTCCATATTTTCTTCTGGACTATCCACATTAAAATGCTACTGGCTAACCCTTGCGAAGCATTCGTATTCAAACTTACTTAAATCCCACTTAACTAAAGTACACACCGTATATTTAGCATCGTATAGTGCGTATTTAGTGCGCATGGGCCTATGTGAGGGCTGAAGCAAAGAATAGACGTGTTCAAATTGTAGATTATTTATTTTCGGCAACTCCTAAATTCCTTTCCTTTGTTATCAGGTTGGAAGACGGAATACTTAAATACACATATCGGTCGGAACGGGAGTGCGCTGAGTCTATTGACTGAAATCGCATGTTTTTGCTTGTAACTAGCAAACTAAAGCGACAATCGGTAAAGTGTATGTAAACTATTTGTGTTCATAATTACATATTTTTCTAATTTAGTTACCATATGTTTCAGAGTTAAGGTTTCATTCACATGTATTTAAAACAGTCTTAATAGTTTCATTGTTAAACATTGCCAGTTATTAACGTGTAATTTAATTATTCATTTCAGGTTTGTTTTTATTTTATTGTGCCTCTTTTTCTACCTTTTATGTATTACAATTCTAATGTTAATGTAATTCATTTCCGAATAATAAAATCTGTTAAACTAACTTACATGTATATAACCAAAAATGTTCGTCTTGACAAACTGAAAACACAAACTGAAAAAGCCCTGCGGCCATTTTAGCTGAGAATAGCAGAGAGAATAGAGAACAACCGTTTTAACGATTTCGATTGAACTCGGTATTTGGTGTATTTATATGGCTCCGACATCGCAGCAAAAATTTCATGAAAACGATCAAACGGAGGGGGCATTTGATCTAATAAATGTTTTTCCCATTTTTACGTTTTTTTCGATTTTCTTAAAAACGGTTTCAATGATTTTGATCAAACTCATAAATTTAATGAGAATCAAGTATTCTTTAATACAGGGTATGCTTTATCATTATTAAAATGTTCTGAGGGGGCTTAAATAGGGAAGGGGTCTTTTTGGTTTTCCAAAAATAAGTAATGATAATAAATAATAAGTAAATAAATTTGGAAAAATGTGTGACTTTGAGAAATGGCATTTAACAAAACACATTAAATTAAGTACCTTTGTTTAAGTTTTGTATTGAAAAATTAACTGTCTCACGCCTAAAAATAAGAAATGGCTAAATATGAAATATACAAAAAATCAAGTAAACATATATATGAGAAAAAAAAGAAAGAAAAATATTCCGTCAACTCATAAAACACCTAGCATCCTACGAATTCGCAATACACATTTAATGACAGTTTATTGTTTATAATTAAAGTCGTTCTGTTCATTTAATGAAAATTATTTGTGGCGTGGTATCTACTTTTAACAACTACATAAAGAACTATAAAATCAGACGACTTGGAGTATTATGCTTGCATTGTCGAATTATCACAAGTAATAACTTTTATTTAATAATAAAAAAAATTATTGTACATCAAAGAGCAAATACAAATAAAAATAAGGAAATAAATTTGGAAAAATGTGTTACTTAAAAATTAAAATGGCATTTAACAAAACACGTCAATCTCTAATCAAATTAAGTTCATAAGTGGAAGTTGTGTGTTGCGCGCATCGCACCAGATTTTTTAAATTCTAATCTTGATGAATGACCGGACATTTTGCCGAATTCCCGGAGGACGACAAAGCTTAAAAAGGACAAATCCTCTAAAAGCTGGACGTATGGTCACCCTCAATGTAGCTCTTATCATTCTGATTCCAACGGTATGCATAACTAAAGAGGTTATTCCCTGTGTAAAATGGATACAGAGATGAATTTAATTGAATTAATTTTTTTGTTTAAAAAAAAAAGAAAATGTATTACATTTTTTTCAGGATAAAAGTGTCTTACCTAAATTTAAAAACTGTATCTAGGGCGCAATATGAAATTGAACTTTAAACAAAAAAAGTGGGTTTGCAATATGAGAAGTTCCAGAACTTCGAAAGGTTTATTCTCAAATACGTGGTTTGAAGAATCAAGACTACCATTAAGTAAGGCTCTTTTGTTTATATATCCATGGACACAGGAATACACAACAACAAAATTTTGCTCTAAAGAACTTAATATTAGTAATACAACCATTACGAAATTGAAGAATATCTTAAGAGAAATTTGAGACTATAGTTTAATAAATAATCCTATTCAGATAGGAGAAAGTACCCTCATCAGTCGATTTTTGGGTGTAAATTTATGGAGACAGAGGCACAGTGACAAAAATTTATTTTATCAAATATTTGAAGACATGGCAGCTTTTTTCCAGTTTAGTTTGATATTTTTTTTGTCATTGTTTTGTATTAATTTAAAATAAATATTTTATTGACTCGTATTCTTGTTTACCTGGTCATATGTTAATTAAAGCGATCACTTTTTTTTTTTTTTTTTTTTACGTCCACTTTATGCCACGAGGGCTAATCGGGACGGGTTATCTACGGGTGGCCAACCTCTTCTAATCCATGGCAAGCCGCTGAGTCTGTTCAGTGAGGCCGTCACCGAATAGGATCGAGCGGGCTTGGGCGGGATTCGAACCCACACCGCCAGCGTGGGAGTCGGAGACGCTATCGGCCACGCCGCGGCCCTCGATTACTTTTAAAGTAATCATTTGTTGATAAAAAGTAACTAGCAGCCTTAATGTAGAAAAGACCCGATATAAGTATTCTTCAATTTGGATAAACGAGTTTTGAATACAGTATAACTACTCAATATTATGAATAGTTTAATATTATTTCTAGATTTTGGAACGCCACCCCGGACTATTCTTATATTCTTCAATCTATTTTCCTCTCCAATTTTGTGTTGAACGGGTTTCTACATCTGATCTCTGTGAAAAATATCAGGTTACGTTCTTTCAAAATTTTAAATATTACAAATGACTTGAAAAGGTTAAGAAGGATTTAAGTTCTTCAACGCGGTTCTAGGCTAAAGTTTTTTTTTAAGAGGATTTTTATTTTGGAGGTTTAGGAGAGAATGATGGAGCGAAGAATTAAAATCCGGCTCCAAGAAATATGAGATTTTTCTACGGTTAACATCATTTACAAGCGGCAAGATTCTTTGAAGTTTTCGTCAGGGATTATTAATTTAATTATATTAATATTAAGCAATACAATTTAAATTATGGTATCTCAATAAGATGGTATTTTTCTCTTCATGTGTAATAGAATAGAATGAGAATAAAGGATTAACGAACCCGAAGGCCCTACACAGCTCCATCCAGCTCCACCCGTCCAATCACAACTCCACAAGATCAGCGAATCCTCCCACCTTCGCTTAGGCCTACCCATCGGACGTTTTCTTTTTGGAAAAGCGTCTATCAATATTTTGGCCAATAATAACCAAAAAACAATATTAAAATTTATTTTGGCAACGTTTCGGCTTCTAGAGCCGTTTTCAAGCCCTACATCATACTTTGGGATTGTTCTTACGGTGATTTAGAATAGAAATATTTTTAAGGGTGTAAATAAAAAACTTGTTGATGGAGGCGTCATTTTAAGATCTAAAAAACCAAAAGCAACTGTTGCTCGGAGGTAGTGGTGGCCAGTGGCGTATCCAGGGGAGGTTCGCGGGGGGCGCCCCCGCCCCTAATAGGTGAGGAAACCAGTCTACTATTACTATTACTGTATAAAAAGGGCTATCCTTAGTGATTTTTTTAACTCATTAAATGAAAAATAGATTGTATATAAATATTGAATAGAAATTCACTACTTAAATATCCACTAAGATAATAAATTAGGCCCTTCATGAATCCTACAAATTTTAATAATAAAAAGGGCGCCCCACCCCTCGGAAAATTTCTGGATCCGCTACTGGTGGTGGCAGTTATTACAATGTATGACAGATGGCTTTTTAGATCTTAAAATGACGCCTCCAGCAACAAGTTTTTTATTTACACCCTTAAAAATTATTTTTATTCTAAATCACCGTAAGTACAATTCCAAAGTATGATGCATGGCTTGAAAATGGCTCTAGAAGACGAAACGTTGCCAAAAAAAATTTTACTATTGTTTTTTAGTGAATATTGGCCTTTTTTTATTTATCTAAATGTATTAATCACCAAACTTGATAAAAATGATAAGGGAAGAATTATAGTTTCATAAATTCTAATGTTTTTTTTTATTTATCCGCATCTACCCAAGTGGGTAATTAGCGGTTCCATGATATTTACCATTTCAGTTATGTACAATGATTATTTATTTACATGGAGTCCTTTGTCTTATTTACATCGATATTTACGTTATATTACATTTCGTTTCATAATTTTTGTTTTATACAGTTCTGTAAATATTGATTAAATTAAATGAACAATTTTGATCTCTTTTAGGAATTTAAATACATTATCAATTAGTTCTGCGTCGTCCGACAATGCTTCGGCAATAGTAGGTGGTATGTTGTGTCTTGTTCTGGTGTCGGAATATAATATACATGTTGTTACAACATGTTTTAGTGTTACTGGTATTTTACATGGTTCACAAAATGGGGTTTCCAGGCCTCGCATTAGGTATCCGTGTTTGATATTTGTATGTCCTATTCTTAATCTTGTTAGTACATAGTACTTCTTCATTTTTTGATTTCCTAAAAGAGGATTTCCATGATAGTTTGATTTCTTTTAGTTTATTTGTACTCTGAGCCCACTCCCTTTGCCACTGTACTGCTAAGGCCTTCTTACTCCAACGTTCCGACTGGAAACTGGAGGTGGTTATATTAATTATTGAGGTCTAGGTTTGCCTTATTTCTGGCTAGGTTTGCAGCTCTGTCTGCAGCTTCATTCCCAGGTATACTACTACGTGAGGGCACCCAAGCCTGCAATGTTTTTCTGTCTCGCATTTCCCAAAGGTAGTTGTTTATTTTGCTTGCGATTTCATTGCCCGAGATCCCTTCTGACTCATTAAGTTCAATGACCAAAACTGTGATAATGAGTCTGTAGCATCAAGGGCGTGTCTTATGTTTTCTGATTTTACTATTAATAATGCTTGATTTAAATGTCAGGAAAGAAGGCGTGAGGTAAGTAATTATGCAATGGAAAAATAAAAATCATTTCCCGCCTTTGGGCTAGCCATAATTTCCTCTTCAATTTATTTTTTCTAGTTATTTTAGATCCTAAATATCTAGATTTTTCCAGATATTTATTTAGAACATTTTCTTTTATAATTCAATATCGTGAAAATCGTCACCGTTGCTACGGTTACGTTAGATATATTTTGTCTTTTCCGTATTTATTTCTATCCCTACTTCTTTACCGGGTTTCTTGTATGTTTTATTTTGTTCGGTACCCCTACCTGGCCATGTGTGGCATACGGGGGGGGGGGGGGGGTTACTCTACAGGTAACCAACCTGTCCTAACCATGGTGGTTAGGTCGAGATTTATTCAGTGAGGCCTCCACGAAATAAAAATGAACCATCCCAGGGCGGATTCGAACCGCCGCCGTTCGGCTCGATTGTGTTAAAGCGGGTCGCGCTCCAACACGCTTGGCTATCCCCGGCCTATTATGTCTAGTTCCAATCCTTACCAAGGATAATACCCTTGAGACGCTCATTTAATTTCCTTTTAATCAAAAGATAACGCTTTCGTCAAAGTATTCCCATCGGAGCCCGACGCCCAATACAGCAAACCCTCGATATAGCGAACTGGTAGGGGGTTTGATTTTCGTAGTTCACTATAACCAAGGATTCTTTTTTTATATTTTTTTTTAGCAAATGGCCGCACTAATGTGATCATATTTCGAAGGAAATTCATTCATTAGAACTAGTTAAATTAAAACGCATGTATGTAATTAATTTTTAGATAAACTACATATTAATTAAACAATGAGATCCATTAATTTACCTGCCAAGTTCACTTGAGAGTTCTTCAGCCTTAGCTTTAATAAGAGGTCTGAGATTGGTATTTGAGATCTCATTTGTTTAAAGTATATATATTATAATATTGTATATAGTATTGAATATAGTATAAATATTTTATAATTTAATATTGTTGTAGATTTTTGAACGCCTCCCCGGACTATTCTTATATTCTCCAATTTATTTTCCATTCCTATTTTGTGTTGAACGGGTTTCTACATCTGATCTCTGTGAAAAATATCATGTTACGTTCTTTCAAAATTTTAAATATTACAAATGACTTGAAAAGGTTAAGAAGGATTTAAGTTCTTCAACGCGGTTCTAGGCTAAAGTTTTTTTTTAAGAGGATTTTTATTTTGGGGGTTCAGGAGAGAATGATTGAGCGAAGAATTAGAATCCGGCTCCAAGAAATATGAGATTTTTCCACGGTTAATGTCATTCACAAGCGGCAAGATTCTTTGAAGTTTTCAAGTCAGGGATTCCATCGGACGTTTTCCTTTTGGAGAAGCGTCTATCAATATTTTAGGTATTCTTTTGAAACTAATACTCGCAATTTCGTACGCACACTTTTTAGCCAACGCGCAGCTATAACTTCAATTACATTTACCTGGTAAAGTTCACGCATTTCTCGACCTACCCATCATGGTTAGAATAGGTTGGTTACACCTGTAGCTTACCCCCGTATACTACACATGACCAGGTAGGGAGGGATACCGAGCTCACGCAATTCTGCCCTTTATCGCCGTCTAAATTCTCTAAATTCCACTGATTACTTCATTTTCAACTCATTGAGGCGTCGCTCTTCCCTTACTAAAGATAAGATAAGGGCGGATTCACACTATCGCTCCGCTCCCGCTCCGCTCCAGGTCCGGTCTCGCTGGCAAAATATTCTAAAGAGGAATAGAGAGAGGTTAATCACAATATTGGCACAGGTCCGGCCTCGCTCCGCTCCCGCTCCACTCTCGCTCCACTCCCGCTCCACTCTCCTAAAGTCTTTTCATATTCACATTATATAATTTTAAACCGTTCACGATTGAAGCCATTAATAATCGAAGCCGTCTGTATTTGGATTTTAATTAATAATTAACTTTCAGTTATTAAAGTATTTATTTATTCATCAATTTTACGGCCAAAAAAGATCAACTTTAAAAAAAAAAAAAAAAAAAAATATAATTATAAATTAATTTAATTCATGGTGAAGAAATAATTTAATTTTTTTTCCGAATGTATTAGAATACGCTTGAAATGATAAAAAAAAAAAAAAAAAAAATCACCAACAATACATGCGGGTATAAACACATAATAAACAGCGTATATTATTTTCTGTCTGTTTCCACGAAATGAAATTTTGACAGTTCAATCTACTACCCAAGGACTAAATCTGGGCCAAATTTCAAATTTTTATATCCATGCATTACAGAGAAATTAATGCTTAAACTTTTGACAGTTTTGAAATTTCTAGAATTTAAAAATAAAAAACCGTGCAAGTCCACAGCTCGAAACTCTGTGAATTTGGAGAACCCACCTTTATCTATCAAATAAAAAAATAGCAAACCCTTAGTCATCTGCCTTTTGGCAAAAAGAGTTTTTGAAAACTCGTTTTTTTAGAATTACCACTTGGAAATTTGTAGGGGTACACAGACCGTTAAACTTATTTTTAATATGATTTTTTAAATGAAGGAGTCTCTTCCGTCTCTTCTTCTTCAAAATTTGATTTGCTTTCCAAACGTTTCGGGCTATTGGCCCATCCTCTGGGGTTATCTATGAGTTACTTTCTTTCACATTCATATTGCCAATTGTCATCATACATTTTTTAATCAGTATATATAATACTTTTGTCATCTTTTGCATTTTACATTTTTTGGCATAGAGGAAAGGAACTTTGATCTCATTGTCACATTTTTAAGTTCATACTTGTTATGACCTTAATTAAACTACAGATCTTAATAAAGATGTCCTTTATAAACATGTTCTAGGATGAGTTAAAGAGGAGATATTCGATTTGAAGCTGAGCACAAAAGTAGAAAAAAATACGCGTATGGTCGACGATAAAACTGACCAAAAAATTCATTGAAAAGTACTAAAATAAGTATAATATCAAGAGCGCTAAAACAGCACATATTATATCCTTTCCGTTTTCCCCGCTTTATTATATTAAAATAGTAAAGATTATTAAAGCCACTTTGCATAAATTGTTAACTACTTTCAGTGCATTACTTATTGGAACACCTGCTTCATCATTTCCGCTCTATTGATATGAGTTTTTCGGTCAGTTTTGTGGACCAAACGCATATTTTTAGCTATTTCGGTGCTGAGCATCAAATCGAATATCTCCTTTTTAACTCATCCTAGAATATTTTTATAAAGAATAATCTTTTTAGAAAGATCTGTAGTTTAATAAAGGTCATAACAAGTATGAAATTAAAAATAAAGATAACGGTCTATGCACCCCTACAAATTTCCAAGTGGTAATTCTAAAAAAACGAGTTTTCAAAAACTCTTTTAACCAGAAGGCAGATGACTAAGGGTTTGCTATTTTTTTATTTGATAGATAAAGGTGGGTTCTCCAAATTCACAGAGTTTCGAGCTGTGGACTTGCACGGTTTTTTATTTTTAAATTCTAGAAATTTCCAAACTGTCTTAAGTTTAAACATTTTTTCAAAAGTTTAAGCATTAATTTCTCTGTAATGCATGGATATAAAAATTTGAAATTTGGCCCAGATTTAGTCCTTGGGTAGTAGATTGAACTGTCAAAATTTCATTTCGTGGAAACAGACAGAGAATAATATACGCTGTTTAGCGTTTTGGATTTAATACGTATTTTAGTACTTTTCAATGTTTTATATCCTTGCAATTAGTTGAGTCCACAAAATGAAATTTTGACAGTTCAATCCTCTAACCAGGAACTAAATCTGGGTTAAATTTCAAATTTTTATTTTCTTGCCCAACAGAGATATGAAGCTTTAAACTTTTGAAATTTTGGAAATTTCAAGATTTCAAAAATTTGTATTGTAAAAACTGTGCAAGTCCACAGCTTGATACTTTGTGAATTAATAGTTCCTACCTGTATCGTTAAATAAAAAAATAACAAACACTTAGTCATTTGCCTTCTTGTAAAAAATAATTTTTGAAAACCCGTTTTTTTTAAATTACCGCTTGAAACTTTGAAGGTGTACCTGGACCTTAATACTTAGTTTCAAGTTCATAGTTGTAATAACCTTTATTAAAGATCAGACCTTTCTAAAGAGATTCGTCTTTATTTGGATATTCTAGGATGAGTAAAAGAGGAGATATTTGATTTGAAGCAGAGCACTGAAATAGCTAAAAATACGCGGTTTTTCGAAAATAATATGGCCGCCATTGGAAAAATAAAAATTCAAAAAATAAACTAATTGCACTTTTGTACTTGAGATGCATTGCTCTTTCAATGGTAAAAATATTTAAAAAAATAAAAATGTTGAAGCAACTAGATTGGACCACTTCAAATGGATTGACCCATGCGGTTTTTCGACGTGAAAAATTCAAGTTATGTTTGAGATATATTTTGCTATGAATTAATGTACTCGTAAAAAATGGTCACCGATTTATTTTTTGACTACATACTCATTGCTATTATAAAATAACGTTTAATTCGAAACGAATAAAAATGCAGTATATTATGAAAAATGTCAGATCATTAACAAAAAAATATACTAAAGCAAAAAATAATTAAAATATTAATCAGGAAAAGAAGAGAACTCAATCGGTAAATTTGTAGCACTTACCGATTTCAAATTGAAATTTTCAAGCGTATTCGAATACATTCCGAAAAAATCTGGTGCGTGCGCGCAACACACAACTTTCACTTACCAACTTACTTAGATTAGAAATTGACGTGTTTTGCTAATTATCATTTCCTAAAGTCACACATTTTTCTACATTCATATCTTATTTTTGTTAATCGTTAAAGCCGTTTTTGAGTAAATAAAAAAAAACCGTGAAAATGATACAAAATTTATTAAGTAAAGTCCCCCCTCCCGTAGATCAATTTTGATGAAATTTTTACAGTCATATCTCGGGCATATAAATACATCAAATACTAAGTTTGATCAAAATCGTTAAAACCGTTTTTGAGTAAATAAAAAAAACACGTGAAAATGATACAAAATTTATTAAGTAAAGTCCCCCCTCCCGTAAATCAATTTTGGTGAAATTTTTACAGTCATATCTCGGGCATATAAATACATCAAATACTAAGTTTGATCAAAATCGTTAAAACCGTTTTTGAGTAAATAAAAAAAACACGTGAAAATGATACAAAATTTATTAAGTAAAGTCCCCCCTCCCGTAAATCAATTTTGGTGAAATTTTTACAGTCATATCTCGGGCATATAAATACATCAAATACCAAGTTTGATCAAAATCGTTAAAACCGTTTTTGAGTAAATAAAAAAAACACGTGAAAATGATACCAAATTTATTAAGTAAAGTCCCCCCTCCGGTTAATCAATTTTGATGAAATTTTTACAGTCATATCTCGGGCATATAAATACATCAAATACCAAGTTTGATCAAAATCGTTAAAACCGTTTTTGAGTAAATAAAAAAAACACGTGAAAATAATACAAAATTTATTAAGTAAAGTCCCCCCTCCGGTTAATCAATTTTGATGAAATTTTTACAGTCATATTTCGGGCATATAAATAGATCAAATACTCAGTTTAATCAAAATCGTTAGAGCCGTTTTTGAGAAAATCGAAAAAAACGTAAAAAGTTATTAAATAAAGTACCCCCTCCCGTTGAGCAATTTTGATGAAATTTTTGCTGTCACATCGCAGGCATATACCTACACTAAATACCCAATTTCAGATTCCCACGGTTTATAGTTTTTGAGCTAGTCTGTTCACATACACACACACACACACACACAGACCATTTCGCGGGACTTGGTTATTTCGACTCAGGGGATCCCAAAACGTGTATTTCCGTTGAAAACCGGAAGTCGAA
Source organism: Aelia acuminata (assembly GCA_911387785.2). Lineage (NCBI taxonomy): Eukaryota > Metazoa > Arthropoda > Insecta > Hemiptera > Pentatomidae > Aelia > Aelia acuminata. The sequence continues at coordinate 139,503,504 of OU426981.1, forward strand.
AATTTTCACGATCGCAATACTTCCACTTACTATATGTTTCATATATAGGTAAGTGAAAGTAATAAGTGAATGTAAAAATTTTAAATTATTTGTTCACCATTAATTAAATTAATTTATAATTATTATTAATAATTATCATTGTGTTGCAATATATTCTTCTTATTATATTTTTTGATAATATTATCTTCTTCATCAAGAAAAGTACACTTACCAGCTATTTCTACAAACGAAAAATTGAATTTTTTTTTGGCCGTAAAATTGAAGAATAAATGAATACTTAAATAACTGAAAGTTAATCATTAATTAAAATCCGAATACAGACAACTTCGATTATTAATGACTTAATAGCTTAAACCTTTCAAAAGTGAACGGTTAAAATTATATAGTGTGAATATGGTAAGACATTAGGAGAGCGGACCGGGAGTGGAGCGGGAGCGGAGCGCTAGTGTGATTGGGGTAGAGCGAGAGTGGAGCGGGCGCGAAACCGATAGTGTGAAAAGGCCCTAAACGGTCATGTTCGCATCCCTGAAGAACCGTCGGAAGAATTATAGTTTCATAAATTCTAATTTTTTAAAATTTATTTATACGCGTCTACTCAGGTGGGTTCCTTAGCGGTTCCATAATATTTACAATTCCAGTTATGTACAATGATTATTTATTTACATAGAGTATTTTGTCTTATTTACATCGTTATTTACATTATATTACATTTCGTTTCATAATTTTTGTTTTATACAGTTCTGAAAATATTGATTAAATTAAATGAACAATTTTGATCTCTTTTAGGAATTTAAATACATTATCAATTAGTTCTGCGTCGTCCGACAATGCTTCGGCAATAGTAGGTGGTATGTTGTGTCTTGTTCTGGTGTCGGAATATAATCTACATGTTGTTACAACATGTTTTAGTGTTAGTGGTATTTTACATGGTTCACAAAATGGGGTTTCCAGGTATCCGTGTGTGATATTTGTATGTCCTATTCTTAATCTTGTTATTACATAGTACTTCTTCATTTTTTGATTTCCTAAAAGAGGATTTCCATGATAGTTTGATTTCTTGATTTCTTTTAGTTTATTTGTACTCTGAGCCCACTCCCTTTGCCACTGTACTCCTAAGGCCTTCTTACTCCAACGTTCCGACTGGAAAATTTCGGTGGTTATATTAATTATTGAGGTCTAGGTTTGCCTTATTTCTGACTAGGTTTGCAGCCCTGTCTGCAGCTTCATTCCCAGGTATACTACTACGTGAGGGCACCCAAGCCTGCAATGTTTTTCTGTCTCGCATTTCCCAAAGGTAGTTGTTTATTTTGCTTGCGATTTCATTGTCAGAGATCCCTTCTGACTCATTAAGTTCAATGACCAAAACTCAATGAGTCTGTAGCTTCAAGGGCGTGTCTTATGTTTTCTGATTTTACTATTAATAATGCTTGATTTAAATGTCAGGAAAGAAGGCGTGAGGTAAGTAATTATGCAATCGAAAAATAAAAATCATTTCCCGCCTTTGGGCTAGCCATAATTTCCTCTTCAATTTATTTTTTTCTAGTTATTTTAGATCCTAAATATCTACATTTTTCCATTGCTTAGAACATTTTCTTTTATAATTCAATATCGTGAAAATCGTCATCGTTACTACGGTTACGTTAGATATATTTTGTCTTTTCCGTATTTATTTCTATCCCTACTTCTTTACCGGGTTTCTTGTATGTTTTATTTTGTTCGGTACCCCTACCTGACCAAGTGTGGCATACGGGGGGGGGGGGGGTTACTCTACAGGTGTAACCAACCTATCCTAACCATGGTGGTTAGGTCGAAATTTATTCCGTGAGACCTCCACGAAATAAAAATGAACCATCCCAGGGCGGATTCGAACCGCCGCCGTTCGGCTCGATTGTGTTAAAGCGAGTCCCGCTCCAACACGCTTGGCTATCCCCGGCCTATTATGTCTAGTTCCAATCCTTACCAAGAGATAATAAATACCCTTGAGACGCTCATTTAATTTCCTTTTATCAAAAGAGAGGTAAGCAATTATAAGATCAAAAGATAACGCTTTCGTCAAAGTATTCCCATCGGAGCCCGACGCCCAATACAGCAAACCCTCGATATAGCGAACTGGTAGGGGGTTTGATTTTCATAGTTCGCTATAACCAAGGATTCTTTTTTTATATTTTTTTTTAGCAAATGGCCGCACTAATGTGATCATATTTCGAAGGAAATTCATTCATTAGAACTAGTTAAATTAAAACGCATGTATGTAATTAATTTTTAGATAAACTACATATTAATTAAACAATGAGATTCAATTATTTACCTGCCAAGTTCACTTGTGAGTTCTTTAGCCTTAGCTTTAATAAGACGGTCTAAGATTGGTATTTGAGATCTCATTTGTTTAAAGCAATTTATCAATTTTTTTTCGAATTTCATGAGCCGCAGAGCGCAGTCATTTATTTGATGCTGAAGTTATTCCTTGGGCTGCGGTTGAATCCATTTTATCTTTGTTTTTTATAATGGTTGACAATGTTCATTATGAAATCCCATATTTTTCTGCGATGGTTTTCTTACTTAGAATTCCCGATTCAATATCCTGGAGAATTTTTAATTTTTCCTCGATTGATAAGGATTTACGTTTGTGACACACGTTTACCAACGAACTCATTTTAAAAACACTATAAACGAATACAGAACACTGATTCGAATAATACAGAAGTCGAAACAGAACTGAGCTAGTTTTGAGAAAAAAAGTCAATGGAATCAGAGAGAGAGCAAAATGAAATCGGATTAGTTAAGAGTAAAAAACACCTCAATTCTAGAAACTGGAGCTACTTCGCCTTCCCATACTCATTCTAAGTAATAGAGTAAAAAAAAAAATAAATAAAAAATAAAAATTCTAGCAGTTCGTTATAACAGAATATGATAATTCTCAGGCATCAAATTTAGTTCGCAGTTCGCACTAACCGAGGGATTTCGCTATAACGAAATATAATGGTATAACCAGCAGAAATATAACGGTAATTTTGGGGGTATAGTATTTTGGTTCGCTATGTCGAGGTGTTTGTTATATCCGAGTTCGTAATAATGAGGGTTTACTATATAGTCTATGGCTCATCCCACCAGTTGGACCCCGGGGACCGATACCGTCTAATTCAGGATACCCCTAAAATACGCCGCCGTACCTAACGTGTTAAGGTGCCTTTACACCTTACGAACTTTACCTTCGAACACCACCCTCGAACAACCTTCGTGAAGCCTTCACGTCGACTGTTCGGGTGTTCTAGGTACTTCATATGTTCGCCTGGGTTCGGGGGTAGCGCTAGTGTCTCTTTTGATTTGGCTTTTCTTAAGTGACAGGAGTTGTTTGTGATACTAGTGTAATTTGTGAAACGTTGTAAATCGTCTCCTATTTTTTTATTTTTCAGATAATATAAAATATATTGATAAAGAGATTTTTTCTTTATCATATGCTAGCTTTGGGTGCGTCAGCCATATTGGTTCGCTTAACGTCACGTGAAGTATAAATGGCTGTTCGCTTCACGTCGGTACGGCAAGGTTCGAAGGAGAACTTGTTCGAAGGTGAGGTTCGTAAGGTGTAAAGGCACCTTAAAGCACCTTTTTGAGGGCTTCTCTATTTTATATCTCATGTTTCCTCAATTCTGTTTCTAATTTACTCCATGAATTCTCTATGACGTTTAGGTCTGGTGGTTGGGAAGGTGTTTTTATAGTTTTGGGGCATTTATATAAACACCATTCTCTCGCAAGATAACAAGAATGCTTGGGATCGTTATCACTATAAAAAGCAAAATTATTTATTATTCCAAGTTCGGTTGCATTATCGTGTGAAAATATAAATGTTTATCAATAGTTCCCTTAATAAAATGAATATTTCCAACTCCCGAGTCCAAATAACCAAGTGCCGCGAACTGGTCTGAGTTCGAGTGACTAGTTCAAAACAATAAATTGTAGCAACAATAACAGGGTAAAGTATAAGAGTTGAAATTAAAGATTGTGATAATGCAGAAGGACTCACGTAACCAACTTAATAATAATATTCACACTCTTCCTAAAATATGTAATTTAAACGAAATATTTTCCGGAAGGATAAAGCAGTAGAACTTTATTAGTGCCAGCTCTTAGCGAGGACAAGTGTTTGAGAAGGCGTGAACAGCGAGAGCTATGTTTTAGATCTCACGGTTATCAGGACGAGGTCCCCATTCATAACTGGAACCGGTCTTTTGTGAATGGACCCGTGTGTCGGGAGGGGGGGGAGGTGTTGGGTGTTGTCGAAGCGGGGGTGTCAGCTAGCTCTGTCATCGTTCGCCCTTCTGACTTCACGGTATTAAGGTGCCTTTACACCGAGCGAACATCACCCTCGAACAGCTTGTCCCAAACACTGTTCGGCTAATCTAAATAAGACACGAACTTGAAGAGGTAATATGAAATGTGATTGTTCAGATAATGGAATTTAAACCTATTAGCAAGGGCGTACCAGGATCAAAACTAGGGGGAGGGGGCAAGCTAAAAACTAAGGGGTGGGCAAGCTATGTTCGCTCAGGTTGTAACACCTAACCGCGTAATTATAGCAGTGCTTTCAACTAAGTTATTACAATTATTTGCTTGAAAAAATATATTCTATTATTGCTTCCAGTCTTAAAAGCCTAAAAAATTATTGCTTCCAGCCTTCCAGTGGGGGGGGGGGCAGCTATGCCTATTAGGCCTAGTCCTACCTTCCTGAACAGCTCAAATTTTTTTATGACTTGTTCCGGAACCGTTCAGAAATGTTGCGAAACAAAATCAGCCCTGTTTCTTGTTTCCCGTTGGAGATGGAGAACACAAGTTGCGACAAGTCTGGACGTGTTCCTGAGCACAGTTCATTTGTTTACAACTCTCTAGTGCAGTGATAATAATATTGATTCCTAGTGTTGTGATATAAATAAATAAGTTTCGAATAAAGACAAATAGGGAACTTAGGGACCTATACGAGGATCCAGACCTAGTTTAATGTATCAAAAAAGGTAGAATAAGATGGTTGGGGCACTTACAACGGATGGGTCAAGGAAGAACCCCGAAGCAAATAATGGAAGGACGCCCGGATGGTAAAAGAGAAAGAGGCAGACCTAGAGTGCGATGGCACGAAGATGTGGAGGCAGATCTTGGACTGATGGGAGTGGTGGAATAGAACCAACAGAGTTAGTTAGTGTCGTGATAATAATAATTGTTGTGATTCGTTGGTGGTTTATTATTATTTGATTTTACAATGAAGAACACAAGAAAAAACCCTCGAGCTTATTGAAATATTGCATAGCAGCCCATGTTTGTGGGAAGTCTTATGTAGTGATTATAAGAATAGAAATAAAAAGAGATTATAAGTGATTAAATATGAGAGTGATTATAAGAATAGAAATAGAACAAATTCCTGCAATAGCCTCACTCGACATGTTCAAAACTGGAGAAACACTGACTCAAGGCTGAATGCGGAACATTGTTTCGGAACTGTTTATAAACTGTTTGGGAACATGTTCTGAAACATTTGTTTACAGTCTGGACTAGGCCTCATATAACGGCATAATTTTGTAAAATATAAACTAAAGCTTACGGTGTATTGTAAAACTGGTACGGGTTAGAATAATTTTATTGACGTAAAATTACTACAGAAAACAGTCAGTACTCAAATTATATCAGAGTTGGGCAGTAGTTAACTACATTTGTAATTAACTACACAGACAATTACATGTAGTTTGTAGTTGGAAGCGCGCAACTACTATTTTTCAACTACCAGTTCAGTAGTTGTAATTTAAAACTACAACTACAGCAGTTGGGAAAAAGTAGTTGGGAATGGCAAATACAACAAGTAGTTGTAAATGTAGTTTAAGAGCGGCAACTACATTTGCTAAGCAACGTCTAATTAAATCACATGTTTTTGCTATTTTTATTTTGTGTTTATATCAATACTTTCAAAAAATAATTAATTTTAGATATTTTATTAACACTCGTTATTACGCCAAATACGTTTAATAATCAACAGTGATAACATGGGGTATAAAAAAAAAATATTCTCTGAAGTTTTTTTTTGTTAATGGTTTTAATTAACATTTATATTAATTCTACATCAAAATTATACACTTTCTAATTTACCTTTTTTCTTGTTCTTGAAGTAAGCGATTTGAAAACATCTATATAAGTATTAATAACCTTTGTTTTTAAGTTGTTCCAATCCTAAACTATATTTTACTTTGTATTCACATAGGCAGCATTATTGCTTACATTCATTAAGTACATTTTAGGACATACATTATATTAAGTAAGTTGTTCTTGGTCCATTGGAAAATATGAGAAATTCTTTAATTAATGACCCCAATAGATTTGGTTTAATGTGTGATTTAATCGGTCATCTCCATTATTTTAGCAAAATATTTTAATAATATTATATTTTTTGATGGATTCATGTTTTCTGAACGTCGACTCATCACTCTCATTCCAAACGAGCTTTATTCAATACCACAAGGAATTGTCTTCATAGCCGAAACCTAGCCTTTACTGCAACATAGGCCCTGGTCCTCCTCGTTGTCTTACCGAATGAAATGGGGGGGGAGAGGGGGGGCATTAAAGAATGTATTGCGTAGCATTGCTTCCTAAAGTTTCACTGTAGAGATTTTGTCTTGGGAGACAAGGAAGTCGTAAGGACCATTCTGCGGTTGACAACGTCTTTTTAACCCCCTCCAAAACATAGCCGTTAAGCAATCTGTCAAGTTTTTGACATACAATAAAAACGATCCATTTCTCAATCGCCTGGAGATGTGTGATGACAAATCTTATATGAGACAAGAAGGCTACAACCCATCTTGCACCTGGAAAGAGTTATGGTCAGGATTTGGTGGTCTACTGTCGATGTTATCCTCTATAACAGTGGTACTCAACTTAAGGCGCGACCACCAAGAAGGCACGGCGAAGGGATCCCGAGCTGCGTTGTCACAGAGTGATCTAGGAGTTACATGCAAGAAACCGATAAAATATCAATAAATTTTAAGGATTTTATTCTACTAAGCTTAAACAATAATTTCACGTTTTGATTAGCTTCTCTACACGCGAAAGAACTAATTTTTCTTTTCACTAATTAAGGAGCTCGTTTTCTTGAGAATTCGTATTTTTAGAACATTTATATGTAAAGTTTTAAAAATGGAGTTGCCCAATAGCGGGCATAATCCCTGTTTCCGCTAGAATTATTGATAATTATTGGCACAAATTGTCGGTGATTGTTAATCGGTTTTGGCGCAACAATTTAACCGATTTTAACTTTGAGCCACTCACTCATTTCATTTTAAACTGAAATGATAATGTTTGAAAATAGTAAAATTTTCCTCACGATCACTGGTGTTTGAGTTATAAGCAGAAAAGTTCGATTTCGTTTGCATATAAAAAATTGTATGCTAATCATTTAGCCGCAAAATGCGACTTTTTTTACCTATAATCAGTGATCATTTTTGAACTAGATGACATAACCCTTTTGTAATACAATGAAATATTACTTAAATAGGAAATATATTCATGTTTCCCAACTTCTGTAGAATCACCTATATATTATTTCGAAACAACGACGTATCTTACCAAAATCAAATATTTAACTGCACCTACGTCATTAGATATGTAGGAATATTTGTTTAATTGAATAATTATACTCTTAACCTCCTCTGAAAAAGTCAATTTCATTGATAATGCATAGTGTGAAATCGAACTGAAAGTTCGTTTTTTTTTTTTTGTTTTTTTCCCTCGTCGAGCTTATTGTTGAATGGAAATATAGAATGTCTTTTTAAATGTGTTGATATTTAAAGACCCCTTTAGTATATATGGAATAAATTTAATTGATAATGTTAGTGTGAAATCGTACTGAAAGTTTTTTTTTTTCTTTTTTCTTCGTCGAAAATGACATATTCTCCCTCTTGCTAACACCCGCCTGCAATGTGTAAATAAAGAATATAATATTATATTGTAATATTTAATATACAGTTTTCCACCGCTCAATGTGATAACCTGTTTCAGGGAGAACCTACGTTAGGCCATGTGTTTTATTAAATTTTAAAAGTTACATTATGGTTGATAATCTGTTTTAAAAATAGTACAATACGTAATACAAATTTTTTCCATGATTTCCGGCAGTCAATTATTTTTTTTTAATCTAAGGCTCTCGATCAATCCCATGTTTTATATATTAGCTGCATTGCATTTGATATACTCCTTATCGATTAATCCAAGATATCGATAATTACTCGTTATGAATGAAAGTAGTTGTAGTTGCAGGCCCATAACTACAGTTGCAACTACTAGTTGCAGTTGTAAAAAGCAACTACTTTTTTGAAACTACAGTAGTTGTAGTTGTGGTTCACCAACTACAAATTAAAAAAGTAGTTGTAGTTTCAACAACTTCCCAACTACTTTGTCAGTAGTTTTGTAATTTGTAGTTCAACTTCTTTTTGCCCAACTCTGAATTATATTACTCGAATCGGAACAGTAAAATGTAACCTAACAATGATAAAAACCTAACTAACTTTATTCCTCTTAGTACAGGTTAACTTTCTATTACTTTCTATTATTAGGTTAACTTACTCTAAGCGCATGCGCATCTGTATAGGTGCATTTACACTATGTCGAACATCACCCTCGAACAGCCTGTGCTGAAAACTGTTCGGCTAATCTAAATAAGACTCGAACAGTTACTTTATCTGTGTGTTCGGGGATAGCGCTAGATGTCGGGATGTCGCTTTTGAATTAATAAAGATAGGCATATAGACCTTCTTTTAGCATTTTTCTGACATTGCTTTTATCCAAAATAAGCTAGAGCGAAAGCCAGAACAGCCGCTGGTTCCAAGTCAGCCGTGTTTTTGATGTAAATTGTGTTAAGCTGCATAGGTGCTGTCAGACATCATTGTTCGCTCAACTTCACGTTCAAGCGTAAATAGCTGTTCTTGGTACGCCGGTAGGGAATGGTCCGGGAGGTTATATGTTCGAGGTTGGGGTTCGCACAGTGTAAAAGGCACCTTCGTGCTGCAAGATTATTCCTACAGCTCAATGAAATAATAAAGAATAAGTAAACTAAGGAAAGGATAGGAATGAAGCAAATAATCATAGAACTTTACTCTAGAACTTTACCTTTAGAAGATTTACCCCCCCCCCCCCTGAATACCGCGATCATCTTTGTCATTGCGATCTCTTGTTAGTTCTCGCGAACTAAAATTTTAAAAATCGCAATTAATACGGCTTTTTTTTTGGTGACTGGTTAATTCTCGCATAGGTAATTAGTCCAAAAATCTTTATTAGGTAAGACTATAGATTAGGGCGGGGGGGAGGGTTTTCCCCGACTCCACCAGGGACCACCACCGTCGCCGACTCGTCGCCCTCGCGCTCAAGTTGGCTCTCGCACACGTAAATTTTCATTAACTAATTACTATGGGTTTTTTTATTATTATATGTTATTATATCCAAACTATTACAATTACCAATTACCAGCATACATATGTATTCCTTAGTTTTAAGTTGTATATATACGTTTAGATTATTCATTTCGTTTCTTTCTTCCTTTATTTTATAATTGTATAGTAATATTAACTGTACAAAGATATATTAATAGATTTTATGTAAATAGTAATGTTTGCTTATTAAGAAGAGCCAGCCCTATCTCCCTGAGCATTGAATGGAGCTTGTTTCACTTAAGTTTATATTTATCTGGGTATGAGATTTTCTTTTATTTTTACTATAAATTTAAAAATATGGCTTAATAGCCAGGCGCTCAACCATATTATAACAATCTAGCTTACCTAGGGCTATAACTAGTAACCATCTTCTTGCTGACTTGCGATATTATCATATTAATTATTAGTATTAAGATATGAAAAATATTTATATCAATCTCTTTAGTAATCATTTCCTGTAACTTCAATATCCTGGATTGTTGTAAACAAATCTTTGGATCCAATTTCCATTCCCCCTCACTCTTATTTTTTTTCCCCAAATGAAAAGACAGATGGATATAAATTAGCAGACAGACAAACAGATCGCAGCGCAATACCCAACGAAGGGGTGGGCCAGCCAATATTTACTGGGGGGGGTTGTCCCCCCCCCCTCTTACTGAGTAATGGCCTCTCACGGCTGAAGGATTTATAGTTGAATCAGCGTAGAGAGCAAACTGGAGGGTTGTGAGGTGTAGATTGCTGGAGAGCTGCGTTGGGGCTCTACTTTGTGCAGGTTCGATTCACGGCAGGTCAATAATGTCCCTATATTGTGTTTAGTTAAAATACATAAGTATTCATTGCTGTGAGTTAATTATTAAACTCCTGGTTTGAGTAAATAAACGTTCTTTTGAATTGCTATTCCCTCATACTCTCGTAATCCAAATTTTTGTATACTCAGATGTGTCAAAGTTAACGGGGTTAATGAGGCTCTTGGAAAAGAAAATGGCTACTGTTTGTTTGTTTGTTTGTTTAACGTCACTTTATGCCACTAAGGCTAATCGGACGATGCTACAGTGGAAGTCCTAAATATTTCTTATCCCAGTATAATTAGGATAGGGATCTTTAACGAGTAACTGACATCGTACAAACCGGGACCTCCATTTTACGTCCTATCCGAGGGACGGCATAGCCAAATTTTTTTACTCCCATTAAAAAATCCTATGCCCACCGCGAGGCACAAACCCGCGACCTTTAGTATTGTAGGTTGCCATGCTAACCACTACACCACAGGTGACCTCTAATTTATTTTTAAAAAAGGAATGATTAACAGTTTAAATTAATCATTTGATAATAAAAATTAAATGGCAGCTTTAACGTAGGAAAGACCTAAATGGTGAATATCTTTAGTAAAAGATAGGAGGGTTGTAAGTGGACGTGTTTCATGCGCACACTGCACCAGATTTATTCTTTATTTCTTAGTGAATACGAGCTAGGGTGCCCGGCTTCGCTCCGGTAGTTGTGTGGTAGTTTTAATAACGGAAAAACTTTAAAATGAAAGGAAATATAGAACAAAATTAGCACTTTCTTGAAACCTTTTACATTGAATCAATATTAGGATTCGAGATCTGCAGAGTGCACCCGAAAAAGGAACCCTATATACTTTAAAGGAGGTTGAAAATGGTGAATGAACGATTAATTTTGCTGCAACTTTGTCGACTCATGCATCGTTTTTGATGGTTTCTGTGATCCTATAAGCCCATTCCAAGCAGTCAGCAGATAATAAGTTATTAGATTATAGTTGAAAAATCTATCAGTTAAAAAAACTATATTTCGAGTACAACTTAAGCGCCGACTACTGTGATGGTCCCTTTAGATCCAGAAGTTTAGAAACTACCGAAGATTCATAGAAACTTTTTTTTTAAGTGTTCTTATTGTATGTAATTATGAAAAAAGCTGGAAAACATTTCTTCCAGTTCAACCTCCCTTAAGATATATCCCCCTCCCCCCGTAATTTGGCCGGACTCTGCACCTACTATTACAAAGTGAAAACCAAAATATCACGAGGGCACAATTTTTTCATCTTATTTCTTTTTATCCTTAACTATGAGGGGTGATAAAATCTTATTGAAAAAATGCTGTAATTGGAGTTAGTCATTTTGTCAACTGTAATGCTCATCTTACATAGTAATAAAACCATTTTTCATTATTACATACAATAAGAACACTTCAAACTTTTTATTTTCGATTTATAATCAGTCAATTCAGCTCTTCTTCCTGGTTTTATTCACTCACTGTACTACTAAAAAATGTTCACTCATATTGCATTAAATTTACTTAAGTATATGTTATATATTGATTAAATGTAATGTGTTAATCAATTAACTTTATTATGTGGAAATTAATTTTGTAAGGTATCCAGTCGGTTTTCTAATTGATTGCAGGTATGTAAAATCATTATTTTATTTTGAAAGAAAAGGTGAAACTAATTATTTTCGCTTGATTTTTTAGTAATTTAAAAAGAACAGCTGAAAAAATATATAACCCTTACATATTGAACGGAATGAATGAACAATAAAAATCGAGTGAAACGCACTTTAGCGCTTCCTGGTAGTCTTCAGCTCGAACTAAATTTTTCATTCAAAAAATCGTACGAGTATGTCATTCTCAGGTAGGCTAATTACATGATGCGAGAGGCTTAAAATTCCAGTACTTTTCTCTTCAATTTTACACTCTTAAGAGAAAAACGGAAACCTTCTTTTCCGTTAGCAGTTATATGGCTGAACGATGACATAACTTACTTAATCCTACGTGGAGTCGTTTTTGAGCCTTTTCGGCACGCACATTATATACTTTGCTTTATAATATATATTGATATTGATGATTAATCCTTAGAACTGTTTTTTTAAACTTATTGCACGGAGCACTATATAACTATTTGGCTAGAGCTATGCCAACAACCCGACTTGCTCCACCTTTTCCCCAAAGTCAACACAGCAAACCAACCAACCCCCGACCTCTAGCCATTATCAGTTCACCTTGTACAAACAGCCCTAGCTAGATAGATTGTTTGCCCTGCATCTTCTCGGGGATATCATTCAAATAATTCAACTCGCCTTGTTACAGATTATATATATATATATATATATATATATATATATATATATATATATATATATATATATATATATATATATATATATATATATCTGCATGTATACAGTTAGTAAAAAAAGTCTGTGTACACCACATTAAAATTTTCTAAGTTTGCCTAGGACATCAAATGGAAATGAAGAAAACATTTTTTATATTATTTTCTTTTAAACTTTAACTTTGAAAGAATTAAAATTCACTACCAAGAGAAAAATAAATATAACATTAAAGATAAGGTAAAGATAATTGCTAATGGAACTCCTGAACCATTGTAAAATAAGTCTGTGTATATTTATTTATAAACTCCTTCAAAACTGTACAATAATAAACAAACGTTTTCACTCAACGTCAGTTAAGTCTTTATAGTGGCCGTGATTTGCCAGTTTTTCTGTTACTTTGCTAAAAATGGAAATTTGTGTATAAATTAGACTATTGATTATTAATTTAAGAAATGAGGGAAAATCATTGAGAGAAATCGCAGAAATAATTAAGAAACGGCACTCTACAGTTAAAAGAATAATTGAGCATTACCAAGAAACCATTTGTTTTCAAAGTAAACCTAAATCTGGGAGGCCCAAATAAATTTTGAGAAATCACAGGCCTGCAATTTTGCGATCTGGGAATGATAATCCTACGATGAGTGCACCACTGCGCTGCAACAAGATTACCAGCTAATAGTAACACCACAATAACAATTTGTTTACCAAAAAAAAAAATTATATTATTTTTTGAAATAATTAGTGTACACAGACTTTTTTTTTATTTTGTATAAATAATTTTATAAATGTCTTAAAACGTTGTTTATGAAATTAAAATTTTTTCAAATGATCAAGCATTAAGGGTTAATTTATAAAGAAAAAATTAAAAGAATAATCTGTTATTTTTCCTTTTTTTCCTTGGCTAAAATTTGATTTTTGGCATGGTGTACATGGACTTTGTTTGCTGACTGTATATATCCTTATCCTTATCCTTATATACGAGTATATATAAAAATGTCGTGTCACAATGTTTTTTGGGGGTAAAATCAGAAACTGCTCAATAGATCTTTATAAAATTTGGCTGTGTAGTTTTGTCCGACTTAAAAGATAGGATAGTTTTTATCTCGATTATTGGCCTCAATATTTCTTTTACTGCAAATTAATTACTTATGTTGCTTACAATTGAGTGTGATTAATTGCGGGTTTTATAGATTTCCAACAGAGGACGGGGCAAGTTGATTTATTTTCAAAGCACTTCATTTTCTTTCGATATTTAGGGTGGGTAAGCATCAAGTAGCCAAATTTACTTTTGCCGGCTTCGACTAGGAAAATCCGTGTTTATTCTCATATGCAATAATGTGTCGCCTTTTCGTGTGTCGGGAAAGCATAGAATATATTTGTTTTAGCAAAAGACATCTTGGTACCCTATTTTTATGTAGAAATTAGTTGCTGCTCTGCACGATTTATTTAAGAATAATTTAAATAAATGGATTCAGTTCTGACTCTTATTGTTGTTCGTATCATCTTTAATACTGCATCTATCTTGCATATCCTGTATATCTTGTATATCAGATGAAATCTAGTGTTTCTTGCTTTGCTTTTCATGTCAAGTCCAAATTTATTTTTTGTGTTTTAATGATTATTCCTAGCTGTGTTTGAATGCTTGCCTAGCGTTTACCAACCAATCAATATTATCTAAATTTTTAATTCGGGTGAGTTCCATTAATTCTGGGTACCGTCATAATTTATTTTTAATTGCGTGGTTCGCAAGTACTTTTATTAGTCTTCCTTCGCTTGTATTTAATCCTTTGTTAATATACAAATGAACAGATTAAGTGTTTTTAAATATAATCCGGGCAATTGTGAGGAAGGTAAAATCAAACTTTTTTATAAAAAAATTATTTATCCTTTCAACCTATTCTAAATATATATATATATATATATATATATATATATATATATATATATATATATATATGCAGGCCGCTGGTGGCTGACATTTTTTTAGCTACCATAATTTTCTTAGCGAGCCAAGTTTCCAATCTGTCGGTGTAAGCCTAATGGAAGTTAGGTGTAGTCCGCTTATCTGTAATGTCCTACTTGAGAACTGTGCGGGTGTGTAATATTTCTTCTCCATCAGCGTTATATCAAATTTAGTAATACGTCATGTTTATTTATTTGGGAAAATTTATTTTAACAAATAAATGGACATGTTGTTTACCCCGAGGTAAAAAAACAAATAATGGAAAATATATTATTGGTTTTTATAAGATGTTTGAAAATAAAATCTTAAAAGGGGAGTTAAGAAAAAGAATCTTAGTGAAATGCGATCGATCCAAATTCCTAAAATATGCGCCTAGTTATATTATTCTACATTTCTTTTTTCCATTGCAATTTTTAGAAATGTTAGATTTTAACTTTATTTTCGATTTTTGTTCGTCTTTTACCATTACTTCATGCTAATGAGGCTAATCGTGCGAACCTACAGTGGGAGTCTTAAGTTTAGTCTATACAGCTTTAATTATGACAGGGATCTTAAACGAGAACCCGACTGGTTCGGGACGTCAATTTTACGTCCTATCCGAGGGACGGCATAGCCAAGGATTGTTTACTTCCTTTAAAAAATCTTAGGGTCACAGCGGGACGCGAACCTGCGAACTTTAGTATTGTAGGTTGCTATGCTAACCACTACAACACAGGTGACCACAATTTTTTTTTCTTGGCATAATAATTTTTTTTAAGTTTTGTAAGCAAATCAAATACGATTTCTATATGTGCAGGAATTTAGAAAAAGAGGATATTTTCCCGTTTCATCTGTTTAAGATGGCTCTTTATTAAATATGTCAGATATTTTATTTAAAATAATGCGAAGAAAGGATTAGGATAAAATTTAATTTTAAATGTCCAGAGAGTATAGGAGTATTAATAAAAATATTTCTTATTCTGACTGATAATGGAAGCCCTGTGCTCATGAGGACCTGAAATTAGGGTCGAAACGTCGGCAAAAATAAAATATGTGATTATTGCATATTAGTGCTAGTAAACAAGTGTATAGGAAATCATAGATATACTCGTAGAATGTTAGGCCTCAAAGTTTCCTATTATTTCAAATTCTCAACTGATCATGCCAAATTTTCGCCTATTCAGGCATCTTCAGGGCTAAAAGGGTTCTATAAGCAAGATTCTATAAATTCACAGTGTTGCCAACTTTCCAATTGATTTAGATTACAAACATAATAATTCAATCAGTTCAATAGATATTTGAATGTTGGCAACACTTTGCATTTCCCTGTTAGCCCTCCTTCCATATGGGAAGGTTCAGTATGTTTCTATCTTGCTTAGAGAACCCTTATCTTAGAACAAGCGTAAATTTGACATTTAATCTGCAAGATAAGGTGAGATTGTGAAATAATAAGAGGCATTGGGGCCTAACATTTTATATCTATATTAGTGTTATTTATTTTGACTGCACCACCCACAAAATCCTCTTCATTACATCTTTGATTAACTATTCTCCAATATCATTTATCGTTATTTTAACAAGAGTTGTACAATTTTTTTTACTTTCACTTACCTATCTATGAAATATATAGTAAGGCAAAGTATTGCGATCGTGAAAAATTTCGACTTCCGGTTTGGAACGGAAATACACGTTTTGTGGTCGCATGCGTCCAAATAACCAAGTCCCGCGAAATGGTCTGTGTGTGAACAGACTAACTCAAAAACTATAAACCGTGCGAACTTGACATTGGGTATTTAGTGTATGTACTCGTATATGCCCGCGATGTGGCAACGAAAATTTCACCAAAGAAGGGGTACTTTATTTAATAACTTTTTACGTTTTTTTTTTCGATTTTTATTTTTTTACTTTCACTTACCTATATTTATTTATTTATTTATTTATTTACTCCCTTCCATGCCTCGCAGGCAATACGGGTATAGCAGTAGTGGGGAGTTACGCATGACTGCGCAACAACCCACTACTGCTAGTGAACCATTTATTTTCATTTTCGACTTCTGCAGCTGCCCTAGGAGTCGGAAGGTCTCCTCTATTTCTAAGGCTGTCTTCTTGGCCCAGTTCCTCTTCTCCGGGCTCCTATGTTGAAGTGGGCCGGACCCAACGCCGTTTTCCATCCTGAGATGAATTCCTTGAACCGCGGGAAATTCTCTTCGCTCACCAGCTGGGGAAACTCTTCCTCAGTGAGGACGAAAAGTCCCGTGGCTCTCAGCATCCTGGCCCTTATTCCATCGAATGCAGTGCAGGTCGTGACCACGTGCTCAACAGTCTCTGGAACACAACAGGTGGAGCAGTGGGGGTCTATGTTCTGGCCAAGTCGATGGAGATGGGCGGCTCTAAAACCCCCATGCCCCGTGAGGAATTGTGAAACCCGTCCGGGAGGACCCATTTAGCCAACAGCCGGGATTTAACTGTAGGAAAGTATTTCCTGAGGGTGCTCCCTTTCTGGGAGATTGCCCACCGTCGGCTCCAGTCCTCAATCGTATCCTCCCGGATTATCTGCTTCCATTTGTTTGGGTTTGCAACAATCCTCGTCCTTAGAGCGTCCGAAAGTCCTGCTGAGCCTTCATGTCTGTAAGCGTATTTAGTCACTTCTTCTCGCAGGAGGAGGTCGAGAGGAACCACCCCCGCTAGAACCTGCACTGCTTCATGCGAAGTTGACCTATAAGCTCTGGTGGCGCGAAGCAGAGCCGTCCTCTGAATTGATGCCAGCCTCTTCCTCTGTCTCTGGTTGAGGTCCCGATACCAAAACTGGGAGGCATACCGGAGAATACCCTCAACCACTCCTTTATAGATAGTTATGGTAGCCGGGAACCTAAGGCCCCAGAAAGCACCTCCTATGCGACTAAGATTATTTACGGTTTGGGCCACCCTATCAGCCAAGTATTCCAAGTGAGGCGTCACATTCAAGCCTACGCCTAACCTAACGCTTAGGTAGGTTACCACCTCCCTTGGACGTATCCTCTGGCCTTCCATGTTCATGGTTATTGGGTGAGCCCTATCTGTCTTGCCCTTAAGCAGTATCGCCTTGGTTTTGGCGGCGGCCATCTTCATTTTCTTAACCTCACACCATCTGGCGACTAGGCTGGCACATCTTTCAGCTTCTCTCTTGACTCCGGCTCTGCTATTCGACGCCACAACAGCAGCAAGGTCATCTACATAGGCGGTGGCAGAGATCCGCTGAGCCTCTAATATTCCCAGCAACTCATCAAATACAAGTTTCCATAGGGCCGGACCGAGTACGGATCCTTGGGGACATCCTCGCTCTATGGAAGCTTCCACCTCATAGTAGTTTCCTCTAATCCTTACTATTCTGTCCTGTAAGTAACTTTTTACAAGAGAATATATGTTGCTGGGAGCATCGAATCTCTGCAGCTGTTGGAGCACGCTGGGCCACCAGACGCTGTCGAAAGCGGAGGAGATATCGAATAGCAGTAGCATCACATAGCGCTCCGCCCGCTCCTCAACGTCTGTGCGCACTCTCAGTAAAGCATCAGCGGTACCTCTGCCCCTTGTCGAACCGTATTGCCGTGAGTGGCTTGCCCTATTAAGCACAGGGCGTAAACTATTCATCATGAGGGTCTCCAGGACCTTGCTCATCACAGGGAGGAGAGATATGGGCCGGTAGGAGTTAGGAAGTTCCTTATCTCTATTTCCTCCCTTGTAGAGCAGTCTCAGATTGGCGATCTTCCATCTTTTTGGAAAGTATCCCGTATCTAGGCATTTGTTAAAGATCTCTAACAAAGCATTTTCAATGTAGGGGAGACTATTCCTTAAAATCGCCGCATCAATAGCATCAAGGCCTGGAGAACGGTTAGGTTTCTGCCTATCAACGGCAATATGAAGATCATGAATGTCCCATGGTGGGCACAAGTCCGTTCCTGGCGGGTATACCGTGGTTCGTCTCACAAAACTGTCGTTTTCATTGTCCTGGAATGGATCATCCCTGGGGTAAATAGCTGAAAGGAACATATTGGCCGTTTCTTCAAGGGTAGTGGCATGTGCATCTTGATACTTTAAGGCTGCAATAGTTTGCAGAGGAGTCAATTTGCCCCACCTCTGATATGACCGCCGAGCCTTGTAGAGGTCTCTCTTTAGGGCAGTTAAGGCCGGCGTCCACCATGGGACTGGTCTTGTTCTTGCCTTACGATGTTTCAGGGAGTTTTCGGCCGCGTCACGGATTATGTTAGTAATCCTCGCCACTTTGTAGTCTAGAATCTCAAATCCGTCCATATCAGCCTCTTCCCATTCTTCATCAGCTATGCGATCCTCCTAATAGGACTTAAAAACACTCCAGTCATTTATCCGGGTGATAAAACCATTGTCAAAGCCGTGGGAACATCCTGGCTCATCTACCAGGCCAATTTGAATTGAAGAGTGGTCGAAACTCGTATCAGACCTGAGGGTCCAATCAGAAATGTACCTTGCAAGAACCGGCGTAGCGATCGTAACATCGATCCAACTCTGCCCCATGACCCCAGAAAACGTAGGGGTGGCAGAGGGTTCGTTTATAATGACCAAATGATTTCTTGCTATGGAATCGCC
This sequence comes from Aelia acuminata, assembly GCA_911387785.2. Classification (NCBI taxonomy): domain Eukaryota; kingdom Metazoa; phylum Arthropoda; class Insecta; order Hemiptera; family Pentatomidae; genus Aelia; species Aelia acuminata. Next base: position 139,522,628 of record OU426981.1, read on the forward strand.
CATTTTAGCGCCTCGCCTATCAGTTTTATTGGACCCCCAGACCGTGTTCCAGGAGTTTGTGTCTGAGCACAGCATCACGTTCCTCATGTTCCTAATTACGCCTTCCATGGCGGAAATGCTTTCATCTAGATCACCCCCTGGGGGCAGGTACGCTGATACCAATGTGAAGGCGATATTGCCCCACTTAATATAGCATGAAGCATAATCCGCCGTGGTGTGCTGACTCAGATCCATCACGTCAAGGTTTGGATTATTAATCACAATAGCAGCCCTGGGCCTCCTCTCTCCACTGCCTAGGGCTATAACCCTCGACGTGAGGCCAAACCCCATTACCTTGTTCCCACGACAACTGGGCTCTTGAATCGCCATTATATCATAACGCCGCATCATAGCCCGAAGTTCGTCGGCAACAATGCGCCGGCGGCCCATGTTCAGTTGAAGGATATTAATTCTAGTCATAATATGTCCTTCGAACTATGTCTTGGGTCTTTGCTATATGCACAGGGCAGTCCCGACTCCCCGCCTGGTGCTTAGCATTTGTAGCAAGGACACCTTCCCTCAGGCAGTTAATTCAGGTGGGGGCGGTCATCTTTTCTTTTGCAGGACAGTTTTTAGCGATGTGTCCAATTTCTGCACACCATCTGCAAACTACTCCATTCGCTTCACAGGTCGCCCTTGTGTGCCCGTATCCCTGAGAGCGAAGGCAAGGGGAAGCGTCAGGATAATCAACGACTGTAAGAGACCACCAACCCCCATCAATAACCTCCTTCAGTAAATTATATCTAGCAACCGGGTGCACTTCTAGCACCCAATTATTAGTTATCCGGTTTCGGGCCATCGAGTGGAACAGCGGCTTTATATAGCCAGATTTGTTTTCAGGTATGGGGACGGATTTTGCTGCTAGCTTGTCCCACAGTATCCGTTCTAAGTTGTCAGCAGTCCAGGAAAGGGGGACTCCCCTAATCTCCACCTTTGGCTTCCTTCTTAATGCAAGTTTGGCCTCCATTCCATTGTCTTTTAATCTCTGTGATTCAAGGATTCTCTTTACATGTCCATCTTCCTCAACGCAAACTAAAACTGATCCTGCTTTAGTTGCGCGGACAACTCTAGCCTTAACCCCAAGTTCAGTCGGAGATGGGAGTGATATCAACTGCACTCTTCCCTTCAGCTGCTATAGTAACATATGTCGGCCTAGCAGCATCTGACGGTTTTTGGGGCAAGGTTTTGACAACATCGGCCATCGTCTTCTTCTTCAAGTGAGCATTTTTATCACTCACCGCAGGTATGGATTTATCAGGGTCGCCCTCCTTTTCCTGTTTGGAGGCTTTTTTATTTCTTCTTCTTTTTTTAACCATTTGGAAGGTTTCACTCCCAGTAGTCACTACGATGGTGTTGTTGGATTTTGGCTGTTCCCTAATCACTTCCACCTCAACTTGGGAAGTACTAGGTTCTGGTACCTGTTTTTGTTGATTAAGGTTTTCCGACCTGAGTCCCTCTAACACCATTGGTACAGTCTTTTCTACTAATAAATTTAGTAGAAGCTCATAAACCGTAGGAGATGTTAATGTCTCCCTTACAGCTCGCTGTATAAGGGCTCGTTGTTCCTGATTTTTGTCATTAATCGTCTCCAAATATCTATAAGTTGCTGTACTTTGCTATTGATATGTTTTTGGACCTTTGCACTTACGTTTCTATCAGTAGCACTAGTATAGACGCGGATATTTTCTTGGATTCTCCGAGCATCTTGCAAGAGGCTATCTTCTGGCTGCTCATTATCTATAACTTCTCTGGAGTCAGGAGATCCTTTCCTTTGCCTCTTAGCTGTAGGCCTTGGCCGTTGTAGAGACTGCTCTTCCACTACACCCTCCTCCATAGCTGTTACTCGAGTATCAGTCATGATCCAAATCTTTAGCTGAATATGATTGATAATACATAAACTTTATAAAACACTGGAAGGCAATAGTTTCTAAAGATAATATAACCTTAAGCTAAAGCAATAATATTTAATTTCAATTTAGTGAGTCAATAAAGTTTATCTAAGGAGAAACTTTAAAGTTGTCTTACCTAAGGATTCCAACAATACTCCTCACCTTTATTGTCTCTTTTACGAAAGGTAAATTCTTCGTAAGATCGGCAAGGCTAACCTTAACCTTTAATGTTCTTAATTAAAATCAACAAAACTCACTGAATTAACATAAAATCATGTCCAAAAATTAATGAACAATAAAATAACTATAAACAAATAACACAACAAACGTAACAAGAAATAACTTAGTAAAAAACTGCAACACAATAAGAACACTGATAGCAATTATCACAGGTAGGTTAAACCCTTCACTTACCTATATATGAAATATGTAGTAAGTGGAAGTATTGCGATCGTGAAAAATTTCGACTTCCGGTTTTCAACGGAAATACACGTTTTGGGGTCCCCGTTTTGAGTCCAAATAACCAAGGCCCGCGAAATGGTCTGTGTGTGTGAAAAGACTAGCTCAAAAACTATAAAACGTGCGAACCTGAAATTGGGTATTTAGTGTATGTATATGCCCGCGATGTGACAGCAAAAATTTCATCAAAATTGGTCAAACGGAGGGGTACTTTATTTAATAACTTTTAACGTTTTTTTTCGATTTTTTTTTTTTACCGAGTGATATTTGTTCCCCTGTCATTTGTTCGTTAGTGTTCGATCATTTTCCTTTTTGTTCGATGGCGAGTGTAAATGCCCTTATATATCCCCCCTATAAAGACCGGACGATGATTGGTAAATACATAGGACAAATTGGATGTGGTTTGTACGCGACGGCACGTGCTGATGTAGAAAATAATTGTTTTGGGTTTCCTCTTCACACCTCGTTCGTTCCCTTTTATTGTGCGAACATCTGCCCCTCTCCGTGGAGCATCTGCCACACCCCGCTTAGCAAGCGACCACTCTGCAGTAATCTGGTTATCTCTACTTCTGTAGTGACGATTAGTGAATATATGATTTGGGCTCGTGGTGTTCTGAAAATAATTTGATAAATAAATAGGAAGTGTGTAATGTTCAACTATTCATTTAAGATTAATATCCAGAATTTTCAGTCCAATTTATTTATTTGGAGATACTACGTTTACATCCATATATTCGGATAATCCAAATCTACATCAGGGTTAAAATGAAGACAAATATATTACAAATGGTTTGCTCAAGCATGCCTTATAACTTGATGGAATAATATACAAACAAAACAACTGATCGCATGCCAGGCCAGTCAATGGTCGAAATTATTTTCGACCTCTTTAAATCAACTACCAGAGAACATTTTTTTGAAGTATGCATGGTTCCTTGCAGAGGGTTGGTATAGCTTTCCTCTCAATACAGTTTCTCTGACCTTTTGATAAAGTTTTTATTTTTCGCGGTTAAGGCTAAGCTTGAAACTGATAAAAATTATTTCAAGCTATAATTGGACCCATCCACTATTCACAGAAATCTTATTCCATAAAAAAAAGGATAGAAAAAAGTGCAAATGGAAACGTTAATTATAGCTCCTATCGTTGGAAATGAAAAATTATACAATTGTTTTAGTTTTTTATTTGGAGAGTTTACGTTTTGATCCAAACACATGGATCTTCATCAGAGCTAAAATGACGACAAATATATGAGCAAGATCTAAAATATCATTGCTAGAAGATGAGATTAATTACAGATAGTAACAATAAGAAGTAACAAAATCCACAGTGTAAAGTCTCATAAGTAGTGTAAAGCTGATGGTATGTTTACATGACAATTTGTTAACAATGCGTGAACTTGATCATACTTCATTAAAATTTTACTGTTTGTGAATTTTTTACTTTTAATACCACTTATTAATTGTTTTGTTTTTTTTAATTTTATCTATGTCTAATGCAAAAAAAAAATTGGGTTTAATTATAATTAAAATCTACTCTATTAAATTTTTATTATTTTTTTTAACGAAAAAGTGATTAAAAATATTTTCCGTTGGACAAAGATAAAATTAAAAAAAAAACAATTAATAAGTGGCATTAGAAGTAAAAACTTCACAAACAGTAAAATTTTAATGAAGTATGATCAAGTTTACGCATTGTTAAATGACCTCGAAAATGACCATTTTCAAAAATTCGTAGCTACTAATGTACTCGAATAATATACAGGTTGAAATTTCTCGCAGTTGATTTATGTTGCATGTAAGCATAACATGTATAAAAATCTGGTGCGTGCGCGCAACACACAACTTTAACTTACCAAATTACTTAGATTAGAAATTGACGTGTTTTGCTAATTTGGGAAATTTATCATTTCCCAAAGTCACACATTTTTCTACATTCATATCTTATTTTTGTTAATCGTTAAAGCCGTTTTTGAGTAAATAAAAAAACCCGTGAAAATGATACAAAATTTATTAAGTAAAGTCCCCCCTCCCGTAGATCAATTTCGATGAAATTTTTAGAGTCATATCTCGGGCATATAAATACATCAAATACCAAGTTTAATCAATATCGTTAAAACCGTTTTTGAGTAAATAAAAAAACCCATGAAAATGATACAAAATTTATCAAGTAAAGTCCCCCCTCCCGTAGATCAATTTTGATGAAATTTTTACAGTCATATCTCGGGCATATAAATACATCAAATACCAAGTTTGATCAAAATCGTTAAAACCGTTTTTGAGAAAATCGAAAAAAACGTAAAAAGTTATTAAATAAAGTATCCCCTCCCGTAGATCAATTTTGATGAAATTTTTACAGTCATATCTCGGGCATATACATACATCAAATACCCAGTTTGATCAAAATCGTGAAAAACGTTTTTGAGTAAATAAAAAAAACACGTGAAAATGATACAAAATTTATTAAGTAAAGTCCCCCCTCCGGTTGATCAATTTTGATGAAAAGTTGGCTATCACATCTTTGGCATATACATACATCAAATACCCAGTTTGATCAAAATCGTGAAAACCGTTTTTGAGTAAATAAAAAAAACACGTGAAAATGATACAAAATTTATCGAGTAAAGTCCCCCCTCCGGTTGATCAATTTTGATGAAAAGTTGGCTATCACATCTTTGGCATATACATACATCAAATACCCAGTTTGATCAAAATCGTGAAAACCGTTTTTGAGTAAATAAAAAAAACACGTGAAAATGATACAAAATTTATTAAGTAAAGTCCCCCCTCCGGTTGATCAATTTTGATGAAATGTTGGTTATCACATCTTTGGCATATACATACATCAAATACCCAGTTTGATCAAAATCTTGAAAACCGTTTTTGAGTAAATAAAAAAAACACGTGAAAATGATACAAAATTTATTAAGTAAAGTCCCCCCTCCGGTTGATCAATTTTGATGAAATTTTTACATTCATATCTCGGGCATATAAATAGATCAAATACTCAGTTTAATCAAAATCGTTATAGCCGTTTTTGAGAAAATCGAAAAATACTTAAAAAGTTACTAAATAAAGTACCCCCTCCCTTTGAGCAATTTTGATGAAACTTTTGCTGTCCCATCGCGGGCATATACATACACTAAATACCCAATCTCAGGTTCGTACGGTTTATAGTTTTTGAGCTAGTCTGTTCACACACACACACACACACACACACAGACCATTTCGCGGGACTTGGTTAATTGGACTCAGGGGACCCCAAAACGTGTATTTCCGTTGAAAACCGGAAGTCGAAATTTTCACGATCGCAATACTTCCACTTACTATATATTTCATATATCGGTAAGTGAAAGTAAAAATCTGGTTCGTGCGCGCAACACACAACTTTCACTTACCAACTTACTTAGATTAGAAATTAATGCGTTTTGTTTTGTGAACAGAACGGCTTTAATTATGAACAATGGTCTGTCATTAAAGGCGTACTCCGTATGCGTTGGCTCAACGAGTTTTATGAGTTGACTGGATATTTTTATTTTTTTCTCCTCTTTATGTTTTCTTTATTTTTATCATATCTAATATTTAGCCATTACTTATTTTTAGGCGAAACGAGAGACAGTTAATTTATCCATATAAACAAAAACAAAGGTACTTTATAAGAAACAAACAAACCAACAAGCCCCCCCCCCATAAAAAGCCCCCTCAGAACATTTTAATAATAATAAAGCTTACCTGATATTAAAGAACGCCTAATTTTCATTTAACATGACGAATTTGATAAAACTCGTTAAAGCCGTTTTTGAGATCATCGAATAAAAGGTAAAAATTGGAAAAAAGTCATGAAATAAAGTGCCCTCTCAGGTGGACCAATTTTGATGAAATGTTGGCTTTTACATATTTCGTATATACATACATCAAATACCCAGTTTCTTCAAAATCGTTAAAGCCGTTTTTGAGTAAGTAAAAAATATGTACACGTGAAATTGGTACAAAATTTATTAAATAAAGTACCCGCTCCCTTTGAGCAATTTTGATGAAATTTTTTGCTGTCACATCGCAGGCATATACATACACTAAATACCCAATTTCAGGTTCGCACGGTTTATAGTTTTTGAGCTAGTATGTTCACACACACACACACACACACACACACACACACACACACACACACACACACACACACACACACACACAGAGACCATTTCGCGGGACTAGGTTAATTGGACTCAGGGGACCCCAAAACGTGTATTTCCGTTGAAAACCGGAAGTCGAAATTTTTCACGATCGCAATACTTCCACTTACTATATATTTCATATATAGGTAAGTGAAAGTAAAAATGAGATTTTTAAGAATATACGGGTTAAGAGTACTTTTAATGAAAGCTACATAGTTAGGTTTATTTTCATGCCAAAAATTAGCTTTGATGTACATGCCCTTATACCCAAAAGTTACCCCCAAAAACGGTATTTTGAGAATTTAAAGCAGTTGTATTCAATAGCACTTTTCCAGTATTGCACTGCAAAATATTCAAATAATAAAGAGAACACGAAATATAGAACAGACTTTAAGGAAAACTGTTGTGTTTGAATTATTAGTCTATGACTTACCAGTCTTGAGAAAATGAGTTTTTCTTCATTGTTAAGTAAGCACGAAAATGACTATTTTAAAAAATTCGTAGCTACCAATGTACTCAAATATACAGGTTGAAATTTCTCGCAGTAGGTTTATGTTGCATGTAAGCATAACATGTAAAAAAAAATAGATTTTTATTAACTGGCCCACCAGAGATATTAGAGCATAAATTTAACAAAAAAATGTGAAGTTTAAAAATTCATAAAAAAATAATGTAAAGAATATACGGGTTAAGAGTACTTTTAATGAAAGCTACTTAGTTAGGTTTATTATCATGCCAAAAATCAGCTTTGGCATACATGCCCTTATAACCTAAAGTTACCCTCAAAAACGGTATTTTGAGAATTTAAAGCAGTTGTATTCAATAGCACTTTTCCAGTATTGCACTGCAAAATATTCAAATAATAAAGAGAACACGAAATATAGAACAGACTTTAAGGAAAACAGTTGTGTTTGAATTATTAGTCTATGACTTACTACCCTTGAGAAAATGAGTTTTTCTTCATTGTTAAGTAAGCACGAAAATGACTATTTTAAAAAATTCGTAGCTACCAATGTACTCAAATATACAGGTTGAAATTTCTCGCAGTAGGTTTATGTTGCATGTAAGCATAACATGTAAAAAAAAATAGATTTTTATTAACTGGCCCACCAGAGATATTAGAGCCTAAATTTAACAAAAAAATGAAAAAATGTGAAGTTTAAAAATTCATAAAAAAATAATGTAAAGAATATACGGGTTAAGAGTACTTTTAATGAAAGCTACTTAGTTAGGTTTATTATCATGCCAAAAATCAGCTTTGGCATACATGCCCTTATAACCTAAAGTTACCCTCAAAAACGGTATTTTGAGAATTTAAAGCAGTTGTATTCAATAGCACTTTTCCAGTATTGCACTGCAAAATATTCAAATAATAAAGAGAACACGAAATATAGAACAGACTTTAAGGAAAACAGTTGTGTTTGAATTATTAGTCTATGACTTACTACCCTTGAGAAAATGAGTTTTTCTTCATTGTTAAGTAAGCACGAAAATGACTATTTTAAAAAATTCGTAGCTACCAATGTACTCAAATATACAGGTTGAAATTTCTCGCAGTAGGTTTATGTTGCATGTAAGCATAACATGTAAAAAAAAATAGATTTTTATTAACTGGCCCACCAGAGATATTAGAGCCTAAATTTAACAAAAAAATGTGAAGTTTAAAAATTCATAAAAAAATAATGTAAAGAATATACGGGTTAAGAGTACTTTTAATGAAAGCTACTTAGTTAGGTTTATTATCATGCCAAAAATCAGCTTTGGCATACATGCCCTTATAACCAAAACTTACTCTCAAAAACGGTGTTTTGAGAGTTTAAAGCAGTTGTATTCAATAGCACTTTTCCAGTATTGCACTGCAAAATATTCAAATAATAAAGAGAACACGAAATATAGAACAGACTTTAAGGAAAACTGTTGTGTTTGAATTATTAGTCTATGACTTACCAGTCTTGAGAAAATGAGTTTTTCTTCATTGTTAAGTAAGCACGAAAATGACTATTTTAAAAAATTCGTAGCTACCAATGTACTCAAATATACAGGTTGAAATTTCTCGCAGTAGGTTTATGTTGCATGTAAGCATAACATGTAAAAAAAAATAGATTTTTATTAACTGGCCCACCAGAGATATTAGAGCCTAAAGTTAACAAAAAAATGAAAAAGTGTGAAGTTTAAAAATTCATAAAAAAATAATGTAAAGAATATACGGGTTAAGAGTACTTTTAATGAAAGCTACTTAGTTAGGTTTATTATCATGCCAAAAATCAGCTTTGGCATACATGCCCTTATAACCAAAACTTACTCTCAAAAACGGTGTTTAGGAGAATTTAAAGCAGTTGTATTCAATAGCACTTTTCCAGTATTGCACTGCAAAATATTCAAATAATAAAGAGAACACGAAATATAGAACAGACTTTAAGGAAAACAGTTGTGTTTGAATTACTAGTCTATGACTTACTACCCTTGAGAAAATGAGTTTTTCTTCATTGTTAAGTAAGCACGAAAATGACTATTTTAAAAAATTCGTAGCTACCAATGTACTCAAATATACAGGTTGAAATTTCTCGCAGTAGGTTTATGTTGCATGTAAGCATAACATGTAAAAAAAAATAGATTTTTATTAACTGGCCCACCAGAGATATTAGAGCCTAAATTTAACAAAAAAATGAAAAAATGTGAAGTTTAAAAATTCATAAAAAAATAATGTAAAGAATATACGGGTTAAGAGTACTTTTAATGAAAGCTACTTAGTTAGGTTTATTATCATGCCAAAAATCAGCTTTGGCATACATGCCCTTATAACCTAAAGTTACCCTCAAAAACGGTATTTTGAGAATTTAAAGCAGTTGTATTCAATAGCACTTTTCCAGTATTGCACTGCAAAATATTCAAATAATAAAGAGAACACGAAATATAGAACAGACTTTAAGGAAAACAGTTGTGTTTGAATTATTAGTCTATGACTTACTACCCTTGAGAAAATGAGTTTTTCTTCATTGTTAAGTAAGCACGAAAATGACTATTTTAAAAAATTCGTAGCTACCAATGTACTCAAATATACAGGTTGAAATTTCTCGCAGTAGGTTTATGTTGCATGTAAGCATAACATGTAAAAAAAAATAGATTTTTATTAACTGGCCCACCAGAGATATTAGAGCCTAAATTTAACAAAAAAATGTGAAGTTTAAAAATTCATAAAAAAATAATGTAAAGAATATACGGGTTAAGAGTACTTTTAATGAAAGCTACTTAGTTAGGTTTATTATCATGCCAAAAATCAGCTTTGGCATACATGCCCTTATAACCAAAACTTACTCTCAAAAACGGTGTTTTGAGAGTTTAAAGCAGTTGTATTCAATAGCACTTTTCCAGTATTGCACTGCAAAATATTCAAATAATAAAGAGAACACGAAATATAGAACAGACTTTAAGGAAAACTGTTGTGTTTGAATTATTAGTCTATGACTTACCAGTCTTGAGAAAATGAGTTTTTCTTCATTGTTAAGTAAGCACGAAAATGACTATTTTAAAAAATTCCTAGCTACCAATGTACTCAAATATACAGGTTGAAATTTCTCGCAGTAGGTTTATGTTGCATGTAAGCATAACATGTAAAAAAAAATAGATTTTTATTAACTGGCCCACCAGAGATATTAGAGCCTAAAGTTAACAAAAAAATGAAAAAGTGTGAAGTTTAAAAATTCATAAAAAAATAATGTAAAGAATATACGGGTTAAGAGTACTTTTAATGAAAGCTACTTAGTTAGGTTTATTATCATGCCAAAAATCAGCTTTGGCATACATGCCCTTATAACCAAAACTTACTCTCAAAAACGGTGTTTAGGAGAATTTAAAGCAGTTGTATTCAATAGCACTTTTCCAGTATTGCACTGCAAAATATTCAAATAATAAAGAGAACACGAAATATAGAACAGACTTTAAGGAAAACAGTTGTGTTTGAATTACTAGTCTATGACTTACTACCCTTGAGAAAATGAGTTTTTCTTCATTGTTAAGTAAGCACGAAAATGACTATTTTAAAAAATTCGTAGCTACCAATGTACTCAAATATACAGGTTGAAATTTCTCGCAGTAGGTTTATGTTGCATGTAAGCATAACATGTAAAAAAAAATAGATTTTTATTAACTGGCCCACCAGAGATATTAGAGCCTAAATTTAACAAAAAAATGAAAAAATGTGAAGTTTAAAAATTCATAAAAAAATAATGTAAAGAATATACGGGTTAAGAGTACTTTTAATGAAAGCTACTTAGTTAGGTTTATTATCATGCCAAAAATCAGCTTTGGCATACATGCCCTTATAACCAAAACTTACTCTCAAAAACGGTGTTTTGAGAGTTTAAAGCAGTTGTATTCAATAGCACTTTTCCAGTATTGCACTGCAAAATATTCAAATAATAAAGAGAACACGAAATATAGAACAGACTTTAAGGAAAACAGTTGTGTTTGAATTATTAGTCTATGACTTACCAGTCTTGAGAAAATGAGTTTTCTGTGAGAGATTAAAAACTCAAAAATCGGCCTGAAAGGTGAAACAAAAATGGCTGCCATTTTGAAACGGTTGATCCTAAAATTTTATCAAAAATTGATTTGAACAACTGATTTCATACGTAATTGGTGGTAAAATTATAAAAAATTTCTAAAATGATCGAGCAACCACTTTAGACCACTTGATATGGAATGACCCTATATATTTCATACATAGGTAAGTGAAAGTAAAAAATTAACTTCACTTAAGACTGAAAAATTGTGTGGTTTTCTCATACATGCCTTCTAACTTGACGGTCCATGTTGTACGCCTAAAAACCTAAATAAAAACCACCTCCCCGGGGGGTTGTATTATATATATTACACATATATACCTATATATATTATATAGCGGGAATGGGTGACTGTGATGGGAACGGAGGTCCGGGGCAGCCTTTTTATTCACAGCGTGACCGAACGTGACCATATCACGGGGCTTTTTGTTACATCAAACCGGTCACTCTCTATCGGGCACGACCTTCCTATCTTCAAGCCGTTTCGAAATATTATTTTTTTTTTCTTTTCTTTTTCAATCTCACCTTTCTTCACCTGATTTATTAATATTTAGAACCCTTTGTTATCGGTCTGGGCCTCTGTTCTAGCATCTCATTGAAGGTTAAAGAAGAGAGGAAAATAATAAAAAAACCTTATGATGACTCTGCTGTTTGTGGAGATAGGTTTACCACCCGATAAAAGCCAGCCTAGGGGGTCCTTAACTAATCGAATAGTATTTTCAATTTTCTGGTATGGAAATGTTCCGATTGGAATCGGCGATGGGTTGATACTATAAAGGGAGCAACCTTAAGGAAGTATTTTCCTACCATCACCTCAAGGCTGGAGGAGCACTAGTCCGTGCGAAACTAGTAGAATATGGTAAGAACATCGATCCCTTATGCCCAAGTTGTTGGGTACAGGAGACAGCAGAACACATTTTACTGGCTTGCACCGATTATGAGGCACTGAGAGCAAAATTTCTGAGGGTGACAGTGCTCTATTTTCTGACGGAAAGCGAACTTCCTCTGCTGACGACTGAGGAGAACTATCCGTACTTAAAATCTTTTGTGTATGGGTTGAAGGAAATCATCGGTCGCTCCCACTTTGCCTTGGGAAGAAGAACTGGAGCAGTCCCAGGAAGACCACCGGACTAAATAAGGCGAGTGGAAGAAGAAATGAGAAGTCGAAGCCGAACGGAACAGAAAACTACTTGGCACAGAAAACAGTCAAATCAATATATATATAAAGCAAAGTGTACAATGTGCGTGCCGATAAGGCTCAAAAACGACCCCACGTACGATTAAGTATGTTATGTCGTCGTGTAGCCATATAACCGCTAAAGGAGAATTGGGTTTCCGTTTTTCTCTTAAGAGTGTAAAATTGAAGAGAAAAGGACTGGAATTTTAAGACTCTCGCACCATGTATTTATTTATCCTAGCTAAGAATGACATAGGAGTTTATGAAGAAAAATTTAGTTCGAGCTCCAGACTACCAGGAAGCGCTAGGGTGCGTTTCACTCGATGTTTATTGTCTATTCATTCAGTTCAGGTTGTAAAGGATATATATTTTTTCAGCTGTTCTTTTTAAATTACGAAAAATTAAGCGAAAATAATTAGTTTCTCCTTTGCTTTAAAAATAAAATAATGATTTTACATCTCTGCAATCAATTAGAAAACCGACTGGATTCCATAAAAAATTAATTTTCTCCTAAGAAGGCTAATTGATCAACACGCTACATTTAATCAATATATAATATATACTTAAGTAAATTTAATGCAATATGAGCGAACATTTCTTAGTTGTACAGTAAGCGAATAAACACCGACATAAAAAAAAAGAGATAAATTGACTGAATATAAATCGAAAATAAAAAGTTTTAAGTGTTCTTATTGTAGTTATGAAAAAGAAGTTGGTTTTATTACTAGATATGATGAGCATTCCAGTTGACAAAATGACTAACTCCAATTACAGCATTTTTCAATAAGATTTTATCGTCCCTCATAGTCCAGGATAAAATGAATTATGGTTTTCACTTTGTAATAGTAGTAAGATTCGAGATCTGCAGAAAACGCTCAAATTACGGGGGGGGGGGGGGATATATTAACGGAGTTGAAATGGAAGAAAGGTCTTAAAAAAAAAAGTGTCTACGAATCTTCGGTACTTTCTAAACTTCTGGAAAAATCCGTATTGCCTAATAGGCAAGGGAGGATGTGTAATCTATATAAATAAAGTCGAAATTCTGTTTTTTTGTTCTTTATAGAAATCCATACCGTTTGTCCTAAATTCTCCAAATTTCGCTCAGTGGTTCTTTCATACCATGTGCGAACACCTGTCCATATTAAAATTGCATAACTTCAGCCAATCTCTTGGTATATTCTTTATTGTTAAAAAATTCGTCATGATCTCTTTTTACAATGGTTTTTTTTACGAAATCGACCGTTTGAGTCGAAAAACGGCCTAAAAAATCATTTTATAGATTTTGAAGAGGCTAACAAGGCCCGGTAAGACCGTCCCTCGGTAGGCGTCGAGTTCTGGGATTTTTAAACCATATGTTTTTTTTTTAACATTACAATACGTTTATTTACATGTATGGTGAATTTATTTTTTATAAATGCCTCTAAAGAAGCGAGCTTCAATAGGATTAGTGAGCTCAAAATCTAAAAAACAACGTCAAATACGAGCAAAAAGCTGAAAATCTCGACGAACATCAAAATAGGATTGAATAACAGAGGTTTAGACAGGCAGAATCGCGGGAAACTGAGTCTGCCCAGGAATACGAGGCCCGCCTTGCGCCTCAGAGGCTTAGGCAAGCCGATTTGCGAGAAGCTGAAACTGAAGGGCAATATTTCTGTTTGTTTGTTTGTTCTTTATAGAAATACATACCGTTTCTCCTAAATTCTCCAAATTTCGCTCAGTGGTTCTTTGATACCAGGTACGAAAACCTGTCCATATTAAAATTGCATAACTTCAGCCGATCTTCAGCTGATATTGTTTATCCTAAAAAAAATCTTAATGATCTCGCTTTACAATGGTTTTTTTTACGAAATCGACCGTTTCATTAGAAAAATGAAATTCCCCGGGTGAAACCGGGACATACAGCTAGTAATAAAATAAAATAATATACCTCTCATCATGAAATGTTAAGATCTATTGAGTTTAGTTCTAAACTCTGCAAGTTTCTTGTTATATCAGGAAAATGATTTACAGGTCTTTTCTTTTATATGGTACCTTTACACTGTGCGAACCTTACTTTCGAACATTTGAGGCCCGAACCTTGCCGTACCTGCGTACCACGAACAGCTATTTACACTTAAACGTAGAGATGTAAAACAATCGATAGTCTCCCTTATCGATAGTATCGGACATAAAACTATCGATATTATCGATAGTATATGATAATGAACGAGAGGGAGGGAAGTAGTTTTATTTATCCATTTTTTTTATTTGGAACGGGAAGAGCTATAATGCCTTTTTTTTAATGTACTTTTTTCTTTTCTGTTGATTAGGTAATAAGATTAACATTTCTGTCAATTGAAGATGGTTCCATTGTAGCCAGAGGTAATTTTTATTAATATAAAGTTCGATAAAACATCAAAACTATCAAAAAGTCGAGGAAAATGGATTTAGAGGAATGTGATACCAACCCTCTTTATGTAAACAGGCGCCCGGAATCCTTATTTGTCGACGAAGTTGATCTGTAAGGTACAATACGCGACAACATTCAGAACGCGATCCTCAAGTGTGTGGACTATCCTCTAGATCTACACTATGTATATACACATATTTTGTTAGAAAAATAAATAAAACTACTCTCTAACATTTTATTTTACATTCAAATAAATTATATAGCACTTAGGTGCTAAGAGGCAGATGCTTATTAACACTTGTTCCTTTGAAGAAAAAATCTGGTGCGTGCGCGCAACACACAACTTTCACTTACCAAGTTACTTAGATTAGAAAATGACGTGTTTTGCTAATTATCATTTCCCAAAGTCACACATTTTTCTACATTCATATCTTATTTTTGTTAATCGTTAAAGCCGTTTTTGAGTAAATAAAAAAAACCCGTGAAAATGATACAAAATTTATTAAGTAAAGTCCCCCCTCCCGTAGATCAATTTTGATGAAATTTTTACAGTCACATCTCGGGCATATAGATACATCAAATACCAAGTTTTATCAAAATCGTTAAAACCGTTTTTGAGTAAATAAAAAAAACACGTGAAAATGATACAAAATTTATTAAGTAAAGTCCCCCCTCCGATTAATAAATTTTGATGAAATTTTAACAGTCATATTTCGGGCATATAAATCGATCAAATACTCAGTTTAATCAAAATCGTTAGAGCCGTTTTTGAGAAAATCGAAAAAAACGTAAAAAGTTATTAAGTAAAGTACCCCCTCCCTTTGAGCAATTTTGATGAAATTTTTGCTGTCACATCGCGGGCATATACCTACACTAAATACCCAATTTCAGGTTCCCACGGTTTATAGTTCTTGAGCTAGTCTGTTCACATACACACACACACACACACACACAGACACACACACAGACCATTTCGCGGGACTTGGTTATTTCGACTCAGGGGGTCCCAAAACGTGTATTTCCGTTGAAAACCGGAAGTCGAAAATTTTCACGATCGCAATACTTCCACTTACTATATATTTCATATATAGGTAAGTGAAAGTAAAAAACAAAGTTTTCAATAGTAGTGTAAACCATATAGTTATTGCCACCCCAAATTTAACTTAAAGAAACAATTAAACAAGTCCTAATTTTATTTCTAGATATACATAAATCTAATGTTTAAAGGGTCCTCCAAGTCATCTATGAAGTAAGTCTTTAACAAACTAACCGTAGGGAAGATTTCACAATTAAATCCACAGGGTGTCAATGACTAGTTTTTGCTCTTTTAACAATAAATGTTGCCATATGGTAAAACTATTGAGCTCTTGACCCAAAAAAATCTCTTGAGTCTTTTTAAGAATAGATAAAGTGGAGCTATAGGAATTTCCAATTTGATCCCTTCATAAAAAGTATTTTTTTTAATTTCGCCACAGAAATGTAGTCTTAAGGGTGTCAATAATCGTACGGTTTATCCTACTATCGATAGTTAAAAAAACTATCTTATATAGTCCACAGCTATAGTGATAGTTTTGTATCACTACTTCAATGTGAAGTCGAGCAAACAATGATGTCTGACCTCACCTATGCGCATTATTAAAATAGATAATTTTCATTATAAAGACGTCTGACTTAGAACCAGCGGCTGTTCTGGTTTTTGCCCTAACTTAAGATGGATAAAAGCAACGTCAGAAAAATGCTAAAAGAACGTCTAAAAGGTTATATTAACTGACTCAAAAGCGACACTAGCGCTATCCCCGAACACACAGGCGAACAGATAAAGAACCTGTTCTTGTTTATGTCTTATTTAGGCTAGCCGAACACAGGTCCGAACAGTTTGTATGAGGGTGAGGTTCGCACAGTGTGCAAAGGCACCTTGAAGATGTATTTTAATGTTGGTTCCTAATTTCTTTGTCAATAAACTTGTTCGGTTCGTAGTTCTCTCGCATATTAGATGTGGATGTAAGAACCAGGATAAGAACAAACCAAACTAAAAAGATATTTTCATCATACTGCATCGAAAACATGTGTTTTCAATACTCTATTTGAGTCCGTAAAGTAGTAGGTAATTTTCGGGTCTAGGCGTGAAAAATCTTTTTGGTGCGCTAACCTTACCTGCTACTAATATATATTAATAAACATGTGTTTGAAGGAGGTTACTTGTAGTTATACTGTGCTTCATTCTAATAGAAGTAGAATGTCTTTAATCAAAAGTTATCGGTATTCCAAAAGGCAATGCCAAACAAAGGTTTTAATATAATGAATAATCAGAATTGTACTATAAATATTAATGTAAATATATAAGAACTTTTCTTCTATTCATGGGCTAATCCAGCCGATCGTAAAGGAGAGGGATGCAGTCCTAAAGGGGGGGCTGCAGCCCCATAGCCCTTCATTTGGATCTGCCAATCAGCTTTTTTACTTTTTTTTCCCTTTCCCACTATTAAAATTCTACTTGTTCTGCACATTATTTGTTCTTTAACTTGCTTCTTTACATTAAGGAAAGTCAAATTCTATCTTTAAATGACGAAAAATTTTCCAAAGGGAGGGGCTGCAGCCCCCTCAGCCCCCCTCTGGATCCGCCAATGCTTCTATTATTGGTTAATAAACAGATTTTAAAAAAATGTCAATTTAATTTCCTATATTGTATCTGTAAGTTATTAACGAAATATAAAAGTGTTTTAATGTACTTAAGAATGAGCAGTATGATGAAAATTAATGTTCATAAAACGTACCAAAAGTGTTTTTTCGGGGCTTGGTCTAATTTCCGCACTCGGCTACGCTTCGCACGTTAAACTCGACTGCGCATCAAATACAACCACTTTTGGTACTAGAGATGACATTAACTATTTTATATATATATATTTTTTTTTTTGTAAATATTATTAAATTTCTTAATGAATTGATGAACTACATTCATTGTTTTTTTTTGTTTTTTCTCGAAAAATCCTTTAAAAAAAGCTGCACAACCATATTTATCCTTTATTAGCTCACTACTGTATATAGAAATTAGTAAAAACGTGGAAGTATTCGTAGCGCTTATTGGCTTAAAATCAGCTAGATTTGTTGCGGTTTCTTACATATAACTCGCAAAATACAGATCAGACTGTGTTTTTTTCTCTTTGCCACAAAAGAGAAAAAAACAGAATAGACTGCATAGAATAGAATGACATATGTAGTCTTAAAATCGATTTGATTTATAATACTATTTTGTGACACTAATGTGGGTTAAACAATTTTTATTAAACGGAAATAATAATTTACAATGCCTCACAAATAATTTAACAGGTTACAAAAATTATCACATAGTAACAAAAAAAAAATACATTTATGTAACTTGAGCTTCAGAACAAGACTGACTCTCCAGTCCATCGCTTCTTTTATTTAGTCGTAAGAAGAACAGCCTCGAAAGTCCTAGGCTGCCGGAGATGGTAGTCACAAACATGTACTATATGCACTATGAAAGTTTGTTCCAACTGTTAGTTGGAAGTAGTAGCCATATGTTTTGTTTCATGTTACAATAATCTTATATACTATTTCTTAAAGCCTTTTTTTGTCGGTTCGCCATAACTTCCTTAATACTACATCAAATTTCATGAATGAGGTATCGTTTTAAAGTTTTCCTTAACCGCTACACCGGAAAAATATACGAATCACTCATTTCGCCTTCGATTTCGAGTTATAAGCGCGAAACCGCGGTTTTTGCGAGAAAAATGGCCGTAGAGGTTTCTAAATGGTGACAATCTTTTCAGGTCTTCAAGGTTAATATTTTCGGTCATATACATTTATTCGATCAACCCATTCGTTCGCTAGTTGTAAGTGAAAAACTGCAATTCAGTGACATCTATGTCTGTGTAATAAAATCAACACTGATTACCACATTGTAACTTCAAACATAATCTTCAAAGAGGTCCTGTACGTAAATACTGTATAAATATTTAAATGCCTTAAACTTATGTTTCAAAAAATAAATAATCTACAATTTAAACACATCTGTTCTTTACTTTAACCATCACCTATGCCCATGACGCATTATAAGATACTAAATATACCTATTTTAATTAAGTTAGATTTAAGTAGGTCAGAGTGCGAATACTTCACACGGGTCAGCTAGTTTTATTAACTTTGGTTAGTTACACTCGGATAAATTCGAAAAATCGTATTTTTTTTTATTTTTTTACATTAGGTGGGCGGTCTTCTAATGCAAAAATATTGGGGGGGGGCGCGTATCCTCTACCCCTGTCTATGAGACCCGTGGTTCCTTCCGCAGGTGGTTCCTCAAGATGAATGGGCACGTTAACCCAAGAAGTAGCCCAAGACGGTAGAAGAAGAAGAAGAAGAACACGGGAGGACAAAAAACTATATTTCTGAGGAGGAGCATCTCGATGAAGGAAAAAAAGATGATTACAGGTCCCAGCGCTGGCGTAGCGAGCAGTTTATCCTCGGGATAATGTCTGCGGGTCATTACCGTACACCCTCCAGCGATGGCCAGTGCACCTCTGGCAATGGGAGTTTGGTAGGATGAGCTATCCAGTCAAGCATTCATTATATTTAATATTTATAGTAGGAAAAGTGTTTTTATTTTTCGATATCGTAATATTTGTATGTTTGCTTGACTGTTTGTCACGTTATGCCACTAAGGCTAATCGTACGATGCTCTAGTGGGAGTTCTAAATTTTGCCTATCCAGTTAAAATTAGGATAGCGATCTTTAAAGAGTACCGGACCTCCATATTACGTCCTATCCCAGGGACGGCATAACCAAGGATTTTTTACTCCCTTTAAAAAATCCAAGTGCCACAATGGGACGCATTCCCGCGACTTTTAGTATATTGTAGGTGGCTATGCTAACCACTACACTACAGGTGACCCCATACAGTAATATTAAAAGTGATTTGTAATTTAAGGTATCTATAAGTTTCAAATACTTAACAATATATAACCCCGTTGTGAATTAAATGAAAGAAACACTTTTTTTTTTTTAAATTTATTATCTTCTCCTAGGCCGTATTTACATGGTTCAGTTTTTCGAACGAATTTTTAAAACAAACGCTACTTTGATTATGATTAATATTCTTATTAAACGGTTAATAAGTGAACTATAAAGGTGCCTTTAAACCTTACAAACTTTACCTTCGAACACCACCTTCGAACAACCTTCGTGAAGCCTTCACGTCGACTGTTCGGGTGTTCTAGGTACTTCATCTGTTCGCCTGGGTTCGGGGGTAGCGCTAGTGTCACTTTTGATTAGGGTTTTTCCTAAGTGAAAGGAGTTGTTTGTGATACTAATGTAATTTGTGAAACGTTGTAAATCGTCTACTATTTTTTTATTTTTCAGATAATATAAAATATATTGATAATGGAGATTTTTTCTTTATCATAAGCTAGCTTTGGGTGTGTCAGCCATATTGGTTCGCTTAACGTAACGTGAAATATAAATGGCTGTTCGCTTCACGTCGGTACGGCAAGGTTCGAAGGAGAACTTGTTCGAAGGTGATGTTCGTAAGGTGTAAAGGCATCTTAAGGGGTCGTCTGTGTTTCTTTGTTTAACGTCACTTTA
The DNA here is from genome assembly GCA_911387785.2 of Aelia acuminata. Classification (NCBI taxonomy): domain Eukaryota; kingdom Metazoa; phylum Arthropoda; class Insecta; order Hemiptera; family Pentatomidae; genus Aelia; species Aelia acuminata. The sequence goes on from OU426981.1 coordinate 139,542,913, forward strand.
TGCCACTAAGGCTAATCGGACGATGCTACACTGGGAGTCCTAAAGTTTGCCTATCCAGGTATAATTAGGATAGGGATCTTTAACGAGTACCTGACATCGTACAGGCTCGGGACCTCCATTTTACGTCCTATCAGAGGGGTAGGGATTTTTTACTCCCATTAAAAAATCCTAGGGCCACCGCTGGGCGCGAAGCGGCGAACTTTAGTATTGCAGGTTGCCATGCTAATCTTGTGGTTAGTTGTGGCTAGCATAGCAGCCTACAATACTAAAGGTTACGGGTTCGCGTTCCGCGGTGGCCTTGGATTTTTTAAAGGGAGTAAAAATCCCTTGGCTCGGATAGGACGTAAAATGGAGGTCCCGAGCCTGTACGATGTCAGTTACTCGATAAAGATCCCTATCCTAATTATACATGGATAGGCAAAATTTAGGCCTTCTACTATAGCATCGTCCGATTAGCCTTAGTAGCATAAAGGGGCGATAAAAAAACAATAAAACATTGGAGAGATTCCTCTTTTATAAAAAAAAATAGTAAATAATTAAAAACAGTTACTTTTCAACCAGTAATTGTGACTGGTGTAACTGAAGAAAAAAAAACTACCCAAAAATAAAATAATACTAAACGTATTGTGAGTGGAGAGGTAGTAAGACAGATTAGGGAGTTGATTGATGGAGCGGACAAACTCCACTGCCCAGGGGTGCAGGCCCAACTACCTCCTTATCGGAGCCTTGAATAAACAAAGCATTATTTTCTAGTTTTTGTTTTGGTTTTCGGCTCGGACAGGGTTTAGTTTTTGTTTTCTTCTTCCTAGTAATTACTAAATCTATCAGAACACGGCAATCTCCATCCTCGTTGTCCTAATGAGAGCCTTCGTCGGCCGACATATTTGAATAGGATTAGGGTCGCAGGTAGTAGGGTAATCGGTCCTCATGGAAGGTATTCATATTTTTTTATTTGAATTCAATATAAATTTAGCTAAGGAAAACATCTGTATTAATGGATTGTTGATAATAGTGGGTAGGTACATATGAGGCGTTTGGTTTCAAAACCGGCTACATCCATTTTCAACAATATTTCAGGACTGATCAAAAAAAGGTCGATTTAAAAAATTAATCAATTTAACAAATTGTTGTTTGTTCTTTTTCGTCGTTTCGCTAACAATTACCTTCAAACTATAATATTTGACAACTTTTTATCACATTTTCTTTTTTAAATCTCATTTAACATAAAAAAATATTTTGGACGTACCTGACTTTGATAAGAAAATATCAGTTTGGTTAAATTATGAATAGACATTTTTTAAAAACTAGTCTCTTTATTTAATATATACATATTTTTTATTTTTTAAATATAAAATTTTTCATTTAAATCTTGATATTGACCGAGATCCATACTGTTATCATGCCTATTTACTTGGATAGGTGACATTGTACTGTCTACACTACGCGACAAAATGATAGGCCACCCCACAATTTTTCAGTTACAAGAACTAGTAAATAATTGAAAAGAATGTAATTATACTTATTTTACGTCTTTGGCAAGTAGATTATTATATCAATGTATAAATTCCCCCTAAGTTATCATTTTAATCCTTTATCTTCTTATAAGGCTTTTTCATGTGCGACAAAAACATAGGCCACTCAGTGTTTTATTAAATTCCCAGTCAAACTATTCGTGCTATTGAATTAATTTTTTGTTTTTTAATTACTGAAGTGTTTAGAAATAAATTTAAAACAATTGAAATTCCTAGAGATAATTTGCTGTGAAATTAAATCCTTACGCGGAAAAATTGAAAATTTCAATAATTATTAGAGCTCAATACCGGTGCAGGCACGTGATTACAAATTATTTAAATATGGGAGGTAAAGATGACACAAAGAAATGCCCTGACAATCTAAGGGGTTACCCTATGCTAGAAAAAAGGAGAATATTTTGCGAAGCATCCAACTCTGCAGGAGCTTCAAGACACATCGCTTTGTTAGCTGCAGTGATGACTAACATCCGAAACGTGCAAAAAATCCTTCTGAGTGCAGAACACTTGAAACGGCAGAGGATTCAGAAAAAAAACATCAGTTTCACAAAAACGCTAAGTCGAGTACAAAAAAGTTTGTGCAGGATCATACTGGTTGTTAGAAAAGTTTGAGAAAAGTTATATTCACTACCAAAAACCGGTAAATTTAGATTGTTTATAGACGACCTCAAATACTATTTTCATGACCACCAAGAAACCAAAGCATTTTAAGTCGCTGGCAAATGGGTGATGGTAGCGTCATGATTTGGGTCAGTAATAATTATCGTGGGGAAGTCAGATAAAATTTTTACTTTAGAAACTAATGCTAAAAAGTATTGGGAAGCATAAGAGAGCCAGTAATGGAGCATATAAACGAGTTCATCAAAGAAAGGTCCGTTTCCCGACAAGACAACGCTCCAGCCCACACGGCTTGGTTGGTAAAAAAATATTTTGAGTAGAATAATATTTCACTTTCGCCTCGGAAAGCTTGTTCTTTTGATCTCAACTGCGTCGAAAACTGTTTGGTACAATTGAGTAGGGCAGTATTCGCTGCAGGAAGCCAATTCACGTCTCTGGACGAACTCAGAGCTCAGCATTCAAACTTAGTAGTTTAATTTAGGCACAGATATATACAAACCTCTTTAAATCCCTTCAAAATAGAATGATTAACGTTTTAGAAAAATAAGGGGGCTCAATAAATATTAATAATGATAAAAATACACATAATTTTAAAAGTGGCCTATAATTTAGTCGCAATCAATTTTCGTTTATTTTCTTGTTTTCATGTAAATATTTTTAATTATTGGATTATTAGCCTATACTTATTTGTCAAACTTTTATTATGATTCTTACATACAATGAAAAAGATAAAAAGTTGAAGATTTCTTATGAAATTTTAAAATGAATGGGGTGGCCTATGATTTTGTCGAGGAGTGTATTACAACTTTGCAGAATTCTAGGGTACCTATTGATCTCCAGTCTTCTCCATAATGTTTTTCTTAAGGTGCCTTTACACCTTACGAACTTTACCTTCGAACACCACCCTCGAACAACCTTCGTGAAGCCTTCACGTCGACTGTTCGGCTGTTCCATGTACTTCATCTGTTCGCCTGGGTTCGGGGGTAGCGCTAGTGTCACTTTTGATTTGGGTTTTTCTAAGTGACAGGAGTTGTTTGTGATACTAGTGTAATTTGTGATACGTTGTAATTCGTCTCCTATTTTTTTATTTTACAGATAATATAAAATATATTGATAAAGGAGATTTTTTCTTTATCATAAGCTTGCTTGGGGTGCGTCAGCCATATTGGTTCGCTTAACGTCACGTGAAGTATAAATAGCTGTTCGCTTCACGTCGGTACGGCAAGGTTCGAAGGAGAACTTGTTCGAAGGTGAGGTTCGTAAGGTGTAAAGGCACCTTTAAAGGTGCCTTTACACCTTACGAACTTTACCTTCGAACACCACCCTCGAACAACCTTCGTGAAGCCTTCACGTCGACTGTTCGGCTGTTCCATGTACTTCATCTGTTCGCCTGGGTTCGGGGGTAGCGCTAGTGTCACTTTTGATTTGGGTTTTTCTAAGTGACAGGAGTTGTTTGTGATACTAGTGTAATTTGTGATACGTTGTAATTCGTCTCCTATTTTTTTATTTTACAGATAATATAAAATATATTGATAAAGGAGATTTTTTCTTTATCATAAGCTTGCTTGGGGTGCGTCAGCCATATTGGTTCGCTTAACGTCACGTGAAGTATAAATGGCTGTTCGCTTCACGTCGGTACGGCAAGGTTCGAAGGAGAACTTGTTCGAAGGTGAGGTTCGTAAGGTGTAAAGGCACCTTTAAAGGTGCCTTTACACCTTACGAACTTTACCTTCGAACACCACCCTCGAACAACCTTCGTGAAGCCTTCACGTCGACTGTTCGGCTGTTCCATGTACTTCATCTGTTCGCCTGGGTTCGGGGGTAGCGCTAGTGTCACTTTTGATTTGGGTTTTTCTAAGTGACAGGAGTTGTTTGTGATACTAGTGTAATTTGTGATACGTTGTAATTCGTCTCCTATTTTTTTATTTTACAGATAATATAAAATATATTGATAAAGGAGATTTTTTCTTTATCATAAGCTTGCTTGGGGTGCGTCAGCCATATTGGTTCGCTTAACGTCACGTGAAGTATAAATGGCTGTTCGCTTCACGTCGGTACGGCAAGGTTCGAAGGAGAACTTGTTCGAAGGTGAGGTTCGTAAGGTGTAAAGGCACCTTAATAGAGTATCAACATCATCCAACTGTTTTGAAACATGGGATTTCGAAAAATTTAAGGTTTTCTGAAAAGTGAAGCTTGGATGGAATCGCTTTTGATAAGAAATGGAATCTTTGATTATTGATTTTCGAATTTAATTGAAAATAATTATTGATTCGTCTTTAAAAAATAAAAAAAAACGCGTCTAATACATTACTTCTAACATTAAAAACTTGAAAAAAATGTGTTTGGAAAAAATGGATGTAACCGGTTTTGAAACCAACGCCTCATATATATATAAATTTAAAGGTGCCTTTACACCTTACGAACCTCACCTTCGAACAAGTTCTCCTTCGAACCTTGCCGTACCGACGTGAAGCGAACAGCCATTTATACTTCACGTGACGTTAAGCGAACCAATATGGCTGACGCACCCCAAGCAAGCTTATGATAAAGAAAAAATCTCCTTTATCAATATATTTTATATTATCTGTAAAATAAAAAAATAGGAGACGAATTACAACGTATCACAAATTACACTAGTATCACAAACAACTCCTGTCACTTAGAAAAACCCAAATCAAAAGTGACACTAGCGCTACCCCCGAACCCAGGCGAACAGATGAAGTACATGGAACAGCCGAACAGTCGACGTGAAGGCTTCACGAAGGTTGTTCGAGGGTGGTGTTCGAAGGTAAAGTTCGTAAGGTGTAAAGGCACCTTAAAACATCTGGTACGATGCGCGCAACACACAACTTTCACTTACGAACTTACTTAGATTAGAAATCCACAGGTTTCGATAATGTGTGAACGCCATTCCTCAACTTCACATGTTTTCCCAAATTTATATGCTTATATTTGTATATCTCCATAAGTTATAGATTATCTGTATAATTATGCTTGTTATGCTAATGATGCTAACTGGTAGACGCAGTTGTTCGTTGATTCTAAAATCATGGTGGTATTTGTGTCACAACGTGATAAATCGACAACCACCTGAAGGGATTTTTAAATTTCGTTTAGCTATTTATTACCTCATTGGTAATGAACACTGCTATCTAATTTTCAAGCACCTATAGACAGGATAACATCTACTAAAATCAATAACAATGCTCTTTTTGTCACTCCCTAGCCTGTCATGAAGTAGAACTCATGCACTTTGAAAAATAATGAAACCCTTTTTGGTCACAATAATTCTAAAAAATCAAGCACCGATCTTTTCAGCAAACTTTTTTTTATTACAGTTTATAGACCTTTCGAAACTCTTCACTTCCATAACTTCCTTTAAGTAAATTTCGTACTAGTTTTGCCAAAATTGATGATAAATGGCCGATTTGTCCCTCCCTGACCTGTCACGCCCTAGCCTGTAGTGATTTCTTTTTTAGCTAGGGAGTGACAATTTTGGTCAGGGAGAGACTTGTGATTAAATTTGTAAGCTGGTTAAGTTGATTAATAATCATTGTCAGTTCGGAAAATTAGTTTTGAATTAAGAATACATATCTTAAAGCCCCTCCCCTTTAAACAGCGTTATAAATTTTTAAATAAAGCAGTTGCTCATTGCAGAAAAATGAATGAAAAAAAAAATTGACTTAAGAAGAATTAAAAGCTAAAAAAAAGGAGGCACCCAGGAGGAGGCGTTTAAGTTTCAATAGTTAACTGTTAGTTCTTTAACTGTTTTGATGGTAGGGATCGAACTCATTATACCTATATCAGAACGAGACTGACTTTAGACAAAATGAGACTTTAAAATTTAGAGAATTTTTTTTAAAAGATTTAAATTAATAGAATAATGTCATATGTCACATGTTTTCACTCCCTAGAACATTAATTTCTTTTAAATTGGTTATCTTGAAAACTATGAATATGCACACTTCACATCATTGCTAAGGAGCAAGTGACCATGCCATTTGCAACCAGAAACATAAGAAAAGATGACTGAACTTCAAAAAAAATTCAAGAGCTAACTATACTACCATAATTTTAGAATCACCCCTTCAATAAATAAATAAATAAATTAAGATAAGTTAGTAAAATAAATTTTCTATCAAAAGGGGGACTATAAAGGATCCTTAAAGTTGTATAAAAAACAAATGTAATAATTAATTATTTTATAATCAGTTAACTATATTTTGTAAATATATAATTATACAAATGCTCACTTAAAAACCTAAAAAAATTAAAACTCTAAAATTAACAAAAGTAATAGAGCAAATAAAACTTTACAGCACACTTCTTTAGGTTGACAACATTTTACACGTTATGTATATTAAAGTAACATACTGCCTATTTTCTGAATGAATAATATATTATTAATTACTAAATGTGTTAATATTAATTTTTACAACACAGCAATATACATACTATAATATTTGTAATAATACCTTTGCATTATTTAATATAAGTAAAAATTCATACCTAACAAAGCAGTATGATATTATGTAACTGATAACCACAATGCCATAATTAAATTATACAATGATATTGATAAATAATCTACAAATAAAACTATTGTTGTAAAGTTTGATAAAAGTGGAATTAAAATACATGTCATCTTTGGTATCTGCTGGCAGGTATTATTTTTTAGGAGCAATTATTGCTTCCAATTGGGCCTGAAACAAAAAAATTATTTGTATAAGTATTAAATTACAAAATATGGTATTTTTATAAAAAAAAGAACAAATAAAAAAACAGTATGCATATTTTAATTGGTTTAGTATGGCAACTTTATTTTTTTACACCACTGACAATAGTCCTCTCATAAGATATTTTGTTTCAATCGCAACAGTTATGGTTAGGATTTAGTTTAGGGCCACACAATCCTATTATACTTTTGGCATATGAATAAATGGCAAAATGTGTTATTATAGCCAGAGCCAGGATTTTTATGCAGTAAAAAGCCTCAAAATAAGCTATTTAACAACTAGGATATTCAAAGATACTAATGCGTATAAAATATCTCACTGGAAAGAAAGTGGAGGAGGATTATATAGTAATGAAACCTAAATGATTTTAATTTTTTTTAATCTTAAATATATATTTTCAATAATAACATTAAATACATTTAAAACTAAAATATAAAAATAATTCAAACTTATAGTTAACAAGAAAAATACAAAAATAAAATTAATAATGAGAACTAAAAAAATAAAAAAAGATATATATGGAAGAAAACAGGTGAATTAAAAAATAAAATTAAATGAATTAAAATTAATTGTTAAATGCATTTATAAATTTATTACTATAGATCCTAACCTCCTATCGTTTAATATTTTTTTTTTTAATAATTCAAAAATGTTGTTTCGATATCAACTGATGTGATTGGAGCGAATTTATAAGCGCCTAAAATTATTGAGTTGTTGTCAATGTCGCTGAGATCAGTTGAATTATCCCCGTTTAAAATTTTATTTGTATATCCAGGATATTAAGCCCTGAATTTTTCATTAAAATTTCTTCCATTTTTTCTTTCAAAGCTTCTCCAACACGGCCTGGTATACGATTTATACTTTTATTTACTAAAATAAATTCGAACAAGAAGAACTTATTTTTACAGCGGATAACCCTGATCAAAATTGGGAATCTTAGCTCCCACGTTGGATTTTACTTTTACAGTTATGAATTTTTTTTTTTTTTTTTTTTTATTAGATCATTGAAATCTATATAAATAAAGATGAAATTCTGTTTGTTTGTTTGTTTATTTGTTCTTTATAGAAATCCATACCGTTTGTCCTAAATTCTCCAAATTTCGCTCTGTGGTTCTTTGATACCAGGTGCGAACACCCGTCCAAATTAAAATTGCATAGCTTCAGCCAATCTCTGGGTATATTCTTTATTGTTATAAAATTTGTCGTGATCTCGCTTTACAATGGTTTTTTTTACGAAATCGACCGTTTGAGTCGAAAAAACGGCCTTAAAATTCATTTTATAGATTTTGAAGAGGCCAACAAGGCCCGGTAAGACCGTCCCTTGGCAGGCGTCGAGTACTGGGATTTTGAAACCATATGTTTTATTATTTTAACATTACAATACGTTTATTCACATGTATGGTAAATTTTTTTTTTTTTAAATGCCTCCTAAGAAGTGAGCTTCAATAGGAGTAGTGAGCTCAAAAGCTAAAAAACAACATCAAATACGAGCAGCTGAAACTCTTGACGAACATCAAAATAGGTTTGAACAACAGAGGCTTAGGCAGGCAGAATCGCGGGAAACTGAGTCTGCCCAGGAATACGAGGCCCGCCTTGCGCCACAGAGGCTTAGGCAAGCCGATTTGCGAGAAGCTGAAACTGCAGGGCAATATTTCTGTTTGTTTGTTTGTTCTTCATAGAAATCCATATCGTTTATCCTAAATTCTCCAAATTTCGCTCAGTGGTTCTTTCATACCTGGTGCGAACACCTGTCCATATTAAAATTGCATAACTTCAGCCGATCCTCAGCTGATATTCTTTATCCTAATAAAAATCGTAATGATCTCGCTTTACAATGGTTTTTTTTACGAAATCGACCGTTTCATTAGAAAAATTAAATTTCCCGGGTGAAACCGGGACATACAGCTAGTATATAAAACTTGGTCAATTAGATCTGTGTACTCTAATTCATAGTAATATCTAGTCTGCTATTTTAAAGAAGCATGCAAAAAATATTTGCAATTGCAAAATCCAGGCCATGGTTACAACAAACCCTCTATAACATTCCTGAGACTGATGGCAATGATTCGGATCTGCCCTGGGTGGATTGACTTTTATTTGAGGGTGGACCCAAAGAATTAATCTCACCATTTCACCATGGTTAAAATAGGTCGGTTGCACCTCTATAGTTTGACTGGGTACTAAATATCTAGTTCTTTTTCTTGGGAACTTAAAATAAGTCAACTTAAAGTAATCAGGATTGATTCATTAATGATGAGAAAATCTTTAAACAAGTGAGATTGTCGAAGTTATATTGAATTCCTCAGGATTTTCTGAAAACTTTATAATAACAATTTAATAATAAATATATCTAAAATTTCAGATACTATTAAAGATATTTGGCCGTGAGGATTTATTCAATGCCATTATTAATTTAAAAAAAGATAAACATTCATTGTAGGATTTTCTTTAATGAAGGAGCTCTTCCGTGTTTAATATTTATTTATTTATTATTTTTTTCCCGACGTTTCGAGCTTGTGGCTCATCTTCTGGGGTTATCTTATCTTTAGTTGTTACATTTCATTCAAGCCATTTGTGAGTGTAACAGGCCATAAAATGCATGACAAAATAAAAAAGACAAAAGTATTTTATACTGTTAAAAAAAGAGAAGTTTTGACAAATGGCTTGAATGAAATGTAACAACTAAAGATAAGATAACCCCAGAAGATGAGCCACAAGCTCGAAACGTCGGGAAAAAAATAATAAATAAATAAATATTAAACACGGAAGAGCTCCTTCATTAAAGAAAATCCTACAATTTACAGCACTCTTCCCCTCTAAGTGAGGAAAAAGATCCTTAGCAGACATAAACATTCATGGATGAAGCATAATAAAAAAATCCAAGCTTTAATAATTTACTGCTTGCTATTAATATGTTTTATAAGGGGCGGGGATGGCCGAGTGGACAAAGGTGCTTGCAATATGTAATCAAAGTTAAGCAACATCAAGCGTGTTTAGTACTTGGAAGGGCGACCGCTCCATTCGGGTGACCACCTGCCAATGAACACCACGCAGTCTAAGCCTACCCCCACCCTCTGGTATGTGAGGCCCGTCAGTCTACTGGACTGGAATCACACCTTCCTCATGTACCCCATCGAGAATCGTGGTGTGGTTTTCCAGGATATCAGTTACCACCCGGAGGTTTGGTACAAGGATGTTATGCTTCAGGGAAAGAAATATAGGTCCTCGGGGCCTGCTGACTCTGAGCTACCATAATCCTTGGATCTAGACCAGTTCCAGGAAGGACACTGCCAAATTGCCCCCAACGGGATTGGTTATGGAGCTATGGGCAGTCTGCCGCTGCACCATGGTGACCATGGCTTGCAGCAACGTGAGGTTTGGGCTACCCCCTCCAGGCTGTCTGTGCTCCTGCAAGCAACACAAATGTCTGTAAGAAGGCCACACTGCACGGCCAGTGTGGTCTTCAGTTAGGCCTAATGTGCCAACCTAAAAAAAAAAAATTAATATGTGTTATCAACCTAATAAGGAATCCTACTAACATCAATGCTAATTTTGATAGGAAGAGTTTTTCATTTTCCGGAATAGAAATACATAGTTGTATCCAAGCAGAACAGTATTTTTGGCCAACTCCTTCAATGTTGGTATTTTTTTGTTTTTACTTTTCTGGAACACCACATGTATAAAAAAAGCTCTGGTAAATATTACATTATAATGTGAGTTACTGAAATAATTTTTAACCTATTACACTATTTATTAATCTTCTTTTTAAGAATTGAAAAATGTATGTTGGTTTTGAGAGAATAGAGGAACTGAAAATGCCAATCTTTTATATATATAAAAATCTCAGGTCCCGATGTTTGTTGTAGGTAATATCAGAAACTACTCAACCGATTTTGATGACATTTGGCTCATTGTGTGTATTTTTTTCCAACTTAAAAGATAGGATAGTTTTTATCTCGATTATTGGCCTCAATATTTCTTTTAATGCTAATTAAGTGCTCATTATACTACAATTGAGTGTGATGATCAGTTAGTAAATTATAAATTTCCAACAGATGGCGGTGTAAGTTGATTAATTGACACAACACTTCATTTTCTTTTGATATTTAGGTTGGGTATGCATAAATGTATTTTTTCTGCCTTGGAGTAGGAAAATCTGTGTTTTTCCATGAGCAATTATGTGTCACCTTTTCACGTGTGGGGAAAACATTGAATTTACTTGTTTGAGCAAAATACTCAGTAAGTAATTTATATCTAATCGAACTCACAATATCGGACATAACTTATTCCATCAATCACCAACAAATTTGTTCTATTAGCAACTTAAAGAATGAAGAAAATTTAGAAGGACATTTCCTGGAAGAAAAGAACATTTCCTGCCGAATGCCCAATGTATAATCCGGTCCATCAATATTACTTGCCCCAGTGTAATGATGTTGCCAACTTACTATCCTCGCCCGACAGAATTATAAATTTAGATTGTTATGTTAAACAAGCACTCAAAATAATATCATTTATCTTAAACGAATAACTTCAGCAATAATAGGAATTTATATTACCCATAAAAATTGGAAGTAATTAATTCAATAATAATATTAATTTGCAATGATAATTAATAGTTAAAATACTAATATAGTTTATTTTTATTTCATTTTTTACTTTCATTTACCTATATATGAATTATATATTAAGTAAGGTAAAGTATTGCGATCGTGAAAAATTTCAACTTCCGGTTTTCAACGGAAATACACGTTTTGGGGTCCACTGAGTCCAAATAGTCAAGTCTCGCGAAATGGTTTGTGTGTGAACAATGTGTACCTATGTATATATCTATGACTTGACAACCAAAATTTCATCAAAATTGATCAATTGGGGGGGGGGGGCACTTTATTTAATAAATGTTCTCTCATTTTCAGGTGTTTTTTTTTATTTACTCAAAAATGGCTGTAAAGATTTTAATGAAACTGGGTATTTGATGAAGGTATGTATCCTTCAACTCCTTGTTATAAGCCATGTCCCATAAAAACAATAAATAAAATAAATCTATCTATTTTTTAAGTAGTCATATCTTGTAATAAGAAATATAGAAATATAATACTATTGCACCGTATCGCAATGTGAGTATAGCTTGTAGATCAAAGATTAAGCAATTGTTGCAGTTAGTATAGTGGCCAACTACTAGCTTCTGCCTGATAGTAATTCACATAATGTTCACCTACTACCTAAATTTCTCAATTAATTATGTTATTCATACTAACAGAAGAAATTTGTTGCATCATATTTTAATATTTATGATTGTATCAAATTAACAAAACATAATAATCATTAATAAATTTTATTTTATTGACTTTTGGCAACCGTTTGCAATTTCATTCATCGCCCACTAAGAGATCTTCTTCTTCGCATGCTTCTTCTTCTTCGGGTATTTCTTCGAATTGTCCCAATTCGACGTCGAGTATATCGCTCTGTTAAAAAATTATTTATTATTTTCTGCTCTTAAGCCTGAAGAGATGAACTGAGAACATATTGGTCGTGATTTAGATGGTCTTAAAACTATGACAGCATTGCATAATTATATGGTAGTTTATATTCCATGAGAAAAATAAGTTATTAATCTGAAATTGTTTTGGTTTGTTCCAATTATTATATCAAATCTGTTTGCCCAAATATTCAATCTGATTCAGAATCTGTTTGAAATATCATATCAAAACGATCGTTCTAAGAAACAATTACATATTTATTCTAGCTGGAGGTGTTCTAGATGGATGAATACTATACACTTTAATGTTTTGAAGGAGTCTAATAATGAATGTAATCCCCTGTGTTATAGACACATGTATGAAAGTGGAAGACAGACGGTTGCTAAGAGTTCGGGGGTTTATATAGAGGATAAGTTCTGTAAAATGAGGAGGCTTTATAGTTTTCAGAATTCAACCCTTGACTTTAAAATAAAAAAATGTTATGGAATGCTTTTGAAAATCCGAGATAGCCTAGTTTTATACGAAGAAGGGATGATATTATTTCTAAGCTAGATTTTTCATTTCAGATATGTATATTGCTAAGTTTTTAAATAAACAAAGAAAATTGTTCTGCCACAGGGATTTTTGAAATCGGATTTTACTGAAAAACAGTTTTGCACAAAAATATATTGAATTTTTGATTAATGGGAAAACAATACAAATTACCTCCCCCATCCATTACTTATACATGATAACACTTATGAGGAATCAAACTTCTTAAACTTCTATGTGACCTATGAACAACCAATATTTCAAAGTTTGTCAGAATCGGATAAGTCCAAGGTAAAAAGTTAATAATTAACCTTCCAACCCAAACATTATCTTTAATACCATTTATGTAGGTTTGAACTCCTCATACTTTGATCTGACCTATTAATGATGAGATTTTTATATTTTGTTGAAATAAGCTAAACCATTGAAAATCCCCCCAATGCTAGTAGAATAGCTCATAATATTCATAATAGTGTAGAATAGCTCATAATATTCCTACGAAGACTATGACAACCAGTGTATCAAAATTCTGTGCATTGTTGAATTAGTGATTTTAACTATTGTTACAAAGAAGAATTAAAATATAATAACAATAAAATATAGTAACAACCAGGATTGCTTTCGGATTGCTACTTGGAATCTACAGGGAAAGAAGAGGAGATAATATCGGAAATGACTGCTTACCATGTTGACATCCTAGGTATAAGCGAAATGAAGAAAAAAGGCAACGGAGAATTGAGACTGCCAAGGAACCACACAGTGATATATTCGGGAGTCCCGAAAGATACAAGAGCAAAGGAAGGTGTGGGTATAATCATGAGAAATGATATTTTTGAAAAGGTAGAAGGATGGAACCCAGTTTCTCCTAGGATAATAACATTATACGCAAAAATAGCATCAAGGCGATTAGCTATTGTTCAAACATATGCCCCAACAGAAGATTCAGATGTCCTGGACAAGGAACAATTTTATGCTGAGCTAGAGCAAGAAGTTATAAAGGCACAGAACAGAAATAGGGAAATAATCATTATGGGAGATTTCAATGCTAGGACAGGAAACGATTTTAGACGAGCCCATGGAGTGATGGGCATGCATGGGGGGGGGGGGGGGGGAAGAAACGAAAAATAGTAATGGTCAAAGATTGATTGATTTTTGCGTGAACCTGGATCTCTTGGATTGATTGGAAACTCCCTCTACCCTCATAAAAAAGTTCACAAAATTACTTTTAGTGCATAGGAAAGAAACGTAAACAGCATTATTGACTACATCCTGTACAGCAGAAATCTGAGAAAGCTTTTCACAGATGTAAAAGTCATACGGGGGGGGGGGGGGGGGCGGAGATTGGCTCAGATCACATGCTGCTTGTAGCTGACACAAAAATTCTTAAGCCTCGGAAACAACCCGGTAGATTTTATAAAAAGATAGATATCACACAGTTCCAGAATCAAAATATAAAGGAAAGATATGAAATAGAACTAGGAGTAAAACTACGTGAAACAAACCTAGATGCATCGTTGGATGAAATCTCGACAGATATCAAGGGAAAAATTCTAAGAACGGGAACAGAGGTGTGTGGCACCAAGAGATACTCCTCAAAAGGTAAAAGATCAGAGTGGTGGAATGATCGAGTAAAAGCAGCAGTACAGAGGAAGAAAATCGCATGGAAAGAATATTTAAATAATAGAAACGAAAAATCCTGGGAACTCTACGTGCGAAGAAGAAAAGAAGCCAAAATGGTAGTAAGAAATGCAAAAAGGAAGAGTTGGGAAGAATTCGGCAAAAAACTGCAAAACGACTACAACGAAAATATAAGGATTTTCTGGAAAAAGATAAAGTCACTGAAGGGGAAAAAGTGCATACCAATAAGAAACGTGAAGAATGCTGCAGGAATGGTACTGACCAAGGAAAGCGACATTCTGGACAGATGGAGAAAGCATTACGCACAAATTTTTGAAGATCCAAGATATGAAGAAAGTGAAAATATGGATTCAAGGGCAGAAAGAATCACAGTCGGTGATAGTACCATATGGGAAGAAGAAGTGGAGACGGCCATAGAGAAGCTTAAGGTAGGAAGATCTGCTGGAAAAGATGGAATTTTTCCTGAATTAATTAAGTACGGTGGACAAGATCTCCTTAAAGTACTCCAGGGGCTATTCCAAAAAGCATATGACGAGAAAAGCATTCCAAGAGATTGGGAATACAACGTCATCGTCCCAATCCATAAAAAAGGTAGCCAAAGCGATTGCAAAAATTATAGGCCTATATGTCTGTCTCAAGTAGTTCATAATTTGTACACATCTATCCTGGAAAGAAGGCTCAGAGCTGTGGTTGAAGAGAACCTCGAAGAAGAGCAAGCTGCCTTCAGACCTCAGAGACAAACCCAGGATCATATATTCTCGTTGAGGACAATAATAGAGAAGGCATGGGACCGGGACAAAAACGTATACCTTGCTTTTTTGGACCTAAAAGCTGCTTATGATTCTGTACTACGATCTGAATTATGGAAGGCACTGAGAGCAAAGATTGTTCCAGAGGATCTTATAGATGCTATCAGATCATCCTATAAAGGCTCAAAGGGGATAGTAAGAATAAACGGAAGGGAATCAGGAAGTTTCGAAATGAGAAGAGGGGTAAAACAGGGCGACAGCCTAAGCCCTCTACTCTTTATCATACTAATGGATGAAGTCCTGAAAATATGTAAAAGAAGGACAGCACGAATTGTAGTAGGAAAATGGAACATGAGGACAGTTCTGGCACAAACACTATTATATGCCGATGACGTTGTACTCATTGCGGACTCTGTGCATAACCTCCAACAAGCGGTAGTGGAATGGGAAGCCGAACTAGAGAGAAAGGGCATGGTTATAAATGCAAGTAAAAGCAAAGTAATGCAAGTAGGACGGCAACCTGAGGAGGTGCAAATCACATGTAGAGGAGAAATCCTGGAAGCGGTAGAGGATTATACGTACCTAGGGACAGTAATTAGCAGAAGTGGTAAAATAGATGATGAAATTTCCAATAGAATAAAAAAGGCAAACGGTGTATTACCAAATCTGCAACACTGTTGTCGGGAAACGGGAAGTGGAAAAAATAGTGAAACTACACATATTTAATGTAATTTACCTTCCAACCCTATTGTATGGAAGCGAAAGTTGGGTTCCTCTTGACAGCCATCTAAGCAGAATTATGGCCGTAGAGATGAAGTACCTTAGAAGAGTAGCAGGCAGAACTCGGAGGGATCTCATTAGAAATGAAAGAACAAGAAATGATCTAGGAGTAAAGCCAATATGTGAGATCCTAGAGAAGAAGCAGCTAAAGTGGTTCGGTCACGCCTGCCGAATGAGCGAAGATCGAGAACCACGTAAGTTTCTCGAAGCTAGGCCTACAGGCAAGAGACCAAGAGGCAGACCAAGAAAGACGTGGGTGGACCGAATGGAACAAGTGGGAGAAAAAAGAGGAAGACGGCTGAAATCCATGAAGGCATTGGCTAGAGACCGTGATGCTTGGTCCGCTTGGGTCGAGGCTCCTCCACGCTGAGAGGCAGAAAGGAGGTAGTAAAAGAAGAAGGAGAAGAACAACCAGGATTACTATCAACA
Source organism: Aelia acuminata (assembly GCA_911387785.2). Classification (NCBI taxonomy): domain Eukaryota; kingdom Metazoa; phylum Arthropoda; class Insecta; order Hemiptera; family Pentatomidae; genus Aelia; species Aelia acuminata. Next base: position 139,559,403 of record OU426981.1, read on the forward strand.
GAAGGGCTAAATTCATTTTATTGAATTATAGAAAAAATATCCCGCTATATCCAGTGGCGGAGCCAGGGGAGGGGTGCAGGGGGCAAGCACCCCCCCCCCCCCTGGGAGGTGAAGAGACCAATTAATTATTTCTGTATAAAAAGTGCTATCTTTAATATTTTTTTAAATTCCTTATATGAAAAATATGTACTTAAACATTTAAAAGAAATCTACTACTTAAACGTGCACTAATATTTTAAATTAAGTAATAATGCAAAAATTTAAAAAATAAAAAAAGTGCCCTTCTTCAGAAAATTTCTGGATCCACTACTGGCTATATCTGTCAAGTACAAAATGTGCTATTATATATTTGATAATGAAGTGATTATAAAAGTGCTGTTTAAAATTTAAATTTGATTCAGTATGTGATTTTAGCGAGAAAAAAAGTTTCTTTCTGTCTTTTGGGGACCCCCCTCCTTGGTTGCGCCAGTGATAGTTAGAACGTACTGTATTTCTGTTTTACCTTAAGTTGTGCGTTGGTCTTCTTGAGGAAGGAAATCTCCTCTTGGTGCTTCCTCTGCTCGGCCTCCCGCAGTTCCTCCGCTCTCCGTTCCATCATTGTGTACCGCTGAGTCATTGCGTTCACTTTTTCCTCTAAAGCCTGTATTTCTTCTTTTCTCATCTTTATCTCTTCATGCAGGTTTTCTTTACCTTGTTCAGCCTGAAAATATTTACTAAGTTTATATTATAATTTAACATTATTCGAGTAAATTAAGTTCAAATTAGATTTTTTGTGTTCAGTTTCTCTACCTGGCTATATAAGGCTTAATTACACTAGAGGTGTAAGTAACCTATTCTAGGCATGGCAATTTTAGGTACCTAGATATAATATAGGCAAACACAAAAATGTTAGTTCTTTGCTAGTAACTGGAGGCACATTCAGGAAATTTGGCATGAAAGTTACTTTTATTATAAGAATCAAGAATTCAAGCTTCCCCTAGACTAGCTGCCGACCAAAGCTCACGAGTCCCTTCCACCCGGTGTTACAAATTTGAAAAATGAAATAATAATATTGTTAAAAAAATTATAAAAATATTATTAAAAAATTATATTATTATAAAAGTATGTGTACCCGGGGTAACAAATTTGAAAAATAAAAATAATTCTGTTTGAATTTGATTGCATCTTTGGAACTTTTTTTGTAAGTTTTTAACGAGAAGTTCAATCTATTTTTAATAAAACTCTTCATATTTTAGGCATAAAGAGAGATTGAAAAAATGAATTTTCTCAATTTAATCAGAATTTTCTTCACATTTTTTTAAAATGAGAAATGAAATATATAAAATATTAAAAATTTTTACTCCAATCCTTCGATTTCATTATTCTTATATTAACCAAATTTCATAAATGGGCCTCTTATACTTCCTAATTACCAACATTTTGGGATTTGCCCTTAAGAAATCATAATCTCTATACAAGACTAATATAACTTCAAATAACCTATATATAAGAAATACATTTCTAGTGTTTCATTTAATCTTATAAATCCACCGTGAGGCAGTTATTTACATATACAACAGCAAATATTTCAGTTTAAGAAACTACAATCACTATTAAGTATTAGTTTCCGAACAACATATTCTGGAATTTGTTACTTTAGCATTTAAATGTTATAAAAATGACAGATCAATGAAAACAAATATTAATAAATATCTTAAATTTAGGATATATTTTTAAATATATCAATTTCCCAATTTGTATAACATCAATTGCAGTGGTTTCAAGACAAACAATAAAATAAAAATCATTTTTTTTTTTATGTTATTTAATCTTGCATTGTGGGTGGGATATGGTCAGATATGTTGACTTATTTTTTAGAAGACAAATTAACGATTTACGTAATTCATATAGGTATTTTTAATTATAAAAGGTGTATTGTATTAATAACTATTTTTAATTTGTTTAAAAATGGAACAAATGGAGAGCTCTAGGTTAGATTAAGCTAATTATATTTCTGATATCACCAGCCATGTTATAGTTAGCTTGGCTCAACATTTCGATTCGATTCAGGGCCAACCTGTCTTCATTTTCTCAATGATTTTATTTCTTCATTATTTTCTTTTTGTTATATTTTGATGTTTTGAATTGTTCAAGTCTTAAAGTAGGGTAAACCAGACAGTTATTGACACCCAAACTTTATCTTAAAGAAATAAGTAAACAAATCCTAATTTTATTTCAAGATATACATGAATCTAATGTTTGAAGGGGGGGGGGGGGTTTGTCATCTATGAAGTAAGTGTTTAGCAAACTAACCGTAGGGAAGATTTCACAAGTAAATCCACAGGGTGTCAATAACTAGTTTTTGCACTTTTTACAATAAATTTCGCATTATAGTAAAACTATTGAACCAAAAAAACCTCTTAAGTCTTTATAATGATAGATAAAGAGGAGCTATAGGAAGTTTCAATTTGATCCCTTCATAAAAAGTGGTTTCTTTAATTTCACCACAGAAATGTAGCTTAAGGGTGTCAATAACTGTCCGGTTTACCCTAAATAAAAGTAATTTTTTTTTTTTTTTTTTTTTAAAGTTCATCATATATGTTTTTATTAAAATAAAAATCCTTTTATTTGCTTCTTTTTTATGTTTGAATAACATTTCAGGTAGAGGCGGATATAGCACAGAATTTGGCAAGGGGAGGTCATGACCCCTCCCTGTCTCCTAATAACATGGCTGACAGCATCATTTTCAAATGAGATTATTACCTTGCATTAAAAAGGACTGTGATCTTATCAGCCAAAAGTGTTATATTGCATAATTGTACCTAATTGTACCTATTTGTTTAAAAATACAAAAAAATTGAAAAAGCAAAAATATTTTAAGAGGTTCATGATCCCTGTGACCTCCCCCCCCCCCCCCCCCCCAGAACCGCCCATGCTTTTAGCTTTATTATGAACTAAAAACGTATATGTACTTCTTAAAAAATATATTAAAATTAAAAAAAAAAAAAATTCAAAAATAGTAAACTGAAGGGAGTTCTAAATTTTGCCTAACCAGGTATAATTAGGATAGGGACCTTTAACAAGAACCTGACATCGCACAGGCTCGGGACCGTAGCTAAGAATTTTGTACTCCCTTTAAAAAATCCTAAAGCCATAACCGGACGCGAGCTCGCGAACTTGAGTATTGTAGGTTAGGTCCAACGTGACCAATCTTTTCTCTTAAAAATTAAAATAGTTAAAGTTAATATAAATTTAATTAAGTGGTTACTCACATGATACGATTAAATTAATATAAAGAGGTAGATTTTTACTTTCACTTACCTATATATGAAATATATAGTAAGTGGAAGTATTGCGATCGTGAAAAATCTGGACTTCCGGTTTTCAACGGAAATACACGTTTTGGGACCCCCTGAGTCGAAATAACCAAGTCCCGCGAAATGGTCTGTGTGTGTTTGTGTGTGTGTGTGTGTGTGTGTGTGTGTGTGTGTGTGTGTGTGTGTGTGTGTGTGTGTGTGTGAACAGGCTAGCTCAAAAACTATAAACTGTGGGAACCTGAAATTGGATATTTAGTGTATGTATATGCCCGCGATGTGACAGCAAAAATTTCATCAAAATTGTTCAAAGGGAGGGGGTAGTTTATTTAATAACTTTTTAGGTTTTTTTTCGATTTTCTCAAAAACGGCTCTAACGATTTTGATTAAACTGAATATTTATCTAATCTAAATATCTATTTAAATTCTAAAAATCTAATATTAATATCTATTTATATGCCCGAGATATGACTGTAAAAATTTCATCAAAATTGATTAACCGGAGGGGGGACTTTACTTAATAAATTTTGTATCATTTTCACGTGTTTTTTTTATTTACTCAAAAACGGCTTTAAACGATTTTGATCAAACTGGGTATATGATGTATGTATATGCCCGAGATACGACTGTAAAAATTTCATCAAAATTGATCAACCGGAGGGGGCACTTTACTTAAGGAATTTTATCTAATGTTTACGTTTTTTTTTTATTTTCTCAAAAACGGCTATGATGATTTTGATGAAACTGGGTATTTGATGTATATATATGCCCGCGATGCGACAGCCGAAATTTCATCAATATTGGTGAAACGGAGGAGGTACTTTCATTTAATAAAACTTTTTCATATGGTCACGTGTTTTTTTTATTTACTCAACAGCGGCTGTAATGATTTTTATCAGACTGGATATTTGGTGTATGTATATGCTCACAATGTGACAGACAACATTTCATCAAAATTGGTCAAATGCAGGGGGCTCTTTATTTCATAACTTTTTTTTTCCAATTTTCACATTTTATTGGAATATCTCAAAAACGGCTTTAATGATTTTGATTAAATTAATCATTTTTAATCAAAATCAAGTCATCTTTTTTATGTTATTTATAAAAATGGCAATTAAAAAAAACATGCCGATTTCTAATGTAAGTAAGTTGGTAAGTGAAAGTTGTGTGTTGCGCGCACGCACCAGATTTTTCACTTTAATATCGATTTTTTTCTTGTTTTTATAACGTAAATTTTTGCTACTAAGGCTAATCGGACGATGTTGCAGTGGGAGTCCTAAATTTTGACTCACTTTTGAAAAATCCTAGGGCCGCGACGGGACGCGAACCCGCTATCTTGAGTATTGGAGGCTGCTCTGCTAACCATTACACCACAGGTGACCTCTAAAGATGCCTTTACACTCTACGAACTCCACATTCGAACAGTTTCTCCCCCGAACATTGCCGTACCGGAGTTCCACGGACAGCCATTTATACATGACGTGACGTTAAGCGAACAAATATGGCTAAGGCACCCAACGCTAGCTTAATATGAACAAAAAATCTCCATTATCAATATATTTTATATTATCTGAAAAATAAAAAAGATGGGGACGAATTACAACGGGGCTCTAGTATCACAAACAACTCCTGTAACTTGGTAAAAACCCAAATCAAAAGTGACTCTAGCGCTACCTCCGAACAATCGACGTGAAGGCTGTTCGAGGGTGGCGTTCGAAGGTAAAGTTCGTAGAGTGTAAAGGCACGTTAAGAAGTGCCCCTGGTCATATAAGCAACAGGTGTATGAGAGGAAGGCATATAATAAAATAGTTTAATAAAAGTTGAATGTTTACGTCATCGTTAATTTACAATATATATTTTCGTTTAAAAAGTCGTTTGTAACTTTATCTTTTGTTGGTAACTGGGATGGCCTGAAAATTCGACCCTCGGAAAATTTAGCAGGACATTCCATGGAAAAGTGGGGCATTTGGCAACGTTGTCGGGGTTGAGTTGCCAAATCGCGAGATAACTTTAACGTTATGGAATGCTGTTACAATGGAACTTGTTCCTGTGAAATATTACTTTGGAAATAGCGTTTTGAAAATATGTATCAAAACTTCTATTTTCATAGTGCCGGTCTTTATTACTTTAGGACATCCAGTTATTTTTAGTAACTGATTAAATCACTCAGGTTATTTAATCAGTTATTAAATTCAACAGTCATTTATCAGGTTATCAGTGATTGTAACTGTGATGATAGGTAATCGATATCATGAATTTAATGGAACTGAAGGATAAAATGCTGGTCTTTTCACTTTAGGACCGTTAGTTACTTTTTAGTTATGTTACTTTACATTAATAACTATCAACTAAAAAATGAGTCGAAAATATTAAAATAGGTTTAAGGCAATCCATAAAGAAATTTTGAAATATAAAACAAAATACACTTCAGCCATATAGTTTTTGCTCAGCAAAATTTGCTCAGTTGTGTGTCATGTCGACAATCTCACTAACCAAGTAACTAACCAACTAATGGAATATGGGTAACACTCATATTCTTGGGTGTGACCTCTGGTGTAGTGGCTAGCTTAGCAGCCTGCAATACTAAAGTTCGCATCCCCTGGTGGCCCTATGATTTTTTTAAAAATCCTTGGCTATGCCGTCCCTCGGATAGGACGTAAAATGAAGGTCCGGAAAACATGCTGAATACTCTTCCGATGCCCGATGAATCGAATTAGAAAACCAACTAATCAAATTTAGAATAAAAAATGAAGGGGAAGGACACAAGCAATCTTTTAGTTATCAAAGTGAGGTCACCAGTAGTGTAGTAGCATATCAACCTACAATAACTAAAGGTCAAGGGTTCGCATCCCTTGGTAACTCAAGGATTTTTTAAAGGGAGTTAAAAATCCTCGACTGTCCGCCGCCCGAATAGGACGTAAAATGGAGGTCCCTAGCCTGTTCGATGTCTGGTACTCGTTAAAGATCCCTATCCTAATTATACCTGGATAGGCAAAATGTAGGACTCCCACTGTAGCATCGTCCGATTAGCCTCAGTGGCATAAAGTGATGTTAATGAAACAAAAACAGTTATCAAAGTACTTTATGTGTATGTCGAAACATGACTATATATAACCTTTAATGAATAAATCAGTTCCTGAAAAATAACTTAAGTGACAACAGGCTTTACTTAAAAGTAACTGGTTGTCCTAAAGTGAAAAGGTCGAACTAAGGAAAGTAGGTTTGAAGTTATGAGTATAGGCGGGCGCAATCGACTATAGGGTGCGCTAGTAGTTTTGCAAAATGTCGGAAAGAACGGGGATAGAAATCGTTGATGTGATAGAGATAATTGGTAATTTTAAAAGACTATTAATTGAAGGGCAGGCTATCCTTGATGCAAACCACATAATTACAAGTGGAATAATATCTAAAAGTAAAAAAAACAGTTATTTTACAAGCGGTGTGCCTTCAAACTAGCAATTTTAAAGGACTGCCCCATCAAATAAAAGTGGAAATGAAATTTATTAATAATAATAAGCAATTTTCTTGTCATTGTAAGTGTAAAGCTGGTAGTTCTGGTAAATGCAAACACATCATTGTAACTTTACTCTATGTTTTTCGGTTAGTAATAACATTAATTACTTATTCATACAATCATTGTTATGACAGCTTAGATTCTTTGTCATATTATTTATTTATTTGTCAAAACTTTCAGGCTTCACAATGAAAAATTGGAACAATTAAGCACAACGGATGTAATACAAAAATGGGGCAAATTAAAAAAGAAAAACAAATCTATGACACTATGGTCCCAATGTTATTTGCATAAAACTAACATTTTGGAATAATAAAATGTCAAATACTAATATTTACCTGAATAAATATAGTCACTTTCTTTAAAATAAAGACAACATATCGTCATATGTTTCGAAACAGGCTCATCTATTCTTAATTTTACAATCCACCCTTTAAGAAGCTTTTTATTTTTTGGAAATAAATGGAATTACACGTCTTTTGATTTTCCAATTGAACACTGAAGGACCGAGCAATACCTATTAGACATTTATCAAATAATTTTTTGCTCAATCGGGTTTTAATTATGGAAAAATAAATTAAAAACGCCAAAAAACCCTATGAATCCCAGGTAATGGCCCGGCTTCTATCCCCGTTTCTCTAGTTCCTGAAAGAAGCAGCACCCTCGCTTGCGCTCGCCTATAGCCTTTCTTTTATCAGCGGTGGCGCCAGTAAAACGAAACAGTACCATATTATTGATATATATTGGACATACCAGCAATGCCTTCCTGATCCCGAAGGCGATGCTGCTCTCGTAAAGCGTCTGGTAGGCCTTGAGTGTCATCTGCATCTCGTCCCTGACCCTAAGCAGCAAGACCCCTCGCTCCCCGCAGCTCACCGTCACCTGCCTGATCAGTTCACCTGCAAAATATACGTTTCGGGTGATTAAAATCAGGTGTCTTATCCTTATATTTAACTGAAAAAACTGAAAATAACATCTGCAAAAAAAAATCAGGGATTTGTCGGTAGAAAGAACAGACAAAAAACAAAACAAAAAATATCTGTCGATAGATAATTGACAGTATATATTCTCAATGGAAATGATATTAAATAAAAATTTTACTATAAGAATGAAAACTTTAAATGAAATTTCGTTAATGAGTGTAAAACATGTCTTCATGGCTATTTTGTGTACAAGGAAGAGATGCCAAAATTGGTTGGGCGCCACTTTTTTGCTGGTTACATCATGTTAGCGCAATGTCTTCTATCGTTATATTTAAAACATTCTATTTTAAAATATACATGTTCGTGTGTGTAAAAATTAGTTTGATAAATGGAAAATACGAGGGGTGATCAAAAAGTTCCAGGACTGTTGAGATTGCGCGGCAATGGAGTGTCATAGAGCAGTGCGGTTGGCAGCATTGTTTAGCGTGACTCTTCCTGAGCTCAGCTGTTTATTCAGTTTGTTGATAACCTTCTTCATTGCAAAGTTACTGCTGTTTTCGTAAAAAAAAGTTTTTTGTGTTCGGCGATTTTGTGAAATGAATGTACGCTACTAGCCATAAACCCACGTTTCATCTCCAGTAATGACTTGTTTTAAGAAGTTTTCATTGTCATTTGCCATTTCAAGAAGTTCCTGACAAACTTGAACTCTGTGTTCTTTCTGCTGCTCAGTCAACAGTCTCGGAACAAACTTTGCAGCCACCCTTTATACAGAATAAACCGCTGAGCTCAGGAAGAGTCACGCTAAACAATGCTGCCAACCGCACTGCTCTATGACACTCCATTGCCGCGCAATCTCAACAGTCCTGGAACTTTTTGATCACCCCTCGTAGATAACATTCTAGGACAATAATTATAAGAATATTCCGAGGTGGCGGTCAAAAAATCAACCTAATAGTATTAAACTATTTTATTGCAGCCAACGTTTCGACCCAACAATGCAGGAATTGTTCAGGGATACAGAAATCTTATAAATAAAGTTGAAATTCTGTTTGTTTGTTCTTTATAGAAATCCATACCGTTTGTCCTAAATTCTCCAAATTTCGCTTAGTGGTTCTTTGATACCAGGTGCGAACACCTGTCCATATTAAAATTGCATAACTTCAGCCAATCTCATGGTATATTCTTTATTGTTAAAAAAATCGTCATGATCTCGCTTAACAATGGGTTTTTTTTACGAAATCGACCGTTTGAGTCGAAAAACAGCCTAAAATATCATTTTATACATTTTGAAGAGGCCAACAAGGCCCGGTAAGACCGTCCCTTGGTAGGCGTCGAGTTCTGGGATTTTTAAACCATATTTTTTTTGTTTTTTTTTAAATTACAATACGTTTATTTACATGTATGGTGAATTTATTTTTTATAAATGCCTCCTAAGAAGCGAGCTTCAATAGGAGTAGTGAGCTCAAAAGCTAAAAACAACGTCAAATACGAGCAGCTGAAACTCTCGACGAACATCAAATTAGGATTGAACAACAGAGGCTTAGACAGGCAGAATCGCGGGAAACTGAGTCTGCCCAGGAATACGAGGCCCGCTTTGCGCCACAAAGGCTTAGGCAAGCCGATTTGCGAGAAGCTGAAACTGCAGGCCAATATTTCTGTTTGTTTGTTTGTTTTTTATAGAAATCCATACCGTTTATCCTAAATTCTCCAAATTTCGCCAGTAGTTCTTTCATACCAGGTGCGAACACCTGTCCATATTAAAATTGCATAACTTCAGCCGATCTTCAGCTGATAGTCTTTATTGTTATAGAAATCGTAATGAACTCACTTTACAATGGTTTTTTACGAAATCAACCGTTTCATTAGAAAAATGAAATTCCCCGATCAAACCGGGTTATACAGCTCAGAGATGAATTTCTGTTAGTTTGTTTTTTCTTAATAAAACTCCATACCGTTTGTCCTAAATTCCCCAAATTTCGCTCAGTGGATCTTTCTTACATACTAGGTGCGAACACCTGTCCATATTAAAATTTCATAACTTCAGCCAGTCTCTGGGTATATTCTTTATTGTTATAAAAATCGTTATGATTTCACTTTAAATTTGTTCACGTTTATTAGAAAAATGAAATTCCCCGGGTGAAACCGGGATATACAGCTAGTATAAATATAAATACAAAAAAAAAAAAAAGAATCTGAAGTTACAATATATATCATATAGAGGTGTGTATCTATATAATATACACTATCAGTGTATATATGAATGGGGGTCAACGCCGGGGGGGGGGGCAGAGTTGACGCGTCCCCCCCAATATATTGGCAGGACTGTCCCCCCTGATGTGAAAAATTAAATAAAAATACGAATTTATGGTAGTTTAACCAATGAAATTTAATTTAAGTTTGATTATACCGAAATTTTTCCATCACAGACTCTTTATTTTCACGATTTGGTGTCGTTTTACTTTTTTAAAAGCTTCGTCGGCCGCATTGAAGATTTGATGAATTACATAATTTTTATTTCAGCTATTGTTTTATGATTCCTGTAACAAATTCGGATCTCCGGAACCTGTCTCCATTTTATTATTAATCCAAGCTGGATGAAGCTTATAGAAGTTAATGGAAAGCAATGAAATTAGTGGTATCAGGATCAGAAGGAGAACTTGGATAAAATTCAATCAAGAAATTTCGACCCACATTATTCAACTTGTAGCCTTAGGAACTAACTGAGACATGAATTGACCATTTGTAAGAGATCTAGTTGGTACCTTTAAAATACATCGTTGAAAGATGAATTAAGTGTCCCAACAGTTGTTTTTAGGCTTTATTATTTCAATTATATTTTTAGTCAGTCTAATTTCTACCTCGCCCTACCTATGGGCTTATATCACTCGTTATATTATTATATTAGATTATATTTTATTATACTTACTTATTATGATTCGTTATATTAGATTATATCAATTATCAATCGTTCCCCACCCCCAATAATTTGGTGACAAAGTTTAACAGAGGAAAAGCATTTTCACGTATAACTACAACGCTGTCTATTATAGGTCTGCGTTTAGTAAGAAGGATGGGTTTTGTTTTGTGATATTTATGGCAGATTTCCAATTTATTGAAGTATTTTAAACATTTTGATATTTCTATATTTAGTGTTTCGTTATTGTACCCATTCTATATTATAAAATAAAAAAATAAGTATCATAAGCAAAAAGTTATATAATGTTTGAAATATCTCAAAAACCGGATTTTTTTTCAGATTCATTATTTTACCGTATGACGGAAGATCGACAAAAAGTAAAAACATCACACCTTTTATTTACAAAAAGATAGGAAAAAATTATCATTGTTTGTGCCCAATATTTTAAGAGTCAACTGATAGGATTTTGTAATTCTTTAGGTGTTTTTTTTTTTTTTTTTCAATAGCCATTATAACTGTATTAAAATAATTATTTTTCAGTTAAAGTAAATGTTTCCACGATGTCAATTTTATTTAAGTAGTTTTAGGTTCCAGTGTTACGTTTATCTTGATTATTCTTAGGTGAACTTGTCCCAGAATGTAGTCTCTATTTTTATCTATAAAAACACACATTATTTACGTTAGGATAAAAGACTTTATATATTACGATGGAAGGCATTCCACTAACATGATATATGGTTTCAGATTTATGTTCATCATAGTTATTCTTAAGTGAACTTGTGCCAGAATGTAGTCCTATCTGCCATCTATCAATCTAATTTTTATATCAATAAACACACATAAACATATGTTTATATTAAAATAGAACTTGATATATATAACGATAGAAGACATTACACTAACATGATGTAACCAGCAAAAAAGTGGCGCCCAACCAATTTTGGCATCTAATCTCTGATGTCCTTGTACACAAAATAGCTATCACGACCTGTTTTACACTCATTACTGAAATTTCATTCAAGATTTCTTTCATTCATATAGTGAAATATTTATAAAATTGTGTTACTTTAATTTACTTTGTTATATAATGGACTAGTTTTTTTATTGAACAAAATTTTAGAATGAAATGTGGAAACAAATCTTGAAAATTCCATTTCTGGTCAAATTATATCTTCTTTTAACAAATAATAACTGTGTATATCATTTTCATGACTTGTATTCACAATTATCAAAATTTGATGATTATGATAAATGTCTTAGTTTTAATTCTTTTACTATAAATTCTTTTTTTAATTTTATTATAGATAGTTTCTAAACATAAGAATAAATATTAGGTTAGTTATAATTTTTTTTTAATGCCTATGAGTTAAAAGTTACTTTTAATTTAGCAAACAAGTGCGTAGGAAGAGACATTTAGAATATTAGGTTTAAATATAAGTATTAGGTTAGTAATATAAATAATAGGTTTAATTAAATATAAATAAATATAACATAGGTTTAATTAAATATAAATATTAGGTTAGTTATGATATAGTTTAAATTATAAAATAAAAAACCAGTTTGGACTTTTCTTTAAAAATTAATATGTTTGTTCTAATTTTTTTTAATGTATTTATGAGCACATTTAAAATTTACTTTCAATTTTAAATAAAAATATATGTTTGAGTTTTTTTTGTTTTTTTTTTTATTACTCAATGTGTCTGTTAAAATCTTTCATAATCTTCCATCCGTATTATTACAAAATTTTGATTTTACTCTTTGTTTGTTTTAACGTCACTTTATGCCACTAAGGCTAATCGGACGATGCTACACTGGGAGTCCTAAAATTTTGCCTATCCAGGTGTAATTAGGATAGCGATCTTTAACGAGTACCTGACATCGTACAGGCTCGGGACCTCCATTTTATGTCCTATTCGAGGGACGGCATAGACAAGGAATTTTTACTCCCATTAAAAAAACCTAGGGCCACCTGATTTTACTCTTTGTAAAGACTGTTTAAAAGTCTGTATGTTATAGGTAAGTCTCAATCAAAATGTTTCACTAATTTGTGTTTTGTCTTTGAACATAATTATTTCGGTTCAATTAAGATTTTACTTGATGCCTTAATAATTTCATTATTACCAAAGATTGAATGAATCTGGCTTAATAATACATTTTTAACCAAAAGATAGAAGTTTTTTGTTTTTTTTAACTCATAGACCGCTATTCGTCCCTTCAATCTTTGTTGTTGACAATGTGTATCAACAAAAATTATCGCTCAATCCGAAGAATACTGCAAAAAACATATTAAACTTTTCGTTCTTTTTTATTTACTTATTTTCTTTTAGCTTTCTTTGAAAATATTGGTACACCGTTATTGATAAAGTGTATCATCATAAAATATCGTTCTATTTTAAAGGAAGAACATTGCAGCAATACTAATTAATTAATTAATTAGTATAGTATTAATATAAGTAAATAATATAATATAAGTAATTAATATAATAATAAGTATTCGTATATTAATATATTAATAATTATTTTTTTTTTTAAAAATTGCTGATTTTCAAGTCCAAAATTTACCGCTGTAGGGCATTCAAGGCAGCTTTTCATAGATTCGACAGATAGCTAAAATGTTCACTAAATATTTTTCTTCTGTATAATATTAATTATTTTAGATTGTGGCAGAGTTCTTACGAACGAGCGATATAGATGTTAAGTTATAATTAGTCCAAACAAAATAAATTATATGAAAAGAAAATTACCTATTTTTTAATATAGTGTATCCTCATACTTCTCAAAAACGATGAATGAACAAGAGTGATTGTGAATAAAATATGTCTAATCTTCAGCCACGTTTCTTTAACGAAACACAACCGAAATTATTTTATTTTTTGCCCTTTCGAAGTTCAAGAATGTACAGTCTTTCATGAACATGTTTCGCACAAATTTCGTTTCGAACTTTTCGTAAAACACCTCAAACGCACGATCGGATGTTGTTTAACTCTTCTGGCCTTTTGATTTCGACCACTTTGCAACAATTCTTCTTCCTACAGAAAAGCCTACCGTCTTTAACCCAAACGTATTTTATCTTGTTCTGTTTCTGGAATGTCTTGTGAGGTTTATTCGTACACACTTGAGGTTCATTGATGTAAATGTTCCTCTTGTTGGAGTCGATTCCGATATCTTTCGTTGTCAGATTGGGTTTTTCCTTTCTCACCCTGATGACTTCCGTCTTTATTCTGTGGCTGTTAAACCTCACATCGATTCCCCTTGGCTTGTCACGGTCTTCCGGTTTCGACTGGATTCGATGTGCGTAATCGATGTCTTTCCAATCGATATGAACTCCTAAAGCGTATCCGATTTTCATAATTATGTCAACAGTCCTCTCACCACGTTGTTCGGGAACTCCGTGTATCTCCAGGTTGTTACGTTTCGATTCGACTTCTATGTTGTTGACTTTGTTTTCCAGTTGTCTTACGTTGTTGTTGAGGACTAGATTTTCGACGAACATGTCTGTCAAGGTTCTCTCCATTTCTTCTAGCCTATTTTCGATCTCTAGCAGGCTCTTCTCTTGTTTCTTGAAGGAGTAATTCATAGAGAATATTGACTTCTTCATGTCGCGCTGTTCTTCTTGTATGTTTTTGAAGCTTTCTGTGAGTTCGGTGATGATTTTTTCTTTTTCTTCTTGCCATTTGGATTTAGGTGTTTCTTTTACTGGTTCTTCTACTTCTTCTTCTTCTAGTTCAGAAGGCCATGTATCGACGTCTTCGAAGTATTCATTCTTCCTGTAACACGAGTACAAGTCTCCGTCGAAGGAAGGAAGCGCCGGCACCTCGCATACCCTACGTCCCGCTGCGATCATCCTGTGAGGAATGGAGGTCCAGCGGGAGACATTTTAAAAATAATTTCTTTCCCTCAAGATATATTTAGCTCGCTGATACAACGGCATTCAAGGGGGGCCGAGCCAAGCGGTGACGCCAAACGGTTACAATTGCTAACAGGTTATTTAGAGAGAGAAGGTTGGAGTGTTATTGATACAGCTTCGCCAAAATGTCTGGACCGCAGATGAGATTTAAATCGAGTCAAGGTCCGGATCTTAGCGATGTAATCTGATCGAGGGCAAAGCCTTCTTCGTAAATACTTTGTTGGGTTTAATTCAATACTGGGGTCTTTTTACTTTACCCACATGTTATTAGTTTACTGATAGATGTTATTAGTGGTATAACATACGTTATAACTTTATTTAATAACATATGTCTATTGTAAGAGAAAAAAATATATATATATATGAAGGAGGTTACCTACCGAATAACATCTAGGTTTTAAGAAACGTTGAAGTTGTTTTTGTTAATAACGAATCTGGTACAACTGAGTCGTGTACTTAAATCGGAAGAAGAGGCATTTAAGACATTTCAAAGGTTCGGAATGTTGCATAAAACACGGAAATGCAGAAGAGGATGATACTTTGTGAAGTTTGCTTTTCACCAAAGTAGATCTTCAGCATTTAAATGCAGTTTGAGAAGTTGCAGATGCAGTATATTAACTATCATTTTTGTTTACATTTTAATCTTTTTAAATACATACATTACTTTAATCATCTGTTCTAATTTAACATTAAGATAAATCACTCTTTTAGAAATAAGTAATTAGTCTGGGTACCGTAAAAAAGACCCCAATACTGAAAGGGGGGTCACCAATGGTCGAGTCGATGGCATGGCAACCTACAATACTAAAGGCCTAAGGGAATGCGAACCCACGCATTCCGTGGTGGCCTTAGGATTTTTTAAAGGGAGTAAAAAATCCTTGGCTATGCCGTCCCTCGGATAGGACGTAAAATGGAGGTCCCAAGCCTGGAACTTTGGAAATAGCATTTTGAAAATATATATCAAAACTTCTATTTTCATAGTGCCGGTCTTTATTACTTTAGGACCGCCAGTTATTTTTAGTAACTGATTAAATAACCTGAGTGATTTTATTAAATTGAGTGTTATTAAATTCAACAGTCATTTATCAAGTTATCAATGATTGTAACTGTGTTGATAGGTAATCGAGATCATGAATTTAATGGAACTGGAGCAGAAGATGCGGGGTTTTTCACTTTAAGACCGTTAGTTACTTTTTAGTAATGTTACTTTATATTAATAACTATCAACTAACAAATGATTCGAAAATACTAAGATAGGTTAATGGAATATTTTTTAATAGAATATTTTAAGGCAATTCAAAAATAAATTTTGAAATATAAAACAAAATACACTTCAGCCATATAGTTTTTGCTCACCAAAATGTGCTCAGATGTGTGATTGTGTGTCATGTCGACAATCTCACTAACCAACTAATATTCATATTCTTGGAGGTCATCGCTGGTGTAGTGGCTACCACATCAGCCTACAATACTAAAGGTCGCGGATTCGCATCCCTTGGTGGCTGAAGGATTTTTTTAAAGGGAGTTAAAAATCCTCGGCTATCCGTCCCTCGAATAGGACGTAATGTGGAGGTCCCTAGCTTCTACGATGTCAGTTACTCTTTGAAGATCCCTTTCCTAATGATATCTGGATAGGCAAAATTTAGGATTCCCACTGTAGCATCGTCCGATTAGCCTTAGTGGCATGAAGGGACATTAAAAGAAACATTACTGAAAGAACATTTCCCATCACCATGAAAAGTATTTAATTTAAAAATAATTACTTTAATTTAAATAATACATGTTAATATGTTAGAGTAACCCTCAGATTAATCTTCAATGGCGCACCTAGACCATTGGGTGTGTGGAACAGATTTATTTTTGATACTAAATAAAAAGCATGCAAAATATATTTACATTAACAACATAAAGATATGTTCTGTTTAAAAATTTTTCTTTGCAAAATAAAGAAAGTCAATTAAGAAAAGCAAGAGGAACGTTTAGTCCAAATATAACGAATATTTGGCAGCCAGTAATACGGGGCAGCTACCCCCCCCCCACCCCCGAAAATATTAGACACTAAAGTTACAAATAAAACAAAGTCGTATAAAAAATTTGTTTTTAATAATTTGGCTGGCCAAATGGGCATACGCGTTATGAAACACGCCTTGCCCTGACAACCGACATATGACAAATTTTAGGAAACCCGAAGATAGCAAGTTCAGAACCCGGAGCTAGGGAAATTTTATAAGACTTAGCATCAACCTCCATCCACTCCTCTGGCCCGGGTATCCCTGTATAGCCCAACCGGCGAGGTATATATGTATATAAATATATAAAAACATATATTAATTTTCCAAATATAAGTTTTTTTTAAACTATAATTTGAGCCTTTCATGGTTACCTCGATCCCCTCACCCAGACATTAGAATTTTTTACCGGCCTACCTCCTCCGAGACGAAATCATTAGGTAAAGATTATCGATCCAATTATTTGATATTGTATACAACTTAAATAAAGATTGAGTTTATCCACAAAAATGCTATTGTTTTTTAAAATAATAAGTCTGTTTACTTTTTATTGATTAGTATATTACGGGTGAGTTTTGACTAAATGCCGCCCAGTTATTTTTCATAATCATAAATATACGAGAGTATAACTAAAGAGAACGGACCAAAGCGTACAATGGAAGACATATTGCTGTGGTCGGTAAGAGTTGAACGGTCGCCAAACCCCTAACAGAGAACAAACAGATGCTGCTAAAATACTATCCCACACAAATGGGGGTTCCCCAGGGCGACGTCGGTTGGCATCTCTCCTACCGCGATCCATTCACAGTTGGGTGGAAGTTGTCTTTTGCGGTTCATCCGTAGTTCCAAACCAGTTCCCTATCAGTTTGAACCAGTTCCAACATCAGCTTTTGATTCTGAATGAATTACAATGGGTGTTAGTGGTTAAAATTATGGATGTTGACAAAAATCGGTCATCGGTGTAACCCATGTTCTTTTTTACTTTCACGTATCTATATATGAAATAAATATAAGGGAAAGTATTGCGATCGTGAAAAATTTCAACTTCCGGTTTTCAACGGAAATACACTTTTTGGGGTCCCCTGAGTCCAAATAACCAAGACCCGCGAAATGGTCTGTGTGTGTTTGAACAGACTAGCTCAAAAACTATAAACTGTGCAACACTGAAATTAGGTATTTGGTGTATGTATATATCCGCGATGTGAAAGCAAAACTTCCTTCAAAATTAGTCAGATAGAGGGGGTACCTTATTTAATAACTTTTCAGGGTGTTTTCCGATTTTCTCAAAAACGGCCCTAACGATTTTGATAAAACTGGGTATTTTATGTAGTTATATGCCCACAATGTGACAGCAAAAATTTCATCGAAATTGATCAAGTGGAGAGGGCACTTTATGTCATAACATGTTTCAATTTTCACGTTTGTTTTCGATTTTCTCATAAAGGCTATAATGATTTTGATCAAATTCGTCATGTTTTATGAAAATCAAGTCTTCTTTAATATCAGGTAAGCTTTATCGTTATTAAAATGTTCTGAGGGGGCTTAAATATGGCGCCTTTTTTGTTTTCCTTTGTACCTTTGTTTATGTTATTATGGAGAAATTATCTGTCTCTCGTTACGCCTACAAATAAAAACGGGCTAAATATGAACTATGAAAATAATGAAATAAACATATACAGGATAAAAAAAGAAAAATATTCCGTCAACTCATAAAACACCGTTCTGTTCAAGCACACGCATGCGCAGTACTCCTTTAGTGACAGACCCTTGTTTATAATTAAAGACCCTTGTTTAATGGACTTTATTTATGTTATGGTAAATAAATGAAGTTTTCAACAACTACATAGAGAATTATAAAATCAAACGACTTGGAGTATTATGCTTCTATTGCCGAATTATCACAAGTAAAAACTTTTATTTAATAATAAAAAAATTGAGTGTACTTTAAAGAGCGAAAATAAGTAAATTAATGTAGAAAATTGTGTGACTTCGAGAAATGGTATTTAGCAAAACACGTCAATTTCTAATCAAAGTAAATTGGTAAGTGAAAGTTGTGTGTAGCGTGCATCGCACCAGATTTTTTTAGCTGAAAAATAGTTAGGCTTGTCAGGTAGGTACTGTTAATATTTCTTTATTTAAATCAATAGTTTATAGTTACAAGTAGACAACTATTTCGCATGCGCACATCTCCTCTATTTTTTAAAATGGGAATTCAATAAAGGCAAAAGCTTCATGCGAAAATGTTTTCGGCGTGTTTCAAATGTTTGTTGGAACCTACCTTAAATGTATTAATTACGTAAATCCGCAATATCGTATAACCAATCGTTTCAGAGCTGTAATGCGCAATACTTTAACTTAATTTTTACTTCATGTATAGGTAAGTTAAAGTAAAAACGTAATACTTGTTCGAAAAAATGAAATTTTCTGTCTAGCTAGGAAGAAATAAAGATTGAATCGTTAAAAACTTAGTGTACTTTAGAGAGCAAATACAAACAAAAATAAGTAAATGAATGTAGAAAAATGCGTGAATTTGAGAAATGGCATTTAACAAAACACTTCAATTTCTAACCTAAGTAAGTTGGTAAGTGAAAGTTGTGAGTTGTGCCCATCACACCAGATTTTTTTCTATTATTTAAATATAATAGAGTGTATTTTTTGCTTATAAAAATGTTCATAATTATTCCTAATGCCATTAATACCAATACGACACTAGGAATTTATCGTTGTGTGTTGTGTCAGGTTATAAACATCGGGATGGCTTCATCAGAGTTGGGATTGCAATAAATCAATCTATTTATCCTCCACCAAAGCCAATCTCTAATATCACCTCCACACTGTTTTAATTTTATTTTGGGTAGTTTTAAACTCCTTTTAGCAGCAAAACTTGTATACTACTTACGCTTACACTATCTGACGGTTTTTGGGACTCTCTTATGTAGGCTAGAATTTATTTTTTCATTATACTTTTCTATCTTAAATCAAATTAAGTCATACTTATCTTTATAAGTCTCTACTGAAGCATATTCTTCTTCATAATCATCTTCTTTTTTGTTCGCAAAAAGGCTGTCTCTAATTTTATCATCATAAATAGACAACTGAATACATACATGTTACATGTAGGTTTTTGTAAAACTACACCTAACAGGCTTCCTCATCAGCACTAATTCAGTGGGTGAACTCATTTTTTCTTTTTTATATTATTTCTTTCACAATTAAACAATTACGTCGGGGTCACAACAATGTTGGGATTGCAATAAATCAACTGATTTATCCTCCACCAAAGTACGTTAATTTGTTGAGTTCACCAAGCTCAAAATATCAAGGTACAAAATAATACACTTAAACTTGAAACGCTTTATATTTTAATCAAAGCAAGTCAATTAAATCATTCACAATAAACAATAAAACAATCAAAAAATTTAACTTCTCTAATTTAACGTTCATTTAAACAACTAGAATTTAACAAATCATTTAACATTGGTAACATCTCTAAAATAACCTACCAATCATCTGTTTTAATTAACAATTAATAATTATATTTTTAATTCACATGCCATCTCGATTTCTAACAATTAGGATTCACTAGTACACTAAAGATGATAGGAAAATACTCACTGAAGGCCTCCTGATAGAGCTGGTTCCTGATGGTACAGAGCCCAGATTCCCTGGCCTGCCTGTCGACCAACCTAGCGTCCAGGTTCTCAGAGAGCCTCTCCACGTCCGTTCTTGTTGCGGGCTCAGGGGACACCTAAAAATATAATTTGATAAATGATGGTTGACCGGATTTTGAATATTGATTAGAATAGTCCGGGGGTGGCGGTCAATAAACTACAAAATAGTATCAAACTATTTTATTGTAGTTGTTAGGTTGAATGATAAATGAATGAATGAATGATAATGGTCAGGACTTTCAGTTGTTTACATTCCTCTCCACATCCGTTCTTGTAGCTGGCTCAGGGGAAACCTAAAAATATCACGATCGGAACGGACTCACGGTTAGCTCAGTGGTAAGAGCGCTGCGACGTAGATGCAGAGGACCTGGGTTCGATTCCCGGCCGTGGTCGAATCTTTTATCTTCTAATAAAATAGTTTAAAAACTAAAAATATAATTTGATAAATGATGGTTGACCGGATTTTGAATATTGATTAGAATAGTCCGAAGGTGGCAGTCAATAAACTACAAAATAGTATCAAACTATTTTATTGTAGTTGATAGGTTGAATGATAAATGAATGAACGAATGATAACGGTCAGGACTTCGAGTTGTTTACATTTAAATGTATTATATATACACACGTAAGTTTCGGTTTCGGCCCGAAATCAGGTCTATGGCCGAAATTCAGTTTCGGTTTCTGTAGTGGTCTAGCAATTGCGAGAGGTAGAAACTGCCTTATAACTTCAGTATCACGCCCTTGGAATAAAAATGGGAAACCGCTTCATTGATGGGGGTGCAGGGCTAGAAAGCCAGATAACTTTCTTGATCGCACCTGAACTCGTTTTTAGTTTTATTGGCATCGTACATTTTGATTTAAAATATATATCGATGGGCAGAACAATAAGCAGGGCTCAGTAGCTATAATGCGTTGAATTTGTTATATCCTATTAATTTTTATAGTCAAATCAAAATTCATTGATAAAGATAAAAACGTTTCAGCTAATCTAAAAACCAACATGATTTAAAATAGAACATTACGCCAAAATTGAAATTGTTTGGTAAAGAATTTAGATGGCTCAAAGTTTTTATTTTTTACTTCTTATATTTGACCATAGTGTATTAATGAATGACACATGGAAAAGGAACTAATAAAGAATCTAATTGGAAAATGTTTAGTACAATCACAATAGACAGTTAGCAAAAATGTCCCAAATCAATATTTTGTCATAATACATTTTAATTAAATTCAGAATATAACAGATGACGATATGAGATAAGGTATCACCTGGAGGTTATACTAATAGATGCACAATGATTTGGCTGACTTATCTTTTGCTAAAATAAATAGATTTGATCTTTTTCCCACACGTAAAATGGGGAGACATAATTGCACATGGGAAAAACACGATTTTTTTTAGTCCAAGCCAGAAAAAATAAGGGTCTTTTTCGTTTAAAGCACTCCAACCTACAGGTACAAATATGAACTACTATTTGCGATATCGTTACAATCACAACATATGACTAAAATATTTAGTTACGATTGTAAACAAGGTTTTGTTTAGGTTACACGACCAATTCAAATATTTAGATAAAACTGTGATTTTCTACAGGAGAAAGGTCTTCTTCATAAAGATAGGATAGGCCGCAATGGACATAACATGAAATTAAGCAAGAGAGAGAATAGATTCAGATGGAGATGTAATAACAGATCCTGTCGTGTGAAAATTGGCTTAGGACAAGGTACGTGGTTTACTGGTTCTAAATTTCCATTAAATATCATTCAAATTAATTAAATAAAAGTTAATCATTCAAAAAATGTCATTGATCCAGAAACAGGAGCTCATACACAAACGATAGAATCTCTATGGGCTGCGGCTAAAAGGCGAAATAAAGTAGAAGCTGGTACTAGGAGAACTTTAATGGATTCGTATCTTGCTGAATTTCTGTGGAGACATAGGAATCAAAACAAAGATTTATTCGAGGTTATGTTGGAAGACATCTGTAATTTTTGGAAGTTAGAATAAAGTGACGAATAAAATAATAGTTATTAAATATCGTTACTTTTAAAAACATATGTTATTTGTCACTGTAGATTCGGTTGACGTGCTTTAAACGAAAATGACCCAAAAATAGATTTGGCTAATGGATGCTTACACTCCCTAAATGTCGAATGAAAATAAAGTGTTGTGTCAATAAATTAACTAAAACCACCATCTGTTGGAAATTTATAGAACTTACAACTAATCACGCTCAATCGTAGTATAATAAGCATTTAATTTGCAATCAAAGAAATATTGAGGCCAATGATCGATATAAAAACTATCCTATCTCTTTAGTTGGACAAAACTACACACAATGAGCCAAATTTTATAATAATTGGTGGAGTAGTTTCTGATTTTACCCTCGACAAACATCGGGACACGAGATTTTTATATATATTAAGATATGTATAAATATATTATCATTACCTCTTGCTTCCATAGCTGGCTGTCATGTTGATAGAGGCGCGGTTTCACAATGCAGTTCAGTATGGTTTGAATCGGAACATTTTTATTTTTTATAGATGTTTTTTTCAGATCCTGAAAATATTCAATATTAAAATTAATAAATATAAATATTAAATAATTGTATATTAATTCATTAACATTATTATTTTTTTCGTCATTTAACCCATTTCAGTCAATATTCGAATCAACCACTTATTCAAAGAGATGAAAGATTTATATATAGTCAGCAAACTGTTTACAGCTATTGCTTGTAGTTAACGGTATTGTCGCACAGTGTCACGAATATACGGGGTAAGCAAAAATCCTATTTTTTTTTTAACAAGGGTCATTATATTTACAGGTAATTAAACAACACAAACATGACAGGAAAAATAATTTATTGAGATATAAAATAAAATGTAAATAGAGACTTACATATGAAATTTACGAACTTAAAAAAAAAATAAACACTGAACATTACTAATAAACAAAACTTATTCCTCCTCATAATCACTGGACTGTAAAAACTACTACCATTTTCTCTTAACATTAAGTATGTATTAATATACATAAATATTTTTAATGCTCGGTTTTAGGTGGTAAACTATATACTAATTTGGCCGTACGGTTAAATTGATATACGTGTGACACAAGAGATTAAATTCTTTATTCTGAACGCAGGTAATTCATAAAGAGCGAACAATCGATAACATATGGTAACAACAATAATCGATAACATATTAATAGTATTTTGATTTGTAACAATGCACCACTACATCACTCCCCCCCAAGTGACAACGATAAGCAATATCTTCTGGAAGGCCTGATGATTCTTCCTGAAAATGTCGTTGTGTTCAAATCTGGTGGCGGTGGGATGTATCTTGAAACCAGAGGGTCTGCGAACCGTACTGTCTTCTTCTTCTGGGGAGCAGGATGTGAGGTATCGGCTCCACTAAAATGAGCGGGTTTCAGGCGGTCTCTAGATACCGTGACAGCGTTCCCGTTGAGGAGTATCTTGAATGTCTTGGGTGAGCGGGAGATAACTTTGTGTGGGCCTGTATAGGCCGGCTGTAGAGGTGGGTGGGAGGAATCGTCACGGAGGAAAACGTAAGGTGTTGCAGGTCGGTATGGCTGAACACCTTGTTTTCTCCATGCCACACAGGGTTTGTTGGTCGGCATTGTCGCATGATGTTTGATAGTTGCTCTGCATAAGTTGATTGTGGCGCCTCAAAGTTTGTGGACCTAAAGAAATCACCCGGTAAACGCAGCTTCGTCCCATAAACGAGTTCGGCAGGGCTAGCATTGAAATCCTCTTTGACGGAGCTTCTAAGGCCTAAGAGCACAGCGGGTAGGTGGGCAGTCCATGGTCCGTCGGCAGCCTGTAGACGACAAGTGAGCGCTGTTTTTAGTGATCTGTGCCATCTTTCCAGAAGCCCGTTACTTTGCGGATGGTATGCTGTAGTGTGTTGTACTTTAGAGCCAATCAGCTTCGACAGGGATTGAAAGAGATTAGATTCAAAATTTCTTCCTTGGTCGGTAATAATTTGTACTGGAGACCCGAATCGAGCTATCCAATTTTCCCAAAAAGTATTTGCTACGGTGAGAGCCGTCTGGTCAGGTATAGGGTAGGCCTCGGGCCACCTGGTGTACCGATCAATGCAGGTGAGTAGGAATCGTTTATCCCCAGCGGGGGGTAAGGGTCCGACTATGTCAAGGTGGACACAAGCAAAACGTTGATCCGGAGTTTTAAGTTTCATCAAAGGTGATGATTCATGTTTAATTGTTTTAAAACGCTGGCAGTAAAGGCAGTTTCGAACAAAGTTGGTTATGTATTTGGTCATGTGTGGCCAAAAGTAACGGTCTTTGATGAGCTTAATAGAGGCGGACCTTCCCGGGTGTGAGAAATTGTGTATGTGCTCACATATCCGGTCACGAAACTGCTGGGGGACATACGGCCTGTCAATATCATTTTCAGTATAGCAATAGAGTCGGACACCTGGGGTAAGGGCGAATGCCGTTAGGCTCGGAGACTTCTGGCTCGCTACGAGGTGTGATAATTGTTCGTCCTGTTGTTGAGCTATTGCCAGTTCAGTGGGGGTGGGGATAGTGAGCGAAACGGAGTCAGCTCTTGACAGTGTATCGGCAACAATATTCAGGGTGCCCGAAACATGTCGGATATCGTTTGTAAATTCGGAGATAAAAGAGAGTTGACGGGCTTGTCTTGGGCTCGGTTTATCGGACCGTTGACGTAAGGCGTAAATAAGGGGTTTATGGTCCGTGAAGCATGTGAAGTTTTGTCCCTCCAGTATGTGTTTAAAATGCTTTATGGAGCTGTAAATGGCCAAAAGCTCTTTGTCATATGCAGAATAAATGGTTTCGGCAGGAGAGAGCTTTCTAGAAAAAAATCCTAGGGGTTGGGTACCTCTTTTGGATATTTGATGAAGGACACCGCCGATGGCCGTATCAGAGGCATCGGTATATAAATGAAGTTTACTGTTTGGATTCGGATGAGAGAGGGTCACAACTTGACGCAGAGCATTCTTAGTTTCGTGGAATGCCTCTTCCAGGTTAGGCGTCCAGTTTATGGTGGAATGTCTCGGTCCTGTAATGGCGTTCAATGGGGCCTGGATACGAGCTGCATTTGGTATGAATCTTCGGTAAAAATTTACCATTCCCAGAAATCTTCTTAATTGCGAGACTGTTTTTGGAATCGGGAAATCTTGAATAATCTTCAGCTTCTCATCCAAAGGTTTAATTCCTCGTTCTGATATTTCGTGACCCAGAAATGAGACCTTGGATTGCGCGAAAACACATTTTGTTTGATTCAAGAATATCCCATAATCTTTAAGTCGCCCAAAAATAGTCTCTAAATGTTTTAAGTGTTCTTCTGAAGAAGAGGAAGCTACTAGGATATCGTCTAGGTATTTAAAACAGAAGGGAAGACCGTGTAGTGCCTGGTTGATGAATCTCTGGAACGTTTGCGCTGCATTACGTAGCCCGAAGGGCATAAAGGGGAATTCATAGAGTCCAAAAGGGGTACTGATAGCTGTTTTCTCTATGTGATCCTTGTGGACGGGGATTTGTTGGTATGCTCGCATTAGATCGATGGTTGAAAAGACGGTTTTTTTTGTATAAAAAATTAGAAACGTCTTGAATGTTTGGTAGAGGGTATCGGTCCGGTATGGTTACGGAATTTAACAGACGGTAGTCTCCACAAGGGCGCCATTCTCCATTCTTCTTGCGGACCATATGTAAAGGACTAGCCCAAGGACTACTAGATGGGCGGCATAGTCCTAGAGATTCCATCGTGTCGAATACGGCCTTGGCTATTTGGTGTTTTTCCGAAGATAGGCGTCTGGGTGCAACATAAACTGGGTTACCTTTAGTTTCGATTCGGTGCAGAGTTGTGTGTTTTACTTTTTTAACATCCTGGTAGGTAGGTGGTGTGTCGAGACCATATTTTTTTAGCAATATCTTAATGGGATCCGTATGTTCGACAGCGCTAAGCGAATGTGGGACAATTTCATCGCAACGGAAAATGGTCGTAGAAAGTGTTAAAAATGAAGCCCTGTCGATAATTCTTCGTCCGGGAAGATCAACCAAAAGATTAAAATGAGTTATAAAATCCGACCCTATTATGGGTTTGGAAACGTCAGCTACAAGAAAATTATAGTTGAACTTTTTTTTGAGGCCAAAGTCTAATTTCAGTAGTCGTGTACCGTACGCGGCTATTCGAGTATTATTTGCTGCATATAGATATTTAGTAATATTGGATCTCGCGTCACAAAATCTTGGAGGAATAAGTGATATGTCGGCTCCGGTATCCACTAAAAATGATACTTTCGTAGACTTATCGGTCAAGAAAAGGCGGCTTGAATATCCATGGCAAGAGCACGCCGCTGATGTCTGCCTTGTAGTTAGTTTTTTGGACCATAGGAACAAGGGGATCGGCACCTCTCGGCCTGTTCGCCAAATTTCGCGTGGTACCAGCACCAGTCAGATTGGTTTTGGGATGACGACTTTGAACGCTGGCGACGTTGATAGGAACCAGGACTACCATGGGTAGGGGATCTGCGATCTCGAAACCTAGATCTATGAGGTGAGGGTGATCTAGGATTTCGTAATTTGGTGGACAGGTTACGTACCTCATTCCTTAAGACTTCTATTTCTAGCCTGAGCTCCGAACTTCCGTGCTCTCCGGTACAAGAAGTGGCGTAGACTGCCGCCTGGGGTCTGCTAACATCAGCAATTTTATCAGCTATGTCACTTAATTTCTCCAAGTCTTGTACCGAAGCCTGCAATATAGCCTGGGTTGCAATTGGCAGCCTTTGGAGAAATAATTGTTTTATTATATCTTCTGATGTTTGGGGCCCACAAAGAGCTTTCATCTCTCTCAAAAGCTGAGATGGTCTTTTATCACCTAGTTCCAGGCCCGAAAGTAACTTCCGGATTTTTTGCTCGTCTGTCTCGCAGCATCTTTTAATTATCGTATTTTTGAGGGAATTATAATCGGGTTCAGGGTCGTTTGTCCTGAATAAGTCCCCGACAGTTTTTAAGGTTTCACTATCTAAGGCAGAAACTAAGTAGTGGAATTTGGTTTGATTATTAGTTACTCCAGCTAATGCGAATTGCGATTCCATTTGCCGGAACCATAGATCTGCATTGGATCTCCAGAATGGGGGAATCTTAACAGAGATATGGCTCACCTGTGTTTTGGGTTCTTCCCTGGGTTGCTGAATATTTCCCAAAGCCGCTTCAAGTTGTACGATTTTTTCCTTCAATTCTTCCATCACGTCGGGGTCACCAATTTGGCCGTACGGTTAAATTGATATACGTGTGACACAAGAGATTAAATTCTTTATTCTGAACGCAGGTAATTCATAAAGAGCGAAAAATCGATAACATATGGTAACAACAATAATCGATAACATATTAATAGTATTTTGATTTGTAACAATGCACCACTACACTAACTCTTTTTTTCATGAGCTTAGGAGTTGCATCACAGTTGAAGGGGTCGGGGCAAAATATGCCAAGCAACATTTTTAACAAAAATAAACTGTAGCTGCAGTCTGCTGTATATTACGTAGGACTATATTTCTACGACGGAAATGCCACCTAAATATGATTATAGAGACTCTATATAGTCATATTTAGGTGGGCATTTCAATCATAGACATATTGTCCTACGTAATATACAGCAGACTGCAGCTACAGTTTATTTTTATTAAAAATGCTGCTTAGCACTATTTTGCCCCGACCCTTCAATTGTAGCATTTATGTGTAGGATTCCTGTAACTTAAAAAATTATACACACTACCACCTATCTTAGTGAAAATCATTTGGTTTGCATGGTCGACTCGCACTTCACTTGGGATCAAATTCTCAATTGCTTGGTCCATATTGACGTGAGATTCAATTATTAATGACGATTCCTTTCCGAAAATAACATTTAGTAGCAGACAAATTAACGTGAAACAAGAAGTTTTATTTCATCTCAAAACGTTGTTATTAGCATCTATCAGGCGCAACGATACGGTAGTGGTCGACAAGAATAATCATCACTAATTTTGATTATGGACTAACCGTACGAATTGTATTATATTCTCCTTAGATAAAGCATCGTTTCTGGTACTTGGTTGAGCACTGCGCTTGACTTCGTACAGTAAAGAATTGGTTTTGAAATATCTTTTTTAGAAGAAGGAAAACTCTTAATTGATATTACATTCTGTCTCATTCGAGACATTGGGAATTGTGCTGATTGAGCACATTCATACATTATTTACAAAATAAATAAATAAATATACAAAGAAATAAGAATAAAGCTCAAGTAAATAAGAAAAAAAAAAAAAAAGTCTTAATCACATTCATACACTATTTACAATCAGGCTGGGGAACCCGGAGGCAGGCTTTCCCCACCACGGAGGAGGGAAAAGCAAGCCTCGAGAGGTTCCCGCGCTTCTCTCTCAGCCACTATCACAGGTATTAAAGCCGGTGGAGGCTGAGCGAGGGCGCAATAGCCACAAGCTCACCTGACTTGAGCGAAGAATCTGGCCACCGCCAGAACTCCGGTATATAAATATTTACAAAAGGTCACGTGTGCACTGCCGCCTTAACCTTCGGGGAGGGTTGTAGGGATGAGTGGAGCTAGAAAGGTATTGAGCGGTAGG
This sequence comes from Aelia acuminata, assembly GCA_911387785.2. NCBI lineage: Eukaryota > Metazoa > Arthropoda > Insecta > Hemiptera > Pentatomidae > Aelia > Aelia acuminata. The sequence goes on from OU426981.1 coordinate 139,588,277, forward strand.
ATTAGGATGATGGGTAAGGTTACTGTGAAATTTGGAGAATTTCTTCGGGATCAGGTCTTGAACGAACGGGATATCAAGGTCATGGTGTAGGGTTTTGTTGGATACATAGAAAGGAGCATTGACTACTGTTCGGAGGATTTTGGACTGGAAGGATTGGATGCGTTTGATGTTAGAGGGTTTAGCTGTTCCCCACAGTTCTATGCCGTAGGTCCAGATAGGTTTCAAAATGGTTTTGTAGATAAGTAGTTTGTTGTTGATTGAAAGTTCTGATTTCCTGTTCAGCAGTCTATAAAGTTGCCCAAATCGTCGGTTAAGCTCTTGTCGTTTTAGTCTAGTGTGTGGTTCCACGTCAGTCTTCTGTCTAACATGAAGCCTAGATACCGTACCGTGTCTGAGGAGGGAAGTTGAACAGAGTTGAAATAAACTCTGAACGAAGGGTGAACGTTATATGCTTGCACTTTACTTCGTTTACATTGATGCGCCAGTTTTTACACCAGTGTTCAATTAGGGAGAGGTGCCTTTGTAGGTTAGAGGATGCTGTTCCAGGGTCTGTGTTGGAGGATAGGATGGCCGTATCATCAGCGAATGTTGCCAGGAGGGTGTCAGGATCAGTAGGCGTATAGTAAAGAGGATGTAAAGGACGGGACCCAAGACACTGCCTTGTGGAACACCGGCCTCTACTGGATAGCAATCGGAGAATTCTGTTCCACAGCGAACTTGGAAGGATCGGTTTGAGAGGTAGGATCGTAGGACGGTTTTGAAATCTAAAACCACAATATCACCGAAAACAGCAGCCAGAAGCAGATAAACTAGGTATCAAAATAAATAAGAAGAAATGTACTATTTATGGTTGAAGTGTGGAAAAAATGGTTATTTTAAGTTTTTTAGAAAATCATTTCCCAAAGTTTAAAAAATGATGAAAATTTCTTATATAATATCAATCAATAGATCGTACCCATTCTTGCACTTTAGGTCAAGATTAGCCAACGAACAATTCACTTAAGACACTAGTAGCCAAAGTAAATATTTACTAACCGAACCAGTTTTATACTTTGAATTTAAATCAACAATTAAAGCTAATCATTAGCTTTGAGCTTTTGTTTTTATATTGGAATATTGATGTTTTCTTTATTTACTAAGAATCTAAATTTTATATTGGTCCTCAAAAATAATTTTTTTTTTCTTATTTTTTAACACTGCTCGTGACACTGTGCGTCGGTAAGATAGTTACAACTCAGAATATATCAATTTTGAGTTATGCATACCGTTCGAATCAAAATCACAAAACCACAATACTAGAATATAGTCACAATAGTATTAATAGTTCCGTACGCGTAAAGCGCAAGTTACTATATTGTTTTATGGAGGGGAGTACCGTATTAAAGCAGTTACAGGGCTACTTTAGAGTTACAGTTAGTACCACTGGTAATAACTGCCCCAATGGTAGACTATTTGTGATCAAAGACTATTTTCCCTAGTCTGCTGTTTGTAGGTACATTGTAAAATTGAGATTGCAGTTGAAACTTGACGTGTGATTATACAAAAACACAGTGAATTGATTTGCAACCATCTTCATGCCGCCGTACGATGTAATATTAGGTTGATTGTATTGGAATTGAATACTAAATGTTTTAATAGTTTGTGGTTTTTTATTATATATGTTAAAAATTTATTTTATATGTTACTGATATTATTACTTTCACTTATCTATATATGAAATATATAGTAGGGGAAAGTATTGCGATCGTGGAAAATTTCGAATTTTTTGCATTTAGACATTGAGGTAAGAATACAGTTGGTAAGAGAATTTTTTTGAGCTGTGACCATTGTAACTTGGTAGGTGAGTAAATTTTTACTTTCACTTACCTATATATGAAATATATAGTAAGTGGAAGTGTTGCGATCGTGAAAAATTTCGACTTCCGGTTTTCAACGGAAATACACGTTTTGGGGTCCCCTGAGTCCAAATAGCCAAGTCCCGCGAAATGGTCTGTGTGTGTGAAGAGACTAGCTCAAAAACTATAAACCGTACGAACCTGAAATTGGGTATTTGGTGTAGGAATATGCCCGCGATGTGACAGCAAAAATTTCATAAAAATTGGTCAAACGGAGGGGGTACTTTATTTAAAGAATTCTGTTGAAATGAAGTGTTCTTTAATATCAGGTAAGCTTTATCATTATTATAATGTTCTGAGGGGGCTTAAATGGGGAAGGTGCCTTATTATTAAATTATTTGTCTCTCGTTTCGCCTAAAAATAAGAAAGGGCTAAATATGAAATATGAAAAAAACAATACAGGATATAGTACATAAACCACAATACATAAAAATCAAAAACATATACAGGAGAAAAAAAGAAAAATATCCCGCCAACTCATAAAACACGTTGAGCTCACGCATGCGCAGTGCTCCTTTAATGACACACCATTGTTTATAATTAAAGAAGTTCTGTTCATTTAATGGAAATGGTAACTTCCAATAATTTGTTTCATAGTAAATAAATGAAATTTTCAACAAGTACAGAGTGAATTATAAAATCACACGACTTGGAGTATTAAGCCTGCATTGCCGAATTATCGCAAGTTAGAACTTTTATTTAATAATAATAAAAAATAATGTACTTGCAAATAAAAACAAAAATAAGAAACGAAAGTGGAAAAATATGTGATTTTGGGAAATTTCAATTAAAAAAAACACGTCAATTTCTAATCTAAGTAAGTAGGTAAGTGAAAGTTGTGTGTTGCGCCCATCGCACCAGATTTTTTATTATTATAAATTCTCATTCTAATTCAGATATTACAAAAATAACGCTTACCTTTGAACCACTGGCAAAATAAGTATCTTTATCTTTTACCAAAACAGGATGTGAGAACTTTATCAGTGTGTTATTGGGTGTTATCAGCCGATCCATGGAGGTATGTTTACTGATTGCCATAGTAACGGTCTCGACTTCTCACTATCGATCTTCTTCATCTGCTTAAAACGCAGTTTTCCTTCAATCACCTTACGTCTTCTTGTATAAAAAAATATTTTAAGAGTAGCCTAATTCTGAATATTTCGTAAAAATTAAATATACCAGGCATTTTTTTTTATTTGTATTGTTTCGTCTTATTGAACCATTATTGGTAATCAACACATGACCTAGATATAAATAAAAAAATAAATGAAAATTAGCAAAGTTCAGCATCTTTAAATGTTGAATCGTCATAGAATAAAAAAGTCTTTGGAAAAATAAACTATATTTATACTACACTTCATATCTGTCTGGTGGCAATGTTGCACAACGCTTGTTAGCTAACAGCATGTAATTTTATTTTCTTTGTTTAAAAAAAAAAAAAAAATCTGTTAAATACAATTCGTCCACCATTAAATGATTTCTCAACAAAGAACACTGATATTATTTTAAAAATATTAAAATGTACATATATATATTAAATATCACATTTTTATATGCTTATTGTTGACCAGCAAACAAATAAAGATAAATTATAACAATCTGAAAAGTCTATCATAGCAACGGGATCTGTGTATTGTTTTAGAGAAATAGTTTCTGGGGGTCAGTCCATTTACAATAAATAAATACTTCGGGTTCTCAATAGAATAAGGCCCGGTGCACACGGACGGCAGTTTTCTGCGGTCGGTCGGTCCCATAGAGTAAAGAATAACCGCCTATATTATTCTATACTCTATGTTCGGTCCACTATTCTCCAGGTACCCCTGACCGCAAGTGAGGCCGGACCGCAGAAAACTGCCGTCCGTGTGCACCGGGCCTAAAGGGTTAGCGAACCCGAAGGCCCGATGCCGACACCAGCAATCGCTCCCTTCACAGCTCCATTACCCCCCCCCCCCCCCCGTCCAATCCCAAATTCAAAAGATCTTCCTTCACCGAATCTTCCCACCTTCGCCTAGGCCTACCCTCGGACGTTTCCCAGTCGGCAAAGCGTTTATCAATATTTTAGGTATTCTTTCGCAAATAAGACTCGCCATTTCGCACGCCCAATTTAACAGAGGAGGACCTATAATTTCAATTACAATTATCGGGTAAAGTTCACGCATCTCTGCATTGTGTAGCCATCTAAATTCTCCTATCATTCTTCGGCCCAAATATTCTACGCAGTACTTTATTTTCAAAGATCTTAAGGCGTTGCTCATGCCTTACTCTAAGCGGCCATGTTTAACATCCGTAGAGAACCGTCGGAAAAATTATAGTTTGTAATATCTTAAAAGAAGCCCTGAAGATTTGTAAATACTGTATGTAGATAATTTGTTTAGTGATAATATTGTAACCAGTTAGGTTAATTTTTATATAATGTTTATTACTATTATTTATATTGTTTAAAGGTTTAATTAAGATAATGTAATATCAATGAATTGTGTATGAGTTGTAATACAGTAAACCCTCATTATTACGAACTCGGATATAACGAACACCTCGATATAGCGAACCAAAATACTATCTCCCCAAAATTACCATTACATTTCTGCTGAACCCCTCGCTATAGCGAAATCCTCGGTTAGTGCGAACTACGAACTAAATTTGATGCCTGAGAATTATTATATTCTGTTATAACGAACTGCTAGAATTTTTATTAATTTTTTTTTTTTACTCTATTACGTAGAATGAGCGCAGGAAGACGAAGTTCCACCAGTTTCAGGAATTGAGGTGTTTTTTTACTCTTAACTAATCCGATTTCCTTTTGCTCTCTCTCTCTCTCTCTCTCTCTCTCTCTCTCTCTCTCTCTCTCTCTCTCTCTCTCTCTGATTCCATTGACTTTTTTCTCAAAACTAGCTCAGTTCTGTTTCGACCTCTGTCTTCGTATTATTCGAATCAGTGTTCTGTAGTCGTTTATACTGTTTTTTTTTTTAATACACAATGAGTTCGTTGGTAAACGTGTGTCACAAATGTAAATCCTTATCAATCGAGGATAAATTGAAAATTCTTCTGGATATTGAATCGGGAATTCTAAGTAAAAAAACCATCGCAGAAAAATATGGAATTCACAAATCAACATTGTCAACCATTATAAAAACCAAAGATAAAATAGATTCAACCACAGCCCAAGGATTAACTTTAGCATCAAATAACGACTGCGCTCTGCGGCTTATGAATATTTGGAAAAAAAATTGATAAATTGCTTTAAACAAATGAGATCTCAAATACCAATCTCAGACCCTCTTACTAAAGCTAAGGCTAAAGAACTCTCGAGAGAACATGGCAGGTAAATTAATTAATCTCATTGTTTAATTAATATGTAGTTTAACTAAAAATAAATTACATACATGTGTTTTAATTTAACTAGTTCTAATGAATGAATTTCCTTCTAAATATGATAAAATTAGAGCGGCCATTGGCTAAAAAAAAAGATAAAAAAAAAAGAAACCTCGGTTATAACGAATCTCGTTACAGCGAACTATGAATAACAAACCCCCTACCAGTTCGCTATATCGAGGGTTTACTGTATAAATAATTAATACTTGTTTCATTTACATGATAGATATAATATTTTTATCAATAACATAACCTACTTGTTTTTTAGTTTTATTACTTAATTGTTTATTCACTGTAAATAGTTAAATATTCTTGTAATTTTGTTTGATTGTTCTTATAAGGGTCTGGCCACTCATGTCCGCACCGGATCCGCACCGCAGCACTAATATAGGTTATGTTCAGAATATTTTTAATTTAACTTATATATTGCCTTTAGTTATGCCTTAGTCAGGCCACACATGCCAGACACAGGCCCTTTAGGCATAACTAAAGGTAAGTTAAATTAAAAATATTCTGAACATAACCTATATTAGTGTTGCGGTGCGGACATGTGTGGCCAGACCCTAATGCAGTACAGTGATGTAAAATTATGATTGAAAACAGATGTAATTCAAACTAGAGCCAATGCCTCCGTAAGTGTGTATATAACATACACATGCGCCATCTGTGGCCGATCCGGCAACTACATTTCCGAAACATTACGGACTTATTTAATTTAAAAGAGAAATTCTTTTGTATTTAGTCTTCTTTTTGAAAATAATGGCTTATAAAAACAATCAAACAAAGCCTAAAGATACGAGGTCTTATCTATTCAACTATACCAGTGCAGGGCAGTGATTGGTCCATTCTTTGTCCCTTGAGGTATAAATAAGGCACTTGTGCCCAACATTAGTTTTTATATTTTAACACTCTATTCTGTTTTAGAGGGATCAGAAAAAAAAAAAAAAAAAAAAAACCAAACCCTAAGAAAGTGGACGAAGAACCTAAGAAAACGCCCCTTCTTGGAGGAGAAAAAGTTGAAGAACGAGAAGGAGAAAGCAACACAAACTTTATATTGTATTATTATTATAAAAAAAAATTATGAAAATTTAAAAAAAAAGAAATTTTTATATGCAGTGGTGGGTAATGTAATATCTTAAAAGAAGCCCCGAAGATATGTAAATTCTGTAATTTAAAATCTAATTTAAAAGAGATATTCTAAATAAAATAAAGCCTAAACATACAAGGTCCTATCTATTTAACTATAACTTTATCCAAGTTCTCCTTCTGATCCTGATCTCACTAATTCCATTGCTTTCCATCAACTTCCATATGCTTCATGGAGATTCAATCCTGCCAATTGGGGGGCGCGTCACCTCTACCCCCCCCCCCCGTGTTTATGACTTAGACATTGCTATCTGCTGAGGAGGCTAAACCCCTTTATCTGTCTCAGATAATTCCTTAAACACATTAATGTTGCTAATTTATTTGATATGGTTTATATCTATAGTTGGTTAGGCTTCATATACGTTTGTATCTTTGGTCTGGCACACTATGGTACAAGCAGTATAAAGGTATTTTTTAGCAGTCCGTTCCACCCTCCCCACCCACCCAACTTTCTATCATTAAAGTATACTTTATTTCAAAGTATATCTGATATTTTTCTTTTTATAAGTAAGACTTATTATATAAGAACACCACTTGAGTTAGCTTTGATCCAATCCTAAAGATTCAGGCTATTCACTCATGAGTTGAAAGAACTTTTTCATAAAAAGGAGCTTTAGATTTCTACATCGTTAGTAGTACATCTACAATTGTTATTACTGTAGAAATAGAGATGTTTGAAAAGAATATCATCAAAGAAATAATGTCTCTAATACTTTCTATACTTCTTATTAGTAATAATAATTATTAATTAATATATCAGCTATAAATAGTTATTAAATGTTACTGAATTATTCAATAATTATCTATAATTTATATAATATTATAATAACTATATATTAATAAATAAATATTTTTATACTTGTATATCTTTTGCTTGCTAATTATTTATTATTTTTACTTTTATTTTGTGGTAATGTATTGTGACATGAAACAGAAGCAGATGATTATTTTGTTACAACTAATAACAGTTCTAAACTTTTTTTGGAACCGATACATAGCTACATTAGTACGTAATAACATGTTGCAGATGTGACAGGTATATTCTAGACCTTTCTGGAATGTTCCATTCCCAACTAAATATTTTTACTTTCAAGTCACTGTTTGTAACTAGTAGTTATTGTTTTGTAACTTTGCTAATGAGGAAAATTAATTTAGTCTCTACACAGTCTCTACCAATTTTATTATTTTATTTTCTTACAATAAAAAATAAAATAAGAAAATTAGAAGACTTTAAATAAATAAATTAATTTTTCTCATAACTAGGAAGTATCTCACCTTGTTTGAATAAATAAGCAATTGTTACTAATTTGAGCTTTAATTGTTTTTTTTTGACTTTGTGAATTATATATTTAAGTCAAATAAAAATAATAATAATAATTTAAACCCAAATAAGTGTTGCAGTTTAATCCTTCTTGTATACATGTCAAGTGTAAAATCAGAAACTAGTCAACCGATCTTTATAAAATTTGGCTCATTGTGTGTAGTTTTGTCCAACTTAAAAGATTGGTTAGTTTTTATCTCGATTATTTGCCTCAATATTTCTTTTCTTGCAAATTAATTGCTTATTATACTACAATTGAGTGTGATTAATTGCAAGTTCTATAAATTTCCAACAGATAGCGTTGTAAGTTGATTTATTGATACACTTCATTTTCTTTCGATATTTAGGGAGGGTAATCATCCAGTAGCCTAATCTATTTTTTCCGGCTTAGATTAGGAAAATCCTTGTTTTTCCCATGGGCAATTGGTGTCGCCTTTTCGAGTGTGGGGAAAACATCGAATCTACTTGTTTTAGCAAAAGACAGGTTAGCCAAAATCATTGTGCACTTATTAGCACTATAATAAATAGAAATTGAGAATTCTAATAATATGTATAAGAAAATGTCAATAACTATTATAAAAAGTTTAAATTTTTATGGTTTGATAAGTACTTAGTACTGCGAGAACACGCAGCATGGTTTGAGGTTCCTCCCACTCCCTGCTAGCTTTTGATAACCTGTTTCAGGTGATTGATGATGCAAAAGATTAATTTGGTACATTTTTTCTGACTTTCTGTTGTGATTGTACTAAACCATATTCCAATTATATTCTTTACTAGCTGTATATCCCGGTTTCCCCCGGAGAATTTCAATTTTTAAATCTATAACATCTGAGACTTTTATCGACTCAAACGGTCGGTTTCGTAAAAACCAATGTAAAGTGAGATCAAAACGATTATTATAACAATAAAGAATATACCCAGAGATCGGCTGAAGTTATGCAATTTTAATATGGACAGGTGTTCGCACCTGGTCTGAAAGAACCACTGAGCGAAATTTGGAGAATATAGGACAAACGGTATGGATTTCCATAAAAAAACAGAATTTCACCGTTATATGCATAGATTATAGCTGTATATCCCGGTTCCACACGGGGAATTTCATTTTTCTAAAGAAACGGTCGATTTCGTAAAAAAATAACATTGTAAAGTGAGATCATTATGATTTTTATAACAATAAAGAATATCAGCTGAAGATCGGCTGAAGTTTTGCAATTTTAATATGAACAGGTGTTCGCACCTGGTCTGAAAGAACCACTGAACGAAATTTGGAGAATAAAGAATATCAGCTGAAGATCGGCTGAAGTTATGCAATTTTAATGTGGACAGGTGTTCGCACCTGGTATCAAAGAACGACTGAGCGAAATTTGGAGAATTTAGGACAAACGGTATGGATTTCTATAAAGAACAAATAAACAAACAAACAAAAAGAATATCAACTTTATTTATATAGATTAGTACGTTTTAAATGTGTGTTATTTATATTTTATCTCGCCTCTGCTGAAATAATACAGTAAGTGCCAAATGAATGGATCACTTATACTTACAATGTCAAATATGAGATGTAAAAAATAAAAACTTTAACCCTTCTAAATTCTTTACCAACCAATTTTAAATTTGGCATAAAGTTCTATTTTAAATCCTGTTGGTATTTAGATTAGCTGTACTGTATTAAAAAGTATAGGATATAATTAATTCAATTGCATTATAGCTACTGAGCCACAGCAAATTTATGGCAATTATTGCTGGGATGCAACTCAAAGTTTGTTTGGGCGCGATATTTTTATAAATTATTAAACTATAAAATAATAAATTTATAAATGCAACTATCGTGAAATTATTAGTTCCTTTTAAGGATTACTATAAATTAGGTTTAGCTTTTTTTAAATAGTACAATAAGATTAAATCAAATTGTTTTCTTAAACCCGAATCCAGGCAGCAATTAAATTTTTAAGGGACTCATACTGAAACAAATAATTTATAATTATTATGTCATGTGTCAGCCATTTACTGGTGGAATGCGGACTTCAAGCAATTTAATGCAATTTATCGTGGATGGTGCCAAGATAGGGCAAGTAAATTGAATTAATAATTTAAATTGCTATGTAAACTACTATATATGCGCAAATCCGGTGGTCAGTTTTACCTGAAGGTGGCAACGTACTGGAAATACTGCCTTGGAAGTTATTGGGGCCATAAACGTGTTGTTAGAAATTCAAAATAAGTAAAGCTGAAGACCGACAAAGACCATGAGAAATACCCAGAAAGAGTATTATCTCCTTCAGAGAAATTTGGGCACATAAATCCCGGTTTTTCCCCAAAAAAGATGCAGATGAGGAACATGAGAAGAATATCATTGAAGGGAATTTCAGGATAAGCTAACCAATCAGAAAAAGTCTAAAGAGAGGGGGTGAAAGGTGATTTATATAGAGAAAGAAAAGTAAAGTTGGAGGGAGTTCATAAAGATCCGAGGTTGAGACGAGAGATTGGGCAGAGGTGCAGGAAGCAGCAGTAGTCCAGGGGTCCTGAGAGAGCTGAGAAAAGATGTGGTGCTGAGTCTAAGAGAGAGTCAGTGATGGCAGAGACTTAAAATGATCCAGAGTGAGAGCCCACGAAATAAGTTTAATATACAGTACTAATTGTAATATTGTATGGTATGCATTCAATAAATTATGTTAAATAGTCAGTCAGCATTCAGTAACTAAGTTGTGTTGGTAAAATATCTTTATAGGATTTATTAGAAGGGAGTATTAATGATTTACATTCTTAGTCAATAAAATTAAATATATAGTTCAATTTAGATTTGTTTCTTTATTTTCATTCACCCCATGCCACAGTCCTTTTTTCTTAAAGTAAATAAAAAAGGTAAACACGTCACCTCTGGACAAGAATCCAATATACATTGATGCATATTCAATACATTCATTTTATATATTAATTTGATATATGGTTTTTTTTTTTTTTTTTAAACCCCCACCCTCCTTAGAAAAGTGGGCTGCCAGAAACTTGGCATAAGGAAGAAACTAACATTTCATAAATCCTTCAAGAAACCCTGTAAGTTTTTTGAAAACACTTAGGAAAAATCCCTAGTGAACTTTCTGAAAACAACTGAAAGGTTTTAAAACTCTTTATCATATAGGAAGAATTGATAATGCAATAAATATATTTTTATTTCCACTAGTAAAAAAAAAACATTATATGTTAAAAATATAGAATTTATCACATAAAATATTCAGTTCTGCAGGTATTACGTCATTTCCTGCTTTATACAAATATAATCTGTATAAATGTTTATAGTCTAAATTATAATATCAAAATTATTTTTAACATCCAATTTGTATCCTATATCTAATTAATTAAAACGCTTATTACAGTATAACAATAAATTAACTTAACTTTTGTGAAGATTACTAAAACTAAATATAGATAAGTTTAAAACATTTTTTTTTATATTTTTAAATAAAATATAAAAATTCAAAAAACAAACAACATAATATCCATACAATACTTTATATTTACTGGCTTAATACTTATATGAGTAACAAGTCTTACAATTAATAATAATAATAATAATTAGATATGTCAAAAATAATCGATGAATTTTTAACATCGTAAACTTAAATAATGGCAGTGATGTAGCTGGATTTCTCATCTTTTTTCTTATAATTTATAAATTATTTACACCAACTAAAATATACAATTATCAAATAACTAATAATAAAATTTCAGATCCCTGAATCAAGTAAAAGAAAACAAAATTTTAATTTAGGCCAAAAATTAGAAATAAAATAATAAATATTTTCTATTGATACATTTAAAATTCTTCCGGACAATTTTGGTCAGTTCTGATGAAGAAAGCTCGGCTGATAAGGTTCCTATCAACAACACTATAAGCTTTCTCCATTACTTTAAGTGGTGGATTCTTATCTCTCGTCAATATCCATGCGTTTCCTGAAGAAAAAAAATATCGTGATTAATATATCATAAAAATACCTATTTTCCAAGTATCTACATTTATGATTTTGACATAACATCAATTTATACCTTGATCCTTATAACTATATTTATCATAATATGAGTAATTATAACTTACTCGTACTGAACAGCCCGAAATTCGTGCAAGACCATACGACGGAGTAAGTATCATAGTCAGTTTCCAAAACCCAATATGGGGCATCAACTGAAAAAAATAGTTAAATATACTTTAAAACATATTTTATTATTTATATATACAATATATGTGAGATTTATTTATTTACTAGCTGTATATAACGGTTTCACCCGGAGAATTTCATTTTTTAAATCTATAAAGTGAGACTTTTATCGACTCAAATGGTCGATTTCGTAAAAACCAATGTAAAGTTAACCAATTTAAGTTATGCAATTTTAATATGGACAGGTGTTCGCACCTGGTATCAAAGAACCACTGAGCGAAATTTGGAGAATTTAGGACAAACGGTAGGGATTTTTAAAAAGAACAAACAGAATTACATCTTTATTACCCGGTTTTACCAGGGGAATTTCATTTTTCTAATGAAACGGTTGACTTCATAGAGAAACATTTTTATAACAACAAAGAATATCAGCTGAAGATCGGCTGAAGTTATGCAATTTTAATATGGACAGGTGTTCGCACCTGGTATCAAAGAACCACTGAGTGAAATTTGGAAAATTTAGGACAAACGGTATAGATTTCTATAAAGAACAAACAAACAAACAAACAGAATTTCACCTTTATTTATATAGATATAGATTTCATTTCTCGATGGATATTAATTTCTTATAAACTCTAATATAAGTAAACTATCAAAAAGCCAATGAGCAATGCTGCAAAAGTGTATTTAAGAACTACTCAATTACCCTCTCTCTCTGTTTATATATATATATATATATATATATATATATATATATATATATATATATATATACTTTTTTTAATTTGTTATGGCAAATTATTAAAAAAAAAATTAATAAAATAAACATACAAAATAAGAAGGTATATATTTTCCTAAGAGAAATATTATTAAAAGTGTTTTCCTGCACTATGAAGAAAATGGAACTGAAAGGTACTGAATTACCCAGAAGAAAACCAAATAATTTGTACATATTAGCCACAGACAACAATATGAAATATAAATTAGATAGATGGTGAAAATAATCTTCCCAATATCATTTATTAAAAAATTACATAATTTTTTTAATATAAATATGGTAAAACCGCCGACGTGTAATAGGAAATGAAAATATACAAAAAAAAAAAAAAAAGTGCCCTGAAGATGGATTAATAATCCGAAACGTCGGTGGTTTTACCATATTTATTTTAAAAAATTTATGTAATTTTTTAATAAATGATATTGGGAAGATTATTTTCACCATCTATCTAATCTATATATTCAATATCTTCCTTTATAATAATGGTTATACTTTTGATTATATAGCAATATGAAATATGTTTTTTATAAACAAGTATTGCAAATAGTTATAATGTGTTTTCAATAATTTGTTACCTTTTATAGTACAGGAAAAATAAACAAAATATAGTACAACTGTGTAACTTTGCTAGTACAAAAAAGTGCGCCCCCTCAGAAAATGTTCTGGTCTGCTATTGTGTCAAAACAATTGACACAAACTAACAAGTAGCCAGTTTAATATATTTCTGCTATTCAACAACTGTTTCATTCCTTATCAAATTTGGCACACTTTCATTATACAACTCATTTTATCTCTTATGCAGCTTTAAATAAATAAACACTCACAAATTAATATTCTTTTATTGTCTTTATAAATAGAATGACCCATATTATTACCTGGAAGGTAGGGAAATGTCATATGCATCTGAGCTGAATTCCCGCTACTGTTTTTCTTGACTGCTCCATTAACCGTTGACCGCGCACCAGTCCTAAAAAAGAAAATATTTCTTATATCATACAGCTTTACAAATTTTTTTTTTTCATATTTATTCTATAAGTATTAGGTAATCGTAGTATTTTTTTTTTTTTGCTAAATAGGTACTTATTTTTTGACTTCACAAGTTCTCGCAATATTAAACATTACTTTGTATAAGACTTTGTAGGTGAAACTATAAGAAAGCAAAAATGGTCGATAGTCTTATTAAAGGATGACTATTAATGTCTTAAAGAGGCTTAAAAATGACATTATAAAACGCTTAAGAGTTTTTCTAATAATATTTAAATTTAGGATTATAATTAGAAATGTATTTAATATATACATGAAGAGGTGGTTAACAAATTGAATAGTAATATAAAACACTCATTCGCTGCCAACATTACCAAATGTTTAAATTGATATAACATAAAATTTAATATAAATGAATATACTAGCTAAACCCAACCACGCCCTGCTGTGGCTTATTCTAATATTATATTTCAGGGGAATAAAATAAATTCATTCCGTGGAGGTTTATCCTAAAAAAATCATTACATATAATGATACTAATTTAAATTATAGTGAAAAATTATATGTCTTAAAAAGCATATATGGTCACTACTTGGCTAAAAAGCAACATTCAAGTGAATCCATCAACTACTTTTTGACTTTTAAGGTGAGAAACATACAACTCTTGCATTTTTACATATAAGATTTTAAATATGGAAAATATGATAGTATACATTTTTAGCATCATCCCAAGCACATATGATATTACAGTCGAACCTGGATAACTGAAATCTCTTGGTGACAGGATTTCAATTCCATTTACAGAGGTATTCCTCTTAAACAAGGTATATGTAATCCAGGGTGCAGGTATCTTATTAAGGGGCTTGTACCACTAAAAGAGGTTTTCAAACAACTTGTAATTTTTATAAAAATTTATTACAGAATACACTTAAAAACCATAAAATATTACTTATTACTTTTATTATTACAATTACTTATTACATATTTTTTGTAATATGAAAATTAAAAAATGCAGATTATAAGATAATTAGGTACAAATATATTAAGTATTCACTTATTTTTTCTGTAATCCACTTTGGCATTTAAAAATGTTTTTTTTTTTCTATGTAAGTAAGTCATATAATTTATTATACATTTCATCTTCAGCTCCTTTATTCATTTAAAAAAAAGTCTGCAACTTCCTAACACTATTTAGTGCATCATTTTTCGTGACTGGTAGCCTCTCTCACTCTTCTTCTTCTGCTTGGTCCGGATTATCAAAATTTTCATTTCCGGCTGGCATTTTAGATTTTTCAAGGATTTCTTCATCCTTCCGCTCTCCTGCTCTGTGCTGTGATTATAATCTCGTCATCCATGTGGACATACTGCTCAAATGTTAGGAACTTCTCATTGGCATCTCCACCTTTTACTAATCCTGTGGCTGAACAGGATAACCCTTCATGTTTTCTTAGAAATGTAAATTCCATTTGTAGAGGTGAATACCGAAACAGAGGTACCTTCTAAAAAACTTGATTACATTTATACGGGAGAAAACATTCCAGTTAAAGAGTTTATTTAAGAGAAAAATGATGAGACAAACATTTTTGTAGCACTTATAGAGGTATTCCACTTAACCAAGTCCCACTTAACCAGGTTCGAATGTATTATTACCTTCTTTATGGATCAGGGGGTATGCGGGATTTTGTTTAGGGAGGCGGGCTGGTAAAATTCTTATGCCTACGGGAAGGGTTCGAGGCATTCGGACTATTCTAAGGCTCCATTAAACATTCAAATAAAACTTATTGACATTTAAAAGTTAAATTATTTGTTTATATAATCTTTAATAAATGACTAAGAATTTTTTTAATTTGTAGTTTTGGTTCTCAAAATTTCTAGGTAGGGGGCAGCTTTCCTACCATGCCCCCCTTCATGTGGACACCCATGGAATGGGTTCAACTACATCACATAGAATTATGTAGATATTTAAAAATATATATATATGTTCTGCATTTTTACATTCCAATTTATTTATTTTTTACAAAAGCCACCGTATTTGAAATTATTGGTCTTTCTTTTCAAGGTCCGATTGTTGATTTTGAACCACTTGAGCAGACACATTACCTATTGTTTTTATTTTGTTTTAGATTATTTTTGTTTTTTATTTGTTAAATTATTTTTAACACTGATGTCACTGGGCGGTACTTCTTCTGCCAAAAACAAAAAACTAAGCACCTTCAGCATGGGAGAAGAGTGCTTAACTATTCCCCCCTACTGGGCCCCTGTTAATTTTAAATGAATATATTCATATTTAAATTATGAATGGTAAAACAAAAAATGCACAAAATATATATAAAAAGGTGAAAATTAAAAGGACTCTTATAAAAATATTTACTCACAATGAACTTGTCTGTTTGCTGATAATATTAATATTGTTGTCTATCCCATCTGTATAATTCGACTGGACGCACTTTCCACCAAATTCGAAAACTGAAAAATATCTTTCGGCTTCATACCATTTCCCCATGTACTATATTAAAAAAAAAACAGAATAATCATTAATGCTATTCAATTAAATAGAAAAATATAAATTTACACTTTGTGCCCTTATTGATAATTGTTTTTCATACAATATAATGTAAAATAGTGAAATAAATTTTAAAGACTTAAAATTATATGTATTTTTACATTAAATTATTTTTTATTTTACCAAAATATTTAAAATTTAAAAAATCTAACAATACATGCATTATCTGTTTTGAAAATCATCTACAGTTCTCACGATCCATACATCTCTATCAATCTCTATAAATAAAGATGAAAATAGGTCTGTTTGTTCTTTATAGAAATCCATACCGTTAGTCCTAAATTCTTCGAATTTCGCTGAGTGATTCTTTCATACCAGGTGCAAACACTTGTGTATATTAAAATTGCCAATCACTGGGTATATTCTTTATTGTTATAAAAATCGTTATGATCTCACTTTACATTGGTTTTTATGAAATTGACTGAGTCCCGAGTGAAACTGGGATATACAGCTAGTTCTAAATATTACTAAAGATTATTTTTTTGATGGTTTCAATTCCATGAATATTTATTTACATGAAACTCATATTAAGTACATTCTGTGGACTTATTTTTAGACCACCATTATAAAAGAAAACAAAAATTTATATCGTAACAGACTAAAAACTAAATTTTTGTAAATAAAAGCAATATGAATTTCAATCGATTTAAATACAAAGGTAAATATAAAATTACAATTCACATTCAAGTATTTACAAAAAAAATCTATCCTGATTAAAAATAAATAAACTAGTAATAATGTTATTTTAATACAATAAATTCATGATTTCTTTAGTAAACTTGTTATTCCTTAATTTATTATTTATCAATTATTTGTCTTTAATTGTTTGAATTGGGTACAGGGTTGATAATATATAATAATGAGTATTGTATTATTTTATTTATTTCTAAAACTAGGATAGAGAAAAAAGAAATTATTCATATTATCTTGGGAGACTGCTTCATTTACTTGGAATTATTAAACTGAGTACGCCCTGTTACAGTCTCATATTGCATTTATTTATATTTATTACATAGCTGTGGACATTTCGGATAATGTGTCCATATTCATCACCAACTCTTTTTCCTGCAAATATTAAGTGAATTCTTTTGGCATTCCATTTAGAGAATTTCTCAATTAATGGTGAATTTAATGTCTTGTTGCATGCTTTTGAAACGTCCACGTTAATGTAAAAATATAAATAAATGTAATCTAAGACAGCAACAGGATGCACTCAATTTAATAATTTCAAATTTTTAGTTTTATTTAAAAGATATTATTTTAGCCTCTTGACCCAAAATCATCAATTAAAAAATTAGTGGGACAGTCATTATGTGCATTTATGAGAGTCGTTGGACAGATAAGTGAAGCCCACTTAATTCCTTAATTGTTTGTAATTTTACTATTCAGTTATAGAATATTATGTTAAAAAGTTTTTAAAATACAATTTCTGACTAAAGTTTCATGCTTTAGTAAATAGTAATTGGTAACAACTATTAATTATTAGCTCACTATTGTTAATAATTTTAAATAATGGATGTCATTTAGTTAAGTCAGGAAGTCAATGAGTGACTTATTATATTATATTATTATTATTACTAATTATTATTAGCCCTTTTTATATTCTAGTATGAATCAAACATGGGGTCAAAAGGGGACGGTGAAACCATGGAAATTGTCAAATTATCTCATTTGTAAACTGCTTACAAAGAACTCTTTTAAATTTTGGCATTCTTTTTCAATTATAATATCTTAATTTGATTAAAAAAAGTGTAATACGATACAACCTAAAAAAAATAGTGATTATTATTATTTTTTTGGGTACTCATATGGTTTTGTTACTTCTACTCATGGTCAATATGGCGCTATGTAGTGATGATGTTAACTGAAAAGGACACTTTTGGGGGTTTATTTATCTCTGAAGAGCAAACGCGAGTCGAAAGCTTCAATCAAGGTACTTAGTTACAGAAAATAACACAATGGGAGTAAGATCAAATTACAGTTTTATAAAATCTTAAAATAGGCCTCACCCAGAAGTATCATAGCAATAGCTTATTAAAATTAAATCTATATTTTACTTCTTTTTTATTAATCTTTAACGTATGCTTAAAATATTATGTAAACTTAAAATATTAGTGGATATTCTAAAATTTAAAGCTAATAAACAAAGTGATAATCTAATATAGTTATATGATTAAGTAAAATAATAATGTTACCCTTTGAGGATCAAAATCTGACATCGTTTTCAGCTCTGGACATGCTCCTAAGAATGGTACCTGTGCTTCAATTAAACTCGCTAAGCATGAGACTAAAATAACTGTTTGGAACATCATACTGCAAAGAAAAAAGGTGTTATGAAGTTTTGAAATTTAAATTAGCAAATCAAGAGAGAAATAATTTATCAAAAAAAAAATAAAAAAATAATGCTGGCCTACTGTATGCTACCTTAATGATAGCATTTTATCTACTCCACCACCCTACCCCCTGGCCAGGGAAACCCTGTATAGCCTAACGATGAGGAAGGGGAAAAGAAAAAAAAAATGGGTAAGAAATAAGTAAATGAAAAAATATATAAATTATCTAAAATATAATTAAAATTAAAAATTTGTACACCCAATTAGTACCAAATCAAAAAACTGGAACCCAATTCGGAAAAGCCCACAGAACAATTTTGAATAGGGTGGCCATTTAAGAATAAAAAAAAGTAATACACATTATAAAGTGCATGCTATTATTTATAACTATCCATGAACGGTATAAAACTCGAATATTAATGAGGTCCCCAGTTGGTGGGTTTATTTTTAGTTTACAAAAAAAAATCTGGTGGATACGCGCAACACACAACATTCACTTACAAACTTACTTTGATTTAATATATATGTATTAGTGTATAGATAATATGTATACGCAATTCCTCAACTTCACACATTTTTCTACATGGTAAATACAGTATCTTTCATGTAAAACTTGATAGTTGTCAGTACTTTTCGAATCATTATTGCTCATTGCTCATTTCATTTATTAGGGGTCCTAATTTCATCAACCGTCGAATTTTTTTTATTGCTTGCTTCCTTTTTACTGATAGTTGCTCTCTGTAAATATATCGTGAAGGTGAATCGATAGAAGGTGTATTAACGTCTCATAGTAAAGTTTAACGCCTTTATGAATGCCTTTATGCCTTTCTGGAAACCGAACGATTACTGTTCCTCTAAAATCACTTTATAGTGCATCTATAAAGAAACTTTCTAAACTTCATATATTAAAATATGATTAATTAAAGATTATCTTATACCATATTTTTTCACACCTTAAATGCTTCAAATAATTTGAGCATCACGTTTATAGTCTCTTTAAAGTAGAGTTTTTGTATTGTTAAATAATTGTTTTTATTTATAACTAGCTGTATATCCAGGTTTCACCCGGAGAATTTCATTTTTTAAATCTATAAACTGAGACTTTTATCGACTCAAACGGTCAATTTTGTAAAAACCAATGTAAAGCGAGATCAAAACGATGATTACAACAATAAAGAATATATCCAGAGATCGGCTGAAGTAATGCAATTTTAATATGGACAGGTGTTCGCACCTGGTATGAAAGAACCACTGAGCGAAATTTGGAGAATTTAGGACAAACGGTATCGATTTCTATAAAGAACAAACAGAATTTCATCTTTACATAGATTATAGCTGTATATACCGGTTTCTCACGGGGAATACCATTTTTCTAAAGAAACGGTCGATTTCGTAAAAAAAAAAATTGTAAAGTGAGATCATTATGATCTTTATAACAATAAAGAATATCAGCTGAAGACCGGCTGAAGTTATGCAATTTTAATATGAAGAAGTGTTCACACCTGGTCTGAAAGAACCACTGAGCGAAATTTGGAGAATAAAGAATATCAGCTGAAGATCGGCTGAAGTTATGCAATTTTAATATGGACAAGTGTTCGTACCTGGTATGAAAGAACCACTGAGCGAAATTAGGAGAATTTAGGACAAACGGTATGGATTTCTATAAAGAACAAATAAACAAACAAACAAACAAACAGAATTTCAACTTTATTTATATAGATTTCTTTTTTATTAATAGTTCGTCAGCGATAATACGGGATATGAAATTTTGGCTGTCACATTGCGTGCATAAACACTAATAAAATACCCAATTCGATGAAAATCAATACAGCCGTTTTCGAGTAAATAAAAAAACAAAACAAAAATGAAAGGAAATTTATTAAATAAAGTTCCCCTTTCGTATTACCAATCTTGATGAAATTTTGGATGTCACCTCGCGGGGATATACATATATCAAATACCTAGTTTAATCAAAATCGCTTTAGCCATATTTTAGTAATTAAAAAAAACACGTGAAAATTAGAAAACATTTATTAAATTAAGTGCCCTCTCCAATTTATCAATTTTTATAAATTTTTGACAATCACATTACGGGCATATACATACTTTGAATCCACACTTTGATCAAAATCGTTACAGCCGTTTTTAAGAAAATCGAAAACAACGTAAAAATGAGACAAAATTTGTTAAATAAAGTGCCCCCTCCGTTTGACTAATTTTGATGAAATATTCGCTGTCACATCACGGGTATGTACATATACTAAATACCCAATTTCAGGTTCGTAAGGTTAGTAGTTTTTGAGCTAATCTGTTCACGCACACACACCATTGCGCGGGACTTTGTTATTTGGATTCAGGAGATCCCAAACCGTGTATTTCCAGAACCCAAACCGGAAGTAGAAATTTTTTCCTTATAAATATTTCAATACTTTCCCTTACTGTATATTTCATATAAAAGTAACTGAAAGTAAAAATATATAAATTGTATCCAAACGAATTCCTCGCTGTTGGGTTTCTTAATTTAGGAATGCCAGGCGGATTTTCCCTTTTTGGTACGGATCCCTGCAAGCTCTGTTGGTGCAAACCTAAATTGCTAAGCGTGCTCGAAGTTTTTCCTTCTAAACTCCTACATTGCGCATTAGTATCCTGTTACAACTAGTGAGATAAAAAGTTGACTGGAAGAAACGGGTGACAAGGAAGCCTAGACGAGGAAGGTTAAGGACCCTGTGACTTGGGTCCGTTACATCGGCTCAAGTTGCTGGCTTAACTTAGTCTTGGCTCTGGTTTTGGGTATATCCCGTAAATATTGTTGTTATTTTTACTTATATAACTTGTTATTTTTACCTATACATGTAATATCTAGTAAGGGAAAGTGTTGCGATCGTGAAAAATTTCGACTTCCGGTTTTCAACGGAAATACACGTTTTGGGGTCCCCTGAGTCCAAATGACCTAATGTACTGAGGTGACCTTTTTTGTTTTCCTAGAAAGTACCTTTGTTTTTGTTTATATGGAGAAATTATCTGTCTCTCGTTTCACCTAAAAATAAGAAATGGCTAAATATGAAATATTAAAACAATGAAGTAAACATATACAGGAGAAAAAAAGAAAAATATTTCGTCAACTCATAAAACTCGTTGAACTCACCCATGAGCAGGATGCCTTTAAGGACAGACCACGTTAAAATTAAATATGTTCTGTTCATTTGTTTCCATGTTAACTAAATAAAGTTTTCAACAACTACATAGAGAATTATAAAATCAGACGACTTGGAGTATTATTCTTCCATAGCCGAATCATCACAAGTAAAAATTTTTATTTAATAATAAACAAATTTAGTGTAATTTAGAGAGCGAATACAAACAAAAATAAGTACCTAAATGAATGCGGAAAATTGTGTGAAGTGTGAAGTGTGAAGAAATGGCATTTAACAAAACACGTACATTTCTTATACAAGTAAGTTGTTAAGTGAAAGTTGTGTGTTGCGCGTATCGCACCAGATTTTTTGGGTTGTGCCAGTCTTCTTACAATTGACCAAGATATAAAAGTATATGATCTGAAATTGACAGTGGCATTAATAATAAGGTACGGCAGTTACGTCAAAGTAATTTCATGCAGCGTTTGTGCGTAGTTGGATACGTGACTTCCGACACAAACGCCACCAGAATCCGGAATCAATTTTCGAATACCGAGAACAAGGGCAGTTGGAGATCTGGATCTTTTTGTTTTTCGTTGTCTTGGTTACAGTATGTTTGGCAAATTGATCGGGTTTTAATACAAATTAAATTCTGAAAACTTACAGACGATAAGTTTTATATCCTTTCATTTTGCCAAAAAAATATTTTTTTCCCTAAATAGATATTCTTAATTTTTATCAATTTATTCATATTAATATTTTCATTAAAATTATTTTTTATTTTAGGAAATTATTTAAAATTATCAAAATCCAGCAATATTTACATGCAAGGGCATATCCAGGATCAAAACTAGGGGGGGGGGAGAAGCTATGGTCGTTCAGGTTGTAACATCTTACCGCGGAAAAGGTGAATGAAACCAAAATTATGTATAATTGTAGCAAGGCTTTATCAATGAAGTTATTACAATTATTTGCTTGTAAATAATTGTAATCTATCATTAACTGCTGGAAGATCGTTCTTCCAATCGATACGGGCGGCATAGGCAAGGAATTTTATTCCCTTTAAAAAATTCTTGGGCCACCGCACAGTGGTCCAACCTGGGAAAAAACCTCAAAAATGAAAGTAGCCCAAACCTAATTTTTTCTTGGTTTTGAAATACTTAGATACTTTTAGAACAATGGAAAGAATATATTTTTTTAACTAGTTCAAAATTAAAATGTGTATGTACCGGTAAAATTGAACTTTTTAATGATTGAAAATATCGTACTTTTCTACCAACATAAAAAAAAATTTCTACTCTGTATAATATTAACAATAAAATATTCCCCAATACATCAGGAGTGTGTCATATATATGTGCACTGTTATGGGCTAAACATGTTTGAATAATATCAATAGTTAGAGAAGAAATTAATTTTCGAAATCGTTGCTGAAATAAGTATGATTTTTTGACTATGTTGGTTTGTAAAAAGTTTGCGTTACGTTGCGTTACGGTCGCAATGGTTTAATATGTAACTGTAGGTAGTAGAGGAACTGTGGTAAAATTTTCAGCGCCAACTTCGGCCAACTTTGGGATTTATAAGGATTTAAACCTTTCGCTACGGTGCGAGTGGCGAGGGCGGATGACCTTGGGGAGGAACTATTAGTTAAGAAAAATCCACCTATAGGTCTCTAAGAGAGGTGGGCTGGCTTAGAATTAAAATAAATCACACGTTATTTTCAATTAATTCTAAAATACTATAATAAAATAACATTATTTTAATTTTAATTCTAAAATATTGGAGAAGATATCGTTACAGATCCAAAAATTCTAGCGGACTTATTTGCAAATTTTTTTTCCGAAACGTCAAATGTGCAATACAATGACCTACTGATAAGTGATAATGGTAGTGAATCCGAACAACCAAACTTAACTCCATCACGCGAAGCCTACAACAAGCCGTTTGGTTGGAATGAATTAGAACAGGCCATAAATACTTGTAAAAAGGTATCGGCCCCAGGTATTGATGAAATTTCCTACGAAATGATTAGAAATCTGCCATATGAGGGGAAGGCTTACTTATTGAAACTGTATAATCACCTGTGGAACAGTGGCAGTTTCCCTGACGCTTGGAGAACCACTTTAGTCGTGCCAATCCCTAAAAAAGTTAATAGCAATCAACCAAAGGACTTTCGACCTATTTCCCTTTGTTCTTGCTTATCGAAAATTCAGGAAAAAATGGTTAATTCGAGGTTGATCAATATAATAGAAACAAAAGGGTTATTTTCTGCTTCTCAGTTCGGTTTCAGACAGAATCTTTCCACGATAGATCCAATCCTTATACTGCAGGGAGAAACAGAAGAAGCTTTCGCTCGGAAGGAACATCTAATAACTATATTCCTGGATCTCGAAAAAGCGTACGATACAATGTGTAGGGAACGGGTGTTAAAAATTCTAAGGACCTGGAAAATAACAGGAAATATATATATTTATATAAAGAACTTCTTGCAGAATAGAAAGTTCCGTGTAAGAATTGGAAGCTCATATTCATCAATTCACACACTGAAAAACGGAACTCCACAAGGATCGCCACTTAGTGTTACATTATTCTTAATATCAATCAATGAATTGGCTACGTTATTTGAGAAACCAACAAAGGTTGTCCTATTTGCGGATGATATCCTCCTGTTCGCTCGTAGCAAGTCCATCGGCTTTATCGAATGGAAGTTGCAACAAGCTATGAATAAAGCCGCGGAATGGGCGAGAAATAGCGGCTTTACCATTTCGGCGTCGAAAACTAATGCCATGCATTTTTGCCGTTTAAGAGGTTGCGCCCGCAATCCCCAAATTTCGATGGGAACAAACAACGTAATGTTCCTTGATGAGCGAAAATATTTAGGAATGCATCTGGATAAACGTCTTAATTGGACTAGGCACATCAGGTATCTCAAAGATACTTGTTTAAAAAGACTGGGGCTGCTCAAGTGTCTTTCTCACCTAAGTTGGGGGGCTGACAGATCAATCCTTTTGAAGATTTACAGGGCTACAATAGGAAGCACGATGGATTATGGTTCCATTGCTTATGCCTCTGCCAGCACATCAGCTTTGAAAATGTTAGACGCAATACAGCTCTCAGGATATGTACCGGAGCGTACAGAACTTCGCCTGTCCAGAGCCTCTATGTTGAAAGTGCAGAGCCACCATGATGATCATAAGAAGATCCTATCTATCCCTCAAATACATTGCGAAATTGGCGTCACTACCGAACCACCCACTGCATCCATCTGGAGGAGAGACGGAATTTAAGGTCCCGAGGGATATGATAGCACAAAAAATTCCAAAATTAGTCCCTGACCTTGCCGAGAATACGAGCCTGGATCATATTCAAAAGTACCCAACAACAAGTAAACCCCCCTGGTACCATTATGATATCCAAATAAATATGAAACTCTCAAAAGAGAAAAAACAAAATTTATATCCTTTGATGATCCAAAACATGTTTTTCGAAATTTTAGGAGAATTTCAGGACCACAACATTATGTACACCGACGCGTCTAAATTTGAGGATTCAGCAGTGGGATGTGCTGTAATAAAAGAAGAAGACACATACCTTTTTAAGCTGCCTGGAGTTTGCTCGGTTTTTACTGGAGAGGCAACTGCCATAAAGGAAGCTCTGCTCCACTGCAAAGTAGCTAACTACCAAAAATCAGTCATTGTCACTGACTCAATGAGTGTTCTACGGGCAATAAGGAGTCAAAAACCAGAGCTCGCCACAATAATGGAAATATTGCATCTTCTTGATGAATTACAAAAAGAAGGAAAAAGAATAGCTTTTCTTTGGACTCCATCCCATTGTGGCATTGTAGGAAACGAGAAGGCAGATGCTGCATCCAGACTGGCTCGAACAGGTGATAACAGTCAAGTCAAATCCATAGACATTACTCCCCGAGAAGACTGGGTGAGGCACGTGAAATCCAAATTAATGACACAATGGAATGAAGCCTGGAGAAGGAACCCCTCCAAACTGCTACAAATAAAAGCAGATTGTAAAAAATGGTCAACCAGCAACAGAAAATCTAGGAGAGAAGAAATAATCCTCTGCCGGCTTAGAATAGGT
Source organism: Aelia acuminata (assembly GCA_911387785.2). NCBI lineage: Eukaryota > Metazoa > Arthropoda > Insecta > Hemiptera > Pentatomidae > Aelia > Aelia acuminata. The sequence goes on from OU426981.1 coordinate 139,614,051, forward strand.
CACTGCGAATTCTCCCATGCATACCTGCTTCACAACCTCGCACACCCTACCTGCGTCAAATGTGGTGCCCTGATCACGGTCTCCCATATACTAGTGGACTGCGAACACTACCAGCCTGCAAGGACAAAACTAAAAATGAACACATCATTAAAAGACGTGCTATGGGATACCGAAGATAATGTTGAAAAGCTAATGAATTTTTTGAAGCTTACTGGTTTTTACAATAGAATTTAAAAAAAAAAAAAAAAAAATGCCAATGACCCCTCCGGGTAGAGGCATATCAAACCAAATAAATAATAAATAATTCTAAAATATAAAAAAAAATTGTTTTATTTTGTATTTTAAATAATCAAATAAATTACGATTACAAGTAGGTTGTTTGAAGGTGCACAGTTTGCTTATAGTATATGGTGATACTTTGCACTAGAGCTCTCACCCATGAAAATTGAGGCGGTACATTTATTTCAGTTTGATGCTGTTATTGTTTCAAGTTTTTTGAAAATACTACATTAACCGCTCAGATTGCAGGGTTAAATGAAGAATTAATTATGATATTAAAAACAGTACTTGATGTGATTTGCTCTTTGTACCCGATTGATACTGCAGCATGTCGCAAGTATACAGTGGAAACGGCTGAGATGGCAGTGACTCGGTACCCCTGGTACTATTTCCCATCGACCGTCCACAAAATTCTTTTCCATGTAGCAGACATGATTGAGCTCGCAGCACTTTGTATCGGTTCCCTTTCAGAAGAGGCTCATGGAGAGTAGGAACAAATATTATAAGCAGTAAAGGGAACGTCATTCCAGGAAGATACCTCGAGTCGCAACAAATGAAGATGTTTTCTACCAATTATTTGTAACAAGCAACCTATACATTACGGATTTAAGACCAGTATACAAGTATAAAAAGAAAAAAAGAGCTAACCGAGGAAGCATACAATTTATTTAAACAAGATTAAATAATTATATCCTATTTGTATTATAGTACATAAAATGTTAAATAAAAAAATTAATATACTATAATATATCTAATCTTGGACAATAATTGTATAAATAAATAAGTAACAAATTGGAGTTAATCTCATGCTAAAAATAAAATTTTATTAATACAGTTATACAACTATATAATAGATATCAATTATACAAAAACTATAATACCTAAAAATAACAATTGATTAACAATCCATTGTTACATCTCTAGATAGAAAATCCATAACAATGCACTATACAAAATAATATTTCCTCTAAAAACACATGATTGGCAACCAGCTTACATATAATATTCAAATTTTTATTTTCCACGTCAAATTTTAACTTGATCTGATGCTCTGATTTCGTTGATATAGATTTCATTAGATTCGGCACCTCAAAAAACATATACGACTATACCAAACACGAATTTTTGATATTGTTGACTTTTTGACCCTCAAATTTGGACTTGATCTGGTGGTCTAATTGCACGGATTTTGATTTCATTAAATTCGGCACCTCAAAAAATCAATACACGGATGGTTCCAGGCCGCTAACAAAGTAATTATAATAGATATTAGGTTTTTTCCCATTTTCAACTTTTTTGGTCCACTGTGCACCGCGGGACGGGAACCTGCGACCTTTAGTATCGTAAGTATATTTTTATTTATTTTTTTTAACCATTATTCTAATTTGTGCCACAGTGTCAGTGGAAATTTCACTTTAACAGTGTAAAATCTACATGCACTCAATTTTTTTTTTTTAATTTCAATTTTCATAGATATCAACTGTAGCGCTAGACGTATCAATGCATTCATTATACGTTAGGTTAGAAGTATCACCTGAAGTAGAATTCGTGGCTATTGTATATACTAGTTCAAACATTCCATGATCCTTGTTTCATTGACCCTTTGCAACGGGATCTCTTCAAATTTTTAAGGAATGACAAAGACATTTTTTGAAGAGTCATCATCAGTACATTCTATTCCCTTGACCTCTTCTTTTTCGGTCATAAAAGATGTCCCGGAGGATGTGGAACTAAAAGACATAAAGGACGAAATGTGAGAACATTGTTGATGCCCGCCATACTTCGCGAAGGCATTGTTTTCTTTTCTTCTCACAGGTGAAAGTTTTTCGGTTGAAGAAGTGACAGTGCAAAAGTGAAACATTGAGAGGCCTTTGTGGTATAGAAGGCATATCCACACCGGAACAATCTTTAGATGGAGAATCTTTATCGTGATATCATACAATTGGCAGGAAATGTGTGAACAGTTATGGTTTTGAAAGTAAGCGAGGTGTCTCTACGATGTGCGATTGAACCTTCCCCTACCGGCGCACAGTGGTCCTCATGGGCCCATCATGGTGCAATAAATTCTTACAGTTGTCGGATCTTGTTCAAACTTTGTATTATTTTTAATCCACTATTGTAGAGTTGTTTTATATAGGTTTCATGAAAATAGGTAAGGGTGGGGGTGGTTGTAAGAGGAGGGGTGGGAGAATTTCTTATTAATATTATAACTTTTAGTGAACAAAAGTTGTTCAAACTTTGTATTGTGTTAATTAGTGGATTGTAGAGTTGTTTTATATGTGTTTCATGAAAATAGGTAAGGGTGGGGGTGGTTGTAAGAGGAGGGGTGGGAAAATTTCTTATTAATATTATAACTTTTAGTGAACAAAAGTTGTTCAAACTTTGTATTGTGTTAATTAGTGGATTGTAGAGTTGTTTTATATGTGTTTCATGAAAATAGGTAAGGGTGGGGGTGGTTGTAAGAGGAGGGGTGGGAAAATTTCTTATTAATATTATAACTTTTAGTGAACAAAAGTTGTTCAAACTTTGTATTGTGTTAATTAGTGGATTGTAGAGTTGTTTTATATGTGTTTCATGAAAATAGGTAAGGGTGGGGGTGGTTGTAAGAGGAGGGGTGGGAAAATTTTTTATTAAGATTATAACTTTAAGTGGGCAAAGCTTGTTCAAATTTTGTATTGTGTTTATTAGTGATTGGTAGAGTTGTTTTACATAGGTTTCATGCAAATAGGTAAGGATGGGGATAGTGTATAGGTAGGTAGGTAAGGTAGTAGGTGTATAGGTAGGTAAGGATAGCAGGGAGGGGTGGAAGAATTTGTGTTTATTAGTGGATTGTACAGTTGTTTTATTTAGGTTCATACTTCATTTTATATTAATTTATCATGTAAAACGTTTAATTTGTAACAAAAATAACTCGTTTAATGCTCTTCAGAATCACTCATACTAAGTAATCATTTAATAAGTCATCACTATAGTATTTGTATTAGGTACATTATTTTTTTATAATTTAATAAACACGAAAAAAAAAAAACATACGTGCACATTTACATAAGAATTTAATAAGAATATTCACTGGGAATAATTTGAAGTGTATACAACAGTGGAATAAAAAGAACACGTTTTAAAATGCAGATATTTAATTTCAATTATATAAGTTTAGAATTTTAATATTATAAATAAAAATTAAACACAGAACATTTCATTTCCCTGTAATTAGTGATTTATTAACTAACTCAACAGAAATTGAATACTACGAACAGCTTTCACATACTCAAACATAAAGTCGAGCGAACTATGATGTCTGACCGCACCTATGCATCTTAAAGGTGCCTTTACACCTTACGAACCTCACCTTCGAACAAGTTCACCTTCGAACCTTGCCGTACCGACGTGAACAGCCATTTATACTTCACGTGACGTTAAGCGAACCAATATGGCTGACGCACCCAAAGCTAGCTTATGATAAAGAAAAAATCTCCATAATCAATATATTTTATATTATCTGAAAAACAAAAAATAGGAGACGATTTACAACGTTTCACAAATTACACTAGTATCACAAACAACTCTTGTCACTTAGGAAAAACCCAAATCAAAAGTGACACTAGCGCTACCCCCGAACCTAGGCGAACAGATGAAATACCTAGAACACCCGAACAGTCGACGTGAAGGCTTCACGAAGGTTGTTCGAGAGTGGTGTTCGAAGGTAAAGTTCGTGAGGTGTAAAGGCATCTTACTATGTACAACAATTTTTAATATATAGATGGCTGACTTGGAACTAGCGGCTGCTCTGACTTTTGCTCTAAGTTATTATGGATAAGAGCAACGTCAGAGAAATGCTAAAAGAAGGTCTGGAAGCTTATTTTAACTAATTCAAAAGCGGCACTAGCGCTATACCCAAACAAGCGGCCGTAAAGATAAAGTACCTCTTCAAATTCGTGTCTTATTTAGAATAGCCGAACAGTGTTTGGGGCAGCCTGTTCGTGGGTGAAGTTCAACACAGTGTAAAGGCGCTTTTAATAATACAAGTGAACCCGAAGGTTCGATGCCATACTTCCATCCAAATACCGTCCTCCAAATTCTCCTCCTCATGATCTTGTAGGCCTATCACTCAAAGGTTTGCCAGTCGGCATTTTTAAGTGTTGGGACAGAAGCAAGGGCGTACCCAGGATCAAAACTAGTGGGGGGGGGTGCAAGCTATGGTCGTTGAGGTTGTAACATCTTAACCCGGAAAAGGTGAATGAAACCAAAATTATGTATAATTATAGCAGTGCTTTATCAACTAAGTTATTACAATTATTTGCTTGAAAAAAAAAATATTCTTTTAAGGCTTCCAGCCTTAAAAGCCTAGAAAATTAATGCTTCCAGCCTTCGAGGGGGGGCAGCTGCCCCCCTTGCCCCTCGCTGGGTACGCCTATGAACAGAAGTGATTTCGCTACTGAAAAGTAGCAAGCATTACCGGCTTTTAATCTAGCCTTAATTTCCTCAACGATTTCGTTTTTTCTAGTAAACAAGTCCCCTAAATATCTAAATTTCTCTATGTGTTCGAACGTTCTTTTGTTTGTTAATATAAGCAAAATCGTCACCAATTCTCTTTTCCGTACTTATTTTCAACCCAATTTGGGGTCTCCTGTGGTATAATGGTTAGCATGGCAACCTACAATACTAAAGGTCGCAGGTTCGCGCTCAGCGGTGGCCCTAAGATTTTGTAAAATTAGTAAAAAAATTATTAAAACACTTCAATTGGTCAAGAAAAAAGAAAACGAAATATTTAAAAATAAAAGCTAGGGGTCACCTGTGGTGTAGTGATTATCATAGCAACGTACAATAATATATATCGAGTTCTCGTCCCGCGGTGGCCTATTTTAAAGGATGTGAAAAACCCCTTAGCCATGCCGTCCCTCTGATAGGACGTAAAAAGGAGGTCCAGAGCCTGTACGATGTCAGGTACTCGTTAAAGATCCCTATCCTAATTATACCTGGATAGGCAAAATTTAGGACTCCCACTATAGGCATCGTACAATTAGCCTTAGTGGCATAAAGTGACGTTAAACAATCAAACAAATAATCAACCCAACTTCTTGACCGGCTTTCATCAACGTTTTTGTATTTAGCTCTATAGTATTCGCGTCCTCACCAAGCAAAACCAAATCAAATAACCGAGGACGGGTATATTCCCTCCCAGATTTAAACCCTTCCTGGTACCTGTAGCTTCCATAGTGACGTATTCCAGCGCTAAATTAAATAGAACAGGTGCTAAAAACTCTAAAATTAAAAAAAAAAAAACATTAAATATTTTGTTTCGAAGAGAAAATATTTTCCACAGCCGGGGATTCTCATTCGCGGTGCTTAAAACAACTACGCTACCAACGACGTTGTCCGGATATGCGGATGACCGTGTTCGAGTCCAGCTCATGATTGATCTTTTCTCTTAAAAAATAATAATAATAAAATATTTAAAATTATTAAAACGGAAAACTTCAATCAAATAAAATATTTTTTACGTTAGCTTGATTGAGTTATATATTTAGTTTGGAAAGACAACATTTCGATCCCTGCAAGTGGATCTTGATCAGGGCTTCTGAGTCTAGAGTAATACAGTCTCTTTATTGGCTCGAAACGTTGGCTTTCCAAAAAAAAAAATAACTGAAAATCCTGACTATCAACCAAACTATCGTAAAGAAAAACAGTTGACCATTACTTACCCTTTTTAAATATTTTTTATTTTTATCTTTTATCATCCTAATACACTTCATCGTCTCGGAAGCTTTATAGATATCCTTCTATCTTGAAGGTAACTTCCTAAAGCGAAAGTATTACTTTCATCAGAGGGGGATTCAGCGCGTCGGCTAATAATCGATAGTATGAAGAACAATGTAACTATTATACCGAAATCGATAGTATAGGCCAAGACCCTTTTAGATAAACCGGTTAAACATTAGAGGGGCGACCATTCATTGAGAATTTTTTTGTCTTCTTCCGAGAACATGGACAATGGACTCTGCTGTGCTGCTTTGGATGTCTTTCGAGGTAGGATTTTCACTTTCGTTTCAAAGAATAATCCACGGAAGGAAATGGGTTCCGGAAATATATCGCACCCTCAATGCAAGATTGCCATAACTCAAAATAATTGATTTTTTTATCTTGAAACCACTTCAATTGGCCTACAAAAAGGAAAACTAAATATTTTAAAAGAAAAACCCATGGGTCACCTGTGGTGTAGTGATTATCATAGCAACGTACAATACTAAGTATCGCGAGTTGGCGTTCCGCGGTGGACTGAGTATTTTTTAAAGGATGTAAAAAACTCTTGGCTATGCCATCCTTCGCATAGGACGTAAAATGGAGGTCCCTATACGATATCAGGTACTCGTTAAAAATCATTATCCTAATTATACCTGGATAGGCAATATTTAGGACTCCCACTGTAGCATCGTTCGATTAGCCTTAGTGGCATAAAGTGACGTTAAAGAAACAGACAAACAAACTATAAATGAAAAAAGTAATAGTAATTAACAAATGCTTTAAATAGCTTGGTTTTTTAAATTAATCACCTGTTTTCATATTGATACTTAATACTTGATACCAAGTTAAATACAAACTTTTTTCCAAGGAACAGTCCTCAACTGTTATAAAATAGGATAGCAAGTAAAATGCAGGTCCCTGTACGATAATAGCTATTCGTTAAAGATCACTAACCTAATTATACCTGGATAGGCAATATTTAGGACTCCTACCATAGCATCGTCCGATTAGCCTTAGTGGCATAAAGTGGCAATAAACAAACAAAATAAGGATTAACCTATATTAATTAATATATTTTTTTAGTTCAATTGTCTTTTTTATAAAAATTAATGCAAAACTAACGCATTTGAAATTATGTTAATGGGGTTAGCATAACTACCGACAATACTAAAGGTCGCGGTTTCGCACCTCGCGGTGGCCCTAGCATTTTTCAAAGGGAGTACAAAATCCTTGGCTCTGCCGTCCCTCGGATAGGACGTAAAATGGAGGATCCGATCCTGTACGATATCAGCTACTCGTTAAAGATCCCCTATACCTGAATAGGCAATATTTAGGACTCCCACCGTAGCATCGTCCGATTATCCTAAAGGGACCTTAAACGAACAATCAACCTTTTGTTGCCTATTTTTACTTTAAGTTATTTTTTAATCGTAGATATTTCTAATGAATAGCAAGCGATAATATGAGACATGTGTATAGGTGATTAAAGAAATATATATTTATTACAAAAGCAATGAAATTATATCTGTACCGTATTAGCTACGTAAATGGTGCTGGGTGTGTTGCCCTTTGTTTTTGTACCGACGAAGTTTTTTTGAACGATTTACTGTCAGTCGTAATTCTTCTCAGGAATGTTTTCTGCACCTTGACCAAGACATCCATAAATCTTATATAATGACATTTACCGGGTCAGCTGTTTATATAGATTACGGATATCTGTATAAGCACTAATCAGCTGCTTTAAATTTTTTTAAATGAATATATATATATATATATATATATATATATATATATATATATATATTTCTAGATTTTGCCTATCCTGGTATAATTAAGATAGGGGTCATTAACGAGTACCTGATATCGTACAGGCTCAACATGATTTGAAAATTACACATAAAATGGAAATTACTTGTTTCCATGATAACTAAATGAAGTTTTCAACAACTACATAGAACATTATAAAATCAGACGACTTGGAGTATTATGCTTGCATTGCCGAATTATCACAAGTAAAAACAATTATTTAACAATAAAAAATGTTAGTGTACTTTTGAGAGCAAATACAAACAAAAATAAATGAATTAATTTAGAAAAATGTGTGAATTTGAGGAATGGCGTTTACATATTTATCGAAACTCGTTAATTGCTAATCTTAGTAAGTTGGTAAGTGAAAATTGTGTGTTCTTCGCATCGCACCAGATCTTTCATTTTGGACTGAACACTCTATACGTTAGACCCACAGATATCCGTTTTTGATTGATAACGTAACACCTTGTTAAAAATTTAGAAGTTTGAATTCTAATTAAGTTGGTTCTGGAAAACAACTTTCTCTAATTATTTTTTTTATATGGAAACAGCGTTTCTATTTTTGGAGTTCGCTTACACGCTATCGGGACAAATTTTTTGGATCTTATTAAACCTTTTTGTACACATATCTATGGTGAGTTCATGAAATCTTACGATCGATACTTGTTTAACCCATTCATCATAAAATAACCTCCCCTGCATTAAGTTATTATTGTTACACCCATTTTTTCTTTCACTTACCAATATATGAAATATATAGTAAGTAAGTATCAGGATTGTGAAACAATTTGACGGAATATACGTTTTGGGTTCCCGAACGATTTTGATTGAAATCGCCATTTTTAATAAGAATCAAGTATTCTTTGAAATCAGGTAGGCTTTGTCATCATAGAAATACTCTGAGGTGGCTTTAATAGGGAAGGGGCTTTTTTTGTTTTCCTATAAAGTACCATTGTATTTGTTTATATGGAGAAATTATCTGTCTCTCGTTTCGCCTAAAAATAAGAAATGGCTTAATATAAAATATGAAAAAAATCTAGTAAACATACACAGGAGAAAAAAAAAATATTGCGACAAATTATAAAACACGTTGAACCCACGCATGCGCGGCACTCCTTTAATGACAGACCATTGTTTAGATCATTAGCTGATTTGAAGAGTTGTCAACTTGTTTTAAAACATAAAAATTTAGGGGAAATTATTTGTTTCTATCGTAACTAAATAGAGTAAGAATTATTATGCTACAAGTAAAAACTTTTATTTAACAATAACAATTTTTAGTGTAGTTTTGAGAGCAAATACATACAAAAAAAACAAAGTCAATTGAGGCGTTTTACATATTTATCAAAACACGTCAATTTTTAATCCAGGTAAGTTGGTACGTGAAACTTGTCAGTTGCGCGCATCGGCGCAGATTTTTTTTTTTTTAATAATCTGCCTCTATCTTTTTAGATGATATACATTTACCACAATGGGCGTCATCAGCACCAAATTTTTTTTGGGGGGCGACTCAATATTTTCCTAGATAGGATAGATAGAAATTCGAGAGGCTAAAAATGGGATTAATAATAACTCCTAAAAACAACCGTTGGGACATTTAATTCATCCTCCTACGCTGTATTTTAAAGGCATTTATAGTATCTTAAAACTTCAATTTATTCCTCATTTATACATTAAAATAGGGAGTTGTTAAGGCTTAATGTTGAAGTTTGTGGGCCTAAATTTCTTGATTGAATTTTATCCAAGTTTTTCTTCTGATCCCGATCCCAATAATTTCATTGCTTTCCATCAACTTCTATAAGCTTCATTGAATTGATGGAAAGTAGGATCAAGCTGCTTGGTCTAAAAAAGAAATGTAGAGCAATAAAACAAAACAGTTCGAGCAGAAATAAAAAATATATAATTCATCAAATATACAATACGCCTGACTATGCTTTTAACAATAGAGTGTGCTGGAATTAACTAATATTTTATATTTATATTTTATTGTTTAAAATCGGATAAATTCACAAAACCGTATTTTTATTTTTTTTTTTTTTACATTTGGTGCTCTCCTGCCAAAATATTGGGGGGGGGGGGGGGGGGGCGCATCCCCCCTGTCCAACCTCGCGTCGGTGTCGCCCGTTTTTACCACTACATTCTAACGCTTCTGTTTTAATAATAATAGTATATTTAACACTTTAATTTACTGAAACATGGACATGACTTGATTATGGAAAGATGATACCACGTGACCATGAAAACGAGAATGTTTTAGTGATGAATAAAGAATTTAAATAATCCATCGGATATAAGATAGTTAAAACTCACAAAACTGTTTTTTTGGATGATTACGTGTGATGTTTCAACTGCATTTTCAATTTTACTATCTACCCACAAAAAACGACTAGGGAACATTGTCTTCGATCACAAATAGTCTACCATTGCGGCAGTTAGTAACACTGGTACTAACTGTAACTTAAACGTAGCCCTCTACTTGCGTTAACACGATAATCCCCTCCATAAAAGAATATGGTACATTGCGCCTTACACGAACGAAACTATTAATACTATTGTGACTAAATTCTAGCATTGAGGTTTCATCATTCTGATTCCAATGGTACTTCTAAATCAAAATCGATATAGTTTGAGTTGTAACCACCCTCTCACCAACGTGCGATTTATTTATACCGTTATATTGTTATAAAAATCTGGTGCTATGCGCGCAAAACACAACTTTTACTTACCAACTTACTTAGACTAGAAATTGACGGGTTTCGTTAATTGCCATTTCTCAAAGTCACACATTCATCACACACACGTTCATTTCTTATTTTTGTTTTTATTTGCTCTATAAAGTACAGTAATTATTTTATAAAGTACACTAAGTTTGATCAAAATCATTAAAGAAGTCTTTGAAATAATCGAAAAAAAAGGTTAAAATTGGGAAAAAAGTTGTGAAATAAAGTGCCCTCTTCGTTTGATCAAATTTGATGAAACTTCGGCTGTCACATCATTGTCATATACATACATCAAATACCCAATTTTATGAAAGTCGTTAAAGCCGTTTTTGAGTAAATAAAAAAACATGTGAAAATGAGACAAAGTTTATTAACTAAAGTGCCCCCTCCAATGGATCACTTTTAATGAAATTTTGACTCACATCGCGGGCCTAAACCTACATCAAATACCGAGTTTAATCAAAATCGTGAGGAGTTTTTGTGAAAATCGAAAAAAACGTAACAATTACACAAAAGTCTTTATATAAAGTACCCGCTACATTAGACCAATTTTGATGAAATTTTTGCTGTCTCATCGTGGGCATATACATACACCAAATACCAAGTTTCAGGTTCCTACGGTTAATAGTTTTTGAGCTAGTCTGTTCACACACACACACACACACACACACACACACACACACACACACACACACACAGACCATTTCGCGGGACTTGGTCATTTCGACACAGGGGACCCCGAAACGTGTATTTCAGTTGAAAACCGGAAGTCGAAAATTTTCACGATCGCAATACTTCCACTTACTATATATTTCATATATAGGTAAGTGAAAGTAAAAACAGGTCATAAAAGTAAAATAAATAATTTTTTGACCGACTCTTTTCTCTTTTGCTTTGGCATAAATAAACTAGGGTAAACAATCTACACATTTAATATTATTATTATTATTGTTATTGTTATGAAGGATTGGTTACCCACTTCGCTACAGAACGTGCAAGGTACGATAGAGACGAACTGACCTGAAGGCTGCTTCCACGGGCACTGTCTGCTCAACACTAACGGTACTGAAATGGGTCATAGTCTTTCTCCCACTTTCTAAGGAGGAGCTACTCTTCGCTCAGGAGGTGTGGGGTTTCCATAGGTGTCTCCTGTTCGTCAACCTGGAGATCTGCAAGAGAAGAGGAGTGTCGTCCTTTCTGGAGGATGGGTAGAAGAGTAGAGACTTCTATCATGTAGAAATCGGATTTAGAAGAATGAATGTTACCAATAAAAACGAACTCATGTTGCAGAGAATAATATTATATTCTGAACATTATTTGTAAAAGTACATTTTTATTTTATTTTTTTTTTTTTTACGCTATTTTGTTATACATAATCGTATTCGATCAAGATCCCACAGAAAACACTAGGAGAAGACCTATGAATAGAAAAATGATTTATTTGCTCAAAATAAAAAAAATATCAGTTTTTTATCGATGAATTAAAATGCGAAAAGTGGAAAGTTTCTTTATACCCTACATATCGAAATACTTATTTTCATCACTAGTACCAAAAGTGGTTGTTTTCGGTGCCCGGTCGAGTTTAACGTGCGAGGCATAGCCGAGTACCGAAAACATACTTTTGGTACGTGTCATGAACAATACTTGTTATCATACTGCTCATACTTGAGTACATTAAAAAACTTTTATATTTCATTAATAACTTACAGATACATTATAAGTACCTAATTAAATTTACACCTTTTTTTTTTGTTAAAAACATATGTTTATTAAACTGTGTAATAGAAGAAAAGTACTTATATATTTACATTAATATTTATAGTACAATTCTGATTATTGATTATATTAAAACCTTTGTTTGGCATTGCCTTTTGAAATACCGATAACTTTTGATTAAGGGAATTATTTTCATCTCTAAAAAAGTCGTCAACAGTCCAAAAATCTTCTTCCTCCCGCAGGTAAGGTTAGGGAACCAAAAAGATTTTTCAGGCCTAAAATACTACTTTACGGACTCAAATCGAGTCTTGATAACACATGTTTGTGATGCAGTATGATGAAAAAAAAAATCATGAAACTCTAACATGTCTATCAATAGATAGCAGCAGTGGTGTAGTGGTTAGCATTGCAACCTACAATAATAAAGGTCGCGGGTTCGCGACCCGCGGTGGCCCTATGCCGTCCCACGGTTAAAGGTCTGGCCACACATGTCCGCACCGGATCCGCACCGCAGCAATAATATAGGTTATGTTGAGAATATTTTTAATTTAACTTAAACATTACCTTTAGTTATGCATAAGGTGGCCTGTGTCTGACATGTGTGGCCTGACCTTTAGGCATAACTAAAGGTAATATGTAAGTTAAATTAAAAATATTCTGAACATAACCTATATTATTGCTGCGGTGCGGATCCGGTGCGGACATGGCCAGACCCTAAGACGTAACATGGAGGTCCCGAGCCTATACGATGCTAGGTACTCTTTAAAGATCCCTATCCTTATTATACCTGGATAGGCAAAATTTAGGGATCCCGCTTTGGTATCGTCAGATTAGCCTTAGTAGCATAAAGGGATGTTAAACAAAACAAACAGCCTAACCCTGGCTTTAACCATTAAATTTACAAAACTATTCTTCTTAAACTTCTTTACAAAACTACCTCTAATACATTCTCTGAATACAGTGAACCCTCGATATAGCGAACTGGTAGGGGGTTTGATATTCCGAGTTCGCTATATCGAGGTTCGTTATAACCGAGGTTCTTTTTTTTTAATCTTTTTTTAGCCAATGGCCGCACTAATTTGATCATATTTAGAATGAAATTCATTCATTAGAACTAGTTAAATTAAAACGCATTTATGTAATTTATTTTTAGTTAAACTGCATATTAAAAAAGTAAAAAACAATGAGATTCATTAATTTATCCACCAAGTTCACTTGAGAGTTCTTTAGCCTTAGCTTATTATTCGAATTATACAGAATGGTTAATAAGAGGGTCTGAGATTGGTATTTGCGATCTCATTTGTTTAAAGCAATTTATCAATTTTTTTCCAAATATTCATGAGCCGCAGAGCGCAGTCGTTTATTTAATGCTGAAGTTAATCCCTGGGCTGCGGTTTAATCTATTTTATCTTTGTTGTTTTAAAATGGTTGACAATGTTGATTTTAGAATTCCATATTTTTCTGCGATGGTTTTCTTACTTAGAATGCCCGATTCAATATCCTGGAGAATTTTCAAGTTTTCCTCGATTGATAAGGGCTTACGTTTGTGACACACGTTTGCCAACGAACTCATTGTGTATTAAAAAAAAAAAAAACAGTATAAACGACTACAGAACACTGATTCGAATAATACAGAACTGAGCTAGTTTTGAGAAAAAACACCTCAATTCTAGAAACTGGTGCTACTTCATCTTCGCGCGCTCATTATACGTAATACAGTAAAATAAATTAATAAAAATTCTAGCAGTTCATTATAACAGAATATAATAATTCTCAGGCATCAAATTTAGTTCGTAGTTCGCAGTAACCGAGGGATTTCGCTATAACGAGGGGTTCAGCAGAAATATAATGGTAATTTTAGGGGGAAAGTATTTTGGTTCGCTATATCGAGGTGTTCGTTATATCCGAGTTCGTAATAATGAGGGTTTACTGTAGTCTGCTACCATTTTTTTCCTCGTTTATTTGCTGATAATAGACTAATAAAGATGTTTTCAAAGTTTATTATAAGAATCAGAACATATAATGTAGAAGTATGAATCTTCTACATATAGCAAGTCGTCAAGAAGATTTTGTTTTTGCATACAGTCGGAATCAGAATGACAAAACTTACAATCCCAGAATTAGTCACAAAAGTATTAATATTCCCGTTCGTGTAAGGCGTAATTTACCATATTCTTTTATGGAGCGGATGGTTGTCTTAATGAAGGTAGAGGGCTACATTTCAGTAACAGTACCACTGGTGGTACCAGGAAGTACCAGTGGTAAACTAATACTAACTGTCCAAATGGTAAACTATTTGTAATAAAATACTATTTTCCCTAGTCGCCGTTTGTAGGTACATAGTTTTAGTTAAATATATATGTAGTATATTATAGTTAAATTGAGAATGCAGCTGAAACTTTGCGTGTGATTATGATGTAACCATATTCTTGCTGTTTATATTATTTCTAAAAGGTACTTTTTTTTTAAGGATTACCTTCCCCTCTATTTGGGAAAAATAGTAAGATTCCCCCTGAAAAAGAGAGGAGAAGGGCCATAAATAAAAGAATACTTTATTTGCTAATGACTCAAAAACTTTTGCGAATTACTTAAGTGCAAAAGTCAAAGGTCTCTCTATAAACAATAGTGGTTACGCGTAAATCACATCAATATTTTACATATAAAGAATTCTTTGGTTTGTTTGATTGTTTAACGTCGTCACTTTATGCCACTAAGGCTAATCGTAAGATGTTGCAGTGGGAGAACTAAATGTTGCCTATCCAGGTATAATTAGGATGGGGATCTTTAACGAGTACCCTTGTACAAGCTTGGGACCTCCATTTTACGTCCTATCCGAGGGACGGCATAGCCTATGATTTTTTACTCCGAAAAAAACATTTTGTTTCAATAACCATATCACTGTTCAATACTTTTTTTTTTCTCTTACTAATTTATTAGTGTTTGATAAATTAATAGTTGATAAATTTTTTATAATAAATATATGATAAATTTTTTTATGGATAATAATAGTTATTTATTATACAAGTGATGAAAGTAGATCATTTTACAACTCGAGTGAAACGTTTACCCACACGAGCGAAGCGAGTGTGGTAATTTCACGAGTAATTGTGTATCGGTAATTACACGAGTGTGGTAATTTCTACTTTTTTCATGAGTGTAATATTAAATTTTTTCTGTAATCGTGTAATACATGATCAGATCTAACCAGAATATGAACAAAATTAGGATGTTGTGAAGATTATGGTATGTTGTTGGTAGGTTATAAGCAGAGTTGTGAAGTAGTGCAGTTATAATCAAGTGCAGGTTATAAACAAGGAAGGTAATTATTATTATAATTAAATTTTAAAATATATTGATTATTTCCACCAATAATTCATTCACATTTCAATTTATTTTGTTAAAATAAATTCTTACAATGTTAAGAAACATTTAAAAGCATTTAATTTCCAACTTCAAATTATCTTTTAATTTATACTTATTACTAATTAAGAAGGCAATTCACTTTCTTCACTTGTGAAGAAAGTAATCACTTTCTTTACTCTATTGCAAAATGTTTCACTTTCTTCACTCATTTCAGTTTAGTAATGTTACAATTATTCAACGATTACAGAAAAAAAAAATTATCCAATCCTTAGTTGAATTTTTCCTGAAATGTAATATTTTTCCCCCTATAATATCAAATTGAATTATTTCTAAAATTAATTTTGCAAAATAATTAATTAAAAAATGAATTAATATATATGCGTTTCTTAATATGTGGAATTCATAATGAACTGCACCCACTCCTCACAGAGCCTCCTGAAAAGGCAATGAGATGAGAAGAAAGCAGATCAGAATCAAACTTTTAAATGACGAATTAAAAGGGGCATTGAACTGACTAATAGCAGCTGATGTCCAATTGGAGACAGTGTCTCGGTCTGTTCCAACTGGGTCAAGACTAACAAGTCAGTTCCATTACAACAATAGTTAGTACTGTGTTTTTTTACTTTCACTTACCTATATATGAAATATTTAGTAAGTGGAATTATTGCGATCGTGAAAATTTTCGACTTCCGGTTTTCGACGGAAATACACGTTTCGGGATCCCCTGAGTCAAAATAACCAAGTCCCGCAAAATGGTCTGTGTGTGTGTCTGTGTGTCTGTGTGTCTGTGTGTGTGTGAACAGACTAGCTCAAAAACTATAAACCGTGCGAACCTGAAATTGGGTATTTAGAGTATGTATAAGCCCGCGATGTGACAGCAAAAATTTCATGAAATTTACTTAAAGGGAGGGGCTACTTTATTTCATAACATTTTAAATTTTTTTCGATTTTCTCAAAAACGGCTCTAACGATTTTGATTAAACTGAGTATTTGATCGATTTATATGCCCGAAATATGACTGTAAAAATTTCATCAAAATTGATTAACCGGAGGGGGGACTTTACTTAATAAATTTTGTATCATTTTCACGTGTTTTTTTTATTTACTCAAAAACGGTTTTAACGATTTTGATCAAACTTGGTATTTGATGTATTTATATGCCCGAGATATGACTGTAAAAATTTCATCAAAATTGATCTACGGGAGGGGGGACTTTACTTAATAAATTTTGTATCATTTTCACAGGTTTTTTTATTTACTCAAAAACGGCTTTAACGATTAACAAAAATAAGATATGAATGTAGAAAAATGTGTGACTTTGGGAAATGATTATTAGCAAAACACGTCAATTTCTAATCTAAGTAAGTTGGTAAGTGAAAGTTGTGTGTTGCGCGCACGCACCAGATTTTTTAATTCGTCAATAAGGTTACTTCTTTCTAGCAACGATACTTAAAGAAACAATTGCGATTAGGAGACGTTTAGACGTAATGATTGCTATTACTTACTATTTAACAACTTTGATTAATCCTGTAGATTTATTACTTTCACATACCTATATATGAAATATATAATAAGGGAAAGTATTGCGATCGTAAAAAAATATCAACTATGGTTTTCAACGGAAATACACGTTTTGGGGTCCCCTGAGTCAAAATAACCAAGTCCCGCGATATGGCATTTGTGTGTGTGTGAACAGACTAGCTCAAAAACAATAAACCGTACGATCCTGAAATTGGGTATTTGGTATACGGTATATGTATATGACTGCAAAAATTTCATCAAAATTGATCAACCGGAGGGAGCACTTTATTTCATAACCTTTTTTCCCTTTTTTACATTGTTTTTTTTTTTCGATTTTCTGAAAAACAGCGTAATGATTTTGATTAAACTCGTCATGTTTAATGGGAATGAAGTATTCTTTAATATCAGGTAAGCTTTATCATTATTAAAATGTTCTGAGGGGGCATAAATGAGATAGGGGCCTTTTTTTTTTGTTCCTATAAGGTACCTGTTTGTATGGAGAAATTATCTGTCTCTTCTCGCCTAAAAATAAGAAAGGGCTAAATATGAAATATGAAAAAAAACAAGTAAACATATATAGAAGACTAAAAGAAAAATATTCGGTCAGCTCCTAAAACACGTGAGGTCATGCATGCGCAGTACGCCTATAATGACAGATCAATGCTTTATAATTAAAGATGTTCTGTTCATTTAATGAAAATTATTTTTTTGTTTGTTTTTTTAACGTCAATTTTTATACTACTAAGGCTAATCGGACGATGCTACAGTGCGAGTCCTAAATTTTGCCAATTCAGGTATAATTAGGATGGGGATCTTTAACGAGTACCTGACATCGTAAAGACTCGGGACCTCAATTTTACTTCCTATCCGAGGGACGGCATAGCTAAGGATTTTTTACTTCCTTAAAAAAATCCTAGGGCCACCACGGGACGCGAACCCGCGACCTTTAGTATTGTAGGTTGCCATGCTAACCACTACACCACAGGTAATAACAACAATTATTTGTTTCATGGGACCTATATGAAGTTTCAACAACTATATACAGAATTATAAAATCAGACGACTTGGAGTATTATGCTTGCATTGCCGAATTATCACAAGTAAAAACTTTTATTTAATAATAAAAAATTTAGTGTACTTTAAAGAGCAAATACAAAGAAAAATAAGTAAATGAATGTGGAAAAATGTTTGAATTTGAGAGATGGCATTTAACAAGACATGTCAATTTCTAATCAAAATAAGTTGGTAAGTGAAAGTTGTGTGTTGCGCCCAACGCACTAGATTTTTAAATATACATACATACATGTATATATGTATGACATCAACATAGGTCATAGAGGCGAATTCGAAAGATAATATTTCCGTTAAATTCGGTAGTTGATTCCACATAAAATTTTCCGTTGATCTTTTTATTTTTGACTTCAAGTTTAAAATAAACGGGGTAGTTGTGATTTCAGAACAACAGTTTTTCAACTACTATGTCAGCAATGAATAGCAGCCCAGTCTTAATGATAGATCTACTTTTTTCCAGAGTTTCTTTGTAAATATCTTTTAAATAGTTTTCCCTCAATGTGCTTTTATCAGGAACGTTCTGATCAATATAATCTTATAAAAAAAAAAACTTAAAATCTAGATTGTCAATTTTATAAATAGGTAGAGCGAACTGGTAGGGGATTTGATATTCATAGTTCGCTATAACGAGATTCGTTTTAACCGAGGATTCTTTTTTTTTAATATTTTTTTTAGCCAACGGCCGCACTAATTTGATCATATTTAGAAGGAAATTCATTCATCAGAACTAGTTAAATTAAAACGCATGTATGTAATTTATTTTTAGATAAATTACATATTAATTAAACAATGAGGTTCATTAATTTACCTGCCAAGTTCACTTGAGAGTTCTGTAGCCTTAGCTTTAATAAGAGGGTCTGAGATTGGTATTTGGGATCTCATTTGTTTAAAGCAATTTATCAGTTTTTTTTTCAAATATTCATGAACCGCAGAGCGCAGTCGTTTATTGGATGCTGGAGTTAATCCTTGGGCTGCGATCGAATCTATTTTATCTTTGGTTTTTATAATGGTTGACAATGTTCATTTTGGAATTCCATATTTTTCTGCGATGATTTTCTTACTTAGAATTCCCGATTCAATATCCTGGAGAATTTTCAATTTTTCCTCAATTCTGACACATGTTTACCAACGAACTCATTTTGTATTAAAAAAAAAAACAGTATAAACGACCACAGAACACTGATTCGAATAATATAGAGGTCGAAACAGAACTGAGCTAGTTTTGAGAAAAAAATCAATGGAATCAGAGAGAGAGCAAAAGGAAATCGGATTAGTTAAGAGTAAAAAAACACCTCAATTCTAGAAACTGGTGCTACTTCGTCTTCCCGCGCTCATTCTACGTAATACAGTAAAAAAAAATTAATAAAAATTCTAGTAGTTCGTTGTAACAGAATATAATGATTCTTAGGCATCAAATTTAGTTCGTAGTTCGCACTAACCGAGGGATTTCGCTATAACGAGGGGTTCAGCAGAAATATAATGGTAATTTTGGGGGATAGTATTTTGGTTCGCTATATCAAGGTGTTCGTTATATCCGAGTTCGTAATAATGAGGGCTTACTGTATATGCTCTAAATTAATGCTCGGAAAAGTATTGAAAGATGACATACTATCTCCTTCAGAATCAGAGGTATAAGCTGTTATTAATGCTTGGAATAGACCCTGTGTGATTTTGGTTTGTTACATAGAAATGAGTTCGATGCTTATTGTTGGAAGAGTATTCTAACTGTTCTAGTTCATGTACAAGATTGTACGAGAATCTTCTATGCTTTTCGGGAACCTTTTAGAATGTTCGATTTCAGACTACATATAAGAATCAATGGACTAGATAGTCTTTGTCCGGCTCTAAATATCGAAGCATATGTTTCCTTGAGTTGTCACAAGTAGTAACTTTTTTGTAACGTAAATTATTTGAGTTTTATTGTTGTTTGAGTTTCGAAACTTGCCTTAAGACTATTTCTGTACTGCTTGGTTTGATTGGGGACTAACATCCTCTCGCAATTGCTCCAAAGAGATATATACACTTTCTCCTTGACACCCCCTCATATCGAATCGCATCCCCGTCGTTGGGATTAACCCACTTCTTGATTATTTTAGTTTCTAAATGAAAGTCCGTAAAATCGGGTGAAAGTTAAAATGGACTATCTGCCCCCTGTTGTAAAAAAAACAACATGGGTCTCTCCAGATCCTTTCTATATATATATCCATGAAATTGGGATTAATGGAAACCTAAAGGTTAGTAACCCAGCTTCAAGTTTTTTTTGTTTTGCTTTGTTTTTATTTGTAGTTTGTTTACTCTATTAATTGAAAGTTACATAACGTGAAAAGCTGCATGAGATATAATTGATACTATGGTACGAACAAATAATATATTTATATACAATTATAGAATATTTGTGATCAAAGACTATTTTTCATGTCATTATCCAAAACAAAACAATAACAGTTTTTTGATTTGTAAACAACCAACCAATTAAACTTTATCAGTCTCATCTCTAGCCCAGCGAATAGCCCTTCGTATATAGTGTGATAGATGTGATCTTGGCATATTCTAATAATTCTGAAAGATGTATAAAATATTCTGTTTTCGATTAATTCAATTGTCAAACTAAAGAATTCATAAAATCGTGAAATGAAAACGTAAATTCTGCTCATTTCGGACTAATCTTGACCATCCCCACCCTGAGGTCATAACTCAAGGACTCGCTATTACCATAAGCCTTTTGAAAAAATAACCGGTTATTTACATTACTGCTTATTTTGAGCGGTTAAGCAGGTGTAATCTATAACAGGTTATTTTTAAAACAAAAACAGCTGAGAAAGGCAATCAATCAAACAGCTGATCAAAAGTAATGATATGTGTATACGCTCGTTTAGAAGAATACGATACAGCCGCAATACGAAAATTTTTGTTTTTTTGTTTTTTTAAAAC
Organism: Aelia acuminata; assembly: GCA_911387785.2. Taxonomy (NCBI): domain Eukaryota; kingdom Metazoa; phylum Arthropoda; class Insecta; order Hemiptera; family Pentatomidae; genus Aelia; species Aelia acuminata. The sequence continues at coordinate 139,635,203 of OU426981.1, forward strand.
TTCAAATCACAAATAATATTCCTTTGAGAACAACGCCAGATTTTTAAATCAAATATAAAACGCTGGATAGCAGTCAAGGTATTTTTCCATCGAGTTCAGAGATAGCAATAATGAACACAAGATATGCTTCTGTGTAATTTCAGTTTTTTGGATTAAAACCGTCTTTTACCAAAAATCACATAAATTTTTCACTCAACTCTTTACATTTCAAGAAATATTTGTTTTGTTTCTTTGTTTGTTTTAACGTCACTTTATGCCACTTGTGACTCCTTCATTTTGCCTCTCCAGGAATGATTAGGATGGGGACCTTTAACGAGTACCTGACATCGTACAGGCTCGGGATCTCCATTTTACCTCCTATCCGAAGGTCGGCATTGACAAGGATTTTTTACTCCCCTTAAAAATTCTAGGGCCACCTAGGGACGCGTTTCTTTTAACGTCACTATATGCCACTAAGACTAATCGGACGATGCTACAGCGGGAAACCTAAATTTTGCCTGTCTAGTGTATCACTTATTTTCAAGATGTAAATAAAAACATTTTTTGTATAACCTTATTAAATGAAGGGTACTAGTACTGAAGTGCGGCTTAGGGTCTGGCCACACATGTCCGCACCGCAGCACTAATATAGGTTATGTTCAGAATATTTTTAATTTAACTTACATATTACCTTTAATTATGCCTAAAGGTCAGGCCACACATGTCAGACATAGGCCACTTTAGGCATAACTAAAGGTAATATGTAAGTTAAATTAAAAATATTCTGAACATAACCTATATTAGTGCTGCAGTGCGGATCCGGTGCGGACATGTGTGGCCAGACCCTTATGCGGCGTTCACTAAGGCGCCCTTCAAAGTAAGGCCCGATCTCCACTGAAAAGGACCCTTTAGGGGGTTTATTTATCTCTAAAGAGCGAGTGGGAGTCGAAAGATGGAATCTATTAAAGCCAATCAAGACACCTTTTAATTGAAAAAAAGGCGATGGGAGTTCGATAACATCATGTGACATAACCTCTCAAAATAGGCCACGCCCATCAGCCGCTCTTCAGTTCCTTTACCAAATGAAGTAGTGTTTATAACCTTTTCTATGAATTAGTGTGTATAACCTTATATAATGAAGTTGGTTATGATCATAGAATCGATTTTCCAAAGCAGTTCGATGTTACCGTTATAACCGGTAAGTACCAAAATTTCTAATTTCGAAATATATTCATACAAAAGACTATTGTTTTAAGCTATGGATAACTGCTGAAAGATCGTTCTTCTAATCGATACTAATCGAAATGCATTTATTCAGACGTCTGGCGAAAGGAGTTGAATTATTGCCTTTCTCTTCTAGAACATTCTGAGTCATCTTCTGCTTGCTGTCTATTGGATGAATATTTGATTAATCATCATATTTTGTTTGTGCAGCGAAGTATGCATTTTGTTTTGAATTTCTATTTAAATTTTTAAGTAAAGGAGAAGAAAATAATATAGAAAAAACATGAGATGGTTCTAGTTAATGGAAGGATGAGAAGAAGCTTTCTATTTTTAATGAATAGTTGAGGGATTCCGTCTAAACTTTTTCCGATTTTATTTTTATTCAAGACTTTGCAAGTATTCAATGACTTATGCCATTAGGTACCTGTAAATAAAATAATACCAATGAAAATGGATTTTTATTTGTTTTTGTTTTTTATTTTGATAAACTCACCGCACCCTCAGTGTAATAGGGGGGCATATTTAAGTAGATAGATCCCTTGAATATCATTGTCATCAATGTTTTTAAATTATCATTGATTACATACTTTTTCATCAAAATCATCCCTTCAACAAAAATGTTCTAAAAATCTCTATCAGGCACCATTTCTTGTAAAACAAAAAATTGTTGTCTGTTTGATTAAAAAATAAAATAAAAAATGAAGTGTTTTTTGACATTTTGAGCATTTTTTTTATCATTGAAAACTTAATGATGAAATTTAAAAAAATATTTAATTTTGAAGCTTTTATTATAATGTAGGGGAGAGCGGGGTTGGTTGGCAACAGTTTTCACTTTTTTTATTTTTGAGTCGTTCCTAGTCGTTCGTTCCTATCCCAATAGGGCTGATACCACTGTAAACTCCAAGTATTAGAGTACTTCAAGTATTTTTTTCACCACATATTATTTAATACTAAGATCATAGAAAATTGAAGAATTCGTCAATCCAGAGTATGCCAATTAACCCCCTATGTGGGGCAGGTTGGCCTAGAAGGTGGGGTTGTTTAGCCATCTCATTCAAGTAATGCCTGACAGATATTATTGTTATTAAAAGCTGCACTATAAGGTTATAATTATTATGAATCATTTTTCAACAGTTTTTAAGGGAAAATAGAATGACAGTAAAAAAAGATACAAGTTTAGACTGTCGTCACTTTCTGCATGATAAAAATTGCTCTCATTCTCCTTGCTGGAACTAAAGACAATTGGTAGTTTCATCCTTTGTTTATGTTTACCTTGCTTTTGTGAATTGATACTGTGCAAACCAAACCCAGTTGAACAGAGCCAACTAACCCCACAGGAGAGATCATATGAAACATGGCTGCCAGGACAGGGGAGACCAATCAAACAAGAAACTGATTAGTCGAAAGGTTAGGTTTTTCAAAGGAGTTTGGGGCTATGTGAACAGGATCAGAGTCAAATGTTTTGCCATGCCTTTAAACCAAATTTACTAAAAATATAAAAATTTACTTACATGTTGTAAAACCAATCAATTAAGCGCACTCTTCTCTACACTGTTAGCATTGGATTGAAAAGTCAGGACAAGACTCCCGAGGTCGGGCGGGTCACATGGTACAATGGTGGGGCCTTCACAATTGGTGTGACGGAAACTATAAGCCAATGGCCAACCTACCCCCTCCTACAAAATGAAAAATTGAGAGAGCATAAGGATTAGGAACAAATTACAATGACATCTTCGAAGAATTGCTGTCATCATATGAGGTCATGGGTTTAAATATTGCATTAAAGATTCATTTTTTGCATTCCCATTTGGATTTCTTCCCTCCCAACTTAGGAGGATTTTCAGATGAACACGGAAAACTGAGAAGATATTACTCTAATGGGAAAAAGGTATAGAGTGGTAAAAGCAATGAGAAAATGCTTTCCTTCTAATTTTGGACAGCATAATAGGAGACACATAATGAGAGTATAAAAGGAAAAAATATACACATTAATTATTAATATGTGAATAAATATTAATTATGTGTATTAATGCATAAATATTAATTATGTGTATTAATTATGTTCAGTATTAAATATTATTTTTAATATTGGTGGTTTTTACCAAAAAAGTGTTAAATAACTATATGAGTAAAGTGCTCTTTCAGTTGTTTTTCGTTTTTTTTTTTCAAAAACAACCTCCGATCTCTAAAAATGGTGCATGATAGAATTTTTATTAATGATGATTAATAAATTCAATATTACTTATTGAATTATAGAACTTGTTTGTAAATGATAGAATGGTGAATATGTTCTTCCCAAATTCTTTTATTTAAAAGTTACAACAATTACATTAATTTTCCAACGTTTCGGACTATTCGTCCCTCTTCAGGGCAAATTTCTTCTGTAAGATATTGTTTTTTTATCTAATATTGACATGTGAACAATATTTTTTAAATAAAATTGACCAATTACAATGTAATGGTATAAAGCTGTAATATATTGTTAGGTAAAGAAAACAAGATCTTGCAGAAGAAATTTGCCCTGTAGAGGGATGAATATTCCGAAACGTTGGAAAATTGATGTAATTGTTGTAACTTTTAAATAAAAGAATTTGGGAAGAAGATATTCACCATTCTATCATTTACATGATTTAGATCTTCCGGTACATAGAGTATATTTATGATTAGAAAGTAAATTTGTTTGTAATGTTGCTTTGAATTCAGCACACATAAAAATATAAAAATCAGGAACAATATTTCAAGGAGCAAATTTTTATTATTATTATTTTTTTTTTTATATACAATTTATCTTGATTCTCTTCATAAATTTCCTCACAACCTTCACCTAGTACTCCACCTCCCCCAGCCATTCCTTGAGTTTGCTTTCCATATTCAAGTCGCTTCAGATTTAGGCGAATCTCGGGCATTACAAAAAGATGTGCTTGATAGTCCTGATTGTGGGGTGACAGCATTCACAAGTTGGGGCCTCAGGTCCTCATAGCAAGTAACCAGGTGAAAATTTACAGTTCCCAATATGGGGTCTGCTCAAATTTTTAATCATTTAAGGAAATCTATGCACTTGTTTTCCATTCTTAGGTGTGATACGCTCCACTCTTCTAGCTATTTGCTACAGTAATCAGTACAGCAATCTTTGTTTGTCGTGGTATTGAATGTTTGAAAGATTGGTCCATTGTTAGGTTGTGCCAAGTGTGATTATAAGGACCCTCATTCCCTGTATTCGGCTAAGGGTCCCAAACGAAAACAACACCAATAGCATTAATTACAGACATTGAACCTGGATTATGGTGGTAATGCTTTTGCACAGGTGAATGGCCTCTCTAATGGCAGTTGCTATGGTTGAAAATATTGAATATTATCCTGGAAGATTGCAATGGCATAAATGAAAAATGTCAACAAAGAATCTGTATGGCAACAAAGGCTAGTTTATGGAACATATTGAGAAGAATGCAGACCACATTAAGTTGTATACAGATGAAAATAGATGATGGCCTACAAGCAGGAGCTCTGTGGTCACTGATTCCGGTTTCGTCTGATATTTTCAATTTTTCAGTTTCCTCTCTCATTTGTTTACCTATTACGCTTTTGTATTCACAGATTCTGTCAAAAAATTTCTTGTTTATCCATCTATTCTTACCGTGTGCCCTAGTCTTCTTATTCTTATTTCAGAGTTGAGGTCCTTTATCTTCCTCTAAATTTCATGGTTGGGTCTTAATCTGTTGCCTTCCTGTGTTTTCTTAGACCCGTAGATTCTCCTCAGGGACCCTTCTATCTATTCTAAGCAGCTTTTCTAGTCTAGGGAGACATGTTGTTTCTGTCCCCTACAAAATTACTAGTTTAGGAGATTGGTTCTTTTTACTCTAAATATTGCCTGTTGTCAGGTTTAGTTGTTGTCTGTTTGTTTGATTAAGGTCCCTTTGTGCTGCTAAGGCTAATTGGACGATGCTACAGTGGGAGTCCTAAAGTTTGCCTATTCAAGTTTAAGTAGGACAGAGTAACTGATATTGTACAGGCCTCGGGACTTCCATCTTACTACCATTAAAAAATCTTAGGGCCACCACAGGACACGAACCCGCAACCTTTAGTATTGTAGGTTGCCATGCTAACCACTACTCCACAGGTGACCCAGCCAAGTTTAGTTTCCCAACTTTGTGATACTTCTTTCAAGGTATTTATTTGACTAATTGCCTCTTCTTCCGTTTCCACCAGGAAGTCTAAATCCTCTGCAAAGAGCAGGGAGCTCACTTTCATATGGTTTTTCTTGGTCTGTATCACGGCTCCTGCGTTATTTATTTTTCAGAACTCTTTCATAATTTTATCTAGGACCAATTATGTTAAATAGTATTAGTCTCTTAGCCTGTCTTAGTCTTGTTTTTACCAGGAACGATTTGCTGATTAGTTCTTGGAATTTTACATTTGACTTATAATAATATTGATATTTTATTTTTATTAAATTTTATAATTTGTTTAACAAATAAGTTAAATCCAGAAAAAAAAAAAAAGATGGAAATGTGTGATTAAACATTTATTTCCCACACTGTAAATATACCTATTTGTGTATTATTGCAAATATGTCTAGTAGTGAATGAAATGAATGAAATGAAATGAAAATATAACTTTATTCTGGGACTTTTAGTCCCCTAAGAATAACAAAAAGAAAACATATGGTATTACATTTGTCTGACTAAAATTAAATCAGTAGGATGAAATTATATATATGACATATGTACATTATCCTAAATTATATATAGGATGTTAAAAATACAAATAGTGTTTACACTTTGTTCTAAATATTGACCATTTTTACATTTGTGAGGAAGATTGATTATCTAGGAGATGGGTGAATAAATGGTGTTTAAATGTTGGCAAGGAGGATGCGCTGCGTATGGAATTAGGCAGGGAATTCCAAAGATGGGTTGCACGTACTGTAAAGTACGTACTCAAAGGAGGTAGTTCTACGGGTAGGAACATACAGGTCGGTGGGATGGGATCTTGTGTTTAATAGGTGGATGGTCGAACGAGGTGTAAGGAGGTCGAGGATATAGGTGGGTTTTTTTGTTCTGAAGGATTGGAATAGAAAGGAACCAAGGAGATATTGTCGTCTGGATTCAGGAAGAAGAAAGCCTTGCTCAGTATACAATTGGGAGACGTGAGAGTGCCTGGACGTGAATATACACTTGTATTCTTTACCCCAGGAGTTCCCAAACTTTTTGAGTTTCGGTGCTGTTTACATGTCAGAATATGTATATCTGTGGTGCCTAATTTTATGGCAAAACTCATGTTACTGACAGTTTTCTTGATTTCGAATTCTGAATTCAGATATGCATAGATTTATCTATACCTCTTATGTTTGCACTTTTATTTAATAAATAATTAAATCTCTAATGATTTTCCAACTAATAGTGAAAAATTTAATTCAAATACTACTTTATTTTTTTCAATCATAAAAAATAGATACAGTTGTCTCAGTGATACCTTAATTGAGACTGAAGAGGCGCTAGTGTCTTGCTTATATAAACTGACTGTGTGTTCAAATTTACTCAACACAGTTGCACATTTTGGTTGGTTTAAAAATATGTTTAACAAATATTTGAAATTGTCAAACAATTTATTGTATATAAATTAAAATGAGCGCTCCTGCTGTTTTCTACACATTTTATTAAGTAATAATATTATTAATATAATAGCTTGCATATAAAACATCTCTAGAAAACGTAACACAATGTTCGTAAAAAAATAGTGTTTGTTGTAATTTTCATAGATTAATGCTATGTTGTGTGTGTGATTATTTGTTTTGTTCTTAATGAATAAAATTTTTAAGCTAATTAATTTATCATAATTAATTATTGTTAATGGGGCAATCACCCAACTATTAAGATAATTATGATAATTATCTTAATCAAATTGATATCATCACAAAACATAGATAAAGGGATACCAGGTTATTTTCCTAAATAATCAAAAGATGGAATTATTTATACTAATCATGAATATGTAGTCTTTAAAGGCATATGTTCCTGCGACAGTACTGAATATGTACTCGCGTTGCATTGGGAATTCCTTTCTAAAGATATCGGGGGGGGGGGGGGGGAAAAAGGGATAGCTTTGAAACATATGACCTGATAAGTAAATATCCCTGATTTAAAGAAATGTATTAATATTGAGGTGAGAATGTACCAATAACAGTAGGGCCATGCATAAAAAATTATATCAGATTTGAGTAAATAAATGATTTGATGTTACACAATGAAACATTTATTAACAAGATTTCGATTGTAAGATTACTTGAAACAACTATAAAACTTAACATCGATTATCAAAACAATTAAATTTGAATAAATGTTAGAATATAAACTTAACCTTCATAATTATTATTTAAAACTTGAATTGAAACAAAAGTTTGGTTCTTGAGAGCAGCATTAGGCGATTATTCTTTGATATTATATTTTCAAAGTTTACATAAGATATTGTAGGAACACTTATTTCTTTTTTTTTTTTAAATATAAATAAAAATTTGTTTTTTCACAACATTATTCCTAATTCTAAGTATTACCAAAATAAAAAAACAATTACTTAAACATACCTATAATTAAACTATCTATACAGGTTATACATATAATAAAAACTATCGAATAAATCATTTTTTAAATTACTCATAATGAAATGATATTTCATAGAAGCAAAATAAATCTTAATCATTTATTTACATGATTTAAACCATCTAAAAAAGAAAATACAACAAATTTATATATATTAAAAGAAATGTAAATAAATATATATACGTATATATTATATAACATATATATACTATATGTTATTATGTAAATATGTAATATATACACTTACTAACAAAAGTCTCTGCACACCCTCCAGCTTTTTTTTTATTTTACCTAAAGATAGGTCACGAGCCAGATATAGGCAATGAAACTAACACATTTTTTACATAATTTAATCTATTTTAATTAACAATAATCTATTTAATAAAATTTATTTAACTTATAATTTATGAGGAAAATTACATAAAATGTCAGAATATTGATGCGCCAAAAGTCCCTGCACACATCATTTTTCTTCAACTTGAAGCTTAATTATTGATGCCAAATCAACTTTAATAGGTAGTCGTTCCTACCTTATTTCTTATCACTTCTCATAATCTATTTGGCATGGTGTGGACTAGTTTTTTGTAGTTTCTGGAGTAATTTTACTCCACAATTCCTTTAGTAGTCTTTTTAAGTGGTCTTTGTTCTTTATTTTAATTTTTACTTTCTGACGGCTTAGTTGATGCCACAGATTTTGTATTGGATTAAGATCAGGATATTGGTGAGATGTTTTAAGTTGCTGAGGAGCATTGTAGAGCAACTATTCTTGAACTTTCTGCGCTGTCGTTATCTTGTTGAAAAATGAATTCTTCCTGGAGATAAAACTTCATTAAACTTTCTGGTAAATTACTCCTCAAAAGGATTAGCCGGAGGATGGATGGAATAATGTGCAAACTGTACATATCAGTATCTTGGCTAATTCCACTGTGTGCAGAGACTTTTGGCGCATCAATATTTTGACATTTTATGTAATTTTCCTCATAAATTATATTAAATGTAATTATTGTTAATTAAAATAGATTAAATTAGGTAAAAAATATGTGAGTTTTGTTGCCCATATCTGTCTCATAAGGTATCTTTAGGTAAAATAAAAAAAAAAAGCTTGAGGGTGTGCAGAGACTTTTGTTAGTAAGTGTATATATACCTATCTATATAACCTAAGATAAAGACCTAAAGATCTTTAAGTTCGGATAATAATTTTTTGTATCCTTATCAGTAGTTTTTACTTAAATATAAACATACTGTTTAAAAAGTTGTATCTTTCAGTATACACACTCATGATGCTTGAAGTCTTCAAATTGAGATTTGATCTCTCATATGCCTCGCCCTTCTTCTTCTCCATATATGGTGTGTATGATAATGATTTTTTAACATCATAAGAGATTAAGAGATAATGTTCTCTTTTACTACCTCTTCTTATATATAGTAAAAGTCAGTTAGGGGATTGGGAATTTATCTATCAGTTGCAAATGTTTCTTATTTGCACTTCTACATGTTTCTTATTTATTAATAGAATACTTTTAGTTCAAAACAAGCTTGAAATATTTATTTCTTGGCTTATGCGATAAATATAATCTTTATATTAACAGCCATTTCTCCATTTTTATTCCCTTATTCCCATATTTTATCTCATTGGTTCCAACTTTACATTTCAACATTGTCAATCTTCTTATGTACTGTTTGTTTAGTGCCCCTTTATGCCACTAAGGCTAATTGGGCAATTCTACAGCGGGAGTCCTAAATTTCGCCTATCCAGGTATAATTAGGATAGGGATGGTTAATGAGAACCTGACATCATACTTTAAAAAATACTAGGGCCACCAAGGGAGATGAACCTGTGACCTTTAGTATTGTAAGTTACCATGCTAACCTCTATACCACAGGTGAACCCAAGATTTATTTGTTACTAATTATCAAATTTTTATTAATTTTCATCAACACTTTTTATTTAATAAACTAAAGAATATAATATTGACTATGACATGTGATTATATTAGTAATATTTAGTTACAGGTATGAATATCTACAATAAATATGCCTGTTATATTTGCCTGTATATAATAAATATGTTCGCAAAGCAGTCAACGGTTCATGGAATACCTGAGGTAATGTATAACTTTGAAAATAATTCTTGACAGTCTGATCTCTTTCTTCTTTCTATATCTAATAATTAATTTTTGAATTTAATTTTATAAGATTGCATGATTCTTGTTAATTGCAAAGAAAAATAGATGTGGAAAGAAAACGTATCAGAATAATATGAAAACACTATGTGTGTGTGTATATATGTATATACACATAGTATAAAGTGGACTCCATTTTATTGGGCCATAAAGGGAAAATTTATCTTAAATAGGTGTTTTAACATACAAAATATACAAAATGAAACAAATTAAAATAACTATTTGTGTATAATATAAATTAAACTTATAAAGACAAAATTTCAAAATAAGAAATGAATCAGAACATACTTTTATCTCAATTTTTTTAACAGGAAAGAATCTACTGTGCATTGTCACTTGACTTGTAAGCTTAAGAGCCAATATAAATTGGCTATATAATATAAATATAAATTGGAACTATTAAAATTTTCAAAATTGATTAATCTTCATAATTGACCTCAGAGAAAACAGAAGATCCGGTAGAACTAGAACAAATGGACCTCAACTCCCACCACACCACTCCACAGTTCCTCTTTGAAAAAAAAAGAGATTAAACTTTTCGTGCGGTTTCTTGCTTCTGGTAGAGAAACAGGCGTGGTCTTAGATACTTAGGTTAAACAGAGGCTCATATTTTTTTTTTTACATTATGTTTCTTGGAAAGGTTAAAGTTGCAGAAACTTTCGGCCTGATTTGCCGATGTTTTGTTCCAATTAAGCAGTGATGTTGTATTTGATTCCGTTTCATTAAAAATGGCTCAATTGAGCGGTAGTCCCAATTATCCAATGACTTAAATTAACAGAGTCGACTGTATATATATATGTATATATATATATATATATATATATATATATATATATATATATACTATAAAATTTTATAAACAACATAATGTATAAAATAAAATAGGAACAGTAGGAAGGATTCATTCAGTTAAACAGACAATTGAATGTTTGTACTCAATATGGACACTTTATTTCAAAGTTACAGAATTATTTAAATAAATAAATTAAAAACATAACTTAAGACAAGTCACACTTCTTGAAAATAAGAATAATGGAAAAAAAAAAAAAATGATCTAGATTTTAACCTAGAACTAATCCGAGAACTATAACAACAAAAAATCCCTAAAAATACACTATAGGGCCTATTTATTTATTATCACTTTGATTGTATCGACTTAAATTAAAAATACAAACTAAATCTTAAATATTTAAAGCTTGTAAATTCATCATTGACATTCATAGAATGTGATTTAACTCGATGACTCGGGGACAGGAGTTGGTGCCGAAACTGCAGGGGATGGCCTCTTTTCTGGTTCAGAAGATGCTGGCTGTTCTGCTGCTACGGGTTGGTTCGGTTTTTGTTCAGGCTCGGATGAGGGAATGGAATTGGATGCCACGGCTGCAGTCTCGGTACTGCTCGGCTCTGGTTGTTGAGCGGGTTCTGGTTCGGGTTTGGCTTCAAGTTTGGTTTCGGGTTTGGCCTCAGGTTTGGCTTCGGGTTGGGCTTCGGGTTTGGCTTCAGGTTTAGCTTCAGGCTTAGCTTCGGGCTTAGCTTCAGGGTCTGCTGCTCTGGTCTGGGTGGCTGCAACAAAATTACATTATTGATTTTTAGTTTAAAATATTTCATTAATGAATCAAAATAACATTATTTACATTATATTAATTTATAAAATTATGATTATCAATAAATATTATTATAATATTATTTATAGTAGTATTATAAATATTCCAAATTAAATATTGAGAGCAGTAATTTTAACATTATTATTTTTATTATTACTTTTTAAAATTAAAGTTTATCATCTCTATATATATAAGAGGCTTTGTCCTGACTGACAGAATCAACGCAGAGCAAAAACTACTAATGATAGAAACTTGAAGTTCGGAATTTAGATTTTAAACGCGATGTAGGTAACCACTAAGAAAGGAATTTCAAAAATGTAACCCCTAAGGGGTTTAAATGGCGAAATTGTCGTTTAACTCTAACGGACACCTATTTTTGCACTTCAAGAAATAGTATCTAATTTGGACTCATTCTAAAGATCTTGATACGACAGGTTAACTCGAAAGCCCCTAAGGGGCGTCGAAAACTATGTTTTAAACCCGAAAAATGAAGCTTTCACGACGAGTAAGAAATTTTTTGTTTCGGCGGTTTTAGTGAACTCTCTCCATTGCGCGTCTCCCTCTCTTCTACCGAGCCGGCAGCTTCCCCTCCAACATTTCACCTACCGGAAGCTCCGATTCTACTAAATCTCCTTAATATCAGTTAACATATTATATTAAATCAATACCAAGATAATGATCACAGAATTGATTTTCGAGGCTCGCGGGCAACTGGGAATGCTAGTATATAATAAAAGCTTTGCAATGTGAAATAAAAAACATGGAAAAACTTATCATTTAAAACAGTTCCAGACTTTTTGTTGGAACAGTTGGAACAAACTGTTCGAGTACCTGCTAGGCTTGGCTGGAACATTACAGTGTTCTGATTCAGCCTGGATCTTGTCAGTCTTGCTCCGAAGATCGATTCATGTGGTTACTTTTGTGTTACAGTGCCGTTACAAGTTGATACTTTTTGTAACCTTGTTAATGATTTGAGTTTTTAATGTTTGTGTGCCATTGTAAATTATTATTTTAATTTAATAAAATTATTTAAATCCACGTAAGTGTTACAGTATTAATAACAATTAATTTATGAACAATTATGATGATTATGAATGAATGAATTATTAATAGAATATAATGTATAATAAAATAAATTATATACTAAAATGTAATAATATATAATAAAATAATAAATATTTAAGGTGGAAACAAGAAGAGCTTAAGAGCCAGCCGATTTTGCATAGAAACATTTTAAAAGTTTTCATATTTATCGAATAATAAGTTAAAATTTAAAATTGATGTTGAACTTTAAAGATCCACTAGTACGATAGGGAATTTTAATGGAATGTTCTTCAATAAATTTGACAGCTTTTAAAAACGATTTGTGCTATTATACTACTATACCTGAGTAGGAAAAATTTGCGACTCCCACTGTAGCATAATCCGATTAGCCATAGTGGCAGAAAATGACGTTCTTTGAATAAGGTTTTATTTATTTATTAAGATATCCTTACCTTCTTCTGGGGGAGCTGCTTCACCAATGTGGCATTCCTCTTGCTCAGCCCTGACAAAGAATGTCCTGGAGATCTTGTGTTTGTCCAGAACTGCATAAGCTTTCTGGAGGACGGTTCCAGGGGGCAATCGCTCCCTAGTCATGAGCCAAGCGGATTCTGGAAAAAAGAAAAAATCAATTTTATTTTTAACATGATATACATTTTTTACAAGTACTCTTAATTAGAGGTTTGAGGTCAGACTTTTGATATTTTAAGAATTTAAAATAGTTATGGTCACTTCTCACAGCAAAAAATAACATTAGAGATCATATAATTGCAAAGTAGAAAGCAGGCAGTAAAGTGATTTCCATAGGGTAATTTATATTTCAAATCATTTCGAGGCTCAGTACAATTCACTTTAAGACACAGTTTAGTCAGGGCAGTTTACAGCCGTCTTATCGGATAACTCAATCAATGAATAGAGAATTACAGTAGCATTATTTGACTAAGTTAGTAGTTGTCAATCATTAGTAAGCTATTTGTTCAGAAATAGTGAGTAAGCAGACATTTAAAGCAAGTATTGAACTTGTGAAGTAAATATGTGGAAATACCTTATTAAACAGTGAATAATAGACTATATATTGTATACAATGACTAGCTGACCCCATAGATGTTGTTCTATCCATATTACATACCTATGTTTGTAATGGTTTAGAGAAATTCGGTTCAAGTTGTGACACTGAGAAAAACGCAAATCTAAGTAATCATATAGTAATGGCACCATATTTTCAAATTCTGTGGAGGAGTGAATCCTTTAACACAAAGTTGCTGAAACATTTTACCTCGAACACACTCCTTAATATTGTTTTAATCTAAACCATGCTAATATAGACAATATGCATATAGATGTGCATATTTTTGTTTGTAGCAAAATTACTCTAAAGGTTGATAAAATCTTATGTTCGATGTTAAAATAAGGATAAATTTATTGTTTGGACAGAAGATTATTTATTTATTCTAAATTTGCGCCCCGCTAAATCTTCTTCCTACTTCGTTAAATTTCATGCTGTCATTTGAAGACCACAAATTTGAATCATAAATAATTTAATAAACTAACCACTAACTATCTGTCAAAACAAAATTTTAAAAAATTTGCTTGTTTCTCTGGGACTTAGCAACATATACATCTAGTTTTAAAGTTATGCCTGACTAACTCAATTTAAACACTTAAATTCCAGGCAACTTTTAAAATTATCATTTCTTTATGAACCATACTCCGACTATTAGGAATATTTTAAAAGAAAAATCAGCCAAATCCGTCCAGCTGTTCTCTAATGATGTGGTTACCAAAAAACTTCATATACAGATGTTGCATTCAACAACATATTGAAGATGTAACATAAAAGAAACGGCAAAACCTCCAATTTTATGTAAAACTAGCTAAACTCCACCACACTGTGGCATACTCTACTATGAAATTTTACAGAAATAATAATTGTATTCTGGTGAGATTTACCTATTGGCCTACTTTAAATTACAGTCGATTTGAGAAGAAAAGATGTTTACTGCCATTTTAATTTGTATATATAAAAATAATTACATTCGTCTATTGAACAGGAAAGAAAGTTTTGTATTCCTTTTAGCATTTTTTCCATTAGCGATAATAACATAAAAAGCAAACATGACCGCTATTGGGCTAAACAGTAGCAAAGTATAAAAGATTCATTTTTTTTTTTTTTTTTTTTTTTTTTTTTTTAAGAAGGAATCTCTGCCATATTTTCTTTATTTCTTTATTTACCCAATGTTTCGGGCTTCTGGCCCATCTTTCAGGGGTATCTGTATTATAACACTGTAGCACATTATTAATACACTTCACAATTGTTTGTCAAAAACAAATGTATGTAACATATACGTGTCATTGCTTAAATAATAATTTAATATTTAAATCTATTTCCATTGTCACACTTTTCTGTTGTTTCTATTTGGACTTTGAAAATATGGAAGAGATTCCTTCTTTAAAAAAAACTGAATACATATACTCTTCCTCACATAAGTGAATATAAAACAAGTGACAAAAGATTTAAGTAAATCAATCCGCTACTTTTCGACTTTTAAGGTAACTAATATTCAGTCCTAGCATTTTTATAAATAAAACTACTATTAAGTTCATAAAAATGACATGTAAATGCTGCTTTATTTAAAATTTCTATTTACTCAATTTTACTGGTCAAGAAAATATAAGTGTTGAACTTACGTGTGTTGAGAATGCCCAGTCCAGAGCAAGACCATACTACTGAGTAGGAGTCATAATCAGTGTCCAGAATGATGTACTCTGTTTCCATTGGGACTGAAAATGATAAAGTAAATAGTTCAGAACTTTCTATAAATTAAAGTTCCTTAAAATTAACAATTTTGAACTATCTCTTAAATATATAAGTATTTTTTTTTTTCTATTAACTTACATGGCAGAGTAGTGTATTTTACACTGATTTTAGATTCCACTCCACCTTTTGGAATATTTCTGATTTCTCCATCAAGCACTCGCTTGATACCAGTCCTGCAATAATGACGATTAAACTTATGAGATTCCTAGTTAAATTTTAAATCAAACTAATAATACTTAAATTTTTAAATATCCATTAATTTAAAAAAAAAGTTTTAAACTTATACTTACAGCCTGTTGGTTATTTCATTATTAACAATAATCCTGCCGTCGGTTGCCTTTGTGTAATTTGTCCTAGCGCAACGGCTGCCAGCTTCAAGTACAGTGAAATATCTTTCTGCTTCATACCATGTTCCCAAATACTAAATAAATAAAAAAGAAATAAGCTCTTATTTTCTAAATTATTTATACTCATTCAAAGAATTATTACTCACATTAAAATAACAATATAATTGTAATTGAATTTGACAGTTATTAAAGTTATAATTGAAGCGTGGAAATGCATAAGGGTATAAGTGCCTTAGGAAATTTTTACAGAAATGATGTGACTTATACCCTCTAGGGTGAACTACGTTCACTGCTTACACCCATGCCATCTTTCATACCTTCAATGAAATCTTTTCCAATAACAAAACATTACTTATACCCATTTCTGAAGAATGGCTTCGGCACATATAACAATTTGGTAAAAAAAAAATCTTTGTTTTACTTTTTTGGCACTTAGACCCTTAAGCATTTCCACGCTTCAATTATGTATAACGCATACAAGAAATATTGAGCTAATAATTATATTCCATTTAAAGGTTCATGTTGTCGAAGTAATATTCTGTTGGATTATCAAAAACTATCTTAAATATTTAAGTATTTTCTAATGCCTACTATTCTTGAACAGAGAACACCGTAGTACATAGCTTCAGCCTTGCAAGGGATAAAGAAGTGCAATTTATTTATTTGTTATTATTAATACAATTAAAATAATATATCACATGTTTAGTAGATTATTGTTTTATTTATTTTTTTTATAATACCTTATTATATTTGTTTAGAAACATGTATCCCATGTTTAAAACTAGAATGCCATTATCTCTTTTTAATTTATCAATGAAATTAATACAGTTGGTGCGTGAAAATAATTAGCATAGTATGTTTGTAAAAAAGCATATCGTATGGGGAAAGTAATTTTAAAAAAATTCAAGGTGATGGAATAAATTATTCTTCTGTTCATTACAATGTTTTTTATTATTTAAATTAATTTAAAAAAAAAAAACATGTACAACATTCAATTGGTTATGAAAAAAAAAAGGCTAATTTGTTTGGCTTCAATTTATAATGTTACTAGCTAGGGTGCCGGCTTCGCTCCGGTAGTTGTGTGGTAGTTCTAATAACAGAAAAACTTTAAAATTAAAGGAAATATAGAACAAAATTAGCACCTTCTTGAAAATTCGGTTTTAACTTGGTATCAATATTCTGCAGACTTGAGATCTGCAGAGTCCGCCCAAATAAGGAACCCTGTATAATTTACAGGGGGTTTGATGGACCTATTTAATCCAGAAGTATAGAAACTACCGAAGATTCATAGAAACTTTTTTTTAAGACCTTTCATCCATTTCAACCTCCCTTAAGATATCCCCCCGTAATTTGAACGGTTTCTGCATATCTAGAATCTTACTACTATTACAAAGTGAAATCCAAAATTTCTTGAAGGCATAATTTTTTCATCATATTTCTTTTTATTTTGAACTATGAGGGATGATAAAATCTAGAATGCTGTTATTGGAGTTAGTCTTTTGTCAACTGGAATGCTCACAATGCTAGTAACCAAACCAACTTCTTTTTCATAAATACAATAAGAACACTTCAAACTTTTTATTTTCGATTTATATTTAGTCAATTCATCTCTTTTTTTATATCTAATTTTATTCGCTCACTGTACTACTACAAAATGTTCACTCATATTGCATTAAATTTACTTAAGTATATATTATCTCTAGATTAAATGTAATGTGCTGATCATATATTAGCCTTCTTATGAGAAAACTAATTTTTTAAGGAATCCAATTGGTTTTCTAATTGATTGCTGAGATGTAAAGTACTTATTTTATTTTGGAACGCAAACTAATTATTTTCTCTTAATTTTTTAGTCATTTAAAAAGAACAGCTGAAAAAATATAGAACGATTGCATACTATATGAATGGACTATAAACATTACGAGAAACCCTAGCGCTTCCTGGTAGCCTGGAGCTCGAACTAAATTTTTCATTCATAAACTCGTATCTCAATCTCAGAGATGCTAATTAAATGGTGCGAGAGGCTTAAAATTCCAGTCCTTTTCTCTTCAATTTTACACTCTTAAGAGAAAGGCGGAAACCTTCTTCTCAGTAAGTGGTCATATGGCTAAACGAAGACATAACTTCCTTAATCCTACGTGGAGTCGTTTTTGAGCCTTTTCGGCACGCACATTGTACACTTTGCTTTATAATATATATTGATTTATTTATAATTTATTTTTATTTTTGAGTTTTTCTTCTTTAATTTTTGTTTTATATTTACTTTCTTCTGCCATAAAGGCTCATTAGAACACTTAAAACTTTTACTTTTAATTTCAATCAATAATATTAACATTTTTGAGAAAAAAAATCTGGTGCGTCCGCGCAACACACAACTTTCACTTACCAACTTACTTAGATTAGAAATTAATTCGTTTTGTTAATTGCCACTTCTCAAATGAACAGAACAGTTTAATTATAACGCATTGGTTTGTCATTAAAGGCGTACGGCGCATGCGTGAGCTCAAGGTGTTTTATGAGTTGACGGAATATTTTTCTTTTTTTCTCCTGTATATGTTTACTTGATTTTCTTCATATATCATATTTAGCCGTTTCTTATTTTTAAGCGTGATGAGAGACATATAATTTCCCAATATAAACTAAAACAAAGGTACTTTATAGAAAAACAAAAAAGCCCCTTCCCCATTTAAGCCCCCTCAGAACATTTTAATAATAATAAAGCTTACCTGATATTAAATAACAACTAATTTTCATTAAACATAACGAATTTGATAAAAATCGTTAAAGCCGTTTTTGAGATAATCGATCAAAAAGGTAAAAATTGAACAAAATGTATTAAGTAAAGTCCCCCCTCCTGTTGATCAATTTTGATGAAATTTTTACAGTCATATCTCGGGCATAAAAATACATCAAATACCAAGTTTGATCAAAATCGTGAAAGCCGTTATTGAGTAAATAAAAAAAACACGTGAAAATGATACAAAATTTATTAAGTAAAGTCCCCCTTCCGGTTGATCAATTTTGATGAAATTTTTACAGTCATATCTCGGGCATATCAATAGATCAAATACTTAGTTTAATCAAAATCGTTAGAGCCGTTTTTGAGAAAATCGAAAAAAACTTAAAAAGTTATTAAATAAAGTACCCCCTCCCTTTGAGCAAATTTGATGAAATTTTTGCTGTCATATCGCGGGCATATACATACTCTAAATACCCAATTTCAGGTTCGCACGGTTTATAGTTTTTGAGCTAGTCTGTTCACACACAGACACACAGACACACACACACACACACACACACACACACAGACCATTTCGCGGGACTTGGTTATTTTGACTCAGGGGACCCCAAAACGTGTATTTCCGTTGAAAACCGGAAGTCGAAAATTTTCACGATCGCAATACTTCCACTTACTATATATTTCATATATAGGTAAGTGAAAGTAAAAAGTAGTTAATTTTATATTGTGGAATACTTACCCTATCAATGTCGAAGCCAGGCATAGCTCTCTTGTCTGGGCACCATCCTAAGCCAGGGATCTGTGCCTGTGCGACAGCTAAGAAGCCTAGCACTCCGGCGCATATATAAATTTTTAGTTCCATTCTGAAAAAAAATAAAATTTTAATTAAAGTTATAAAACAAAATAAAACATTGAACTAATGTTTACACATTTAACATTTTAATATTATGCACATAGCTGTAAACAATTAACTTAAAGGAGAACCGTTTATACAACATGGCACCTATTGTTATTCAAATTACAATCCACTTATAGATGATCTCAGTTGATCGAGAGAATAAAAAAGAAAAAATATATATAATTAGCTAGTATAATAAGTACACCTTAGGCGAACCCGTTAATACAGTTGTAAATATCAATTTTAAAAATAAATCAGAATACAAAATTGGTTCCACCATGCTTAGAATCGGAGCTGTTTAAAATTTTATCTAACTGGTGTCAATTTATGCATTTTAAGCAATTTTTGAAAATATGTCGACTTCGAAATCATTGGCTTCTATTCTATCTATAGTTCTATAAAAAAAAAAATTATCGCCACCATTTCAATATAATCCGACTACGTTTTTTTTTAAGTTACAAGAACAGTAAAAGAAATCAATATTCGATACGCACGATCTTGGTTTGAAATGGTTTAACATTTATCCGATTTCGAAACCATATTAGTTATGTACAGTTTTTTTTTCCTCCACTTCAAGAAAATATCTGAGATTATAATTTCAATTATCTTTATTCTTATTTTGAAGCTTTTCTGTTCATTGTTTAAAAAAAAATGCTTTCAGACAACAGCCTATGATGTCAGAAAAATATCGATGTATCAATATTTTTTTCTGATAATTCAGACATGATGTTTCGTAATATCGTTATTGAAGTTAAATACCGAAAATTAAGTTAAGAAAGTCCGAAGTTAAGAAAAGCCGCCAGATTGGTCAGCTGATCAAATGGGTGTCACCAGCACCAAATTATTGGGGGGGGGGGGGCTCAATATTTTCCTAGATTGGGTAGGTAGAAATTCGAGGGGCTAAAAGTTGAAATAATAAAGCCTAAAAACAAATGATGGGGCATTTAATTCATCCTTCAACGATGTGTTTTGCAGGTATTTATAGTCTCTTAAAACTTGTTAACGTTGCTATTGTGTTGCTGTTGTTTCATGTTGAAGGATGTGGGCTGAATTGAATTTTATCCAAGTTCTCTTTCTTATCCTGATCCCACTAATTTCATAGCTTTCCATCATTTTGTATAAGCTAAATAGGGCTTTTTAAACGGAGTAAAAAAATGCTTGGCAATGCTGTCCCTCGGATAGGACGTAAATGGAGGTCCCGAGCCTGTACGAGGTCCCGAATCAAGTACTCGATAAAGATCCCTATCCTAATTATACCTGGACTAGCATTCCCCATGAGCCTTTAAAATCAATTCTGTGATCATTATCTTGGTATTGACTTAATATAATATCTTAACAAAATCAATTTAAAAAACCGAAGTGTGCTTCTGGTAGGTGGAATGTTGGAGGGGGAAGTTGCCGGCTAGGTAGAAGAGAGGTTAACGCGCAATGGAGAGTGTTCACTAAAACCGCCGAAACAAAAAATTGCTTACTCGTCGTGAACGCTTTAACATGACGTGAACGCTCGTCATTTTTAGGCTTTAAAACATGGTTTTCGATGCCCCCTAGAGGCTTTCGAGTTAAACTCGTATCAAGATCTTTAAAATGAGTCCAAATTAGATATTTTTTCTCTAAGTGCAAAAATAGGTGTCCGTTAGAGTTAAACGACAATTTCGGCATTTAAACCCCTTAGGGGTAAAATTTTTTGAAATTCCTTTCTTAGTGGTTACCCACATCGCGTTTAAAATCTAAATTACGAACTTTAAGTTTTTTCCACTAGTAGTTTTTGCTCTGCGTTGATTCTGCGTCAGTCAGGACAAAGCCTCTTATATATATAGAGATTAGAAAAATTTAGGACTCCCACTGTAGCATCTTCCGATTAGCCTTTGTAGCATAAAGTGGTGTTAATTAAACAAACGAAAAATAAAGCATTTCTCACTCCGGGTTTTTTTTTTTTTTTTTTTTTGCTTTGCCAATCACAGTCATTTTTTTTTATTTTTATTTATTTTTTTTTTTAAATAAAAAAAAATCACAGTCAATTTGACTCTTTGCTAGATTTGTGTCCTGCTACTTGCTATTCGTAGTTAAAAGCTAAAAGTTCGAAAAGGAAGACATTTCCAATGAAGCCCCGACTCATCCACTTTATACACCTCGTCATACGAAATGTTCTCTGACTGAAGAAATTTTTCAAGTTCAGTTTTAAATTTGATCGTTGCACTTGCTTCACTTGATAATTTTTCATTATTATAGGCGTTAAATAATTAAAGAAAAGCGAGGACTTTCTAGAAAAATTGATAATTTGAAAGACACATTTTTCCCTTGTTTCAGCAATGACTTCAGCACTTACTAGACAAACTGTTGTAAAAAAAATTCGATGTACAACACTCCAATGCTTATCTGTCAACCATTTTGTTTCCCCCTCAATATAAAGTTTTTTTTATGTGTGTGAACTGTGTGCTTTTATACTGCTTAATTCCAGTGTTTAAATTAACTAATCATATATATTATTTCTCTGAGCCTTATTTTTTTTTTTTTTTTTTTTTGGTACACCATAACTTCTTCAATACTTCATCAAATTTCTTGAATGAGGCATCATTTTAAAGCTTTCCTTAACCGCTGCACCGGAAAAATATACAAATCACTTATTTCGCCTTCTATTCCGAGTTTTAAGCGCAATTCCACGAGAAAAATGGTCATAGAGGTTTCTAAATGGTGTCTATCTTTTCAGGTTTTCAAGGAGAACATTTTCGGTCCTATACATTTTTTCGATTATCCCTCTTGTTTGCGAGTTGTAAGCGAAAAACATGAATTCTACGCGAAAATGGTCGCAGGGCGTTTTATTTAGGTGTCATTTTTTCAGTTTGTCAAGACGAACATTTTTGGTTATATACACTTTTCTAATTGTCCGATTGTTGCTGTCGTTTGCGAGTCACAAGCAAAAACAAGCGATATCAGTCAATAGAATCTTATTCTTTACTCCGTGAAACCGATCCGTGTATTTAAGTATTCCAGGGTGCGCTTTTTCAGTGACATCTATGTCTGTGTAAAACAAACATTCACAGATGACCATATCGTAACTTCAAACATAGTGTTCGAAGAGGTAGGTACTATTAACGCGTAAATATATGCAAATATGTAGATACCTTAAACTTATGTTTCAAAAATAAATAATCTACAATTTCTTTCCTCACTTCTTCAATTCTCACTTCTATTCTTTACGTCAACCCTCACTAATGCCCATGACGCACTATACGTTACTAAATATACGGTGTGTACTTTAATTAAGTGGGATTTAAGTAAGTTTGAGTCCGAAAGATTCGCAAGGGTCAGCTAGTATAAGCACAAATGCCAAAAACTGCTAGTCTGTTACAAAATGCTTATTTACGCCAGTAATTAAAACCTAAAATCTTACGGAATTGAGCTTTCCTGCTGCACTAATTCATCCGATTCCCCTTGCATCTAATCTTTACAGGATAAAATTCTTCAATCTTCTATTTTGTCACAAATAGATTCTCTCATAAAGTTCTTAAACATTCCATAACTTTCTAGAAAAAATTGATAACACAAGTCTAAAGAAAAAAAAAATTGTTTGGTGCCTAGAATCTTATAGCTGATTTTAACTATGTTTGGAGCGCTGATTCCAATAGTGCAATCAGATTTTTTCTATCAGCTCTACTTTTTTAGATTCAGCATACCTTAACAGTAGTTTTATTTAAATTTAAATACCTATGATAAATATAAGACAATCCGAAATAGATGCTTCCGAAGGGTGAAATAGAGTCTCTTTGAAATGTAATTGTTTTAGTTGCAAAGTGATCATGTAAATAATGTGTGTGTTTACATGTTGTAATTGAGGCGTTTGGTTTCAAAACCGGCTACGTACATTTTCAATAATTTTTCAGGACTGATCAAAAAAAGATCAATTAAAAAAATTAATCACTTTAACAATTTTTTTGTCTTTTTTCGTGCTAACAATAATTTGTTTGTTGTAACAATAATAATTTTTGTTTGAAGGTAATTATTACCTTCAAACAAAAATTTTCGACAACTTTTTATATCATTTTCTTTTTTAAATCTCATTCAACATTAAAAAACATGTTGGATGTGCATGACTTTTATAAGAAAATATCAATTTTTGGTTTAAATATGAATTGACATTTTTTAAAAACAAATCTCTTAATTTAATATGAACAATATATACATAGTTTTTATTTTTTAAATATACAAATCATCATTTAAATCTTGATGTTGACCCACATCCATATTGGTATCATGCATATTTACTTGGATAGGTGACATTGTTACTGTCTATTACAACTTTATAGAATTCTAGGGTACCTATTGATCTCCAGTCTTCTCCATAATGTTTTTCTTAATAGAGTATCATCAACATCATCCAACTGTTTGGAAACATGGGATTTCGAAAAATTGAAGGTTTTCTGGAAAGTGAAGCTTGGATGGAACCGCTTTTGATAAGAAACGGTATCTTTTAGGG
Source organism: Aelia acuminata (assembly GCA_911387785.2). Lineage (NCBI taxonomy): Eukaryota > Metazoa > Arthropoda > Insecta > Hemiptera > Pentatomidae > Aelia > Aelia acuminata. The sequence goes on from OU426981.1 coordinate 139,659,107, forward strand.
GTTGATTTTCGAGGGATCTAGACGTCTTTTTAAAAAAAAACGCTTCTAACACATTACTTCTACTATTAAAAACTTGAAAAAAGAAAGAAAAAAAATGTTTTTGGAAAAAATGGATGTAACTGGTTTTGAAACCAAACGCCTCAATTGATTTTAAATGTTTTATGTAAAGAATTTTAAAATCTTAGTTTTTTCCAACTGCCATTAACATGCATATGCATTGAGTAATTATGTTTTAAGAAGTAAGTCACGCCATTTATATATCACAACAACTAAAGCTGATAGAGGGAAACTAATGGCAAATTCGGATTCAGCGTAGCAATTATCAGATCACAGAATCAGCTATAAAACTGTCTATACGATGGTTAATGGCACCTAGACCACTGTAGACCTATTTAATTCGGAAAACACATTTTTCCCTTGTTTCACACATCATTCATGATTTACAACTGCCCAAACGAAGCTCGCGGATAACCAGGAGTTTACTGTATATTTACATAAACAAAATACCTTAAGATCGGTTAGCAGAGAGGAAGGACTTACCTTAGGCTGAGTCGAAGTCGCTATGAAGCCACCGCACCCGATCATCCAGCTATATATAGTCTTCTCCGCGCCCCTCCACTTCTTGGTTTCCCAGGCTGCTTCTCGATACAGAACCACGAGTGGTACCCTGCTGGTCCTCAACTTCTTGGCAGCATCCAGGTCGTGTTCTAACGGTCCTCTGCCTCCAGGCCTCCTTCTTAATCAGCAGGGAAAGTGTTGTTGTTATTATTTTAATTAGGTCTCAATGGGGCTCATTGTCTTCTTAGGAAGGGAGTGTGGTGGAGTACTACGGCTTGTGGGAGGTAGGAATGTGATGAGTATCGTACATGACATATACATATCGAACAGCGGCAAGATAGTTACAACTCAAAAAACTTTTTTTTTTTTTATAATCATATGTGAAGTTTTAACTGCATTCTCAATTTTACTATGTACCCCCAAACAGTGACTTTGGAAAATAGCCTTTGGTCACAAATAGTCAACCAGTGGTACTAACCGCAACTGAAAAGTAGCCCTCTACCTGCGTTAAAAAGATCTACCTTCCATAAAATAATATCGTAAATTGCGCCTTACGAGAACGGAACTATTAATACTATATGCTGCCATTATAGGTTTTGTCATTCTGATCACGGGCGTCACTGCCGGGGGGTACAGGCGGGACGTCCTCCCCATATTTTGACAGGAGGGGTCTGTCCCCCCCCAATATTTTGGCAGGTGAGGACCCAATGTAAAAAATCTGGTGCGTGCGCGCAACACACAACTTTCACTTACCAACTTATTTAGATTAGAAATTGACGTGTTTTGTTAATTGCCACTTCACAAAGTCACAAATCTTTCCACATTCATTTCTTATTTTTTCCTATTATGAGTAATTTAAAACACACATGAAAATGATACAAAATTTATTAAGTAAAGTACCCCCTCCATTTGATCAATATTGATGAAATTTTTGCAGTCATATCTCGGGCATATTAATACATCAAATATTCAGTTTGATCAAAATCGTGAAAACCGTTTTTGAGTAAATAAAACAAAACACGTGAAAATGAGACAACATTTATTCAGTAAAGTGCCCCCTCCAATTGATCAATTTTGATGAAATTTTTACTGTCACATCGCGGGCACATACATATACTAAATACCAAGTTTGATCGAAATCATTAAAGCCGTTTTTGGGTAAATGAAAAACAACACATAAAAGTGGGACACAATTTATTAAGTAAAGTACCCCCTCCGGTTGATCAATTTTGATTAAATTTTTACAGTCGTATCTCGGGCATATAAATAGATCAAATACTCAGTTTAATTAAAATCGTTGGAGCCGTTTTTGAGAAAATGGAAAAATTCTTAAAAAGTTATTAAATAAAGTACCCCCTCCCTTTGAGCAATTTTGATGAAATTTTTGCTGTCACATCGCGGGCATATACATACACTAAATATCTAATTTCAGGTTCGCACGGTTTATAGTTTTTGAGCTAGTCTGTTCACACACACACACACACACACAGACCATTTCGCGGGACTTGGTCATTTGTACTCAGGGGACCCCAAAATGTGTATTTCCGTTGAAAACCGGAAGTCGAAATTTTTCACTATCGCAATACTTCCACTTACTATATATTACATATATAGGTAAGTGAAAGTAAAAATTAAAGAAAAATGCGATTTTACGAATTTATCCGATTTTATCCAATAAAATATAATATAAAATATTAGTTCATTTCAGCACACTCTATTGTTAAAAGCATAGTCAGGCGTATTGTATATTTGATGAATTATATATTCTTTATTTTAGCTTGAGCTGTATTGTTTTATTGCTCTACATTTCTTTTTAAAACCAAAGCTTGATCTTGCTTTTCATCAACTCGATGAAGCTTATATATATTTTAGAAGTTGATGGAAAGCAATGAAATTAGAAGAAAAACTTGGATAAAATTCAATCAAGAAATTTTGGCCCACATCCTTCAACATTAAGCCTTAACAACTTCCTATTTTAATGTGTTACTGAGGCAAAAATTGACAAGTTTTAAGAGACTATTATAGTTATTTATTATACAAGTGACGAAAGTAGATTATTTTACAACTCGAGTGAAACGGTTACCCACACGAGCGAAGCGAGTGTGGTAATTTCACGAGAGTTATAAATTCTACTTTTTTCACGAGTGTAATATTAAATTTTTTCTGTAATCGTGTAATACATGATCAGATCTAACCAGAATATGAACAAAATTAGGATGTTGTGAAGATTATGGTATGTTGTTGGTAGGTTATAAGCATGGTTGTGAAAGGTTATAAAATGTTATAACAATAAATTGAAAATGTTTAATTAAATAAAAAATAATATAATAATAATAATATTTAATCAAACAGTGTTTTTTGAAGTTTTTTAGTAATATCAAAGATGTCTGTTTAAATTAAAATGATTGTGAAGTAGTGCTGTTATAAACAAGTGCAGGTTATAAACAAGGAAGGTAATTATTATTATATTTAAATTTTAAAATATATTGATTATTTCCACCAATAATTCATTCACATTTCAATTTATTTTGTTAAAATAAATTCTTACAATGTTAAGAAACATTTAAAAGCATTTAATTTCCAACTTCAAATTATTTTTTAATTTATACTTATTACTAATTAAGAAGGCAATTCACTTTCTTCACTCTATTGCAAAATGTTTCACTTTCTTCACTCATTTCAGTTTAGTAATGTTACCATTATTCAACGATTACAGAAAAATACCTTTAAAAGACTGCGTTGAGGGATGAAGTGAATGTCCCAACAGTTCTTTTTAGGGGTTATTATTTCAACTTTTAGCCCCTCGAATTTCCACCTACCCTATCTAGAAAAATATTGATCCGTCCCACCACTAATTTTGTGTTGGTGATGCCTATGATTCAGATTACCATCTTGCCGACTTCCGAGACGTTTTTTTAACCATCGATAGTTTTTTTAACTAACGATGGTAGGGGGGAGCGGGGTTGGTTGGCAACAGTTTTTACTTTCTTGATTGTTGAGTCGTTCCTGTTAATATAATCCCAACGGGGCTGATACCACTGTAAACTCCATGTATTAGAGTACTTCAAGTATTTTTTTCACAACATAATATTCAATACTAAGATCATAGAAAATTTAAGAATTCGTCAATCCAAGTATGCCAATTAACCCCCTATGTGGGGCAGTTTGGCCTAGTATGTAGGGTTGTTTAGCCATCTCATTCAAGTACTGCCTGACACATATTGTTATATGTTGTGTTGTATTATGTGTTATATGTGTTCTCCATGCCTTAAAACCAACTTTACTGAAAATATAAAAATTTACTTATATGTTGTAAAATCAATCAATGAAGTACACTGTTAGCATCGGATTGAAAACTCAGGACAAGACTCCCGAGGTCGAGCGGGTCACATGGTATAATTATGGGGCCTTCACAACAGGTGTGACGGAAACTATAAGCCAATGGCCAACCTACCCCCTATGCCAACCTACCCCGCTCTCCCCTACTATCGAAAAATTTGTTGGTTTGTTTTTAATGGGGAATAGTGATACCATCTGCCCATAAACACCCTTCTGCTGTATAATTCACTTAAATGAAAAATAAAAAAAAAGTAGCAGTGTAATTTTATTTATATTTCCAACAAAAAAATGCTTTACTACTCTATACAAAAAATATTAACTTCACTTAAAAAATATAAACTCAAATTTATCTGATCAGAGTCATCCTTACACCATTATGATTGAATTTCGATTAAAAATTATGAAAGGAAACCCATTTGTAGGCTAAGTACATATCAATTTGTCTTGGCTAAAAACATGAGGTATTTGACTGAAAAATCGATTGCTTGTTCATATGAGTCTTCCAACTTGATAGAATAAAATACAAACCAAACAACTGATTTCCTGCAATTTCTTTCTCTAGAAAATCACTCGGTTAACGACAGGAGACCAAATATAAAAGTAAAGAAATAGTGGAATTGAAAACGAGTATTACAGCTCCTATCCTTCCAAATGATAAATTACACTAATCTCCCCCCCTACCCCCCCCCCCCCCCCCGTCAACACTTCATACTATCAATAGTATCGATATTTTTATGTCTGATGTTAACGAAACTATCGATAGTTTATCACCGAAATCACTAGTGCGGTAGTTAGGTTCCAAACTTCGTCCCAAAACAGTAAACAGATTTTCACACTGTCACATAACCTTTCTCTTTCAAAGATAATTTTGGTTCTGTTTGCGAAGACCACATCTAGTTACTTTCACGGTGCGAAATCCAGTTACTTTTAGTAAACAGTTACTTTCAACAATCTGTAGTGGTTATAAACAGTGATAACCTTAATTTGTAATTTAAGTGATAATAAAAATGGGTCTTTTGAAATTAGCTCAAGAAATTTCTGAGAAAAACAAGGCATTTCAGTTTTTGCAAGACAATGAAATATTACATAGAACATACCCTTCTATTATAAATAAATATTCGTAGCTGAAATATATTCTTGTTATTCTCATCTAGGCCATTATTTGCAAATAAAGGTAATAAATATTGTTATCAAAATGAAGGTCTGGCCACACATGTCCGCACCGCAGCATTAATATAGGTTATGTTCGGAATATTTTTAATTTAACTTACATATTACCTTTAGTTATGCCTAAAGGTCAGACCACGCATGTCAGACACAGGCCACTGTAGGCATAACTAAAGGTAATATGTAAGTTAAATTAAAAATATTCTGAACATTCTGAACAACCTATATTAGTGCTGCGGTGCGGATCCGGTGCGGACATGTGTGGCCAGACCCTAAGGGAAAAGGTACTGAAGAGCGGCTGATGGGCGTGGCCTGTTTTGAGAGGTTATGTGACCGTGATGTTATCGAACTCCCATCCCCTTTATTTCAGTTAAAAAGTGCCTCGATTGGCTTTAATAGATTCCATCTTTCGACTCCCGCTCGCTGCGCTCGCTCTTCAGAGATAAATAAACCCCCAAAAGGGTCCTTTTCAGTGGAGATCGGTCCTTAATTTGAAGCCGCACTTCAGTACAACTGCCAAAATAAGTGTTTAAAAGAAGTAACTGTTTACTAAAAGTAACTGTATGTCGCGTCATGAAAGTAACTAGATGTGGTCTTCGCAAACAGACCCATAATTTTAACTAAATTCATAATAGTATTTTTAGTATTTAACACTTCTGTGGGTAGAACAATATTTATTAAACGAAAATATACAACTCAAATATTAACAGCAGGTTAAAAAAATTATCAGTTTGTAAGACAAAGACTCAGACTGTCCAGTCAATTGCTACTTATATATAGTATTAAGGAGGGTCCATAACATCGTGGAAGCTGGTGGAACGGCGTGTATTGAGCTCGAACAATCTAGACCCAAACATGTGCCTTGATGGTTTGCTCCAACCGCTAGTCAGTTCCAACAAAAGGTCTGGGATTTTAAATCATATATTTTTTTTTAGTTAACAATTTAACGATACAGTATTATCATTATTTTTTATTTATTTATAGATAGGTTAAGACGTCTTCATCAGCTCTGAAGAAATTATTATTTCATGAGAACATTCTTGAAGCTCCTCCGTTCCCAATTAGTCGATTAATATGCTTCATAGTCCCGTAACAATGATCGCAGATAGTTGAGGAATTCGCGTACACAAGTTCAACAACATTAATAATTACGACGTAAGTTCTAGCCCACGTCGAATCCTGGGAAGCACCCCCACCCCCTATTAATAGGTGAGTATAATTATACTAGAAAAATATTACTTCATGATGGAGGTAGTGGTTGATCGTAGATGTTTATGTGATGGGAATGATTGGGGGTGCGGTCAAATAAAACATATCTGCAATAACATATATTGTGCCGACGTTTCCACCCGGTTTTCATCAGGGCTAAGTATGAAACCACATAGCAGGAAACTCAAAAAACTTATAAGGTCTTGTAGAGTGGCCAGATAATTTTTTTTTTGCCTTCGAAAGGTACAGCTACCCTGTGGAAGTGAGTTTGGAATGGAAAAAATTACTGATTTAAATGTAACAAAAAAGAAGTAACAAAGTATGAACTGAGAAACTTTTGCAACAAAATGTTTAAAGGAAAAACTTTTGCTGCACACCACATTGGAATACATTACGAATGAGTTTTAATTCAACTGTAATTGATAACTCGTGTGTAATACTTCATGAATCATTGGCCCTCGTCACCAAAATGTTTTTTCAGCAGGTTACCAACGTCTTTCAGCTTGTTGGAGCCACTGGAAAATCAAGCTAGGACAGAAGAATCGAGCATAAACTGGAATAAAACACGCGAGTTTAAGGAGCTTTCGATATTTTGTTTGTTCAGGAAGAGTAACAGAAACTGCTGAAGTGAACGAATGGGATGGGTGCAAAGTGAGAAGTTATTATAGGAACCAAAGAGTTTTGCTTCACAACGAATAACGAACCAGTTTTATAACACAATGAGCTATGAATCAGTGAATGAATGAATCAGTTCTGCATCATGCCGCTATTTTGTATAGCAAAAATCCAAATGAAATAACAAGTTTTGCAATCAATCTGATCAGATATGTTGAAAGATAATTAAACAGGTTTTACTGGCTTGTACCGCTTACGAGGCACTGAGAGCAAAACTGCTGAGGGAGACAGGGCTCTTTGTTCTGATGGAGAGCGATTTTCCTCAGCTGATGACTGAGGAGAACTAACCCGTACTTCAAAGTTTGTGTGTATGGGTGGAAGGAAATTATCGGTCGCTCCCACTTTGCCTTGGGAAGAAGAACTGGAGCAGTTCCAGGAAGTAGACCACCGGACTAAGTAAGAGGAGTGGAAGGAAAAATGAGAAGTCGAAGCCGAACGGAACTGAAAACTAATGGGAAACAGAAAAACCGTCAAATTTGTATATAATTGTTAACATGCAGCACTGAGTTGTTTTGCGTATGAGCAAAACAATGTATGCGTATTGCACATATTTTTGAGTCCAAAAACAACTCATTGCTGCAAAATCCGTATTGCCTCAAAGGCAAGGGAGAACGTGTAATAATAAATAATTTGCAGATACAAACGCAATATAGTACAAAGAAAAAGTCAAGTAAAAAGTATTATAGAAGTATAAAATCGTAAATATAACCCAGAATTATTAAATCAAAACTGATTCTTCTGAGGACGATGAAGTTTTCGAATTCATCTGCATTTTTACGAAACCAGGGGACAATATTCTAAGTATTCTTTCTTCCAAGACCTTTTTACTTTCCCCTGCTCTGAATAATTACCGTAAAGTCAGAGCTTACCTATGGAAAGATAAATTTGAACGGATATCATAGATACTGAGGATTCTGCCGAATGATAGTGCTGGTGCTGCTAAGAAATCCGGTGGAGGAAATGAAAAGGCATTTTCTTAAATACCTGTTGTAAAAGATTTTCTTAGACGGAAATGGCAAGAAGTCATGACCTGCCTTCATAGACCGCATCCTAGTTTGCTTGTACGAATGCGCTGTAGGCTTAGAGTATATATATTAGGCTAATGCTTCATTTCCACTTAATTAATTAGTTTAAGGAAAAATGATGTGTTATCACAATTTTTCCGGGGATCATAGTGGTTCCTTGCATGGGCGTACCCAGCGGGGGCAGGGGGGCAGTGGCCCCCCCCTGGAAGTCTGGACGCAATAATTTTTTAGGCTTCTAAGGCGGGAAGCAGTAATAGAATAATTTTTTTAAGCAAATAATTGTAATAACTTAGTTGATAAAGCACTGCTATAATTATACATAATTTTGGTTTCATACACTTTTTCCGCGGTAAGATGTTACAACCTGAACGAACATAGCTTGCTCCCCCCCCCTAGTTTTGATCCTGGGTACGCTCTTGGTTCCTTGAAATGTGGAAGTTGGCGTTGAGCCTAAAAACGCTGCTTTAATTTTCCCGCAGCAACCCATTTATGATAAATTTTGGAGGCAGAGTTAGGCAACCTCATCCTCTGTCCTCTGTATGGTTTTAGAATGATGTTTGGACGATATGAACTTTAAGAGAAAGAGATTTTTCTCCAATTGGTTTAACGGTTATTAAAAATATATCCATTCTGTAAAAAAAGTACTAAAAAAAAAGAACATGGCACTCGAGTGTGCTGCCTATAATACATCTTATTGTTAAGTTGGAAGGTGCCCCCTAAACACTTTATAATGAATTAAAAAGTGCCCCTTTTATATAAAGAAAAATTAGCCCGGGTACAAATGGTACAAATCATACACATTTGGAAGTTTCATAACGAAGAAAAATCCTGCAGTCATCTCAATTTTTTTTTTTTTTTTATTGTGATATGATTAACAGATAAATTTACTTATTTAGAATATTAAAAGAATTAGCACTCACTAGTTCAAAAATTATTAATCCTTAAAAATATATCTATAAAAATTTAGGAACAATTTTTATGATTGAAGTGATGCCTGGCATCACATCACATTCAACTGATTTGTTCTATTACACCACGATTTTACACCTTTGGACCTTATTGCTAACAAGGTGCAGTGTGTGAGACAAAAAAATATTAGAATGCAACGTTTTGATGTATTGTTTACATTATTATAATACCATTTTTTAGAATTCTAATCACGACTTTTGTCCACCTAGCTTAAACTAATCGAAACACTGTGCGACGGTTCATTATCATTAATTTTTTTACGCCACCTTGATCCTTGAGAAAATTAATAAAACATGAAGAAGAATTAAAATAAATTAATATCCTCTGTGGACCCGAAATTTTGAATTCATTAATAATAAAATTCGTCCAATGATTCATTTTAGAACCTTCAATATACCATATTATTAAATCACGGTCTTATAAAACATTAAAGAAGTTAGTTTGTTTAATGTCACTTTATTACTCACTTTATCATACACTTAATGCTGCTACTAAGGGTTATCAGACGATGCTACAGTAGGAGTCATAAATTTTGCCTATCCAGGTAAAACTGGGATCGGGATCTTTAACACGTCAGGTGTGGCCTCGTATTTTAGATGTATCTTGAATTGAACGGTATCGGTCCCCGGGGTCCGACTGCTGGGATGAGCCACGGACAGTAGGTATCGGGTGTTGGGGTCCGGTGGGAATGCTTTGACGAAAGCGTTATCTTTTGATTAAAAATAGTGACCGACCGAAGGTTCGGTTTCGGTTTCGGTCATTTTCGGCCGAAAAACCTGGTTTCGGCCGCAGTTTCGGTTTCGGCCAAAAATTGGCCGAATCTTCGGCCAGGCCGAAACTAGCTCCTGTATCTGTTATCTCCAAGAAGGAAGTAGGACTACACGATTTCAGCTTGTAAGCTCGATCTCTTTCATGGCATTTAACACCCTTGAATTTAATACTGGGAAGTATCTGTTATTTCATTTAATTTCACTTGTATTGTATTTCGGTAGAACATATATTTTTCTCATTCTTTTGGTATCTTTACTTGATCGAAAACTTTAAGTTGGGTGTGGAGACAAAAATTTGAGAATGAAAAACTGAAATGTCCTCGTAAATCACATCAAGTCTTAACATGTAATTAAAGCATGCTCTTCATACAGAATTCTTTACGTTAAGTGTAAAGAATAGTATTTATTCTTTTCCTTGAGCGTTAAGAACGTTTTTGTGCTTTTAATCATCTCCTCATTAATAATAAAAGTTGTTTTCTAAAAAAAAAGATTAACATAAATAAGAATATATATTCTAAATACTTAAACTTAAATTAGTCGACATGTCCACAGATTCAATTCAAATTTGACAAAAATATTTTAGTAAGTAACGTTGTCATTAAAAGTTGCATCAAATGGTGGTAGTAGGTCTTTGTTCTTGTATAGAATGGGAATCAGATGCAAACCAATTTTTCAACCTTGGCAGCCCCCTTTCCCCCAGCGGTTCACCAATAACATCCCAAAAATTTGTCTCAATTTTTACCATGAAGCACGTTTTCGACCAAACACTATTGTATAAATTTTCAAAGTACATTAAATCCACTAACATTTGAGCCAAAACTGACTCAGTAGATTAAATAGCTTCTGACATACAGCTTATTCAATAGGCCGTCATTTGTTATTCTATCGGCTTTATTATGGAAAGATTTACTATATTATTTATTATTTATACATAATAATTTGAATTTTAATTAATATCAGCCTGATATTTCAAGATTATTTCAACTTTTAGGGCTGTACCAGTTAAGGGGGTATGGTCTAACATCCCACGGTGACCAGTCGTACTCGGAAGGGGGTGGGCCGGGATTCGATCTTATAACTTAACTAATCCACCTGTTTTGCCTATCTTGTATACCAGCTCACTTATTAAATGAATAATTGAGTTAAATTACTGTTATTTTATAAGCTTTCATTGATCTTATTGCAAAACTAGACATATTACACACTTATTTGTATTATATATAGACACGTAAATAATTTCGGTTTCGGTTTCGGCCCGAAACTAGGTCTATGGCCGAAATTCGGTTTCGGTTTCGGCTAAAATTTTGGTTTCGGTCGGACACTAATTAAAAAGGAATTAAATGAGCGTCTCAAGGGCATTATCTCTTGGGAAGGATTAGAACTAAACATAATAGGCGATGGACCGGCCGATACAGGATTTACGCCATTCTTTATCGAAAATCGGACCTCGGAGTCCGATTCTTAAAAACAACAGAATTTCAGCTGATAGCAACATTTTCTGCACTAAAATGCAATTATCTCATTAAAAATTGACTAAATTGAGTATTTGAAGTGTTATTTAAAGTGTGGTTAGGAGACTCCTGACAAGAAAGTGCCGGGAAAATCAACTAAAAAGATCAGAAGTCAAGCTAGAGAAATTCTTTTCTATATTCACGATTATCTTAAAGGAAACAAGTAGATATATAGACTAGATTACAAAGTTTTATATATTGTTTGTGAAATATAGTCGCAGTATTCCCATTCATTTCATTTCCAGAAAGATTTTTTTTTGTCCTCTTCCTCGACGGTTATGCTATAAGGGGTATCAAGGATCGATCAATGTAAGGATTTTCACTCCCTTTAAAAACCCCGAGGGTCATCGCGGGACGCGAACCTGCGACTATGCTAACCACTACACCACAGGAGACCCCACATTTATTTATTCCAGTAAAAGTTAATAATGGAGTACGCCACTGAAAAGGCCGGGTTGACCTAGTATAAAATATATGTGGAAGAGATGCCTTAAGTAATAAGTACCTTATTCTTAATGTTGTTGAGCTGATTGATGAGTATAGAATAGGTGGGAGCTGGAATTAGCTCGTCATCCCTTGGCAGGAATATTAATGAGGCTGTAGACAAGAATGGCTTCCTGTTACAGTCAGTAGCAAGTTTGTTTTTAGTTTTTCATTTTGCCAATACTATAGCTAGATGCCTTATTAATATTTATTTTAGGTTTATCAGTAAATATTAATTACTCCATTATTCCTTTGATTCATCCATTATTATTATTTCTTCTTGCTTTTATTATTATTATTACCTACCTTATAATAAAAGAACATTATCTCAGTGCGGTCACCTGTGGTATAGCGGTTAGCATAGCAACCTACAATAGTAAAGGTCTCCGGTTCGCGTCTCGCGGTTTAAGGGAGTAAAAAAACCTTGGCTATGCCGCACAGTGAGGCAAAACGGTAGAAAAGCGGAAAAAACTCTATATCTCGAGAACGGTTTGTCCTATCGAGATGGAAATTGTTTTATTCGATTAAAGATCGAAAATTACACTAGGATTGCAACTAAATTTAAAAATCTGGTGCGTGCGCGCAACACACAACTTTCACTTACCAACTTATTTAGATAAGAAATTGACGTGTTTTGTTAAATATAATTTCCCAAAGTCACACATTTTTCTACATCCATATCTTATTTTTGTTGATCGTTAAAGCCGTTTTTGAGTAAATAAAAAAAACATGTGAAAATGATACAAAATTTATTAAGTAAAGTCCCCACTCCGGTTAATCAATTTTAATGAAATTTTAACAGTCATATCTCGGGCATATAAATACATCAAATACCCAGTTTGATCAAAATCGTTAAAGCCGATTTAGAGTAAATAAAAAAACACGTGAAAATGTTACAAAATTTATTAAGTAAAGTCCCCCCTCCGGTTAATCAGTTTTGATGAAATTTTTACAGTCATATCTCGGGCATATAAATAGATGAAATACTAAGTTTAATCAAAATCGTTAGAGCCGTTTTTGAGAAAATCGAAAAAAACCTAAAAAGTTATTAAGTAAAGTACCCCCTCCCTTAAAGTAATTTTGATGAAATATATGCTGTCACATCGCGGGCATATACCTACACTAAATACCCAATTTCAGGATCGTACGGTTTATAGTTTTTGAGCTAGTCTGTTCACACACACACACACACAGACACACAGACACACACACACACACACACACCCACAGACCATTTCGCGGGACTTGGTCATTTCGACTCAGGGGACCCCAAAACGTGTATTTCCGTTGAAAACCGGAAGTCGAATTTTTTCACGATCGCAATACTTCCACTTACTCTATATTTCATATATAGGTAAGTGAAAGTAAAAAATCTGGTGCATGCGCGCAACACACAACTTTCACTTACCAACTTACTTAGATTAGAAATTAATGCGTTGTTGTGGTCCCCTTCGTTAGACCAATTTTGATGAAATGTTGGCTATCACATATTTGGCATATACATACATCAAATACCCAGTTTGGTCACAATCGTGAAAGCCGTTTTTGAGTAAATAAAAAAAACACGTAAAAATGGTACAAAATTTATTAAGTAAAGTGCCCCCTGCGGTTGATCAATTTTGATGAAATTTTTACAGACATATCTCGGGCATATAAATAGATCAAATACTAAGTTTAATCAAAATCGTTAAAGCCGTTTTTGATAAAATCAAAAAAACACGTGAAAATGTTACAAAATTTATTAAGTAAAGTCCCCCCTCCGGTTAATCAATTTTGATGAAATTTTTACAGTCATATCTTGGGCATATACATACATCAAATACCAAGTTTGATCAAAATCGTTAAAGCCGATTTAGAGTAAATAAAAAAAACTCGTGAAAATGTTACAAAATTTATTAAGTAAAGTCCCCCCTCCGGTTAATCAATTTTGATGAAATTTATGCTGTCACATCGCGGGCATATACCTACACTAAATACCCAATTTCAGGATCGCACGGTTTATAGTTTTTGAGCTAGACTGTTCACACACACACACACAGACACACACACACACACACACACACACAGACCATTTCGCGGGACTTGGTCATTTCGACTCAGGGGACCCCAAAACGTGTATTTCCGTTGAAAACCGGAAGTCGAATTTTTTCACGATCGCAATACTTCCACTTACTATATATTTCATATATAGGTAAGTGAAAGTAAAATTATATTATTTACGTACATATAATTCTAAAAGAAACTCAAGAACAAGTATTTTAAATAATTAAAAAAAAATAATTATTTTAACATACTTTTAACTTAATTTAGCTTGATGTTGATTTCTATTTCCTTTAAGGTAGCTTTTTTTTTCATGCAACTTTTTGTGGAAAAATATTAAGACCCCTGTCCCTAATCACCTTTCTCGTCCCCTCATACTGATATTTAACTAATCGTTTTTTATGTGTTCACTATTCAAGTATGAAATACAATAAAACTCCAGATATGAACATTGGATTTTGGTTTTTTTCCTAGTTTGCTCTACCGTGTGCCGTCCCTCGGATAGGATATGAAATAAAGGTCCCGAGCCTGTACGATGTAATGTTCTCGTTAAATTATACCTGGATAGGCAAAATTTGTAGCATCGTCCGATTAGCCTTAGTGACATAAAGTGACAAACAAACAAACATACCTACTGACCAAGAATTTATTCATACATCATACAAAAGATTCCCAGGCAAACTCCAATAACATTACAACAAACTGATACAGAGTATGGGGACAACTGACATGCCTGAGCACACCAGAAGAGCCACATAATAAACAGAATTGAGTATGGTTTACCTGTGGTGTAATGGTTAGGACTTTACCAAAGGTCGCGGGTTCCTTGCCCGGCAAATGGCCCTAGGATATTTTAAAGTGATTTAAAAATTCTTGGCTAAGCCGTCCTTCGGAGAGTACGTAAATATTGACAGGGTAATTTTCCCTTATATTAGTCTCCATGCTTATGAATATAACTAAATTACTACATTTTTTACTTTCACTTACCTATATATGAAATATATAGTAAGTGGAAGTATTGCGATCGTGAAAAATTTCGACTTCCGGTTTTCAACGGAAATACACGTTCTGGGGTCCCCTGAGTCCAAATGACCAAGTCCCGCGAAATAGTCTGTGTGTCTGTGTGTCTGTGTCAAAAACAGACTAGCTCAAAAACTATAAGCCGTGCGAATCTGAAATTGGGTACAAAAATTTCATCAAAATTGCTCAAAGGGAGGGGTTACTTTATTTAATAACTTTTTAAGTTTTTTCTGATTTTCTCGAAAACGGCTCTAACGATTTTGATTAAACTGAGTATTTGATCTAGTTATATGCCCGAGATATGACTGTAGAAATTTCATCAAAATTGATCAACCAGATGGGGGACTTTACTTAATAAATTTTGGATAATTTTTACGTGTTTTTTTTAGTTACTCAAAAACGGTTTTAACGACTTTTTTGTTTGTTCCTTAATAAAGTACCTTTGTTTTAGTTTATATAGAGAAGTTAACTGTATCTCGTTACGCCTAAAAATAAGAAATGGCTAAATATGAGATATTATAAAAATAAAGAAAACATAAAGAGGAGAAAAAAAGAAAAATATTCAGTCAACTCATAAAACTCGTTGAGCCCACGCATGCGGAGTACGCCTTTAATGACAGACCATTGTTCATAATTAAAGCCGTTCTGTTCATTTGAGAAGTGGCAATTAACAAAACGCATTAATTTCTAATCTAAGTAAGGTTGTAAGTGAAAGTTGTGTGTTGCGCGCACGCACCAGATTTTTTAAAAAGAAAGAAACGCTGTTATTCGCTGAATACCGACCCAAAATATTCCACCCAAAACTTTTTTTTCGGTACTAAGCTGAATAAAGGTGCGGATTAATTTAAAAAAAATCTGGTGCGACGCGCGCAACACACAACTTCAATCGCCATTCTTCAACATATCACATTTTTCCACATTTATATGCTTATATATTTGTTTTTTTTTTTTTTTTAGTCCTCCCCTTTCTCACCTTGTAGGCTACACGGGGTTTCCCGGGCCAGGGAAGAGGGTGGGGGATTGATGCCGAGTATTATTAAATTTTCCCTTGGCTCCGGGTTTTGAACTTGCTGTCTTTCGGTTCTCAATCATACGTTGCCATGGGCAACGCGTATTTTTTAACGCGTTTGCCCACTCGGCCATCCCGCCACCATGCTTATATCTGTATTGCAAAACTTGAAGTTCTCAGTGCTTTTCGATTGATTATTGCTTATCTCTTTTTTAAGGGACCTAATTCCATCAACAGTAAAAGATTTTTTTTTTTACTGCTTGCTTGTTTTTTACAGCGAGCTGCTTTCTGTAAATATATCATAGTAAAGTTTGTCTCTTATGTCTTTCTGGAAACCGAAAACGATTACTGTTCCTCTAAAGTCACTTTATATTGCATTCAGAAATCTATCAGAGATCCAAAGTTTCTAAACTAAAATATAATTAATTACATATTATCTTATACCACATTTTTCCTACCTTAAATGCTTAAAATAATTTGAGCAACACGTATTTACTACTTTCTAAAGTAAAATAAAAAAATATTGTTAAAGATATGGTTTTTATATTCATCTGTGCTAATACGGGAAATGAAATTTTGTAATACATCATGGGCATAAATTTACACATTAAATACCCAGTTTGATCAAAATCGCAGTTATAAAAAAAAAAAAAAAAAAAAAAAAAAAAAAAAAAAAAAAAAAAAAAAAAAAAAAAACGCTAAAATGCGACAAAATTTATTCAATGAAGTGCTCCTTCCGTTTCACAAAATTTGATGACATTTTTGCTGTCACATCGCGGGCAAATACGTGCAGTAAATTTCACGTTCGTACGGTTAGTAGTTTTTTAGCTAGTCCGTTCTCTCTCTCTCTCTCTCTCTCTCACTTATACACACAGACCATTTCGCGGGACTTAGTTATTGGGACTCAGGGTTCCCCAAAACCTGTATTTCCGTTGAAAACCGGAAGTCGAAAATTTTCACGATCGATTCTATATCGACGATCTTACTATATCAGTCATGTTTGGGCAAAACGGGTGAAGTCATAAATTTTTTTTTGTCTCATCTTCTTAAATTTCATAATTGACTATAATTTATTCGTTATTCATAATTTATTACAGTCTCTGTTGAAAGAATATAGTTTCATTTATTATTCTGGAATAAAGAAATAATATCTGAAAGAATTTATAATGATTTTCAATAGCTTTGTAAATTGGTTGTTTTATCTTCAAATTTGACGATTAAACCCCTTTTGACCAAACATCAGTGATATTGTTTAAATATTTTTTTTTTCTTTTTGTTCCTCCCTTCCTCGCCTTTTAGGCTATACGGGGTTTCCCGGGCCAGGGGAGAGGGTGGGGGTTAATACCAAGTATTCAATATGTCCCCCTAGCTCCGGGTTTTGAACTTGCTATCTTTGGGTTAACGATCATACGTTGCCATGGGCAATTCAAATTTTGTCCCTAGCTATATATTTCCTTTATTTGGTAATTGAAAGTAAAAAGAGTACTTTACAGAGCGCTGCAAGAAGAGCAAGATTTGAACAGGGAGCCTCGAGAAATCAAGTTCGATGGAAACAATACAAATCTTCAACTTATTGTAAAACAAGCTCTCCGGCGTTCGCTATTGTTCGCCAAAGGTGTAAAGAGAGGGACATTAAAGCTAAGTAAGAGGACAAATCGCTTTCTAGGCCAGAGGGGCCCGCTCCTTGCCAATTGTAAAGGTTGTCACACCAAGACCGTTAACTGTTCTGTTTACTCTGCCTGTATGTTTGTTCGTCAGCACGGATCTGCCTCCTTTCTTCTCTAACTACACAAAGAAGGCCAACTCTTCCAGATGATTGTATTCGTTAGTAGTCGTGTAAAAGGAATGGATTCCATTGTTTGTGTTTGCCAAGCCTCTGTCCGCGGATTAGTATGGTCTATTTAAAACAGCAACAGTGTGAATTCTTTTGCATTCATTTTTTTATTTCACTGTATAAGAAGTATCTTTATATCTATAAAAATCTCATGTCACGATGTTCGTCCGGGATAAAATCAGAAACTATTCAACCGTTCTTGATAAAATTTGGCTCATTGAGTGTAGTTTTGTCCAACTTAAAAGATAGGTCAGTTTTTATCTCGATTATTGGCTACAATATTGGTTTTATTGCGAATTAAATGCTTAATATACTACAATTGAGTGTGATTATTTGTAAGTTATGTAAATTTCCAATAAATGGAGGTGTAGGTTGATTGATTGATACAAAACTGGACTTTCTTTCGATATTAAGGGTGGATAAGCACCCAGTAGCCAAATCTATTATTTTCGGCTAGGACTAGGAAAATCCTTGTTTTTACCTTGAGCAATTATGTGCCGCCTGTTCAGGTGTCGGGAAACCATCGAATGTACTCGTCTTAGCAAATGCAGGTTAACCAAAAACATTTTGGAACTATTAACACCTCAATTAATCGAAATTATGAAATATAATAATTTCAAAAAATGTAAATTATTATTAAAAAAGTTATCTATTTGATTCATAATATTGGATTTTTTCAATGTGATTTTATATGTTTTGATAAAATTTTGATAAGAGCTAAGTACTATAGGCGGGCGCAAGCGACGGTGCTGCTCATTTGCAGGAACTAGAGAAACGGGGATAGAAGCCGGGCCATTACCTGAGATTCATAGGGTTTTTTGGCGTTTTTACTTTATTTTTCCAAAATTAAAACGCAAATAAGCAAAAAAGTATTTGAAAAATGTCTATTAGGTATTGCTTGGTCCCTCAGTGTTCAATTAGAAAATGAAAAGACTTCTTAATGGATAGATTGTAAAATTAAAAATAGATAAGCCTGTATCGAAACATATGACGGTATGTAGTCTTCATTTTAAAGAAAGTGACTATATTTATTCAGGTAAATACTAGTATTTGACATTTTATTATTCTAAAATGTTAGTTTTATGCAAATGACATTGGGACCATAGCGTCGCAATTGTTTTTCTTTTTTAATTTTTTCCCATTTTTGTCTTACATCCGTTGTGCTTAATTGTTACAAGTTTTCAATGCGAAGCCTGAAAGTTTTGACAAATAAATAAATAATATGACAAAGAATCTAAGCTGTCATAACAATGATTGTATGAATAGGTAATTAATGTTATTACCAACCGAAAAACGTAAAGTTACAATGGTGTGTTTGCATTTACCAGAACTACCAGCTTTACACGTACAATGACAAGAAAATTGCTTATTATAATTTATAGATTTGATTTCCACTTTTATTTGATGGGGCAGTCCTTTAAGATTGCTAGTTTGAAGGCACGAGGCTTGTAAAATAACCGTGTTTTTACTTCTAGATATCATTCCACATGTAATTATGTGGTTTGCATTAAGGATAGCCTGCCCTTCAATTAATGATCTTTTAAAATTACCAATTATCTCTATCACTTCAACTATGTTTATCCCCGTTCTTTCCGAAATTTTGCAAAGCTACTAATGCACCCTACAGTCGATTGCGCCCGCCTATCTGAATACAGCATGATTAGAGGTTCCTCCCGCTTTGTACTTGAATTTTTTTGATAACCTGTTTCAGTTAGAAACTACTGATATGAGAACTAATCTCATCATGTGTTGAATTCTGATTTATTCGAGTTGTTTGTTTGTTTAACGTTACTTTATGCTACTAAGGCTATTCGGCTATTTCGGATCCTAAATTTTGCCTTTCCATGTATAATCACGATAGGGATCTTTAACATGTACATCGAGTACCTGACATCTCACAGGCTCGGGACCTCCATTTTACGTCCTATCAGAGGGACGGCACAGTCAACGATTTTTTACTCCCTTTTAAAATATCCAAAGTGCAACGCGGGACGCGAACCTTAGTATGTAGATTGCTATGCTAACCACTACACCACAGGTTAGAGGTTTTTCCCGGTCTGTTCTCGCTCTTCATAACCTGTTTCATGTAGAACCTACTGATACGATATCCAATATCACCATCAGTTATATTCTGAATTTAATTAATATGTATTATGGCAAAAGATTAATTTGGTTCCTTTTTGCTAACTGTCTATTGTGATTGTACTAAACATTATTCTAAATATAATATTTATTAGTTCCTTTTACATGTGTATTCTTTATCTCTACTCTCGCCTCTGGTGAAATAATCCAGTAAGTGCTAAATTAATTTATCATTAATAATACTATAGTCTAATATAAGATTTTGAAAATAAAAACTTAAACCATTCTCAATTCTTTATCAAACAATTTTAAATTTGGCCTAAAGTTCTATTATCATTCCCTTAGGCTTTTAGACTAGCTGAAACGTTTTTATCTTTATCAGTGAATTTTGATTTGACTGTAATAAAAGAATAGGATATGATTAATTCAACGCATTATAGCTACTATGCCACAGCGACGCGTGGCAGGGTCTGCTAGTATAGTATAAAGGTGCCTTTACACCTTACGAACTTTTCCTTCGAACACCACCCTCGAACAACCTTCGTGAAGCCTTCACGTCGACTGTTCGGGTGTTCCAGGTACTTCATCTGTTTGCCTGAGTTCGGGGGTAGCGCTAGTGTCACTTTTGATTTGGGTTTTTCCTAAGTGACAGGAGTTGTTTGTGATACTAGTGTAATTTGTGAAACGTTGTAAATCGTCTCCCATTTTTTTATTTTTCAGATAATATAAAATATATTGATAATGGAGATTTTTTCTTTATCATAAGCTACCTTTGGATGCGTCAGCCATATTGGTTCGCTTAACCTCACGTGAAGTATAAATGGCTGTTCGCTTCACGTCGGTACGGCAAGGTTCGAAGGAGAACTTGTTCGAAGGTGAGGTTCGTAAGGTGTAAAGGCACCTTAAAGTGAAAAGTATAGTGTGTATGTAAAAATACTAGCTAAGAAACCATGTTTCCTGAATCCTGGAATTAGGTGTTGAAGGTAAGTACCTATATGCCCATGATGTGACAGAAACGATTTCGTCCTAATTTAGTTATCCTAGGGGTCACTTTATCCCAATGTTTAATTTATTTTTTAAGATTTCTGGAGAGTTTGGTTATTTACGTAGCAAGTAATACGCTTTGATTGAATTCAAAAGGTTTTGTTGAAAAGATTTTATTTAAAACAAAATATCTATTAATTCATTGGTAAAATATTACAAATGGCTTTATTAAGCCTGCAGTTTGTTAGGGCTGTGTATAAAGTGATTCATCGATTTGGATCTGCCTGCGCCGTCTTTACAATCGGGACCAGTAAAGGTGATATTGTCTGTCTTTCTGTACTATCGATCGATTGTGTTACATAACTAATCGATAGTACATAACTGGGAATATCGATCGTAATATTCGTGATGTCTCTCATCTTGAATGTCATTAATACATTAAACAAGATATATTTTTCGGGGTTCATGGATAATTTTTCTATGAGCCACCCTGAAGAAAAAAATAGAAAGTTACCCTTTAATAAAATCGCATGCCAAATTTTATAATATTATAACCGTGTAAACAGGGCTTCAAAATCAGTTTACATGGTGAAGTTTTTGGTACGATGTTTCGAACGTAAGATTTTTTACAACGAGGGACGATTATAATGGAACAAACAAACCTGTTTGTACGGTTATTATATATTTCTCTTTTACTTACCTTTATATGAAATATCTAGTAAGGGAAAGTATTGCGATCGTGAAAAATTTTGACTTCCGGTTTTCAACGGAAATTCACGTTTTGGGTTCCCCTGAGTCTAAATAACCGAGTCCCGCGAAATGGTCTGTGTGAACGGACCAGTTCAAAAACTATAAACCGCGCGAACCTGAAATTAGGTATTTAGTGTATGTATATGCCCGCGATGTGACAGCAAAAATTTTATTAAAATTGCTCAAAGGGAGGGGGTACTTTATTTAATAAATTTTGTATCATTTTCACGTGTTTTATTTATTTACTCAAAAACGGCTTTAACGATTGTGATCACACTGGGTATTTGATGTATGTATATGTCAAAGATGTGACAGCCAACATTTCATCATAATTGGTCAAACGGAGGGGGCACTTTATTTCATAACTTTTTTTCCAATTAATAACTTTCTTTCGATTATCTTAAAAACGGCTTTAATGATTTTCATCAAAATCGCCATGTTTAATGAAAATAAGGTGTTCTTTAATATCAGGTAAGCTTTATAGTTATTAAAATGTTCTGAGGGGGCTTAAATGGGGAACGGGCCTTTTTTGTTTGTTTTCCTGTAAAGTACCCTTGTTTTTGTTTATATGGAAAAATTAACTGTCTCTCTTTACGCCTAAAAAAAAGGAAATGGCTAACTGAACTATGAAAAAAATCAAGTAAACATATAAAGGGAAAAAAAAGAAAAATATTCCGTCATCTCATAAAATACGTTGAGCACATGCATGCGGCGGAGTACGGCTTTAATTATATATTTTTTTTTATATATAGCGTTTTTCCCTTTACTATATTTTTATTAAATATAATTTCGTCCTATATCTTTCTAATCCAAAGAGGCACACTTTCGATGGTGATTAGAGCGCTTAGAGAAAGCATTGTAGACCTTAAGCGGCCTATTAGCCAGATTGATGAATGATGCAGCGGGGTAAAGTGATTTGGAACAATGGCCCTCTTTCTGTTAGTTGCATTACTAATGACTTTCAACTTTGGCTTCCATTCAACTGACCCTAAACTTGATCTGCCTTAGGTTCCTGGATTCTAAATTATTGCAAGGTTCTTCTAAAAAGTAGTTTTTCGTTCGTTATTTAGAAGATATTTAGTCATGAATTGTTTCAGTTTTCTAAAAAATAAAAACGTAATGTTAAATCAGTAACCATTCCCCACTATTTATAACTGATTACGACGTATATGAGAGAAAAAAAGAATTATCTGCGGTACATTCGGTGTACATTATATGCAAATATAGCTAGCAGTCCCGGCCAAACGTTGCTGTGGTTCAGTAGCATTGAATTAATTGTGTCTTATTCTTTTTAATACAGTCAAATCAATGTTCACTGATAATCATAGAAACGTTTCAGCTAATCTAAAAACCTAAGGAATAGAACTTTACGCCAAATTTATAAGTATGATTTAAATTTTTTATTTTTTACATCCCATATTTGACTTTATTATATATGTATTAATGATGCATTCATTTAGCACTTACTGAATTATTTCAGGAGCGGCGAGATTAAATATAAATAATACACATGAAAAGGAACTAATAAACAATATGATTAGAATAGAGTTTAGCACACTCGCAATAGACAGTTAGCAAAAATGTACCAAATTAATCTTTTGCCATAATACATATTAATTAAATTCAGAATAAAACACGTGATCATATGAAGGGGTCTGGGCTAAATAGTACCAAGCAAAATTTTTAACAAAAATGAACAGTAGCTGCAGTCTGCTGTATATTACATAGGACAATATGTCTATGATTGAAAAGCCACCTAAATATTAAGGCTCTATAAATAATATTTAGGTGGCATTTCAATCATAGACATATAGTCCTACGTAATATACAACAGACTGCAGCTACAGTTTATTTTGTTAAAAATGTTGCTTGGCACTGTTTTGCCCCGACCCCTTTATATGAGATGTCGTATCAGTAGGTACTATATGAATCAGGTTATGAAAAGCGAGGACGCAGCGGGAAAAACCTTTAAACATGCTGCATATTCTTACATTACTGCTTATCAAAACATTTAAAATCACCTATAAACATTGAATTTGATGAATGAGGTAGATAATCTCATTTTCTTTTTCAGAATTCATAATTTCTATTTATTGAGATGCTATTAGGTGCACAATGATTTTGGTTAACCTGTCTTTTGCTAAAACAAACAGATTCGATTTTTTCTGCAGGCATGAAAAGGCGGCATATTATTGCCCATGGGAAAACCACGGATTTTCCTAAAAATGGATTTGGCTACTGGATGCAATGTCGAATATCGAAAGAAAATAAAGAGTTGTTTAAAGAATCAAACCGCCACCTGTTGGAAATTTATAGAACTTACAAAAATCACACTCGTAGAGTTATATAGGTATAATTAATTTGCAATAAATGAAATATCGAGGTCAATAATCGATATAAAATTTAACCTATATTTTAAATTTGACAAAACCAAACCCAATGAGCCAAAATTTATAAAGATCGGTTGAGTACTTTCGGATTTTAGCCTAGACAAACATCGCGACACGAGGTTTTTATAGATATAAAGATATATCTTTGGAAAGCTTAGAATTTAAGATGATATAAAAATTAGTATATAAAGTGGTGATGCCCACGTGAATATTGAATAAACGAAGTGACAATTTATTCCGCCCTTTTTTACTCTCTTACGGGTTGTCTAATACGTCTCCACTGAATTTGATTAAACTTGCTATGTTTAGTCATAATGAAGTTATGTTATTTTTCTACTGTTACACCCATTAATATTCCCAATAGAAAAATGGACGGTTACAAGAAATAAACTACGTTCTTTCTTTTTCACTTCCATAGTACTCGTACTTTAAAGTTTACAGGATTTTATGTGTAATGATGTTTATGAGTAAATTTTAGCTGAATACATCTTTTTACTTCCCTAAAAGTTAATACCGCAGAAAGCCACATTAAAACATGGCCGAGTTTAGCAAGTATTTGCTTAATGCAATCTCAATGACGTCCAAGCATCTTACGAGTATAAGCTTTTATTCAGAGCGACATTGGCGATAAGAGAGACATCAACACACTGACCTAATGCTCGACAGCTCGTCGGCGTCCACCTATTGACACCTCACTTAGCTCCTAACAGGCGTGCAAGAGATTCGAAGACGTGAGGCAATCCTCCGAGCCGAAAGGGCTCATCAAGTTCTTTGAGGAGTCGCGGGCCTCGCAGGGAAACCTGAAGATGCGTGAAGGAGCTTTCGATTGGAAACTCTTCAGAAGAATGACATTTGTAAATTTAACCCTCCAAAGGCACACTAATATTTGTTTTCATACATGCCACACTGGGGTCCTACAGACCCCAAAAGTTAATCCTTTATATAAATTATAGTTTTAAAATATTTTTAAAAGCTTTTATGTAGACAATTAAAAAAAACGTACTAGATCAAGAAAACAATAAATTGGATTAAAAATATTTAGTTTAATTAACGTTATATAAAAAACACATTTAAAATGCACATTTTTCAAGTAGTTTTTACAGTTTGGAAAAAACATATTTAGAAATTTCAAATTTTATACAAATCAAGATTCATTATTTTTCTATTGTTACTTAAAATATTCTAAATATAAAAAATATATTTTACAAAATTTATTGCCGACCACTTTTCTTACATGCAAGGCCTCATTGATACATTGACTGCATTCCACGCACAAGTGTGTGGCTGTGGCATTCCCTACAAACTAGTTTTGTTTTCCTATCTTTTTGTATAAAGCAATAAGAGCATCTTCCTTTTTAAACTGTTCTAGGGCCTTTGGACCCGTGCCATTGACTCCTAATTCCTTAATTAATATTTTTATTGACCTTCTCACTTTAGACCTAAGCCATTCTGAAAAAAATTCACATTTATCAGAAAGTTAAGCAATAAATAAAAAATAAAACATAAGCCACAAAAAGAAATATAAACCACACAATAAAATATTTTGAAAGAAATATTTGTTACACTTACCTCACTTACAAAGCAAATTGTAATAAAAGTGTAATAACAAAAAGAAGAACTTAGATGCCACACTGGGGTCTACAGGACCCCAACACAAGTTTTTAATTTTCTATAAAACAACAGGATGAACTACAACTTTTCCAACATAGGCGCTAAGGCGGTAGGTGTATAAACTTCGAATACATAGAAGTCACAGCCATTAGAATAATTTTATCAATTAGATATTCCTACATAATATGTTCTTGGGGTCTGTCAGACCCCAGTGTGCCTTGCGAGGGTTAATACAGCTATAGCGCGAGAACACTTAACGGCTACTATTTTTCTTCCTGATACGTTCAAAGTATTGTAAGGTGAATCAAAACCATTTGATTTTTTTTTGTTAAGGTGCCTTTACACTGTGCGAACCCTACCCTCGAATATGTAATCCACCGAACCCTGCCGTATCGGCGTACCACGAACAGCTACATACACGTAAACCTAAAGGTTTTTTTTTTTTTTTTTGTTCGGTACCTCCACCTTGTACACATATGTAACCAACCTATCCTAACCATGGTGGTTAGGTCGAGATTTATTCCGTGGGGCATTCTCGAAATAAAAGTCAACCATCCCAGGGTGGATTCGTAAAACTAAAGTCTGACCACACCTAAGCACCTTAACAAAATAATTTTCATTACAAAGACGGCTGACTTGGAACTAGCGGCTGTATTAGCTTTTAGTCTAACTTTTTTTTTTTTTACCGAATAATTTTATTTGCACCTGTATAATAATAATAAGCAAATGTGCTAAAATAAGTTACAAATGGCATGGATAGGCATGAAGGAGATAGCACCCAGTGGTGCATCCTCCTGGCATTCAAAAGATTTACACTGTCAGTCTAGGAGGTCCCTCATCCAACTCCTCTTCAGCCTTCGCCGAGGTATGTCAGGAATGTCACGTCTTGCCATATCTTTTACAAATTTGTTGGTATGTGAAAGTAATTTGTTGTAAAACCGTTTGTAATTCATACGTATATAATTTGTCACAGTCGAAACTCTTAAGTCATTGTGAAGGGTCTCGTTTGAAACGTAGAGTCGTGAGGTCGCAATTAATCTTAAGTATTGGGATTGGACGGTTTGTATTTTTTTAATATGTGTCTTTTTTGCGGGTCCGTAAATTTGGCTTGCATAGGTCCACATAGGTTTTAGCAAATAGCTGTATAGGTTAAGTTTTTGTCTGAGGGGTAATTTGGAACGTTTATGTACGATGGAGTATAATAGTCTCAGTTTGAACTTCGATCGAGAGTAAGTCCCAAGTATGTTACTGCGTTTGTTTGTGGTATTAGGTGATTGTCTTTATGGACTGGAGGGCATGTTTCGTTTTTAATCTAACTTAGATTCTTTTTTCTTGTTTCTAATTGAGTAAAATAATTTCAGATTTTATCATGTAATATAAATTTTAAAATTCAAAATTTAATCCTGACCAGGCACGCTACGTTAAGTTTTATTAACGATGGTATTATGTATGATGTTTGTGTTCTGAAAATTGTCAAAAATAACGTTGAAATTTATATTTGTACACTGTAACATAGTTTTATTCTTGCTGATATTTATTTATTCTTTTAAGATACCTTCTCAGTATGCGAACCTCACCCTCAAGGTGGTAATCCCCCAAACTTTGCCGAACAGATGTTTACACACTAAAACCTGGAGTCTAGTGAACACTAGTGTCTTCTGACCGCACGTATGTACCTTAATAGGATAGTTTTTATTACAAAGACGGCTGACTTAGAACTAGGGGCTGTTCTGGCTTTTGCTTTAACTTAATATGGATTCAAGCAACGTCAGAAAAATGCTAAAAGAAGGTGTAGAAGCTTATCTTAACTAAATCCAAAGCGACACTAACGCTATTCCCCAACACACAGGCGAACAGATAAAATACACGTTCGAGTTCGCGTCTTATTTAGACTAGCAAAACACTGTTCCCAGAGAGTGTTTCAACAGAGAGGTTCGAAGATGATTTTCGCACAGTGTGAGATTGAAGAAATTTTGGATTTTGGAACAGTCACTTAACTATTCTAGAGCATGTTCTAAATTTCACGAAAATCTTCTACTTCCTTCTATAATGTTCTATTTCTGACTAAATATTAGAATTAACAGTGTGTATAGAAATATAGAATTAACATTGTGAATTTTAATTTTCTACAAATAAAACATATTTACGTCCACTAATTTGGATGTTTAGTATAAGCGATATTAGGTAAACATATTTATTCATAAACCCCGTATAATATGTAACAATGTCTAATTATCAATTACTAGTTAAGGGGTCACATGAGGTGTAGTGGTTAGCATGTCTACCTACAATACTAAAGGTCCCGAGTGCGCGTCTCGCGATGGAACTAGGATTTTCTAGGACTTAAAATAGGAGGTCCAGAGCCATTACGATGTCAGCTACTCATTAAAGATCCTATCCTAATTATACCTGGATAGGCAAAATTTAGGACTCCCACTCTAGCATCGTCATAGGAACATATATGTAAGTATATGCTATGTATATGCTTGTCTGCCTTCTTTACAACCGGCTGGATACGCCAATGTCATATGGTAACTCATTCATCAAAATCCATCGTTTCTAGGAGCCGTTATCAATACAACCGTATCATAAATGGTTTGTTGTTTTTATTATATTTAAAAGATGGTGTTTTAGTGATATTATATCGTACTAGAAACCTGAATATTTTTAAACATCGTTCCCGAAGATGATGCCGGGAAGAAGATACAGCGGCTGGCCTATAAGAGAACCGTAAAAAAAAAAAAAAATAATAAGAACGAGCTTGTGTTTTACGACTCGAGATGCAGAGAGCTCGACGGGCTGTGGGGAGATTTAAATGCCCCGTTAACTGGTTAGCTGCCGGCCCGGGGTCGATGATCTGCCTCGCTCCACCCTCCAAGTCTCCCCGGACCAGCTTCTTGTATTCTTGCTAGCTATTGCAGGAAGTGTATCTTAGGTCCTTTATCATTTAGGTATACAGTCAGGAAATTTAGTCACACCATTTTTTTTTTTCCTTTATTTAAACAGCCAAAGTTCCGAGAACGCTGATGTCGGACAAAGTTATGTAAAACTATGGATAGTACTATCGAAAACTTTATTTTCGAAGGATAAAGTAATAGCCTCTGCCCCTAAGTTAGAAAGAAATATTAACTTCAAGCAAAAAATATAAGACTCAAAAATTGAATGGTTTCCTCATATATGCCTTCCAACTTGATGGAATAATATGCAAACAAAACAACCGATTACCTGCCAGTCCCTTGACTTGAAAATTGCTTGGTTTATGGCATAGAAACAAAATCACATTTTTTATAAAAGAAATACTTAAAACCTCTCTTAATTAACTACCTGAGTAGTAGTGTTTATGTTCATACTCCACGTTAGGAACGTAAAAAGAATAGTAGTTTTGTAAATCCTAACTTTGGAAACTTTACGTTTCGGAACAGAAGGCGCTATCTAAATAATTTAGCGTACTGAAAATTAGCAACCATTTTCCGCCTTTAATGCAGCCTTCATTTCCTCTTTAATCACGTTTTTCCTAGTTACAATGGCCCCTTAATACCTTAATTTCTTTATATGTTCAAATATATTCCTTTATATGTTGATACCCTTATTTATATCTAACATTGTAAAAAGTTCTTTAGCGGCTTTCTTAAATGTATTTAGTTGTATAGTTTAAACATGTATTTTAAAAAAATATGCGTAAATGGTTTCAACTGCAATATTTTCAACTAGCTAAGGTGCCCGGCTTCGCTCCGGTAGTTGTGTAGTAGTTTTAATAACAGAAAAACTTTAAAATTAATGGAAATATTGAACAAAATTAAAAATTTCTCGAAACTTCGGTTTTAACTTGGTATCAATATTAATATTCAAGATCTGCAGAGTCCGCCCAAATAAGGAACCCTATATACTTTAGAGGGAGATTGAAAATGGTGAATGAACAATAAATTTTGCTGCAACTTAGTCGAGTTATGCATCGTTTTAATGGTTTCTGCGATTCTGAATCCTATAAGCCCATTCCAAGTTCCAAATCTGGTTTCTCAGTTAAAAAAATTATATTTCCAGTACAACCTAAGCGCCGACTACAGTGATGGTCCTATTATATCCAGAAGTATAGAAACTACCGAAGATTCATAGAAACTTTTTTTTAAATACCTTTCTTCCATTTCAACCTCCCTTAAGTTATCCCCCCGTAATTTGGGCGGACTCTGCAGATCTCGAATCTTACTGCTATCACAAAGTGAAAACCAAAATTTCATGAAGTCACAATTTTTTCACCACATTTCTTTTTATCCTGAACTATGAGGGGTGATAAAATCTTATTGCAAAAAATGGTGTAATTGGAGTTAGTCATTTTGTCAACTGTAATCCTCATCGTACATAGTAATATAACCAACTTCTTTTTCATAATTACATACAATAAGAACACTTCAAACTTTTTATTTTCGATTTATATTTAGTCAATTTATCTCTTTTTTTTTTGTCTGTTTTTATTCGCTCACTGTACAACTAAAACATGTTCACTCATATGGCATTAAATTTACTTAAGTATATGTTATATATTGATTAAATGTAATGTGTTAATCAATTAACCTTCTTATGAGAAAATTATTTTTTTAAGGTATCCAGGCGGTTTTCTAATTGATTGCAGAGATGTAAAATCATTATTTTATTTTGAACGCAAAGGTTAAATTAATTATTTTCGCTTGATGTTTTAGTAATTTAAAAAGAACAGCTGTAAAATATATAACCTTTACAATCTGAAGGGAATGAATGAACAATAAACATTGAGTGAAACGCACCCTAGCGCTTCCTGGTCGTCTGCAGCTCGAACTAAATTTTTCTTTCATAAACTCGTATGTCATTCTCAGGTAGGCTAATTACATGGTGAGAGAGGCTTAAAATTCCAGTCCTTTTCTCTTTTAATTTTACACCCTTAAGAGAAAAACGGAAACCTTCTTCTCCGTTACGGGTTGTATAGCAACACGCTGACATAACTTTATTAAACATACGTTGAGTGGTTTTTGAGCCTTATCGGCACGCACATTGTACACTTTGCTTTATAATATATATTGATTACACGAAGATTAGACTAGTTTTTGTTGTTTGTTTGTTTAACGTCACTTTATGCCACTAAAGCCAGTCGGACGAAGCTATAGGGGTAGTCTTACATTCTGCATATCCAGGTATAATTAGGATAGGGATCTTTAACGAATACCTGACATCGTACAGGTTCGGGATCTCCATTTTACTTCCTATTCTTGGGACGGCATAGCCAAGGATTTTTCACTACCTTTAAAAAACCCTAGGGCATCTATGGGATGCGATCCTGCGACCTTTAGTATTGTAGATTGCCATGCTAACCACTATGCCACAGGTGACCCCAATGAACTTGGTTATTAACAAGAACTACAATAGGAGTTATAAGATTTTAAAGGATGGAATATACTTTAAAAAACAGCAAAAATGTATTTTTTTTTTTTTTTTTTTTTTGGACAAAAGTTATGGGAAGTGAAGTTGGTTATAAATTGCATCCCAACCAGCACAGCTACACAAATATTGTATACAGGAATATTACCCTGTGCAGTATGTATAATAAATACCAATAATAACTTTAAACAAAATCATAAAGGTTCGGGATCTCCATTTTACGTCCTATCCGAGGGACGGCATAGCCAAGGATTTCTCACTGCCTTTAAAAAACCCTAGGGCCACCGCGGGATGCGAACCCGCGACCTTTAGCATTGTAGGCTGCTATGCTAACTATTGCACCATAGGTAACCCCTATAAGATGAGTGGTTACATCAATAAGTCTAACTGTAATACTAACAATTCTTCATGGTCCCTCGAAGATCGAATTATCCGCAGTTGAATCTATATTTAATAATAAAGAAATCCCACTAATTTCTGGGCCTTGCAAAGAAAATCCGTATTATGTGGTAGCACGAGAATTTTATCTATTTTTTTTTAAACGCTATTTCGGTCATAGTGGATGGCATATATTCTAACCGTAACATATTTCTACATGAATTAAAGATAAGGAGGAAGTGGATCGTTAGTGTTCCCAGAAGATATAGAAGCCAAAACAAAAAAAAGAGGACCGCCCCAGTTCGGCTGTTCGGGTCTACAACCGGTTTAGGACCGTTCCAAGCTTTGTCAAAACGGTCTGGTCTCGAATGATCTCAGGGTCGTCATGGTACACCAATAGACACTGACCTTACCCAATCCTACACTATGAGGAAATAGTGACCCATTGTTTATACAGTCGTGATGTAAAGCTATCGATAGTTTTAAACTATCGAAAATGTCGATTATTTTTTAACTATCGATAGTATTATCGAAAATTTTATTTTAAAGGATTAAGTGATAGGCTCTGCCTCTAATCACCCATGTGCTATATAATCATGGAAATGATAAATAAAAAAAATTAACAGTGTAATTTTATTTATGTTTCTAACAAAAAATGCTTATCTACTTTATAAAAAAAAATATAAATCTGAAAAATTGGATGTTTTGCTCATACATACCTTCCAAATTGATGGAATAATATACAATCAAAACAACTGATTGCCTACCAGTCCCTCGACTTGAAAATTACTTGGTCAATGGCATAGAAACAAAGTCACAGTTTTTGTAAAAAAATATTTTTGACCTCTATAAATCAACTTTCCTGAGAACATTTTTTTGCATATGCACGTTCTTATCACGTATGTTTTTTCTTTTGTTGGGTACCCCTACCTGGTCATGTGTGGCATGCGGGGGTTACTCTAGAGGTGTAACCAACCTATTCTAACCATGGTGGATGGGTCGTGATTTATTCCATGGGGACAAAATAAAAGTCAACCATCCCAGGGCGGATTCGAACCGCCACCGTTCGGCTCGAGTATGCTTAAGGGTCTGGCCATACATGTCCGCACCGGATCCGCACCGTAGCAATAATACAGGTTATGTTCAGAATATTTTTAATTTAACTTACATATTACCTTTAGTTATGCCTAAAGTTCAAGCCACACATGTCAGACACAGGCCACTTTAGGCATAACTAAAGGTAATATGTAAGTTAAATTAAAAATATTCTGAACATAACCTATATTATAGCTACGGTGCGGATCCGGTGCGGACATGTGTGGCCTGACCTTAAGCCGGTCTCGCTTAAACACACTCGGATATCCCCGGCCTTATATCTCTATTAGAGAACCTCTTTGGTTTAGAAAACCTGTTAGTTTTAGTTTTGAAAACCTCTAAATTTTCAGACTGTATTTACAATGTTGCTTTTTTTTCCTAGCTAGTTTTACTTTCACTTACCTACCTATGAAATAAATAGTGAAAAATTTCGACTTCCGGTTTTCAACGGAAATACACCTTTTGGAGTCCCCTGAGTCCAAATAACCAAGTCCCGCGAAATGGTCTGAGTGTGGATGTGTGAGTAAATTGGGTATTTAGTGTATTTATTTGCCCGCGATGTGACAGCCAAAATTTCATCAAAATTGGTCAAACGGAGGGTGTATTTTATTAAATAACTTTTTTTCCATTTTTTCGATTTTCTCAAAAACGGCTCTAACGATTTTGATCAAACTTGGTATTTGATGTATGTATATGCTCGCGATGAAAGGAAAAATTATATCAAAATTAATCGAACTTATTTTTGTTTGTATTCGCTCTTTAAATTACAATAATTTTTTTTTAACTTTCTGTATTTCAACGGAAATACACGTTTTAGGGTCCCCTGAGTCTAAATAACCAAGTCCTATGAAATGGTTTGTGTGTGTGTGTTTGTGAACAAACTAGCTCAAAAACTATAAACCGAACGAACCTGAAATTGAGTATTTGGTGTATTTATATGCCCGCGATGTGACAGCAAAAATTTCATCAAAATTGGTCAAACGGAGGGGTTACTTTATTTAATAACTTTTTACGTTTTTTTTGTTTTTCTCAAAAAAGGCTCGATTTTGATAAAACTGAGTATTTGTATGTATATGCCAAAGATGTGACAGCCAACATTTCATCAAAATTCGTCAAACGGAAGGGGCACACGCCTAAAAATAACAAATTGCTTAATATGAAATGTGAAAAAAATCAAGTAAATATAAATAGGAGAAAAAAGGCAAAATATTCCGTCAACTCATAAAACACGTTGAGCCCACGCATGCGGAGTACGCCTTTAATGACAGAACAATGCTTTATAATTAAAGATGTTCTGTTCATTTAATAGAAATTATTTGTTTCACGATAACTAAATGAAGTTTTCAACAAGTATATAAAGAATTATAAAATCAGAAGACTTGGAGTATTGTGCTTGCATTGCTGAATTATTACAAGTAAAAACTTTTATTTAATAATAAAAATTAGTGTTTTTTTTTTTTAAAGAACAAATAAAAACAAAAATAAGAAATGAATGTGGAAAAATGTGTGACTTTGAAAAGTGGCATTTAACAAAACACATCAATTTCTAATCCAAGTAAGTTGGTAAGTAAATGTTGTGTGCTGCGCGCACGGACCAGATTTTTTTTTGTCTGGTACCCCTACATGGCCATGTGTGGCATGCGGGTGGTAATTTTATAGGTGTAACCAACCTATTCTAACTATGGTGGGTAGGACGAGATTTATTCCGTAGGGCCTCCACGAAATAAAAGTCAACCCTCCCAGGGCGGATTCGAACCTCTCTTGAACTAAACCTATAACTCTTGGTTTATTTATTAACGAATATAACAACTAGCAACTATAAATAAAGCAAGGAGAGAGGACAGAAGAGTTGATTTATTCCTCCAGCTTTCCCGCCGCTAATAATTCCATTGTTTGCGATCCGATGGGCTCCAATTACATCTCACTTGTTAAACTTTTTTTCTTTTTCTTTCTCCGAGTATCTGTGTCATGGGCATATTTTTTTCCCCTTGAGCTTATGTTAAATGGGCTATGAGCCATATGTTGATATTGTTAACTTTTTTATTTTTAATTTAGTACTGTATTGTCTCATTTTGGACACAATGCGACAAAAGGATGACTTTTGGCCAATATGTCGAAATGAAAAGAATGGTTGAAAAGTCCATAATGTCTTCTTCATCATACTGTATCAAAAACATGGGTTTTCAATACTCGGTTTGAATCCGTAAAGTAGTACTTTTCGGGCCTAGGCCTGAAAAATCTTTTTTGTGCGCTAACCTTACCTGCTACTGATATATATTAATAAACATGTGTTTGAAGGAGGTTACTTGTAGCTTATTGTGCTTCATTCTAATATAAGTTGAACTTAAAAATATTTCCTTTAATCAAAAGTTATCTTCAAATCAAAAGTTATATTCCAAAAGGCATGGGCAAACAAAGGTTTTAATATAATGAATAATCAGAATTGTACTATAAATATTGATGTAAATATATAAGTACTTTTCTTCTATTAGAGGTTAATAAACAGGTGTTTTTTTCTTAAATATAAAAAAGGTGTCAATTTAATTTCTAATATTGTATCTATAAGTTATTAATGAAATATAAAAGTGTTTTAATGTACTCAAGTATGAGCAGTGTGATGAGAAGTATTGTTAATAACACGTACCAAAAGTGTGTTTTCTGTGCATGGTCTAATTAAACTCGACCGAGCACCGAAAACAACCACTTTTGGTACTATAAGAAAATATTCCGACAAAAAACTTTGAGCCCACGCATGCGCAGTACGCCTTTAAAGACAGACCATTGTTTATACTTAAAGATGTTCTGTTCATTAAATAGAAATCGTTTGTTTCATGGTAACTTAATGAAGTTTTCAACAACTTCATAGGAAATCATAATAAACGCCCGTGTCATCACAAGTAAAAACGTTGATTTAATAATAAAAAAATTACTGCACTCTAAAGAGCAAATACAAACAAAAAAAAAATCGAGAAATGGCATTTAACAAAACACGTCAATTTCTAATGTATGTAAGTTGGTAAGTGAAAGTTGTGTGTTGCATGCATCGCACCAGATTTTTTTTTAGTTAGGATTTTGTTTTTTGGATGGGATATGATTTTTGGAAAAAATAATTATAGATTTCAAACCCTGATCAGCTCTTTCATTTTTATGTGTAGGTACATTACTTCTGCCAAAAAAATAAAATAAAGATAAGAAGGATATTTATCTATTTATATTTTATTTGATTTAAATCGTTAAGGTAGGAGTAATAATCGGAGACAGGTGTGTGGAAAAAAAAAGTCTGTTTTAAAGCCGTTAATCAGTAGTTTAATAATCTGCGATAATTTATTTGATTTACACTTCAATTAAAAGCAAGTCAGTAATTTACTTGTCAATATATAAACTTGATGGAGCCTGGAATATTTAGCGCTTGTTTTTATAATGTTTTATCCATGAAGCCTGTGATCAAGTATTTACATATGTTAAGACTCGTGGATTGAGATATGTTATTGGGTCGTATATAACAAGTTTTCTTCTAATGAATTTAAATCTATCCTGTCCAATTTTATTTGTTAGCACCAAGGAGATATTCATGTTTTCAATTATAAAGATTTTTTCCTTTGTCTTGTTTTTTATTGTATTTTTTTTTTTAATTTTGTTGTTTCAGTAATCTTGCAGAGAATGGTACAATAATAAATGGCATTGATTTTGGTTTCTCCTACTGAATTATTTGCTCTGCTAAAGTTAAATAGCTGCCTCACTGTGATTCTATAAAATTAAATATAACACTATCGATTTCTCTCATATGGGTCATTTGGAATTTATTTAACTAACACCACTTTATACCACTAAGAGTAATCCGACGATGCTTCAGTGGGAGACCTAAATTTTGCCTATCCAGTTATAATTAGGATAGGGATCTTTAACGAGTACCTGACATCGTACAGGCTCGGGACCTCCTTTTTACGTCCTATCCGAGTGACGGACATAGCCGAGGATTTTTTAATCCCTTTAAAAAGACCTAGGGCATCTGTGGGATGCGATCCTGCGATCTTTAGTATTGTAGATTACCTTGCTAACCATTATACCACAGGTGACCCCCAATGAATGCGGTTATTAACAAATACTACAATAGGAGTTATAAGATTTCAAAGGATGGAATCTACTTTAAAAAACAGCAAAAATGTATTTATTTATTTATTTTTTTTTTTGGACGAAAGTTATGGGAAGTGAAGTTGGTTATAAATTGCATCCCAACCAGCACAGCTATACAAATATTGTATACAGGAATATTGCCCTGTGCAGTATGTATAATAAATACTATTGATAACTTTAAACATTATCATGTAGGCTCATACTATCATATGTGTTTTTTCAGGACTTTAGATCAAAGGGGTTCTTTACCTTTATATTTTTGGTCCTCCCCATCCTCGCAGATTAGGCTATACGGGGTATACCGGGCCAGATGATGGATGGAGGAGTGATGGCGAGTATTATTAAATGTCCCCTGGCTCCCGGTTTTGAACTCGTTATCTTCGGTTTCCGAATCATATGTTGCCATGGGCAACGCATATGGCCAATCGGCCATCCCGCCAAAAAAAATTCAATGGGAGGCTTGTAACCAAATGTCACTTCGCTATTCGACAGCCGGTGGACTTTTGCTTTGTTATGATTATGATTACAGTGGACTAAATAGTCCTGATTTAACTGAACTACTTCATTTTCATCCCAAGATTTCTCGAAAACTTAATCGTTTAAACAGGCTATTTCTTTAACTAGAACCTTACATCGCACAGGCTCGGGGCTCCGTCCAGCTCTCCGTCCGACCATTTTAAGTCCCCTACGAAGCTAAGAATTTTAAAAAATCCTAGGTCAACCCTCTACCTTTAGTATTCTACGCTGCTATATTAGCAACTACACGAGAGGTAGTTCAGGAGGTCTCAATTTATGGAGAAATCAACTCTCTCTCGTTATGACTAAAAATAAGAAATGGCTAAATATGAAATATGAAAAAATCAATTAAACATATACTGAAAAAAAGAAGAAAAATAATCCGACAACTCATACACGTTGAGCCCACGCATGCGCAGTACGCCTTTAATGACAGACCATTGTTTGCAATTAAAGACGTTCTGTTCATGGGAAAGAGTTGTCACCGTGTTTTGAAACATATGTAATGGAAATTGTTTCCCAGGCAACTAAATGAAGTTTTCATCAACTACCTAGAGAATTATAAAATCAGACGCGATGGAGTATTCTGCTTGCATTGTCGAATAGTCACTAGTAAAAACTTTTATTTAACAATAGGAAATTTGTTGTGTACTTTAGAGAGCAAATACAAACAAAATAAGTAAATGAATGTGGAATAATGTGTGAATAATTAAGTTGGTAAGTGAAAATCGTGTGTTGCGCGCATCGTACCAGATTTTTATAGGGTTATTTTTGGAGATACGTTAGAAAAAAGAAAAAAAAAAGATAACTTCAGGCTTATATAGAGCAATCTTTGTCACTCTATCACCATGGGACACGACTTCTGTTATTGAGGAATCGTGTGTCCTCGTAACGTGATCCAGGGTCAGGAACGAAAAGATAAAAAAGAAAAAATATCAGGATTGAAATAAAACCAAGAAGAAGGAAAAAAAGTTGGATGGCATTAACCCCTGAATAACGGGCCTCCTCGACCAGTCGGATTTAATAACTGATATTCCCTAGCGGTCGATTAGTTCGAAGCGTCGATTCCTAAAATCGATTAGAGAGCTATTTAATAATCGAGGTCCGGTAGCTCCCATATATAGTAAACACTCTGGTTAATGACCTTTCTGTTGCCACGATTTCGAATTTAACGGCATTCGAAGAACGAAAAAGTGTCAATAATGAACGCAGAAAGTAGGGCAAAAGGCAAAAATTAGGCTAAAAATTATATCGATGGCTTACTTCACAGAAGTGCAAAGTACATGGAAATTAACTTTAGAAAAGTACAATACAAAAGTTTATCTCTCGGGTCACCTGTGGTGTATAGGTTAGCATACTGACCTACAAAACTAAAGGTCGAGGTTTCGTATCCAAAGGGAGTAAAAAATCTCTGGCTATGCCGACCCTCGGATAGGACGTTTAATGGATGTCACGAGCCTGTACGATGTCAGGTACTCCTTCCCTATCCTAATTATACAAGGGGACTCTTGGGGGAAAATTTAGGACTCCCACCACGGCAGGTCTCGATTAACTTCAACCGTGAAGTCTTTGCACCTTGCGGATTCTTTCGGGGGATCATTCTAGCACGTTTTTAGATGAAAAAAAAATGCAAAAATTAAAATCCTAAAGGTGGCCGTTTTTTTTCATTGAACGATTTTCGCATTTTTTTTACAAAATGTGTAAACATTCAATTTTAATATTTATTCTTCGTGTATCTTTTTTCATATAGTTGACGGAAATGCTTCACTTAGGAATTAAATCTTCGGAATTAAATGAATGGATGAAGGAATTAAATGATCTCATAAAATAATAATATTCAAAAGTTCTTAGATTTTTGAAACTTTGTTTTAATTACTTTATTTATGTTACATATTATACAAAAGTACATAATATGAAATTTAGAGATAATTAAGGTACACATTAAATGTGATTAGAATTATATTCGCATACAGCATTCAATAAGTGTTTAGCATAATTTGGGCTGCAATTATTAACTTTATACTTCTTTCAAGTTTGTCAAAAATCGAGATGAACCGATTCAATTGCTTGTTCACTGTAGAATCCTAATCCCTTATTTTTCGACGTATTTTAAAGCACTGAAAAGGACTAATATGCAATTTGAAAATTATAGGTATATATTGAAAAAAAAAAAACATTAGATAGAAAAATAAATGATAAAGATTACGATACGTACATATAAAAATCAAATTTTTGTACATTTTACTTAAAAAATGCGAAATTTGTTGAAATGAAAAAAACGGACACCTTTAGGATTTAAAGTATTGCATTTTTTTCATCTAAAAATGTCAAAGACTTCACGTTGAAATCAATCGAGACCTGCCGTGTCACTGTAGCATCTCCCGATTAACACGCCTGCATGAGGTTCGAAAACTTCAAGTTAATCATTTTAAGTTCAAGTTAATCTTCAAGCTAATCTTTATATGTAAAATTCAATTGAATAATGCCATAGAACTTATCAATCTAAGTGCTAATTACCATATGTTATTAATTATTTTATTCGGTACAAACCCAAGGAGTAATAATAGCTGTAGTTGATGTCCAGAAACTTTTGTTTCTAATTGTATTAGTTATCTTTGGTCTTTTCTACATTAAGGCTGCCAGTTACTTTTTATTATCAAATAATTACTCTAAACAGTTAATCATTTTTTTTTTTTAAATAAACTCTATTAAAGAGGTTATTCCCTGTGTAAAATGGATACAGAGATGAATTTAATTGAATTAATTTTGTGTGTAAAGAAGAAGGAAATGTATTACATTTTTTTCAAGAAAAAAGTGTCTTTCCTAAATTTAAAACTGTGATCCAGGCAAATTATGAAATTGAACTTTAAACAAAAAAGTGGGTTTGCGATATGAGAAGTTGCAGAACTTCAAATGGTTTATTCTCACATAAATGTTTTGAACAACCAGGACTACCTTGTACGACTTGTACCAGGAATACAAAACAATGAAATTTGGCTCTGAAGAACATAATAATAGCTGGGGTCACCTGTGGTATAATTGTTAGCATGGCAACCTACAATACTAAAGGTCGCAGGTTCACGTCCCGCGGTGGTCCTAGGATTTTTTAAAGGGAGTAAAAATCCTTGGCTATGCCGTCCCTCGGATAGGACTTAAAATGGAGGTTCCGAGCCTGTACGTTGTCTGGTACTCATCAAAGATCTAATTACACCTGGATAGGCAAAATTTAGGACTCCCACTGTAGCATCGTCCGATTAGCCTTAGTAGCATAAAGTGACGTTAAGCAAACAAAGAAACTATATATTAGCAATACGGCTATTACGGACTCTTGATTTAAAATAAATATTTCATTAACCTGTATTCTTGTTTACCTGGTCATGTGTTATTTAAGCGATTACTTTTAAAGTAATCATTTGTTGATAAAAATAACTGTTTAAAAAGTAACTGTTAGCCTTAATGTAGAGAAGACCCGCTATCATTATTGGATATTATTAAAATATTATCTAGATTCAAACAGATAGCAGACTAGTTGGTTGGTTAAATTTTTTTTTTTTTTTTTTTTTTTTATTTAAGTTAAGTTAATTTTGCTTCGATGGTGCGATGTAATATGGAATCGAGGACTGAATACACTTTTGTCTTAACCATCCAGGGCAGAGATAAAGACGCTTCTCGGATTTCAATGCCTCGGTTACTCCATGGAATATTCCTAATCGAGCGGATTGGATTCCCCCCGGGTGATCCTGGCTGCGGGCGAGGGTCAGCCCCAGGTGGGGGAGACCGGTCCTCCCCGTTACCCTCGGGTAGAATGACCCCAAGAACATCCAGGATACCTCCCCTCGCGGCTATTTCCTTTCACCTAAGCCTCTTTCCTTGGAGCTTTGTTTACATCTTGTAAAGTATGTCTGAAGGGGGAGGAATTGGGACTATCGTTTTGAAGTCTGGCTATCTTCGAACAGAAAAATAAAATAGGGAAAGCATAATAGATTGCGTATAATTCTTATATTAAAAACGCCCATCTTCCTGTTTTAAACCGTTCTTGCTATGTTCAATATTTATAAATTTTATTTTGTGCGAAATTTGTTGCTCAAGAACTGTTTACTGTGCTGAAGGCCTGTTTACACGAAATACTTTTTGGAAGGAAGTTTGTAATTTTTTTTATTCCGTATCTTTTTTTCTCCCCTCCCTCGTTAGCTAAGCTTTTACGTTTTACAGGCCAGGGAAGAGAGTATTTAATGATTTGACTTTATGATTAAGTTTTTGAACCTTCTTAAAATAATCTTGACAAATGAATGCGGTTTGTTTGTTTAATTCCACTTGATGCTATTGAACATTGACTCGAAAACATCGATGTTTAGAATATAAAACTTGATGTTCGAGAACACCGATGTCGGAACTATTGATGTAAAACTATCGATAGTATTAAAGTTAAAAAAAAAATATTAACTTCACACAAAAAATATAATACTGAAAAATTGAATGGTTTCCTCATACAAGCTTTCGAACTTGATAGAATAATATACAAACAAAACAACTGATTACATGCCAATCCCTTGACTTGAAAATTACTTGGTTAATGGCATTCAAACAAAATATTTTCGACCTCTCTTAATCGACTACCTAGAACATTTTTTAAGTATACACATTCCAAAGTAAGGTGTGGCTAGAAAAATGCCACAAAAAGTTTTTCTTCAAAAACTCCGATACATTCGAGGATTGCGTTCCGAATGTTTTTATGTGAAAAAAGTGCAAATGGAAACGTGCATTATAGCTCCCATTGTTTCAAATAAAAATTCTACTATTCTTCCCCCCCCCCTTTTAATCGCATCATACCATCGATAATTTTATGCCCGATACTATCGAAACTATCGATTATGGAGCCTATCGATATTTTTACATCACTAGTCTGGCCGCACCTAACTTATCTGACAAAAGATTATGACATATCGTTTTACTAAAATCCTCCAATAACTTTTTAGAGATTTCAAGTTGCACGCTGGGTGCTAGGGTGGCTTTTCCTTCTAGTTTGTTTAACGTCACTTTATGCTGCTAAGGCTGATTGGACGATGCTACAGTGGGAGTCATAAATTTTGCCTATCCAGGTATAATTAGGTAGGGATCTGTAACGAGTACCTAACATCGTACAGGCTCGGGACCTTCTTTTTACGTCCTATCCGAGGGACGGCATAGCCAAGGATTTTTAACTCCCTTTAAAAAGACCTAGGGCATCTATGAGATGCGATCCTGCGATCTTTAGTATTGTAGATTGCCATGCTAACCATTATACCACAGGTGACCCCCAATGAATGCGGTTATTAACAAATACTACAATTGGAGTTATAAGAGTTCAATGGATGGAATCTACTTTAAAACAGCAAAAATGATTTTTTTTTTTTTTTTTTGGACAAAAGTTATGGGAAGTGAAGTTGGTTATAAATTGCATCCCAACCGGGGACAGCTATACAAATATTGTATACAGGAATATTACCCTGTGCAGTATGTATAATAAATACTATTGATAACTTTAAACATAATCATGTAGGCTCATAATATCATATGTGGAGTTTAATTCAGGATTTCAGATCAAAGGGGTTCTTTATCTTTTTGGTCCTCCCCTTCGTCGTCCTATAGGCTTCCCAGGAATTTTAAGGATCGGTCAACGAATAAGGGAGAAATTGATGAAAAATCGTGAAATTTTCCTTAAAGTGTCAGTAATTGGTGCATTTACCCTAATCATAGGCAAATGATATGAAATAGGACACATTTTTAAAGTTTAACGTTCTAAACTGTCTTTTATTCCCACTTGAAGTTTTTTTTTTTTTTTTTTTCTTTCTTTTTTTTTTTTTTTGGACTTCAAGGCTTCCACTGAAGCCCTATACTAACACCCATGGCACAGGGTGATACTTCTCCTACGAAAGAAAAGCACCACCCAGGGCGGGACTCGAACCCGCAGCTCCGGCATGGGAGTACGGCGCTTTACCGCACAGCCACACCGGGCCCCAAACACTTGAAGTTTTTGTTTAACATCACTTCATGTTACTATGGCTTATCAGATGATGGTACAGTGGGAGGCCTAAATTTTTCATTATCCAGTTATTATTAGAACAGGGATCATTAAAGATTACCTAACATCGCACAGGCTCCAGGTTGCCATTTCAAATCCTCTTTGAAACAAGATATAGCAAAGGATCTTTTAGTCCCTTTGAATTATACTATGAGCACCTAGTGGCTATGCTAACTACTACATCACAGGTTTCTAATTAAAATGTTTTAGATGTTGTTTGTAAAATATTTTTATTCATTTTATTTCCAGATAGAAATCGAAATCATGTAATAGAAATGTTATTAAAATTGTACTTTTGTATTATTTGTTGTGAATAAATGTATTCTTTTTAAGTTTGTGAATATGAGAATAAGTAAGAGTATATTTGTAAATAAATCATTTTAAAATGTTTTGTTTTTTACTTAAATTTAAATTTTTTATGAGTTTATGGAAATTAAATATTTATGTTTAGAAAATATTTTTTTTGGATTATTAATTTAAAATATTAAACTTATTCTTAACCAAAGTTTGTACTTGTTTAACCACTAAATGTTTATATAATAATGATGCTTTTATAAATAAAGAAAATAATCTCTATAGTACATTTATTCTTTTATACAAAACTCTTAAAATCGCATTCATTGGATATCTTATTATTATGGTTTGTTTTTATATTACAATTGATGATTATTTCATGAAATACAGTATCATTATATTGATTTCAATGTCCTCTCAATCTGTTTTTTATCATAATTGACAACATAACTTGACATACTTCAAATTTAGCGCCAAAACAGAAGTAGGCGTGGCTAATGTAAGCTCCTCCCTCAGTTAAACTTCTTAAGTTATCCAACTATAATTCAAATTCTCTAAAAATAATTATAGCCAACATCTACTTACAAGCATCTCACACCAATTAACCAGTTTATCAACCAAATAAAGTAGTAAAATGGGTATTACTTCGGATGAGGAGCTCCAAGATGGCGGCCGGCGTGAGTAAACAACAAGGTATTCCGATCACGCCCAACACGATATCCACGATTCAGTTCGTGTTAACCGAGAGTTCCCGAGCAGATGTAGTCCAGATAACCAACTTCACATTCAATAATGGGAACAACCAACGTAATGTACAAATGAATGTTTCTTTAATATATTTGAAGTACAACAACAGATATCAGTAGAAATAATATTTGAATATATGAAAATTTCCTGTGATGGTTGCATAAAATTTTAAATTTTAAACTAAACAGACCATTTAACAAATAAATTTAATAGTTTGTTTTGTAAATGTATTTGTTTGTTTTTTTGAAAATATGTTATTGTACTGTTTAAATGATTAATTGGGTTCAAGTTAAATGCACGTATAAATGGAAAAAGTAAAAATAAATTAATATAAGAATCCGAGTATTCCTAACGACCATATTATTATTTTTTTGTTATTTAAAGAAAAAATGTATTTAAATAACCAAAAAGGAATAATTTAATCTTTTGTTTTATAAATTTATTTGTTTGTTTTTT
Organism: Aelia acuminata; assembly: GCA_911387785.2. Taxonomy (NCBI): domain Eukaryota; kingdom Metazoa; phylum Arthropoda; class Insecta; order Hemiptera; family Pentatomidae; genus Aelia; species Aelia acuminata. The sequence continues at coordinate 139,703,620 of OU426981.1, forward strand.
TTAAAATATGTTATTGTCCTGTTTAAATTATTAAATGGGATCGAGTTAAATGCACAAGGTACAAATAATTAATGATATAAGAATCCGAGCATTCTTAACCACCAGATTATTATTTTTTTGTATTTCAAGAAAAAGGTATTTAAATTACCAAAAAGGATATTTTTAAAAATGATTTGATGATGATTATAATGATATGTCTCCAAAGGAAAAAGAACAAACTACATGATTTATTAGATTGAAGAACGGGAGTAAATGTTTAAGAAATTGTAGGTATCTATTAAAATCAGTTTAACTATAATTATCGGCTAACTTTATTATAATCCACTAAACAGAATTAATTTAATTAAATACGTTTCAACTAGCAATAATCGCACTTCAGTAGACCTTCATTGGTTACGATATTGCCTCTCCGCAATGTTCATTTAATTAAATGTTTATATTTGTTAATGTTATTCTGCCCTAACCCAATTATAAGTTACACATATATTTCACTCATTTTTCGATCAATACTTCCAAGTTTCGACGAGCTGTTGGAAATTCGTTATATAGATATGCCATTTGGATATACATATGTACAGACTGTGTAGCTGCATCAGACCTAACCTAATAAAAGAAGCTACGAATTAACCCCCCTCCAAAAATGTGGATAAAGCCGACATCGGATCTCGGGAACTCTCGGTTAACCCGAACTGAATCGTGGATATCGTGTAGGGCGTGATCGGAATACCTTGTTGATTACTCACGCCGGCCGCCATCTTGGAGCTCCTCATCCGAAGTAATACCGTAAAATGTAAAGTATACACATAGAAATATCTCAAAGACAGAATTATTTTTTAGTTCTATAACAACTATATGCTCTTCATATACAGTGGCTCACAGTCAAAATGATGCAAACGAATATTTTTATTTCAAATGCTGTTTACTTCCTCTTTGTTAAAATTTTAAAACCAATGCACATGAGGCCATAATGATTCATTGTCATACATTAAATTTAAATGATCAAATCAACTCAACAGCAATTATAGAAAGAGAAAAAAAATTCTTTATTAAAACTCGTAGGAATTGAAGGTCACAGTGAAAAAGATGCAACGTTTACTTCCGTCTAGAAAAAAGTGAAAGTGACAAGTATTCTTCAATTATCGGGTAAATGAGTTTATTACCCTTTTAATTTCATTTCATTCTTTCAATGAAAACAAAACTAAACAATATGAATACAAGTAATCAGTCTAGTTCGAGCTTTTGCTTAAAATGGGTGCGAATACAACTATTCGTGAACGAGAAATAGTGATTAGCAATTTAAAAATGGACAAAACACAATGAAAAATCGCCTCTACTATCAATAGGAGTTATGCCATCGTTCAAAATATTATTGAAAGTTTTAAAAACAAAAATAGAATAATCAGAAAAGTGCAAAACATTTTTTTACTGGTAATGATGAACGTTGGATTTTGCGCCAAATAACAAATAATCCAAAACTAGGTGCTCCAAAGTTGACCAAATTAGTTAAAACCATTTAAATTAAATGGTATGTGCTGAAACCATTCGAAGAGTCTTAAGAAAAAACCAATGCAACGGTAGAGTTGCCTGGCAAAAACCTTATATCAGTGACAAAAATAAAAAGGTTCTAATCAATTTTGCTAGTGATTATTTAACAAAAGACATGGACTTCCGGAAGTGTTCAGTATTCGAATGAGCCAAAATTTAATTTGTTTGGCTCTTATGTAAGAGGTTTCTTCTAGAGAAAGTCAATTGAAGAGCGCTATAAAAAAACTCTTCGCCCGTTCATCAAACCTGGAGGTGGTAATGTCATGGTTTGGGGGTGTATTGCTGCCTCAGGAGTAGGAAATCTTCATTTTATTGAGGGAACAATGGATAGACATTTATATTGTCACATCCTGAAAGAAAATTTTTAAGGTAAATGCAACCGAGCTTGGAATAATAAATAATTTTGCTTTTTATGGTGATAACGAACGAGCATTCTTCTTATCTTGCAAAAGAATGGTGTTTATATAATTGCCCCAAACCTATAAAAACACCTCAAGAATCACCAGAACTAAACGTCATAGAGAATTCATGGAGAAATTAGAAACAGAAGTGAGGAAACATGAGATATCAAATTGAGAAGATCTCAAAAAGATGCTTCAAGAAGAATGGGACAAGATAAGCCCGTCTTAAACAGAAAAGCTTGTCCAATCCACGCCCAATTGTTCGAAAGAGATAATAAAAAATAAAGGCTTACCTACAAAGTACTCAAAATATTTTTGATTTTGTGGATGTTTTTAATCTTGCATCATTTTCACTGTGACCTTAGAAGTGTTTATTTATTCATGAAGTTTTAGTTTAATTTTAGGATTTGATCTCAAATAAACTTTTAAGTGTTGTCAATTCTAGCCTAATGTTTGAACTTTATATTTGTAAACAAAGATTGTTGAAAATAAATTTTGGCTTGGTATTAAATAGTTTTTTTTCAAAGTTAATTCCTTGCATCATTTTGACTGTGAGCCACTGTAGCAAAAAGTAAATTGCAAAACTTTTGTGTTATGATTTTACTGGATGGAATTTTATAATCACAATGATTGGTTCCAGTTGTGCTGAAAGTTTTATATAGCATTCACCAGATATAACAAATCTGAAAAAAGTTTACGTTCAGTTATATTTTGAATTTTTTTTTGTTTTGTTTTAAAGAAGCATGATATTCTTAATTCTTTCATCTCAACAATGTGGGTACTCTTATAAATTAAGGATAATAACCTGATAGTTGAGGGTGATCACGATCAAATCACCTCCTAGCACGACAGCTGAGAAGGAAACAGTACTTCCTTACTGCACCTTTGATCCTTCATGGGTAGTAGTGGTAATGGTTTTTTTATTTAGTTTTATTAGAAAGAAACGTTATTTTAATGAGAAAAAAAGAGCAACTTAAAAATAACATTTTTTTACAAGGGTCTGAGATGGGAAAGTTCTGTTGAAGGTGTGAATTGCATTTGGGTACACATGTTTAAACCCTAAGTTAGGAGAAGTGAGTTATATATTTCCTTAGGGAGTCCAAAAGTTTTTTTAACTTAAATAATAAAAAAAAAAATAAAGAAAACACAGGATGACTATTTTTAAACTTACTCAGGAAAGTGATTCTGGGCACTATTTACCAACTAAAAAGTTCCTTTGATGCATGGTCAGATCCCACACGGAAAAAGAATCAGGCCAATTTTGTGTTTTCTTAAAGTTGTCGCTTTTTTGTTCAATGAGATTGTACTATCAATTCTTAAAGTAGGCCCATTTAAAAACCTGAGTACAGTACAATAAATAATTTCAAAACAAAACAATAAATATAAAATCTGGTGCCATTCGCGCAACACACAACTTTCCCTTACCAACTTACTTAGATTAAAAAATGACATGTTTTGTTAAGTGCCATTTCTCAAAGGCACACATTTTTTTCTTATTTTTGTTTGTATTTGCTCTTGAAAGTACACTAAATTTTTTTATAATTAAATAAAAGTTTTTACTTGCAATAATTCATCAATGCAAGCTTAAGACTCCAAGTCGTCTAATTTTATAATTCTCTATGCAATTGTTGTAAATTTCATTCAGTTACCATGAAACAAATAATTTCCATTAAATTAACAGAATGGCTTTAATTTAATGGTCTGCCATTAAAGGTGTATTGCGCTGGCGTGGGCTCAACATGTATAATGAGTTGACGGAATATTTTTCTTTATTTCTCCTTTTATATTTTTACTTGATTTTTTTTCACATTTAGCCATTTCTTATTTTAGGCGTAACGAGAGACATAAAATTTATCCATATAAACGAAAGCAAAGGTACTTTATAGGAAAACAAAAAAGGCGCCTTTCCCATTTAAGCCCCCTCAGAATATCTTAATAATGATAAAGCTTACCTGATATTAAAGAAGACTTGATTGTCATTAAAGAGGACGAATTTCATCAAGATCATTAAAGTAGTTTTTGAAAAAATCGCAAGAAACGTAAAAATTGGAAAAAAGTTATGAAATAAAGTGCCTCCTCCATTCAATCAATTTTGGTGAAATTTTTGCTCTCATTTCGCAGACATATACCTACATCAAATACCCAATTTTATCAAAATTGTTAGAGCCGTTTTTGAGAAAATTGAAACAAACGTAAAAAGTTATGAAATAAAGTATCCCCTCCACTTGACCAATTTTAATGAAATTTTTGCTGTCACATGGCGCGTATATACATACGCCAAACATTCAATTTCAGGTTCATACGGTTTATAGTTTTTGAGGTAGTCTGATCACACACACACACAGACCATTTTGTGGGACTTGGTTATTTGGACTCAGGGGACCCCAAAATGTGTATTTCCTTTGAAAACAGAAGTCGAAATTGTTCACGATCGCAATACTTTCCCTTACTATATATATATCATATATATTCCTTATATTTCATATATGGGTAAGTGAAAGTAACAAAAATTAATAAATAATACCAAATCAAAACGAATTTCAAAGTAACAAAACTTAATTTTATTACAAAACGGGACAGATCATCTAATATATATCTCACCTTCATTTTTAGTTTTTTCGAAGGTCAGAAAAAATAATAGTGTAATATAAAATATAAATACAACGATGTAAGTCAAAGGAAGTATTAAAAAAGGTTTTGAGATAAATTATATTTCTTTCTGAAAAAATCTATTTATTAATTACACAAATATTTACAGAAAAAAATAACTTATTTTTATTACTTATTTGTATGTATATGTATAATATTTACAAGCTCATTTAGTTTTAGCACTTTAAATATGAACACATCTCTAAAAATTAGGCATTTGTACTAAAATCTATTAACTCTCTTCTAAATGTGATTTTTTTAAGATAAAACAAAAACTCTTTCTTCTTAATGACATTAAATAAAACAAAATCCTTTTTAGAAATGAGATCCTTTCTAAATAATCAACTAAAGAACTTCTTATCGAGAATTAACACGTTGAGCGCCAGGGAAAAGATGATGTACTTTTGCCTGGGGCCAAAGCAATTTTTCCTAATTTATAACTTTAATATGATTAGAATGATACAAAAATTGCAAAAGAAATAAATAAAAAGTTTAATTTTGGCAATTAAACAATAATTTTGTGAGCGGTACGTATGTACCGCCCGGCCCCAGGGTAAAGCCCGCTACCTATAGTAGTACGGGAGCTGCCCGGTTATGACCGCGACGTCAACCCTTGTCCCCTTAAAATATGTTATTTTAATAAATAAGATATTTTGTTTTGTAAAAAAATAAATAAAATTAATTTATTTTATTTATTTATACCCCCCAAATTAAAAAAAAAAAAAAAAAAAAAAAAAAAAAAAAAAAACCTTTGGGCCAATTGCATTGGCGAATTGTTCGGGGCCGGAGCGGTCCAATATGCCTTGAAATCACGCTCGGCAGGCGGTCCCCTGGCCCAGAACAATCTTTTAGCTGGCGGGAGCGGGCGGTACCTGGGGACCGCCTCGGCCCCAGCCAATAGTCCAACAGCGGTACGATCGTACCGCTTGGCGCTCAACGTGTTAAACAACCTTTTTTATACATATATATAATGTTTTTATTTACTAATAATTTATAATAAAATCTTAGAAGAGAGGTAGAACACAATCAAACTCATGCCAAAGAAAACAAAGTTTCTTGGGTACTCGTGAGTTTTTAGATCTGTCTTTCACAGATTTAATTTAATTATTATGCCTAGCTTTTTCTAACGATGAATTGAAACTAAGTTGCAATATCACAGGTTGAATTTATTTTAAATATATTATATAACATTTTTTTTCTTCATATTTTGTGGTATTGTCTTTTTACTGGTCCACGATTAGTTTTATTTGTGACGCAGAGCTTTTTTTAAGCTATTTAATATTATTAGTGGTTTCGAATTCTAGTATTAACTACGGTGTATTATAAAAAGTACTGTGCATCTAATTTTTTTTTTTTTTTTAATTTAAACTAATGTTATTTTCCACTTCTTGATTTTAATAACTTTTACTTTATTTACAAAATTATGAAAATATTTGTCCTTCTTCGAGGATTGCCATTCTCTTTAACTAAATTTTCCTAACACACCAATATGATGAAATTATAATCAAAGTTCTGTTAATAACATTTCACTGAAATGACTGTTTACTTGCTCAAAGCCAAAAACAATAAAGTTATTATATAGAATTGCTGGATTTTTTGGTTTGAATTCTCTACAGAAATCATCATTTCTTATACAATATTGAAATTGTTGATAGATTACACCAATTAAGAGTTTGAAATTTCAAAATTGACTTCCTGGTATACAAAAATACTTAAAAAATATTTAGTTACTAAATATAATTTTGGACAATAAAAATAGTATTTTATGAGGTAGAAACGTTTATTGTCTTCGCCAATAAATTTTTTTCTTCTTACTATTTACACACACAATCACATTTTCTTTTATTACACATTTCTTTCTTTTTCAAAATAAAAGGCATCTTAAATTATTTTAAGGCCTTTTCAAAATTGTCCATATAATACTAAAAAAAAAATAAAACTAATTTTTTTATTAAATATAAATTAAATGGATCCACTCGTGATGTTGGTAACTTTATAATTGAATTTTTCATCACATACAGTTAACGAATACTATGAGGTATGGGGGTAATTTTGGGTGTTCATTTTTTTAATCTTTTCAAAATTAAAAATAAATTCAAACTTCTTTTTTCAACTTTGATGAACACCCATTGATACGCATGCCCGGTGAGACTCGTTCTTACTCCGACAATGACTATTAAGTACACTGAGTATTTTGGGACGGAGTCTTCTTTGAGCTGGTCTCAGAGACCCTCCGGAAGGTTCTTGCTGAGGAGGAGGTTGTTGTGCGGCCCCGAAAGGTGACGTATGAGCTCTTGAAGCGACTCGAACGTCAGCTGACAGAAGCAGCAGTTGAAATGCCCCGAATCGCCACTCTCACCCCCACCACCGACCGATATCACGTTCCTATGCACTGAACAAAGATGTTTCAACAGGTGAGCTTTCTGTTTGAACATGGCAACGCAAAGTCTACACGCGAAAGGTTTCTCTCCCGTGTGGACTCTGAGGTGGGTCTTGAGGTTCCAGGACATTCCGAACTGCTTGCCGCAATACTCACAGCGATATTCTCTCGTCGGTGCTTTGTTACTTTCCTCTCCTTCACTTCCGCCACCTGTACAAAAAAAAAACAAATTTTATTATTTATTTTTAAATTAAATAATTACATTTCAATAAGTTGTTATGTTATTACCCTGAAAGAAGAATTGTTAGAATTATTAGCTGTCATATGTCACATCAGTTTGTCTGTCAGTTATTAGTACTCCAGTAAAGAATAAGTCATCACCCTCTTTCAAATTCTTCCGTCGTTTGTTTCGGAGTTCCTGAATTCAGTCAAACGATAAATTTTGTCATTTATAAAGTTACAATCATCAATTTAAAAAAATGTTTATTTAACATTAAATGTGTAAAAGGGCTTTTCCTAATAAATTATTTGTTAATTAGAGGAGAATACGACGTCAACTACACTATCAGGCAATTAACTCATAATGATTAACAGGCTATCAAACGGAAAGCCAATGTGAGTATTTAAAAATAAGGTACTTGTTCGATATCATACCGGAGTGCAATTCTCTATCCTATTTCGAACAATTTAGTGCGGCTCCGATTTCAACTGAAAAGTAACCCTTAGAGTTTAATTATTTTTTTTGAGCAAAGTCGAAAGCTGGATTGAATAAATGTAATCAAGACCATTTTTAACTGAAAATAACATGATGACCGGTTCAGGTTTTAAATATCGGGGATAAAAATCTGTTCCAGCCTAATTTCCAAATAAGTGTGAACAATTGACTTTCTTCATTGTACTTAGAGTTAACACTAAAACCTTGTTTATCAACCAATAACTAAATGGAACCAAAGACAATGTAAAAAAACTCCTCAAATAAGCAAATTTGAATAGATTAAAATATTTAATAAACAAAATCAAATGAAAATCTCTACAAATCTGACAAGGATAATCTGGAGATTCAGATAACAAGATTTTACAGTATTAAGTAAGGAGAAAAATCTATCTATTGTGAGAGTTCTATTTCAAAAAGAGATTTTTAAAAACAATATAACATTTCATAATATATTTATATCGAACTTCATAATACGAACCATGAGGTATAGGTGGCGGTTCTTCTTTCCTAATGAGCGGTGGAGGCTGGGCCCAAGCAGCTCGACCCCACGGCTCTGGGTAGATGAGTCTTGACGGAGACAGCGGTCGAGAGGAAGGGCTCTCTTCCCAATGCCCTCGCTCGACGTAGGAAGGGGAGAATGGGACGAACGGTGGGTTTTGTGCCGGGGCGTTGTGGAAGCCGGGTCTTCTCTTCCGATGTGGCGTGACAACATAGTTTTCTGGAGAGGGTTGGGCTAAATCTGGTATTTTGACTGTGTCCTCTTCTTCAAGATTAGACCTAAGATAATAAAAAATAATGGATTAATCGATAGCTATCAAATACTTTAGCATTACTTAAATACTAAACCAAAAAGAAGTTCATGCATGAAGACTTTTTCGACTCTATGTAATTGATTCCTGTTCATTTTGCTATGTTCTTATAATAATCTATCTAATATGTTCTATCTTAGGTAAAGAACTATTTTCTATAGAGCTATAAGAAATCAATAAATCAAACCATTATAATAAAAATATTAATAGTGTATTCATAACTTGTAGGGCCAAAAATTAATTTTAAAATTTAAATAAAAGAAAATATTCTAATGCTAGCTGTATATACCGGTTTCACCCGGAGAATTTCATTTTTTAAATCTATAAAATCAATACTTTTATGAGACTTTTATCGACTCAAATGGTTGATTTCATAAACCCAATGTAAAGCAAGATCAAATCAATTTATATCAATAAAGAATATACCCAGAGATTGGCTGAAGTTATGCAATTTTAATATGGATAGGTATTTGCACCTGATACGAAAGAACCACTGAGCGAAATTTGGAGAATTTAGGACAAACGGTATGGATTTCTATAAAGAACAAACAGAATTTCGTTTTTATTTACATAGATTATAGCTTTATATCCCGGTTTCCCCCTGGGCTATTTCATTTTTCTAATGAAACGGTCGATTTTGTAAAAAACCATAGTAAAGCGAGATCATTACGATTTTTATAACAATAAAGAATATCAGCTGAAGTTATGTAATTTTAATATGGATAGGTGTTCGCATCTGGTATCAAAGAACTACTGAGCAAAATTTGGAGAATTTAGGACAAACAGTATGGATTTCTATGAAGAACAAACAAACAAATAGAATTTCATCTTTAATTATATAGATTTTTTTAAGTTCTAACAAAAAGAGTCAGATTATCAGGTTCAATAACTGTTGACAATTTTTATTGTCCTTTTCAAATTAAATAAAGAAGACTTTTACTTATTAGATAAAGATTAAATCAAAGGAAATCAGGAATTAAATTTTAATATTTTTTCGAATCAAGTTTGAATATTTGAGGTGTTAATACTTATTATAATTGTTGAAAATTATCTTCTTATTCTTATTATAAATAGTTTTGGTTTAATTTATGGAATTGTTAGAAAGATTATTTGCTTTCAATGGTATAATCAGTAAAAACGAAATTGACAGTGTTGTATTCGAAGTTACAGCTTGTTTTGTAAGCTATATATATACTTTGTTGAATTTTGTCTTGAATGAAGGTCAAAAGCAAATTAAATCTCCTTTTCGCTAACAAAGGTATTTAAAAACCTTGTCAAACCAAGATACTGACTGATTTACCCCAATTTAAAAACTAAGTTACTTGATTTCCTTTGTTTTTATTCTTATCTTTTACGAAACAAAAGACTAATATACAACACGATACTAAAACCTATTTGGACCTATGGAGCAAAACTTTGGGATTCCGTTAAACAAGTACACATAAACAAAATTATAAACAACACAGTCAAAAATTGTAAATAATACCTAATACCTAATATATAAAAATACACAGGATAAAACTTAAATTTCACTCACCTATAATCTTCCATATATCTTGATTTTCGTTTGTAATGTAAATATGGTTGGTAGGCAATTGGAAGAACTCGTGACCCTACTACTTTTTCTCTCTCTTCTTCACTACCTGTAGTTTCACCTCCTGGCGAATAACTATTTACATTTGAAGATGATTTACTAAGATTTTCAACAACCTGAAATAACCAAACAAAAAAAGTAAAATAAAAAGTTCTATTTCAAAATTAATTTGATAGTAGAACCTAAGAGAAGCAAAATGAAACTGAATCTTGACAAAAAGGCACCAAAAAAGATTACAGCGATCTATACGGGACATGGACTGGGATGGGACATGGAAAACTTAATACTCATGCATAAAATAAATTTGGGAGAATCACCTATCTGTTGATACTGTGGCAAAGAGAGTGAAAAAGCTGATCGCATTATCTATGTTGGTGTGATCGACTTGCTCGAATAAGATATGGAATCTTTGGGCAGGAAACTATACCTGATCCAGGTTATAATGATCTAATTAATCAAACAAGCCTAATAAAATTCACTGATGCTTTTTATATTAATTTAAAACTCAGGCATAAATATAGGTACGCAATAGACCCAGGGTTGTCACGGTGCATAAAGCCGAAAAAAAAAATAATGTTATGATACTTTGTTTATTTAAAGTCACTTTAAGTTACTAAGGTTAATCGGACGATGCTACAGTGGGAGTCCTGATTTTTCTCTATCCATGTAAAATTGGAATAGGTATCTTTAACGAGTACCTGATATCATACAGGGTCAGGACCTCAATTTTACACCCTATTCGATGGAGGACATAGCCAATGATTTTTTACAACCTTTAAAAATCCAGGGGCCACCTGGCAAACCCACAAACTTAATATGTAAGCTGCAAATAATCAGAGAAAGTTGTTTTGCTAACCCAACATAATAATAATTTAAACTTCCTAAAAAATTAACAAGATGAGTAAATCATTTTGGGAAAGATTCTCTTTGCATTGTAATTTAATCTTAATGATTACTCTGTTTAATTTTTTTCTCTTACTTCTCAGGTCTTGAATAAAGTTACTTATTCACTGAGGCAGTTTTTAGAAGTAATGAAACTCTTAAAAATTAAAATTACTTTATTTTGGGTTATAATATTATTTTTATTTGATTTTTTCACTTGAAGAAATTCAACACTTTTTTACTATCCATATATATATATATATGTATATATATATTTCACTACATTAACGTTTCTGGCACATTTTGCCCATATTCAAGACTCTACATTATATTCCACAATGTTGTTATATTAATTTATACTCATTTGTTTTCTCACATTTATAATCATATAAATATTTTGATAACTCAGATAAGCCAAATATGACTCTAAAAATTGTTATTAATATCTTATTATTTCTATTTCACACTTACATAAATTATTAAATTCAATTGTAAGAAACATATGAGTTTAAATTAAGATATCGGCAAAATGGGCCCAAACTTTGAATCATTCAGTTTTGAAAGAGCATATTTCTTTTCATAATTTTACAAGAGAGCACAAAAACTGTCAAATATCTCAACTTTTAATTTTTTTAAATATTTGTTTAAATGTATAATTAAATGAAGTCATCTCTTTCTCTTTAAAGAATGCAGTTTCTGTTGTTTGTTAGCCATGTAATCAAGAGATTTTAAAAACTTTTCTTTTCAGGAGAGAAGAATAAAGAGAAATACTTTATTGAATAACAAAGCAATACTGCCTTACTGCATAGGGTTGCTAAATACACAGCATATTGTATCAGTCCGCTACAGAAATAAAAAATAGGTAAATTTGTCTTTTTATTTACAGAACAATTAATTATACAGCCCTTTTTTCCATTGAGCCCTAATAGAAGATCTTTCTATATATCATATGTTTTTAAGATATTGATTTCATTCATCTTATAACTTTGCGATTGAGCAGATTGAAGATGTACTGTTTAAAGAAAAGAAAGCTCTATGGTTGTAGAACGAAATGGCATCAAAATCTCAATATCGGAAAAAAATTGGACATGTGCCATTTCAAAACTAACCAATTCAATTATATAGTTAATATTGACAAGATACCTGCGGCTCAGAGTCGTGCTGAGGTTCGGACTTGACCTGCGCTTGAGGTTCCGGAGAGCTGGCATTAATCGAGAGGTTAACAGGTGTTGAAGAGCTCCTCCTCCTTCGCACCTCCTCCCTCCCGCTGCTGTCCCGGCTACCCGAGGAGTCCTTTCTGCTCCTGGCCTTGTTCTCCCAAAGTTCCGATTTGATTTCTAAGAGTTCGAATAGCTCTATCACTTCAGACACCTCCGATGGCTATAAAATAAAACATGTTTCAGTAACTTAGTTGCGTCAATAATAACATACTTAAATATTGATATAAATATAAATAAAATTTGGTGCTTGTCCTAAGAACTTTAAGCAATTACAAAATTTTGATTGGAAGGTACATTCAGGACTCTTAATCAATGTTTAATCTTTTTTTTTTACTTTAAGTCTGTAGTTTTTTAAAAGTTACAGTTTAAATCTCACATTGCATTGAATTAATTTAACATTAGGACTAGAACAATTTAAAAAACATTAGTATACAATTTAATCACTAAAAAAATTTAAAATATTAAGAAGGTAATAAATAGCAAAAAGGCGTGGAAGGGTGATTGATAACAGATAGCTACATAAATATAGCAATTTAATAAACTAAAAATAGTTTAAAATAGTTTACTGCATCTAGATTGCAACTTGGCAATGTACTTTGACAGACTCACATGAAACAAAGAATCCTTCTATCTAATCATAAATATACTCTTTGTAGCGGAAGATCTAAATTATGTAAATAATAGAATGGTGAAATTTTTCTTCCAAAATTCTTTTATTTAAAAGTTACAACAATTACATTAATTTTCCAACGTTTCGGACTATTCGTCCCTCTTCAGGGCAAATTTTTTCTGTAAGATCTTGTTTTCTTTACCTATTACAAAATGTGTTTATTCAAAAAGTCAATCATTTTAAATAACATTACTTATTTGATCAATTTAACATATACATTGGGTAGTAACTAACAATTTCTGGTGGCTTGGTCCATCTATTTCTATATTACAGCTTTATTCCATTACATTGTAATTGGTCAATTTTATATAAAAAATATTGTTCACATGTCTTACACTTTTTTCTGCCACATACATTTACTTCAACTATTCTTGTCACACCTTGGCAAATTAATGTAATTGTTTTAATTTTTAAATAAAAGAATTTTGGAAGAAGAATTTCACTATTCTATCATTTAAAGAATCCTTCTTTTCTTTCTTTCTTTTTTTAATTATGATAAATTCTATACATATTCAGGGACCAAATCTGCTTAAAAAATATCACGAAAAAGCATTTATACTTCAGAAACTCAAAATAGAAGAAAAAAATAATAAATTAAAATGATGAAATAATAATGAATGATAAGGAAACAAACAAAAATATAATGATTATGAATGAAAAAATGATATAAATTGATGTTTACAAACATGAAAATTGAATACCAAAGATTAAAATCCAGATTTCATAATAGATATAACAACACTTTATGACTGATAACTGAATATCAGTCTTATATTGATAATATCACTTGATGAATATGGATTTAAAATAAAGAGTAATTGTCAAAAATATTGAGATAAATTTTATTACCATTAACATCAGCATACCTGTACACATGTTTGCCCTGTGTATAGAAAGTCGAGCATGTTCCTCATGTGCGATGCTTTGACGTCTGGCAGCTGGATCGTCACTAACGGCTCCGTCACCGACTCCAGCAACCTCTTGATGAGTGGGCTTGCAGAGGCGAGGACTAGTCTAATAATTTTATTTTTATTAATATTATGATTTATAATACTCTAAAATATATATATTATATTTATGCTATATAAAATTTTATATTAAATAAAATGTCTTTTTTTTCAAGCTTTGAGACTTTAGTGCAGGGTGTCCAAAAAGAGTATTAGGGGTTTGAAAGTCGAATATAAAATATCAAGTAGGATGTTTACGTTTTAAAATAAAACGTAAAATTTAACTAAAAACCTGTGATTTTCCCTTGTTTTTGTTTTCTTAGTTTTGAAAATGCTCTTAGTCAAGTGATGCGTCAACATGAATACAATATGACTTTGACTGTATAAAGGTCAATAAAAGAAAATTTTTGAGACCCTATCTGCTTAAATTTTGAACCTCCTTCATTAAATTCAGTTTTGTGGAATGTCTTGCAACATCTGTCTTAAAGCTTGCTTCACTCATTTTATTAAATTTTCTGTACTTAGCTTTGTTGAATTATGTATTTTTTTCTGCTTATAAAACTGATTATTACATTTTAAGTTACAAAGAAAACACTTTTCAACTCTGTGAATTCACATTGAATCATATATTAAACAATCATTTCCTGACATTCATAGGCTGGAATTACCTATGAGGGGGGGGGGGTATTACAAGAAACCAGGTAAAGTTTGGTTCATGGATGTCATTATTTTGAATACCTCTGCGCTAATATATTTCAAGTTCAGTGAAAGCCACTCACTTAAGTAATCACTGAAACCCTCTGTGAAGTTCCATCTTCCATCTAGTTCATCTTATTTTACTAGATAGTAAAACTTTAGAAGGGGGCAGAGGTTCCCAGCCTAAGTTTAGCCTATGTCTTTTTAGTATTGTGTCAGTCTAGTTTTGTTATTAAAAGTTTTTTGTATACATTTTAACAAATTAAAATAATTTTATGATTGATACTGATTTTTCTTAAATATTTTTATTATTTATTAAATACAATTCATTTAACAAGATTTAAAATTAGCAATCTGCAAAATTGCTTGGCAATAACAAAGTTAGTGGGCTGCTTTGACAGTGTTCCTGTGCAGAAGTAATTAATTTAGTTGGTCTCGTGGCTACCGCCTTTGAAGTCGTTGGGGTCGGTTGTAAGGGTTGTTTAAGTATTTTAAATTGTCTGTCAGTGGGTTATTGTTATAGGTCAGTCTTTGGTAAAAGTTAATGTAGTTGTCTTTGGCTGTTGCGAAAACGGTTGGAATGTTTAAGTCCGTATGTATAATATCGTTGCTGACATAATATGGCGCGTCTACTATTTTTCTTAATACTTTCAACTGAAAGGACTGAATTTTTTGGATGTTGGATTTCTTGGCAGAACCCCACATTTCTACATCATAAGTCCATATCGGTTTTAAAATAACTTTATACAAAGTTAGTTTGTTAGCTAGGAATAATTTTGATCGTCTGTCAAGTAATCTAGATAAAAGTCCAAAGCATCTATTTAATTATTTTTCTTTGAGTCTGAAGTGAGTTCTCCACGTAAGTCTTTTGTCCAGAAAAAGTCCAAAATATTTAATTTCATTCCAGATTCCGAAATTGGTACTTTGTTGAAGAATATTTGGGGGCAAAGACCATGATTAAGTGTGAAGACTACATGCACACTCTCTTTCTCGTTCATTTTAATTTTCCACCGAGCGGCCCAGTCAGCAATATCGTTCAGTTGGTTCTGAAGAGTTTCAAATGCAAGAAGAGGATTTTCATCTGAACAAAGAATTGCTGTACCGTCAGCAAAAGTGGCCAGAAGTGTATTTGGGTGTTCTGGTAAATCTGACATATATGTGTTTTTTACTTGCTGTATTTTTCGGATTGCTGATGAGAGATATGCAATTATACAATGAGCAAATATTGTTTCGTTTCCCTCCTTTCGATAAAATCATATATATTTGAAAAATCGGCTATTTTGAGTTATGATTGTTTTTTTTTTTTTTTTTAATGCAAGATTTTTAACTATTTATCTTATACAAGTCCAATCTATGAATATTTTAAGGGGAACATAATAAATCGAAAGAGATTGTACAAAATTTTAACATTTTATGTTTTTGTTCTTCAGATAAAAAAAAAAAAACTTAATTACCATCCAAAATGATCAGCTACTTAATAAAATGTTTAATAGGAAGCATAATATCCATTCTCAATACATTTTATTCTACTTTTAAACTATTTAGCTAACTGTGGGAAATATCCCAGCCATGTCAACCTCTTCTCTTCAACAATTCCACCCACCAGTTCTCCCCACATATATTGTATTAATGTTTCGGTTTGTTTGTTTAACGTCACTTTATGCCACTAAGGCTAATCGGAGGATGCTACAGTGGGAGTCCTAAATTTTGCCCATCCAAGTACATTTAGGATAGGGATCTTTAACGAGTACCTGACATCGTACAGGCTCGGGACCTCCATTTTAAGTCCTATCCGAGGAAGGGCATCGCTAAGGATTTTTTACTCCCATTAAACCACTGGGCACGAACCCGCGACCTTTAGTATTGTAGGCTGCCATGCTAACCATTATACCACAGGTTACCCCTTGTATTAATGTAATACTGTATCAATACACATATATTGTAAGTAACTGGGGGCTGGACAAATTTCCAAACGATAGGATCTAATTGACACACGGCATAGTAAAATATCTGTTGAATTTTAATGTTTTTAACTTAATTAGAAGATATAAGATTCGACCACAGCCAGGAATCGAACCCAGGTCCTCTGCATCTCCGTTGCAGGGCTCTTACCACTGAGCTAACCGTGGGGCCATTCCCAACTGTGTTCGAATCTTTTTCTTCTGAGATCCCACCCACCATGTCTCCCCATATTGCTGCTTAGTAACCAGGGGGCTTAACAATTGTCCAGACAATAGGATCTAATTGAAATGCGTTAAAGTTATACATTGTATGTTGGATTAAATTTCAACATATTAGATAATTTTATTAGAGGAGGAAAGATTGGCCTTGGCTAGGAACCGAAGTCGGCTCTCTTAATATCCAATGCAGCACTGTTAACCATTGAGCTAACTGTGGGGCCTGAATTGATGATGAAAATCAATTCTATCTTCAACAATCCCACCTCTTTTTTATTTTTTTTTATTTATTGAACTTTACCATTGTATTTACAAAATACATCTAGTAAATGAGCTAATAATAAGAAAATATTGTCATGAAATAGCATGATGGGAAGCTACCCATTGGTAGAACTCAACTAGTACACTTAGCATAGAAGATCCCTAGGCCCTCTTCTTTTCAGACGCCTAGGAGGATTGTCTAGAATAGAGGTGGAAGCAAGGCTGGAAACAAGAGGATTCGGGTTGGCCGGGAGTTTATTATGAAAGGACTGGTATCTGGATCAGGCGGAATCGGCAAGAAATGGAATGTTAAGGTCTTTATGGATGAGTTTATTTATGACAAAGTAAGGAGCATTAAGGATTTTGGATTGCAAGGATTGGATACAAGAGGAGTTTGGTGGTTTGATAGCCCCAAAGCTCGATTCCGTAAGCCCACATCGGTCTTATTGCTGTCATATCATCGGGTGAGTACAACAACTAGGTAACTACAAATTTAGCAAAATTTGAGTAAATGCATTAAAAAATTCCATTAGGTTAGGTCCATAGCACACTACAATTTTGTTCTGTTGAATACAATTTAAAGGTGATATAATGAGTTTTCAAAACTAGATAAGTTGATGATTAGATACCTAATCCGTTCCGATACTAGGAAGTTCACTTATCTAGTTGTTCGACCTATCAGGATTGCAAAACAGAAGCAACAAATAGGTAACTCAACATAGTTTTAGCACTACAATACTTGATTTGTAGATCAAATAAAGATCTTCGAAAAACTTTAATATGAGTTTTACTCGAAACAGCTGAATTGTAGTTACCTAGTTGTAGTATTGACCCCACGATATAAATTAGCCTTTTATAATAGATTGGTAGTTTTGAACGTTTGTCAACAAAGTGTTGAAGTAGTCAGAAGCGACAAGCGGTTTCTTGTCGTTTCAGTCTTGTGTGAGGATTCCAAGTAAGGCGTTTGTCCAGGTGAAGTACCAGTTAACGGATCTGGTCGACAGGTTGATTTGATGGGATTTTTCGGGTTTGATTTTAATTCTCCATTTCTGACACCACTCTTCAAGGGTTGTGATATGAGATAGGAGAGTTTGAATCACACCTTTAGATTGGTAATTCAGTCGTTTTTTCCTGTTGGACCTTCATTGTGATAATGATGGTAGATCAATATGTTAACTTGTATTTTAGAGGTTATTGATTTTTTTTTTTGTTTTGTTTTTTAATATTCTAATATTATTGATATTTACATTAGACAATAGTTAGAATCGGTTTACCTGTGCGCTGCTAGCTTGCCGCCAGCGCAGAGAAGGCTAACGTCAGCTTGGGTCTCCCCTTCGAACCAGCGCCTCACTTCCTCGACGACGGAGGTGTGGTGCTTGCCGTAGTGGAGGGTCAGCAATCCGGAACAGTCCATAGCGATCTGAAGCCATAACACATATCAGCTGCCTATTTAAAAGCAGGGACACCACAAATATTGTATTAAAATTTCGGCAAAAATTATTAAAATATATTTGGGGGGAGAAAAGAAAAATCGAGAGGAACAAAATACTTTTTGCAGAATTTTTAATACAATAATGTAAATGTAAAATATAATTGAAAAACACAAAAAAATACTTTTAAGACACTAACCTACTAACATCATATACATTAAGTTAATATTCAATTCCATTTAATATTTGTACAATCTAATATTGGGGTATTTTTATTTTTTTTATTGGATGTTGTTTTACATCGCTTCGACTGACTGCTCTTCTTAATGGCATTAATATATATTTATTCTTAATATATGGCATTAATTTTGTGCTCTTGAGGTATTTAAGGGTTTTTCCTATACCATTTTTTGCTTTGCATGGATACAAAGTTATAATGGAGGATCTTATTGAGTATTTTATTATGCAATTAAATTATGAAATATACAAAGATGATATTCAACTTATCTTAAAATAAATATTTCAAGTGTTTCATTTTATTTAAAAATATACCAATACTTTCTCCTTTATGAATGCAACACAAACAGAACTCAAAATGTGTTGATATTGCACAACCAGTATTAGGTTTCGAACAAAATAGTTTAAAATTTGTTACTTTAGCATTTAAATTAAAAAGAAGAAAATGACAAATCAACTACCATAAAACTATCAATTTTCCTGACCAAATTCGAAATAAATAGCAGTGAAAATCATTTCTTAATATTCCTTTTTATTTAATTAAATATATAATTTGATTTGCTATTTACTTTTATTTACTGGGAAAAAAAGTACAAGACAATGGTAAGTATATGAGAACAGGCTTGTACTCTTTCGCTATAACCACTTTCCTTTTGATACTTACATCCTTGGCACTGCGCCGTGAAGAAATATCCGTTTCGATATTCAACTGACAGCTCAAGGCTCGAGCCATGTCACGAGATACCGGATCGAAGAGAGAGAGAGAGAGCTCTTTATGAAAATCACCTATCGATTACTATAAGCTATCTATCGATAAAGGTTATCGAGGTGGAAGAGGACCTGAACCTTTTGTTACAACCAGCGGGTTTCGAAAACGCGGTGATGTTACCACCTCCAACCTTGGCACAGTTGCGTACATCGTAGATGAATAGTAATTTTAAATTGTACCTCCTCGCCTACTTGTTTGAATATTTGTGTTTATGCTTTATTTCAAGAAATCTACTCGTCTTCTCACAAATCAAATCATCTATCCTAAGATTTCGTTTAAGGGGGGGGGGGGATAGGCTTAAATTCTTATGCCTGGGGGAAAGGTTTGAGGTAATATGACCTATTAACCTCGGATATGACGTAAAATGGTGGTCCCGAGCATGTACGATGTCAGATACTCAGATCCTAATCCTTATTGTACCTGGATAGGCAAAATTTAAGACTCCCATTGTAGCATCGTCCGATTATCCATTGTAGCATAAATTGACGTTAAAATCAACAAACAATAACCTTTTAAGGTTCAATTAATTTTTCAAATAATATTTATTAATATTTAAAACCATGCCTGTTCCAATCATTATAACTTTACTCATTTACTCCAATTATACCTTAATATAATTCAGAATTATTATAAGATTCTCAAAATTTAGGCAGACATTATTTTTTCGATTTCCTGAAGGGAACTAAACGTTTTATGGTACATCACTAAAGAATAATTCTATTTCCAGGTAGTCTCAATCGTTGTTCTTGTAATGATCGGTTTATTTAATACCTGCCTTGAAGTGAAGTAATGATGTTACATAAAAGTATTATATAGTATTGCCGGATGCGTCCTTCTCATTCTCAATAAAATCCGTAATAAGGGTTTCCTTATCAAAGGAAGGATCAATTTATAGCATCCTTTATAATGTAACAGGTGTACACTTGTCTCGTTTCCTTTTTAAAACCACAATAATGGAATAAGCTACAGTTGGATTCCAGGACAAAACTTTATAACAAGAGGACGAATTGAAATACTCTTCATAACATTTCCATTAATCCAAGCTATTCCATATTACTGAGTATATATATGTACAAAATTCAGTCTTTACATGCCGGATTCATTACGCTGAATGTAAAGAATATAATTCTTCACCTTTAACGCAAAGATATTTTAACTTTCATTTATTTATTCATTTGCAATGCACTTTATTTTGTAAAATTAGGAAATATAAATCAAATTAGAGTAAAAATAGAATAAAACTTAAAAATTCATATATTTTTTTTTTTTTTTTTAAACCGACATGACTATCCACTAAAATTTTTGGAATAGAATAGAATAAGGCTTAACGAACCCAAAGATGCTGACCCCACAGCGTCTAAATTCTCCTGTTGAACCACCCTTCTTCGGCCCAAATATTCTATGCAGTATTTTATTTTCAAATATTTTAAGGCGTTGCGCATCCCTTACTGTTTCACATCAGTAAACGTCGCACAGTGGAAACATTTTGTCAATTAGCGGCCAAAAATCTATAACACCTGACTAAATGACGATATTCGAATAATTCTTTTTTCATTAAGGAGCATGGGATTCCCTTTATCAGTGAGAATAAAAAAAATAATAATACCATCGCTCAAAGTATTATTTATTTATTAATTATTATAATTTATTTTTAAGTGAATTAATCAATTCACTTCAATTCAATTAATTCAATAATTATTAATTATTTTTAAGTGAATTCTTTTTTCACTTAAATTTAAATAAAATAGATTATTCGGTACAGGGTTAGACATAGAGAATGAAATGAGTCGGGATTATTATCTATTGAGCTTTCTGCTTATTTATATGTCTTTTTCAGGGATTTGCTCCTTTCGAAAGATTTTTGTCTAAATAAGAAAAAGGTCCAAAAAATTAAATTAAAAATACCCTATTTCTAGGAATTTTAACGGAATAAAATATTTTAATATAATTCAACGAGAAGTATGATTTATGATTTAGTCTAATTCGAGGCCGAAAATATAATGAAAGTTCAAATATAGGGATTTAAATCTTAAAATCGATATATCGCCGATCGATCGCATTTAATCGATCTATAATGAAGGAAATTCGTTGACCGTAGAATAATATGAGATGGAAATGGTTGGGGGTA
This sequence comes from Aelia acuminata, assembly GCA_911387785.2. Taxonomy (NCBI): domain Eukaryota; kingdom Metazoa; phylum Arthropoda; class Insecta; order Hemiptera; family Pentatomidae; genus Aelia; species Aelia acuminata. The sequence continues at coordinate 139,725,130 of OU426981.1, forward strand.
CGGTCAAATGAAAACACTATATGTGAAATAACATATATAATGTGCCGACGTTTCGACCCGATATTCAGGTCTCCTTCAGGGCTAAATATAAAACAAGATAGCAACCATTAAATATGAAGAAAAGAAAAATTATAAAAAAAATAAAATAATGAGTAATATATGTATGAACATATGAAAATGAGTTAATAATTGCATAATAGAATAATTTTTTTTTTTTTTTTTTTTTTTTTTTTTTTTTTTTTTTTTTTTTTTTTGTGGAAATAGATATTTAACAAAAGAATATGAATAAAATTTTTGGATTTTAAGTAATACAATTGTCAAATATGGAAAGCTATACAAATCAAAAATATGTCTATAATATACTAAAGAATAACAATATTAAATGGGATACGGAGTAGATGTAATGAGGAAGCTGAAGGAATATATGCGAAGTGAAAATAGAAACAGATGGGTAAAAGACTAAAGATATATGTAGCATATAATAGACATCTCTTTATCTATTTTTATTACTATCTCCTTTTCTATTATATGCTACATATATCTTTAGTCTTTTACCTATCTGTTTCTATTTTCACTTCGCATATATTCCTTCAGCTTCCTCATTACATCTACTCCGTATCCCATTTAATATTGTTATTCTTTAGTATATTATAGACATATTTTTGATTTGTATAGCTTTCCATATTTGACAATTGTATTACTTAAAATCCAAAAATTTTATTCATATTCTTTTGTTAAATATCTAATTCCACAAAAAAAAAAAAAAAAAAAAAAAAAAAAAAAAAAAAAAAAAAAAAAAAAAAAATTATTCTATTATGCAATTATTAACTCATTTTCATATGTTCATACATATATTACTCATTATTTTATTTTTTTTATAATTTTTCTTTTCTTCATATTTAATGGTTGCTATCTTGTTTTATATTTAGCCCTGAAGAAGACCTGAATATCGGGTCGAAACGTCGGCACATTATATATGTTATTTCACATATAGTGTTTTCATTTGACCGCACCCCCAACCATTTCCATCTCATAATCGATCTAATTCTATTATGGTATTTTAACACCCTTCACCCTCTACCTGTATGGAAAAAATTAGAACCAACTATTGCCAATAATAGAAGTTATATAAATTTAAATACTTTCTTTTCATAAATTACATACTCAACCTCTATATCCGTAATATTATATATATATATATATATATATATATATATATATATATATATAATATATAATATATATATATATATATATATATATATATATATATATATATATATAATATCTAATATACAGTCTTATAACAAATATAATATTAGATAGAAGATTGTGAGACTGGCAAAAAGGTGGGCACTTTCACTAGCGTGGAAGAGCAAGGCCAGAGAGTGGTGAGTGGCTGCCCATTCCTCAAGGTCGATCGCATCCGCCAAGGAGACTTCAACGCCGTCTGCTTTCCTTGTTTAAGCTTCCAAAATTATTAACATACTCTGATGTTATCGCCAATATTACGGTTAAATAATTCGAAACTCTATCAAATGAATAAATGGTCTTAATCACGGCCATATTTTTTATCAGGAGGTTTCATCGTATATGGAATACACATGGCTCAAAAAAAAAAAAAAAAAAAAAAAAAAAAAAAAAAAAAAAAAAAAAAAAAAAAAAATAGGAATGTTTGGAGGGAGTTTCGATATTTTTCACTTCTCTCTTTTTGAGGCTGCTGGACACAGCTTTGGATTTTGGCTTAGAAAAAAAACAAAAAACTGGTGCGATGTGCGCAACACAAAACTTTCACTTACTAACTTACAAAAAAAACATTGAGCATGCCATATATCTAAGAATCTTTAATTGCCATTAATAAAATAAAACTGTCTAATTTTAGTAAAATGGCGGTCTATACAATTTTACTCCATAATCTTTTGACTTTTCTATTTTTTTTTTCTTTATTTTTTCATGGACGGACTACGGGACTATTTTTAACAATTCTTTTTTTTTATGTGACAGTTAACAAACAAAGTTAAAAAGAATTCGAACACAAATAAAACAATTGTAAATGAATCATTAAAACGTATCTAAGGGGTCACCTGTGGTGTAGTGGTTAGGATTTTTGAAAGGGAGTAAAAAATTCTTGGCTATGACGTCCCTCGGATAGGACGTACAATGGAGATCCCGAGCTTGTACGATGTCAGTTGCTCCTTAAAGATCCCTATCCTAATTATACCTGAATAGGCAAAATTTATGACTCCCACTGGAGCATCGTCCGATTAGCCTTAATTGCATAAAGTAACTTTAAAAACAAACAAACAAAACGTAGCTAATATTGAAGCTTATTCCTGCAATTCTTATTTTTAAAAACCTGTCGAAATACATACTGTAATGCAGCCTAATTTTATAAAATTCTATTTTCCTAATCCTTATTTTGTATAAAGATTTAAAATAATTTAAAAAGAATAATTTTACAAATAAAAGACTCAGAACCCTGTAAATTATTTATTTTTTCGTTTCGATTAATAGAATAATTCATTTTGCAACATTATTCTTGCTTTCAAGGTAAAGTAATTTATTTAATTTTTGTATTCTTTGGAATAATAATTTAATAGGAACAAATTAAAGATTAGTTTATTTTGATGAGAAAAAAAAAATATGAAATACACGAACATGATTGACTGTAGATTATGAAAAAATGAAGAGAGGGTTAGGAATTTTCTCATCAATTTTCCTAAGTGCTGTTCCCACAGTTAGTTACAGCAGAGGGTCAAAGAGCGAGCCTTGTAATTTTCTTTTTATCGAAGAGAGAATCGAACCTGCAACAAGATGATGTGATGTGAGGTCATGAAATCCATGACCTCAACCATCTCATTCAGTCAGGGGAGCTATCGTAAATATATTCAATTATAAATTGAATAATTTGAATATACACGATCTAAAGAATCAAAGATCAAACCGTGTTGAAATACCAGGAATATTTCAATAAATGAAACTCTTATTAATAAATAAAGTATACAAAAAATATTTCGATTTGAAAATATTACCTTTAAAAAAACATAACGTCGTTCATTCCTTGTCTGTAATTTTATAAAATGATAAGGACAATCAATAACTCACTGACCGCTGTGCGATAATAGAAAATATTTTTCACAATTTTTTTAATTTCGGCCTAAGTGACTTTTGCTTGGGCGCTCACAAAATATGTATATTTTTACTGAGAAAGAAAATGAAATATATTTGTTTGTTTGACGTCACTTTATGCCACTAAGGCTAATCGGACGATGCTACAGTGGGAGCCCTAAATTTTGCCTATCCTGGTATAATTAGGGTAGGGATCTTTAACGACTATTAGCCATCGTAAAGGCTCGGGACCTCCATTTTACGTCCTATCCGAGGGACGGCATAGCCAAGAATTTTTTACTCCCTTTAAAAAATCCAAAGGCCACCGTGGGACGCGAACACGCGACCTTTGGTGAATTATATTTAAAATTTCTTTTCAAATATTATATCCAGACCAGTTGATATTCTAGGAATAGGTGTACTTTAAATAATTTTAGTTTCGGACAACTTTTCGCTTCTGAGTGGACATCACAGACTATTTTCTATTATATTATATTCTAATTTTCTATTATTATATAATATCTATTTCTATTCTATTAGATTACAGCTCATTCTTTTTTTCCAATATTTTTTATAATTTTAATATTAATTTACTTATACCTTAAGAAACTGCTTACATGCTTCTTCTTTTTAGCAACTGAACACATTTTGGGCCTAATTCTACTTAACCATTTATTTACTGGGATGAAATATTTGTTTTTGAGCCAGACAAATGTACTTGACGTATGTTTTTTTTTTTATTAATATTATTTTTTAATGATGGTGGAAGATAGTTGACCGTAGATATAATGAACAGGAATTGGTTGTGGGTGCGGTCAAAGTAATAAGTACAAATATGTGATATTTACATATTTTATTCTAGCCAACGTTTCGACCCAAATTTTAGGTCATCATCAGGGTTAAATGAGAAAAAAACAAAAAACAACCAATCAGATAATTTATATATCATTATATTCAGAATATTTTATCATTATACTTTTATATTATCCATCTTCTTTATCTTTTTTAAATTTACAATTTGCACACCCTTTGCATTTTGTGTACTACATTTCATCTTATTTACTTAGGATTCGTTACTACAGACCATTGTAACCTCATTATATGTTCACCTATGTTTTATATGAGGCGTTTGGTTTGAAAACCAGGTACATCCATTTTCAACAATTTTTCAAGATTAATCAAAAAAGGATCTTTTGGAACCGCTTTTGGCAAGAAATGGAACTTTTTAGCATTGATTTTCGAAGGATCTAGACGTTTTTGAAACAAACGCATCGAACACATTTTTTTTTTAACATGAAAAACTTGAAAACAATTAAGAAAAATTGTTTAAAAAAAAATTGGATGTAACCGGTTTTGAAACCAAACGCCTCATACATTTCTCTACATTACCTCAGATATCCCATTTTAAGTTTTGTCTCGTTTTCATTTATTACTTTCATCATGACCTTACCTTAAGAGCTTTTTTTAAATTCTACAAAAATATGTTTATGTTTATTTTATCTAACTTGTTTAATTTTGCTTAATGTTTCACACACATTTGTATCTATTTATATAAATTATCTGATTGGTTGTTTTTTTCTCTTTTAGCCCTGACGATGACCTAAAATTTGGGTCGAAACGTTGGCTGGAATAAAATAAGTAAATATCACATATTACTTTGATCGCACCTCCAACCAATTCCTGTTCATTATTATTTTTTATTCTTTGAGGACTAAAAGTCTCAGAATAAAGATATATTTTACAATTAAAAAAATCACGAATTCAGTTGTAAAAGAAGAATCCACTCTATTATCGCAGAGTTATACAATCATCATATATATAATGATTGTGAAACGGAAGCTGCTATGTTCCCAAGGAATAGTGATGATAATAGAAATTACGGCAGAAAGCAGGAGCGTGGCGGTGCGGAGGCCGTGGGAGGCAGCAGAGCGTGGCAAGGACCTCCAAGAACAAGAGGAAAATCCTTGGTCCTTCGTCCTTCCGTCTCTCTCTCCTAATTGTAGCCTCCTATCATCCGCAGGAAGGTGTAATCTGATCCCGCATCCTCAGCCTTGGCTGGCCTTTCGTCCTTCGCCGATCTGCTCCGCTGGGTCACTAAGCGATTGTATTAGGCAGCTATTAGGCTAACCATCTCTCTCAGGTAGGATTGAAGGTAATTGTGTAATAGTGAGAAGATGCTGCGTTTCGGCCGGGCGTAAGCTGAGACGCAGCTCCGTGACGTGAGTTGAGGTGGGACAGTTTTAAAGTCACCGTCAGCTGCGGAGGTTTGTGTTCCTATAGCAGTTTGTCACGGCCTCCGCCACGCACGAAGTGAAAAATGGAAGAAAAATTAATTGTGGCAGTTAGGGGACTGAGAAATTGTATACGATACATCACATCCTGACTATTGAAAAATTATATAAAAATAAAAATTAGGAAATTAGTCTTTGATGATGAATTCTCTGTTGTCTTCCCTTTCTTTACGTAGCAACTTTAAAAAAGTATTTCATTCCAAACTTGTCAGAATAAAAATCACATCTAAAATTTTTAATAAGGAGAAGAACTCTGTGGTTCCGCGAAAAACATACACATTAACAAAATACTCAGTTCAGAATCAGAAATTCATGGAAAAATAACCTTATTACAAAAGATTATTTTTGAAAAAATTGGGGGTAAGGTCTGCGATTAAGAGTGAATGCCAATAGCAAGATTTTAAAATAACTATCGTCGGTTATAATACCAAAACTGGTAACCGACAAATACAACATTTTAGAGAAAAATAATAATTTTATATGTTTGAAAGAAAATGTTTACTTTTGTTGTATGTATAATACTTAAAAAAGGTTGTAGTGGAAATAAAATAATGATTCATTATTAGTTTATATATTTAGCTAAACATAAGAAAGAGAAAAATGGGGAAAAAAGCTTGGTGTATGATTGAAGTAACGTATTTTGGTTTATCTGATGATATGTAATATTTAAATTTATACTAATTCGGAATTTAAATCGTTGCAATTACAGAAAACACGCGGGGCTATTGCATTGAATAATTGTAGGAAAGTAGAGAAGATATTATTCACAGGATAACAAAGGAAGCGAAGAGGAAACCGCTCCTGGGAAAGCTGAATAAAAGGTTTGCCGAATAATAGGGCTGCGGCTGTTACCTTGCGCAACCGACATCACTCTGACAGCTTCTCTTCATGTCAACCCAACGATATATCCCCTCCTCCCATGACTAAAGGATTACATATATATATAGAGAGAGAGAGAGAGAGAGAGAGAGAGAGAGAGAGAGTAAACCATACAGTTATTGGCACTCAGTACAGTTATTGACACCCCAACTTTAACTTAAAAAAATAGGTAAACAAGTCCTAATTTTATTACAAGATATACATAAGTCTAATATTTGAAGGGTCCTCTAAGTCATCAATGAAGTGAGTGTTTAGCAAACTAACCATAGGGAAGATTTCACAATTAAATCCACAGGGTGTCAATAACTAGATTTGGCACTTTTTACAATAAATACCGCCATATTGTAAAACTATTTTTGACCCAAAAAAACACTTGAGTCTTTATGAGGATAGATAATAAGAAGCTATAGGAAGTTTCTATTTGATCCAGTATTTTTTTTTTAATTCAACCACAGAAATGTAGTCTTAAGGGTGCGAATAACATAACTGTACAGTTTACCCTATATTATTTTTTTTTTTTTTGTTTTTCTAAGTTCTAAAATTGCCTAATAAAATTTAACGGTATAAAAGGATCCTTTTCAGTATAGATTGGGGCGAAACTAAGGGGTCTCTGCTCTATTCAAAAACAAAATATTTAAAATGACTATAAAATTATAATAAGGGATTAGCCATACTAAATAATTAAATTAATATAAAGGGGGTCGCCTTCGGTGTAGTGGTTAGCATAGCAGCCTACAATAATAAAGATCGCTGGTTTGCATCCAGCGGTGGCCCTAGGATGTTTTAAAGGAAGTAAAGCCTATACGATGTCAGGTACTTGTTAAAGATCCCTATCCTAATTATACTTGGATAGGCAAAATTTAGGACTCCCACTGTAGCATCTTCCGATTAGCCTTAGTAGCATAAAGGAACCATAAACAAACAACTAAAACTATGTCAATTTTAAGTTATGAGTCTTAAACTGAGATCTAATAAGGTTTAATAAAAAAAATCAATAAAACGCATTACCTTGATTATAGAGGACAGATATTGATAATGAATAACACCTAATAATAATCATAATGAATGGAAAGGGATTAATGGGGAAATGAATAGTGAATAAACTAAACTAGCCTTGTCTTCATCCGAGAACTTCCTCAATGGCTTCTCAATGGAAATTTTATTCAAGCTGCTGAATATTAAACTTATTTCACCTTGGATAGCGATAGTCTCCTCGGATTCTCTTTATGGGGCTGCGACACTTTCATGCGTAATTCTAACCTATTTATTTATTAAAATTTAGACCTCTACAGACAGAAATACATCTAGTACACAGTATAGTTATGTAACAAGAGGTAAAATAAAATGATGAAAAGAAATGTAGAGAAATCACCCATTGGTAATACTAATTCAACAAACCTAACTAAAAGACCCGAATACCATCTTCTTTTCATGGCCATCTCGTTAGGGATAGAAAAAGTAAAGTCTATTCTCTCTAAACGCAGCAGTAAACCTTTTAACAATTCTGTAACTGCTCATGTCCATCTTAACTGCCATTGAGGAAAGATGGGTTAAGTATAGGGTTGAGGTATGATCCCGAACTAGTTCCGGACAAGTCAATTACCGGTTCTGAACCGGTCGCGCCTGCGGTCACAGTGCACTCTCCCTTTCTACGCAGAGATTCCATTCTCGATCATTTCGTTGCAAATATGTTATATTTATTAGGATATTATATTATTATTATTAGGTAGAGTATTTATCTATATATATAAGAGGCTTTGTCCTGACTGACAGAATCAACGCAGAGCAAAACCTACTAATGATAGAAACTTGAAGTTCGGAATTTAGATTTTAAACGCGATGTAGGTAACCATTAAGAAAGGAATTTCAAAAATGTAACCGCTAAGGGGCTTAAATGGCGAAATTGTCATATAACTCTAACGGAAATCTATTTTTGAGATTTTAAACCAAATGTTTTTTATTTGAATATCGATTTAACGTTACAATATTATTAAAATAGACATTCACACATTCACATAAAATATGGCTACTGATTATTTAAATATTAGTGGTAATCAAATTATGCACACTGTGATTCCCATGATTGGGGATGGTGCATGTTTATTTCGATCTCTATATATATAAGAGGCTTTGTCCTGACTGACAGAATCAATGCAGAGCAAAAACTACTAATGATAGAAACTTGAAGTTCGGAATTTAGGTAACCACTGAGAAAGGAACTAAAAAAATGTAACCCCCAAGGGGTTTAAATGGCGAAATTGTCGATTAACTCTAACGGGCACTTATTTTTGAATTAATGAGTTTTTTCACTTCGAGGAAAAATATCTAATTTGGACTCATTTTAAAGATCTTGATACGACGAGTTTAATGAATCGCGACGCTTCTTTTTTTTTTTTTTTTTTTTTCAGCGAATGAAAAATGAAGCGTTCACGACGAGTAACCAATTTTTTGTTTCGGCGGTTTTAGTGAACTCTCTCCATTGCATGTGTCAGTCGGCAGAGTTCCCCCCTCCAACATTCCACCTACGGGAAGCTCCGATTGTAAATCTCCTGAACATCAGGTAACATATTATATTAAATCAATACCAAAATAATGATCACAGAATTGATTTTAAAGTCTCGCGGGCAAATCCGCGACGGGGAATGCTAGTTGATTATAATGGTCGGTGTAAAGCAAGAAATAAGCGCAAAACCTCATATTTTGAGAATACTAAGGTTAGTGTTGAATTTTGTGAAATAGAGCTGTGTTTACTTCTACCGCTTTTGAACTACAATAACTTAAACTTTTTCTATTATATTATTCAAATATAAAGAAATCTGATGAAAAAATAAATAAAATTAGGATTCCCGCCATAGTCTAATATACTTCATTCTGCGTTTAGATCCGTCAATTTTCCCGACGTCAATATCTTGAAACATCCTAGGTACTATATTTTGTGCTTTCATTTATGCCCTTATAAGAATTGACGAATCGAAATTGAACGTCTCTGTGAATATTTCATGAAAGCGAAAAAACGATATATATATTTTTTTTTTGTACCAGATTAAATAAAATTTAAAATATTAAAATTGAAGATTAATACGATAGCTCTAGTGTTTTGATTTGTTTTAAGAAGGATATAACAGATGTGAATCACTTGTGGAATGTTATCTGGTTCCACTTCCGCAGGAGCTAAAAATAAATTTCTGAACTGATGCTAAACCAGTTCGCAAATGTTTTGACGAATATGTCAATGCAGTCTGCGGGACATGACACCATTGAACTGAGGAAATAATTTTAGTAAACAATACGCCGATTTGGTTCAAGTTTTAGGATGATTAATTGTCAGGATTTTCAGTCAAAACATTTTTTGTTTGGAAAGCCAACGTCTCGATGTGGATCTTCTTCAGCCCCCCCCCCCCCCTACTAAATTACGAAATAATTTTTTTAGAAAAACATCGTCCCCGATAACATAAAATTGGACCTCCGAAATCCGCGAAAGAAATCCGAAAATGTGACCATCTTCAATAGATTTTTTCTATGGGGACAATTGAAATGGAACCGAATACAATTGAAATAGTTGGGGTGACGATTGAGTTGGAAGGGGTTACATTTGATTTGGAAAGGGTGTCTTGTGACTTGGAAAGGGTTACACTTGACTTGGAAAGAGTTCAAATAGACTTGGAAATGCTATACACAAAACTAAAAAAAAAAAAAAATCATTGTTAATTTATCATAATCCTCATTTCATAATTGATTATTAAGCTAAGAGAAACAGAAAATAGAAAATCATGCATCGACAAAATTTCTATAAAAATAATAGTAATAAAATAAATAAAAAAATTTGACCTGCAAGATAGTAGAAAATAAGATCGTATAATAAATCTAAATATAATTGCGGATATTTTGGCTGTCTGTTGTTTTGATTAAAAGAACTGGGTTAGGGTCCTTGAGTGATAAGCTATCTATTGCCAGGGTAACAGAAATATCGCAAACTGATAAGGAACAGAATGGTAACGATTCGCGAAGCAAAAAAATTGCCAAAATTATCTACGTAGTATCTGCGATTAATTTTCAAAGACGATTGCTATCAAAGAGTTTCAAATGAATGATGTTTGATATGCTATCATTAAATGATACTTTGAGGCCTGTTATTATTATGATTATTTATTTTATTTTTATGGAACTATTAAGAAAGCGACCATGACCCACTAAATAATTTGGCCGGCGATGGAAATAAAAAAATAAATAAAAAAAACCTGTCAAGTATGGTCAGCTGATATCCTTGTAGTTTTTTTCGCGAATATATAAAAAAACGACATAAATGTAAATGTTTAACGTTTAATTTTTATTACATTATGACTTTTTTTTTATATCAAAATTATTCTGTAGCTTTATAGGTGCCTAGGATCGAACTGAGCTAGTTCGGAACTAGTAACCACTTTATAGCAGCACTATGACCACTTTATATACTTTTATAATATATTAATAAATAGTAAAAATTTCAAAAGTATAAGAGTTAAATGTGCAATAATATCATAGAGTAATGCAAGGGCGTAATGATCGCCCAAACAATCTAATCTCCTGGAGCTATGCAGTTAGGCTTTTAACATCGGTACACTTTATTAAATTCATCTCGTATTCAATCCTTAAGAAGTGGTATCAATTTTGCTGATATTAATATAGAAAGAAATAGGTTTGTATACGTAGAGAGTCGTTTAAATATTTAGGGGCGATGGTAACTCGAAAAAATTAAATCGGCGAGGAAATTAAGGCTAGATTAAAAACCGAAAATGCATACTACTTAGCACTAGCGAAATCGCTTAGCTCGCGTCTTCTGTCCCGAAACTTAAAAGTTGGGATTAATAAAACTACTAGCTGTATATCCCCGAGGATTTGACCCGGGGAATTTCGACTCGTCTCGAGATAAAAATCTCGAGTAAAGCGAGATCATAAAGATTTTTATAACAATAAAGAATATACCCAGAGATTGGCTGAAGTTATGCAATTTTAATATGAACAGTGGTTCGCACCAGGTATGGAAGAACCGCTTAGGGAAACTTGGAGAATTTAGGACAAACGGTATGGATTTCTATAAAGAACAAACAAACATAAATCATCTTTATTTATATAGTTATTGATCAAAGGCAATGTTTCGATCAATTCTTTCTCGTCCTAGATAGGGTAGGTAGAAATTCGAGGGGCTAAAAGTTGAAATAATAACCCCTAAAAACCACTGTTGAGGCATTTAAATTCATTCTCCGAAGCTGTATTTTAAAGGTATTTATAGTCTCTTAAAACTTGTCAATTTTTGCCTCAATTTGAATATAGTTTAGTATAGGCTTACTGTTGAATGATGTGGGCCAAACTTTCTTAATTAAATTTTATCCAAGTTCTCCTTTTTGTCCTGACCCCACTAATTTCATTGCTGCAACCTAATTTCATCGAATGGATGGAAATTAGGATCAAGCTGCTTGGTTTAAAAAAGAAATGGAGACCAATCCGAGGATACAACTTTATTACAGAATTCATAAAACAAAACAGTTCAAGCTACAATAATAAATAATATACAATTTCCTGACTATACTTTTAATAAAGCACCACAGCACCAATTTGAGAAAATAAAGTATCAGATGCAGAAATCGGGTAAAATCAATCAATAGATTATGTTGTAATTAACTAATATTTTACATTTATATTTTACTAAATTTGATTGGTTAAGCACGGTTGAATTCGTAAAATCGCATTTTTATAAACTTTTTTAGATTGGGTCCTCTCCACTAAAGTATATTGCAAATTGTGCCTTACGCGAACGGAACTATTAATACTATTGTGTCTATATTCTGGCATTGTAGGTTTTGTCATTCTGATTCCAACGGAACATTGCATAACTCAAATATATTTTGAATTGCCACTATTTTCTTGCCGGCGTAACTTGTGAATAGGTATAAACAAAAATTATAATTTTCTTTAAAAACTGAAAATATAAAAGAAAAAAACTAAATAAGTAGTCGCATAAGGTTTGATAGCTTAAATAAAGCCTTTCAATTTTTCATTAGATTTTCATCAGCGGATCGTAACTTACTAAGCATTTGAATTACACGGTTGAGGGCATTTGCAAACTTGGCATTCTTTAATATGAATTCATAAATGAATCTAAGGAATTGACGAAATAAAACTCGGCAGGTTTCATTCAAAGTTTGAGCCTGTTTGGTACATTACAACACACCCACACAAATCACGATATCGTCGCCCAAAGAACACAATATTTTCTAACGAATCAACGAAATCGTGATTATAAATGGCCTTATAAATTTTGTATAATATTTCATATTTTAAAGCGATTGGCTAATACAGCTAATACCTGCCTGACCAAGCTATTTGATAATATTGAATATATAAGCGTATATATTTGAATACATTATCTATTATAGGAGGTGACGTAAGAAAGTTAAGTGACCTTGTAAAGCTGGTATACTTTTACTATCGATCGCTCGTACCAATGCCAAGCTGGTCTAAATCAAAATCATATTTTTTACTTTCACTTACCTATATTTCAAATAGATTGTAAGGGAAAATATTACGATCGTGAAAAATTTCGACTTCCGGGTTCCAACGGATATCAAGGTATGGGGTCCCCCCGAGTATTATTAAATGTCCCCTGGGTTCGGGTTTTGAACTTGCTATGCTTCGGTTCTCTATCATATGTTGCCATGGGCAACGATTATTTTCTGACGCGCTTGCCCACTCGGCCATCCCGCCATCCAAAGTCTACTGTTACTATCAACTCCACGGGCGTCACCGCCGGAAGGGGGGCAGGGTGGACGCGCCCCCCCCCCCAATATTATGGCAGGAGAGGACCCAATGTAAAAAATTAAATAAAAATGTGATCTTATGAATTTACCTGAATTTAAACCATAAAATATTAGTTAATTACAGCACACCCTATTGTTAAAAGCATAGTTAGGCGTATGGTATATTTGATTAATTATATATTTTTTATTTAAGCTTGAACTGTTTTGTTTCATGAATTCTTTAACAAAGAATTCACGGAACAGGTCTCCTTTTCTTTTTTAAATCAAGCAGCGTGATCCTACTTTCCATCAATTTGATGGAAGTTGTTGGAGAGTAATTAAATTAGTAGGATCAGGACCAGAGGAAAAACTTGGATATAATTCAATAAATAAATTAAGCCTTAACAACTTCCTATTTTATAACTGAGGCATACATTGACAAGTTTTAAGAGACTATAAATACCTTTAAAAAAATCTGGTGCGTGCGCGCAACACACAACTTTCACTTACCAACTTACTTAGATTAGAAATTGACGTGTTTTGCTAAATATCATTTTCCAAAGTCACACATTTTTCTACATTCATATCTTATTTTTGTTAATCGTTAAAGCCGTTTTTGAGTAAAAAAAAACCCGTGAAAATGATACAAAATTTATTAAGTAAAGTCCCCCCTCCCGTAGATCAATTTTGATGAAATTTTTACAGTCATATCTCGGGCATATAAATACATCAAATACCAAGTTTCATCAAAATCGTTAAAACCGTTATTGAGTAAATAAAAAAAACACGTGAAAATGATACAAAATTTATTAAGTAAAGTCCCCCCTCCGGTTGATCAATTGTGATGAAATCTTGGTTATCACATCTTTGGCATATAAATACATCAAATAACAAGTTTGATCGAAATCGTTAGAGCCGTTTTTGAGAAAATCGAAAAAACTTAAAAAGTTATTAAATAAAGTACCCCCCCCCTTTGAGCAAATTTGATGAAATTTTTGCTGTCACATCGCGGGCTTATACATACGCTAAATACCCAATTTCAGGTTCACACGGTTTATAGTTTTTGAGCTAGTCTGTTCACACACACACACACACACACACACAGACACACAGACAATTTCGCGGGACTTGGTTATTTTGACTCAGGGGACCCCAAAACGTGTATTTCCGTTGAAAACCGGAAGTCGAAAATTTTCACGATCGCAATACTTCCACTTACTATATATTTCATATACAGGTAAGTAAAAGTAAAAATCGTTGGAGGCCTATATATAATATCCCAAAAGTTATTTTATGGACTTATTATATCAACTTTTAGCCCCTCGAATTTTTGCCTACCCTATCTGGGAAAACATTGAGCCCCCCCAATAATTTGGTGCTGGTGACGCCCATGATCAACCCAATGTATGCCATTTCAAAAGATTCGTCGGCCTGGAATCCTCTGAATGGATAAGTTTCATCAAGTTACAATCCTTGAGATAAAGGATGACAGTATCGATTTATATCGATGAGAGCAGAATCGATTGCAAGTTGGCTAAGAGGACACGAAACGGCTGTGTAATTAATCAATTATCGATAGCCAAGGACCGCTTTCTCCTCGATAGCTGTTGCCTCACCGCTCTGCCTCGACTAAGTTGCCTCAAGGAGCTTTGACAGAGAGCAGTCGATTCTGGTGCAACACCTAGAAGGACGCTCTCTCCTCCAATACCTATCCGATATGGGGAGGATCTGAGCATCTTGAGGACACGGATTATCGACTAATTGAAGAAACATAAAATAATGGATAGTAAAACCGGGCGTGATGCGTGCAACATACAACTTCCATTTACCACCTACTACCATCTACCCATCTACACCTAATTAGTGTAGGAAACCACATGTTTTGTTGAATATGTAAACCCCATAGAACGTATTTAGCACTGGCCTGAAATAAGCGAAACATTTTAATTTTGTTTTCAGTTTCTCGCATATATATCGCACATCCAGAATGAAAGGGGCTCAACTCAAAAAGTGCCATTTTTGAGTTAGTAGTATTATACGATTCACGGGAACGTTTTTTATATTTTTAGCTTACAGGTATTTTTCTAGTGTGAGCGTTGGCCGCTATAGTGGACCATGTGTCTGTTGTACTGCTCTAGTTGGTAGGGGGTTGCTTGGGATGGAAGAGGCACATCTCAAAAACTCCTGTTTGCATCTAGACATTGAGGTGAGAATACAGTTGGTAAGGGACATTTTTTGAGCTGTGACCATTGTAACTTGGTAGGTAAGTAAATTTTTTTAAATTAGATCTCTTACTCACAAAAGAAATAATTTCTAAGACTATAATCTTTCAGAATTGAGCCACAGAGACTTTTTTGATTTCAAGGAATATACTTTTCGAGTGGGGAAATTTTTTAAAATTAACACAGATGTTCACAAAATCCACTTCGCTGACATAAAGATCTTGAGGGTTACTAGAAACAATCCCAATAATTTCAAATACAAGACATCATACGCCGATAACATATACAAAACTATTAGCCTAAAAACAAGACTAACCAGGCAAAAAGTGCCTATCATTACCGATGAAACTTATAGTCCCAAACTAGCTTACCACAAACCTTGTGGGATCCCAGAGAGCAAAAAACAACATTTGCTCAAACTATTTTGAAAAAACCTTATTCCTCAGGTACATCGTCCCCTTTATGAAAGCTTGAAAGAACAAGTTTATATTTTTCTAATTATTTT
The DNA here is from genome assembly GCA_911387785.2 of Aelia acuminata. NCBI lineage: Eukaryota > Metazoa > Arthropoda > Insecta > Hemiptera > Pentatomidae > Aelia > Aelia acuminata. The sequence goes on from OU426981.1 coordinate 139,740,908, forward strand.
GAATTTTTTTCCAAGGTTTAATGTAGTTGGGTTTTTTCAACCTTCAATCATTTTATTTATTAATTACTTATTGTTTATCAGAATTGAAAGTGTGAGCTTTGATTTCCAAAAGTGCAATTTATAGTCTTAAGAAAGATAATATTTTAGTTGTAAAACAAATTGAATGTTTCTTGTTTATATGTATAATAACACTCTTTCATTTATAAAAAAATGAAAAAAAAATGTGAAAATCTAATATTAGCAATCATGCTGTGATGAATGAGAAACAGTCGAAGTGGATTGAAAGAAAGACTGATGTAAATCATTAAAAGATATTTTTTTTTTTTTTGTATTTTGTAACTTTTAGTAAGTAGGGTCATTCCATGTCAAATCAACACAACATAGACTTATGAAAAAATGTCAAATTTCATTTCTGTGGCACAATTATTTTTGAAGTTATTAATTTTTAAAAATTTAATTTTTTATAAAAAAAAAAAATTAGTTTTTGGCACCTTCAGAAGCCTATATGCTGGGAAACCAGTGATGATACAAAACCTAGGAGTAGTCTCATTTTAAAGCTGTTGGATGGGGCTTTAATATGGTATGCAACAATATGGGGGTTAAAATTTCATAAAATTGGAACTTCAAATTAAATTTTGAAATTTAAATTTCTCAAAAAGTGGCGATTTTAAAATTTTCAAAAAATTATCAAAAATAGTTTGCAACGACATAGTCCAAATAGCTAAATTCTATCATGGGATCTCAATGGGATCAGATGATACAGGGCTTCAGAAATAAACGTTTTGTAAAAAATACCAGAATTAGTATCGTTTCAGAAATTTTTAAATAGTTTATTGAATGAAACAAGCAACACATTACAATGAAACAAGCAACACATTACAATGAAACAAGCAACACATTACAATGAAACAAGCAACACATTACAATGAAACAAGCAACACATTACAATGAAACAAGCAACACATTACAATGAAACAAGCAACACATTACAATGAAACAAGCAGTGGCTATTACTTTTACATTTTTTCAATATTGGAAAGTCATATAGACTCACTATCGATATATAATGTTATGAGTAAAGTTAACAAATCAGTTCATCGAGACTTCAATCGTTGGATGATACCCACACATTGGTTGTTCACCTCAATGTCTGGTAAACTGTATGTTCGGGTAGTTTCTGTGATGGGTTTTACTTTACATATCACATCTGCAAAAGGTAACCACAGTGTATCAGGTGGAGTGGGATATATAAATGAGGGTGACGGACCTGTAACTTGCACTTTACTGGAATCTTCATCTTTATCCACAACATAATTCAACCACTAAGTGTCACCACAGTTTGATATTTCATAGTCACCAATATCTGATGTATGTCCTTTACAATTGGAAATATTATACTTATTTCCAATATTATTATTATACTTATTTTATGATTATACTTATAATAAATTTCATGTTATTTTATTTGAAAATTTTATTTACTCATATTTTCCTATTATCCATTTTTAAAACTTAATTCCTTAAATCAGTTCTTAGTTTTTACCATTACTGATGTACAAAGACGCCACTATAAAATTTTCAAAAAAAAAAAAAATTAAAATTCTGTTTCTTGTCGTTGAAAAAAATTGGAGAGGACCAGATAATATTAAACCAGAGTTATTAAGATGCAAAAACAAAAATAACAAATTCGTAAAAAACGTTCAAAAAAGTATAAAACTTTAAACGCGATTTCCTGAAAACATCATTTTTTGAGTTGAGCTCCATTAATTCTGGATGTGCGATATGTTTCCGAATACAAGTAACAAGTATTTACAAACGGCTGGATGAGCCCTTACTTTACATCCTGTGGAAGCATGGTCCATTATACAATCTCCTCAATGGCCTATACACGACGGCAGATATCCCTAGAAGTAGAACGGAATCCACAAAGGCCATCTTCGGCTTTTGCCTTATCCTTGTTCCGATTCTCCCGGTCGACCTTGGGCGTCTCTTTCTTTCTTCAACCTTAGCTCATCCGCTGGGAGTGTGTGCGTGTGTCATCCGGGGAACAAGGACGTTACGAAGGATCGTGCAAGGAAAATTCTTTAACACGATTTTTTTTTTCAATTTTTTTTGTGTAGTATTATTGCATGACATTCATATCATCTAGTGAGTAATATTCCATTGAATATTCTAAGCGTGTGCGGATCAAGGTCTAATCGAGGAACATTCTATATACAATAACATATATAATACAACCATGTTTTTTTTTTTTTTTTTTTAGTAAAGTGTTTATTATCGATTCTAAAAATATAACATATTGTAACACGTATTTGGGTTAAATAATTTTTATTAGAAGAAAAAAATTATGTAGGGTAAAGCATACAGTTATTGGCACTCAGTACAGTTATTGGCACCCCAACTTTAAATTAAAGAAATAGGTAAACAAATCCTAATTTTATTACAAGATATACCTACATGAGTCTAATGTTTGAAGGGTCCTCTAAGTCATCTATGAAGTAAGACTTTAACAAACTAACCATAGGGAAGATTTCACAATTAAATCCACACGGTGCCAATAACTAGATTTAATATTGTAAAACTATTGAACTTTTGACCCTAAAAAACCTCTCTAATCTTTATGAGGATAGATAATGAGGATCTAAAAGAAATTTCTATTTGATCCCTTTATAAAAAGTATTTTTTTAAATTTAACCACAGAAATGTGGTTAAAAATTAAGGGTGCCAACAACTGTACGGTTTACCCTATATAAAGAAAATAAACATTTCACAATATCAGCCAAACATAAAAAGACAATTAATTAACAAGGTTACAAAAAGGATGAATTTGTAGCGACACTCTAACACAAACGTAACGATATGATCAAGACTAGCTCACTAGTCCGTCGCTCATTATATTTACTATGAATCAGAACATTCTAGAACGTTCCAGACAAGCGTAGAAGGTTCTAGAACAGTAAGGAACATGTACTGGAAGAAACACGTACTAAAACAGTTTGTTCCAACAACAAGCCTACGACTCTTTTAAATCACATGACCTTGTCTGTTACCTTTAGAAGAGTTCAGGACTTTTTTTAAAACAATTACATAACTGTTTTAGTACGTGTTCGAGAATATTCTACGCTATTCGGGATTCTTCTAGAATGTTCGAATTCAGACTAAATATGGAACAATGTACTGGAGTCTTAGGCATGCTCTGTACATCGAAGTATATGATTACTTTTTCACCCTATTGTCACTAGTAGTGAATTTTCGTAACATCGCTAATAATAATTTTCTTGTAATAAAAATTATTTAAACCACAGGAAAGTAGAGACAAAAATATCAGTAACTCTTAATAAAATTTTCCACCAAAAAGTTCACATTAAAGCCCTCGTCTATTTCCCTTTCTTTTCGATTAATATAAGTTTTCTAGATTTTCGGTTTAGTAACCAGTTGTTTTTTTTTTTTTTTTTTTTTTTTTTTTTTTATTTTTTTTTTTTTTATTAAAAGTAAGGTTTGATTGTTTTAACGTCACTTTATACTACCACTAGGGCTAATCGGACGATGCTAAAGTGGGAATCCTAAATTTCGCCTATCCAGGTATAATTATGATAGGGATCTTTAACGAGTACCTGGCATCGTACAGGCTCGGGACCTCCATTTTACGTCCTATCCCAGGGACGGCATAGACAAGGATTTTTACTTCGTTTAAAAAATCCTAGGGCGACCTCGGGACGTGAACTCGCGACCTTTGTATTGTAGGGATGGACACCACTATTTAACCATTATTTAAAGTAAGGTTTAAATAAATAAAAGTGATTGAAAATTTCTATTTTTGTCATTCAAAAGAGTAATAAATTTTCTAAAGTAATATTAAGTGCTTACCGGTAATATAAAATTTGAAAAACTTTTAGTTAAACTAACACAAACTGAAAAGAAAATTCATTGTCTCATAACATATTAATCAATTAAATATTGGGGTATTTATTATTTTAAAAAAATGGAAAAATCTAGAGTTGTTAGTTAATTTTTGAACTTTTCATAAAAAGATGGATAAATAATTAACAAATTTAAATGATTTAATATTTTCTGCAATTTCAAGCTTGAAATTCATATTTAACACAACTCGCTATTCTAAAAGTTTACCATACTACTGTTTGTAATATCTATAACCAAATAATCGTAGAACGAAACAAATCATTGGTAACATAACAAAAAAAAAAAAAAATTAAAAAACTTTTAGTTAAACTAACACAAACTGAAAAAAAAAATCATTGTATCACAACATATTAACTAATTAAATATGGGGGTTTTATTATTTAAAAACCTGGAAAACAATAGAAATTAAAATAAATAGGATTGTTTACTAATTTTTAAATATTTCGTAAAAAGATAGATAAATAATTAACAAATTTAAATGATTTAATATTTTCTGCAATTTCAAGCTTGAAATTCATATTTAACACAACTCGCTATTCTAAAAGTTTACCATACTACTGTTTGTAATATCTAAAACCAAATAATTTTAGAACGAAACAAATCATTGGTAACATAACAAAAAAAAAAAAATATTAAACAGACCATTTTTTTAAAGCAAAGATCAACTTAATATAAATTCAAAAAACTGCAAAGAGTAGGTATGCAAGTTAACATACGAGAAAAGATTATTTAAACCAAAATATATATTATTTGAACCTCTTTTTCCCATAATTTTATAAAGTAACGTGACAACAGCGGCAGATCATAGTGTTAGAAATTAGGGACGTAAAAATAAATTTAAATAATGCTCTCAAAAATCTTGATGTTGATTTCAATTTTAAGTTTAAAAACTAGAAGAATAAACAAATTTTATTCTAATAATGTGAATAATAACGCAATTAAATCATAATATTAAAAAAAATCCTGTTCTATATAAAAATATATTATCTTAGTTGTTTATTATTTTTTAATATACATTTTCCTCTCAAATAAAATGTCAAATGCTTTTTAGAGAATGTAAAAGTTTGATAACTCAAAATAAATTTTATAATTGAGGTGTGAATGGGCTAGGCAAATAAAAAGATAATATTTGTAAATAAAATTTCTAGTGCGTAATACGCAGGTGTTATTTATTTTTATATTTGGCGACGTACATTTTGAATATTCCCCCAGAGATAAGAAATCAGGGTCACTATGTCGCAAGAAAACGCGCGAAAAAAAAATTATAAACAGAAAAAATAGATAACGAAATATTAAACTGGATATGTTTTCTTAATTGTTGATATTAAATTTTTTAATAGGGTTCTTGAGGTCATTTGAATTATATACAGTAATACAACCTATTTATTTTATATATTTATATTAATGTTAACTTTATTTTAAAATTTTAACTAAGTAACTCATCAAATTGTATTTCAACCTTTTTGTTCATTTTAAGGTATGATTATGAAAACAATATAGCCTCGAAACGTCGCCATAATATAGTTGTTTATTAATGACTGAACATCAAGGACCTTATTATAATATATATATATATAAATCTTTCAATAATGATATATATCTTTTTTTAATTTCAAAATTTCAATTTTGTTTGGTATCCATTAACATTCCTCTGTCAAAACGAGGCGTATTTTTTTATATTAAAAGAGCATTCGGTTCTACTTCTTTAATCAAGAGTTTTATTATAGTTTTGAAATTGAAATTCATTTTTTTTTTTGTAATACATTATGATAATATTTCATATACTATTATGACAACATATATATTATAGTGACTTATCCCAATAGTAATTTGACATCTTGTTCGATTAATGTTTTACTTTAACGCATTTTTATAATTTTACGTAATAATAACAATGCATTGTAAAAAAAAAATATTAGACTTACAAACATTCATTAATGAAGTCCACTCTTACCTGCAAAAAAAAAAAAAAAAATTAAATTAAATTATTTATTTACATCATTCAATTATTAATCTGTAATTTTTTAGTCTAGTTATATTAAAAAATTTTAAGTTTGAAAAGCAATATTGAATTTTTTTTTTTTTTTAAAGAAATATAGATTTTTTTAAAAGAAGAATAGGTGAAAAAGTATAAGATTAAGTTTTAGACATAATGGAAAAAATATATCCTGAAGTATAATGACTAGAAAAAGTTAAAATTGAATTTTAACTTTGGAGAGCAATGCTTTTAAATAGATTTTCGTAAATCTGTATAAGTGTACGTACTTAGGAAATTTCGCAGATGAATCTATGTTCCATTATATTAAGAAAATTTGAATCTACGCACAAGGTATGAGAGTGTGGGATCCATTAAGCATGTGATTATGGACATGTATTGACGGATGTTTTTGACAGATATCTCATCATAATTACGGATGAGTATGGCGCTTAAGACAGCTAAAGCTCCTATTGTAGGTAGGTATATGAATATCTGGAAAATATATGGACCACACGCTTAAGAACTAACTATACAACTCATAATTAACTATATCAATACCACGATTAGTATCATTATTAGTTCTTCCATTTTATATTATTGCAGACATTTTGAAACTCGCTTATATAACTCGATATGATTTGATGACATTCAACTATTGCGTCAGATAAAAACTGGAGTGAGAAGAATTAATTTGCAAATTCCACAATCTCGAGTAATTTTCCGGCGCCATTGAATAAACTCATGATTCATAATTTATAGAATCTGGTTCATTATTAAACAAATATATGTGAATACGTTAAGAGCCAATCATTCAAAAAGCAAGGAAACTATTGTTCCTAATGCAATTCTCAGATTTATTGTAAATATTTCTGAGTTCTAGTTCGATTCTAAGAATAAATTATTCATCTATTTAAGAAGGGAAAGAAAAAGAAAAAAAATCAATTATTTGTTGAAATCTGGAAAAAATTAAACAGAAGTGATGAAACTAGAAGTACATTTTAGGATTTTGTCTAAATTATAATAATAAAACCAATTATTTCTCTTCTGTAAAATAAATTGGTTTTTACATACAATTATATCTGTCGCCCAAGTGAATAAGTTGTAAAGTCGACTTTCTTTACTTTTCAAGGCACGACGAATTTAAATGTTTAAACGTTATTGGAATAAAATCAGAATTTGTTTGTTTGTTTAAAGTCACTTTATGCCACTAAGGCTAATCGTACGATGCTACGGTGGGGGTCCTTAATTTTATCTATCCAGGTATAATTAGGATAAGGATCTTTAACGAGTACCTGACATCGTACAGGCTCGGGACCTCCATTTTATTTCCTATCCAAGGGAAGGCATAGCCAAGGATTTTTTAATTACTCTCTTAACTAAATCCTAGGTCAACCGCGGGATGGGAACTCGCGACCTTTAGCATTATAGGCTGCTATGCTAATCACTACACCACAGGTGACCTCCAAATCAGGATTTAATCATCAAACGTGGAAATTTCGTCAAAAATAGCAATATAAAGGCCATTAATGACTAAATATTGATTTGCCATAAGTCTAGTCGAATGAGACTAAATTTTAGTCGTTAGTCGTTTAAATTTCAAACAAACGCCTGACTATGAAGATTCGCCTCCATGCTTTTTTTTAGTCACTTTAATCATTTTGGTCTGAATTATACTTAACAAATTATTCACTGAATGGCTGAAAAATTACATTATATAATTACCGTTAGCTCAGTGATTATCATATGCGAATTATACGCACAAAACAACTATTGTTATATAATTGTACGTTTTTGTTTTATTCATTCATTGCATATTATTAAGTATACATAAGAGCTTTTCTCTGTTCGAAATCCATTAAGATAACAGGAAATAAAAGTCTTGAAGGAGATCCCAACGTACGTATTTTCATTACAGGTTACATAATATTTCATCGCGCTTCTACTACATAACATGAATATATTTATTTATAAATAATAAAATAATTTACATTAAAAAAACCTGGGGTCACCTATGGTAGAGTGGTTAGCATGGCAACCTACAATGCTAAAGGTCGCAGTTTCGCGCCCAGCGGTGGGAGTAAAAAATCCTTAGCCATGCCGTCCCTGGGATAGGACGTAAAATGGAGGTCTCGATCCTGTACGATGTCTGGTACTCGTTAAAGATCCCTATCCTAATTATACCTGGACAGGCGAAATTTAGGACTCCCGCTGTAGCATCGTCCGATTAGCCTTAGTGGCATAAAGTGACGTTAAACAAATAATAAAAAAAAAAACCGAATTAATAAAAATAAATCAATGTACTATAATAGAGAAATGTTTGATAGCAATGAGGTCAAAGCTACTGGGTTAAGGTCAGTAAACCACGACCTATTCATATCGACACAGGAAATTGGCAATCTTCATAATAACCGCGCTAAACCGCCAATTTCACTGATATATCATTTCGAAACTTGTTGAATTTACTCAAAAAATAAACTCTTCTTCATAATTAAATCAAAATAAAATCTTCAATTCAAATGTATTTTAACGCTAAACAAAAACAAGAGACAAAACATATGGTTTAGAATATGGTACTTTCCTATTTGATAGCCTCCAGTGATTTAGTATATGTTACTGTTACTTCTTAATAGATTACTTCACAGGGTCATCATAACCTTCCCTTTAAAGTTTACAAACATATGTTTTTTCTAAACCCTTACTTCAATGTTAATTTCACTGATAAATATTTATTATTACTACACTTTTAATAAAATAATGATTAAATTAAAAAAAAACAACATTTTATTGAAAATTACAAACAAAATACTATAACTTAAATACTTGTTTCATCATTATTTTGGGAGGTGAAAAGTTTTTAATTGCTTCCACAAACCAATTTCCTACACGAATTCCAACTGATAACTTACATCCACTTCTTTTGCATCTCAATCTCTTATTAATCCCATGGCTCATGAAAATCAACACATCAATCAATAATTTATTTTGATAAAAAATAGTTCAAGTTTATTATTTTATTTAGGTTATTACTCTCTATTATCTCGTTATTGTTTCCTTCTAAAATAAATTATTAAAATTACCAAATAGCTTGTTGCTGAATCAATGTATCAGGTATTAAGTAGTTAGCAAGGAATACTTCAAATACTAAATGATTCAACTGTATCCATAGTAGCCAGTATCTGGATCATAGTCCGGGGTTAGCTATTCCAAGTATTCATTGTATTAGTACCTCACACTCAACTGATACCGAGTATCAATGGATCAGAGAGTATCAAGTACCCTGTTTATTTTGGTTCACTTTTCAGTATCTGATACAAAGTATTTGGTTCATACAACCTGACCCATCCCTAGTATTGGTAGTGAAGCTAAAGTCAGATGGTTATTTATGTGTTACAAAGTGATAATTTTTGTGAATTGTTTCAATATTTCTTTTCTCATAATTTGTGTGGCAATGAAAATTGTTATTTTTTTTTAATAATAATTGTTTACCCCACGTAAGTTTTAAAATATTTACAAATCCATTAAGAGATTAAGAAATAAAATTTTGTCTAGCAAAACTTTAAGCAGCCGAAAATTTTACACTGAATCGGGAAACTTAAGCAAATAATGAACAGAAAGAAAGGGCATCTTTGGCTGTTCGGGAACGTAATTCGACGCAGTGTTATGGTTACTTTAAGGTTAATAAGGTTTGTTCCAACAAGAACTTAAGACACATTGACAACTAACTCACTGCTCATGTCCTTCCACCACTGTTTTGATTATAACTTTGATTGGTTGGTTTTCTCGTTCCATTTATCGAGAATCGAAACTGTATTGAACATTGTTTTCGGAACGAACTCTGCAACCAAATGATACTTCGCTATAATGACCACCGGCGTGATTACATGAACGAACTGAACTGTTTACAAGGTTAAATTTTTGATCAATCTTTGGGGTGAAAATGTAGTTGTAATCACCCTAATCGGATTAATAAGTCAACTTGCATATTTTTATAAAAAGATTAATCAAAAAAGTTAACCGTGTAAAACTTTAAGACAAACTAGTAAAATTTATAATTAAAAGTATGGTAGAAGAAATGCGTCGTTAATGTGTTTTAAGTGCTTGTTGGAACAAACCTATATGTTGATAACATTAGTAATTTACCTCAAAATCGCATCCGCGGACTGTGACGTCGTAAATCTGGTAGCCAATTAGAAGGCACTATAACAATATGTTTACCTTACCTTGTGTTGTTTTCTTATGGTTTTGCTTTGTTTTCTAGTGTTTATTGTTTCTGTGATTGTTTATATTTTATTATGACTGAAATTGTAGGAAATGACAATACCTTCGTGCAGTTGTGAGATTCTAAGACTAATAAAAAAGTGCCAGAAAAATGAACCACAGTCAACATCAAGGTACAATGGCTAATATCATATTAATATAATATTAGTTATTCAGTTGTCTTTGTAGCATTACTAGAACAACACAAACATTGCTTGATCAGCCATAATTGTGATAAGTAAGTTTAACCCCCTTGAAAAAATATTCTATAAATATCAGTGTAAATACAGACCGAGTTACTCAGTTTTTACAAGAATGCTGCTTTAACATCATGGGCATATAAATACCTCAAATATGAACCTAATTTCCATTTTTTACATGTGCTAGTTTCTTCATACGAGAACAAAAGTAAACAAGATTTCCTATCACGCCCTACCCGATACCCACAGTTCAGTTCGTGTTTATCCGAGTGTTCCCGAGTAGACTTGGTCGAGAATCCAAGTATTCTTAACCACCAGATTATTATTCTTTTGTCATTTCAATCAAGAAAAATGTATTTAAGTAACCAAAAAGGATATTTTTAAAAATGATTTAATGGTTTTCAAATGATCTAAAATCATGAATGAATGAATGAATGAAATCATTTAAAAATGGTTTTTAAATGATATTACTCTATAGGAAACAAATATTTAAATAACCAAAAAAGATATTTTTTTAAAGTTATTTGATGATGATTTTAAATGATATGACTCCTTAGGAAAAAGAACAAATTGTATTACATGATTTATTAGATTGAAAAAAGGGTATAAAAAGTTTAAGAAATTGTGTCTATTAAAATCAATTTAACTATAATTATTGACTAATTTTATTATAATCCACTGATGACTAATTAAATAGAATTAATTTAATTAAATTTTTAATTTTAGTTTATATTTTAATACCATTTTAAAAAATATCTTTTTTTGTTATTCTAATATATTTTATTTGAAAAAACAAAAAAATAATAATGTAAGATTACTCGGATTCTGTACTCCATCTGCTCGGGAACACTCGGGTGAACCCGAAGTGAAATGGATATAGGGTAGGGCGTGATCGGAATACCTTGTTGTTTACTGACCCCGGCCACCATCTTGCAGATGCTTAACCGAGGTAATACCGAACAGAACACTTGTTTTTCCGATACTTCGTTCTTTATGCCCCAAAAAATTTGTTTTCCTTTGAAACCCGAACAGAACATTCCTCACAATTACAGTACTTTCCTTTCTTAATTAAAACTAATTAATTATAATGATTTTTTCTTAATATTCTTCTTTTAATGTAGTTTTTTATAAGTTTATAATTATGTAGAAAGGTAGGAACTCTGTAATAAAAGGTACTTCCTTACAAAAAATTACGTAATGATAAGGTAATAGAGAAAAGATCTGCTATAAATTATAATAATGATTATCATAAAATATGGTATAATTCCTATACTGAGATATGTAATAGATACTTATAATATGATTGTTATATGCTTCCCATTAGATAACGTTTGGCTTCCTTATATCTGTACTCTGGCATCCACATAAAACTTACAGTGTGGAAGTACATGTGAAAGTACACGCAATGATTGGTTTGAACTACGTAACTTGAACTAGTGAATAGTGTGCTGTGCTTTAGGCCAGCCAGTCTCCTTCCTTCGACTCAACTATGGTATATGGTTAGCATAGCATCCTACTATACTAAGGATTATATACAATATAAGTAATGATTAATTAGCAATATACCTTCCTTCAGACACAACTAATTATTTTCTTATTTCATAATATTGTTAACGATTAAAAAACTATCAATCATACGATTGAGAAATTATTTATGTTTTGAGAATGAGGACACATCCCCAAAACGTTAGCAATATGATATAAGAATATAAATAGTTGTTGCGACGAAAGGAAGATATATTACTAATTAATCATTACTATTAATAATTTTTATTAACAGTTAGTTTGTATACCTAATAATCAAATTAAAATTATTCGTTTTATCGCATTTTTCCACTTTTTATACCATTTTCAATTTTGCTGTGTAGTCATAAACATCAGAAGGTAATTATTTCATACTTTCTAGTCCATTTATTACTTTCACTTACCTATATTTGAAATATGTAATAAGGGAAAGTATTGCGATCGTGGAAAATTTCGACTTCCGGTTTTCAACGGAAATACACGTTTTGGAGTCCCCTGAGTCCAAATAACCAAATTCCGCGAAATGGTCTGTGCGTGTGTGTGTGTATGTGTCTGAGAACAGACAAGCTCAAAAACTATAAACCGTGTGAACCTGAAATTGGGTAATTAGTGTATGTATATGCCCGCGATGTGACCGCAAAAATTTCATCACTATTGGTCAAACAGATCTAGTCCTTTATTTAATAACTTTTACGTTTTTTTCGATTTTCTCAAAAACGGCTCAAACGATTTTGATTAAACTGAGTATTTGATGTACTAATATCCTCGAGATATGTCTGCAAAAATTTCATCAAAATTGATCAACTGGAGAAGGCACTTTACTTTATAAATTTTGTATCATTTTCATGTGTTTTTTTATTTACTCAAAAAAGGCTTTAACGATTTTGATCAAACTGGGTATTTGATGTATGTATATGCCAAAGATGTGACAGCCAACATTTCATCAAAATTAGTCAAACGGAGGGGGCACTTTATATCATAACTTTCGACTATCTCAAAAACGGCTTTAATGATTTTTATCAAATTCGTCATGTTTAATGAAAATTAGGTGTTATTTAATACCAGGTAAGCTTTATCATTATTAAAATGTTCTGAGGGGGCTTAAATGGGGAAGGGGCCTTTTTTGTTTTCCTATAAAGTACCTTTGTTTTTGTTTATATGAAGAAATTAACAGTCTCTCGTTACGCCTAAAAATAAGAAATGGCTAAATATGAAAAAAAAAAAAATCAAGTAAACATATAGAGGAGAAAAAAAGGAAAAATATCTCGTCAACTCATAAAACACGCTGAGCCCACGCATGCAGAGTACGCCTTTAATGACAGGACCATTGTTCAAAATTAAAGCCGTTCTGTTCATTTCAGGGTAACTAAATGAAATTTTCAACAACTATAGAGAATTATAAAATCAGACGACTTGGAGTATTATGCTTGCATTGCCGAATTATCGCAAGTAAAAACTTTTATTTAATAATAAAAAAAAATAGTATTACTTTAGAGAGCAAATAAAAACAAAAATAAGAAACGAATGTGGAAAAATGTGTGACTTTTAGAAATGGCTATTAAATAACACGTCAATTTCTAATCTAATAAGTTGGTAAGTGAAAGTTGTGTTGCGCGAATCGCACCAGATTTTTTTTTCCTGGTTCCTAGTTTTTGAAGTCGGTCCAATTTTTTTTTATTGATATAATGTTTGTTATTAAAAATATTAAGTTTAAAGAAATTTTTAACTATTCCAACCTTTTTCTTGGATTATCCACGGATTCTGAGTCACCCTATTCGTCATATACTCGTAATCCGGAGTTTATTGTGTGTTGTGTATATAATAAATAGGACCTACAATAACGGTATAATTATCGTAGACGATTCTCTTCCCATATTTTTTAATAATTATTAATTAGTCAACCATTTACATATTTTTTTTTTACTTATTAATAGTTGTAATATTACCATAATATAAGATAATAACGAATTATAATGATCACACGCCATTAAGAAGGTAAAAACGCTCGAAGTGTAGATAAATATCTACTAAGCTCCTAAATAATACATAACTTTTTTCTTTCACCTCCCTTTTTGCTCTATTAAGCCTGTTCCCCCATTTCCAAGAGCTCCCCTCGACAGCCCAGGTGGAGGGGAACTCGTTGAGGGGAAGTCACGGCACCCAAGGAATCCCAGACCCTCTCTTATAAAGCATCTTCAAATAACTCTGCTTCAATAAATGCACCAGAAAAATATTTACTGTCGCTCATGTTCAGAAAATTAAAAAGATAAAAGAGGTAGAAAAAATACATAGAACCGGAATATTTAGATATTAAATATATAGAATATTTATTAGGATATTATATTATTATTTTTATTATTAGGTAGAGTATTTATTGATTATAAATGGTCGGTGTAAAGCCAGAGTGGACTAAGTGCAAAACCACATACTTCGAAAAAACTGAAGTTAAAATAAAATTTTTGCTGTCACATCGCGGGCATATACCTACACCAAATACCCAGTCTGATCAAAATCATTACAGCCGTTTTTGAGTAAATAAAAAAAACTTGTGAAAGTGAGACAAAATTTATTAAGTATAGCGCCCCCTCCTATTGATCAATTTTAAACTGATCAATGTTTAACAGAGCGTTTTTTATTATAAACAAATGTCTGTCATTAAAGGCTTATTGCACATGCAGGAGACATTGCTCCGTGAAGAAGAGATTTAAACCGTCTCAAAATATTTTTATAATTCATTTAATTTATTTTTTTCAATTCTTCTGTTTATTCAATAGTGTTTTTTTTCTTTCATTTCTTTCCTACATGATTCCTCAAGAATGCAGTAGATATATGAAAGTTTTATGCAACGATAATTTTTCTGGTTATGAAGTTGATGTGAGTTAGTCACAGTGCTAAGCCCGAGCGAAAGCTTATATAGTTTTATTCTAAAACGATCTGTTTGTGAGTTTACGGTACGATATAAGGAAAACTTTTGCTGGTATATTTTACTTTGCATATCACACAATGAAAAAACAAAACAAAAACAAAAAAAAAACAATAACTTATGAGAATTTAAAATATTCATTGAATTTTTAACGAGAAAAGTATACCCGTGTTCAATTAGTCCCCGAGGACACGCTACCCGGAACCAACTTATGTTAATTCAATTCTATTTTTATACCATCTTTTTGTCATGTTTTAATATTTATTATTGGCTTATATTATATAATTTTTCATGTGTGTATAATATGATGTTTAAATTCTACAGTTAAATATTTTAACTTCTCACTGCACTCTAAATGGTTAGTCTTTAACGAAAGTATGGCCTTTTAATGGACTGTCAATAATAAATAACTATATTACGGCGACGTTTCGATACTATATTTTTCTCATAATCATGCACTATTATGGAAAAATAGGCCGGGATATAATTATATGAGTTACGTAGGTAAAATTTTAGACTAAAGTTAACAATAATATAACTGTATAAAATACATAGGTTGTATAAATGCATATAATTAAAATTGATAAAAGTGTATAAATATACTTAGAATTTTGCTGATGGATATTGCTATATAAACCAGATAGTTAGCCTCTATACATCTATCTGGTTTATATAGCAATATCCATCAGCAAAATTTTAAGTATACTCATTTGAATTATATTCAGTCATACACCCATGTATTTTATATATTTATATTATTGTTAACTTCATTAGTGTAATATTACCTACGTAATAATTGTATTTCAACCTCGTTTTTTTTTTTTTTTTTTTTTTTATTGTAAGGCATGATTATGAGAAATAGTCTCGAAACGCGGCCCATAACATAGTTTATTATTGGGTTGATGCAAAATTAATGCAGATTTTTAATATTCATTGAAAATAGGCCATATCTTTAACTATATATATATTTAATCAAAATAATTTCCATCTGAATCAATGCACTTTTGCCATCGTTCAACAAGCTTTCTTATTCCACCAGAAAAAAAATCTGAATCCCTGGACTCAATGAAGTCACGAAAATAATTTTCAATTTCATCCTGGTTTTGAAAATTTTTCTCCCTCAAAAAGTTATCCAGATGCCTGAAAAAGTGGAAGTCTGTAGGAGAGAGGTCAGGAATAAGGCGGGTGTGGGAGAACTTCGTAGCCCAACTCGTGCAGTCGTCGTAGTGTTGGTTGTGCGACGTGTGGTCGGGCGTTATCATGGAGAAGGATAGGTCCCTTCCGATTCATCAATGCTGGGCAAAGACGTTGTAATTTTTGATTCATGTTGTCAATTTCTTGACAATACTTGTCAGCAGTTATAGTATCACCTAGATTGAGAAAGCAGTAGTGGATAACACCAGCAGTATACCATCAAACTGTGACCATAACTTTTTTTGGGTGCATGTTGGGCTTCGGGAAAGGTTTTGGTTGTTCATCTTTGCCCAGCCATTGGCTACAACGCCTTCTGTTGTCGTATAAGATCCATTTTTCATCGCTCGTCACAATGCGATCGAGAAATGGATCATTTTTATTGCGTGTCACAAGCATGGAACAGATTTTAAAGCGGCGATTTTTTTGGTGGTCGATTAATTGGTGTGGCACCCACTTGGCCAATTTTTTTACCTTACCAACTGCTTCCAAGTGGTGTACAACTGTGGATTGGTTCACGCCGAGTTCTACCGCTATTTCTCGGCTGGTTTTGGTTGGGTCTTCTTCCACTATTGACCTCAGCTGGTCGTTGTCAAGAGCAAAATGACGGCCCAGACTTCCTTGTCTTCGAGGTCGAAATCTCCACTGCGAAACTTCTGGAACCAACGCTGCACCGTGCACTCGTTAATAGCCCCCTGACCACACACTTCGTTAATATTACGAGCCGTTTGCGCAGCGCTGCGCCCTAATTTAAATTCGTAAAAAGAAATTTGACGAAAATCGTACTTCGACATTGTCGATTTAAGACCTTTGAACACACTGAACAAAACGATATTACTGATCAAATTGATGGTGAAAGAGAGGGTATTAGATAAGGTTTGTTTTGGTATAATAATGATCAATGTTATGATTTGCTTTGTTTACACAATTGGAATTAAGATATTGGAATGCAATAGAGGAAACCTGCATTAATTTTGCATCAACCCAATATTAACTCAATCTCAAGAACCCTATTAGAACATTCAACATCATCATATCACATACCTATCATCATCATCATCATCATTAGAACATGTCCGATATATATATATATATATATATATATATATATATATATATATATATATATATATATATATATATATATATATATATATATATATATATATATACAGTTCAGATATAGAGGAATACCAAAGAAGGTTAGGGGAGACGGTGTGAATTTTTTTTGGTCTCCCTTTCCAGGTCATCAGTCTTATAATTAGAGATCTTTGGGGGACACCGCTACTCTTCTACTCCACATTTATCTCTCTCTAATATATGTAACTATACATATGTTACATATAATATTCCACTGTTATTTTGTTATAATGTTATGTGTAAATATTAGTGTATTATTAATATAAAATTATAAAGAGAATAGCTCGTAATTAAAAAATAAAATAATTTTCTTATTCATCGGTAAAAATCGCTTTAAATATTAATTTCAAGAAATAATAATAAAAAAATAAAAAAGAATCAATGTTGCTAACTTTTTTTGTTATTAATAAAATATATTAACTTCCTATTCATTTCTTTAAGTTGCCTTTACACTCTACGAACCTCACCCTCGAACCTTGCCGTACCTGCGTTAAACGAACAGCCATTTATATTTAACGTGACGTTAAGCGAACCAATATGGCTGACGCACCCAACGCTAGCTTATGATGAAGAAAAAATCTCAATTATCAGTATATTTTATATTATCTGAAAAATAAAAAAAATAGGAGAAGAATTAGAAGGACGCACTAATATCACATACAACTCCTATCACTTGGGAAAAACCCAAATCAAAAGTGAAACTAGTGCTAACCCCGAAACAGGCGAACAGATGAAGTACCTAGAACATCCGAACAGTCGACGTGAAGGCTGTTCGAGAGTGGTGTTCGAAGGTAGAGTTCGTAGAGTGTAAAGGCACCTTTACTTGATTGATTTCACTAAAATATTATATGTGTGTGTTTGAATACTAATGTGGGTTTAAAATAACTTTTATTAACCGGAAATGATAATTCTCAATGTCTGAAAAAAAAAAAAAGTCCGAAGGTTTCCGGCAAGCGTAGTTGTTTCTCGGACAGTCATGTACAAGAAACAGGAACATGTATTCGAACAGTTTGTTCCAACGAAAAGTCTAGATATCTTTAAAATCATATGTTTTGCGTTTTAATAAATAAATATTGCTCATATTTTTACTTTCACTTACCTATATATGAAATATATAGTAAGTGGAAGTATTGCGATCGTGAAAAATTTCGACTTCCGGTTTTCAACGGAAATACACGTTTTGGGGTCCCCTGAGTCGAAATAACCAAGTCCCGCAAAATGGTCTGTGTGTGTGTGTGTGTGTGTCTGTGTGTCCGTGTGTGTGTGCGTGTGTGAACAGACTAGCTCAAAAACTATAAACCGTGTGAACCTGACATTGGGTATTTAGTGTAGGTATATGCCCGCGATGTGACAGCAAAAATTTCATCAAAATTGCTCAAAGGGAGGGGGTACTTTATTTAATAACTTTTTAGGTTTTTTTCGATTTTCTCAAAAACGGCTCTAACGATTTTGATTAAACTGAGTATTTGATCTATGTATATGCCCATGATAAGACTGTAAAAATTTCATCAAAATTTATTAATTAGAGGGGGCACTTTACTTAATAAATGTTCTCCCATTTTCACGTGTTTTTTTTTATTTACTCAAAAAGGGCTTTAAGGATTTTGATGAAACTTGGCATTTGATGTATATATATGACCGCGATGCGACAGCCGAAATTTCATGAAAATTGATCAACCGGAGGGGGGACTTTACTTAATAAATTTTGTATAATTTTCACGTGTTTTTTTTATTTACTCAAAAAAGACTTTAACGATTTTGATCAAACTGGCTATTTGATGTATGTATATGCCAATGATGTGATAGCCAACATTTCACCAAAATTGGTCAAACGGAGGGGACACTTTACTTAATAAATTTTGTACCATTTTTACGTGTTTTTTTATTTACTCAAAAACGGCTTTCACGATTGTGACCAAACTGGGTATTTGATGTATGTATATGCCAAATATGTGATAGCCAACATTTCATCAAAATTGATCAACCGAAGGGGGGACTTTACTTAATAAATTTTGTATCATTTTCACGGGGTTTTTTATTTACTCAAAAACGGCTTTAACGATTAATAAAAATAAGATATGAATGTAGAAAAATGTGTGACTTTGGGAAATGATATTTAACAAAACACGTCAATTTCTTATCTAAGTAAGTTGGTAAGTGAAAGTTGTGTGTTGCGCGCACGCACCAGATTTTTTTATATTATAATAGAAAATAAATACACTGTTAGTTTTTCTGTTCTACTTTTTAAAGTTTGTTCTTAAAGTTAATAATATTAATAGATCTAGTTGCCACTAAAATATTATTAATATTGTATACAATTAAGAACGACTTGTTTGGAAGGAAACCGTCACAATAAGAATAAAAAAAAATTTGTTCCATAAGAACGTATTGGAATTTAGTAGGGGAGAGCGGGGTTGGTTGGCAACAGTTTTTCACTTTTTTGATTGTTGAGTCGTTCCTGTTAATATAATCCCAATAGGGCTGATACCACTATAAACTCCAAGTATTAGAGTACTTCAAGTATATTTCTCAACTCATAACATTTAATACTAAGGTCATAGAAAATTGAAGAATTCGTCAAGCCAGAGTATGCCAATAAACCCCCTATGCGGGGCAGGTTGGCCTAGAAGGTGGGGTTGTTTAGCCATGTCATTCAAGCACTGCCTGACACATATTTTTGTTATTAAAAGCTGCACTGTAATGATATAATAATTTTGAACCGGTTTTGAACATCTTCCAAGTGAAATAGGACAATAGAAGAAGATAGAAGGTTAGAGTGTCGTCACTTTTTGCATAGGAAATATTGCTCTCATCCTCCTCGCTCGAACTAAATACAATTAGTATTTTCACCTTTGTTTAAGTTTACCTTGCTTTTGTGAATTGCTATTGCGCCAACAAGCCCCAGTTGAAGAGAGAAAACTAACCCCACAGGAGAGATCGATCATACGAAAGATGGCTGCCAAGACAGGGGAGAACAATCAAAAAAGAAACTGGTTAGTCGAAAGGTTAGGTTTTTCAAAGGAGTTTGCGGCTCTGTGAACATAATGGGAGTCAAATGTTTTGCCATGTCTTTAAACCAAATTTTCTCAAAATATAAAAATTTACATTCATGTTGTAAAATCAATCAATGAAGCACACCCTTCTCTACACTATTAGCATCCGATTGAAAACTGAGGACAAAACTTGAGAGGTCGAGCGGGTGCTATGGTACAATGGTGCGGCTTTCACAAGTGTGACGGAAACTATAAGCCAAAGGCCAACCTACCCCCTAGGCCAACCATCCCCACTCTCCCCTGCTCTTAGCCTTGGCTTAGACCAAGCCAAAATTATATTGTTTGCAGTGATAATTATTTAATCATTCTAGTGTCATTAGGAAAATATTAATTTAGACTTTCGAAACAGTAACTCACAGTATAACTCACTCTGGAAACCGTATTTTTTAAATATTTCGTTTTTTAACGAACTAAAAGGAAACCGCATTCTTTAAGCATAACACATTAGATTATAAGTTAAGATAAAATATTTGCTGTTAAATTATTGACACAAAATAAACCAATATATGTTCGTCCAACTGTTCAACACGACATTAATAATATTTCGAGTTATGAGATGGTTAGAATTAAATTATACTATTATACATTGACATTTATGATAAATGAAAGAATGGGCTCAAAATAAATCCTATGTGACAGAAGTGTGTAGAGCTCGTAGTAGCCGAGTTTTGGCGTGGCTCCAGCAGTTGGCACAAGTAACTTTTACGTTGCTAGTACAACTGCCTCTTATATATATATATATATATATATATATATATATATATATATATATATATATATATATATAGATATGGACTATTTATCAAACGATATTTGGTTTGCTAAAATTTGAAGAAAACAAAATTCCAGGCCATTAAGTATGTAACGTATTTTAACACTATTGCGGGTTTAAATAATTTTTATTCACGAAAAATAATAATATCTTATATTAACTAAATATCTTAACTAACTGTATATCCCGATTCCACCCGGGGAATTTCGACTCGTCTCCAATATAAAGCGAGATCATAACGATTTTTATAACAATAAAGAACATAAAGATTTTTATAACAATAAGGAATATACCCGGATTTTGGCTCAAGTTATGAAATTTTAATACAGACAGGTGTTAGCACTTGGAATGAAAGAACCACTGAGCGAGTTTGGGAGAATTTTGGACAAACAGTATGGATTTCTATATAAACCAAACAAACAGAATTTCATCTTTTTTCATATAGATGATGATTTTAGCAAACATGGAAATGAAATTTCTATTTATCGACTCCGTTTTATTGGGACAAAAAGGGAAAATTTGTTTTGCCCCAATTAGGTGGAGGACCCAATGTTCATGAATCCATGTGTAAATGCAAATAAAAATGCCTAAATTACGCCAAATCACTGGGCTACAGTACATGTATGATAATTGATGTCATACATTAGAGATATTTGGGGGGAAAACCCAGTTAATAGGTGCATTTAGGTGTACCTATTTTCGTGTATTAATTTAATGATGGGGTCAAAATAATACGATTAATTTAACTCTTTAAACTATTATTAAATATTATTAATAAATAGATGTTTTAATATAAGAAACTAGCTGTATATCCCGGTTTCACCCGGAGAATTTCATTTTTTAAATCTATAAACTGAGAGAGAAGCGGTCGATTTTGTAAAAACCAATGTATAGCGAGATCAAAACGATGATTATAACAATAAAGAATATACCAAGAGATCGGCTGAAGTTATGCAATTTTAATATGGACAGGTATGAAAGAACCACTGAGCGAAATTTGGGGATTTTAGGACAAACGGTATGGATTTCTATAAAGAACAAACAGAATTTCATCTTTATATACATAAATTATTTATAACTATATATCCCGGTTTCTCACAGGGAATTACATATTTCTAAAGAAACGGTCGATTTCGTAATAAAAAAATATTGTAAAGTGAGATCATTATGATTTTTACAACAATAAAGAATATAAGCTGAAGTTCCGCTGAAGTTATGCAATTTTAATATGATCAGGTGTTCGCACCTGGTCTGAAAGAACCACTTAGCGAAATTTGGAGAATAAAGAATATCAGCTGAAGATCGGCTGAAGTTATGCAATTTTAATATGGACAGGTGTTCGCACCTGGTATCAAAGAACCACTGAGCGAAATTTGGAGAATTTAGGACAAATGGTATAGATTTCTATAAAGAACAAATAAACAAACAAACAGAATTTCAACTTTATTTATATAGATATACCAGATGAAACAAATTAAAATAACTATTTGTGTACAATGTAAATTATACTGATAAAGACGAAATAAGAAATGAATCAGAACATGTTTTTACGTAATTTTGTTTTAACAGCTAAGAATCAAGTGTGCATTGTCACACTCATTGTAAACTACGACCAACATAATTAGCGCACTTCTTTTGGACGCCAATGGACTTTCTTCATTTCCTTTTTTGTGAAAAAAAAAAAAAAAGCGACTAACCTTTTTGATGCGGTTTCTTGCTTCTGATTGAGGAACAGGCGTGGTCTCAGATACTTAGGTTATTCAACTGTCACCGAGTCTCATAGTTTTTTACATTAAGTTGCAGAAAGTTTTGGCCCAATTAGCCGATGTTTTGTCCCAATGAAGCGGATATATGTTACCTATATTTGATTTTGTTTGATTAAAAATGACTCAATTTAAGCGGTGGTACCAATTATCCGATTGCTCAATTAAACGGAGTCGACTGTATTCTAATTTCATGAAAGATTTTTTTTTAAAAATATATGGAGAGTTATTAACAATAAAAGGAAGCTATGGGTTTGTAGAGCCCACACTTGGTAAAATTAAAAAGTCTGTACCCTTTGGTAAAGCAGTGCTTACGATGCCCATTACACCACCCTAGCCGCTACGTGCTATATTCGCTATCAGATTGGCTACTCCTTCACCGCCAGAAAGACCCCAGGTAGACCCAGACGGCTCCCGAAATACGGACCCTATTTAGGATACGAGGATACAGAATAGGGGACAATTTGAGGCCAGGGACGAGATGAATACTTTCTTCCCTGAGCCGGTGCCAGAGCCGAGGGCTTGCAGCTGTCGCTAGTTTTTTTGATACGGGCCGGTGGAGGCCCCTGCTACGGCTCGTTTAGTTACGTGTCGCAATATACCTTACTGGGCTCACTCATGCGTAGCCATTCTTATATATATATATTTTTTTTTTTTAGCAGGGTTAATCATTAGGGTAAGTATAGATAATATTAGAAGTTTGTAATCCTTTAACTGAGGCGTAGTATTGTCTAAAATTAGATTTAAGGGCAGACTTACTTTGAGGGAGGGGTCTGTTTGCGAAGACCACATCTTGTCACTTTCATGCTGCGACATCCGGTTACTTTTAGTAAACAGTTACTTCTTTTAAACACTTACATTGGCACTAGTACTGAAGTGCGGCTTCAAATTAAGACCCGATCTCCACTGATTATTTATCTCTGAAGAGCAAGCGCAGTGAGCGGGAGTCGAAAGCTAGAATCTGTTAAAGCCAATCAAGGCACTTTTTAACTAAAATAAAGGCGATGGGAGTTCGATAACATGACGGTCACATAACCTCTCAAAAGAGGCCACGCCCATCAGCCGCTCTTCAGTACCTTTACTCTTAATTTGATAACAATATTTATAACCTGTATTTTCAAATAATGGCCTAGATGAGAATAACAAGAATATATTTCAGCTATGAATGTTTATTTATAATAGAACACATCCTTGTTCTATGTAATATTTCATTTTCTTGCAAAAACTGAAATGCCATGTTTTTGTCAGAAATTTCTTTAGCTAATTTCAAAAGATTTTTACTATCACTGAAATTTTTATAACCACTACAGATTGTTGAAAGTAACTGTTTACTAAAAGTAATTGGATGTGGCGTCTTGAAAATAACTGGATGTGGTCTTAGCAAACAGACCATAAAGGAGCCCTAATGATCAAATTTTCATGTATGTTTGGATTGAGTCCGAGAATAAAAAAAAAAAGAAATCACTCTTCCATTCGCTTTCAGGTATCATCAATTCCGTATCCCTCGACCATTTAATGTTATTCGTAAGTATATCATATGCGTAGATTTATATTTATATAACTTTCCTAATTTTTACAGTCCCATAATCTCAATATCACTCTTCAATTTCACTTACCTATATATATTCACCCCTATCCACTATATTGGAAATATATAGTTAGGGGAAGTATTGCGATCGTGAAAAGTTTTGACTTTCCGGTTTTTAACGTTTTGGGGTCCTCTGAGTCCATAATAGCCAAGGACCGTGTGTGTTTAAACTGTAAAACGTACGAACCCTAACGGTATTTAGGAATAAAAAAATAATTATTACGTACTGAAAACGTTCAAGTTTAGTAATAAAAATCCTCTATGACTTACTGATTTACACAAATATAAGATATAAATGAGGAAAAATGTTTATCGAAACACTTCAGTTTATAATGTAAAGAAGTTCGTAAATGAAAGTTGGGTGCCGCGCACATCGCACCAGATTTTCACTTTCACTTACCTATACATGAAATATATAGTAAGGTGAAGTATTGCGAACGTGAAAAATTTCGACTTCCGGTTATCAACGGAAACATTTCATCAAAATTGATCAACCGGAGGCGGGACTTAATAAATTTTGTAGAGATGAGAGATGGTCAACTGTTCTTCAATTACGATAGGTTAAATGATGGTCAGGATTTTCAGTTACAATGATATTTATTATGGTAAGCCAACGTTTCGATCCAACTTGTGGATCTTCATCAGGGCTACTGAGTCCAGGTGGATACTGAGAGAGTATCCACCTGGACTCAGTAGCCCTGATGAAGATCCACAAGTTGGATCGAAACGTTGGCTTACCATAATAAATATCATTGTAACTGAAAATCCTGACCATCATTTAACCTATGTTAATAAATTTTGTATCATTTTCACGTGTTTTTTTTATTTACTAAAAAAAAGCTTTAACGATTTTGATAAAACTGAGTATTTGATGTGTGTATATGCTAAAGAAGTGATAGGCAACATTTCATCAAAATTCGTCAAACGGAGGAGGCACTTTATTTCATAACTTTTTTTCCAATTTTTTCCTTTCATTGGATGATCTCAAAAACGGCTTTAACGATTTTTATCAAATTCGTCATGTTTAATGAAAATTAGGTGTTCTTTAATATCTGGTAAGCATTATCATTATTAAAATGTTCTGAGGGGGCTTAAATGGGTTAAGGGCCTTTTTTGTTTGTTTGTTTTTCTGTTTCCTATAAACTACCTTTGTTTTGGAGAAATTAACAGTCTCTCGTTACGCCTAAAAATAAGAAATGGCTAAACATCAGATATGATAAAAATAAAGTAAACATATAGAGGAGAAAAAAAGAAAAATATTCAGTTAACTCATAAAAAACACGTTGAGCCCACGCATGCGTAGTACGCCTTTTATGACAGACCATTGTTCATAATTAAAGCCGTTCTGTTCATTTGAGAAGTGACAATTTACAAAACGCATTAATTTCTAATCTAAGTAAGTTGGTAAGTGAAAGTTGTGTGTTGCGCGCACGCACTAGATTTTTAGTATTATTACTTTTTTCTTACTGTTAAAGTTTTTTGTCATCCTTATTTTTTTTTTAAAAACTTAGTAACCAATTCAAAAGTTTTATTCATTTATTAATCAATTAATTTTCTTATATAGGGTAAACCGTACAGTTATTGGCACCCTTGAGACTAAATTTTAGTGGTGACATTATAAAAAATACTTCTTATGAAGGGATCTAATTGAAACTTCCTATAACTCCTCTTTATCTATCCTTATAAAGACTCAAGAGGTTTTTTTGGGTCAAAAGTTCAATAGTTTTACATTATGGCAATATTTATTGTTAAAAGTGCCAAATCTAGTTATTGGCACCCTGTGGATTTAATTTTGAAATCTTCCCTATGGTTAGTTTGTTAAAGTCTTACTTCATAGATAACTTAGAGGATCCTTCAAACATTAGACTCATGTATATCGTGTAATAAAATTAGGACTTGTTTACCTATTTCTTTAAGTTAAAGTGGGGTGCCAGTAACTGTATTGAGTCCCAATAACTGTATGGTCTACCTTATATACTTTTTTTCTTCTACATATAATTTCATTGGTTGCTATCTCGATTTAAACTTGGCCCTTATGAAGACCTGAGTCTCGGGTTGAAACGTCGGCACAACATATGTTATTACAAATATACTGTTGTTCTATTTGACCGCATACCCAACAAGGATTTACTACTCTTGAAGTGCATTAAAATAAACAATCATAAATTAAAATATCACGTTGATTTAAGGAGTAAGCGATGTGTAAAGTTCATTAGGTCCAGGTGAACATTATAATGGACAGCTGTTAGCTTGGTGCAGCTGTAAGGAAGGCAGGACTCTATCTAACTATATCTGTAGAGATCTGGTGTAGAGAGCAGTTACTTTCTACACAACTAACTCTACAATATCCCCACCCCTGGAACCAGCTAACATAATCCATTACAGCACAATGCCCCCGTCGCTCTGCTTTCACTAGCTCATGTAATCATTCCATTTACATTTCCTTCGCCATTATCGCCGCTTCTAAAGTTAGAAGCGAGCCCACCATTTTATTGTTATTTACCATTACGAATAATTCGATGTCATTATTAATAAAAATGTACACAGAAGTTTGAGGGTTCGTAGGCCGCCAGGTCGCCCCAGGACTTTTTAAAAATAATAAAAATCCTTGACTATGTCGTACTTCGGATGGGACGTAAAGTAGAGATCCCAAACCTGTGCTAGTTAAAGATCACTAACCTAATTACATCTGGATAGGCGAAATTTATGAATCCTACTGTAGCATCGTCCGATTAGCCTTAGTGACATAAAGTGACGTTAAACAAACAAACATAGAAAATTAAAATAGGACATAAAATGGAGGTCCCGAGCCAGTAAGACGTAAGGTACTAGTTAAAGATCACGCACCTAATTATACCTGGAGAGGCGAAATTTAGGAATCTTGCTATATCATCATCCGATTAGCCTGAGTAGCATGAAGTGACGATAAAGAAGTAAAAAATCCTTGGCTATCCCTCGGATAGGACTTAAAATGAAGGCATTGAGCCGGTACGATGTTAGGTACTCGTTAAAGATCCATATCCTAATTAAACCTGGATATACAAAATTTAGGACTCCGATGAAGCAACGTCCGAATAGCCTTCGTGGCATAAAGTGACGTTAAACAAGTAAAAAATCCTTGGCTATCCCTCGGATAGGACTTAAAATGGAGGTCCCAAGCCTGTGCGACGTCAGGTCCTAGTTAAAGATCCATATCCTAATTATACCTGGATATACAAAATTTAGGACTCCCACTGTAGCATCGTCCGATTAGCCTTAGTGACATAAAGTGACGTTAAACAAACAAACATAGAAAGTTAAAATAGGACATAAAATGGAGGTCCCGAGCCAGTAAGACGTAAGGTACTAGTTAAAGATCACGCACCTAATTATACCTGGAGAGGCGAAATTTAGGAATCTTGCTATATCATCATCCGATTAGCCTGAGTAGCGTGAAGTGACGATAAACAAGTAAAAAATCCTTGGCTATCCCTCGGAGAGGACGTAAAATGAAGGCATTGAGCCGGTACGATGTCAGGTACTCGTTAAAGATCCATATCCTAATTAAACCTGGATATACAAAATTTAGGACTCCGATGTAGCAACGTCCGAATAGCCTTGGTGGCATAAATTGACGTTAAACAAGTAAAAAATCCTTGGCTATCCCTCGGATAGGACTTAAAATGGAGGTCCCGAGCCTGTGCGACGTCAGGTCCTAGTTAAAGATCCATATCCTAATTATACCTGGAGATACAATATTTAGGACTCCCACTGTAGCATCCTCCGAATAGCCTTGGTGGCATAAAGTGACGTTAAACACGTAAAATAATCTGGGCTATGCCGTTCTCGGATAGGACTTAAAATGGAGGTCCCCAGCCTGTGCGATGTCAGGTAATAGTTAAAGATCCCTATCCTAATCAAACCTGCATTGGCGAAATTTAGGAATCCTACTGTAGCATCGTACGATTAGCCTTAGTGGCATTAAGTGACGTTAAACAAGTAAAAAGTCCATGGCTACGTCGTCCTTTGGATTGGACGTAAAATACCCCAATCCTGTGTGTAATCCCAAAACCTGTGCGATGTCAGGTACTAGTTAAAGATAAAAAATCTAATTATACCTGCATAGGCGAAATTTAGGAATCCTAATGTAGAATCGTCAGATTACCCTTTGGCTTTGCCCTCCCTCGGAATGTACTTAAAATGGAGGCACCGAGCCTGTACGATGTCAGGTATTCGTTAAAGATCATAAGCCTAATAAATATAAATAACCTATATTTATATAAATATAAAATATAACCTAATAAATACCTGGATAGGGAAAATTGAGGACTCCCGCTGTAGCATTGTCCGAATAGCCTTACTGGCATAAAGTGACGTTAAGTTCCATTGCTATAATTCATCATTCTTTATATATAAGATATTGAACTAATATACATTACTAGCATTCCCCATCGCGGCTTCGCCCGCGAGCCTTTAAAATCAATTCTGTGACCATTATCTTGGTATTGATCTAATATAATATGTTAACTGATGTTAAGGAGATTTAGTAGAATTTGAGCTTCCGGTAGGTGGAATGTTGGAGGAGGAAGCTGCCGGCTCGGTAGAAGAGACGGAGACGCGCAATGGAGAGAGTTCACTAAAACCGCCGAAACAAAAAATGACTTACTCGTCGTGAACGCTTCATTTTTCGGCTGTAAAATATGGTTTTCGACGCCCAATAGGTTCGATTTAAAATCGTCGTATCAAATTCTTTAAAATGAGTCCTAATTAGATATATTTTCTCGAAGTTCGAAAGTAGATGTCCATTAGAGTTAAACGACAATTTCGGCATTTACATTTACAATTTATATGTATTCTTAGGGGTTACATTTTTGATATTCCTTTCTTGGTGGTTACCTACATAACTTTTAAAATCTAAATTCCGAAGTTTCTAATCATAAGTAGTTTTTGCTCTGCGTTGATTCTGTCAGTCAGGACAAAGCCTCTTATGCACACCTCTCACAGTGTGCATAATTTGATTACCACTAATATTTAAATAATCAGTAGCCATATTTTATGTGAATGTCTATTTTAATACTATTGTAACTTTAAATCGATATTCAAATAAAAACATATGGTTTAAAATCTCAACAATAGATTTCCGTTAGAGTTAAACGACAATTTCGCCATTTAAGCCCCTTAGGGGTTACATTTTTGAAATTCCTTTCTTAGTGGTTACCTACATCGCGTTTAAAGTCTAAATTCTGAACTTCAAGTTTCTATCATTAGCAGTTTTTGCTCTGCGTTGATTCTGTCAGTCAGGACAAAGCCTCTTATATATATAGAGATTGAAAATTGTGAATATTAAAAAAAAACATTAATTGTTAGAAATTTATTCTCAAGGCCTTTAAAAAATTATAGTATAAAAATTTTAAATTATATTCGCGAGTCCACAAGTGTTTTTTTTTTTTTTTCACTCATAAATTTCTTCTGGATATAAAAAGTTACAAAAATAATTTCAATGCACGTTTACGTTAACCTTGACTGTTTTACTGAAAAATACTAATTTTTTCAGAATTTTCATTTAATAATTTAGGTGCAAAACGAGGTGGAAAAATATTAATGGGTTTCAAGAGCTCTCCCCACTTTGGAAATCATAGGGTTAAGAATTAACACAATTACCTAACCATTGTCTTAACTCAATTGAAAATAATGCTAAAATGCTTAGACGGGAATAAAAATTAGCTAACAACTAATTTCCACCTTTATTTATAGGACCTTACTTCATAGGATTGCATTGTTCATTCCATTGTTCAGTCGGGTTCCGTCAAGGAAGCTATGAAGGTTAGGATTATTAGTGCTAGAAGCGTTGAGTTAGTTACTTACTGGCTAATAAAGGACTTCTTTTCTGCATATTTCTTCTTGTAAAAAAAAAAAAATCCATACCCTTAACTATCCAAGATGGGCTAATAGCAACAAAAAAAAAAAAAAAAAGGAATATTTCAACTCCATCTAATTGCCCACTACTTTCTGAATACTTCTCAGAAAAACTATTTCTATCTTCGAAGAAAAAAGGAAAAAAAAAATGTGGAATAGCAACCAAATAAGGTCTAGGCGTTTCGAAGAAAAAGGAGAATCTCTATTAATCGCCCCTTAATTGGAAGGTAAAGGGTATTCCGGAGGTCTCTAAGGTGTCATACCGTACCAAGATTACGAAACCCTTGGAGGAGGCTAGAAATTCCTGGAGTGCGGTATAGGAGATGCAGCTGTCGTCCTTCCTAGCTTCGAAATCTTCCCTCTAGGAAACCGAGAAGGATAATACTCAAGAAGGACGAAGGAAAAAAAAAAAGGAAGAAAAAAGAAGAAGAGGATTACGGTAGTGATCCTGACCAAGGATGCGTAACATACCGAGGTCGGGGAAGTGTGTGCGTACGTTTATTCTGTAACAGCTGCTCGCCCTAAAGGTATGGGCACAAAGGCAGTAGTGATGTAAAACTATCGATAGTCTCCCTTATCGATACTATCGATAGTATGTGGTAATGAACGGGGGGGGGGAATAGTTGATTTTTTTATTTGGAACGATAGCAGCTATATACTGGGTGTCCCAGACCTAGTGTAAAAAAATTGGGTAATACTGCATGCTAAACGGGGTAGAATGGCGCAGACACGAGTTCCCTATTTCAATCTGCTGAGGAGATAGAATTTTTTTTGTTTTTATTTTTATAAAAAGGAATCTTTGTTTTTATAAAGTTTAAGACAAGCCTGCATCTAAAGTAATGGATGACATTTTGAACACGCATTGCAATAATCCATTTTAGTATGGTTCTACAATAATAATATTATTTTTTATCTTCAACGTTTATTATGTAGGATTTTTCAAATTTTAGTAGAAGAGAAGAAAAAAGTTTAATTTATTTTAAAGGAAGTATTTTTAAAATTTACTAAGCAGTTTTTTTTTTAATTTTAGAATATTATTATCCTTTTTATATTATTTAGAATTCATACATTGTCCTTTCTAGTCTTAAAAAGTAAAACTAACTATAACTCATGGGATGTTCGACATCCATTACTTTGGATGCAGGCTCAAGCGCGCTTCCTCATTGCCCCAGCAGTGACATCTCTAGCGCGTTTTTCATCAGAAAAACTTCTTTTAGACTCATAAGGTGAAGTGCATTGTATCATGGGTTACACCACTAAAAAGCTAACTAAATTCCGCAGTTTTTAGGAAATTTGACAGCTTCTAGGGTGCTCCAGTGGGGAGTGAGGAATTTTTAAAAACTATTAAAAATTTAAGTTTTTATAAATGTTTTGAGTTTAGCGCGTTAAAAGTCTGAAAGTGGATTTAAAATAACTAAACCTAATTCATCTTTTAGGAAATTTAATGCTGATTAAGAAAATATCATTGTTTTTATACCTACGCTAAATGAAAGAGAAAACTGCCATTTTTTAGAAAAAAAGTAAGATTTTAAAAATAAAAGCAAAAAAAATTCTATCTCCTCAGCAGATTGAGATAGGAAACTCGTTTCTGCGCCATTCTACCCCGTTTAACATGCAGTATTACCCAATTTTTGTTTTTACACTAGGTCTGGGACACCCGTTATAATGCCTCATTTGCTTGTACTCATTTTTTCCTTTTAATCAGGGAATAAGATAAGATTGAACAGTTCTGTCAATGGAGGATAGGTTCCATTATAACCAGTGCTAAATTTTATTAATATAAACTTATAGATAAAAAATCTATTAAATCCTGTTTAAGTAACCACGCGCCCGGATTCCTCATTGCCGACGAACTTGATTGGTTGATTGTTGATTCTGAAAGCGATCCTCGAGTGTGTGGACTATCATCCAGATATACACTATTTAGATTCGCACTTTTTGTTAAAACTAAAAACTAAATAAAATTAAACTAAATAAACATTGCTCTTTTTATTAATCATTTTATTTTAGATTTATATAGCACATAGCTGCATAGAGGCAGATGTTATGTATATAACCACTTTCTCTTTAAAAAAACAAATTTTTCCATAATACTATCGATAGCAGGAAAAACTATCGGTAATTTAAAACTATCGATAGTATCTGTAGTTTATCGATAGTTTTACGTCACTAAAGGGCAGTAGGCGTCCCACGTGACAAGGTTGCAGAGCCCTTCCCAATTATTTTGGCTTTTCAATTTATTTGTATTTTTAAGCGAATATGGTAATGCAATTAGGTAGTCACAAAGCCCTAAGCATAACGCTTTTGTTTTTTTTTAGATCGCAGCCCTTCTTAATACAAATTAATAATCTCATTAAAAACCGGTGCTGTTAGCCACGCAACTATAAGACAGGGACACGTCATGACCCTCCTCCCCCAAATTTAGTGCTGGATCTGCCCCTGATTACTGATCAGAAAGTTAATAAAACTACATGGTAAACTTCAAATTTTTTTCGATTTAACTCGGTTTTTTATATAGCTTCCTATTTAAAAGAAGTTTTAGAATTTTTTAAATAACAATTTTTCTTGGAGATAAATAAAGAATATAAAAAATATATTGAGATCCATTTTTTATTCTTTAAACAATTACTTTAAAAAAAATCGATTTATGTTTGTAACCTAAAATAATAAAGAATAAAAAAAAAAAATTAAACATTGATCGATAAGGTTCGATTGATGTTAAATGAACTGGAATTAATTGCAATTACAACTTTGTAGTCATGACGTCATACAAAATTAAATAATTAACCCTAAGTAACTCATTATTAGGATCCCATTATATCATTGATGAAAATTTCTTCTTTGTTAAAGCAATTAATGATTAATCCGGGCAATACTTTCAGGGAAAGGGAGCGCCCGGGTCTTTTTTACACCTAAATTCATTTATTAGCAAGCCCTTAACACCTTTTGATTGTGAGAAAATTGTTGGATTCGTTTAAAAATTCATCAAAGAATAAATAATTAATTAATACTTTAACACATTTATGTGGGTTAAACTATTTTTATTGGAAGTTAAATAACACTAACTCTCCAGTCCATCGCTCCTTATATTTAGTCGTAAGAAGACCAGCCTCGAACCTTCTGGGCCGGAGTAGATGTTATTCGAACAACGTAGTCACAAACATGTACTATGAAAGTTTTTTCCGACAGTTAGTTCGATTCAAAAAAAGGTCTAGAACTATTCTAAACCTTTTTTTCTTTTTATTTATTTGTTTAATGTTACAATACTTTATCATTTACACATTCTGTTTGATTCTTTTTATTCTTACATAGGACGTTTGTGCCGACCAATATAAGAAATTTACATTCCATTTTGACATAGTAAAAATATCAAATCAATATGGCTATTTTTATTTTTTATATATTCTTGTAAATATTATATTCCGAAATCCGCATATTCTTGTACATTTGAGTTTTTTTAGTAGCAATATTAACCGGCTTCCCTCGATAACAGCACTTTTTACTTTCACTTACCTATATATGAAATATATAGTAAGGGAAAGTATTGCGATCGTGAATAATTTCGACTTCCGGTTTTCAACGGAAATACACTTGTTGTGGTCCCCTTAGTCCAAATAACCAAGTCCCACGAAATGGTCTGTGTATGTGAGAACAGACTAGCTCAAAAAGTATAAACCGTACGAATCTGAAATTGGGTATTTGGTGTATGTATATTCCCGTGATGTGACATTTTACAATGTCACAACATAGTGAAAATTTTATAAAAATTGGTCAAACTGAGGTGGCAATATAAAGAATTTTCTCTAATTTTTAACTATAATTTTGTTACGCTTAAATATAATAGCACTTCTTACCTTTAACAGCTCCTAAATGAGAACAGTTATGTTATATGGTACTTTCCGATTCATTTAAAAAAACGATGTCATATCATTTGTGAAGCCTTTGTAACAAGTTTATAGCAGCAATAAAATTAAATAGTTCCTTTCACCAGGTCCTAATTATCAGCGATTCTATTTCTTCGACGAATGGGACAATACGTCAGCGGGGCTTGTGACTGTTTCAATAGCATTTAATAAAAAGAAAGATGTATTTTCTTTTGTATCGAAGACAATTAAAGAAAATTAACGATGTGGATTGCAGATAGGATCTTTAGAAATGTGATTCATTTCACCATTTATAAGAGGGAAGCTTCCACAAGGATTTTCGTTCCATAATTTGTTCAATGTCGATAGTTGTACGATAAATAAAGGAAATAATATAATTAAAATAAACTATATATATATATATATATATATATATATATATATATATATATATATATATATATATATATATATACGATTACGTCCTAAACAGGGTGACCCGACCTCGATGTTCTGGTTTGGTTTATTTTTAATGTCAAAATTTATTTAATTATTTAAAATATTACAAAATAAATCATGTTTAGTACATGATTTCGGATTATTCACCCTTCCATTGGAATAGTATAAAATGAATAGAAAATTATATAAAAATAAAAAAAAATAAATAAACTATGAAATATCTGTGACCTAGATGACTACTGCTTGGTGGGCATAAAGGAGATTGCTAATCATTGTTCAGCATTTTATAAACTAGTAGAACGATTTTGCTAAAAGGGAAATTTTCTCTTAAACTTTAGTACATATCTTATTAGACAAAAACATTTTCTGTTATTAAATTTAAAAGAGTTAAAGAGTTAGAATTCCGTTTTTTCAAAAAGAATTTCATTTTTAGGTACGATAATTCTTCATGTACTTTTTAAACTAAATCCCATCAAAAACTGAGTACTAAAAGCGACTCATGGATTTTCAAAGTAGATGTAGCAAAAAAACAAAAAATAAATGCTTTCGCATCAAATCATAGATAAATAATTCGCTATTACTAACTTATTTACTAACAGAAACTCGCGACTAAAATTCTATTTTTCCGCCTTAGGGTACCTACAAAATTTTCCCGGGATATGGAGACTCGATTGTTTTTAAACATATATTACATTAGTCAAATAAGATATAAGAAGAACGCTTAAGGTATAGGGTTCCGATAAATACAAAAAAGTGAAGTAAAAAAAAAGGAAAAAAAAAGAAGAAAGAAAATGGAACATTGTCACTCTTGTTTAACATTAAAAAAAAAATGGGGTCACCAGTGGTGCTTATCATGGCAACCTACAATACTAAAGGTGGCGGGTTAGGGCCCCGGGGTGGCCTTACGATTTTTTAAAGGGAGTAAAAAATCCTCGGTCCCTCGGATAGGACGTAAAATGAAGGTCACGAGCCTGTACGATGTCAGGTACCCGTTAAATTTCCCTATCCTAATTATAACTGGATAGGCAAAACAAGTTTAGGACTCCTACTGTAGTATCGTCCGATTACCATTAGTAGCACAAAGTGACGTTTAACAAACAAAACAAGATTAAAATTCCAGTTCCATATTATATTTATCCTCAAACATATGTTTTAAAATTGAACATTTGGTACTAAAGCCGTCTAAATCAGCTGATTGGTTTATGAATAAAGAAGGCCTACTTTAAACTAGATTCTTCCTGAGGTTTATCGGGCGTTTTAAAACCTATTTTTGACATTTTGTACTTTTATTTTAAACACAGTCGATATGTAGAATCTCATTTCAGAAGATTCGGATTTCCCCAAATTAAACTTTTGAAGTCAGCGCAAAAATTCGTACCAGCTCACACCGTATAATATTTCACTCAGTCACTGTATGTATTTCTCTGGACTCAACAAGGTAAATATAAGATTTTATTTTATCATGCTAACCAGCTACTAATTCAAATATTCATATATATTTTTACTAATTTTTATATAATTATTAGAGATTACATTAGTACCGATACCATCAGCTTTATTTCGTTTCCATTAGTTTGTTAGTTCGTATTGTTAGTAACTGTAATGTAAATAATCTGTAATTAATCTCATCTTCTAGCATAGATACTTTACATGTAGCTTATATATTTGTCTTCATTTTAGCCCTGATGGAGATTCACATGTTTGGATCGAAACGTAGGTTCTCCAAATAAAAAACTTTTGACCGAAAATCCTGATAATTTATCACATCTTTTCTTGAAGAAAACAGTTGACCATTACACAGCTTTAAATGAAGTTATATAGAATCATAAAAAACTTTGTGTTTTGATGACGCGTTGGGGAACTATTTCCTTTCCCCAGGCCCCCCATTGCAGCCCCCTCAATATCCCTTGGGGATCCTTTGTATTAGACCGGTTAGTGAAAGAGCCAGTTCCCCCCTGAAGAAAGGGTCTTTCAGATCTTGCAAAGCCACGAGGGGAACGCACAGTCATAATACTGCTGTGAGTACTCCAACAGAGATTGAAGGCCTATTTGAAGACCATAAATCAAAAAATACAAAAAAAAAAAAAAAAATTTTTGATAGCTCGACAACATAAAAAGTTTCCTGGGATTAGCAAGCGCGGACTGTAACGATTGAATTTGGTGGCCTATATAAAAGCTATGTAACAGTTTTTTTTGTTGGTCCTCCTCTTCCTTGCCTGTTAGGCTATACGGGGTTTCCCGGGCCAGGGGAGAGGGTGGGGGATTGATGCCGAGTATTATTAAATTTCCACTGGTTCCGGGTTTCGAACTTGCTATGTTTCGGTTCTCAATCATACGTTGCCATGGGCAACGCGTATTTTCTGACGCGTTTTCCCACTCGGCCATCCCGCCACCCGCTATGTAATAGTTGTATACCTACCTTACTTTGTTGTTAGCTTCGGATTATTTTGTTTATGGCTATATTATGCCGATCCTCTGAGAAAACGTAAAATGGAGGTCACGGGCCTGTACGATGTCAGGAACTCGTTAAAGATCCCTATCCTAATTATACCTGGATAGGCAAATTTTAGGACTCCCGCTGTAACATCGTCCGATTAGCCTTAGTGGCATAAAAGTGACGTTAAACAAACAAACATAGTAAATTGGTTTGTGTTTTAAAATTTAAACAGGAGAGACAGCTTATTTTTTTTATATTGTAAAGAAGTATTTATACTTTGTTAAATTTCCCATTCCTTTAGCATGTTGAAACAAACTTATAATTAAATTGGCGAAATTGTCAAGAAGCAGTCAACAAAAGAATGGTAGGATCGGTATGACTGGGAGTCACAAACAAAGGGGGGAGATTATTATCAAGGACAAAGTAATATTATCAGCCCAAAGTAACCCTAACACTGTGGTATCGAAAAATCCACATGGATATAGACAGAAATCACATACTGAAAATAACGAGACTAAGGACAAAGAAGTTTTTTGGCTTAATGAAAATAGAATCCAGCGGGATATGTGAGCTGTGTAACTTTCTAGAGGAAAGGGTGTAAGAAATATGACAAGATCAGATTAGTATTAAATTTCAATCTTAATGCTGAGGAGGAAATCATATTGGATAAAGATTAGCTACCAAAATTAAGTGAGGTGTTAGATCACAAAAAAGGAAATCTATAAATGAAAAAATAAATAATGATTATGGCTAAATTTAACTATACATAAGAGGTGACATCTGATTGTATCTTATTGGAACCAAATCTTGAAAAAAAAAAAAAAAAAAAAAAAATTCTGTATTGACAATACTAATTCATAATATCTAGGATAGTTTTTACTTACTTGCTTCCAATTTAAATTTTCTAACATTAAAGTAATCAACTCCGGCTTACCTAAAATAAAGAGAAACAAACATTAGTAAACAATTTAATATGAAATAATATTGTAATGTGTTGGTCTAAAAGGTTACCATACTATTGTTTATAATATCTAAAACCGAATAATAATCATTCTTTTCATCATTATTTGGTATCACTAGAAGTTAGTTTTTTTTTAACTTCGTTAATAATTTGAGTTTACATATATGTAATATACTTTCACTTTATGAAATATATAGTAAGGGAAAATATTGCAATCGTGAAAAATTTCGACTTCCGGTTTTCAACGGAAATAAATAATAAAGTGTGTGTGTGTGTGTGCGAACAGACTAGCTCAAAAACGATAAACCGTACGAACCAGAAATTGGGTATTTGATGTACGTATGTGCCCGCGATATGACAGTCAAAATTGATCAATTGGAGGGGGCACTTTACTTAATAAATTTTGTCTCACTTTCACGTGTTTTTTTTTTTATTTACTAAAAAACGGCTATAACGATTTTGATCAAACTGGGTATAAAATATATTCATACGCCCGCGATGCGACAGCTGAAATTTCATCAAAATTGGTGATACGGATGGGGTACTTTACATAATAAACTTTGTCTTATGTTCACGTGTTTTTTTTTTTTATTTACTCCAAAACAGCTGTAATGATTTTGATCAGACTTGGTATTTGTTGTGTGTTTATGCCTACGATGTGACAGCAAAAAATTCATCAAAATTGGTCAAACGCAGGGGGCACTTTATTTAATATACTTTGTCTTATATTGACGTGGTTTTTTTTCCTTTACTCAAAAACGGCGATAACGATTTTCATCAAACTGGGTATTTGATGTATGTATATTGATTATAATAACTTATTATCAAATAATAATAAACTTATTAATAAATACTAGTCCGAACCATGGATTTCAATAAGAAAATATTAACTTTGAATTATCAGATTAGATTTATTTTGATTGGTCAAGCAACTCAAATGTTTGAAATATCAATTGATTCTACCGGAGCACAAATCTATACTGCGGTGTTATATTTATTTAAATTTAGAAATTTAGGTTTAGAGTCAATTTTGATATTGCTCGAACGTCAATAAAAACGTTCATTTGTCTTCGAAGTTTTACAATTACAATTTTTGGTGAAATTACGATTAACAGGACTCTGGTATATTGTTCTATTGTACTAGATAATTATAGCCTTTCTCAGTCACTTTTACCTGGTAATGTTTGTTTATTTTGGGACACCTGTCCAAAACGGTGCGGTCAAAAGGTAAAATCACTTTCACCGTAAAGCCCAAAATTGTCCAAACCAAAAGTTAAGGTGCAAAATTTATGGCACCTCAACTAACCCAGTTACAGGTACAAAAGGAATGAGAAGGAGAGTGTTTGAACAAATGAAAGTTTTCATAGAAATTTCTTCTTTCTTTTTTAATTTTTGAAAGCGTATCGTTTGCGAAAGTACTCTTATATATATATACTATCAATCTATAATATATTTTTTCAAAACAGTATGACTTAAGTTAATAGTAACACTCACTATATAATTTTAAATGTGGGGAGCCGAGTAGCTCATTGTTAAGGCATTATATTGATATCATTAAAATTCTATAAAAAATATTCTATAAAAAGCCTGACGGTTGAGTGTGATCATGGTCAAATCACCTCCTTGTACGACTGCTGACCGAGAAACAGTGCTTCCTTAAGTAGTACTGAACCCAAGACCATTCATGGGTAGTAGTGTTACAGATTTTTTTTATAATTCTAAATTTCTTATTTCTGTGGATCCTTACCTTCTATCATTTGAAATATTTTTATAATTCGAAAAAGATCTTTCGATATGAACCCTTTTCTTTTCGATAAATTTGCGAAGGTAAAATGGATACTTTAAGGTATTTAGAAATAACGCATTAATGAGCGGTACAATTATCGGACTAAAAAACATTAACATTATAAACAAGAGATATGTAACAAACAAAGTTGGATATTACATAAGATTAAGTTTGGTTTATTTTAACTTTAAATAAAGTTTGTTTGTTTAACATCACTTTATGCCACTAAATCTAATCCAACGATGCTGCAGTGGGAGTCCTAAATTTGGTCTATCCAGGTGTAATTAGGATAGGGATCTTAAACGAGTACCTGACATCGTACAGGCTCAGGTCTCCATTTTACGTCCCGTCCGAGGGAAGGCATAGCCAAGGATTTTTTACACCCTTTAAAAAATCCTAGGGCAACCGCGGGTCGCGAACCCGCGACCTTTAGTATAGGAGGTGTCTATGCTAATCATTACACCACTGGCGTCCCCATAATACACATGAACATTATAGTATTGTATAATATTTCAACAATAATATTGTAGTACATGTTAATTTTTTTATTACTATATGTAATATGAAATATGTAAGTAGTGTACTATCGTAAAAGTATAATATAAGGATTTAATATATACAATTTTAATATGTACTTTATATGTCATATTAGGGTAATTGGAATAAGGTATTTATTTTATCCTTGTTCCTCACTCCAAATGAGGAAGATTAAGATTAATAATGGCATCATAACTTCAATGTGCGTATCGGTACAGCTTCATTTTTAACAAAAATAATTAACGCATGTTCAATAAACAAACATAAATTAAAATAAACGCAAAAAATGCACTACTTTTGAAAGCGGCCCGCGAACTTATTTGCGCACTTAAGTTTGGACCACAACATGTCAAAGATTGCCCATACCCCCTATATATATTGTTTTAGTGGTAAAGCCAAATTCGCTTCTTTAAGAATTTATGTCGTTTCAATTTTCCATATTTCGGATTGTCAGGATTGACTTTGGTCACAGCCAGTCCGGATAAACGAGGTATATTGTAGGGGAGAGCTTGTAGTTTCCGTCACACCTGTTGTGAAGGCCCCACAATTGTACCATGTGACCCGCTCGACCTCGGCAGTCTTGTCCTGAGTTTTCAATCCGATGCTAACAGTGTAGATAAGAGTGTGCTTCATTGATTGATTTTACAACATGTAAGTAAATTTTTATATTTTCAGTAAAGTTGGTTTAAAGGCATGGAAAAACATTTGACTCCGATTCTGTTCACATAGCCCCAAACTCCTTTGAAAAACCTAACCTTTCGACTAACCAGTTTCTTGTTTGATTGTTCTCCCCTGTCCTGGCAGTCATCTTTCATATGATCTCTCCTGTGGGGTTAGTTGGCTATCTTCAACTTTTTTTTTGGCGCATTAGCAATTCACAAAAGCAAGGTAAATATAATCAAAGGTGAAACTACCAATTTTCTTTAGTTCCACCGAGGAAGATGAGAGCAATTTTTCTTAAGCAAAAAGTGGCGACAGTCTAAACATCTATTTTCTTCTATTGTCATTCCCTTAAATGCTGTTCAAAACCGATTCAAAATTATTATACCATTATAGTGCAGCTTTTAATAACAATAATATGTATCAGACAGTACTTGAATGAGATGGCTAAACAACCCCACCTTTTAGGCCAACCTGCCCCACATAGGGGGTTAATTGGCATAATATGGATTGACGAATTCTTCAATATTCTATGATTTTAGTATTAAATATTATGTTGTGAAAAAAATACTTGAAGTACTCTAATACTTGGAGTTTACTGTGGTATCGGCCCCATTGGGATTATATTAACAGGAACGACTCAACAATCAAAAAAGTGAAAACTGTTGCCAACTAACCCCGCTCTCCCCTACTGTATTAATGTAATTACTTAATTCACAATTGTTGGAATGATAAATTCTTATTACTAACATTAATCACCCCGTAGTATTTGGCCGTTTGAAATGTCTATTGTTATTTTCACGAGACTTCGTCCAGGCATAAAGTTGGTTTCCTACTCTATTAAATATAAACTACACATGATATAATAATAATATTCTAAGAGGTAGAGTGCTATAATTGTAGTATAGAGGTCTATTTAAAAAGAGTTCTATATTTGTTTCCTGCTGTCGCGTAAGCTATCGTAGTACACTCACTTCCGACTTACTCTGAATAAAAACCTTGATAGCAGAACCTTGGCAGCAGTTGCATAACTTCCTCCCACCACTCTCCTGTCTATACAACAGTTCTACCCCAACTATACTATGTACAAGCATATACATGCGTTGAATTTATAATATACTATTCTTTTTATTACAGACTAATCAAAATTCACTGATAAAGATAAAAACTATCCTATCTTTTAAGTTGGACAAAACTATATACAATGAGCAGATTTCATCAAAATCGGTTGAGTAGTTTCTGATTTTACCTCCGCCAAACATCGGGACATGATATATATATATATATGTATATACATAAATAACTTACGATTTTGGCTATTGACATTGAAAAGAGTAAGGGCCGCGGCGTGGCCGAGGGGATAGCGTCTCCGACTCCCACGCTGGCGGTGCGGGTTCGAATCCCGCCCAAGCCCGCTCGATTCTGTTCGGTGACGGCCTCACTAAACAGACTCAGCGGCTTGCCATGGATTAGAAGAGGTTACCCGTAGATAACCCTTCCCGATTAGCCCTCGTGGCATAAAGCGGAAGTTCTTTAAACAGTTTAAAACTGTTATGATATTTCTACATGTTCTTGATTGTTTGAGAATTTTCTATGCTTTTCGAGAACCTTCTTATTGAGATTAAATATAAGGGTCAGTATACTAGATGATGTTAACATATGGTTACTTTTTTTGTGTTACTGTATCGCTATATAGGCCGCCCACGCGGATCCGCATCAATGGAGGGGGGAGTCCCAGGGGTCAAGAACCTCCCAAAAAAATATTTTGGCTTTACAATTTTTTTGTATTTTTAAGCGAAAAATGCAATTAGGTAGTTACTAAGCCATAAACATAAACGCTTTAGGTTAATTATATCCCAGCCCTTCTTACAGGGTAATAATCTCATTAAATAACTGCTGTCAGTCACGTGATACTGAGACATGACCCCCCCAAATTTTGGGCTAATTGCGCCAATGGTTATAAGCAGTTACTTATTTGAACGTTGTTAATAATCTGGAATTTCATTGTTTGTTTAACTTTGTAAATTATTTTTTTCTTCTAATAAAAATTATTTAAACTAACTTTGTATTTCTATTATTATACCTAACTACCTATATTACCGAAACTTATATATTAAACAACTGTATATTTCTTAAGTGTATACCTGTATAAACTTTGGATATGCGGAGTGTTTTACTTTTAGCAGTACGATTATTAAGAAGAGGGGAACTATACGATTTTTTGGAGGAGGTACTGCGCATGATCACAGAGAAATTATGAACCTTAACCCATTTTGTCCCATTGATGCTTTTATCCATCTATATTATAAAAATATTTTTTTGTCGATTATTTTTGCTCAAAATGAAAAAGAAATTAGGAAAATATCATTATAGTATTACAAATATTAAACAATACTATAGAAATAGTATTACAGTATTAGGACAAATATTAAAAGAATTGCAGGCTATTTTATTTTTAATCAGATCTTTTTCCTTCTATTGTATCGATTAATATCCCAAATAGAAAAAAAAAAAAGTGTATTCCTCCATATAACTATAAAATTATTGTCGTTTCAATGATTCAGTTTTA
This sequence comes from Aelia acuminata, assembly GCA_911387785.2. Taxonomy (NCBI): domain Eukaryota; kingdom Metazoa; phylum Arthropoda; class Insecta; order Hemiptera; family Pentatomidae; genus Aelia; species Aelia acuminata. The sequence continues at coordinate 139,784,385 of OU426981.1, forward strand.
TATAATAATACACTTTCTTTTGAAACTTTTAAGGTGTTAAAATTAGATTAAATTAAATCAGGGCTGGTTAAAAAAAAATTAAATCTTATTTAATGAACATTGAATTTAAATCATAAAATATTTAAGATGTTAAAACGAGTATATACGTATTTAGAGAAAAAAAACTTTTATAAATAGTTAATATTATAAATTATCAATCATGTACTCAGTTAATACATAAGTTAATATAAACTTTATCCAAATGCAGTTAAAACATATTGTCACAGACAAAAAATAAAAATACATAATAAACGAGAGTTGGAAGCAGCAGCTATGTATTTTTTTTTTTTTTTTAAATATGTCAGAATTATCAATGTATAAAAATAGAAAAAAAATCAATAATAATTATATAATAGAGTAATTGACTAAAAGATTTGTTAATGAAAAAATATTAATATTTTAAAATCTTAGAAGAACAATTATTTTTTTAACTAAAACCATTGCACCGTGTAATACAAAGCTTACATTGCACCATATTGCAACTACGTGAATCACTCGAGAGAGAGAGAAAAATGACTAACCTCTTTCCGCGAAATTTATTTTTTCTATATTTACATAGAACAAAAAATTATTTAAATGGCAAATATTTATATAATCGATACGTAATACACTATCTTTTATGATTCATTTTATGATCTCACCGCTTTTATTGTCGCTCTAAGAGAGAAAACAAGATCATAACGTCTAGAGTAATTTAAATATTTGTCTAACGTAGTGTGTGTATGTTATCTACCTTATACGTCACGGCGATCCGTTACATCACACTACAGTCACGAAGAGCTCTTTGATAATATGCATCATTATCAGTAATAGTGAACTGGTTAGTGTATATCGGTAACGTTGAGTTGTGAGATTCTTGGGAAGTTCAGAAATATTTATGTAATTATTAGCTAGTTCTGAAAATTGGTTCACAAAGACCTTTGGAAAAAAAATGTTTAAATAATATTATTAAAAAAAATATATTGCTACGGGCATATCCTTCGCAGCGTTGTTAATCATTGAGCTAACCGTGATAGTTTTCATTTTCTTAAATAAAAAAACAAACTATTCTTTATATTTCCGATGCTGAGAATGACTAATAGGAAAATATTTAAAATTATATAAAGTTGAGCATTAAAAAAACAAAAAAAAAATCAATGCATTGCCTTAAATATCGAAAAATCGTATCAAGACGCCCGAGGATTATCACACTCCAAAATAATTTTATTAAAATGTCTATTATTTTTTTTTTTTAAATACAATATTAAATTTACACATTAAGTAATTTAATACATCACGGGGTCACCTGTGGTTTAGTGGTTAGCATAGCAACCTACAATACTAAAGGTGGCGGGTTCTGGTCTCGATGTCGCCCTACGATTTTTCTTGGCTATGCCGTCCCTTGGATAGGCCCAAAATGGATATCCAGAGCCTTTACGATATCTGGTACTCGTTAAAGATCCTTATCCTAATTATTCCTGGACAGGCGAAATTTAGGACTCCCAATGTAGCACCGATTAGCCTAAGTAGCATAAAGTGACGTTAAACAACTAAACTAACCTGTAAAGTTATGTTATGTTATCTTGACCTTTTTCGACCAACATAACCGCCCCCGGTGGCTAAAAAGGGAAGATTTGGCTCTATCCAAACTTCGTTCCAAAAAATTAACTGATATTTTTGAAAGAATACCACAGGTAGCGAGTTCGCGTCCCGGGGTGGCCCTACGATGTTTTAATAGGAGTAAAAAATCCTTGGCTATGCCGTCCCTCGGATAGGCCGTAAAATGGAGATTCCGAGCCTCTACTTAATAATACCGAGCTTAAAGATCCCTTTCCCAATTATACCTGGACAGGCAAAATTTAGGACTCCCACTGTAACAGCATCCATCGATTAACCTTAGTGGCATCAAGTGAAGTTAAATAAAGGAATATATCAAAAGATCCTTATGACATATTAGTGTTATAAAAAATCATTTTAGGTTAAAAAAAAATCATTTTATTTGATAAGGTTTTGGTTTATCTAAGGTTTTTAAATAATTATTTAAAACATTTTTTTGTTATTTATAGAGGATTTATTATAGAATGGTTTCTGAGGAAAACAGATACCGTGAGTGGTGAAAATAACAGAGCTAAAATATGCAAAAATAATTTTTTTCTTTAAAATGTACTGCCTTGTACACTTTATGTGCAGTAAAAATATTATTATTAAAAACGATAAATTGTAACGGTTTTGGAATGGTGGTCATTAACGAATTGAGAAATGAAAGTTTATACAAAAAAAATGTATGTAAGAATCAGTGAAATGACTTACACACATTGCGGTTTAAAGATTTTAACAATCTAAACTTTCCTATAGAATCCTCAAAATATTGAATTCATATATCCATACTTATACTCTCGAACATATATAAATTTTTCATAATGTTAATGTGTTAACTAAATCTAGGACGAATAACTAGGGCATGTAGTGTTTTGGTAAATATTTGAAGATAAAATGAGGTCGCTTGTATTTGAGCGGATAAATGTGTGTTTTGGCAAATCTTGAACCTTGAGGTGCTTGTACAAATAATTATTCTTAACCTCGCGGCGAAATTTTACCTTTATTTTTAGACTAAATGTAATATTTTCAATTAAATTATTTTTTACCTAAACTTACCTGACATTTAACAGATAAATGTCATACCTATATACCTGCTGTTTCGATAAAAATACGCGTTTATCGATGAATAACCGAAACACTTTTATGTGTAAAAAACACAACTCTTTAAACTAACATACAAGAATCAAATATCAACGAATACATATACATTTTTTTTTCTCTTTGGACTTTAATTATTAATTCGTACATGTCTGCGTAGTTCTGACAATCAGCAAATGAGATGGTTATAGTTGGAAATAATTACATGTGAGGCATGAGGGGGGAAAGCACCCCCTTCCTGGCTTCAATCAATTACTAGATCTGCCTAAGAGAGCAGATCTCTCATCCATTTCCTTATCAGTCTTCTCGATTTATTCTGATGTGTATCAGCCATAATGCTTATTGAACTCTTTGGATGTCCGTTCAAATTAATAAAAAAATGTTTGTCATTTGTCGTACTGTGGTTAACTGTTTGTAGATGGAGGTCTATCTTCCGTTAATAACTCCTAACGATTATGATTATAACGTTTAAGGTTTTTAAAGTTGGGCCTTGGGGGTCACCTGCGGTTTAGTGGTTAGCATAGAAACATACTATACTAAAGGTCGCGGGTTAGCGTCTCGAGGTGGCCCTAATAGGATTATTCAATAGGAGTAAAAAATCCTTGTCTATGCCGTCCCTCAGATAGGACGTAAAGTGAAGGTTCCGAGCCTGTACGATGTCAGGTACTCGTTAAAGATCTCGATCGTAATTATACCTGGATAGGCAAAATTTAGGACTCCCACTATACTATCGTCCGATTAGCCTTAGTTTCATAAAGTGACATTGAAACCAAACAAGCTTAGGTAAGCCTTTTTAGCTATGCTGAATATCTGTGAGGAGTATTTGTATATGTACGTTTTTAGTTTCTGTTTCAGTTTTAGTTTAGAAAATAGAAGATAGATAAGTTTGAGTATTTTTTTAAGAATAGTTTTTTCATTTTAACATATCTAAACACTTGGTTAGGTGATCCTAATGAAAAAAGACTGGAAAGAAGTTCTGACAGCTTTAATAGAGTTCTAATAGTTAATACTCATGATTATTATATTGACTTTGTTATCAAAAATATAATTCATAATTTATTCCGACTTAAATTATAATTAATGATAAAGTATGCTAGAGAGACTAATATTTAAATGATTTAGATGGAGTAGTTCAGCGACTGATCGTTAGTGATTTCATAACTGATGTCAAGCGATTATTTTTTTTTTTAAAGAATTTTTATATAAGCAAACTAGTTTTGCATTCTTACTGAAGGCGGTGGGGTATAAAACTGGTTTAGCCCACTTCGCAAAAAAAAGAAGAAAAAAAAGACTGAATTCGTGTAACACGGTAAAAGCATTAGAATACCATTTTAATAGTAGGTTCTAAAAAAATTTATATGAAGAGTCCACGGAAGAAAGGGGGAGAGTCAATTTTTTTCCGAATTGTAGTTATATATCTATAATTGTTCGTCTAGTTGAGTAGAATATGCTGGTGAAAAGAAATAGTCAGAAAAGATGATAGTCGGTTGGTTACAAGCGATGGAAAGAACCACGTACTCGGAAGAAAGGGGGAATGTCCACGCGGAAAACCTAGAATGGGGGAGAGTCATGTTAGAAGGTCAAATTGCGTTTGTTAATTTTTGCTAGTTAACTTGATGTTGCAGCTCCTTTACCGATCAGCAACGTAACATTAAAGACCAACAGCACCTAAAACGATTTTGTGGACCAAAAGCCCGAACATTTTTTGAACACTTACCACATGCAGAAAAGAAGAAGAAGAATTAATTAATTTGTCTGAAAATGTTATGTTTGTAAAACTTTTTTCAATTATTAATAAGATTTATTATTGTATTTAATGTAAGTTTGAATTATTATTATTTTGTTAAAAAAATCAATCAATCAAGACCATTGGTCATGACAATAAATAATTATTGCAATTGTGTAAATCTAAATATAAAATATTAATATCACCATTTCATCAATATAACAGGAAAGAAAGTGGGAGCGTCCAGGACTATCCCCCTTTCTTTTATGTTTAAATTGTTTTGTTTTTTTACTAAAACATTTTTTTTTTTAGAGCGTACTATGTCTTATTCGGGCATATTTATTATTTTGACACGCAAAACAAAAAGGAAAAGGACATATAAAAAAATTGAAGACAAATGATAAAAAATACTTAAGCAATTAAAGATCCAAACCTCGATTTTCTCGGAAAGCACTCCAAATGACATCCCCCCTTTCTTCCGTGGACTCTTCATATATATATAAATATATTTAGAGTGTAGAGAGTAGTACTAAATACTATATAGTTCTATATACTAAACATTATACCCTACACTCTCGCTCTAGATATAGTAGTTACGAAGATAGTCCAAGACTAGAGAACGTTTAGACCTTGCTCCCCTTAACTAGTTGTCCCCTGACCTCGTTTTCGGTCCCACGCTGAACTAAACCTAACTATGTAGGAGGCTTTGAGCCGTATGTAATCCACCCGTCTACTATCAGACACCCCTATTGGCAGTTCACTATTACGGATGATCGATAGTCTAGGGGGAACTTTCCCGATAATAGGGGCAAGTTCGCACTAGAGCAAAATTCTTCTCGTTCAAAAACATATAAAATCTGTGTAATACAAGGGATTCATCTTGTCAATGTTGTTAGTTTTTTAATAGTTACGAAAATAGCAAAATATTTAGTAATATTAATTGTTAGTAGTTAGAGAGGTTTTATTAATTTTATATAGCACGTCGGCAAAAATATAGTTACAACTCAAAAAACTGTATTTTTGGATTATCACATGAGTTTAAACTGCATTCTCAATTTTACTATGTACCAACAAAAAGCGACTAGGGAAAATAGTCTTTGATCACAAATAGTCTACCATTGGGGCAGTTAGTAGCACTGATACTAACTGTAACTAAAAATAGCCCTCTACCTCCTTTAACAAGATCATAACCTCCATAAAACAATGTGGTAAATTGAGCATTACGCGAACGGACCTATTAATACAATCGTGACTATATTATGGCATTTTTAAACTAAAAATTGCTACATTTACAGTTGTAACCATATTCTTCGATTAAACATAAGAAAAAAAAAAAACTAGAGCGATGCGCGCAACACATAACTTTCACTCATAAACCTACTTGGAGTAGAAATCGACGCACAAATATATAAAAACCATTTATCAACTTCACAGGAAATAGGTTTTTTTTTCACATTTATTTACTTATTCTTTGTTTATTGATCTCCATACGATTAAGAGTAATATAATTTCTGCGATAGTCCTCAGTACTTTTCGATTCTGTATTTATATATTTTTATATCTAATGGACCGCACTAATAAGATATCTGGTGAGATTTTTGATTAGTAATTGACGGGTTTTGTTAAATACTGTTTTTCAAAGTCACACTTTTTTCCACTTTTTACTCAATTTCGTTTGTATTTGCTGTTTAAAGTACCTAAACATAGTTATTAAATAATAAACTTGTGATAATTTACTGTGTAATTAGAATTTTACTTGTGATGATTCCGCAATGATAGCATAATACTCCAAGTCGTCTGATTTTATAATTCTCTCTGTAGTTGCTGAAAAAAGCTAGTTTTTGAAAAAAAAAATCGAAAAAAAAAACCGTAAAAAATGGAATGAAAATCATGAAATAAAGTACCCCATACGTTTGACCAATTTTGATTAATTCTTTTCTATCACATCGCGGGCTATAAATACACCAAATATCCAATTTCAGGTTCGTAGTGTTTATAGTTTTTGGGCTAGTCTGTTCACACATACTCACACAAACCATTCCCGCGGACTTGGTTATATGGACTCAGAGGACCCCAAAACGTGTATTTCCGTTGAAAACCGGAAGTCGAAATTTTTCACGATCGCAATACTTTCCCTTACTATATATTTCATATGTCATAAGTGAAAGTAAAAAAAACTTATTTCATCAATAGTAGAGTTTTTAACCATTTATTACAAGGTACATCGTGAATAGGAATCGACAGGGAGGGATAATTAATACTATGAACTATTCCCACGGGTTCGCAGCCCGGCAGTTGGCGGTTATGCCGTCCTTCGGAGCGGACGTGAATTGCGATCCCTATCCTAAAATTGTACCTGGATAGGAAAAATTTATTACTCCTACTGCAGCAGCGGCCGATCAGCCATAGTGGCAAGAACAGTTGCGCGAAATAAGCAAACAAAAATAAATAGTATCAGACGTTTTTAAAGCTTAATTATTGATCAAATAACGAATGATAATTTATTTGTCCAGATGTGTTAGTTGTTTAATTGTTAGTTAGCCAATGAAAATTAAAAAATAAGCAAAAAAAAAAAATCTGGAGCGTGCGCGCAACACACAACTTTCACTTACCAACTTACTTAGATTAGTAATTGACGTGTTTTGCTAAATATCATTTCCCAAAGTCACACATTTTTCTACATTCATATCTTATTTTTGTTAATCGTTAAAGCCGTTTTTGAGTAAATAAAAAAAACCCGTGAAAATGATACAAAATTTAATAAGTAAAGTCCCCCCTCCCGTAGATCAATTTTGATGAAATTTTTACAGTCATATCTCGGGCATATAAATACATCAAATACCAAGTTTGATCAAAATCGTTAAAACCGTTTTTGAGTAAATAAATAAAACACGTGAAAATGATACAAAATTTATTAAGTAAAGTCCCCCCTCCAGTAGATCAATTTTGATGAAATTTTTACAGTCATATCTCGGGCATATAAATACATCAAATACCAAGTTTGATCAAAATCGTTAAAACCGTTTTTGAGTAAATAAAAAAAACACGTGAAAATGATACAAAATTTATTAAGTAAAGTCCCCCCTCAGGTTGATCAATTGTGATGAAATGTTGGTTATCACATCTCTGGTATATAAATACATCAAATACCAAGTTTGATCAAAATCGTTCGAGCCGTTTTTGAGAAAATCGAAAAAAACTTAAAAAATTATTAAATAAAGTACCCCCTCCCTTTGAGCAAATTTGATGAAATTTTTGCTGTCACATCGCGGGCTTATACATACTCTAAATACCCAATTTCAGGTTCGCACGGTTTATAGTTTTTGAGCTAGTCTGTTCACACACACACACACAGACACACAGACAGACACACACACACACAGACCATTTCGCGGGACTTGGTTATTTTGACTCAGGGAATCCCAAAACGTGTATTTTCGTTGAAAACCGGAAGTCGAAAATTTTCACGATCGCAATACTTCCACTTACTATATATTTCATATATAGGTAAGTGAAAGTAAAAAGATTTCATAGTTCCTTGTCATTTGGGTGGACGAGGAAATAAATAAAAAAATAAAAAAATCTTGGAATTTTCCCTATACTTTTCATCAATCATAATTTTTTTTTCTATCAAAGAAATATTCCGCGATACAATGAACCGAAAACAACACATTTCAATCTGAAATCATATTTTGGGTTCAAGTGTTCAAGAGACTGAGAGTGTCAGGTCTATTAGATGAGATCGACAACCTTACATTACCCGGTCACTAAACTCTGTCTGCTGTCCTTCCTAAATAGTTAGTGAGATAAAGGAATTTTATTAATTATATAAACATATCGTGTTTGTTTAAGCGGGGCCAATAAACCATTTTCGGCAAAAAACCAGAGAGAGAAAACAACAAAACAAACACAAACAATAAACGTATAGATAAAAAGGTTTGAATGTAGGCGTGAATCATAGACAATAGATAATGGATTGAACCTAGACACTGTTATCTATTCACTCGAAAAATTATACAATGTACTACGTTTTAAATTAGCTAAAAATTAGATTTTAATCAAAACAACATTTTTTCAATTACTTATAACATCATTTCAAAATTTTGTTTTTGCATAAAACTGGATTTTTTTTTATTAAATTTATTTATTGAAAATTACTGCTGATTGTCGGAATGTTTTAGACAGGCGCAGATATACAAATGGAGTAAAAAAAAAAAAAGAATTGAATTTTAACATCTTCAAAGCTCATCACAGCGTACAGCTTCCTATAGTAAATATCTCAAAAGAATTAGAGGATTGTAGGAAATGCATCATTATCTTTATTTAGTTAATTTAGATGGTAACAAAATCTATATAAATAAAGATGAAATTCTGTTTGTTCTTTATAGAGATCCATACCGTTTGTCCTCAATTCTCCAAATTTCGCTCAGTGATTCTTTGATACCAGATGCGAACACCTGTCCATATTGAAATTGCATAACTTCAGCCAATCTCTGGCTATATTCTTTATTGTTATAAAAATCGTTTTGATCTTGCTTTACATTGGTTTTTACGATTTATCGGCTGTTTGAGTCGGTAAAAGTCTCACTTTATAGATATTATAGGTTTAAAAAATGAAATTCTCCGAGTGAAAGCGGTATATACAGCTAGTTTCAAAATATTCACCCGAAATACGATTCTATGTCCCTAAACAGAAAGCGAAGTTCGACTTTTAAATACGTTTGGACACTGTCACGTCAATGCTTTAAAATTGATATTAAAAATCATCAATGTTGAAAATCATCGATGTCGTTTGGCGTTTTAAATGAAAAACTTCGATGTTCAAAAATCGACGTTTTGCTGTGGTTATCGCATCCCTAACTATAAATAAAATTGAATACACATCATAAGCAATTTAATGTATAATGTTGAATTGTATGTATAGGCCTTTATTTCAAGAGGCGCAACACACAACTATCACTTACTAACCTACTTAGATTAGAAATAGACGTGGTTTTTAAATATGTAAACGCCATTCCTCAACTTCACACATTTCTCCACATTTATTTACTTATTTTTGTTCGTCTCCATAAGTTATAGAATATTATAATTTGTATTGCAAAACTTGAAATTTTCCAGTACTTTTCGATTCATTTTTGTTTATTTCTTCCTTTTAACTGCCTTGAAAAAATTCCTAATTTTTTCAACAGTCCAGTTTATTTTAGTGCTTCCTTGTTTTTTACTGCGCGTTCAACTTCATAAAATAAAAAAAATTCGTGAAGTTGTATCCATAAAAGGTGTATTTACGGCTCGAGGTAAATTAAAAAAATTAATTTTAAAATGTTTGTTGTCTCTAACGACTTCCCGGAAACAGAGAACGATTACTATTACTCTAAGACCATATTATATTTCATTCAGAAATCTATTATCATCTACTATCAAAAATCTATCTATTAACTAAAGTTTGTAAACTAAAATGTAATTAATTAAAGATTCTTTTGTATTATATTTTTATCAAACCGTAAACTGCTTTCAAAGGCACAAGAAAACCCTACAGAAGATAACTTCTAATTTGCAATTCTGTATATGGTCTTTTTGCGAAGACCACTTCCGGTTACTTTCACGACGCGATATCCAGTTACTTTTTGTAAACAGTTACTTTCAACAATCTGTAGTGGTTACATACAGTGATAACCTTAATTTGTAATTTCAGTGATAATAAAAAATGGGTCTTTTATTATAATATTAACCTTTTAATTATAATATTACCCTTTTTATTATAATATTAACCTTTTTATAAAAAATATTCATTGCTGAAATATATTCTGGTTATTCTCATTTAGTAACTGTTTACTAAAAGTAACTGGATGTCGCATCGTGAAAGTAACTTGATGTGGTATTCGCAAAAAGACACTGCTGTACTTGAGTTGTTTAAAAAATTCCGTAGCATTGACAGACAATGGACGATACTAGGCCTAAATAATCTGCATAAGATAGACGATGTTTTGATTGCAGTCGCATTATAGAGTTAAATTTAAATAACAAATGCGTCTTTGAGAGTGTAAATAAACAGAGTGACGCATTAGCTGGTTGTAGTGGAGTCGTTCAATCCGAGTAACTTGCCAACACCAAGGGGAAAAAATACAGCACACGTGTCGCGGTAAATATAATCCGCATAAATATTCTTTCTTATTATTCCAGTATTTATTTACCGAATATTCATCTTTCTTTTTTTTATTTTTTTTTTTTATTACATTGATCAAATTCTATCGCTTTTGAAATAATATAATATTTATATATTATATAATAAAATATTTCTCTTTGTCTTTTATTTTATTCAAAAATAAAGAAGCATGATTTAAAAAAATAACGATGATTAAACCTTAGCACTCGAGGCCTCCGGAGCGGAGCCATTTAAAATTTGTCTTCAAACTCGAGGGCTCCGCTACGGAGACAATGCAAATAATGTTCAGTTTTTAACATATAAGTACATAAACAAATCTTAAAAATCTGGTGCGTACGCGCAACACACAACTTTCACTTACCAACTTACTTAAATAAGAAATTGACGTGTTTTGTTAAATATCATTTCCCAAAGTCACACATTTTTCTACATTCATATGTTATTTTTATTAATCGTTAAAGCCGTTTTTGAGTAAATAAAAAACCCTTGAAAATGATACAATATTTATCAAGTAAAGTCCCCCCTTCGGTTGATCAATTTTCATGAAATGTTGGCTATCACATATTTGGCATATACATACATCAAATACCCAGTTTGGTCACAATCGTGAAAGCCGTTTTTGAGTAAATAAAAAAAACACGTAAAAATGATACAAAATTTATTAAGTAAAGTGCCCCCTGCGGTTGATCAATTATGATGAAATTTTTACAGACATATCTCGGGCGACATATCAATAATAGAAATAGATCAAATACTAAGTTTAATCAAAATCGTTAGAGCCGTTTTTGAGAAAATCGAACAAAACCTAAAAAGTTATTAAATAAAGTACCCCCTCCCTTTAAGTAATTTTGATGAAATTTATGCTGTCACATCGCGGGCATATACCTACACTAAATACCCAATTTCAGGATCGCACGGTTTATAATTTTTGAGCTAGTCTGTTCACATACACACACACACACACACACACACACAGACACACACACAGACCATTTCGCGGGACTTGGTCATTTCGACTCAGGGGACCCCAAAACGTGTATTTCCGTTGAAAACCGGAAGTCGAATTTTTTCACGATCGCAATACTTCCACTTACTATATATTTCATATATAGGTAAGTGAAAGTAAAAACTATTTATAAGATATTTCGTTTTTTGATAATAAATGGCGGTCGCTGCTCGCGGTGTTTTTCATTATTTTTTTAGTACGTTAATCTTTTAACATCGGCTATATTTCGTGGTTTTAATTCATCTTTTATTTCCTTAATTGTACAATAATTTAGTTCGGGGCACCAAATAATCACTTTGATTTAGTTTCCCATGTGTTTCTACTTTAACCGTAAAGTTATTAAGTAGATTTTCACATTTTAGGAGCTTTTCTGATTGGATCTCTGAGAAAACTTCATCTAAAAGGGTCCCATCTCGTAATTTTTTAACTGTTTTTACTTCTCCAATTAGATTTTTTATGCTTCTATACATGATAATGATAATAATAATAATAATATTATAAAATCTGGTGCGTGCGCGCAACACACAACTTTCACTTACCAACTTACTTAGATTAGAAATTGACGTGTTTTGCTAAATATCATTTCCCAAAGTCACACATTTTTCTACATTCATATCTTATTTTTGTTAATCGTTAAAGCCCTTTTTGAGTTAATAAAAAAAACCCGTGAAAATGATACAAAATTTATTAAGTAGAGTCCCCCCTCCCGTAGATCAATTTTGATGAAATTTTTACAGTCGTATCTCGGGCATATAAATACATTAAATACCAAGTTTGATCAAAATCGTTAAAACCGTTTTTGAGTAAATAAAAAAAACACGTGAAAATGATACAAAATTTATTAAGTAAAGTCCCCCCTCCGGTTGATCAATTGTGATGAAATGTTGGTTATCACATCTTTGGCATATACATACATCAAATACCAAGTTTGATCAAAATCGTTAAAACCGTTTTTGAGTAAATAAAAAAAACTCGTGAAAATGATACAAAATTTATTAAGTAAAGTCCCCCCTCCGGTTGATCAATTTTGATGAAATTTTTACAGTCATATTTCAGGCATATAAATAGATCAAATACTCAGTTTAATCAAAATCGTTAGAGCCGTTTTTGAGAAAATCGAAAAAAACTTAAAAAGTTATTAAATAAAGTACCCCCTCCCTTTGAGCAAATTTGATGAAATTTTTGCTGTCACATCACGGGCTTATACATACTCTAAATACCCAATTTCAGGTTCACAAGGTTTATAGTTTTTGAGCTAGTCTGTTCACACACACACACACACACAGACACACAGACACACACACACACACACACACAGACCATTTCGCGGGACTTGGTTATTTTGACTCAGGGGACCCCAAAACGTGTATTTCCGTTGAAAACCGGAAGTCGAAAATTTTCACGATCGCAATACTTCCACTTACTATATAATTCATATATAGGTAAGTGAAAGTAAAAATATATATATAAAGTTTAAATTTTTTTTTAATTAATATAAAATTATAAAAAAAATATAAAATTTAAACAAATTTTCTTTTGTAACTATGTGTTCTTGCAGCTTCACAAATACATATAACCTAAATTTCATTAGGATTCCTTACTTGGTTCTAAAATTTCACTGTATAATATTACGTTTTCAGGGTTTACGTTTTCGCGAATAAGTTGCGTCGAGTTGTCGGTAGGTAACGTCCGAAACGGTTGTAAACTACAGTGGCTTGATAGCCATCAATCCATCAAGCCACTATATTGTAAACTAACAGTTTATTTTAATGCATTATCATGTTTCAATATAAAACGAATGCTTCCATTTAGAGAAAATACATACATAAATTATACTCATTTTAATGAATTTAATTTTTTTAAATTTAAAAAATTTTATTTAAAAAAAAGAATTATTTAGCTATAAATATTAAATTGTGTTTTCTTTTTCTTTTTTGATTATTATTTATTTTTTTATTTTATCCTTTTGTATTTCCATATTTGGTTATTCTTTAGTTGTTTTGTATGAATGTATTCTTATATCACTAACACTAATTGCCCTAGAGTGTGGGAGATTGTATTATTTCTTTTCAATAAAATAATTTATTATTTAAAAAAAAATAAATAAATATTAAATTAATAATCATATTTCAAAAGATTTAATATTGATATTGCGCTAGTAAAATACTACGATTTTCAGTTAAACCTATACCTAAATACATAATTTTTTTGATCGAATCATATATTATTTATACGATGTTTTATTTTATTTTAATAATTATAAGATACTTGTAATTATAATTAACCACCAATTTCATCTTGTCATAATTTAAAAATATAAATAAAATTATATGTTCGTATGACTTACAAACTACTTCCCTACCTTTTAAATAACGAGTCCCAACGTCTGGGAAGTGAGCAACGGTAACAGGAAAAAAAAAAAAAAAAAAAGACAGACTGGAAAAAGGATTAACACAAAAAGAAACTGAATCCTTAAACAGCTCCAGTGAGAGAAAAAGTATTACGTGATGTTGAAAGTAAAAGGCTCTCCGGAGGAAAGAGAAATGAATGAAGCTAACACGTAACGCCTTAGTCCACGCTCGGTATTATATATATATATATATATATATATATATATATATATATATATATATAAAGATATGTATGTATATGTATAAAATATCGTGCCCGTGATTTAATTCGATCAAAAAAAGACGGGTCTTTTTTACTTTAGCCAAACCAGTTACTTTTTGAAATTATTAGTGATTTATGATAACGTTATTTAGTAACATATGTCTATTTTAAAAGAAAAAAATTATACACGAATGAGGTTACCTACCTATTACCTCCTAGATTCTAAGAAATGTCGAAGTTGTTTTATTTTGTTAAAAATGCATCTGACACAACTGAGTCGTGTTCTTAAATCAGAAGAAGAGGCATTTAAGAAATTTCAAAGGTCCGGAATATTGCATAAAACACGGAAATACAGAAGAGGATGATACTTTATGAAGCATGATTTTCACCAAAGATCTCCAGCATTTAGATGCAATTTGAGAAGTTGCAGAGAGGAAATCTAGGTTATATCATTTTTGTTTACATTTGAAGCTTGTTAAATACATTACTGAGTATTAATTAGTTTTTAAAATAAATCACTCTTTTAGAAATAAGTAACTGGTGTGGGTAAAGTAAAAAAGTAAAAAAAAAAAAATGGTGAGTCTACACAACTGATATTTTAAAAAACTATTAGATTGGATTATTTAATTCGGTTTTGAAATATACTGCCTTAATAATACTTAAATTATTAAATTAAAAATTACTGCCTTAACGAAAATTTTCGTTTTGGTTTTTCTGTAGTGTTTTTTTATGCTTAAAATACTGCAAACCAAATTATCTTTCTTTGAGAACAATCCCAGATTTTAAATTCCTAAATATGCATAGCGCTGGAGAGCAGTCATAAATAGTATTGAAGGATAGCAATAATTATCACAATATACTCTTCCCCTAGGATTTAAGATCATCAAAACGGGCGATATTTTATTTTATGAATAATTTAACTGCACTATAAAATTATACTAACTATTCTATGAGGAACCACAAACTCAGATTTATCGAGAAGTCAGGAAAGAAATAATTGAAACTACTTTTTTTTCTCGGACATACACCTCAAAAAATTAATATTATTTTATATACTATATTAACATTAAAAATTATATGTCTCGGCATGTAAGGAGGCTAAATATAAATTAATAAGGAAATAATTTTTTTCTAAAATCCAAAACAGTGTTTTAAAGATTAAATATACGAAAAATATTCCAAGAGGATATAAATCAAATACATTTATTTCACATGAAAAAATCATCTTTGTTTGTTTGTTTAACGTCCTTTGTGCTACTAAGGCTAATCGGACGATGCTACAGTGGGAGTCCTAAATTTTTCCCATCCAGGTATAATTGGGATAAGGATCTTTTACGAGTACCTGACATCGTATAGGCTCGGGACCTCCATTTTACGTCCTATCCGAGGGACGGCATAGCAAAGGATTTTTTACTCCCATTAAAAAATCCTACGGCCACCTCGGGACGCGAACCCGCGACCTTAAGCATTGCCATGCTGACCACTACTCCACAGGTGACCCCTATTATCATCTTTAATAAAAAAGTATTCTATTTATAAAATATATCATACAAAAATAGAAAAACATAATTTTTAATGTAGCTTACACCATTTCATCAAATCATGCAAAATGTTGAACAGGTAATTTCGTTAAAAATTAGTAAAAAAAAGGTAAATTTAAAAAATAAAACTCAATAAAATCAGGTTTATTAATATAGGTGTGAGCAATATTATTTTCTAAATTATATATTAGTTGATTTGAGAAGAAATAGTACAAATGGAATTAAGTTTATCAAAATTACTAAGTCTATATTTACTAATATGTCTACTGTTGCCATAGCTAAATATAAATATTAACGTTCACTGCGTTAAATTATATTAGAATATTAGAAATATTATAGATGAATGGAATCCAAGCATTTTTACGAAATTACTTTGTTACATATAAATATATATCGGTGTTCATATCTCTATATATATTTCATCCGAAATTATCAAATTAAGAATACAGATATAGAACAGAGAATTCTTTTCGATTATTAGTTATGGAAATTTTAACAACGAAAAATCGATTACAAAATAAATATACTTACATAAGCACTAAAAACAATAAAATAAAATTAAAAACTAATTTTTCACTTCTATTACTGTATTTTTCCCCTCTCATTATTAAAACTCAAAAATTTATTTATTAAAATCTTTATTAAATAAGAATAATACATGAGAATTACCAATATAAATTATCAAGATTTTTTTTTTAAGATGCATATGATATTAATGTATATAATTTTTAAAAACGTTACATTATTCTTATTGTTTAATTTTAAAAATATTTTCTTTAGTGTGAAAGTTGAAATGATAATGTGCTAATGGGAAATTAATGAAGTCATTCGTAAAAGGGATAGTGAGTGCTCTTGCGAAATTGGAAAGTGTAGCGATTACATATTACAGTAATACTTTCAAATATTTCAAGAAACTTTCAAGAACTTAATATAGCAAAAGTCAGAACGTAATAGTATATTATTATCAAAGAAGTTGTAAAAATAGATAAATTAGTAAAAAAAAATCTATAAATAAATAAATATACTTTATAAAGAAAATATTACGATTAATCGTAGTTGGTTTAAAAAGCTTTTTCTCCATTCTTTGTTTGTTTTAAGTCCATTAGGGATCTTCAACGAGTACTTGACATCGTACAGGCTTGGGACATCCATTTTACGTCCTATCCTATGGACGGCATATCCAAGGATTTTTTACACCCTATAAAAAAATCCTAGGGCCACCTCGGAACGCGAACCCGCGAACATTTAGTATTGTAGGTATTTTGCTATAACTTAGCCATGAAAATAAATTGGTTAAAATTGTTCATTTGATATAATTAACATGTAGGCAATAAAAAACAAAAAGAAAATGAATAAAATCCCATGTATGAATATTAAGAGTGAAGAAAATATTACGATTATTCGTAGTTGCCTTTGAACGGTTTTTATTTAGTCATAAAAATAAATAGTGATACGAATTAGTGTTACGATGTCTATATGAATTAGAAATAATATTCTTCATTAGTTAAAATTTTTATGAAATTCCTGTTGAACGATCTTAAAATAGGTCACACAAAGCACATTTACAAATGTTATCATAACCAGGTCAAAAAATATTAGCAAGTTTTATAATAAAATAATTGGGTTCATTCTAATGTCAAAATATAAAATTATTTAAAAGAAAAAAATCTTCGTAAAATTCAAAATATGTAAGAAATATCATTTTTTAAATACCAATTTTTAACGTGTTACATAGCTCATTTACTTGGAATATTAAATCAGACATAGAAGTTAAAAATAAAAATGACAGGAATACAATATGAAAAAGGCTTAAAAACCTTTGGATTGGGTTTTAATATTTTTTTATTTTCAATAATTCTAATAATTATAAATCGTTATGAGTCCGCAGAGATAGCCCTAACCTAATCATTTAATTTGTGTTTAAAATTTAAAAAAACAAGATCCAAAATATTATTTTTTGATGTAATTAATTTTAAAAAATGTAAGTATATTTCAAAGATTTTTATCATTTTATTGATAATTAGATATAATAAGCGTAATAGTTTAATTTAAATGAATTATCTATTTAAGCTTACGAGTTTCGCGATTTTATTTTTTTATCATTTAATAAGTAAATAAAACTGCAGATGAAATTTAAAGAAAAAATAATAATGAATCATGAAACAATGGATATATTAAAACCCGGAAGATTAATTTAAACAGCGTTCTTTAACACATGATTATCGAACGTTTAAAAAAGTTAAAGAAGATTTAACAACTTTTTTGGATGCAGTATTTATTTATTTATTTCGAAAGACGTGAGAAATAAGAAAAAATATATAAGAAATAGAACGTATTCGTAGATTTATCATAATTTCATTTTTATCATACTTTAGTGGAAAGTTACTTTGCATAGATAACTTGATACGATTTTCTTTAAACTATTATGTATATTTAAATACAACAACAAAATTTCATTAACTTTGATATATTTTTTTATGAAATATTTGAAGAAAAATAGCTAGTCTTTAAGTTAATGTTGTCCGTACATTCTTTTTTAAAAAAAAATTGTTAACATTAATTATTGATAGCAGTTTGAAGATGATAACAGTAAAATTTTGAGTAAAAGTTTTCATTCTAAATCATCTTATTAATGTTATAATTTTTAAAAAGAAATAAATGTTTATTTAAACAAAAAAAGTAACTATTGGTAAAAGTATAGCAGGGTATAATTGTTTCAGTTATAGAAAAAAATGCCTACATTATAAACATTTAAATTAGTCTTGATATTTTTGGGGGATTATATTTATTTAATTGAACGACGTTTATGATTTTGTTTTAGAAATAAAGAGTATAAACTAATGTTTAAGGATTTTAGAATTTAAAGTATAGTGTAGTTAGAAGTAAGGCGAGGTTTATTAGTACTGTGCGAATTAGAAATGTCCTATCTGATGTGCAGAGGAATGCAGTCGGAAGTAGACGCTACTGAGGGATTTGGTTCAGGCGATATGAGATGCACTATTCACAAAAACTGTTGTAAATATATTTATGTATATATGATAATTCTGCACTGTATATAATATTTTGTTTTTGTTTAAGTATAATTATTTTTATAGGTAAGTAACAGTCAACTTTTTTTTTTTTTTTTACTATAGGTTGTTTGATAGTCAGGATTTCCAGTTAGTTATCTTTTTTTATTTTGGAAAGCCAACGTTTCGATAACTACATGTGAACTTTCATTAGGGCTTCTGATTCCAGAGAAATACAGAGACTGAATGACTAATTGAGTCTATTTATTAATCTGGACTCAGAAGCCCTCATGAAGATTTACATGTAGAGATCGAAACGTTGGATTTCCAAAATAAAATAATCCTGATTATTAATCAACCTATTATAATTTTTTTTTTGTATTTAAAAAATTGAAGATTATACCCTTATTAAGCTGATGGTACGAGATGTACTAGTACTTATCAATGATAGTTTTTATATAAGTTTAGGTTTATGGTATAGTACTCGCATGTAGAATAGTTTATTTATGGTTATGAAATGTAAATGTTACTCACCAATAATAGAAGACAGATGACACAATGATGGGGTAATCCAGACAAGGTAATCCCATATTACATGCACCACAAGAGTTGAACTAAAGAGATGTTGAAGATAGTTGGCACGCACTGTACTAACGTGAGCTCTGCCGTGGACTGCTCCTGCTTTCGCTTTCGGTATCCCCCCCACTTCGCCCCCCCTCCCCTCTCTCAAGGACCTTTCACTCTCCCTATCACTCTCTCACTCTCCCTCTCTATCACTCTCTCTCGCTCTATCTCTCTTCCTCTCTCTCTCTCTCCCTCCTCCTGCTGCTAAGGATGGCCTTTAATTGTGCTACGTCTGCGGCCAGGAAATTGCCAGCACTCCAGTATTATTGTATATATGGTATGCCTGCCTGTGCGTTTATCTTATAAAGACCTGTCTTGATAATCCGAACACGTACATTACTTGGCCTGTTCGGACTATTATATTGGGTTGTCGGATCAGTCCGTTCGGTTTTTCAATGTATAAAATAAAACTCAGTGTATACAGGAGAGAGATGGAAAGATGTGGTGTACCTCGTCAGCTCTCTGAGGCCTTAGGTGATAATGAGCAACATATCAACAATATGGTTCAATTTATCAAAAAAATAGGACTCATCCATCTAATTTGAAAAATCTATAAAACAGACTAATACGTCGAATACTATCCGTAAGATAGTAGATGCTTTAAAACTAATGATATATTTGATTTATATTATTATAGGGGAGAGCGGGGTTGGTTGGCATAGGGGGTAGGTTGGCCATTGGCTTATAATTTCCGTCACACCTGTTGTGAAGGCCCCACCATTGTACCATTGACCCGCTCGACCTCGGGAGTCTTGTCCTGAGTTTTCAATCTAATGCTAACAGTGTAGAGAAGAGTGTGCTTCATTGATTGATTTTACAACATGTAAAAAAACATGTAAGTAAATTTTTATATTTTCAGTAAATTTGGTTTAAAGGCATGGCAAAATATTTGACTCTGATTCTGTTCACATAGCCCCAAACTCCTTTGAAAAACCTAACTTTTTGACTAACCAGTTTCTATTTTTATTGTTCTCCCCTGTCCTGGCAGCCATCTTTCATATGATCTCTCCTGTGGGGTTAGTTGGCTCTCTTCAACTTTTTTTTTTGACGCAGTAGCAATTCAGAAAAGCATGGTAAACATAATCAAAGGTGAAACTACCAATTGTCTTTAGTTCCAGCGAGGAAGATGAGAGCAATTTTTCTTATGCAGAAAGTGACGACAGTCTAAACTTCTATCTTCTTCTATTGTCATTCTATTTTCCCTTAATAGCTGTTAAAAGCCGATCAAAATTATTATATCATTATAGTGCAGCTTTTGATAACAGTAATATCTCTCAGGCAGTACTTGAATGAGATGGCTAAACAACCCCACCTTCTAGGCCAACCTGCCCCACATAGGGGGTTTATTGGCATACTCTGGATTGACGAATTCTTCAATTTTCTATGATCTTAGTATTAAATATTATGTGGTGAAAAAAATGCTTAAAGTACTCTAATACTTAAAGTTCACAGGGGTATAAATCCTATTGGGAATATATTAATAGGAATGACTCAACAATCAAAAAAGTGAAAACTGTTGCCAACCAACCCCGCTCTCCCCTATATATAATTTTTTTTTTCCTTTTCCCCACCCTAATCTTATTTTATTTATTTACTCTTATTAATTTACTTTTATTTTCTTAATCTTTATTTCCCCCTTCCTACTAAAATCATTGCGAGACATAAATACACCGATTTTTCCAGCTATTAGGGCAATGATAACCATCGGCAGTTTTTTGCCCTAAAACTCAAAACAAACAAACAAACAAACTCAGTGTATTATTGACATACATTTCTTTTTTTAATCTTTAACATTAACAAGTCTATTTGAACCCTTTCCAAGTCAACTCTAAAGGTTTGGCCACACATCTCCGCACCGGATCCGCACCGCAGCAATAATATAGGTTATTTTCAGAATATTTTTAATTTAACTTACATATTACCTTTAGTTATGCATAAAGTGGCCTGGTGTCTGACATGTGTGGCCTGACCTTTAGGCATAACTAAAGGTAATATGTAAGTTAAATTAAAAATATTCTGAACATAACCTATATTATTGCTGCGGTGCGGATCCGGTGCGGATATGTGTGGCCAGACCTTAACCCTTTCTATTTCAAACGTAACCCTTTCTGAAGCAAATGTAACCACATACAACTCAATCGTAACAGTTTCCTTTTCAATTGTCACCCTTGAAAAAAAATTATAAATTTCTCTCACCTCTTCTTAAGGTCAAATGATTTAGAATGATGTGTCAATTTTGTTATGGGTTTTAATATATATATTTTTAGCAAATTTAAGTAAGACACTTTCGATAACCTGTTTTCAGTTTTACACATAGTCGCGAGTGACCAATAAATAGGTGTGGGGCCGAGCGTTGTCTTGTGTGCAACACAACACCCTTCCGATTTGCCAGTTCTGGGCCTTTATTGTTTGGTCCAATTTGGTTAATTGTGAGCAGTTTTGAGTTGAATCAATTGTTTGTCCTGTAGGCAAAAGCTCATAGAAAATAACAGCCTTGAAATTCCACCAAATGGATAGTATTATCTTCTTTGGATCCAATCTGGGTTTTGACATTCTTCTTGGAGCCTCACATCTTGGCCCTCAATTACATTATCGTAAAAGATCCATTTTTCATCTCCTGTTTCCATTCCCCTGTCGTTCATTCCCTTACCTTATTGAAAATCAAACACTGCAGGTAAATGAAGATAGCGACGTGGATTGAAGCTTTGTTTTGCTGCTCAACTTTTTTAATGCATCATTAGTCCTTAAAAATGAGAAACAAAAAAAAAAAAAAAAAAATCAAGAAAAAAAACTTTTGCACAAATTTATCCTATAAATTTATCGCTCTAATACAAGTCGAGAGAGGAGGTGTTTGAAAGATTTCGATATCAAAACAAGAAAATGATCCAATTCTTCTGAGAAAGAGAATAAAAAGTATTAGATGAAGCGACAAAAACCGAAAGTAAAGTTGGTTTGTGAAATGACTCCCCGTGAAATTCACTAGAAACGGAAGCGAAGAACGAATTCTAATGTATATTTGTTTAAAAAAAGAACATTTTAAAAGGGAATTGATCTGATGATACAGATTCTCCTCGTTCAACAGCTTGTGAGAGTATAGATCCACCCACTCCTCGATACATATGTACGTGGAAGGAAACTGGTAAATAAAAAACAAAGCTAAAGTGTACAGAGATAATGCTATGTTGAGCAAAGAAAACATACCGCTTGAACGGCAATATGAAAGACTACGGAAAAATATCGAGAATTTTTTTTTCATAAAAAGCGATTGACCATGTAAAAATATGCACATATGTCTTTTATTATCGAGGCATTATTTAAAAGAAATGTATTAAAAGAGGACATCAACGCTATCTTGCAAACACTGTTGCGATCCTTTTAATCCCAAAGGTCAAGAAAGGTAATTCATTCCATAATTTTTCTTAGTCATCTGTATAACACGTTTAACGTGAATTGGTTTTGTGCCGCGTCGACTCCCTTCTTCTGATAGCTAAAGGAATAGAATTCAACCGACAAAAATGTTTATTTGTAACAATAAAATTTTAAATAAAAACGTCGTAAAAAGTGCCCACTTGGGCGAGAATGGCCCATATATAAAAATCTCGTATCCGGATGTTTGTCGGGGGTAAATGCCGACACCATTCCTCTATCAAAGGAATCCTCCCACATCAGTCTCGGCCTACCCCTCGGACATTTCCACAATCGGCCCCGTGCTTATTAATCTTTTATGGATTCGCTCACAACCAAGTTCCGCAATTTTACATGCCCAATTTATGGACGCGCTATTATATATTATTATTATATATCAGCTCTATCGTATTTACCGGATAAAGTTTACACAGTTTGGGGTTGTATAACGTCTAAAAGTCTCCAATTAAATTTAGTCCGTCCCTCTTCGGTCCAAATATTGTACGCAACACCTCATTTTCAAATTCCCTCAACCTTTGCTCATCCCTCAATATCAGCGGACACGTTTCACATTCATAAAGGACCTTAGGATGAATAATATTTTTTTAAATCATAATTACTTTCACTTAACTTTGTATAAAATATACAGTAAGGGAAAGTATTGCGATAGTGAAAATTTTGACTTCCAGTTTTCAACGGAAATACACGTTTGGGGTCCCCTGAGTCCAAATGACCAAGTCCTGCGAAATGGTCTGTGTGTTTGTGTGTATGCAGACTAGTTCAAAAACTATAAGCCGTACAAAACTGAAATTGGTTATTTGGTGTATGTATGTGTCCGCGATGTGGCACCGAAAATTTCATCAAAATTAGTCAAACGGAGGGGGTACTTTATTTAAAGTCTTTTGTCTAATTTTTATTAGTTTCTCAAAAACGGCTCTAACGATTTTGATTAAACTTGGTATTTGGTGTATGTCTATGCCCGGGATGTGACAGTCGAAATTCCATCAAAATTGATCAATTTGAGGGGGCACTTTACTTAATAAATTTTGTCTCATTTTCACGTCTGTTTTTCATTTACTCATAAACGGCTTTAACGATTTTGATTAAACTCGGTATTTGGTGTTTGTATATGCCCGCGATGCGACCGCCGAAATTTCACCAACATTGGTCAAACGGAGGGTACATTATGTAGTAATTTTTTTCTCATTTTTAAGACTGTTTTTTGTTTTTTCAAAAACGCCTGTAACTATTTTGATCAAACTGGGTATTTGATGTATGTATATTCCTGCGATGTGACAGCCAAAATTTAATAACCATATTATGAAAAAAAAAAATTATTTGACTTAAGCGAGTAAATAAGTGATGCTCAAATTTTTTAAAATTATAAATAAATGTGAAAAAATGTGTAGCGGAATGGTTTTTAAATATTATCGAAACACGTCGATTTCTAAACTAAGTTCGTAAGTGAAAGTTGAGTGTTGCGCGCATCGCACAAAGTTTCGGGACAGAAGGCGCGGGCTAAGCAATTTCGCTACTGAGAAGTAGCAAGCATTAACGGCAATTACAGATATGATATCTTATCCACAGTATCGATATAATATTTTATTGGATGTAATATATCAATTTTTAAAGATACCTATACTTCAGAAAAATTAGAAAATAGATCAACTGGAAACAATTGGTTTAAGGATGAATATGAAAAAATTCGAAATTAATAAGCATCAACAATTTTACGACTCATAACCAACGCACCCTGTTACGTGACCAGCCACACTCTACATACGGACCTCCACCAGCCAACAGTTGACCAGTACACAGCGACACTCTACAAACGTTTTCACACTAACCTACATGGACATAACAATCGCCTAATAATGGACATGGCAACAGCTGATATCCCAATAAATACGAGGAGGAGATTAAAAAGGCGTTGGATGAGAGATCTCCTTACTTAAACAGCTCTAGTAATAGAATCAAGCCAGGAAGGGGGTGCTGCTGAGCACTTTTCTTCCCATGCCTGACATGTCATTGTTTTCTCATCCGGCCACCACATTCGCTGGTTGTCATCTTTATGCAGACAGGTGCGAATAAAAAAAAATAAAAGCCAAAAAAAAAAAAATAAGCATCAACAATAATAGATATTAAATAATATATTAAAATATTATTTAAAATTATTAAGAAATTCCGTAAATTATTTTAAAATAATAATACTAATTATTAAATATTGTCGTTGAACTGCAAAAGATCGTATGTCAATTAACAGCTGATTTTCAGGTGGACGAAAAATTCATTTTATTTGCAATAAACTTTTTTTAGTTTTTGTGTCTGACTATCGAAAAAAAACACTACAATTATTATTATATTCATCTGTAAAACTTTTTTGGTGCTAGAACTTAACTTATACGCTGGTGTCATTCAGGGTGACCAAGCGAATCCTGAAATTCGAAATTTTTTTTACTGTGCATGATTCTTTTTTTATTCTTTGATATTGACTGTTGACATACTTTGTCGTTTAGGACCCCCCTAGAGCTACTCGTTTTGATCAAAAATCCAATAAAATCGAAAATTTCTGACCTACGACCTTTTGCAGTATGAAGGTTTGTTGTTATTTTTGTAACTAGCTGTTAAAACTTGGGTGATTTGTTAATGGCCCTAATCGTAATATTCAGCATGATATTACTATCACTAAGAAGGAATTATATTACGAAGAACCTTGGTAGGAGTGTGAAAGGGTTTGAAAGGTTGAGGCCAAAGAAACGTACCAAGTGCCTCAACGATTAGTTAAAATTTAAAGGTTTCGCTAATATATCAAGTTTATTTTCTTTACAAGTGTTTTCACGTTAATTTCTTCTTCGTTTTCTTCGCATTTACTCGATGTTTTGTTATGATAAATTTGTAAACATCAATAAATGCTATTACGTTGGCAAATAAGACCTTTCGGTTTTTCTTCTTATTTTTATGCCTCTATGATCACACATCTTATCTGATGAATTAATTGTCTAAGGTGGATTGTCTATCCTGTTTGTAATATGTCAACGGCTGCACCTGTTAACTTTTGTTGAAACTAGCTAAGTATTGTGTTTGCTATTGCACTGTGAATATAGAAGAAAATATCATTCATTATCGCCATACCATGTTTTCTTGTATTATTTCAAAAATGGTAAGCATACTGAAGAAGCTCATTGAAAAATTTGGAGCCTTATGGGAACCGAACGCATCTTTCAAAATTTGTACATTTAGGAAATTTTGACATTCCAAGGTTTTTATGAAATTGAAACGAACAATGGTAAGCAAAATTCCAAGCAATTGTCGATCAAAATCCACCCAATCAGTGCAAGAGAATGCTATGCCCATAAATGAGTCGCACGCAAGCGTAGAAAATCATTTACATAAACTCTGATATTTTTCAAGGCTTAATGTTTGGGTCTCTCACTCTGTAACATAAGTCAATCACTCATTTCTGTTTGTGATTCACTACGGAAGTGACCCATTTAAAAAAAAAAAAAAAAAAAAAAATTAAAAATTACATTAAGACGTCAATGGTGCTCCATGGTCTGTTCTCCCAAATTAAATTAAAAAGAGCAATGTTGAAACCATTGTTGATCAAGATCGCCAATTAGTGCAAAAGATTGCTATGGTCCTCAAGAGCTCGGCTGTGTTCCAAAACTTAATGTTTGGGTCCGTCACTCTCTAGCAGAAGTCAACTTGGCAACAAAACGACCCATTTTGATAATTTGATAATCGTTGAAAGGGGAAAAAATATGATAATGCTGCTTACCAAAACAAAATCTGTGCTACAATTTGAAAAATTAGAAAAGAAAAACCTTACCTGACCAAAACTATAGAGGACAGAAGAATGAAAAATATTAAACATAACCTCTCAAGTTTGAGTACTTATTTGCTTCTGGAGAGCTTGAATTTGTACTGAGATTAGGTTAACAGTTGGGGTTGATAAGGGAAAGAGCCCTTCCTGTTGACTATAATTTTTATCCTAATTTTCCGCCAGAAAATTGTGGTGAGAATCTAATTTTAAAAATTGACAGGGGAATGAAAGAAAACCTGTTGGACATCATAAAAATTTGTTTCTTTCAATTCTAATCCTTTATCATCAAGGATTCAACTGCTTTTATGAAAGTTTACAGTATTTTGAACAAATTGAATAGAAAAAAATAGAAAAATTTACCTAGTATACGGACACAGAACACTTACTTTGACATAAGTATATAAGTTATCTAATTAAAATAAAGTCGTACGGGGTCTACCTTTAAACTCGCCTGGATTTAGAAAATTGATGTCTTTTGAGTCCTAAGCTTTTTTAAATCGCTGCACAGTGGGACGAATCGCCAATCTAGGGGGAAATAGTTAACATCAACTAAATAAAAAAAATCATGTCGGTCTCATGAAAACGACAATCTAGCTAGGTCATTTCCAAATTATTAAGTGGTTGAATATTAACAGAATTGTCGGGGTTGAACACATTAGTTCTCTCATACTGCTCAGTCAGTTTATTTCCATGTTATATTATAAAATAAATAAAATCGAAGAGTGGATTGTGCTTTTTGGAAAAAAATTTACACTAGACAATAGAAGACGATTCAGAAATAAAGTTTATAAAAGTTTTTAGTTCTTTACATGTGGACATAGTACAGAGTACCTTCCTTTAATTTCAATAGTCGGTAAGCTATTTTTCTTTATTATAAAAAATGGGATTAATAAAAACCTACACCGATCTACACCCAGATCAGAATATAATCCACACTATATAGGAATTAATTATTCATTATGAATTGCTAATACCTGCTAATAAAGGCCTACGGTTTTTTTAAAGGTGAAAATCTCTCTTTGTTGAGAGCCTATATTTTTCTTATTCGGAGACAGTACGGGGGTGCAAATTAAATTTATAATAATATATTGATCTAGATTTATTAGAATTCAGTACGGAAATCTCCAAAGAGAAATCTCCAAAATGAGATTCGTCGGACAAAAGTACAAGAATTAAAAGCAAATTGAAATTTTTTTTTCCGAAAGAGATTTCTTTTATTTTTAGGAACAAATAATAAATGAAAATCAAAAAAATCATGCCGGTTTGATGAAATCATCAGTCTATATCAGTCATTCAAAAACCATAAATTCTTTGAAACAAAAGCCAAAAGAATAAAAAAAGGTTTTAACACCGACAATCTGTCACTTAATTTTCACATCTTATTGCAAGTGTGTCAAAAGAGATAGTGAATTCTTGATGATTTGTGAAGAAGAATGTAACCTGGATTAAGTTATTACAGATTTTAATGAATCAGAACGATGAAATATCCGGTTATTTGTTTTTGAGAATTTGATATTTAATACAAATGCAATTTTTACATTTATTTTGTGTTTTTTTATTATATATTTTTTATTTTAATTTATAATTTTAGAATAATACAACATTTAAAAATAATTAACCGACTTCGAACGAAAGAGGAGGTTACTCATTTCGATACGTATATGACTTTTTTTTTTTGTGCCTTTTTTTTTTTTTTTTTTTTCTATGTATGTTCATCGATTACTCAGAGATGAGTGGACCAATTGGAACGAAACCTTTTGCATCTTGTAGAGAATTTTCCCAAGGTGGTCCCATTTAAACCTTTTTGGGGTTCCTAATTTATTTAAGAAGTTATCGGGAAAAAACATGAAAATAATTATTTAATTATCGCTCAAATTGTTTACTTATTGGAAAAACATATGGCATATATAACATAAGGTATGCTCCAACAAGCTATTAAAACTAATTGATAACTAACAAATCCCAATATTTTATTGCTGCTGGATGAATCAAATGGGAAAACCAACCAATCAAATTCAGAATCAAAAGAGTGGGGGGAAGAACATGAGCAGTCTGTTAGTTATCGATGTGTTTTACGTGCTTGTTGGAACAAACCTATACATAACCTTAACTAATTTTTCAACATTAGATTTAAATGAAGATATAGATATCAGCAGAATATAGTATCGTTGTCGTTTTCTGTAGCGATATTAGCATTAATATTAGATAGATATATATATTCACCAATAACAGTAAACCTTCTTAATTTAGATCTAATCGACGGTTGGACACCATAATTATAAGACAACAAAATTCGTGGAATTCCAAGAAAGACTGAGTATTGGTAATCGTTTTAAAGCAGAATTAAAGACTTCTTTAAGTTCCCGAAGTATCGTTTAAACTTAAAATCGTAGCTATAATTGATTTAAATTAGATTTTGATTTCTATCTTTTAAATTTAAAAAGGAATACAATAACTCCTGGAAAAGCTTATTTTTACTTTACTTAACAAAGGATTCAGATATCTCGGCCCTCTTCCAGATACACTTGGTCACTGTTGAATATCTTGCCGGGGGTCTTGTGCCGATCCTCTATGGATGACACTTCTGTTATGTTATCCGGATTACTATTATCGGTTTTTAAATTTGTTTCTAAAACTATCGATGCTTTTGCTGGTGTTCATCCATCAATAAAAACTACAAAATAAAACTTGATAACTACCCGAAAACAACCTCATTGTATGAAAGTCCCCTCAGCAAAAATTTGGCAGTCATGGAAATGATTGTTAAAAATGATGATAAATGCTACGCCACTAGAATTGAAGCAACATTGTTTAGCAATTTATTTTCTGAATAATGTTTTATTACGAAGGATATAATTCATAGTACTTCGGTAATAAATTTAGTCAAAAATTCATCGAAAGGAATAATGAACATAATTGACTCCACCTTTGGAATTAAGTCAGTAGTCTAATACGGAGAATAATAATATCCTTCCTAATAATAAATTAACCATATGTGACTCCCAAACCCTGTTGCTTCTATCCTAGCGGTGCAGTCTTTTTGATATCGATAAATTTTATGGTTGCCCCTTTTTTGCTGGGACATCCTATCCAATGATGTTTAATCTACTTTTCCAACGATCGATTTAAATAAAGCAATATTAACTGTCCCTACCGGAGTCGTGTATAATATCGCCATAGTTTTCAGAAGGATATTCAAGCAATCAAAATTTAAAAATTATATTCAAATTACTATAGGTCATATTACCATCCTCATCGAGTCTCCATTAACGATATCTTGTCTAAAACCGGCCAAAATCTCGACTGTTCAGTAACGTATCTACGGCCGGATTTATGTATTTATGTATATTTAACTCAACACATCTCGGAGCACTCACTGATGCTCTACGTTAATGACAAGTACTGACGACATTTAGCAAAGGAAAAATATTGTCATTGTGGAAAAACATTTTATGTGTTCCCTTCCAAATTGAACATTGATCTTTTTTTTAAAAAAATCCATTTATAATGATAAAAGGTAGTGTGTTGAAAGTTGTATAATACACGCACCGTTTTCCCACTTTTCTGTGTTTATTCATAAAATTGAAAAGGTGACTGTTTATACAATTATTTTATAAATTTAAATATTAAATACTATGTTCAATATAACACGATCTTTTCGGAGGCGGCGCAAAATTTAAAATTGTTTACATTAGACATTATGAAAATCTTCTAAATGGATCTTCTCTTCACATCTATTGATTCCAATGCCTACTAATGGAATTGTATCAGTAACATGTCATTTCTATTTTGTGCCGCCTCCGAAAAGATCGTGTTGTATTAAACATAGTATTTAATATTTAAATTTAATAATTTTTATTAACAATTTGTGTGTATTTGTACAAATCAAAATAAAATTATTCGTCTGATTGCATTTTTCCTCTTTTTATACCATTTTCAATTTTGCTGTGTATTCATAAAAATCAGAAGGTAATTATTTCATACTTTTCAGTGAATTTATTTTTACTGGTTCCTAGGTTTCGAAGTCGGTTTAATATTTTTTTATAAAATGTTTTTTATTATTAATATAATTTTCCATTATAATTATATATTTTTTTTACTTTCACTTACCTATATATGAAATATATAGTAAGTGGAAGTATTGCGATCGTGAAAAAATTCGACTTCCGGTTTTCAACGGAAATACACGTTTTGGGGTCCCCTGAGTCGAAATGACCAAGTCCCGCGAAATGGTCTGTGTGTGTGTGTGTGTCTGTGTGTGTGTCTGTGTGTGTGTGTGTGTGTGAACAGACTAGCTCAAAAACTATAAACCGTGCGATCCTGAAATTGGGTATTTAGTGTAGGTATATGCCCGCGATGTGACTATAAAAATTTCATCAAAATTGATTAACCGGAGGGGAGACTTTACTTAATAAATTTTGTAACATTTTCACGTGTTTTTTTTATTTACTCTAAACCGGCTTTACCGATTTTGATCAAAATTGGTATTTGATGTATGTACATGCCCGAGATATGACTGTTAAAATTTCATTAAAATTGATTAACCGGAAGGGGGACTTTACTTAATAAATTTTGTATCATTTTTACGGGTTTTTTTATTTACTCAAAAACGGCTTTAACGATTAACAAAAATAAGATATGGATGTAGAAAAATGTGTGACTTTGGGAAATTATATTTAACAAAACAAATCAATTTCTTATCTAAGTAAGTTGGTAAGTGAAAGTTGTGTGTTGCGCGCACGCACCAGATTTTTTAATTTAACATTTTATTTTATTTTTATAAATCCTTCGTTTGAAAAATTGTGTTGACTTTTATTTATTAATTCATCCTTAAATTCAATCGTTTAGAAAAATTAAAATGATATAAGTCGCTCCAAGAATTATTTCCATCTAGATTGGCAATTCGTCCCACTGTGCGCTGTAAACGGCCTGGGACACAAAAGTGCCCTTTTGCGTGAGACCGACCCATATATATATATATATATATATATATATATATATATATATATATATATATATATATATATATATATATATATATATATAAAAGATTTACTTTCAATTTTAGATGAAAGTATTTAATCGTCATTACAACGTAGTAAGAAGCCCAACGTGATATAGTCACACAGACCTCGTGGCCTCACGCATCTTTACGCCATTAATATGTAAATGTGGGAAGCATGACAACCATTTGTAACATAGATAATCCAATCCTTCGGAGCTGTATAACGATAGCTTCGTGATTGTTTGATTTAGTGCCAGAGGTCCCGAGCTCCATGTCAAGGTCCGATATCTCCATTTCCTCATCTCCTCAATTGGAAACATTTCCGATTTTATTTTTCAATGGAATTAACACGTTAGCTGCGAAACAAATAAACTGGGATTTTCGTTAACTGCGACGAGGGGTCAAATGACCCCATGCTACCACACGGCTAAACTGCGTCAAGGGGCTGATTGACCCCTTGTCTCTTAGACATTAAAAAATTAACTCTCTGTAAACATTGATGTATGTTTTAAAGTGAAATCCATTTTTTTTACAAATACCTGACATAAAAGAATTCGTAACAGAAGCAGGGTTGAATTCTGTTGCTTCTGAATATATTTTTTTATTACTTATTTTTTCCACTACATCTGTGTTATACTAACAGTAATTTTTTTCTTTCCTTTTACGTTTAATCATAAAATGTTTGCTATATGGTTTTAATTTTCTTAATTTTCACCATACATAATTCATGAAAGGAAGAATTCAGATATAAAAAGTAAAACCAAAAGTATGTTTCTATTATAAATAAATAAACATAGGTGTAACTTTTGTGTATTTAAAAAAATAAACTTAAATATTACAAATTAAATTATTTAAAAAAATATCATGTGAAAACTACATTTTATAATGTTTATCATTGAAGCACTGCAAGCAAAGAGACGGTTTGTCGGCACAGTCGTCACAGTATGTCCGGACCTTCTTCATCTTTTTTTGGGCTTCTGCACTGCTCATAGCTGTATGTATTACCACGTAAATACATATCGAAATTAAACTAAATCGAGACAAATAAACGAGAGCTCAGGTGTCAATAATACTAAGTAGAATCAGTCGAAGAACAAAAAGGAAAAGATATCTGTGATTCACCTTTAGATAAATGTGATTCACAGTAAATTACTGTCGCTTTCACTGCTTTCAAACATTTACGTAAATAGAAAAAATATTTTTTATTTACATATTCATTAATATTTTATATAATATGCTAAAACAATAGTCAGATGAGGTGTAATTAGCATTAAAAGAGCAAGGGGTCATTTGACCCCTTGCCGCATTAAGGAAAATATTTAAACTATAATGCGACAAGGGGTCAAGTACCCCTTACATTTTTTTTCGATATATAAGTAGTATTAAGTAGTACATTATAAAAAAAAATAAAAAATCTGAAAATTTTTAAAACAGGATGCGTGACAAGCACACGACAAATACACGTTTAATGGCTCGCAGTAAAGGAAGCCACCGCAAGGAGTCAAATGACCCCTCGTCGCAGTTAACGTGTTAATTTTCATTTCCTTATCGACTTCATTTCCTCCTACAATATAAAAATAATATTTAAGACACATTTATTGAAATACAGTTCTTAAGTAGGTCACTTTTGTGTTTACGATTAATAAAAACTTTCATTTAGGATAATTTAATTGTTAACACGTTATGTTATAATGTTAACATGGTGGTGGATAAAATTTTATACTTTGTAAGGAAATACTATTTATGGGTCAACGGCCATTTCGTAAGCCAGTGATTTGAATCAAATCACACTCAACCATCGTTTTTATTTTTCCTGCAATTATTTATTTGTTATGAGTAATCATTCAAACTGGATTCCTTTTATTACCTTTATTACCTTTTTTTTATTTTATATTCACCTATTTTCCCCGTTACGTCAAGTTATTTATTTTATTTTTTTAAAGGAAAAACCGCTAAAAGTTAATTTAAAGGACAGAATCAACGTCTACAATTACTGATAATAAATATAGCATGTGACCAAAGTTCGTCAACGGCTAATTATGTCCAAATTAAATTGACCTTCTGAATCAGTTCCCATCACGTGCATCACTTTCAAATCTCAAGCAATTTTTTCAGAAAATGTATGGTTTCAGAAATAATTAGCCATGAATTTTAATTCCTGTTGTTATTGATGTATGACTTCTTCCCCTAATTATCGTTTTTATCGAAAAAACAAACAAACACGTAGTCAATTTTTTTCGGTGCTAAAGAAGTATGTTAAGTTTCATTCAAATCAACTAAACCTTATTTATTTTTTCCAACATATCCCTTTTTAGATGTTAGAATTAGAAATTTAATTGTGACTCCAGGAGCTCGAAATAAATAAATAGAGAATCAACTTTTTTGCACTTCTTCCTCAAACGACCGATTCAGTTATAGTTATACACTTTATTTATTAATTTTTTTTTCAATATTCTAAACTTTTATTGTTGACCAGTATAGTCCAATTCTTTACAATCCTTTACTATTCCTCTCACCGTAAAATGTAAAGATTATAAAGAAATGTAATGAGTAGTGAAGAAAACTACCCTAGAAAAGGCCACAACCCCTTTTAGCACCTTAAAATTCCGGACGAGGAGGCCAAACATCTTTGACCAACAGTTGGCTTTCTTTTTGTCAGGAACGAACTATATATATACTAGCTGTATATCCCGGTTTCACCCGGGGAATTTCATTTTTCAAATTAACGATTTTTATAACAATAAAGAATGTATCCAGAGACTGGCTGAAGTTATGAAATTTTAATATGGACAGGTGTTTGCACCTAGTAAGAAAGATCCACTGAGCGAAATTTGGGGAATTAAGGACAAACGGTATGGATTTTTATTAAGAAAAAACAAACTAACAGAAATTCATCTTTAAGCTGTATAACCCGGTTTGATCGGGGAATTTCATTTTTCTAATGAAACGGTTGATTTCGTAAAAAACCATTGTAAAGTGAGTTCATTACGATTTCTATAACAATAAAGACTATCAGCTGAAGATCGTCTGAAGTTATGCAATTTTAATATGGACAGGTGTTCGCATCTGGTATGAAAGAACTACTGGCGAAATTTGGAGAATTTAGGATAAACGGTATGGTTTTATATAAAAAACAAACAGAAATATTGGCCTGCAGTTTCAGCTTCTCGCAAATCGGCTTGCCCTAAGCCTTTGTGGCGCGAAGCGGACCTCGTATTCCTGGGCAGACTCAGTTTCCCGCGACCTGCCTGTCTAAGCCTCTGTTGTTCAATCCTATTTTGATGTTCGTCGAGAGTTTCAGCTGCTCGTATTTGACGTTGTTTTTTAGCTTTTGAGCTCACTACTCCTATTGAAGCTCGCTTCTTAGGAGGTATTTATAAAAAATAAATTCACCATACATGTAAATAAACGTATTGTAATGTTAAAAAAAAAAAAACATATGGTTTAAAAATCCCAGAACTCGACGCCTACCAAGGGAGGGTCTTACCGGGCCTTGTTGGCCTCTTCAAAATCTACAAAATGAATTTTAAGGCCGTTTTTTCGACTCAAACGGTCGATTTCGCAAAAAAAAAACATTGTAAAGCGAGATCATGACGATTTTTTTAACAATAAAGAATATACCAAGAGATTGGCTGAAGTTATGCAATTTTAATATAGACAGGTGTTTGCACCTGGCATCAAAGAACCACTGAGCGAAATTTGGAGAATTTAGGACAAACGGTAAGGATTTCTATAAAGAACAAATAAACAAACAAACAAACAGAATTTCATCTTTATTTATATATATATATATTATATATACATATATATATTAGCTCTATATCTATGAAAGGTTTCACAAATTGTTAAAGTTTGTGGCTTGGAAATGCAATACCATAAAACTTTGTCTGCATATTTTTATAACTACCGATATTGTTTGGCACGTATTGTAACTTTTATGTCAAAATAAATAACTAGTTTTTATGAAGATTTAGTGCATTTGTTAATGACACAAATTCCTAAATGCTTTATTTTTTTTTTTTTTTTGAGGGAAGTATGAGATATTCAATAAAAAAAATAAATAAAAGCTGGCGCGATGCGCGAAACACACAACTTTCACTTACGAACTTCCTTAGATTAGAAATCGACAATATGTAAACGTTATTCCTCAACTTCATACATTATTCCACATTTTTACTTTCACTTACCTATACGGGTCAATCCATTTGAAGTGGTCCAATCGAGTTGCTTCAACATTTTTATTTTTTTTTATATTTTTACCATTGAAAGAACAATGCATCAGGAGTACAAAAGTGCAATTGGTTTATTTTTTGAATTTTTATTTTTCCAATGGAGGCCATATTATTTTCGAAAAACCGCGTATTTTTAGCTATTTCAGTGCTCTGCTTCAAATCAAATATCTCCTCCTTTACTCATCCTAGAATATTCAAATAAAGACCAATCTCTTAAGAAAGGTCTGACCTTTAATAAATGTCATTACAACTATGTACTTAAAACTAAGAATTACGGTCCATGTACCCCTTCAAAGTTTCAAGCGGTAATTTAAAAAAACCGGATTTTCAAAAATTATTTTTTACAAGAAGGCAAATGATTAAGTGTTTGTTATTTTTTTATTTGATAGATAAAGGTAGGCACTATAAATTCACAAAGTTTCAAGCTGTGGACTTGCACAGTTTTTTTTATACAAATTTTTGAAATCTTGAAATTTCCAAAATTTTAAAAGTTTAAAGCTTTATATCTCTGTTGGGCAAGAAAATAAAATTTTGAAATTTAGGCCAGATTTAGTTCCTGAATAGAGGATTAAACTGTCAAAATTTCATTTTGTGGACTCAACTAATTGCAAGGATATAAGACATTGAAAAGTACTAAAATAAGTATTAAATTCGAAGCACTAAACAGCCTGTATCATTTTCTGTCCGTGTCCAGGAAATGAAATTTTGACAGTTTAATCCACTATCCCAGACCTAAATCTGGGCCAAATTTCAAAGTTTTATTTTTACGCCTAACAGAGAAATTAATTCTTTAAACTTTTGACATTTTGGAAATTTCAAGAATTTAAAAATAAAAAACCGTGCAAGTCCACATCTCGAAACCTTGTGAATTCGGAGAACCCACCTTTATCTATCAAATAAAAAAATTGCAAACCCTTAGTCATCTGCCTTCTGGTAAATAGATTTTTTGAAAACTCGTTTTTTTTTTAATTACCGCTTGGAAATTTGTAGGGGTGCATGAACGGTTAAACTTATTTTTAAGTTCATACTTGTTATGACATTTATTAAACTACAGATCTTTCTAAAGAGATTGTTCTTTATAAAAATGTTCTAGGATGAGTTAAAGAGGGGATATTCGATTTGAAGCAGAGCACTGAAATAGCTAAAAATACGCGTTTGGTCGACTAGAAAACTGACTAAAATATTCATATCAATAGAGCGGAAATGATGAAGCATTGGTTCCATTGAGTAATGCACTGAAGACCAGTACCTCACCATCGGAAATAGTGGTTGACCTGGGGCGAACTAAAACAATAGGCAAGCATTGTGTGATAAGATTTCACAGATTCTTTATGCTAACAAGACAAAAATTAAGGTAAATTTATGTAAAGTGGCTTTAATAATCTGTACTAGATTAATTTTAATATAATAAAGGTGAAGAAAACGGAAAGGAAATAATATGTGCTGTTTTAGCACTATGGATATTATACTTATTTTAGTACCTTTCAATGAATTTTTCGGTCAGTTTTCTTGTCGACTAAACGCGTAGTTTTAGCTTTTTAAGTGCTCTGCTTCAAATCGAATATCCCCTCTTTAACTCATCCTAGAACATTTTTATAAAGAACAATCTCTTTAGTAAGATCTGTAGTTTAATAAAGGTCATGACAAGTATGAGCATAAAAATAAGTATAACCGTCCATATAACCCTACAAATTTCTAAGCGGTAATTTAAAAAAAAAACGAGTTTTCAAAAAATCTATTTACCAGAAGGCAGATGACTAAAGGTTTGCAATTTTTTTATTTGATAGATAAAGGTGGGTTCTCCGAATTCACAAGGTTTCGAGATGTGGATTTGCACGGTTTTTTATTTTTAAATTC
Source organism: Aelia acuminata (assembly GCA_911387785.2). Taxonomy (NCBI): domain Eukaryota; kingdom Metazoa; phylum Arthropoda; class Insecta; order Hemiptera; family Pentatomidae; genus Aelia; species Aelia acuminata. The sequence continues at coordinate 139,822,103 of OU426981.1, forward strand.
TTGAAATTTCCAAAATGTCAAAAGTTTAAAGAATTAATTCCTCTGTAAGGCGTAAAAATAAAACTTTGAAATTTGGCCCAGATTTAGGTCTGGGATAGTGGATTAAACTGTCAAAATTTCATTTCCTGGACACGAACAGAAAATAATACAGGCTGTTTAGTGCTTTGAATTTAATACTTATTTTAGTACTTTTCAATGTCTTATATCCTTGCAATTAGTTGAGTCCACAAAATGAAATTTTGACAGTTTAATCCTCTATTCATGAACTAAATCTGGCCTAAATTTCAAAATTTTATTTTCTTGCCCAACAGAGATATAAAGCTTTAAACTTTTAAAATTTTGGAAATTTCAAGATTTCAAAAATTTGTATTAAAAAAACTGTGCAAGTCCACAGCTTGAAACTTTGTGAATTTATAGTGCCTACCTTTATCTATCAAATAAAAAAATAACAAACACTTAATCATTTGCCTTCTTGTAAAAAATAATTTTTGAAAATCCGGTTTTTTTAAATTACCGCTTGAAACTTTGAAGGGGTACATGGACCGTAATTCTTAGTTTTAAGTACATAGTTGTAATGACATTTATTAAAGGTCAGACCTTTCTTAAGAGATTGGTCTTTATTTGAATATTCTAGGATGAGTAAAGGAGGAGATATTTGATTTGAAGCAGAGCACTGAAATAGCTAAAAATACGCGGTTTTTCGAAAATAATATGGCCTCCATTAGAAAAATAAAAATTCAAAAAATAAACCAATTGCACTTTTTTACTCCTGATGCATTGTTCTTTCAATGGTAAAAATATAAAAAAAAATAAAAATGTTGAAGCAACTCGATTGGACCACTTCAAATGGATTGACCCATATATGAAATATATAGTAAGTGGAAGTATTGCGATCGTGAAAATTTTCGACTTCCGGTTTTCAACGGAAATACACGTTTTGGGATCCCCTGAGTCAAAATAACCAAGTCCCACGAAATGGTCTGTGTGTGTGTGTGAACAGACTAGCTCAAAAACTATAAACTGTGCGAACCTGAAATTGGGTATTTAGAGTATGTATAAGCCCGCGATGTGACAGCGAAAATTTCATCAAATTTGCTCAAAGGGAGGGGGTACTTTATTTAATAACTTTTTAAGTTTTTTTCGATTTTCTCAAAAACGGCTCTAACGATTTTGATTAAACTGAGTATTTGATCTATTTATAAGCCCGCGATATGACAGTAAAAATGTCATCAAAATTTATCAACTGGAGGGGGGACTTTATTTAATAAATTTTGTCCAATTTTTACCTTTTTGATCGATTATCTCAAAAACGTCTTTAACGATTTTTATCAAATTCGTTATGTTTAATGAAAATTAGTTTTTATTACTTTTTTAATATCAGGTAAGCTTTATCATTATTAAAATGTTCTGAGGGGTCTTAAATGGGGAAGGGGCTTTTTCTGTTTCTCTATAAAGTACCTTTGTTTTAGTTTATATTGGGAAATTAACTGTCTCTCATCACGCTTAAAAATAAGAAACAGCTAAATATGATATATGAAGAGAATCAAGTAAACATATACAGGAGAAAAAAAGAAAAATATTCCGTCAACTCATAAAACACCTTGAGCTCACGCATGCGCCGTACGCCTTTAATGACAAACCAATGCGTTATAATTAAACTGTTCTGTTCATTTGAGAAGTGGCAATTAACAAAACGCATTAATTTCTAATCTAAGTAAGTTGGTAAGTGAAAGTTGTGTGTTGCGCGCACGCACCAGATTTTTTTGTTTTGAGAATATATTGCCGTCACTATTATAAGAAGATATTAATACTGTTACATTTTTACATTCACTTACGTATATATATATATGAAATATACAGTAAGTGGAAGTATTGCGATTGTGAAAAATTTCGACTTCCGGTTTTCAACGGAAATACACGTTTTGAGGTCCTCTGAGTCCAAATAACCAAGTCTCGCAAAATGGTATGTGTGTGTATGTGAACAGACTAGCTCAAAAACTATAAACTGTGCGAACCTGAAATTGGGTATTAAATGTATGTATATGCCCGCGATGTGACAGCAAAAATTGCTCAGGGAAAGGGGGTACTTTAATTAATAACTTTTTAAGTTTTTTTCGATTTTCTCAAAAACGGCTTTAACGATTTTGATTAAACTGAGTATTTGATCTATTTATAAGCCCGCGATATGACAGTAAAAATGTCATCAAAATTTATCAACTGGAGGGGGGACTTTATTTAATAAATTTTGTACCATTTTCACGTGTTTTTTTATTTACTCAAAAACGGTTTTAACGATTTTTATCAAACTGGGTATTTAATGTATATGCCAAAGATTGGTCCAACGGAGGGGGCACTTTATTTCATAACTTTTTTTTTTTATTTTTACCTTTTTTTCGAAGATCTCAAAAACGGCTTTAACGATTTTTATCGAATTCGTCATGTTTAATAATAATTAGGTGCTCTTTAATATCAGGTAAGCTTTATCATTATTAAAATGTTCTGAGGGGGCTTTTTTGTTTCCTATAAAGTACCTTTGTTTTTGTTTATTTGGAGAAATTGACTGTCTCTCGTTAGGCCTAAAAAAAAGAAATGGCTAAATATGAGATATGATAAAAATAAAGAAGACATAAAGAGGAGAAAAAAAGAAAAATATTCGGTCAACTCATAAAACTCGTTCAGCCCACGCATGCGGAGTATGCCTTTAATGACAGACCATTGTTAATAATTAAAGCCGTTCTGTTTATTTGAGAAGTGGCAATTAACAAAACGCATTAATTTCTAATCTAAGTAAGTTGGTGAGTGAAAGTTGTGTGTTGTGCGCACGCACCAGATTTTTTTAAAATAAGATTAATCAGTTTTGTGGCCCTTAAAATTTGAAGTAAATTTGATATGATACAAGGATTGTTTCCCAGAAGTTCACACATTAGTTGCGGCAGCCCATGTTCCTCTCTTTGTTTTTGATAAATCAAGCATTCATCCAACACGTGATTTACACTGTTTCTTACCCCACTAGGACCACTTTTCATTAAATATCCGTGGCTGAATCTTGCATGTCCTATCCTTAGTCTGTTTAGGGTCACATCTTCCTTTCTATTTCAAGACAATGAAAGAAAATTTTTTGTATTACTCTGGACTCATAATCCCTGATGAAGATCCACATGTACGAAACGTTTGCTTTCCAAAATAAAAATGAAAATCCTGACTATTAATCATGCTATCGTTTTTAAAGTTTAGTTCGATACCTGGCCTTACATTAATTAATCTTGCTCCATCCCCTTCTCAAAAAAAAAAAAAAAAAAAAAAAAAATAAGATATTCTATTTTAGCCAGTGTCATAAGTATTGAATGGCTTTTGAGTGAGAAATATAAGTTGAAAGTAAAATTAAAATATGTGGGAAAAAAATTAGGTAACCTCTGCTGTGATTATGTACATACATCTGGAACGGCAAAGCCCTGCTTCCTTGGGGGGCATGAACCCCCTGCCCCTCCCCCCCTCCAGCTGCTGGGGAAGGGGGGGATCCTTTCTTCTGCGACCTTGGGCAGCTGCCTCTCGGCGAAGGCCAACACTTTCACAAGCTTACATAACGAAAGAGGGCTCGCTGGCGGCGATACTTTAGCCGGCGATCCACTGCTCAGCTCCCGACTAAGTATTCAGCTAGCTCACGAGGGTGACAGCTGTCATTAGTGGTAGTAATGCGACTTGTGTAACATGCTTACAGTGCCATCATTTCGGAGGTTAAATAGGGGATTTAGTAAGTATTAATCTTCAAATAGAAGAAGACTAAAGAAGACCACTAAAAGAATGAAGGAGGTTCAAAATTTAAGCAGATAGGGTCTCAAATGAAGGGGTCGGGGCAAAATAGTGCCAAGCAACATTTTTAATAAAAATAAACTGTAGCTGCAGTCTGCTGTATATTACGTAGTACTATATGTCTGTGATGGAAATTCCACCTAAATATGACTATATCGAGCATCTATAGTCATATTTAGGTGGCATTTCCATCATAGACATAAACTCCTACGTAATATACAGCAGACTGCAGCTACATTTTATTTTTGTTAAAAATGTTGTTTGGCACTATTTTGCCCCGACCCCTTCAAATTTTCTTTTATTGACCTTTTGACTTATTCTGGAATGGAATGGAGTAATCTTGTAGTTGCACTATCTCCAATTTAAACAGGTTAGCAGAGATTCACTCTAAATTCCCTATTTAAGCAGATAGTGTCTCAAGTTTTCTTTTATTGATCTTTATACAGTCAAAGTCATATCGTATTCATGTTGGCGTTTCGCTCGACTAAGAGCATTTTCAAAACTAAAAAAAAAAAAAACACAAAAACAAGGGAAGATCACAGCTTTGTAGTTAAATTTTACAATTGAAAAACATTATGAATAAACAACAATAAAATAAAGAAAATCAGTCTTAGCAATTTATCAACAAACTCATTAAAAATCATAAATATAAAAAAATTGAAAAACTATGTTGAATGTGATAAAATAATTCATAATTGTAATTTTTTTTTTTTTTTTTTTTTTTCTAAATTGCTCTTTGTCCAGCGAAACGTCAACATGAATACAATATGACTTTGACTGTATAAAGATCAATAAAAGAAAATTTGAGACACTATCTGCTTAAAAAGGAATTTGAGTGAATCTGTGCTGTTTAAATTGGAGATTGTGCAACTACAAGAAGATCACTCCATTTGTTACTTGTGTAGAATCAGTCATCTACCTACCTTGTTGTTTATTTATTTCAAATTTAAATCTTTTAAACATACAACTCTTGAAGTGTCGAGCTTTAAAATCTTTATATATATTTAATGTATATAATCTCGTGTCCCGATGTTTTTCGGAGGTAAACTCAGAAACTGCTCAACCGATTTTAATAAATTTTGGCTCATTGTGTGTAGTTTTGTCCAACTTAATGCTGCTTACACTACAATTGAGTGTGATTATTTTTATGTTCAATAAATTTCCAAAAGATGGCGGTGTAAGTTGATTTATTGATACAATTCAATTTTATTTCGATATTTAGGGAGGGAAGCATCCAGTTGCCAAATATATTTATTCCAGCTTGTACCTGGAAAATCCATGTTTTTCCCATGGACAATTCTGTGTCGCCATTTCACGTGTGGGGAAAACATTGAATCAACTTGTTTTAGCAAAAAACAGATTAACCAAAATCATAGTGAACCTATTAGCACTACAAAAAATAGAAATTGTGAATTCTAATAATAATAAAAAAATCTAAATTATTAGCATAAAAGATATACATTATCTCATTCATAAAATTAATTTTTTTGTTTTGATAAGTAATAATGTAAGAACTTGTGGTTTTCTCACATGGTTTGAGAAATATTCATAACCTTCCTTACGTATATACGGTACATTTCCGCTGTCTATTGTGATAGTACTAATTCTTATTCCAATTATATTCTTTAACAGTTCCATTTCCAGTTTACAATAAAAACTTTAACCTTAAACTGAAACTTCTAAATTCTTTACTAAACAATTTTAAATTTGGCCTAAAGTTGTATTTTAATTCCCGTTGGTTTTTAGATTAGCTGAAAGGTGTTTATCTTTTTCGTTGAATTTTGATTTGACTACATTAAAAAGAATAGGATACAAATAATTCAATGCATTATATGCTAATAAGCCACAGCAACGTGTGATCGGGTCTTCTCGTTCACATATATGTATGTCGAAGAGTCTGCGGTCCTACATAGATAGACATTACAGATAATTATTAATCATCATAATAAGACATTAATACAATTATTTAAATATTGAGTTGGCTCAAATGCTTATTACACTACAATCAAGTGCGATTATTTGTAAGTTCTATAAATTTCCAACAAATTTTTGTGTATGATTTTCGAAAATAATGTGAATGATTACAATTATTATTATACTAGCTAGGGTGCCCGGCTTCGCTCCGGTAGTTGTGTGGTAGTTTTAATAACAGAAAAACATTAAAATTAAAGGAAATATAGAACAAAATTAGCACCGTCTTGTAAATTCGGTTTTAACTTGGTATCAATATTCTGCAGACTTGAGATCTGCAGAGTCTGTCCAAATAAGAAACCCTGTATAATTTACTGGGGGTTGAAAATGGTAAATGAACAATTAATTTTGCTGCAACTTTGTCGAGTTATGCATCGTTTTTATGGTTTCTGTGATTCTGAATTCTATAAGCCCATTCCAAGTAGTCAGAAGATAATAAGTTATTAGATTATTGTTGAAAAATCTGGTCTCTCAGTTAAAAAAATTATACTCGAGTAAAACATAATCACTGACTGCTATGATGGTCCTATTTGATCCAGAAGTATAGAAACTACCGAAGATTCATAGAAAATTTTTTTTAAGACCTTTCTTACATTTCAAACTCCCTTAGGATATCCCCCCCCCCCCCCGTAATTTGAACGGTTTCTGCATATCTCGCATATTTCTGCATATATTATACTATTACAAAGTGAAAACCAAAATTTTTTGAAGGCACAATTTTTTCATCATATTTCTATTTATCTTGAACTATGAGGGATGATAAAATCTTGAATGCTGTTATTGGAGTTAGTCGTTTTGTCAACTGGAATGCTCATCATATGTAGTAACCAAACCAACTTCTTTTTCATAAATACAATAAGAATACTTCAAACTTTTTATTTTCGATTTATATTTAGTCAATTCATCTCTTTTTTTATGTCTAATTTTATTCGCTCATTGTACTACTAAGAAATGTTCACTCATATTGCTTTAAATTTACTTTAGTATATATTATATATAGATTAACGTGCTTACCGTATATTAGACTTCTCATGAGAAAACTAATTTTTTTAAGGAATCCAGTTGGTTTTCTAATTGATTGCTGAGATATAAAGTACTTATTTTATTTTTAAACGCAAACTAATTATTTTCTCTTAATTTTTTAGTAATTTAAAAAGAACAGCTGAAACAATATAGAACGGTTACCTACATACTGAATGAATGGACAATAAACATTGAGTGAAACGCACCCTAGCGCTTCCTGGTAGCCTGGAGCTCGAACTAAATTTTTCATTCATAAACTCGTATCTCAATCTCAGAGAGGCTAATTAAATGGTGCGAGAGGCTTAAAATTCCAGTCCTTTTCTCTTCAATTTTACACTCTTAAGAGAAAAACGGAAACCTTCTTCTCCTTAAGTGGTCATATGGCTAAACGAAGACATAACTTCCTTAATCCTATGTGGAGTCGTTTTTGAGCCTTTTCGGCACGCACATTGTACACTTTGCTTTATAATATAAATTGATTAATTTGTAAAACTTTTTTTTTTGGCCAGGTTTCATTCAGGATGACAACAGAATCCTGAAATCGTAATATTTTTTTTACTGTGCATGATTCTTCTTTTTTATTTACTGGTGACATACTTCGTCTTTTAGGAACCAGCTACTCGTTTTGATTAAAAATCCAATAAAATCGGTATACATTTTTTTTTTTTTTTTTTTTAGCTAACTGTTAAAACTTGGGTGATTTGTGAATGGTCCTGATTGTGATATTCGGCATGAAATTAATATCACTAAGAAGAAAATATATTACGAAAAAACTTAATAGGAGTATGAAAGGGTTTGAAAGATTGAGGCCAAAGCAAGACTAACTCTCCAGTTCATCGCTCCTTATATTTAGTCTGAATTAGAACAGTCTAGAAGGTTTCATATAATCGTAGAAGATTCTCGAACAGTCACGATCATATGCTAGAACAGTTTGTTCCTACTGTCGGTCACATGTTTTGTGTTTCACATTACAATATAAATATTTTGATGTTACATAATAGTGTGTAACACCGTTTTCACAATATTTTTATCGTAAACAAATATGATTTGTTGACTATATAGAGTTTGTCAACAAAAGTGAAAAGAATTAATTAAAGATAAATTTTCCTATGGATTAATACCATTTACGCCTTGTTTTCTTTTCTATTTATTCCGAGATGTTTTCTGATAGTTATTATCGCAATGACATTGGTAACGCGCAGATCTTGCGATATCGGATAAGCAATAACTGAGTCAATATTGACTACCAACTTCTCTACTTAAGATTACGCAAATAATAATGAATGACAAATATAAATAAAAAAAAAAATTAAATAAATAGAAGGCATTTATGTCCTTCAATAAATTGTTTTCCTCAATTCATGAGTGTCAATCGCTTTATAACGATCGCATTTCACTACTATGGGAAAATTATCTTTCTTAAAGCTTTTAGAAGAGTTGAGATAAAGAAAAAATTAAATATAATATTGATGGATAATTCCTACAGCTAAAAGTTGACTGTTTCGTCTAATTAATGATTTATCCTTTAGTAATATAGTATTACTGATAGTATTTTCTAGTTTAGGTTTTTTTACTTTCACTTACCTATATATAAAATAAGGTAAAGTATTAATAGTAAGGGAAAGTATTGCGATCGTGAAAAATTTTGACTTCCGGTTTTCAACGGAAATATGCGCTTTGGGGTCCCCCTAGTCCAAATAACCAAGTCCCGCGAAATGGTCTGTGTGTGTGTGAACAGACTAGCTCAAAAACTATAATCCGTGCGAACCTGAAATATGTATATTCCGGCGATGTGACAGCAAAAATTTCATCAAAATTTGCCAAAGGAGGGGGTACTTTATTTAATAACTTTTTGACTTTTTTTTTCGATTTTCTCCAAAACGGCTCTAACGATTTTGATAAAACTGAGTATTTGATGTTTTAATAGATACGTTTGCAAAAATTTCATCAAAATCGATCAACCGGATATGAAAAAAATCTTGTAAACATATACAGGAGAAAAATATTCTGTCAACTCATAAAACACGTTGAGCCCACACATGCGGAGTACGCCTTTACTAACCTGCCATTTTTCATAATTAAAGCCGTTCTGTTTATTTAATGGAAATTATTTGTTTCATGGTAACTAAATGAAGTTTTCAGCAACTACATAGAGAATTATAAAATCAGACGACTTGGATTATTATGATTGCATTGTCGAATTATCACAAGTAAAAACTTTTATTTAAATATAAAAGAAATTAGGGTTTTTTATAAAGCAAATAAAAACAAAAATACGAAATGAATGTGGAAAAATGTGTGACTTGGAGAAGTGGCAATCAACAAAACACATCAATTTCTAATTTAATAAAGTTGGTAAATGAAAGTTGTGTGTTGCGTGCATGCACTAGATTTTTTAAGTTCCGGGACAGAATACGCGAGCTAGGCAATTTCGCTACTGAAAAGTAGCAAGCTTTTCCGGCTTTAAATCTAGCCTGTATTTCCTCATAAATTTTGTTTTTCCTAGTTATATTCACCGCTAAATATCTAAATTCCTTCAGGTGTTCACCATCTTTATCAATATCAGCAAAATCGTCACCACTTATGCGGCTAACCATATATTTTTTGTTATCCGTATTTATTTCTACCCCAAGTAGACATAGACAGAATTAAAAACAGGAAAATATCCTTTTTACTCATAAAACACGTTGAACCCACGCATGCGGGGTACGCCTTTACTGACAGATCATCGTTCATAATTAAAGCCATTCTGTTCATTTAATGGAAATTATTTGTTTCATTGTAACTAAATGAAGTTTTCAACAACTACATTGAGAATTATAAAATCAGACGACTTGGATTATTTAGCTTGCATTGTCGAATTATCACAAGTAAAAACTTTTATTTAATAATGACAAAAATTAGTGTTTTTTAAAGAGCAAAGAAAAACAAAAATAAGAAATGAATGTGGAAAAATGTGTGACTTCGAGAAGAGGCAATTATAAATAAACATAAATTTCTAATCTAAATAAGTTGGTAAGTGAAAATTGTGTGTTGCGCGCATCGCACCAGATTTTTTTATTTTTCGACTATATTATCTACATTTGGGACAGGATTTATCGTTGGAAAAAGATTCTCAAACCTAGTGATAGGGTTCAAGCCAATCAGCCCAAGACTATGTGTTATTAGCATTAAAGGCAAGCACCGCAACTACTCTATTATATGCTCCCATGCTCCCACAGAAGTCTTAGAAGAGGAAGAGAAAGACACAGTCTACGGGGCCCTTGAAAAATGCTACGACGATTGTCCCAAGTATGACCTCAAGATTGTAGTTGGTGACTGTAATGCACAGATTGGGAGAGAAGCTGTATACCGCCACATAACTGGAAACCACAGCCTTCATGATTTATCAAATGATAATGGGAAAGGTTAATCAACTTTGCTGCATCCAAAGACCTAGAGCAAATAGAAACAGATGGCGGTGTAAGTTGATTTATTGACTCAATTCATTTTTTTTTTTCGATATCAGGGAGGGAAGCATCCAGTTGCCAAATGTATTTTTACCAGCTGGTACTTGGAAAATCCGTGTTTTTCCCATGGACAATGCTGTGTCGCCTTTTCACGTGTGGGGAAAACATTGAATCTACTTTTTTAGCAAAAGACAGGTTAACCAAAATCATAGTGCACCTATTAGCACTACAATAAATAGAAATTGTGAATTCTAATAATAATAAAAAAATGTAAATTATTAGCATAAAAGATATACATTATCTCATTCATAAAATTAAATTTTCTGTTTTGATAAGTAATAATGTAAGAACTTGTGGTTTTCTCACATGGTTTGAGAAATATTCATAACCTTCTTTACGTATATACGGTACATTTCCGCTGTCTATTGTGATAGTGCTAATTCTTATTCCAATTATATTCTTTAACAGTTCCATTTCCAGTTTACAATAAAAACTTTAACCTTAAACTGAAACTTCTAAATTCTTTACTAAACAATTTTAAATTTGGCCTAAAGTTGTATTTTAATTCCCGTTGGTTTTTAGATTAGCTGAAACGTGTTTATATTTTTCGTTGAATTTTGATTTGACTACATTAAAAATAATAGGATACAAATAATTCAACGCATTATATGTGGCTACTAAGCCACAGCAACGTGTGGTCGCGTCTGCTCGTTCACATATATGTATGTCCTCAAGATTGTAGTTGGTGACTGTAATGCACAGATTGGGAGAGAAGCTGTATACCGCCACATAACTGGAAACCACAGCCTTCATGATTTATCAAATGGTAATGGGAAAGGTTAATCAACTTTGCTGCATCCAAAGACCTAGAGCAAATAGAAACAAAAATAAGTAAATGAATGTGTTTCTTTGAGGGATGGCATTTAACAAAACACGTAAATTTCTAATCTAAGTACGTTGGTAAGTGAAAGTTGTGTGTTGCGCGCATCGCACCAAATTTTATTATTTTTCGACTATATTATCTGGACCAAAAACGATCCCACTCCTTAGATACCGCATTTTTCAGGTACACATATGACTCATTTTTTTAAAGCATCAGATTGTCGGATGATGGTAGCCGATCGCTGAGAGGATAAACCGGATAGCCGGCGCACCTGGCCGCCGATCTGACAAAGGATACGGAGTACCCTCCGTCAATAGAAGAGAGCCTCGTCCACAATGGCTTTGTCTGTTAGCGCACTTTCCCCTCTCCGCCTTCCCTCATCGCATTATTTCCTTCTCTTTGGGCCGATCTCTGCACGGCTGGCTGCCTCCGCTGGCCTCGTCGGGGGATTGAGTAGGGCGGTGCACTATAAGCTTCCAGTGATTAGGGGATGTCATCAATGGAGCTTGCGTGCCGATGGTCATCATTGAATGAATTTTCGGGTCCTTTCTACATTAAGGTTGCCATTTATCATCAAGTGATTACTTCAAAGTAATCGCTTCAATTAACATATGACCAGGTAAACAAGAATACAGGTTAATGAAATATTTATTTTCAACCAATACAAAAACAATTAAAAAAAAAAATTTCAAGCTAAACTGAAAAAAAGCAGCCATGTCTTCAAATATTTAATGAAATAAATTTTCGTCAATTATATTTCTAATTCTGACATCTAAAAAGGGTAAGTTGGAAAAATAATTTAGGTTTAGTTGATTTGAATGAAACTTAACATACTTCTTTAGCACCGAAAAACATTGGATACGTGTTTTTTTTTTCCCTTAAAAAACGATTTTTAGTGGTAGAAATCATACATCAATCACAGTAGGTGTTAAAATTCATGGCTAATTATTTCTGAAACGATAATTTTCTGAAAAAAGTGCTTTAAACCAAAGTTTTTGATTTGAAATTTATGCACATAATGGGGACTGATTCAGAAGGACAATTGAATTTGAACATACTTAGCCGTTGACGAACTTGGCCACATGCTGTGTATTTCTACATTAAGGCTGCCAGTTACTTTTAAATAGTTACTTTTTATCACCAAATGATTACTTTAAAAGTAATCACTTTAATTAACATATGACCAGGTAAACAAGAATACAGATTAACCTATTTTCCCAGTACGTAATAGTTGTATTGCTTATTTTAAGTTCTTTAGAGCAAAATTTCGTTGTTTTGCATTCCTTTGTCCATGAATATATAAATAAAAGAGTCTTACTTAATGGTAGTCTTGATTGTTCAAAACATTTATTTGAGAATAAACCTTTTGTAGTTCTGCAACTTCTCATATCGCAAACCCACTTTTTACTTTCACTTACCTATATATGAAATATATAGTAAGTGGAAGTATTGCGATCGTGAAAAATTTCGACTTCCGGTTTTCAACGGAAATACACGTTTTGGGGTCCCCTAAGTTGAAATAACCAAGTCCCGCGAAATGGTCTGTGTGTGTGTGTGTGTGTGTGTGTATGTGAACAGACTAGCTCAAAAATTATAAACCGTGGGAACCTGAAATTGGGTATTTAGTGTAGGTATATGCCCGCAATGTGACAGCAAAAATTTCATCAAAATTGCTCAAAGGGAGGGGGTACTTTATTTAATAACTTTTTACGTTTTTTTCGATTTTCTCAAAAACGGTTCTAACGATTTTGATTAAACTGAGCATTTGATCGATTTATATGCCCGAAATATGACTGTAAAAATTTCATCAAAATTGATTAACCGGAGGGGGGACTTTACTTAATAAATTTTGTATCATTTTCACGTGTTTTTTTTATTTACTCAAAAACGGTTTTAACGATTTTGATCAAACTTGGTATTTGATGTATTTATATGCCCGAGATGTGACTGTAAAAATTTCATCAAAATTGATCTACGGGAGGGGGGACTTTACTTAATAAATTTTGTACCATTTTCACATTTTTTTTTTATTTACTCAAAAACGGTTTTAACGATTTTGATCAAACTTGGTATTTGATGTATTTATATGCCCGAGATATGACTGTAAAAATTTCATCAAAATTGATCAACGGGAGGGGGGACTTTACTTAATAAATTTTGTATCATTTTCACGGGTTTTTTTATTTACTCAAAAACGGCTTTAACGATTAACAAAAATAAGATATGAATGTAGAAAAATGTGTGACTTTGGGAAATGATAATTAGCAAAACACGTCAATTTCTAATCTAAGTAAGTTGGTAAGTGAAAGTTGTGTGTTGCGCGCACGCACCAGATTTTTTTGTTTAAAGTTCAATTTCTTATTTTGCTCTAGATCACATTTTATAAATTTAGGTAAGACACATTTATCTTTAAAAAATGTAATACATTTTCTTCTTCTTTACTCAACAAAATTAATTCAATTAAATTCATCTCTGTATCCATTCTACATAGGGAATAACCTAGTTAATAGAGTTTGTAGGAGTTTAATTTATTAAAAAAAGAAAAATAATAACTGTATGTTTGTTTTAACGTCAGTTTATGCCACCAAGGCTAATCGGACGATGCTACAGTGGGAGTCCTAATTTTTGCCTATCCAGGCCTAACCCATATTAGGATAGGGATCTGTAACCGAGTACCTGACATTGTACAGGCTCGGGACCTCCATGTTACTTCCTATCCGAGCAGTGGCGGATCCAGAAATTTTCTGAGGAGGGGCGCCTTTTTTTTTTTTTTTACCTTTCATTTAAAATACATATTAGTACATAATGATGTTTTAAATATGTAACTGTAAATGTTTAAATACAATTCTTTTTTAATTAATGGACTTGAAAAATGACTAAATACAGCTGATTTTATATAGAAATAATAATACTTTATGAGTGCCCCCCCCCCCCCCCTCGCGCCCCTCCCCTGGATCCGCTTCTGTATCCGAGGGACGACATAGCCAAGGATTTTTTACTTTCATTAAAAAATCTTAGTGCCACTTCGGGACGCGAACCCGCGACCTTTAATATGGTAAGTATCTATGCTAACCACTACACCACAGGTGACCCCGTGATTAACTGTTTAAAGTAATCATTTGATAATAAAAAGTAAGTGGCAGCCGTAATGTATAAAATACCCGAATTTTCATCAAATATATTTAAGAAACTTAAATGACGATATTAACTATTTGATAATAATTGTGGCTTAATGAACCCGAAGGTTCGATGCAATCCTCCCACCTCCGTCACGGCCTACCAAATGCTTATTTACCTTTTAGGGATTCGTTCACAACCGAGTTTCGTAATTTTACATGTTCATTTTATTCACTGCGCTGCTATCACCTCTACCATATTCACCGGGTACAGTTAACTGGAAATAAATACTGGTAAAATATATGAATTGCCGTAGAAGTGGTGACTATTTTGCTGCTATTAATGAAGAGGGCGAACACCTGAAAAAATTTAGATACTTAGATAACTAGATATTGTAGATTATAACTAGGAAAAACAAAATTTATGAAGAAATAAATGCTAGATTAAAACCCGGTAACGCTTGTTACTTTTCAGTAGTGAAAAATAAAAATTCTAATTTACAAAAATATTACTCTTTCTACGTTCCTTTATGGATGTAAAACTTGGCCGCTAACGTTGAGGGATGAGCAATGTCTAAGGGTTTTTGAAAATAAGGTGTTGTTTAGAATATTTGGACCGAAGAGGGACGAATAAACCGGAGAATTTAGATATTTATGCATGCCGAAGTTAGTTCTCGACCTGCTTTCCTTAACGTTTTGGTATCTAGTTCTATACTTTCTGCGTCATCACCAAGCAAAGCATTGGCGTATCCGAGCGCGGATATATCTTTAATGCGTTGTCATTAGGGCTTAAGATAACATCTTGAATTTTTCAGGAGAGCAACAACAAAGTTCAAAACATTATGTAAAATCTATTTATTGATATTATTTGTAATTGTTATTTTTATAAAACAATATTGTTTGACTTCAGACCTTAACACCAACCGGTAGCTCTGTTTTCGTGCTATCATATTACGAAATAATCTCCAAACGCTCAAATAGTGACTTAAGCCCTTATGACAGTGCATCAAAGATATACTCGTATCCTCTCAGATTCAAATCCTTTCAGGTACTTGTCACCTCCCTAATGGCATATTCCAGTGCTAAATTGAATAAAACAGAAGATGGTGAAAAGATCCTTGTTTCTAACCAGAGCGAACCTTTAAACTCTTTGAAAAATAATTACCTATTCTAACTTTATTGAGTTTCGGTCAAAGAAATTTTTACTAAGTTTACTAACTTTTATGGTATCCCCTCCTCGACAAGAATATTATACGACTTAACATGAATTTGATTTAACGACAATTAATATTTACCTGTGTATTTTACCTCTATAGGTTAACCTTTGTACATCTATTTGCTTTCTCATGGTATCCGTCTCTTCTCATGTCAAAATACCCAAAAGTCCCAAGTAGTGAAATGCATATATTTTTAAATCAAAATATCGAATCGGTTTTTTCTCTTCTTTTTTTTTTTGGCACTTCATTTTTCAGCATCGAGATGTTAAAAGTAAAAAAATAAATAAAAAAATTTATTAATTTTTTTTCCCTTTTGATGCATCTTAATGTTCCGGGAAATGACGGATGGATAGTAGAGATCACGTACTCGCTATAAGAAGTGTAAATATAAGATCTGTTCAATCTTTTTCTTTTTTAAACCTTTTTCATGGAAGATGAGAATGAAGGTCGATCAATTGTTCAGTGGAAACCTTGGCTCGGCAATTCCCGGCACTTACACACGCGATTTTCCCGAGTGAATGTCGAAGGAAACGGAAAATAATTGTTGTGCTGGTTATAATAGTGGGGATCTTGTCCTCGTAGGTAGAAGTGCTGGAGCAGGTGGTAGTATCATTAAGGGAACATTTATCCTACGTAAAATATCAAAATTTCTTCATAAAGTGGTATACCAAGAAAGAAGTTGGCCCCAGTTACTCATAGGACTCCGTACTTTATGAGGATTCGTTTTTTTTTTTTTTATTATGGAATATATAGTAAGGGAAAGTTCTGGTTTTCAACGGAAATACACGGTTAGGGGTCCCCTGAATTCAAATAAACAAGTCCCCCGAAATGGTCTGTGTGTGTGTATGAACAGACTAGCTCAAAAATGATAAACTGTACGAATCTGAAATTGGGTATTTAGTATATGTGTATAACTGTGTAGGCCAAGGTCCTACAGGGACCATAGCGCCAACAGAGTTAGTTAGTTAGTATATGTGTATGCCCGCGATATCACAGCAAAAATTTCATCAAAATTGGTCAAATGGAGGGGTTACTTAATTTTTAAGTTTTTTTTCCGATTTCATCAAAAACGGCTGTAACAATTTTGATTAAACTCGGTATTTGATGCATGTATATGCCAAAGATGTGACAGCCAAAATTTAATCAAAATTGGTCAAACGGATGGGGCCTTTATTTAATAAATTTTGTCTCATTTTCAAGTTTCTTTTTCTCAAAAACGGCTGTAACTGTTTTGATAAACGGGGTATTTGATGTGTGTATATGATGTGACAGCCATAATTTCATATTCCGTATTATCATTGATGATTTTGGTCTTTTAAATAAAGAATAAAGCAACAATGAATCAAAAAATACTCAGAAATATTAAGTTTGGCAACACAAATACTCCGTATTTGAAGTAAGTTCGTAAGTGAAAGTTGTGTGTTGCGCGCATCGCACCAGATTTTTATTGGGATATTATAGAAATAACAATCGTGGGGGTCACCTGTGGTTTAGTGGTTAGCATAGCAATCTACAATAGTGAAGATCGCGGTTTCGTGCCCTGCGGTGGCCCTACGATTTTTTGAAGGGAGTAATACTTGGCTATGCCGTCCATAGGATGGAGTTCCAGAGACGTACGAAGTCAGGTACTAGTTAAAGATCCCTATCCTAATTATACATGGATCGGCAACATTTAGGACTCCCACTGTAGCATCGTCCGATTGGCCTCATTACCGTAAAGTGACTTTAAACAAACAAACAATTGCTATAGAAATCTTTCAATATAAAGGCATGACATATAATATTATTGATAAAATTATAATTCATAAAAATTATTCATAACTCAATGAATGACACCTATAGACGAAAAATGACAGACATTTTCGATTCGTCCTAAATTTTAAACGGGTATAATTATGATATCTCTTTAGCGAGTATATGTCATCGTACTGGCTCGATACCTCCATTGTACGTTCTATGCGAATGGACGGCTTAGCCAAGGATTTTTTAGTTTTTCAAAAAATCGTAGAGCCATCTGGCGTGATCTTTATTATTGTATTATTGCTATGCTATACTGCCACTACACCACAGGGGAGCCATAAAAAAGTGTTATTTACGAACTATCAATTTGTGATTATATTTTATTTTATAGATGGCACGTGTCTACTTGAATTATCGATGTTCATTAACCAATCACGATAGAAGGCTATTACTCTCGACTACCGCCCATCCTTAACCCTGGAAACGGCTTAGCCAATCTGCCAAGACCTTGGATGTTCGTAGGCGAGTCTCGTCTTTTATTTTTGCGCATTGCCCGCTTCCGGATGGCGCAAGGTTAATCGAGGTACACTCCTCGTGCGGGTCCGAATCCAGCCTCCATTAGCAAACATTAACCTTGAAGCTTGCCTGGATCCTTTCACGAGCGAAATGAAAGTCATTCCCAGCAAGGTCTAGGAAAGTCCAAAGAGGAGAGAATGTGGTCTCATTTATTTATTTTGATTCGATAAAGTGGTTCGCCATCGGGCCCGATCCCACGAGTTGGCCCTGAATCGAAGAGGAAAATAAAAAGAAAAGATGGAATCTACTAATGACTGGGGAAACATTCTCTTGTCAGCTGAAGGTTGTTCTTGGTTCTGCTTCTGGGATTTGTGATGTAATCGCTACACGAGGAGTCCATCTATTATTATATTTAAAGTGATCAGGTGCTAATATATATTTTCAACCACCATGATTTATTAAAGTGCATATGTAAAAATAGCTGCTTTTTAGGAGACCAAGAAATAAATTCAAATTTCAATTGGTTCTTCTCCAATGATTAATATATCATTTCACAAATAAAAAAAAAAAAAAAAAAAAAAATGATGTAGCGTGAAATAAACAAAACACAAAACATATGGTTTAGAATAGTCCTAGACCTCTTGTTGGAACAAACTGTCATGGTACACGTTTTTGACTTCGATGTTCGAGTATCATCTACGCTGGCCTAGAACCTTCGAGATTGTTCTTACGACTAAATATAAAGAACGATTGACTGGAGAGTCAGTCTTGGTTCTGAAGCTGGAGTCGTATGATTATTTCTGTGTTCAGAAACGGCTATAACTATTTTTATCAAACTAGGTATATGATATATGTATGAACATCACCGCTATGTGGTAGCCAAAATTTCATCAAAATTGGTCAAAAGGAAGGGGTACTTCATAAAATTTAATAAAATTTGTCTCATTTTCCGTTTTTTTTTTAAATTAAAAAATTTTTGTCCATTTGTCTCGATTTTCTTAAAAACGGCTCTAATGATTTTGATCAAACTCGGTATTTGATGTACATATGTATATGCCCGCGATGTGAAAGTCAAGATTTCATCACGGTCTATATCATTTCTGATCTTAAATGAATTAAAATTGATCTAGAAATTTTGTCTCATTTTCGGGTGTTTTTTTTATTTACTCAAAAGCGAGTGTAATTATTTTGTTCAAACTTGGTTTTTGATGGTTTTAAGTGCAAGAGATGTGACAGCAAAAATTTCATCAAAGCTGATCAAACAGAGGAGGCACTTTACTTATTAAATTTTGTCTTATTTTCACGTTTTATTTTATTTTCTCAAAAATGGCTATTACTATTTTGATCAAACTGAGTATTTGAGGTATTTTTGTGACAGGAAAAATTTCATTTCCCGTATTGTGCCTGATGAAAATATAACTTTATTTAACAATAAAAAAATTTATTATACTTCAGAGAGTAAATACGTGATGCTCAAGTTATTCAAGCATTAAAGGTTTCTAAGCATTAATTTTACTTATATAAATACCTTTTTCTTTCAGGGGGTGCTTATATTTTGGTGGGGCGGGGTTTAATTTGCGGGAAATGTTCAAACCAGGGAACAAGAGTAATTGTCATTTCATTGAGCAACAGTCGGCCGTTGTTTAAGAAACGCATTACTTCCTATTTATGTAATTGAAATATCAAGAATTTGTTCAAATTTTGACCTAACCAGTTTTCAATTTATTCTTAAAGTTATTTTTTTTCTCTTAAATCTAACAGGCCTATTTGGAAAATTTTTATTGTTAAGAAAAACGCGCAATGAAAAATAAATTACATAAAAACATAATTAGTATACGCTTCTGACAATAAAGGAAAAAACCCAATGAGATAGGAAGCATAATGATGTATTTATTTTTGAATGCAATATAAAGTGATTTTAGAGGAACAGTAATAATTCTCGGTTTACAGAAAGGCATAAGAGACAAACTTTGCTACGAGACGTAAATACACCTTCTATCGATTCACCTTCACGATATATCTACAAAAAGACGCTCTAGAAACGAGCAAGCAGTAAAAAACCCTACTGTTGATGAAATTAGGTCCCTTAAAAAAAGATATAAGCAATAACGAATCGAAAAGTAAAGAGAACTTTCAAGTTTTGCAATACAAATACTTTATAACTTAATATACAAATGCAAGCATATAAATGTGGAAAAATGTGTGAAGTTGAGGAATGGCATTTACAAATTATCGAAACACGTAGATTTCTAATCTAAGTAAGTTCGTACGTGAAAGTTGTGTGTTGCGCGCATCGCACCAAAAAAAAAAAATAAAATGTAAAAGGAACAAAAAAAAAGAAAAAAAAAAAAGGAATATAGATGAATGGTACAAGATAGGTTCCTTTGTTCGAGATGGCCTTTATGTTTGATTCAGGAGTCGAGTGACCCCGTTATAGCGAATGCACCAGTTCCACTCTACACGGCCCCTTCGTATTTTTAAAACGCTTCATGAATTATGTTGAGCAGTCCTTGAACGAATACCTTCATTCGCCATTTGTGTTGTTTTGTTTTTTCTTTTCAACTCGAGAATCGATTTGCCCACTTCCGGTGTCATTGCTTATTGTAGATAGTACGCAGGGATCCTTGGGGGGGAAGTGAGGTGAGGTGTATGTATATATATTTCGGGAGGTCGCGGATAATAGAAAACTAAACGAAAAGACGCGACATTAGAGACGTTATGTAAGGAGCTTCCTAATTGGCCGAGGGCAACGACAATCACCAAGGTTACCGACAAATATAGGCTCTTACCTAACCTGTCTCCGCTTTTCCTATTGGCTCTCTGCAAATATTAACCGTGTATCTAAAATAAACATTACTAGCTGACCCGTGCGAAGCATTCGGACTCTAATCTACTTAAATCGCGCGTATTT